>CM073455.1:7545000-10045000 GCA_037074485.1 Delonix regia
AAATTCACCTATGATATGTAATCTTAACTCAATTTGAAGCAACCACCTCAAATTGAGCTCAAATTTGCCTCCTTTTTCGAGTGAACAGTGCCACAGATTAGGGTTCTTCAATCTGAGACAAATTGGACCAAATTGATCAATGCAAATAGAGAGAAAGGGTCGAAAATGATGCAGAAACAAAAGTTCTAAGCTAGATTGAAGCAAAACATACCAATTTCATGAATTTTGAGTTAGACTTCGTTCGATTTTTGCCCATTGAAATTTTGTCGACTTTCCGACCACTTGAAGGTTAATGGTTGTGGTTCATGGGCCGGTGGTGTTGCTGTAGCTTGGAGGAGGTGTCGACGAGGATGAACGAAGTCGGGGGAAGCTCCAGTTAGTTGGAAAAATTAACACAATGACAGTGCGTGAAGTTGCATTTTTCCGGTGATATGGGCCTAAGGGGGTAACTGGGAGGCTGGTGAGGCTCCTAGGTCGCTGGTTAACCACCGAAAAAGATGAATGGCAGCCAGCGAAGGTGGAAAATGCATATGGATGATCTGCGCAGTGCCAAATGTGGTGAGGAAGAAATGCGAAGAAAAATGATACTTTGATGGGATTATATGATGTAATTAGGATATTTTAATCACGTAAGTGGGGATAACAGGTTATAATCATGGGATTATAATAATTTAAATGGGGATAATCGGTTATAATTAAGAGATTATAATAATATAAGTAGGGAGATATTGCACTTTATCATATCAAGTTTTTTTTTTCAGATACTTGGTTACCCTACTCTGTTGAATTATAAGTGCTAGGAATGTACAAGATAAGAGTTAAGTATTCACATTGGATACCATCTTAGATAAAATTTTCTTTGCATCTAAATTTAGTACTGCCTCAGTTCCCCTTTGAGTACTTTACTATCATTTAAATTTTACTCTTATCCTAAGTGAATTTCTCTCCCCTTCTTTAATTCTTAAAATAATTTAATATATATATATATATATATAATTATTATTATTAATTTCATGGGTATTACATTTGGCGAACTCTTGGGGGAAACCGCGTAAGGGCTATAAAGTGTGGTGCACAACTCACCATTCTTCTAAGGTGGGTTATACATGGGTTGGGAATGGATCTTTGAGGTTTTCAAGCCATTTGTGGCTCTCATAAATTTTGGACAAAGCTTGAACGATGATTTTAACTCTGACTTTCGATCATGGTTAAACTGTTTCTTTTGCAATTCTTCTTCATTCTTTTGTTTCCTATTAGGGTGTTCATGGACCTAGTTGGCCCGACTAACAAGATTCGGCTCGATCATATCAAGCTAGGTCAAAATAAAAAAATTTACACTTTTTACCAGGCTAGGTCGGATCACATAACTGAGTCGGACTATGTCTCGAGGTCATACAAGACCTGACTCGATACCATATTTTTATTTTTTCAAAATTTATTCTATTTTTTTTCATAATAACTTTTGTGAATACCCCACCCCTAATTAGATGATTAATTCACCAATCAATTAATAATTAAGCAAATGGAGAAATTAAAAATGACCAAGATTCAAGTGACATTCACAATTAGAGACAATTTGAAATTCAAAATAAATAATAAGGGGATTTTGAGACAAGCAAAATAAAAACCTAAAAATTATGACAATTAATAATAATAAATCAAAGTAAAAACCATAAATATTTTGATGATAAAATTGGAGAAATTAAAGCTAAAGTACAAAGAATAAAATGATCTAAAAAAAAAATACAAAAAAGAGGAAGACCGAAGAATGAGAGTTAATGCATACATGAGGAGAAGAGACAAAAGGGAAAAGCAGAGTTTGGCATATTATCACTCCATAAGAAATATGCTACTCCCTACCCTGCAAATCCAGAGAGAAAAAGAAGCACCAAAATGGCAAGGTGCTAGTTTCAGGATACTCCCATCTACTACACCTAAAGGAAGGATAGCAACTAAGAGGATTAGTCAAATGTCTTCTACTCCTTGCATGCAGAACTTACACCAAAAAGGAGAAAGGACCACACTTAGCCACAATGTATAGGGTAGAGAGTCAGGAATTAGCATGCAGCATGGAGAGGACCAAAGGATAAAGAGTGTGACATTTTTTTTATAAAAGGAGAAAATGAGCTAAGGAGATGGAGGAGAGACCAAGCTGAAAAGAGGAAGAGCAACAAAGCTACAAAAAAGGGAAGACAAGCCGAGAGAAAGGGAGAGGAGGTAGAGAGAGAATACAGCTTGAAGAGAAGAATGAAGGACTGAGAGGACAAACTAAGGAGATGAAAAGAGGAAAAGCAATCAAGCTGTAGAAGAGTAAAAACGAAACCGAGTTACAGAGGAAGAGGAACCGAGCTACAGTAACAGACGAGTAGAACCAAGAATCTTGTGACAAGCAGAACGGAGGGCGTGAAACAAGTAGAACCGAGACTAACCATGAAGAGCAAACTGAGTAGAGAGCAAAGAGCGTGTGAGCTAAGAACACCCTCCCGTGTTCTGAGCAGCGTGAACAGGGGCGAACAGAGATAAGCAATCTTAGAAATGGTAAAGAGATGAGAGAGAGAGAAAGAGGGAAGAGACAGAAACACCACGAACCGAGGAGAAAGAGAGATAGAGGCTAGATTGAGAAGAGGATGAGAAGATGAGGAGGAGAGCTCATGATAGAGTTGAACCGAGGGTGCCGAGCCACGAGAAGGAGAAAAGAGGAGAGAGAAACATTGGGGGCTCATTACGAACCAAAGAGAGAGAGACAAGGAGGAGGGAGAAGGAGACAACCACTGGAGACACTGGCCGAGGAGAAGCCGACGCTAGAAGAAGAAAAAATGAACCAGGTATGGTATGCTTGCATGGAAATATTCACGTCTTGTAACCTCCTATAACTCGACACCATTCGTTTTTATTTTTTTTTTTGTTGTTGTTTTTTTGTTTATGTTTTTTACATTATTACTTTATTTGTTTTTATATATACCAATGTGAGATTAATCTTGATCCTACAAGTGAGGTTCTAAAAAATATTCATGTGAGAATATTGTTTTCCTCGAGCACTTGGGATCATGTGAGAATTTAATCTCCTTAGATCCCTACATTTGTTTTAAAATAATAATAATGCAAAAAAAAACTTTAATTAAATACTTTCTTTAACTAAATATTTTCCATTATTTATGAAATTATCGTGTGAGAATATTGTTCTCCTTGATTGCATGGGATCATGTGAGGTTTTAATCTCCTTAGATCCTTAAAATTAGTACACATCTGTTTTAAAAATAATAATAATTAAATATTTACTTTAATTAAATATTTTCCATTATTTATGAAATTATCATGTGAGAATATTGTTCTCCTCGAATGCTTAGGGTCGTGTGAGATTTTAATCTCCTTAGATCCCCAAAATTAGTACATACTCATTTTAAAATAATAATAACAATAATGATAATAATGAAAAAATAAATATGTTAATTATTTTTTTTTTTACCCACAAAATGATTAAATTCATTCTTTATAATCATGTCATTTAAATTTCAAAATAAAGATTAAAATTCCAAAAATAAACAAAAAAAATTAAAAAGAGAGAAAATGAAGTGATCAGGAGAGTGAGATTAATCGGTTATTGTAAATTAAAACACACAAATCAAACTCCAATTTTGTTTGCTTATGAGAATCTTTTTAATTTGAACTCTCCTATTCTCATCACAAAAATTACTAATCATCAACCAATTAACATGCCTTTTTGGTTGAACTACGTGGACTTTGATCCCTATCGTAGGATACGTAGGCCCTAGGCTTTCATCCTAGGTCAATTCCACCCTTTGTATATATCTATCTGTTTGCCTCCATTATTTTCGTTTTTGTCTCCACTGTTTAACGGGCATGAATGTCAATAAAGGGTAATTGAGATAAAATTAAAGGTCATATTCTATTTCAACTGACTAGTTTAAGGTAACCGTCCTTATGAATGGGTATTGTGAGGTGCCTAACACCTTCTCCACACTCAAATAGACTCCTGAACTCATCTCTAATTTCACAGACCATATTGCCTTTTTCTTTTTATTTTAAATTGGTTTTCCAAAGTTTTCCGTTAAAAATTTTAGTGGTGACTCCAAATGAATTGATTTTCAAGATACATTTTCGAAATCAATTTAAAAGCTTTTTTATCTTTCTCCGTCAAAAGGTTAGTTACGACAACTTTTATTTAAACTACAATTTTAAAATATTACTTCTTTCCAAATTTTAATTATTTTCTTATTCAAATCTTAATTTTTCTTTTCATTCCATTTTTATATATTTTAAATATTAATTTAAAAAAATCATTAATAAAAGAAAGCTTTTTTATAAAATAAAGTTTAAAAAAAATAATATATGAACCCAGCCCAAACCCAGTATAACGCGGCCTAGCCCAATCACTTACTAGGGCAAACTAGCTCGGGTTGGGACCCAAGTCTCTAAAATGAAACCTGATTTAAAACCAGACTAGGTCCTAGCTCTTGAAAAACCCCAACCCGACCTGTGAACACCCATATTTCCTATGTCTGTCAGGTGTATAAGTTGTATTTCAAAATAATCAAACACACATTACTTAGTTGTAACTAACCTATTGTTTACTAAGTTTCACATTGACTAAAATAACGTGTCATTTATTTTCAAACTTCTATAAATACCACTCATATGTTACAATAGATATATACTTTAGTTAGTTTTGATCATGAGATTTTACCTCTAAGAGAATTTTGTCACATATTCCTTAAGGACAACATTTTTTAATGTAACTCAAACTAAATAATTTTTATCAATTTAGTCCCTATTTCATTTCATTTTGGTCTCTACTTCCTGCAATATTAAAGAATAGCCTCCCCAAATATTCCCTCTTTCTCTCTCCATCCACTGCCTTTGAATCTTATTGAAAGTTAAGGAGCATAAATCTTTGTGCTTGTACACAATGTCCCACAGTTGCCGCCTGCCTCTGTCGATGAACGCAAGCCATTTATGGAACAGTCATCGGCGTCTCCACCTAACAACATTCAACCCGTTATAGAAAAAAGGAATGGAAGCACCATTCCTGAAACTCTGAGGAAGAAGACGATAGAGCGAGCTAGACAATACTGAGCACTGAGCAGTGGAGACTGGAATTCCCATTAGAAAGAAAAATACAAGAAACTAGCAATGACGATTTTTAGCGATCTAGGGGTTTCTGCAACTCTTCCTCTTTACCATCCTTACCCTCATCGAGGTTCTTTGCCATCCCCAAGGGTATTATTTTTCTCAAGTTTACCTCCCCATTTTTGTTTATGGGACAATGGGACGATCATTTTTGCGGTTTTAGCCTTTTGATCTCTGATAATGTCTCAAAGGGTTTAATAGATTAAAAGAATTTGGTAAGAACATATTAGAGGTTTAAGGTGATGTCGAAACCCCAATTTTTTTTTTTACTACGTTTCCCATGCTACAAACTGGGCATTTGAAGATTTTAGACTTATTAAATAATTGCTATGGGTAATTGATCTCTCAAGGAAGTTCATCTTTGTTTTAACGCTGCTGGGTCATTGATGTTTCCATGTGGTTTTGAAATTTGGGGTCTTAGTCACAGATAATCAATTCAGTTGGAGCTGTTTGCCTTGCTATTCGGTTGCAATTGTGGTGTATGCTGTGAGATCCAATGGTCATGATTCAACAATTATGTGGTGAGCATAAGAACATGGATAGGACGGAGCAAAAGATTGGGGGAATTTTTGTATGATTGCCACGTGTTGTTGACAGGAAGAAAAAATAGAATATTAAATAATTTCTTCAAAAAAAAGTCTAATAATTAATATTCAGCTATAAAACTATACATTTATGTATAAAAAGTTATGTATTTGTTAAATTTTTATCAAAAAATTAAAAGACAAATATACAATAATAGTAACTAATTTTTTTTTATAAAGAAAGAAAACATAGAATTACTGAGAAACTTGCTTTTTGTGTGTTTTAATTTGGGTGAATTTGAAGGTATTCATCCATTTGATGAAAATAGGGGAAAATTCTAAGAGGATGTGAAAGATGTGCCAAATGTTATACAAAAATAATTATAATTATTATTATAATTATACTGTGAGAATTTATTTTCTGGTGACAATGATTTGTCATATGCCATATTATTTTAGTATCTTTTATGTGAAAAAAAATGAAACTTGTATGGATTAAGCATATCTTGATCAACGAAATGTTAATGTGTTTCAAGAATACATTTATAAAAATTTTGGGGGCATTTTAATTCAAGAAATTATCATTATGGGAAACATTAATTGTGTATCAAAACTTGAAAACAAAGTTATGGAGAAGAGTCAATATAAAATGAGATAATTTATTGGCAAGCGGATTTTAATTTTATGTACAAATACATGCTTGTTATGTATAGGTACATAATCTATTTTTTTTTTCAAGGTTTATGATTATATATATATATATATATATATATATATATGTATTTGAGTGTCAATTTATCTAATTTGTCATAGGGAATTAGATGAGTTTAAAATAGACTCAAATGATGTAATTATGTGTTTTCTTGAATTGAAGACGATCTTGTCAATGTTGTCTAAGTATGTGAAAAGATGATAGATAAGATGTAGATTTATCCATTAATTTCTGTGCTTAGATGTTATAAATGAATATTATTTGGAAAAATGGATAAATTAGGAAGTATGCATATGATATTGAAAATTTGAAAATTAGATATTGTTTTGAATTTAAAAGTTGAAGACATAGTAAGTGTTTATCCATAAAGTTATCCTGATTACAAACCTAAGCAATAAAACCCTACCTTAGATAACAAGGAAATTGTTGTCTATAGGAAGCAAGGTCATAATGTTACTCAATGTTGGAATAAAGCAAGTAATGACAATCCTCCAAGCCCAATGCAAATTTAGTATAAGGAGATGATGTCACTTATATGATCATTACTAAAGCTCTTATTATTGCCAATGTGAAAGAGTGGATGGTAGACTTTGGGTCCAATAAGCATATTTGTGCAAACAAATATATTTTTATCTCTTATATTTGAGTAGGGAATAGAGAAGAACATGTGTACTTTGGCAATTTCAAAACTACTAATGTTTTTGGGAAAAAGTAAGGTTCTTTGTAAACTCACAACTGGCATGACATTGGCTCTCAATAATGCTTTATATGCCTAACATCATAGCAAATTCAATTTCTGTGGCTTTGTTGGGAAATGTTAGGGTTGAAATGTCATTTGAGCCTGATAATATTGTAATGACATAACAATAATTTATGGGCAAAAGCTATTGTAATCATGGATTTTTTTTAATTTAATTTTTTTCCCAACCATATTCGATATAACTCATGAGAAATTTGAAAGGCACCATGGACTATGATATCATGTGTAGTAGATTTCCTTTTATATTAGAAGAAAGCAGTGATGTTAATTGGATTTTAAATTTAGATGAGATAAAATTCACTGGTAGTTATGTGTTCACCATTGATGGTAATGTTGTAACATAGAGATTAGCTAAATAAACTATTATTGCTAGCTGTACTATGGAGTTAGAGTTTATTTTGGTTAGTAATAAGGCTAAGTGGTTGGAAAACTTCTTAGATAATCTCTCATAAAACAAACTCATGTCTATGCAATGTGATTGTCAAGTGACAATAGCCATTGCAAAGAACAAAGCTTTCAATGGTAGAAGTAGACATACATGTTTAAAACATAATGTGGCTAAACAGCTACAGCGTAATAATATGATATCGATTAATTATATGAGATCAAAGATGAATTTGGCAGATCCTCCGATAATACCTTTGGGAAGGAGATCAATCCTTAAAACATCAAGGGGAATGAGGCTTAAACTAATTTGAAATTAATAGTGATGGTAACCTAACATTTGTGATTGAAGATCCCATGAAGAAGGTTTATATAGGTAATAATAAATCACTTGTTAATTCTGCTAGCACTATTAATTATTGTCCCTTCCTATAATGTGAGAAAGTGCTAGAATGCATTGATTTAAATGATGAACATAAAGCTCTTAATGATTTTCATGGCCTTTAAGAGTAGTATATTCATTGCATATACACTTGATGGAATCACCTATATAAGTGTGGAGTGGGGCCACTCCTATGAGATTATGGCGAAATCTGTAGAGCACTCATGAACTACTAAGTGCATGCATGGTCTATTAGCACAAAACCGCGTCAACAACAAAAGTTCTGGGGGTGTAACATGACTAATAAGGTCTATAACTTACAATCAAGATATTTTTGTTCATAGAAATTATAAACTTTACCATAACTTTGTAAGTTAAGTTTTATTTGTCTATGTCTGGTTCATTGTCCAAAAGACACCAGATTTAAAACAATTACACTCATATAAGTAACCTAGAGATTTCACTTGTAACTTTAAATTTTTCTTTCTCATTGATTTTTTGAAATATGTGGGGGATTATTGGGTGCATGAGTTGTATTTCAAAAATAATCATTCCCATACCACTTAGTCATAACAAATTGTTTCTTAAGTCCCACGTCACTTAAAATAACAAGCCACTTATATCCAAACTTTCATAAATACCACTCACCATATGAGTTATAATATATATATATATACTTTTGCTTATTCTAATAATGAGGTTCTACCTTAGAGAAGCATGTTTATTAACATAACTCAAACTAAATATTTTTATCCCTATTCCATTTCATTTTGGTCCTTACTTCCTACAGTGTCACATTTTTATGTCATTCAAGAAGTATCATCTTACCTCCCTAGAATTCGTAGAATTACATAAGAGAATACAAAGCTGCTCTCAATGGAAGAGGCACAATCTTATATCGTTTCATCTAAAAGAGTTTTCAGGGTGTGCGTTGCAATCTTTCCCGTAGCTCAAAATATGGAAAAGGCAAAAATAGTTTTACACCCATCTTTAATTACTTTAGGTGAATTCCCATCCAAGTTCCTCGGGTGAAAAATATTAGCGAAAAACATTCTTAAACCCATAAAGAATCAACAATAATATGCACCAATTGATTCCCTTCATTATCTCGGTTTGTTCCTTTCTCCTATCATTTTAAGTTCGATTAAAACCCAATATCATAACTCAAACAACCCCCAAACACTAATGTCGGTACGTGGCCCCTTACTACCTCCTTCTTCTTTCTCCACTCATACCATGATTCATCTCTTTATACACTCTTTCATAACTATTTGGGTGCAAAATATTAGTGAAACACATTTTTAAGCCCATAAAGAATCAACAACAATATACACCAATTGATTCCCTTCGTCATCTCAGTTCGTTCCTTTCTCCTATCATTTTAAGTTCGATTAAAACCCAATATCATTACTCGAACAACCCCCAACACTAATGTCGGTACGTGGCACCTCACTACCTTCTTCTTCTTCTTCTTTTTACTACACTCCTACCATGATTCTTCTATTTCTTTATACACTCTTGCCGTGGAAAAGGGGAAAGATTTGGCACCACAAATTGCAAAACAAGGAGCAAGTTGTGCACCTGAGGAAACTCATTCCTAGTCTGAGACATATTGCCTCCAAAGAAACGCAGGTCATTTAAGGCAGTGGACTTGAAATATATGAATCTCAACTGCAATGTAGTTCGGGCTATAGAATTTTTCAAAAAAATTTTCCCATACCATTATATGTGATGTGGCAGCATGACATGCGTTGGATTTAATGGAAAGTTCTGATCAACTTCACAGCACAGCTTGCTGTAAAGCTTTTACAGCACTAGATCAGATTTCCTCTACTCTCTGCTCTCTGCGACTAGCCGACTCTTAGTACTCAGCATCTGAAGACTGCATCTCAGCACTAACCATCTCAGGTCTCTGATCACTTATGCTCTCTCCCTATCAACTTCTCTGCACTGCATCTCTCGCGTTCGTGGTGGTGGTGGTTCTGTTCCTTCAACCATCTCGTCGTCTTCGACTTCGTTCTGCCATTTGTTCTACCAGCGTCTGTCCAAGCAGGCTTGTGCTCTGCCTCTCGCGTCCATGAACCGTCCATCTCGCCGTCGATTTTTAGCAAAGGTAGAAGAAGATGATGAAGAGCCAGTAAAGGCAGGAAGTTAAACAAATAATCGAGAGTAAAATATACTAGTAATTATTTATTATAAAACTATTATTTTTATTTTTTGTTTATTAAAAAAATTTTAATTTTTTAATTTTTTAAAAGATATAATATTTAATTATTTATATTTAGAGTTTGATAAAAGAAATTAAATTTAATAATTTTTTTAAAATAAAAAATTAAATATAATATTTTTTGATAAAATAAAAATTATTTTAAACATTTCAATAAATGAGATGTTAAAATAATAATTTTGTTATTAAAAAAATCAAAAATATATTTTTATCCGTAAAAAGGTAAAATGAATTCTAAAAGAATATGAGCTTTTATATCGTCAAATTTTATGAGAAATTTAAAATCTTATAGAATATTTCACGCGGGCAGCTAATTACGACGTCATTAGATAATATTGGGCCTTTTCGGCCTTGGGCCTTCTTAGAAGTTCCAGTGAAGCTATTCCACAAGTACGCGGCCCAAATTTAGAACCTTCTTGGATCTCCTTGAAACTGGGAATCGGGGACACAGGGCAGAACCAATTCCTGAAATCACAGCCATGGCTTCGAAGCTGCTTTTGCTGAGAAGGCTCTCGAGGTTTCTGAAACCGTCATTAGCATCCCCATCTTTGGATTCTTCTTGCTCTTTGATTTATGGGTCCCGGTTTCTTCCTTTAAAGATGTCGCAAATTCTGGGTCTCTTGGAGATTGTTCATCTGCCTCCTTCTTCGACTTCTTCTAAAAGCTTCTGTTCTCGCAGTTTGAATCTCGAAGGCCCCGCTGCTATTGATTACCGGTATGTAGTCTCCTTTTGTTCCTTAATTCATACTTTCCTGTGAAACGCTCCCCTCTCAAGAGTAAATAATGCTCTATTTGATCCTCGAAACCAAAGAAAGGGGGTAACAAAGAGTAGTTCCATAAAAATTTCAATTTTATCAGAATTTACTTTTGTTTTGGTTCATTTGTAGTTACTTGAATGCACTAATTATCATGGTTGAGTTGGTAAAAAGGATTGCTTGGTTAAATTTCAGCACTAAATTTCTAGTGCTGCCAAAGTTGTTACTGAATTGGTGTTTCTTTCTTATTTTATGCAAGGACTTTGCAATTTACTAACATTATCGCATGAGTTAACGAAATGGGTAAAAATGATTTTGCTAATGATTAATGTGAATGCAGTTCTATACTGCAGGAGGATGAATTCCACAGACTGGCAGATTCTACAATACATGACCTGCAAGAGAAATTTGAGGTATCCCGAGCCGTTGTGTTTATACAGTAATCTAACTTTGTCTTTGATCAGAGTATGACATCCACACAGCTTTGGGGAATCTGGTGTTGACGTTTCAAACCGCTTAGATTGTCTCCAAAATTCACAGCCATCATAAAATAATGTCTGATACTTCTGTCTTTGGAAAAGAATATTAGTTGTGGCGGAAACATGATAAAAACATTCATTTTGTATTATTTGAAGTTCTGAACTTTGGTCCTTATCTTCTGATTTTGCCTCGTCGATTGGCAGGACTATGGAGACTCCATTGAAGTTGATGGATTTGATATAGACTATGGGGTAAGGATAATTGTCTGCTGTTTTTAGTAATAGAAAAATTGATAATCAATTATTGATTGAAAAGGACAACAAAATTTTTTAAGAGCTTTAAATTAAAATTGAAATTGTTTTATAGTGATTGTGACAAATCAAATTTATAACTTGATAACCAAAACTTAATTTTGTTATTTGGTATTCTAAAATTATATTTCTTCAAGCGTTTCTTAATTAATAATTTTTTGTTATTGGTTTTTCTAAGTGGTTTCCGCTATTAGTTTTAAGAAGTGAATTACTTATTTAAGGTGTAATGTGTTTTAACATGGTATTGCATTTGGCAGAATGATGTGTTGACTATAAAACTGGGGGATTTGGGCACCTATGTGCTGAACAAACAAACACCTAATAGACAAATATGGCTGTCTTCTCCAGTCAGGTATTGAAGTGTGTCTATCAGCTGTCTTCCTTTTAGAATGTTCTATACATGGTGTCTCTTTTGTCTCGAAATCTTCTTGTTGTGTTTTGATCATCATTATTTAATATTTATACTATACATTGCATGCAAAAGAGTTCATCTTGTCATGTGAGAACCGTGCTAGCTGTGCATGCTTTATATGTTGAGTTGTTTTATTATAGCCAAATACAAACATTTCTTTGATAAATGCCAGATTTTCTTTGAAAGATCATCCTAGTTAGAAGTTTCAGGTAAGTTATGATGTGTAGCCCTCTGGATAGCTGTTAACTCTGTAGTTGAAGCGTTTGACTATTTGGTAGTCTTATTTTATTGTTTTAGAAGAAAGAAGAAAGGAGTGGACAGGGGCTTTTCTACTTTGCAAAACCCTGCCAAGTAATTAATTGGTTTAAAATCTCCTCTTTGATGTTGTGGGCAACATATAGGATTTGAAATAGCTAGAAATTGCTTTGTAGGTTTTGTGAATATTTACTTATGCTGCTTCCTCCTTCAGGAAAAGTTTTAACATCCTCATATGCAAACTGAGAGCTGGGAGGAGATTTGATGTCTCTGTTGTATCTTACAATTTTGATAAGAGAAAGTTGTAGTTCTAGTCCCCATACGTGGAGGTTTGAATATCTCATGACATCAACCCTAGAGCATACCTAGACAAACCTATTCATGCACTTCTGAAAGAGATGGTGTCTTGCAATCATCACTTGTCATTTCTTCTCTGCGGATTACTTTAGTAAAGCACAAATTTAGCCCTCAACTGACATTGTGATTGATAATAGTGATGTAAATTGTATTGTTATTTTAAAAGCCTCTCTGATTTCCAAGGCATCAGGTTTAATTCTATTTATTGAAGGGTATTTCGACAGGTTGAGTTTTCACACCATTAGATTTATCTTGAGTGTAAATTAAAATATCAAACTGAGAATGCGGATATGCATTTAACGGTGAGAAAGCTCAACCTCTAGATCTATAATAGATCTGCTTTCTATTCGAGTGAAGGCATTTTGATCCTCTAACATGTATCTGACGCTGGAAAAGTTTATTCTTATTATGAGCATACTATCCCTCTAATATAGCTGGGTTGGCGTGGTTTCTCACTGAAAATGTTTGTGTGTCTACACCAATTGTGAGCTAGATTAAATGTATTTTAATCTTATCAGCTTTTTTCATACATGTTTCATTATCTCTTGGACGCCTGTCTAATGGATCCCATCTCTGTTTGCAGCGGTCCGTCTAGGTTTGATTGGGATCAGGATGCTAAAGCTTGGATTTATAGGCGGAACAAAGCAAACTTGTATAAAATTTTACAAGATGAAATGGAGCAATTGTGTGGCAAGCACATAGTTCTTTCGTAAGCTGTTGGTGGAGGTTCCCGAGAATCGTGAGTTTCATTTTTGAAGAAGTCATCGTGATGAATTTTTAATGTAAATATGTACTTTCAGATCCTGTTTTGTCGCCTTTACCTTTTCTTACTTGATTGTATCAAATATACTTTTTTCTAAAACTTGATTGTACCATCTAAATAATAATCTTTAAAAGAAATTTCAGGTTTAAATATGTTGTCGTCAGTCTGCATGTTTGAGGGATTCTAAATGAAATGAACATATCATCGTATTATGATAGACATTCTGCTAGCGTTGTGGCATGCATTTCGAGGCATAAGTAAGTTGCGATTTCAACGAAAGCGAAAATCTAGAATCCACGTCCTCCACAATTCTTATTGCCCGGATTGTATTAGTAGTATGATACGGATTGTTGAATCAAATTTATATACTTTGTCAATTTTTATTTTTTAGAAGTGATCAATTTTTGTAATTAAATTATAAGTGTAAACATCTGTCCAGTTTCTTTAATATAAACTAAGAAATGTGCAGTTTGCGAAAAAATGCAAAGAATTGGAATCGAAAAAATTAATTGGTAGATTCTTATTTTATTTTCGAAATTAACATTTTGTTGCTATTGGTCCCCACTATATGAATATAAAGCTTGTTTTTACAAAGATGCAAGATACACGCATTAAACATATGGTGAATTCTTCGGTGTCCTCAAGGCACCAGTGCTTTAATTATCTAAACCAATGAAGTAATGTCATGTGTCATAAGAGAACAAATCAATGTTAAAATTTGGAAAGAAGTCCTAAGTTATAAGATAACTTTTTATGTTATTTAGATTATAACTCCACTAATTGTCTCATATATACGAAGTCTCAATAGTAATAAAATTTATTTTAATTCAGCCATAAATTTTATTTATTTAACTTTTTAAGCCAAACTACTATATGAAATATATGAAAAATAGAAGGCTCCTGTGGAAAGTTTTGTATATATTATTTAAGTTTCAGAATGAAGAAAAAAAAGCAATGAACATTGAGAAAAAAAATTGTCCAAAATATTGGAAAAAAAATAGAGAATATAACGAATAACAAAATTAACGTAATAAAATATAAATATTAAAAATATAAAAAGAAGAAAAAATGAAGGGTGTTAGAGGAGAAGAGGAAATAAAAAATAACCATGACACTAACAGAAACCACGGAGGGTGAGGGAAAGGGGGGTCAGAATTTAGACCGTTCGAATGGTTGGAATATTTTATTAGCAAAATGGACAAATTTTCCAACCAAAATTCAGTAGCGATACTTTATTTTTTTTAATTAAGAGTTTAAATATATATATATATATATATATAAAATTTTATTTGACTCTATATACTTCTAAATTAAAATGTAATTTTTTTCATGATAATTTTATAAATTAGTTTGATGTGATAGAAAATGTGTTAATTATATTATCGAAATTAATTTTATTAAAACAATTTTGTATTAAGAAATTACACTATTATAATTATGAGTGTATATATATTTATTACCATTAAAGTGTACATAATATAAAATTATAAGAAAAATAATTAGTAAATATTCTTGTCCTCATTTAGCATTTAATTAACAATCATTTAGCTTGTTGTGTGATTGCAAATTTCTTAATTTCTTTTACCATGCTCTGTCATTGCAAATTTCATTGCAATATCGTTGTTAATTACATCATGAAAATCAATTTGATTTGCTTGTCAGTCTACAGAGTTCAAACCATAATTGTCAAAATCGCAAGTCAACTCATTAAACTCATTTATTCTACGTTTTTAGGTGAGGTAATTGATTTAACTCGGTTGTAGAATCGGAATTGGAGTAGACTCGGTGTAGATTCGATCAAACTCAAATAGAATCGATCAAACTCGTATAGAATCAATCAAACTTGAGTAGACTCGCTGAGTTTGACCAAAATCAACTAAAGTATTTTTTTTTTTTAGTTTTTGGCCCAAATATGAATAATCCAACATTTAATCAATTCTTTTAAGAAAATTTATTAACTTTAAGCTCAACTTAATTATTTCAAACATTAAACATAAAAAAATTATATCACAAATATAATTACTTTATTATGACTCTAATACATTTTACTTGCAATTAATAGCAAAAAAATGTATTACATTATGATTAAATAATTAACTCTACTTTCAAAATTTTTAAATTTTTTTCTAATTGCATAGCTTAAAATTCATTATTATTATTATTACTATTATTATTATTATTATTATTATATGTATTTAATATTTACTCTAACTTGTTTACATTATTATTACTATTAAAATTACTATTATTTTAAATTTTAATTTCTTTGAATTTCTATATTATGAAGTATTATAATAGCAAATCATGCCTTTAATTTTCTTTTAATAAATTTAATATCAACGCTTTCCAAAAAACTTTTAAACTCAATCTCTACTGAAATTAATTATAATTAAAAGTTCTATGATTCAAGTATATTTTCTTAATAATTTTTTTTATCACTTCCTAGTTTTATAATTTGGGTTATTATAATAGTATTTTGTATATATGTATGCATTTTTATTTGTATTTTTGAAATTTGGTTATGTTTAATAGTTATTTATTAA
Source organism: Delonix regia (assembly GCA_037074485.1). Taxonomy (NCBI): domain Eukaryota; kingdom Viridiplantae; phylum Streptophyta; class Magnoliopsida; order Fabales; family Fabaceae; genus Delonix; species Delonix regia. The sequence goes on from CM073455.1 coordinate 7,561,014, forward strand.
TAGAGGTAAACTCTTACGATTCTATGTTACGAGTCTACACCCCTGTTACAATTCTGCATAAACTCGCGAGTTTGACAACATTGATTCAAACAATTGTTTCTTAGAAAATAAATGTGCTAGTACAATCAGATATGTTTATTACAAGTAAGTTGTCTCTATACAACATAATAATACACAAATAATTAATAATCATCCTTGTTGTCACGACCCAAAAACATTAGTCATGATCGGCACATAGGCTAAACCAACTTAGCCTAGCATGTAATACCTTAAAAAAAATAATATCAATAATAATAATAATAATAGGTAATTTACTTTATTTTAAGAGCTAAAGAGGAGGAGAAAAATTCACTTGGGATGTGGATAAAATTTACATGATAATAGAATACTTAAAAGGAAACTTCAAACAGTATTGAATATAGATGCAGAAAAAATTTTATCTGAAATGGCAACTAATGTGAATACTTAAGCCTTGTCTTGTGCCTTCCTAGCACTTATAACTTAACAGATAATGATAACCAAGTATCTTCAAGGAAAAATTTGATTTGATAATCTGAAATACTCCCACTTACATTACCAAAATGCTCTAATTATATCATATTTTTCCATCAAACCCTTAATTCCCTTGTTGTTTCCTCTCCTCTTTGGATACCGTCATTGTGCATTTTCTTCACCAATAGCTTGGAGCTTTATCCATCACCGTACAGGGCTGCCAGTGCTTATCCCACATTGCAGCATCACTGTCAGCCCCTGCACCTCCGTCACTAGCTTCTAGGTGCCCGGAAACACCACGAAATTTTCGATAGGTGAATAGTGATGAACTTTAGCTTAAATTTCTGGAAATCAGGTGTATTTTACTCCAATTTAGCTTAGGAATTTGACTCCTCTATTCATTTCGGCCAGTTCTCTGCCATAATCATTGATCAATTTGGTTAAAATAACCCTAAATTGAAGAAACCCTGATTCTAGTACTGTTCATATGTGAAAATCACTATTCATACGAGAAAGTGATGAAATTGAGCTTAATTAGGTGTAATCCCATCAAATTGAGTTGGGGTTTCACCTCCTAGATGATTTTCACATCTTTCTCCTTTGAAATCACATATCAATTGTAAGTTTTAGCCAATTATAAGTTTTAGCCACCAAATTGAAAAACCCTAAATTATAGGTGTATGTGTAATCATGCAAAGAGGTGAAATTTGAATTTTTAAGGCCTCTCAAATATTATTATACATGTAGGAAGTTATTTAAGATTTTTGAAAATTTTAATTTGAATTATAAGTTGAATTGCTTATGTTGCATATTTTTCCTAGATTTTTCATTGAGAAAAAAGATAAGAAATTTGAATGGGAGACCGTATATGGCTTGAATAAATAGCAATGGACAATAATGCAAATTAAATGAAGGATTTTGGAATTTAATTGAATAATCTCTTTGGTGACATTGGTGTTGATGGTAGGTATTGGAATTTTAATAAGTGCATAATGGAATAGATTGAATAAAAGTAAATGCCATGAATATTTTAGGGTATTATCAAAGAATGTGAGACAAAAATTTGATTCCTTAAGATTGTGTGAAGTATGAAGGGCAAGTGGGATTAAAGAAATGATTGGTTAAAGGGTGAATGAATGACAAGATAAATAGGTTGGTAGCATGATTAAATAGTTGAAATTATTCATGAATATTATAGGTTAAAAGCAGTTTATTTAATGTTATAGGTAGCTAGTAAAACTGTCAATAAGGGGATTGTAAACAAGGTTAGGAAGAGGTTGGTATACTCCTCTTAGGTGAGTAGATAATCCTAATTATGCAAGCTTTTGTTTCAAATTATCTATCTTTAAATAAATGTTTGTTATCTTTGGTATCTTATGTAGACTTTTAAGTTTATAAATTTTATTTTATATTATAAGACCAAGAAATTTATTGGTTTATGAACTTCATGATTCTACATTTTGAATTATCTAAATTATTAAAATTTAAAACTCTGAAGTGGTCTGACTTTGAAATTCTAATTTCTGAATATGGATGTTTATATAATTTCAAAATTTTGAGAATGTGACCAAAACAGAACCCTGTAGCTAATGGCAGTTGACGTTAACCATAGTGCACTATGATTAGTACTCTGATATGGTTGGATATGATGCCCTTACCTCTATATTCTATTTGAGACTTAAGGCCAGTATTATGTTTATTTAGAGCCTATGGCTGATCATGGATCATTGTTTTGATCTTATTACACTAGCCTTGAGCTAGTTCTGTATTCTGAATATATGATGGTTCTATAGGAGATTTCCAATGTATACCGTTAAATTGGATATTTTAAATTCTTATTAGATATTGATTTGTTGAGTTAAGAACATTATTTGAAAAATTAAGGCTAGACTTATTTGATAGTAAATGGTTTTTCCTATGCTTTTGGAATTTTTGAATTATTTATGTAAATTATCTGGTTTTAAACGAAAAAAGTTTTGGTGATAAACTCTCACATTGCTAATCTATCCCTCCCCTTGTATAATTAGAATTGTTTGCTCACTGAATTTTCACTCACCCCTTTCTTAAACATTTCAAATTCCAGAGCTGATCCAGAACACCCACCTACAGAGTAAGAGTTGTGGTGTTTTTTTTTTCTTTTGTAAGCCTAGCCTATTGCCAGAGCAACAGTTTCTTGTGGTACATTTTGTAATTAGACTTAGTTACTCCCTTGTATATAGATTAAATGTTTTAATGCATTTCCATGGTTGTAGGTTGTGTTGTTGATATATGTGGGAGAACAAAGCTCTCAAATTTGTTGTATGTTAGATGGCTCTGTTGTAGAAATTTTGGGAGGTTTATAATTCAGGGGAAACTCTACTAATTTCTACACAGATTAAACTGATTCTTTTAATAATTATATGCAGAGGTATTAGTCTTGATGTTTGTCAAATGTGGGTCCATGTATTTGTTAAATTTATGCTATCTTGATATATCTGATAAGCTTACAAGGACGAAGGATGCCTCGTTCCCTGTGCTGGTCACGTCCTATCGGCTCAAGTTGTGACATAACAAGCCTAAGATAACATTCTTATAAAGTCTATAATACATTAATAAAACAAATTAAACTTTAAAATATAATTCAAAGAAATTTATTAGAGGTTGCCAAAAATGCAGCAGCACCTCTCTAAAATTCAATGTTTTTTAAATTTCTACAACCAATCATATTTCAATAATATCACAATGATATCAATAAACTAGTTTGATAATCTCTCAAATTATACATTTAGTATAGTATGGGAATAATTGACACAAGGCTTACAATACTTTACAATATTTATAAATCCAAAACAACCCAACATTTAGCAACCACAATTTTGGAGTCAGACATACATAATGATTAACCCAAAATGACATCAAAATGTCTGAGTGACAAAAAACTTCTAACTTACTTTATCACATACTAATATGTAAAATGTTAAAGAGGGAGGTGTAAGTTTACCATTAATTTAGTGAATGCATACATTACAAAGTAAGCGAAAGGGGAAACAATAAAGATCTTAGAGTTTTTAATAAACATTTATTAAGTAAAGAAACAGTTTTTGATAATATAAAAACACTATTTCTAAATCTTATAATTTTGTATAAAGTGGGTATCAAGAAAAGAACTAAGATCATCATACTCATATTCATTTATCATATATGTTTCAATAATTCATACTATATCCCTTTATTGAATATGTTTCAATATCTCATATCCATATCCCTTCATCAAATACATCTCAATAATTCATACTTATATCACTTCACTGGATACGTCTCAATATCTCATACACATATCCCTTTACCAGATATATCTCAATAATTCATATTCATATCCCTTCACTGGATATGTCTCAATAATTCATATCCGTATCTCTTTACCAAATATGTCCTAATAATTCATTTCAACAAGGTGCAACATGGCCATTACTCCCTCTAACAGCTACGGGGTTCTTACATGAACTCTCATCCATCATTTAAATTATAAAATCCATTGGATATAAGTAAAGCATGTAAGTAGGATACATAAATAAATAATTTTATTTAAACATAGCTATTACCATAAAGTAATTTAAATAAAAATAATCTTGAAGATAAAATAAAATAAAAAGTGGCTAGAGGAAAAGTGACAATAATATAAAGGATTAAAATGGGAATTACAATAATGCAATAATCACAAAAAATAAACTTAGATAAAATACTCACATGAAACATGTAGGTAAAGTAAAGGAAGCAATTAGAATTAAAAGTTTTACCATAATCTTTCTTCTTTCATATAATACTTCTTCCTTAATTTATATAACAACCTTCACTTTGCACTTATCATATACCAAGTGTCTTTCATAATAACAATAATTCATACAATTTACTAATATCATTTATTATTGTGTTATTTTATATTCGTACATATTATATCATATATGCATAGTTGAAAAGTTAAAAAGAATATAGATTTGTTTCCTTATAAAATGTAAAGTATGGAATAAAGAAATTAAAAGTTAGACAAGAAAATATCACCAATAAGGATCAATAGTAGAGATCTCCAATTCCCACAACACAACCCCTGATTGAAGATATATCCACAAATCTATCACTCACACAATATGAATTTCTTACAAAACACTTCTTCCACGATCTCTCTTTTTCTTTTTTTTCTCTTCATTTCAAATGAGAAAACTAAGAATCATTCATATTTTATATAGAAGTTTTTAAGTTACTATGTAAGTTACAATTTGGTACTACACAAGTTAATGTGCAAGATGCCTAGTGACAAATTTTTATAAAAAGCTAAAATTATAATTTTGCCGACGACAATATTTTTTCTTTAAAATAAAAACTCATACTTTTTTAATCTAATTTTTAAAAGCTTGACTTCATAATTAAGTCTATTGTTAGGGTCCCCAACTAGGGCCTAATTTATCATTGGGATTCTTCAGTTCATACCCTCCCTCTCTTTTCTCTCTATTTTCCACTCATAACCCATTTGACCATGCATTTTTAACATAGGCTTATAATTAAGTTACAATTTATTTATTATCAAATATTATAATTTTTAAAATTATTTTAAAATATTTGAATATTAACTAAGATCCTACTTTAAATTTGTTTGGGTGTCAAAAAATATAACAAATGCACTCTTAATTGTGTATCCATTCAAAAACACATATAAAAATATATTAAGACAGAATCTCAAAATCATAGAACATAATTTTTTAGAGTAAAAAATGTTTGATACAAGTGTCATTTAGAATAATTTTAGTATTTAAATTTTTTTTGTAAAAAAAATTTGAAATGTATTGTTTCGTAACTTTTCTTATAAAAATAGTACATTGCAATATATTGTTACGTAATATTTCTTAATGGTCTGATCAATCTTAAATGCACGTGCACTGTCCATGTAAGTTATTTAACTAATTTAAGCAATATATATATATATATATATATATATATATATCTCCCACTTCTTTTCTTTTCTTTTCATTCTTTTTTTTTTTCTTTCCTTCATATTTGTTTTTTCATTTATGGCGGGAAACTTATAATTATTGTTGCTATAACAATTTATGGCTCCCCCCTCCCTCGGTATCGCACTCATCAACAATTACTTTTATTGTTCATTAATAAATATATTAATTATAAAAAATAACTCTTGGAGGGCAATTATCTATTATTGTACCCCGTAATTCTAGAACAATTTGTCCCATAATCATAACAACAAATAACACTCTTATTTTTGTACAAAAAATAACACTCTTATTTTAGCGCCACCATACCCCAAGGATCCCTCCTCCAAAAATCACTCCTTACCTAGATCATGCCCATCAATTAACAACATCAGTTTGACCAAATAATATATTCCATATTTGAGGGTAGTCGCATTTAACATATATAGAGACTGAGATCTTGCTATATTTAATATGAATATATGAATGGCAATTGAATTTATGCTTAGAAAGTCATAAATGTAATTAAATTATGATCTCCAATAAATTAGCACGTCATGCTCCATTAAGAAACTTTTGATTCCTCTCTTTTAACCTCCAACTAATTGAGTCCTTCTTATAGTAGTAGAAGGAAACATGGTCTTAAATTGTATTTATTTAATAAATAGTTTTTCTAAAATAAATAATTATTAAATTTTCTTTAAAAATTGTAAATTTTTTTCTATATATAATAAGAGCTTCCTCCCTCTTGTTATTCACCCAACCTGTTTTCTTGCTCTCCATCACAATATGGAATGTTATGTTAGCTTTTGCTGTAGCGGGATCTATTGCGTTTGTCACTAATCACCTTCTCAACCTCAAGAATAATCACGACAACATAAAGAATGCACCCGAGGTTAGTTTCTAATAGATGCTTATGAAAGTTTGTGTTTATTTTGGAAAAACGATAATGGAATGGCTACTTTTTAAGAGTTGAGATTTTGTATAGCAAGGTGTTGTGTTGCAACGCAATGCTTTGGTGTTTCTTTTTGGTTTTTTTGAATGAAGGAACCAGTTATGTAAGGCTTGTAACAATTTTTGTTTTTTTTGAAAATTTTTTTTTCTAGCTTACACAATGTCAGTTAGTTTTCAATATAGACCTTATAATTTTAAAATTTGCAATTAAGTTCGTGTAATTTAAAAATATTTTAATTTAATCCAACGAATTAAAATTATGCAAATATTCTTGGATAACAAATGTTTTTTCTTCTTTGTTAAATAATAACTTAGTAATTGTTAATTATGTTTCATGGTATATTGTTTAACTTGTGTACATAACTTTATGTTATGTGTACACGTTGCTTATTCTTTTTTGCTGAACCAGATACTAGAAAACTAACATAAGACTATCGAGGGGTCAATTTCTCAACAATAGAAGCAACCGAGATGCATGGAAGATCAAGCCAACTCTTGCCTTACATGTGAATGTGAAGTAAGAAGATAAAAGAAAGATTACTTAAATTCTAGCTCCTTTTTTTCATATTTCTTTTTATCCTTATTATCTTATTGAAAATAATTTTCCCCAGGCAGCACAAGCTATCAAGAAAATGACAGAGATTTATACTTTAGCAATAGATGCTCTGGAGGAGTTAGTTGCTACATTTTATGAAAAAGAATTATCTGATGTAGAGCATATCCAATCTAAATTGTCATCACAGACATTGGCTGATGAGAGTGTAAGAAGTCAAGAAATTTTAGTTATACTTAAATTTACCCATCATAGGATGCTAAAGGTCAAAGAATATTACTTATATTGGATGTTTGATTATGTTGTGCCCTTTTCCAATTTCTTGACACTCACGTGCTTGAGGCTAAGGATGTTATATGCAACATCCAGAATTCTTTTGATGAGCAGAAGCATCTGTTAGTATTCTCCATTCAACAACAAGAGGAGGTAGGTTTCATTTTTAATTCATTTTTTAGGTTTGTTATGTTTTTGCAAAGTTACTTATACATAGTATTGAATTATAGCTAAAATTAAAAGCACAAAACTTGATGGAAAAATGTAGGGATTAAAGCAAAGTTGGACTTTAGCACTAGCAATTTCAGAGGAAACTTTGAACTTCTTCAATGACATTCATCAGCATTCTTTAAGAGTGATGAAAATAATTGAAGAAACCCAGTGTGAGAGAACACATCAATTAGTTAATTTTGAGAAGTTGCTCATGGTAAGTGAAAATTTTTACTCCTTTACTCAATGCATAGGACTAAGGGAGTCTCAGGGTTAATTTTCCTCCTTGAACCTTAAAAAGGATGAGGCTATTAGAGAGGAAGAGTAGGCCTTGGAAAAAATGGCAGCCTTGACATCTAAGAGAGTTGCTGAAGTGAGTTGGCATTGTTCTTTTTTTAACTTTCTTGTTGGTGGACATACTTATATATTATATCTCTAATTTTAGATATATATGCTTTTGGTCTCAGAGGCATGCAGAAATATGCAGGACACAAGCATGACGCAGTCTAAGAGATTACAACTTGAGATATGCAACATGTAGCAAGTTTCAGAAGATGCTACTAAGGAAGTTGGTAAATATGTAGAGAATGTGAAAAGTCATTTAACAATGCAATTGCTCTCAACAAATGATTCTAAAGCTTTAATGGAAAATTGCCTCCACGATTGGTTAGTTTATATTTCCTCTGTTCTTTATTTCTTTATTTTCTTCATAATCATCATCATCTTCCTCTCTCACATGTTAATTGCATTTTTCAATAATGTGATGCTGTATTTCATTAGTTGGATGGAAGTAAAAGGAAAACACAGGAAATGATATTATGCACCAAATTAGTCTTTGTTTTAATTAATATATTCAATCCTCACATAATTGTACTTCAAATTGAACTTTTATAAAATGCCTTTGTTATATCAAAAAACCATCCAATTATTAGTGTTCATGAGCTAATTTTATTTTTGGCAATGAAAAGACATGGGGGAGTATTCTTACTGTATATTAAAAATGTCCTTGATATTGGTTGTGACACATAGTTTGTAGTTATTGTGTATTAATTTGTTTCCATGGTATGTAGTTCAAAGAGAGTGTACTGTTCAAGGGAGCAATCGGAAAATGCCCAATCGGCTTTGAACAATATCAGCAAAAACAATCTTGCAGAGATAGAAAATACAATAGTAGAGTTAGTTCTGTTTATTGGCCTAGTAGAATCAATATGATAATTATAATTTGAATTCTTTTAACTTCAATTGATGTGTGACAGGGCAAATATAAACTCAAATTATGATTTATATCAAGAATTTGTGTCAGCATCACTATGTATGGAATCAGATTATAATGTTGGAACCCAGAACTTGCTAGAAGCTATAAATGGTAATTTAAAGTTTTTACATTTGTACTATGCAGCTTTCATCTTCTTGTTATATCAGCTCTCAGTTGTATGCGGACACCAACTTGACACTTTTCAGATTTAAAAATGTTGGACCATGAGAATAAGAAGGAAATTGATTCTATGACTACACAGTGGTTAGATCAGCTCCATTCTGTACCAGAGCAGCATGGGGAAAGCATATCAAGCATCCAAACCCAAGCAGAAAAGTGCTTTGAAAAATATGATTTGGTATATGGAATCTTCACCTCTGTCTTGTAATACCTTGGACATTATGTTGTATATGAGCCAATAAGATTGCTGGTGTTTCGTATTTGAACAGGTTGATGAGCATACAAGTCTAACACCAAAGAAAAGAATGATAGTAGTGCCCAGCCATGCATCTATTAAGGAGATGACGACACATATCACTGAAGAGAACTCAAAAAATAGATCAAAATGGAAGCCATCAAAAACCAAAATTCCACGTCTGATAGTATCTCCAAATCAAATTATCACTGAAGAGAACTCAAAAAATAGATTAAAACGGAAGCCAGCAGAAACCAAAATTCTACATCTGATAGTATCTCCAAATCAAATTATCATTGAAGAGAACACAAAAAATATATTAAAACAAAAGCTAGCAGAAACAAAATTTCCACGTCTAATAGCATCTCCAAATCGAATTCCTTTTGTAGATGTCAAATGACTTTGTAGAGTTTAGCTGAATGGTTTTGAGGGAGAAACTCATCAACTGATGGGGCAATTTGCTCTTCCCAGAACCTAGGATTTTAGGTATTATGTACCTTACCTGAGAATTAGTATAAACTTAAATCAGTATAATGTTAGATACCGTAGTCTACTTTATTGTAAACTTAAATATCTATTTTCATTTAAGTCATACACATATTTAATATATGTTATATTATATGAGTAATAGATTGTTTTGCTTAACATAGATGTATTTCTTTCTTTTTTGGTATAAATTTTCAATATAGAGAGAATGGCATGTAACTTGGACATTTCTTGAGAAGTAAGAGAGTAATTTGTCCTATATAAATTAAAGTTTTTATTAGTGATGTATTTTTAAAGAAAAATACAATTACCATTGTTTTATATAATAAATATTTCACACTATTTATATTCTAGAAACTATACTGTTTAAAAAGTTATGACTTTATATGGTCAAAATTATTCTTGTAGAAAGAAAATTTTTAATTATTTTTATCAATATAGATTCTTTAATATTTCATTCTGATCCTTTGTTTTCCTTTTAGAATCAACCGTGTCCGAGCCATACTTGACAATTAAGCCATACTTGGCACATGTACAAGCCACACACGATGTGCGAGAATATTTTTATTTTATTTTATTTTGACATGTGGACAAAATGATGTTATATGAATTGAGTTTGTTGATATATTTTTCTTAATTGAAGAAAGAGGAGAGAGAAAAAAGAATAAGTAGAAAGAAAGGAAATAAATTTTATATAATACTCTTTGTATTATCTTTTTTTCCCAATATTTATACACAATTTTAAAATGTTTAGAAAGGCAACAAAAAAAATTTATACAAACTTCTTTGTATCTTTATTATGTTGTGTTAAATTAGAACATGACACGTATATAGTTATATAATAATAAGTGTATGGTTATTGTATATAATGGTATAATTCTTTTAATTAAATTATATTCTTTCTATATTATCATTGACTAACTAATACATTTTCCATCTGTTAATTAACTTACAAACAAAGATATAATAAACAACGTATAATTATAATCCCAACAAAAAAGTATGCTCTTTTTGGGAACTGTTTGATGAAATCCGTAATTGTAGACCAAATAGGAAAATTATTAAATGCCTTGTATCTTGTCTCACAAATGTTATTATACTCATGTTTAAAGTAACTTTTATCTTATACAATTGCAAGGACTAAAATGTCAGGACACGAAAAAGTCAACACTCTGAACTCAGTTCTGTAGATCTTATTTAATTGGAAGCGTATGTATTAATCAAGGGGCACATACCCCTAATATTTCTTCCCTCCCCTTCCCTCTAACCCCCTTCTCTTAAATAAAAGTATATTTTTTATTAATGAATAGTAAATAAAAAATTATATTAAAATAAATTCCATTATTTTAAAGTCAATTTTAAATTAAAATACTAATAATTTTAAATTTTTTATTTTAAATGATAAAATTTTAAAACAAAACATTTGAAAAAGAGAATCAAAATACTTAATCTTTAACTGATAAAATTTTGAAAAAATTATTTATGTTTCAAAATAAAATTAATTTTATAAATATCGCCGATATATGACAAATTCAAACTGCTTAAAAATTTTAAATTATTTTACTTGTTTTGATTTGAATATTTCTAATTTGTTTCATTGTTTGCCATTTTTTCATTTTAATTTTTTGGCCTTGTAAATTTGTAATGTTGTATAAGAGAAAATGCAAGGGGAAGAGAATTTGATTAGAAAATTAAAAAAAAAAAAATCAAGAAAAGAGAACAGAAAAAGACAAAATTAATTGCATAAATTCTTTGGCCTTGGGTTCCTTCCTCATATTTTCTGTGAAAGCAAAAAGTGCAATGAGACGAAATTAAGAATAAGAAAGAGAACACAAAACCTCTGGTCCTTATATTTTCAGCGGTTCTCAGAGATAAAATCCTCTTTTTCACCGAGAAACCTTGCCAAAACTTCATCATCCCATTCACAATCAAACTCATTATAGTCATTTGATCCATCCCTGAAACCAAACCCTACTCAATGTCGCAACAGTACTCGAACATCGTTACTTTGTTCTCCCCACTATGCTTGCTAGTTCCACTATGAAATCTTACCTGTTGTTAGGACCCTTCATCTCTGACGAACAACCACACATGAACGTTGTTCGAAATGGTGTCGTTAGAAGTCACTAAAGCACCTAGCAGCTACTCAGCAGTGGCATTGCAATGGGCTTCCACGACGAAAGAGTGGAAGAGAACAAATGTAGTATAGAGCTAAACTTGTAAAATAAAAATTTTATTTACAATTTAATAATAATAACTTTTTGAAAATTTTTTTCCTTTATTAAAAAATCTAGATACATCATACACGCCTAAATGCATAACTGGCAGTAATTTATGCATTTAGAAGCCGGAAAGCATGACATCCAGTCTCGCGTTCTTTATTTTAAAAATAATGTTTAAACTAATAATGAGCATAAGCTTCTCGCAATCCAATAATTTCAAAAAAGAAAAAAATCACCTTAAGCATATGAGATGAATAAAAAAGATGGCACAGGTAATGGGTTAATAAATGCTCACTCTCTCAGAGCTAGCCTCAAGAAGCCAACGATAAACATGGAAGTTAAACTACATAAAGGCAAAATAGTCTAATCAATACACCAGTTCTCTTTAATACAAGTTCTAGGAAGGCACATGAGGAAGCACAGAGCAGCCATTAATGACAACAAGAATGAGAACAAAAGCAGTATATAAAATAACAAAAATCAAATGGTATTATATCAAATAAAAAAAATATATTAAAAAAACACAACGAACCATACAAAATATAAACCAACAATTTCCCAACAATGTTTCATTGCTCCTTATTTTCACCATCAAATAGAAAAATATATATTACTAAGCGGGGCTCTTATAATCTTATTAATCACATAAAAAACAATGATGAAATATTAATTGAAGACTCAGCTCAGATAGAAGAATTGACTTTTTCCTTCATTAATAACTTGTAGACTTCTAAGATTTATCCTTACTCAAATCAAGAAGTTCTTTCTTTAGATCAGTTAAATGTTCTTATCCTGAATGAAAGACACATTTCGATCCTTGAAAAAGAAATCTCCATGGATGAAATTGAAAGTGTTGCTTTTAATAATACAGGGCTGTAAGCAGTGCTTCAGGGGTTGATGGGTTTCATGATTCTATAGACTTATCATGAAATTGTTGGCAATGAAGTAATTAATATGGTAAGATCTTTCTTCAACAATGGTTATTTACTTAAATGCTTGAACAAAACTATTATGGGTCTTAATTCCTAAAGCAAAGTCCCCACAAACATTCATTGCTTGGTACTATTCAAATATTAAAAAGTGAAATACTATTTAAAAATTTATTTTAGGTTAAATTTTAAAAAGTGAACTACAATTTAAAATTCTTGAATTTGTGGGGAATTAAAATGAAAATATATGCAAATGTGGTGATTATTTTAAAATTTTAATTTATAGAGGATCAAAATAAGACTAAATTTAAAAGTATAAAACTAAACTAGTATTTTTTTCAAAAATAAAAAAGACTTGAACTTGAACATGTTATTGATTGTGTTGCACCGAACCGTGTAATCAGTGGGTCAATTATAAGTCACAAGGTGTCAGATTATACAACCCAATTAAATATTAAAAAAATTCTATTAATCGCATTGCTTGGTACAACGTGATCAACAGAATAAAAAAAAAAATGATACAATGCAATAAATTAAGACAATAAGATTGATAGCGATGAATCTAGAGCATTAATTAGTTTCATTATAGTGTAAGAAAAAAAACTAATATTTTAACCTAGCCATTTGGTGATTAATCAGGTGTCATCGATCTTATCTCTCATAAACTAACCTCCTTCTCTGTTTTCAGTTGTGTAGCTTCCCTTCCTAGTGTTTGCTTCTGTATAGTGAGAGAAGAATGATTTCTTCACCGTAATCCTATATTTAAAGTAACATATAAGCCCAATCCTGCACATTATTTTTTTAACCCAAATGCTTAAAATTTTTTTTTTCAGAGAATCATTTTACATATTACATAAGGTTTGACACCTGACATACTTTTTTGGGGATCACCCCCTCAATCAGCAAAGGACAACCTTTTTTAATATATATATATATATATATATATATATATATATATATATATATATATATATATTAAATATTACTAATATTAATTATTAATGAAATATAAAATTAAAAAAAGTAATAATATATAATAATATATAATTTATTCAAACATAATAATTTAATTATTTTTTAAATATTATAGTATAAATATTATTTTTTGACTAATCAAGACATATGAAAGTATTTCTAAATTTATTTTTTTAAAAATATTATATATATATATATATATATATATATATATAACTTTCCTAATTAAAAAATATTGCATTGCAATCACAACTTTTAATATAAATATCACACTTTTTAAAAAATTAAAATGTTATTTTCTTATACTATGAATGATCAAAAGAGCAAAGAGAATAATAGAAATAGAGATTCAATTCAACTGTATTGATTAAAATGGATATAAGGATGTAACAATTACTGCAAATTCGTAATATATAAATTGAAAATAACTAATATTTATAATTTGACACATGAGTAATTTTAAAATTTTGATGACCACACAACCGTAGTTTTAGACTTGTTGTAAAATTAATTAAAAAATAGAAGAAAGAATTAGAGCAAAAATTGAGAGGAGATATTGGATATTGTCATCACAATCACAACTTGCAATATGAGGATTATGCTTTAAATAAAAGAAAAAAATATTTATAATACTATCAAAGTATGACTATTTATATTTCATATTTTTTTAATTTCATGCAAATTATTCAATAAAAAAGGCAAAATTTTACTTTTCAAGCATCCTCATGTTATCAGATCAAATTATAGATACAAAAATAATTTTTAATATAAAAAATGACAAAAATAATATTTGCATTATCAAAATGAAGAATAATTTAGAGAGAAAATTAAAACTTGATGAAAAATTAAGGGATAAAGATTGAACTTCAACCTTTAATTTTTAATTACAAAAAATTAGTCTTCTTATGAATATATATTTGTGTGGATGTCTATAACTCTTAAAGTGTGACTTTTTAGGTTCATATACCTTATAACTCTCAAATGATTTATATTGTATAATCATGTAATATAATTTTTATCTATGTTATTGTAACTCGTGGTTTACATTGATGGTTGGGGACATATAAAATGGGCAATGTACTAAAGCTAATGTACTCAAGTGAATGGGACTGTTCCTTTTATTTCTTCACTCAATTTTCTCTCTTATTGGCTCTTATATTTTTCGTTAGTTTTATAACAAGTCATAAATTGTGGTTGAGTTGTCATCTAAATTTTAAAATAACTCATGTCAAATTATAAATATCGGTGATTTTCAATTTGGATATTACGAATTTGCATTAATTGTTTCATCCTTATATCCATTTTAATCACTACAATTGAATTGAATCTCTATCTTTATATGCATGTGCTCTTTTGATACTTATATTGCAAGTTGTGATTGCAATGATAATATCCCCTATTAAGAAGGGAATAATATTTATATTATTTTGAAATAATTAAATTTATAAAGGAATATATATATATATATATATATATATTGGCCTGTCAATGAATAATATTTATATAATAAATAATAATATAAAAAAATTTTATTGACTTTTTTTGTTTTAATATAAATTTTATTATTATTTGAATTAAAATATTAGTACACACACCCACATATATGTTTGGGGATGGAGACGTCTCTATAGCAAGCCACGTGCTTTCTAAAGAGGAGGGTCACAATGTGAATAAAATAGACAAGGGAAAAGAAATTTAACACATAGAAATTTATACATGTTCGTATTACCATTAACCCTATATCTACTTCCTAACTTATGTATTCACCAATGAGATTTGATTTAATAATATTAAAGAACTAGTTGTTTTAGAGTCAAAAAATTCAATATCAAAATCAGAATCAAAACTTAAAAAACAAAAGATATCTTCACAACTCCTAAGTGTTAAAACATGTTTAGAACAACTACAATTAAATAAGGACAAAATGAAATTAAAAAATTATGTTTAAAGCTTCATTGGGCTACCACCAATTTTGATTCAGGTCAATCTAGAGGCCCAAATGTTTATCTCTGTGTGTGAAAAAGCATAGTATAATTTTTATATGGGAACAAGGGAAATGATTGTTACAATTTACAAAGACAAATATGCATTTGGTGGGGCCCATTTGATGAAATGCATGTATTGCCAAAATAAGCATACCAAATTAGTAAATGTCAATGATGCAGTTATTAAGCATACACTCCAAATAATTCTCATGCAAACATAAAGTGGTCTCATATTTTTACATTTTTTGGTAATTGGATTTTTTTTATAAATTAATCATGACAAATTAGTCCCTTAAAAATTTTATTTTATACAAAATCAGTCATTCATTAATTTAAATAAAGGAATTAATTTTGTACAAATTTAATTTTATGTAAGATTAATTTATCACAATTAATTTATAAAAAATTAAATTATTATAGTAAAAGACTAATTTTATACTTTTTCACCATAAACAAAATATCCCCAATTAACAATTGAAGTTTCAGGAACACTCACTTCACACTATTTATTTTTTGCTTCTTGTTCTTGCACTGGGTAACTCATCAAATCATAAACGTGCGCCAATGCGCTTATAAAGTGATAAGCAACGACTGTAAGCCAAACACTTAGCCACTTTAACACAGCCCAATCCAAGGGAAAGCCTTCTGTTGGGTTCAAACAAGAAGGCCTTGAAATTGGGCTGGCTTTATTTATAGACGGGAGAAGCCCATGTCATTGTCGAACTATTTATATGAACCACACACATAAATAGTACATCACGTACATGTGCTTGTGGCAATGCACAAGTTCATACGACTCAAGCACCTTAATTTCCCAAAAAGCACGTGTCACTGCCAGAGAAATGTATAGAATCCACTATTATTATTACATACCAAAAGTAAAATTTTAAACTAACGTCAATCTGGGAAAAATGCAAAATAATAATTAAAATTAAAAAGGAAAATACATCATTGATGACTGTGTGTATGTATTTTGCTTGCTATTTATGTAACTGAAACATACTTGAATTGGTAGTGGCTAATTGTCAATAAGTATTTGTATAATACAACTTTTGCTATTGGCCATACGCAATATATCTGATGCTTCTAGTAAAGGAATCTTGTCACATGCAATTAGTTTTGACCTTCAAGAACGTTTCACCATCAATAAAATACTCTTGTAATCTACTTTTTGATTGAAAAAAGAAACAAAACCCCTCAAAATTCACAAATTGGCATGGTATAAGAGGAGCTTTATTACATGTAACCAGGCTTGTTTTTGAACTTTTTTTCCCTCCTTATCCTCAGAATAATGAAATGAAAATAAATCATGCTATTATTAGTCATGACATTCATGGCAAGTGTAAAAATAGAAGTAAATGAAAGTCTTGTCATGAGAGATAGATGATCCAATCATGAAACTAGGACATTATAAATCATGACCCAATTGCTTCTTTTTCTTTTAATGTTTCCATCATTATAGCGTTGTAACATTCATTTTGCGGTATATGATTATGACATGGAACTCAACTTTATATCAATAAGACTGTCAATGATGATACATATATGGGGTTTGATATGTTGTATATTTAAATATGATTAATAGTTCATGTAAAGACGCATTCCATGAGCTTTTCCATCATGACGAACCACACGCTAAGGATTTAAGAAATATGCATTTCACTTAATCACTCTACCTTCATAATATATGACATAAAGAAATGATGTTTAATTTTAAACAACATTGGAGGTGAATTTACTACTAATTTAATATGCATATATATCATTAATTGAGATGGAAACCCAAATAATTGCCTTAACAGATAACAGACCCATGCACACTGACTTGAAAATGAAATTGCTTATAATTACGGTTTATGTTTTAAAATTAGATAGTGGCGAGGAAGGTGGCCACTTAATAAATATGTTGAATTGTTGATCAACTAAGCTGAACTAAATATGGACCCAAACCCATGATTAATGGAGTCAGCAATGTCTTAAATTGGCCACAAAAAAAAATATCTTCCCATTGATCAGATAGAGCCTTGAGGTAAGTTTAAGCAAAGCCATCCACAAGTTAAGACTCACGGCATATTGATTATTTCCAAAAAACTCAACTTGCTAGTATTATGCCTGTCTGATTAATTGTTGAACACGTATCGTTATATAAATGCATACAGTACGTATTTGCACTACCCATGATACCTATTTAAAAGGAAAAACTGTTTTATTTAATTTCGAGTCTTGGAATGTACTTTTTATGAATAGCTTTCTATTTTCTTTTTCCCATTTCATGCCATGTAGTTGGCTAAGGAGGCATGCAGTGAAAACACAGGGCACATGCATGTGAGCGTACAAGGACCACATGATAATCCTCCCAAGTTGAATCTCTGTAAACTCAACCTGTACAACTCCCACCTATAATTATATGTCTACGTCTTCAAAAGTTTCCATGTTTTATTCACGTACGTTTGAATACGCAAAATATTTATTTTGATACAATACTAGACAATATTTATATCATAAATTGATGGTCCTATGATGCCTACATACTTTTCATGAATACGCAAGTGGCATATATGTGCTAGTCATCCAAGTTCTCTGGAACAATCAAGCCAATGACATACAATGATATCAACAATTATTCATTGAATATGTTTGTTTCTTGCATGTTAATTCTTCTCATGATTTTTACATTGTACATGACAACATGAAAGTTAAAGCTAAAGATTTTTAGTTTCTGATTGTTTATTTCATTATAAACGTTTTCATTTGTAGAATTGTCTTTTCATATATATTAATAACGGCTTGCTATTAGTATATGATGATACTCACTTTACAGTGAAAAATTTTCACCAATTATATTATTCTTTCATTATCAAAATTGTAAATAAATTCGAGGTGAGTCACGTTCTTAATATTCTTTTTATACACCTCTTATGAGGACTTCATAACAGTATACACGAAAACTTATACAACAATATCACACACACACACACACACATATATATATATATAGACAAACACATGTATTTTATTTGGTTAGCGTTCAGCATATATAATGCTTTTCTTATATAATTAATATTAATGTTAACTCTAGCCAACTAAAATTCCAACCCAAATAATTTCATTTTATACACAACTTCAATATGATTGAGTCTCATTGATTGCTCAACATATTGCCGAGCATATATGGAATTATAAATTTTCTAGTCAATGAGATTTAGAAGATTCCTATAACTTGTGTGACCTGGCCCATCAATTAACAATACATTTTCCTTTCCTTTTATCGTCCACGTGCATTGTGCTGCCCGAAAGGAAATCAGTCAATTTGATTTCAAATTTCAAAACGCATGCCAAGGAATGTTTATTAGTTCAAGGCTAAATGATTAACTAGTTCAGTTTAGAAGTATTATCTCAAATTGACCAAATAATATATTCTATATTTGAGGCTAGTCATGTTTAATATATAGTGACCGAGATCACTTGTTATATTTAATATGGATATGTGAATTAATGGGGCAATTTATTAAAGTGTGAAAGACCTGCGTGTGGTCTAATTAATTTGAAAAGCTATCATATACACACACATATATATATATATACATATATATATATATATATATATATATATATTTTGAAGTTGTTAAGCATTGACGCAAATTAATTATAAACATGATCAGAGACCTCATTTTGATTATATACTATCTAGATCAGCATCAAGAATTGTTGTCTTAGAATACTTAAATCGCCAATATTGAGATATTTAAACTTCATGAAAATCACATTTCTCCACTGTGACTCCACTCGACTTGGAGCTATTATAAGGGGCTTTGCAGGAATGTTGCAAACATCAAAATGCCAGTCAACATATTTGTTCTCTTTATTTTATTTTAATTTATTTTTCATCACAGAAGAAATAATTAAAGATTTAATTTTGATGTAATTATATTATCGTGGCTAGCCACGGGATTAGGTTCGAGCACTTATAACATGGATTGGTTGAAAAGCTAACAGGGAAGCAAAAGGTGGTCAGAGAGAGCTACAGATGATGTGAGTAAGGGTAGTAACGGCAATAAAAGTTGGCGAAAACAACAAAGTCTAACTACAAAAGCTTCAAAATGATTACTGGAAAAGAGAAAGCCCTCTAAACTTTCATTAAAAAGATGGTGTGTGAGGGAGATTTAAATATGAATATAAATATATCTTATATGTAATGGATGTCATGATTAGGACGCTTAACCCCTATAATCATGCCAGTACTTACCTAATAATTGGTAAGCTTTTGATTGCTACTTATCTAACACCATCCTTCCATCCCCTTCGTTGTACATTCTTTGCGACGTTATGGCTAGGCATATTGTCCAACTTTTTCATCTACCCATTATAAATTATCATGCGAGAATGTTGATCCGTGAATCAACTAAAAAATGTCGTTAAAATTGTACTATATTTGTTAATTTGATGTTTGCCAACCCTAACCAAATAAATCTTGCATCATGAGTAAATATAAGATGATGTGTACAAAACAGTGTTGGAATTAAATGTGGATAAGAGTATAAAAATATGCAAGTAAAAGTTGGAAAATTCTCACATTAAATAAAATAAAACTAAGACATATATATATAGAAAAAACTTGTAGACGTGGTGTTTTGAGACTTAGGGTTAAAATGTAATGCCAAATCAGTAGATGTATATTTTTTATAAATCTAATAAACAAAAAGGTATATTGAAAAGAAATTGCCACAGCTCCATATCTCTGCGGGCAAGATAGGAAGTAATCTCAATCTAAACAATGCACTATACATATGCTGTGACTTTCATTCATTACTCTTCCATTAAATTGAGTTAAAATATTATAATAAAATAGTAAAAATGCACTATGAACTATGGACGTGGAAGGCGATTAAATTAAATGCCAGAAAAATAACACCTAATAATCTTATTGGTTCTGGAAAAATAAATCAAATGATATCTTAAGATATAGTGTGCGCGTTCGTGACAGTGGTTTCAACCATGGACGATAATCATTTAAGTGGGGACATGGAGAAAGCGAATTAACATGATCACACATACATAAATACGAGAGAACGTCTCTTTTTCAAGTGCATCAATTATTAGCTTAGCATCTAAGAGTAAATGTACCTTTTTTCGGCACACTCAACCTCGTGGGTATGATAAGACAATATCTACCCAAAAAAGAACAACGCCTCAACGTAACGTACGCCTATCTTAAATTGCGCAAATATATATTAATGCATATTGAAATTTGGTCAAATATTTCCATATTTCAAAATAATCATGCCAATCCAGATGGGTACAAGTCCTTATAAAGAGAGAATAAAATTTATGCTGTTTCACTAAATCAGTCTAACCCATGTACAGTGTTCAACTTACTTATCATGAACCATCTTTGAAATTCTGCCTTCTCCCCTTTTCAAAAGTCAACGATTATCAAAATTGTTTCAACAACTTTCACATCATATATCATTGCCCTAATTTGTTTTTCATGTATGTTATAGCAACAAATTAATTCATAAGTTCATTCACACTAAGAACCCCATTCACAATGTAATGTATTCGAACATGACACATGATTCAGCTTTGGAATAAGACACAAAGGATCATCTAAGGAACTACTTTAGGAAGTAAAAACCTATGCGATATCCTATCTTTTCATAGGATAACGATGAGAGGTGGCCTAGATATACTGCATGAATCATCAGCTTCCAATACTATAAGAGACAATTCATCACTTGCGTCACACAATGTGTATCAAAATTCTTGGACAATTCATATTATAACAGAGGTTAACATCGTGTCTAATTCCAAATCCTTAAATTTTGTTTTCATATTATATATTATAGATTGCTAGTGCCAATTTTTCTCCTTTGCTTCTAGATTGTAATAAGAAATGTGAACAAAGTTATCTAAATTGAACCGTCCAAGAACTAAAGTACAAATCAGTTGGTTTTAATTATTTTCGTCTCCTAAGTGAAAAAAGTAAAATTTTATGATGCGCCCAATAAAAAAGTTGCAGTGATATATAAATGACTATGACAAATTAGTTTACGTGTCTCCCTGAGTAAAGCTTGTTAATGGAGTTGAACATCTATTTTCGTACCACGTTGCTTTTGATCTGTGAGGCAGAAAGTGTAATTTATTTGTTTCGATAGTGGAAATATTTGAAAATTACATATAAAATAAGAAGTACCATTCAAAGAAATCTGGTACGGGAAGATATTGGATTAGGATGACTTCAAGTTCCACATTGAAGGTTTATACATCAGACATCAGTGCGCATCGATTTCATTGTCAAGAATGAGATGCATTCTGATATCACATGCATGCAAATCTACTTTTAGGATAATAGGTAGCTTAATTATAGACAATATTTATTTAAAAGTGCAGATAATGTATCTAACAAATTATTTTATATGGATATTCTATTTATTTATGATTATATTAATTTATGAATTAAGGTAAATATTTGCAACACGAATAATAAATTTATATTTAGTGGTTGCTTAAATTATATACATTAAAATATAAGTATTATTACATGCATGTTGTTATATTTTAACTGATCCAAATTTTGAGACCTACAACTAATTGTAATAAATTAATTTAGGTGATAACACAAATATGCCATTATAAATATTATTTGCTTTTGTCTTTTCTTTTTTGTAATAGAAAATTAGTATGGACAAACTCTTGAATTTATGCCCAGATATGTGCCAAGTAAAAAATCTCTGAGACGATGTGCAAGACAATTGTCTCATAATAGGAGAAGTTCGGCTTATTTGACGTAATTTGTTTCATCTGGTGTCTTTAGTTTTTAATTGATAATTAAATATTCAAATCTCCCTAGTTTCACAAATTTATCCAAAGCCATATGCATGGGTTTCTAAATACAATGCACAAACCCCATACTCCAAATCAATACAAATAATTCAACAAAAAGAAAGTCCTAATCCTCCTTTTTCTTTTAGGTACACGAAATTAATTAAGCAATATTGATAATAATTGAGTTGCACCAATCTTAACAGGAACGGAAAATTGAAGTCATCAACCTTGTCCGTAAGATTGAAGTACAATTACTAGTTCAACCACATCGAGCCCCAGACATGCATGCTCTATAACCTAGCAAATATATATTTAACTAACTCTATATTTACTTTAAAATAAATTTTCGATTAGTTTAATGAATATGTTAGCCCATAACTTGGTGGCTTTGAATGGGTTAGGTTATAGGCATGATCTTAAGAATCTTCTCGACTGATGAGAGCTTGACACGAAGGCAAACATGGGTTACAGCTTGAACATGACACTTTGTTCTTGAGCATTGGTGCATCATCTCTTTAATATTATGTATATTCCAAACCTTAAAATATAAAACTATTTTCCTTCAATCTCGAACTTATCTAAACCTTGTTCAACTAATGGGGCACATGATTAAGGAACTTAATTAGCACTTAGTTTTCAGTGATAGGTGCTAATAATAATATTATTGGATTTGATTGGGTCACTATTAGTAAATAGTATTTATTCTTCTTTTGTATTTGTTGTGTGATCTTTGACCATATTTGGCAACCAAAATGAGGACTCGGTACGTGTGACGAATCTACAAACCCTTGTGACAGTTAATTATTTAACTACAAAATTGAAATTATTTTTTAAAATTAGAATTACATAATTAGTATACAAATGTTCGTATTTTAAAAAAAAGGAATTAGCTTTGTTAGTATTTCAAGAGTCAAAAGTTACGAAAGGCACTCAAGGGGAAGTATATATCAAGGTAGCGTTCAATATATATAGTCAACAAGTTTATGTTGATCTTTTTTAGATAATTCTTCTACGATACCTTGGAAGATGAAAATATCCAAAACACTACGTACAGAACAAATTATAAATAATGTAAATTACAAAAAGTAAACCAATTTCATATTAAATCATTAAAAAGTAATTCTCCCATTTCTTACTATCGTCTATTGCTATGATACATCTTGTTGACTAATGGTAAGCAAAAGTACCAAGGGGCATGATATATATTGAATAAACTGGAGACAAAATTATTATTATTATTATTATTATTATTATTATTATTATTAGTTTTCAACGTATATATATGCCCAAAATAACATGGTACTAGAGCGGTCATTTTCTGCGGATTAATTTTAAGTAATAATCGAGCAGCTGAACTCTTTTCATCTCAATAGTTAATTTTTTAATTTCTTTAACTAGTATTAAAATGAAAACTCTAAGGTTTTTTTAAATAATTCTTTTTTTTTATTTTGTTGGGCTATTTAAGAAGGTGGCACAGATGTTGAGGTAAAGATTTAATAGGTTAATGTTTGTGACATCACATCCATCAGCTACAAATTTGGAAATCCAATACCAAACTTTTTAGATTTAAATTTTGGTGTTTATCCATCGCTTCACTACTTTGCTTTCTCTGTTTTGACACCAAAATGGATCATTTGGATAATTTTTAGTCATTAGATATGATTAAAAAAATCATTTTTTTAATTTAATATATTTGTTAATTTAATATTAACAAAAAGTTAATTTTTTGTTATCTCCAGTTATGAGAGATAATTTGGATTAGTTTTGACACTTAGGCCATTTCATAGCTCTTGATTTGACTATCAATCACTCAATATTGCGCATTGTTACTCAATTCTCCCATTGGCTTGTAATAAATCTGAATTTTTCAAAATTTTTTATAAATTTTACATCAATAACAAAAAAGATATAAATAAAAAAGAAAATAAACCTTATATATATATATATATATATATATTATTATATTATTATATTACTCTTTCTCTAAGATTTATAATAATTTTCTTTTGTAAATCATATATTTTGCTTTCCAGTAGGTATTAGCAAAAATAATAAGCAATTTTCTCAATGGTCCATTAATATTATTCCTATCATTTTATCTTTTTATGTATTGATTATCTCATATGGCCATGTATAGATTTAATTTGACCAAACAAAAATTCGGTTCAAATCTTTATTCTTTCTATCAATTTCCTCACTTCTCTCACTTCTGCCTTCTAATTTTTTAGGATAACAAAAGAGATATTTTGGTTATTTATCATTTGCATTTATATCATTATAATTTTAAAAAATTTATGTGTCAAAAAATCTCTTAAAAATCATGAATCTTATAAAAATAGTTCTTATATGGAGAATTAAAATGGTTCTTTGTTATTTTTATAAAATTTTTTGTACTGTTTATAATTTTTAAGGAATCTTTTTTACACTCAAAATTTTTAGAAAAAATCAAAATGACACAAAGACATAAGGTGAGGAGTCAAAATAATTATGTTCTCAATTATGTGTTGCAAAACTTATCAAGTTCTAAATTATTACATTAGATGGATTAAATTTTCCATGTAATTTGAATTATTTGTTTAAAAAAAAAAGAATTATTGAATTCATAATATTTAACGTTTATTGAAATTAAATTATGTTTTGGCTTATGAAGAACAAGTTTTTAAATATCATTACGGAAAAATTCTGAGTCTCATAAAATGTTATCTTATAATACATTTTTATGAAAAAGTGATAAATAAAAAATATTTCTCAACAGAAGCAAAACTGCAAAATGAAATTAATTAAGAAAAAGATTGGCTACAAGTGGTTGGAGTGTGAGCACACTGAAGCTGCTTGATAGGTTCACATGTACAAGGAAGAATGTATTTTTGGTCATCGTATACTCCCTAAATAATGTCCACTTTATTATTGGGTCCTTCAATTTGTACCCTTCCTCTCTTTCTCCTCTACTCTCCCCTCATATGCCATTTGATCATGCATTTTTAACATACAATTATAATTAAGTTTAAAAAGATTTATTATAACATATTATGGATTTAAAAACTATTTAAAAATTTTGAAGATTAACTAGGACCCTACTTTTAAATTATATTTTCAAGAAATAAGATATGCCATGGTGTCATTAATCGTCATATTAACTTTAAAACTTATAATAAGAAATATCCAAACAAAATTTTAAAATCTCCAAATATATAATCTTTTACAGTTAAAAAAAAATTAATACATGTGTCTTTTAGAAAAAAATTTGAATTTAAAATTTTGTATCGAAAACATTTTAAATGTATTGTTATGTAAATTTTATTGTAGAATAATACGTTGCAATATATTGTTACATAACTTTTCTTAATGACAATATTACTAATTAGTTAAGACATCCCTGATAATTTTGAAATACACAAAGCAATTAAACTATAAAATTATCTAAAATTTGGGATAATCAAAAGTCAACTTGATGCTCAGAAAGTCAGCATTGTTGGTAATTTCACAATTAATTACTTGAATTAATTGCGTTTAAACGTAATTATATTATGATTGTAGAATTTTATCACTAAAGTTTTTTTTCTCCTTTTAAAATAAAGAAGCAAAAGCTTAATTGGTAAATTATGTTACCTTTTATCAATAATGTGATACACAGTGAAGATTTCACTGTTATAAATTAGTGCTGTTATTTTGTTGATTGCCAAATCAAAGTTTTTGTTTAAATTTTTTTAATAGACTAAAATAAAGGAGTTAATAACAAGATATCTTTACTCTAGTTAATTTGGTAAGATATTTTGTGAATTATTTTATAAAATTAGTTGTGTTGTTAGTCTATAATTAAGCTTTTCAATAATATATTGAGCTTATTCTCCAATAACCAGCTTCTTCTTGCTCCATTAGGAATTAGTTTTTTTTTTTTCTTGTTTTACCTTGTTCATAAAATTAGCAGCTAATTGAACCCTTCTTTATGTTGAAGAAGAAGAAAATAAATTGATAGAGCAAAAAATTGGCTTTAACCTTATACCATCTAAAAACTAGGAAACTTTTTTCAATGGTTAATTAATTGGCACACCTTCGTCCAATATTTTCACCATATATTTTTAATTCTCTCATAAATTGCATTTATTCATAATATTCTTGCAATTTCAAAAGTCAGGAGAAATGCAAGGAACACTGGTTTGGGACAGGAAAAAATATATATTAATTTGGTTCAACATTATCTTCTAAAATAAGGGCTAATACTGTTTATTTATATGTTTGTCATAGACAACGTGATTTCTAAATAATGATATAAAAAAGTTAATTCAAAAAAAAGAGAATGTGTTTATTTCAATTTGTTTGATTTCAAGTTCAATCATAAATGCATAATCAATATATTACTTTTATGATTGAAATTTACATAATTGAGTTTTAAAACATATTATATTTCGCATAATAAAAGGAGAGATCTCAGGCTCCTAGTAAAAACAAAAAACCATAAGACAGGAAAATTTTGGGACAAGGAAGGATTGCATCTCAAACTTCGGAGGCAGAAATTTTCTTTTACGAAAGAAAAAGCTCAATTTTTTTTCCAAATGCAAATTTTAATTACTTTTTGTAGGGTATTTTAGCTCATTTAATATGTTGATCAAATTAGCCGTGACATTACAAATAGTTAATCTGCCGTGAAAGGGGTACCATACGATCTTATACGAACAATTAAAATTGGGAAGAAGACACGATTTGGTTTAGTTGCTTCAAGTTAATCCACATTCCACAATTCTTGCCTTGGCTTCTTGCTTTCGACAGTTTCGAAAATACCAGAATACCCACAACGAGAATAGTGCGTGGATGGAAACTTGGATTTCAATTTTCAATTTTTTTGAACATCTTCACATCACCCATAATATAAATTTGATAACCATAAAACCCTTTTTGCTTTTCCGAGGAACGCTACGCCCTCAACTCCAAACCTCTTCTCTCTCTTTCTCTCTCTTTCTCTCTCTTCACCTTCATCAACTGAGAAAGGCAAAACTAAGCTGTAGGACGGTGTAACACATCCCTATTTGCTCCCTTGTCACCAGAAAACCAAAAGGGAACCACTGAGCATGAAACCTGGGATTCAAATTTAAACACTTATTCTGATCATTGTCTGTCAAAACTTGCTTCTTCATTCTTGTCGATTCTTGTAAGTGCTTTTTCCCCCCATTAACTTAATTTGCTTGACTTGATCTATCATATATTTTTTTTGTTTACTATGACTAATAGTTGCTCCGCCATTCTTTGCCTATTCTTTCATCTTTCTCAGAACTCTCACGCATCACCTTCTAATTAGCAATGTCGTTGACCCACGCCCCGAAAATGTTTCATTTGTGTTTTGTTCTGTGTCGTTGTCCTACTTGTTTGTCAAGCCCTGCTTTCCCTGTTATGTGTTTTGGTTCTTCCCATGTATCTCGTTGCGGAAATTTTCGGATTTGACAGTTCTTGTTTCATTTTCAATACCCTGCGCAAGACACTGAACTATTTTTGTGGAATCTGATTCGAGGTCCAGTTAGATTGATTTCTGCAAGCTGTTTCCTTTTTGGTCTGGCTCTCGATAGACCAGTTAATCTGCATATTCTTGCTCTCTTTGATGGTCTTCTTTGTGTCTAGAGATGGGAGAAAAAAAAAATAGTCAGAAAAGGCGCACCTTTAGAAAGGATGTTGATGGAGATCTCTTATTTACTTTGAGATGATTACTAAACATGAACACAAAAAAAGAATCCCAATCTTTTTAGTTCTTTAATTGTTCATCCCTCCACTCTGTCCTCCTCTCTGTAAAGCGCAAAACTTGAGAATCATTCTTCGAAGAAAAGGATGAACCTGGCATTTTCTCCAACTCTTTCTCTTCTATATTACATCGCCGATATCTTTTTTCTTGCCTGCGTTCTGGGCTCAGAAGCTGTCTCCATTTCTCCTACAACTTGGTCTTTTATATTGTCATTGAAAACTGCTCAACACTAATTAACATTTTTTTACAATAACTTCTCGTACCAAGAAAAATAAATCAAAACCCATTTTAATTTTCGTGCAAACTTTCTGTAGTTTAATATTAAAAATAATCAAATTAGCTGAATCACTTTCCATTGAAATGGCATTTTCTAATCGGCGATTGTTGTTTGATATGGTTTCGTCTTTAGTGATCGGAAGGACAGCAACAATGAGAACAGAGCCGAGGAAAATATCCAAGGTATGCAGCCCGCAATACTCAACTCTGGCGAGATATTCTCATTTCGGCGATGTATCGTCTTTCTGATCCCACCCCGATGTTTTCTTTCATTTTCCATTTCTGTTACATTTCAGTCTTCGTGGCCGAAACAAGTGGTGAGAAAGTGGTTCAATATAAAGAGCGGAGCTCATAATTTTCACTCTGTTTACTCTGCGTTAGGTACGGTTTGGCTTCTAATTTTGAAACTGTCTTTTTTTTTTCTTTTTTAATTAACTTTTTGGGATTGGAATTAGATGTTAGAACTCTAAAGTCGCTGTTTGCTCCTGTGGAACGCAGAAACCAAGCACGAGAGAAGGAAAAGCTGCTCGGACCAAGACTGCTACGACGTCGTAAAGAATGATTTCTCAGGTGATTTACCTACCAAGACTTAGATTAGATGCCTTACATAATGAGAGCGATGGGTTTGAGCCGTCCGATCGACGGCCTGACTGATATGATAAGACATGGAACAAAAGATCGTGACTTTAGGATCGAGACTTTAGGGGGATGACTAGAAAATGAAATTCTCCAAGGCCCATCCGGTAGGGTCCCATCCGGTTCGATCCAATGGTGATGCCACGTGGATGGTTCATTTTTCAGGAATCCAACTAGCCTATGAGCCTCTGATTTTATTTTCAGCAACAAACCACATGAAAAGGCTGTTGGCAATAGATTTAGCTTTACTGAGATTTCTTTTCTCAAGTCTTTCTAAAAATTTTACTATAATTATGCTTTATTTTCCCTGAAATATTGATTTGAGGTTTTGTTTTGAAAGAGAGGTTGTTGATGGAATCTATAAATAGAACGAAACCTTCAACGCACGAGAAGGAGGCACCACCCGTCGCAGAGACTCTTAACCTCAAGTAAACATTAAACACCCTATCAAAGTCGCATAGTGTTATTATTGAGTTAGAAAAAAAAATGGAAAACTGTGTAGGATGTTCGTGGGGACATGGAACCTGGGAGGGAAGCCACCGAACGACGACCTCAACTTGATGGAATGGCTCAAATCTCCTTCGCCAGCAGACATTTTCATTATTGGGTATTTCTCTGTCTTCAACAAACACCACTTTATTTACTCATACTTTTAATTGAGAAAAGTGCTTCCACTTTGAACGAGCCCAAACTCTCGAGTCTAAATACTCATGATTACAATGCCAATTTTAAGTTTTTGACGACCTGCCTTGATATATTTACTATAGGTCAGGTTCTGCGTAGTCACTAGTCGTTATTAATGAACGACTGACCCACCCAAATCTCAGAAGTCAGAAATGCAATTTCTTGCCCTGTGATTTTTCCTTTATACATTTACTTTCTTACTTTCCCCTGTTCTATTTTCTCAGACGCAAGAGGACTAGTACACTGTACATACACTGTCGTTACTTGCACACAAAACCATCGTGCACTTACGCTATGGCTTTTTAAGACCCCTCCTAGTAGGAGCCTAGCGCCATTTGAAAATTTTGCCCGTTTTCGTCGTGGTATTATCAGTATAAGTCTTTTACTAATCGAATATAAAAAGAAACAATGATATAAAAAATAAAAATATATATATGTGACTTACTTTCTTTTTTCCTCTCGATATCATTATAAAATATTATTAATTACGAATTTATAACAATTCATAGACGTTTTACTATTTTTTAACGCCGTTCAGTAATGGTTAAAGGCATCTTTGGATTTCAGGTTCCAAGAAATCGTGCCTCTAAATGCAAGGAACGTGCTTGGCCCAGAGGACAGTGCCCCAGCAGCCAAGTGGCTTTCCCTCATTCATCAAGCCTTGAACAGCAAAAAGTTTGACCAAGACCACGACCCCCACCATGAGAATTCTCATTCTCAGTGTTACAATGACATGGCCACCGACAGGGGTGAATCCGACCAACAAGGAAGCCAGAAGCCTAAGTTCAGTTTCTCGGATTATCTTTCTTTAGAGGACGAGTTGGGAAGAGAAGAATTTGCCGAATTGTTTGATAAGAAGTCAAATGCAAGTTGTATGGGTGAAAACTCTCCTTCCTCGCCTTCCATGAGCGGCACACCCTGCAACAGCCCTCATAATGAACGAGGCTATTGTCTCGTAGCAAGTAAACAAATGGTCGGTATCTTCTTGTGCGTGTGGGTTCGTTCAGACCTTTACAAACACCTTACCAATTTGAAGGTGTCCTGCGTCGGTAGAGGCATTATGGGCTATTTGGGCAATAAGGTTAAATTATTTGGTACTACATAAGTTGTCTGGTTTCCAATTGGCTGAAGACAAGCATTATTACTTACACTTCTGTTTTCTTAATGACAGGGTTCTATATCAATTAGCATGACATTGTACCACACGTCGTTTTGTTTCGTGTGTACACACTTAACTTCCGGGGAGAAAGACGGTGATGAGGTGAGAAGAAACTTGGACGTCTCTGAAATTTTGAAGAGAACTAAGTTTTCCCACTCTTTCAATTCCACAGGTCTTCAACTCCCTCCTGATACCATCTTGCAACATGAGTAAGTCTTTTTCTTTATTAGTTCATAAGCCATATCTCCTGGTCTTGGTTATAATTTCTGACCGGACACTTTCGTTTTTCAGTAATATTGTATGGCTTGGGGATTTGAACTATCGATTAGCTTCTCGTTATGGTGATACATATGAGCTGCTAGAGAAGAATGATTGGCAGGCACTTCTAGAGAAGGATCAGGTAACTGAGATTGTTCCTTAATTTTTACGTAGCTTAACATTTGTTGTTTCTTTTTTTCTAAAAATTAAATTGATGTTGGATTTGACCCTAATTGGCTCAGCTTAGGATGGAGCAGAGAGCTGGTCGTGTATTTGAAGGGTGGAATGAAGGAAGGATATCTTTTGCTCCTACTTACAAATACATGGCCAATTTCGACCACTATGTCGTCCAAACTTCCAAATCCAAGGAAAAACGTCGCACTCCTGCTTGGTGAGTTTCTAGGATTCCCTAGTCAAATGTTATATTCTTTTAGTTTATCCACAAATGGGTGCTCAAATAGTTATAATTACGTGGTTCGGTCTTCTAAATGATTGTGTATTTAATTTATCGCAAGTAGCAAGAATCAGTACTGTGCCGGTTGAAGGAAGCAACTTCATTGTTGGGTCATGCAATTAACAATAAAGCCATTTGCATTTCTTTAGAAAGTAATAATTGATAATACGTCTGGCTTTGTTCAATTCTGAATTTGTCAACCATAAGCGTGAGCATTAAACAAGTGTCATGTTAATCTTATCATTAGCAACGTTTCATCGTATTACCCTCGCCTTCTTGAACATTAACTCTCCAAAGTAGTTTTAAATAAAAGTCACATGCCCTTTATTATTTGACCCATCTCAGATAAAACTCCTTCACCAACATTTCCTTTTTCTCGACAAATAAAGAGGATGAACTGTTTTGTCATAATGGAACCGACCATGTTTGTTTCAGGTGCGACAGAATCCTTTGGAAAGGGGAGGGGCTAAAGCAGATGTGGTATGTGCGAGGAGAATCAAAATTCTCAGACCACAGGCCAGTCTATTCACTCTTTGCTGTTAAAGTGGACTTGACAAGCAAGAAACCAATCCCCAATGCTGCTTCGGCCTTGTGTTCGTCTTGCCCAGCCAAGGTGCAAGCAGAGGAGCAGCTCTTGTTGCTAATCAGGGCACACAGTTGCATAGACAATGAGCCTAGGTTCTGACTCCATTGATGATTGGGGAGGGCGTGGCTAATGTAATGGTTCATTCAGAAATGTGTGTTCCTCACTTTTACTTGGAACATGCGAGCCCGATAGCACCAATTAAATTTTGACAAGTGGGTAGCATTTTGTACATAGTGGAGAAATTTGAGGTGACAATGATTAGAAGGGGGTGGGGAGTGGGTGCAGAGGAGTGAATCAGAAGCAAGAAGACAAGACAGTGAAGAATCGGACACAGAGGTGCCATATTCTGCGGGCATTTCTTGTCATGCGTGTTCATTTTTTGTATATTTACTATATTTTTTAAAAATTGGGTATTATCTGAGGCTAGGCTTTAGGAAATTGCTCTTGAAAAAGCTGGTTAGGATATAGGATTTAGCCCAGCTTTTGCTTAAGGAATGATGATTAATTTCCATTCTTTCTTGTTCTCATTGAGGTTGGAAGGAAGTGCAGATGTCGACAACACTGATGACTCTGGAATTTCACCGGAGAAAGTGGACGGTCCTTAAGGCCTTTTGTCTGTTATGTTATCATCACTAAAAATTGCAATGTACAAAATTTGCTAAGGCGAGCAAGCTTTTGACATTTGTAACCTTTTTTTTCTTTTGGAGTGAATATCTTAGTGTCAATATAAACAATTGGTCTTTAATTAAATCAGATACATGAGTTGGCATCTAATCTCAACCTTAGTTGTTGTGTTTTCGTTTTTAGCATATTTGATTAATCCGATCAATAATAATCCGAAGTTGCACAAGTTAGGACCCCAAGACGCATTTATTTTGCAATAGTTTTGTTCCACAATGCTATGCTGAAGTTGGACGAACCATGTAATTTAATCATTTTAAAAATCACTACATAGAATGAGAAGTAGCAATTAAGAAATATTTTGGGCTAACTGTGATCCCCATTCCACACCCAGCCAGGTTAGTCGATTGCATGTTGTTTGTTGGTAAAAATGCTGACCCTATCTTATTTTTTCCATTAATTTCCTATTATAAATATTTAAAATAGTAAGAAAAAGAAATTGGCTCTCTCACGTCGCATTATAACACTTGACAATTTGTTATAGGATTGAGAGGACATTAGGTGCAAAAGAAAAAATAAATAAATAATCTTTAAAAGCAATTTCAAAACTCAATTTATTTGAGTTGTGTCAATATTTTTATAAAGTAAATTTTAAAATAATAAAAGAAAAGATAATATGTAAAATTATACATGGGTTCAAAAGTTTATAAAGAGTAGAGAAAATATTAGGCATTCCATAATATTAGTTCCTAAAAATAATTACTTTAAATTAGTCATGTAAAATTTCTAAATGCAACCTCAATTATATTTTAATTACCCTTATTCAAACACATGCCAAAAAATATGAAAGAACAAAAATAAATTAAATAATGAGAAAAATATCAAATTGGTCTCCTACTTCTATATTTTGTGACAATTTAGTTCCTCATAAATACTTATGACAAATCAATTCCTCAAAAATTCTATTTTACGTAAAATTAGTCCTTAATTAATATAAATGGAAGGACTAATTTTGTATAAATTTAAATTTATAACATACTAGTTTTGTACAAATTTATTTGTCACAATAAAAAATAAATTGTCACAAAATGTAAAAGTGAGAGACTAATTATATACTTTTCTCATATATATATATATATATATGATGGATAAATTTAATGTGAAATGAGAATTTAAAGCTTACAACCTCAATGATAAAAATTAAAATTCAAGACTTATTTGTGACTCTATAGCTCTAAGCCATAATTCTTTGGAATAAAAAAAATTAATACTAAATATTTTAAAATGAAATTTGAAGGATAAATATTTTTTTAAATTATGATGTCTCATTTAGAATTCTCCTTTGTGATATCCGCAACGTCGTTTTGAATGTAAGCTCTGCACTATAGTGTAATGGAGTTCAATATACCGTTAGCTACCCTTGTCGATCTATAGTAATTTGCCACGTGGATGTGTTGGGCCGTGGTTTCATAGCGTGTAAGCTGGCTTGATAAAGCAGCTGCACATGGTGAGCCTGTGATGACTTCAACTTCATTTACTGCTACTGGACATAAAGTATTTGATGATCTCCACGTGTACAGCTATGATAACGTCCCACTCGATGCGATCGTGGGCACCACCATCTTTTCACTTTTCCCTCCTCAACACATCCCTCCAAATCTAACCTCCCCTATTTTTTAGATCTCGCTGCGAACCACGTCTGTACTACCTTCGACGTGTTTTTCGGTCGGTCTCCAATGGAGATATCATTGAGTTTGTGTAATCATTGATCTTATGGCTGTGAGGGTATGTATCATTGAGATCCTTCGTTTCTAGCCTTTGAAGGCCTAGGGTTAGGGTTCACAACTCTATTGACTGCCTCCTCCTCTTTGTTTAAATGGAGGATGACAAATAAAATAGGCGTTAAAAGCGATGATAATCTTATTGTTGTTTTTTGCTTCTTCCTTTAAATAAAAATATGTAAGTTCAATGGTGAGCTATGAATTGTGTTTGCCTGAACCAACTAGAAATTGCTTGACTTTTGGTGCCAGGAAAGATGTGCATATTTATGTAACATATTAAAACATGTTATTTTCTTCAAGTTCGTAGCTGTGAAAAAGAGCACATGCAACTGTGTGAAGATTTTATTTCTTGTTCACTTCAAGGTTAATTTGTTGTCAACTCGTTGGCAAGTAAGTTGTTCAGTTGCAAGGGAGAGTTTATGTTTCTCAATGGCTTAAACTGGTGCTTCCAAAGTTAGTGAGTTGTTAATGACAAGTTTGTTTTAGAAAGACCAATATCTTTAGAATTGTCTCATTAGCAAGCGGTGAAAAAGGGAGATGGTATGTTTCACATCTTCTTCTTATGGAACTTGTGACCTTAAGTTAACATTTTGAAATCCATCCCTTTTGAATATGAAACTTGAGATGTTCAAGCTTTTTGTTGCCTATTTTATAGTCCACTTTCAACTACAATTAGAATTTTGTGCAAGTATAAAATTTTATACATAAGTACTTATTTTATAATCCATAATCCATATTGTATACTTTTTATTCAAATCAACGTACAAAGTTCAATAAACTCCATAATCCATAACACATAATACATAATAATCACTCATTTAACATAAACTTCAAAGCATGATTAGCTAATTTATGGAATTAAGGTTTTGTCTAACTTTGAAACTCAAATCATCCTTTTATGGAATCAATATATATATATATAGTTTGCTTTTTATGGACATGAAGGTTGCTTCTTGTTGGCAAAATGACTTTATCAACATGTAGTTACATAGTAGTGAATTTTTATCTTCAAATGTCATGTATTTTATAGCAAGTCAACTTTTGCCTTCTGTAAACTAAGCAGATATGTTGTATAAAGATGTTTTGTTTTAAGATAACATTATTCAAGCACTATTTTTTTTTTTTTGGTTAGGTTTAATAGAAACTTGTAAGCAATGATTTTTATAGCTTAACGTAATATGATTGTTTTATTCTTTACTTAAGAATTTTTACTTTAAGTCTTGTGTTTTATTTTGCAATAACACTTTCTTTCATTGCTCAAGAAAGCATTTGTACTTCGTTGTCCATATTAGAGTTGTGGAGTACTATCAGTACCTTATAGTTTTTGCTTTTCTTTTTCTCTTTTGAAAAGAATCTCAGAAACAACATGGCAATTGGCATATTAGAAAAGTTTTATATTGTTAAAAATAGCATAATTGCAAAATCTATATATATAGAGGAATACAACTAAACTGGGGTCACGAGCATAATGCTAAAACATCATTCATTTTGCATCGACTTGGTTATAATATAAGGAATGTCCTGTTAATATGGACTTAGATTAGCCAATTTGTTCTCATATTTGTTTCACAATGTACGGAAGGGAGATCACTAAAATTATTCTTTACATGTAACCTATCTTCTAATGTATATAGAACATTGTCAATTAGAAGAAGAATTAAAGCTAAAATTGCCATTTATAGTCTTGCATCATCAATTTTTCCCACCCATAATCATGCATAACTAGCAGTTCAGCATTGATTTTTACATCGCTAATTATATGATAGAATGGTTAAGACTAATGGGTTACCTCTAAGGCTAACAGAATGGCATCTCTCCCTGCTGCAACATAAAGTGACAGTGTTAACCTTCTCTGATGTCAATGGCGTCTATCTTTACTACTACACCAGAAAGTTACAACTTTCACCGGAGTTAGCGATCTTCTTTGGTGTCAATGACAGACTGCTGCGACCTTCTCCTACTGTCTGTGAGCTACGACCTAAGGACAGAAATGAAGATGAATGAATAAGGTTACAACCATAGGGTACCAAGAGGCGAGAGCAGAGGGCAGCGACTAAGGAAATTAGGGATTTAGGCATTAGCATTTAGCAATTAATGGTAAAATCGGTTTAGTCGACTGAAGCATTTTTGGGTTGGGCTCCCAAAAAAAAGAGATTGAGTTGCTGCAGAAATGGGTCATAACTTTCCAAGGCAAAGCCCTTTAAGAACTTTAATTGAACAAATATCGCAATTTTGGATTAAAAAAATCACAAGGATTTCATATTCAACTTCAAAATTTTTTACTAATAATAATTTTGAAAAGAATTAAAGGTTATTTCAGGAAAAAAGACCAGAATGAAAGAAAAACTACAAAAGACTAGAGTCCAGCACCCAGGCACCATAAACAGAGCGTTAGGGCACTAAATCTAGAAAGATGGCGCCTTGGTGCTACAATTCCAGCGCCTGGGCACCAAATGTTGCAGAAAGAACAATTGTGCCTAGAAAAATATTGCCCAAGCACCATAAAGACAGTGCCTAGGCACTAATCATTCCCAAAACATGGTAAACATGCACCAGTATCTCAATGTCCGGGTGCCAAAATCAGAGGCTTGACGCCTTAGCACTAGATTGGCCTTGCCTGGGCGCACTACTAGAAACCCTAATTTTCTCTAATGATAGAAGCTCTATACTTAACCCATGCTGCACTTTTAGGGTTTTTAAGGCCTATATAAAAGGTCTTGAAGGCAAGCAACTCACACAAAGCTGAGGGAAGTGTCTTGTACACTTGAAGAGAAGTCTTAAATTGAGAGATAGCTAAAGAGAAGGTTAGTTTCAGAGTGAGGGCTCTATATAGAGTTTTTTCCCTTCTGAACATCTCCCTCTTTTTCAACTTCCTATATTCTTTATGCTCTTCTTTGTTATTTAATTCAGTACTAATGCCCATGAGAGGCTAAATAGCTTGTTCCTAGGATTTTGACTGAAACCCTTGTTAAGGATGCTTTTTTGTTGAATGTTATTACAGTTTTTTTTTATTGAGTGAATGATTGTTTATATTCATCTTGTAATTATTATTTTCTGAGTCTAATTATTTTAGGAAAGAAGATAGAATTTATGTCAACCTAACATGGTTACCTAAATATCTGAACTGGATGTATATAATCACTGTTTGCATAAAAGCATTTCGCAGTTAAGATGAAAGTACTTAATTGTCAGTGATAATCACATTTGGGTCTTGGATTTATAAGTTCCTATCCTAGCTGGTTTCCATAGACATATAGGAAATTAGGGGGAAGGAACTTAACTTGTATACATTTGAAAGAAGCATATAAGAAGTGAAGAATCCCTAGTTAGCAATTCATTCTTTAGTTAGAACAAAGTAATAATCATAACAGAAAGCATCCCTATTTGTGGTGAAGGATCAAAATCCTAGGTTGTTAAAATTTTGCATCAACCAACATAAAATTTTGTCTTACATTTGCTCAACCAATCCTTGATCACATAACTTGAAAATTCTGTTTGTAAAGATTAAACCTAAGTCTTTGAGGGATCGATACTCATTTCATCATTGTATTGCTTGCTGACCACATATACTTATGTCTGATATTGCACTTTGATTGTAATTTGAATCAATAAGTTATTGGTGCCGTTGTCAAGGACTTGGCATTAAATTTTACTGACATTATTTTTAAGCACTCTATTTTGCAAAATTTTTTTCTGTAACAGGTGTTTTTGTATACATACAAGAGGCAAAGTAGTAATCCTGTCCTTAGATCCTGAAATTGAATGTATGTGCAGAAGAATTTAAAATCAACCAAGGAGTTAACAAAGGGAATCATCCACCATGGCTAGTGATAATAGCAGAGCTCCAGATCCAAGAATTGACACCCAAACCTAGGTTGTCAATGAGAATACTGACCCACCTACTCGAAGAAAGGTCAAGGATTACATCATGCCAACGTTCGAGGGTATTTAGTCTAACATTGTTAGGCTAGAAATTGGTAACATAAACTTCGAAATAGATTATGCTACTATGATGATGCTTAAGGAAAGCATATTCCATAGCTTACCCTCTGAAGATCCAAATGCTCATTTAAGATCTTTTCTAGACATATGTGACAACTTCAAGGTGGTAGGCGTTTCTTCAGAAGCCATTCACCTTAGGTTGTTCAGTTTTTCTTTAGAGGGAAGAGCCAAGGACTAGTTAAATTCATAACCAAGTGGATCCATAACCACTTGAGCACAACTAGTACAAAAATTCTTGAATAAATATTTCTCCCCTGCAAAGACT
Source organism: Delonix regia (assembly GCA_037074485.1). NCBI lineage: Eukaryota > Viridiplantae > Streptophyta > Magnoliopsida > Fabales > Fabaceae > Delonix > Delonix regia. The sequence goes on from CM073455.1 coordinate 7,599,999, forward strand.
GAAAAACTTTTGAAGGACATATTTAATTTTCAGCAATTTGAATTAGAATCCTTATAAGAAGCTTATGAAAGGTGTAAGGAATTACTGACAAAATGTCCTCACCATGGTTTCTCTGAACAGCAATATATTCGAATTTTCTATAACAGACTGACCCTATCATCAAGAAATCAGGTGGATGGAGCTGCAAGAGGGGCACTGCTGAATTAATATCCAGAAGATGCATTTGAGATATTATAAGATCTCACCTTAAATAATTACAGAGCTTATGAAAAAATGACAGTTGCAGCCATTGAAGTAGACCAACTGATAGCATTCTCAATAAAAGTGGTAGCCCAGTTTAAAGAAATGAACAAAAGGTTAGAAAATATAACTTTAAAAAGGTGGCAAAAACCAGTACATTAGGTAAATACCACTGAACCTTGTGAAAATTGCGGGGAGGGACACCTAAGTGCACAATGCCCATTGATGTATCCAGAAGAAATAGTGAATTATGTAGGTAACAATTATAGGGGAAATCAACCAATCTCTAACACTTACCATCCTTGTTGGAGAAATCACCTTAATTTTTCTTGGAAGAACAATCAACCAAGTACACCTCCCGCAAAACCAAATGCACCCCTAGGTTTCCAAAATCATAGGTAGCAACACAACCAGAGTTATGAATCATCTAGTTTACAAGATGACTAGGTGAAACAGTTACTAATAAGCTAAGCTGCCACCTTGAAAACTTTAGAGACACACATAGGGCAATTAGCAAATGCCTTAGCCAGCAGACCACAAGGATCATTGCCTAGTAACACATAACCCAACCATAGGTCACATGATAAATAAAAGTGCAAGGCAGTAAATCTTAGGAGTGGAAGATAGTTGATAGAACTTGAACCCAACCAGTGCCTATTAAAAAAATTGAAACACAGAAAACTGAGAAACAGGAGGAAAAACTGAAAAAGGAAATGAATGACATGAAACAGAACATTCCTTTTCTACAAAGATTGAAAAAGAAAAATTTAGAGTCACAGTTTAACCGATTTTTAGAAGTGTTTAAAAGGTTACAGGTGAACAAACCATTCGCAAAAGCCTTAGAGCAAATGCCAAGTTCATAAAGGATATTTTGACAAAAAAGAGGAAACTGGGAGAGCATGAAACAATGGCCTTAACAAAGGAATGCAGTGTAATTCAGCAGAAAATCCATTGGTAATGTTTTCTTTGGCAAAGCGATATGTGATTTAAGATCTGGTATAAATTTAATGCCCTTCTCCATCTTACAAAAATTAGGTCTTGGGGAAATCAATCCTACATTAGTGACCTTACAATTAGTTGACCCATCCTTAGGATTCCCAAAAGGAATCTTGGAAGATGTTCTAGTTAAGGTAGAAAAATTCATATTCCCTACAGATTTTATCATCTTAGACATGGAAGAGGATAAGGACATCCTAATGATCCTAGGTAGGTCATTCCTAGAAACAAGAAAAGCCTTAATTGATATGTAAAAAGGTAAGTTAACTATGAGGATGCAAGACCATGAGGTAACATTTAGCATATTAAAAGCTCTAAAACACCCCAGTGAGGAACCTGAATGTATGTTAATAGAGATAGTAGAATGCTTTATAGAACCTTCAGTACAAAATGTGTTAACCTTGGATGCACTAAAAACTACTTTAGTCTTGACAAATGAGAGAGAGGATGAAGAGTTCTTAGAATTCTTAAACTGGCTAGAGTTTAGTCCCAAATTTAGGAAAGTCAATCCTCAAAGAGAGCCTTTAGACTTATATGAGTCTACTTTGAAGAGAATGAAACCATCAATAGAGGAGCCCCCAAAAGTGGAGTTGAAATAGCTTCCCTCATCCTAGATATGCATTCTTATAAGACTCATCTTCTTTACCTGTAACTATTTTTGCATCACTAACATCTGTGCAGGAGGAAAAACTACTAAGAGTGTAAATAGAGCACAAAACTACTATCGAATGGACTATAACATACATCAAAGGAATAAGTCCATCTCTTTGCACACACAAGATCTTAATAGATGAGGGAAGTATACCCAGTATTGAACAGTAGCGAATACTTAACCCTATCATGAAAGAGGTAGTAAAAGAAAAGGTAATCAAGTGGCTTAATGCTGGAATTGTTTATCCCATTTCTGATAGTTCATGGGTAAGCCCAGTATAATGTATACCTAAAAAACAGGGAATCACTGTTGTGACTAATGAAAAAAAATGAGTTAATCCCTACGAGCACTGTCACTAGTTGGCGTGTATGCATGGACTACCGGAAACTAAACAAAGCCACCAAAAAAGACCACTTTTCACTATCATTTATTGATTAAATGTTGGATAGACTTATAGGAAAGCAATTCTATTACTTTCTAGATGGATATTCTGGATACAATCAAATAGCAATTGCCCTAGAAGACCAAGAGAAAACCATTTTCACATGTCCTTACGGCTCCTTTGCATTTCGACATATGCCATTCAGACTGTTCAATGCTCCAGCCACCTTTGCATTTTCACATGTAGCATATTGGCCATTTTTTCAGATATGATTGAAAATGGACTAGAGTTATTCATAGATGATATCTCTATCTTTGGGGAATCCTACAATGAATGTTTGGAAGTTCTATCTAGAGTCCTGAAACACTGTAAAGAAATGAACTTAGTTCTAAACTGGAAAAAATGTCACACCATAGTGGAAGAAGGTATAGGATTAGGTCATAAGGTTTCCAATAAGAGGCTTGAGGTTGATAAAGCCAAGCTTGAGACCATTGAAAAATTACCACCTCCCATCTCAGTAAAAAAGGTGCATAGTTTCCTTTGACATGCAGGCTTTGACAAAAGGTTTATAAAAGATTTTTCAAAAAGTTCAAAACCTTTGAGTACCTTGTTGGAAAAGGATACACCTTTTTTATTTAATGATCACTGTTTGAATGTCTTTAATGAACTAAAGCACAAGCTAGTCATTGCATCAATTATCACTGTACCTAATTGGTCCATACCATTTGAATTAATGTGTGATGCCAGTGATTTTGCAATAGGAGCAATACTTGGTCAGAGAGAAGATAACATTTTCAAAATCATCTATTATGTCAACAGGACTTTAAATGATGCTCAACTGCATTTCACAACCACTGAAAAGGAGCTACTGACAGTAGTATTCGCATTTAATAAGTCCCGATCCTATTTGATCAGATCCAAGGTGATTGTATATACATACCATGCTATAGTCAAATTTCTTATCAATAAAAGGGATGTTAAACCTTGATTGATTAGGTAGGTTTTGTTACTACAAGAATTTGATTTAGAAATATGTGACAAAAATGGTTGTGAAAATCAAATAGGGGATCATCTGTCAAGGTTTGGAAATAGCAGTAACAAACCCACTTAAGTCCCTATTAATAAGAGTTTTCCTGATGAACAATACTGCTTGTTAACACTGCCCAAACACCATGGTATGCTAACATTGTGAATTTCCTAGCAGCTAACATCTTACTTATAGATATGAATACGCAGCTGAAGAAGAGGTTTTTGCATGAAGTGAAGAACTACATCTGGGATGAACCATACCTGTTTAGACAATGTGAGGACCAGATAATGAGAATATGCATTCTAGAAAAAGAGGTTCAAAGCATTCTACATCACTATCATGCAACCGATTATGCTAACTACTACAAAGGACAGAAAACTACCTCTAAGGTCCTAAAGGTAGGATTTTTTTAGCCCACACTCTTTAATGATGCCCATGAGTTTGGCAAGAACTGTGACAGATGTCAACAAATAGGAAACCTTTCAAAGAAGCAAGATATGCTATTGAACTTCATCTTGAAAGTAGAACTCTTTGATGTCAGGGGAATTGACTTCATGGGCCCCTTCATAAACTCATTCGGTAAGATCTATATATTGCTTGCTGTAGATTATGTTTCTAAATGGGTTAAGTTTATTGCTTGCATCACTAATGACACCAAGGTTATCCTAACATTCTTGAAAAAGAAAATCTTTACACGATTTGGCACACTTAGGGCAATCATAAGTGATGGAAGGAAGCATTTTTACAACAAACAATTTGAAACCCTCCTTAAGAAATATGGAGTTGTCATAACCAACCTTTCGACAGAAAGAATAAAAAAAAGAGATGAATTGATTCCTAAACAAGATCTTGAAAATCAACTCATTGGAGTCACCGCTAAAATTTTTTTCAAAAGAAAACTTTGAAAAACTATTTTAAAACAAAAGGAAAAGGCAAGGCAGTCTATGAAAACAAAGATGAGTTTAAGAGTTTATTTAAGTGTGGGTAAGGTGTTAGGCACCTTACAACACCTATCCATAAGGACAATTTCCCTAAACTTGTCAAGTGAAATTAATGTGATATGACCTTAAATTTATCTCAACTGCCCTTACTAACAAGCAAGCACATTAAACAAAGAAGAAAAAAACAACAATAATGAAAACAAATAAATGGATATTTACAAAGGTCAGACTTGATCTAGGATGAGAGTCTAGGGCCTACATACCTAGCAATGAGGATCAAAGTCCACATAATTAGACCAAAAAGGAGCATAGCGAGTTTTTTTTTTTTTAAGAGACCAAAATAGTTGAAATTAAACCAGTTTTTACCTTAAAAAATTGTCAATGTGTTTTAGTTTACGAAATTAATGTAGCCTTACTTTTTTACTCTCTTCATTTTTTGGAGTTTTGAAAACATGATTTATTTATGCTTTATTTGAAAAAGAGGAAAATATTATATTATTTATTTTTAAATTTTGATTATTTGAAAGACATATGTAATGGGCCTTGGAACCCAAAACTTATTATAAACATATGCAACCAGTATTGCGATATGCCTATGGAGTCATTGGATCTCACATGACCCTATTAGTGAATCATTAATTACTCATGGAGACGTTGGTCTCACATGGCAATGCTGATGTTAAAAAAAATATATATGTATGTAAAATATGTCTATGGAGGCATTGGTCTTTACATGACAAAAGAATTGAAAGAGAGTACCTATGTAGGCATTGGTCCTCACATGACACATTTTTGAAAATATTAAGCATTGGTGTTTGGTGTACATGGGTGTTTAATCAATCATCCATGGGTGTGGTGTGTGTTGGTGTCTAATTACATATTCAATACATGGTAATCACAAAGGACTAAGAATACATTAATTACGATTAAGCTCCAAGAAATTTCATAACTTAACCTTACTAGTCTTTCAATATGTCATCCTTGCTTGTGTGTCCCTTATACCTTGATTTGAATGCCTTTTATCCATGATTCTCAAGTTTAAGGATCACCATAATCCAATATCATTTGGACAACCAATAGATCACACATTAAACATCACCAATATCGAGCAACTCAAAAGTTAATCATGTCACAATAACAATGGCACTATAAGAGACACAACTAAGCCCAACGTTTCACACCAAAGTAAGCCCTATATGACACCATCATATTAGCTCAAATGGATAGTCATGTACACCATCTTGGGAGATGAAATTCAACTTAAAATGGAACAAGAGTTAATTCTATTGCTCTGTTTTCTCTTGTTGCTGAGTTAGGTATGAAAAAAAGTAGAAAAGTGCTATATCCAAAAACTAAAACCCCAAATACCAATTTATCCTATAAACTAGACATACAGAAGGTTCACCTTCAAAAATTAGCTCAATATACTTTCTATATCAATACCAAAAAATTCACGAAGTTGACTACACTTAAATTGTCTGGTCACAGAGTTGTGTGCACAAAGTTGTACAAATGACATATCAAAATGTCACAATAATTTCCATAAAAATTCAAACACAATATTGACATGCCAAAAAAAAAATTATACCAAAATTTAGCATAAAAAGATGTATATAAACTTCTCAGAAAATTCAACAAATTGACCCAGGGTAGAATTCGCTGAAGTAAAACATGTTCGGGACAAGCATTAAATTTCACCACTCATCTACTACCAATATGAGATAAAACAAAAAAAAACAAAAAAAAATTTAGTGGAATAATATTCAAGACTATAAACATATGAAATAACTTTGACACAAAATTTCAAGGTAAAATGGCATCATATGAAATACCAGAAAATTCACAAAATTCACTATACCTATGTTGTCCAGTCAGAGTTAAGTGCATAAAGTTATACAAATGGCATACAAACCGGTCATTATAAATCCCAGAAAAATTCAACCACAATAATGTCATAACAAAAGACATGTACACCAAATTTCAACTCAAAATGATGTATAGAAACTTCTCAAAAAATTCCACAAGATGACCCACGGTAAAATTTGCTGAAACAAAACATGTTCATGACAAGCACAAATTTTCACCACTTATCTACTACCAATACAAGATAAAAATTGGTGAAAAAATTCATCAAATATTTAAACATATGGAATAAATTTGAAACCAAATCTCAAGGTAAAATGACATTATATGAGGTACTAGAAAATTCACAAAGTCCACACGAACCATATTGAACATAAAAATGGATATGTAAAGTGAACAAAGCTATTCATCAATCCTCTTGAGATTAAAAAAAAAAACAAGAAAAAACCACTACCACTTCAACACCTCCATGGTGACTAATTGAAACCTAACCCATGATAATTTCAACCACAAAAAATTTTGAAACAAAGAGAGCCAAATTGAAGAGAAGTTGTGAATAATTACCTAGAGTTCTCCCTTAGTCTCTTTCCTCCTTCCTTGCCTCCTTCACTCTAATATTTCTTAACCTCTCTTTCTCACTTTGTTCCCCTCTCCTCTATTGTTGTAACCGACCTTTCAGCGTAGAGAATGAAAGTGTTTAAATTGATTCTCAAAATAAATCTTGAAAATCAATTTATTTGGAGTCGTCACCAAAATTTTTAACAGAAAACTTTAGAAAACCAATTTAAAACAAAAAGAAAAAGGCAATATGGTATGCGAAATCAAAGATGAATTTGGGAGTCTATTTGAGTGTGGAGAAGGTGTTAGGCACCCCACAACACCTATCCATAAGGACGGTTACCTTAAACTAGTCAGCTGAAATAGAATATGACTTTTAATTTTATCTCAGTTACTTTTTATTGACATGCATGTCCGTTAAACAGTGAAGACAAAAATGACAATAATGGAGGCAAACAGATAGATATTTACAAATGGCAGACTTGACTTAGGATGAAAGCCTAGGGCCTACGTACCATGTGATAGGGATCAAAGTCCACATAGTTCGACTACAGAGGCATGTCAGTTGGTTGATTTGTAAATTTTGTGATGAGAATAGGAGGGTTTAAATTAAACAAATTTTCATAAACAAAACAGAATTGAGACTCGGTTTGTGTGTTTTAATTTATGACAACCTGATTAATCTAGCTCTCTTGGCCTCTTCAATTTTCCTCGTTTTAATTTTCATTTATTTTTGGAATTTTAATCTTTATTTTGAAATTTAAATGAAATGATTATGGGATGGGATTTTTAGGATTTTTGGGAGTTTATAAATTTTGGAATTGAAATGTAACTATAATGAAAGGAATATTTTTGAATTTTTGAATTTATTTATTATTTTGGATTTTCAAAATTTGGAATTCATCTTTGAAATTAGGATGAACATAAAATCATTTTTCTAATTTTTTATATTTATGTATTTTTTGGATTTTGGTTTTTATTTATTTTTAGATTTTTTAAAATTAGGATTTATTGTTGAAGTTAGAACAAAATTATAACAGAAAGCCATTTTTTTTTTGGAATTTTTGAATTTATATATTTTTTGGGTTTTTCTAATTTTTGCAGGTGAGATTATGATTAACAGGACTTATATATATATATATATATATATATCATTTTTTATTAGAATTTATTCTGAACTTTAAACTATGATGGCAAAATATTTCTATGATTTTTTAATTTATGATTTTCGTACATTTATTTTTTTAAAATTAGAATTTATTTGAAATTTAAAATAAAACTAAAATGAAAAATATTCTTAGGATTTTATTTTCACATTTTTTATGATTTTGGAATTAGAATTCTTTTAGTCTTATTTTTAATAAGATCAAATCCCCAAAGCCTACGGAAACCCAAGTTCCACATGGCATTCATTAAATTTTACAAAACATCAGCTTAATCATTTTGCAAACAATAGAAAATGCTTAGTTAAGATATTTATTTTTGCATTATTATTATTATTATTGTTATAATCATTTCTAAAACAAGTATGTATTTAATTTTGAGGTTTATGGAGATTAAAATCTCATACAATGCCTAAACATTCGAGGAGAAAAATATTTTCACACAATGATTTCATAAATAATAGAAAATATTTAATTATAATATTTATTTTTGCATTATTATTATTATTTTTGTCATTATTATTTTAAAACAAGTATGGGTTAAATTTCGGGGTCTATAGAGATTAAAATCTCACACAACCCCCCGAGCATTCGAGGAGAAGAATATTCTCACACAATGCCTTCCTTAAAACTTCACTTGTAATGCTAAAAAAAAAAATGATAATGATAGCAACGAAAAATAAAAATAAAAATGAAAAAAATGAGATGCAGCGTACAACGTAACCTGGCACCAAATGCAGGAATAGTGTTAATGTGCATGCAACTCAACCATGACATTGTTCCACAGCACTGCTTCAGCTTCTCATTTGAAGCATTGTGTTGATAGTTCTGTGCTAGCAGTGGTTGATGGTGCAGAAATATGGCTCAAACTAGAGTAGAAATGCAACTCAAATTAGTGCAGAAATACAACGGAAACCAGTGCAGAAATACAGCAGAAACCAATGCAGAAATGCAGTAGATAGACATATCAAAATGTAGTAAATTAACACTACTTGATAGCAACCAAAAGCACAAGATGCACGACAGACTCAGCATAAATTGAAGAAAAAATAGCGCAGAAATGAACAACAGTATAGAAACAAAAATATAGCTGTAAGAGGGTAGCAAATCAGAGGCAAAATACTCAACAAAAGCAAGAAGAAAAGATCAGAAAGAGGATTTTTCCATTCCTTTCTTCTCTTCTCTTCCTTTCCATTTCTTCTCCCCATCCTAACACTCATCTGTTCATTCGTTCATCTCAGCCCACTCTTTTCTTCTTTTTATGCATCAGCTGCACTTCATCATGTTGACTCTAGATCTCTCTGAGAGCTTCAGCACGCTTCCTAACATTAGGCTGTGGACTCTCTAGAACATCTGCATGCTGCCCAGCCAGTCTTTGTATCTTAGTCTTAAGAGTATTAACTTGGTATGCTCGATTCTTCTCATTAAGAGTAGAGCTGAGATTTGCCATGTTGAAGTTATTCTTGTCGTTGCTCATTAAGCTCGATTCGTAGCTGAGGAGATGTGCCAGGGAGGCACAAAGGAGGGTACAGCTAAATTGCTAAAATCCTAGAAGAGAGAGCCCCCCTTTCTCTGTTTTGGGTTGTTCAAACAGAGGTGAACAGAGTGATCCTCATCAGCCCTTTTCTCTTTGGGCTATCTTGGTCTCGCTATTCTTGACCCACGACCTCGTGGTTTTTATCTCGGTCTCTTCCCTTCTTTACTTCTTCTCGGTTCTATTCTTCTTTTTCGATCTGTCACTTCTTCATTTTTCCCCTTCTGAGCTGCTGCATATGGAGACTTCATGCCTATTCCCTCTCGATCACCTTCCTTCTCTGTGATAAATAGGACTCCAAAGAAGCAAGCTTCCTCTTAGAGTCCATGGAAACGAAACTATTTTTTTTCCAACATTCAATCCATCCAAGGCATGTCAAGGAGGAGATGGGAACTCAGCCCCCCTCCAGATGAGCCTCTTCTCTATCCTCTTTCTGTTGCGTTTTTTCATCCCGTGATGCTGCTACTATCGCTGTTGTTGGAGCAGCAAGTTCTACCTTCATGAACATTCAGAAGGCTTTTACGCTGGCTCTAGAAATCTGCCTAACAACAGTGCTTCTCTCCTTTTTGCAACTTTCATCTACACTGCAGTCTACTTTTTCCTATTTGGTGATAGCTTTTTAGTTGCAGCCTTTTCCTTTTTATTTTTTTTGTCCTTATTACTATTACTACATTTTTTTATCTTTTAATATTTTAATTTTTAATTTTTTTTTATATTTTTTATTATTTTACTTAGATGTAATATTTTAATTAGCGAATTTTATTTTTGGGTTTTGAGTTTATGTACTTGTCTCCCTTTATTTATCTTTAATTTCAAATTGTCCCCATTTGAGGATGTCGTTTGAAGCTTTATCATTTCTAATTTTCCTCTTTGCTTAATTATTAATTAATTAGTATATCAATTAATTAAATAATTAAGTGATTAGGGATGGGGTGTTCACATCTATTTATAGGGAAAACTCAATCTTCCTTCCTTTTCTTTTTCCTGTCATTCACAACCTTTCACTCACCATTGTCTCCCATTTTCTCACCTTTCGACCACTTTCCCTCTTGTTTTATTCCATATTTGCCTTACTCCCTTTTTTTTATTCTTTTAATTTTAACATTTCATCCATTTTCCTCCTAACTAATTTCTCATATGTCCCCCATTATTATCTTTTCGACTTAGTTAAAATGATTGATTCTCTCCACACATCATCTTCACACATGCTCTCTCCTATTTTTTGACTTTTCTTTTTTATTTGAAGACAAGTTGATTTGTTGTTTTTTTTTTTAAATTTTCTCCCCTTTTTTAATCCTCTTATTAAAATTACCCTATTCAAAAGTTTATGTCCTTTCTTTGATTTTTTTTTTTTTAAGATTTCATGTTTTATATTATTGCTTCCTTTTATTTATTAAATTTTTTTTTTGATATTTTCGAATTTTCCTCTTTTTTTAATCATTTTTATTTTTCATTTCTTAAATTATTTATTTATTTATTTTTATTTTGCTTTTTTCTTCATTTTTTATTTTTTTGATTTTATGATTTGCCCTTTCTACTTTTATATAATTAATCAATTAATCATTAATTTGTATTCTTCATTAATTTTATTTTTGGGATGAGGTGTTCACAAGTGTACATCACAAGGTCACTCTGGCTTACCACCCCCCAAATGAATGGATAAGCTGAAGTATCGAACAAAGAAATTATAATCATTTTAGAGAAAATAGTTTGTCCATCTTGTAAGGATTTGGTAGTAAAGCTAGATAATGCTCTATGAGCCTATCGCATAGCATTTAAGACCCTTCTAGGCATGTCCCCCTATCAATTGGTATTCAGCAAGGCATGTCATCTGCCATTTGAATTGGAACATAAAGCATCCTGGGCTATCAAAAAACTGAACTTTGACCTAAATGCATGCAGGAAAAGAGACTTATGTAACTGAATGAACTCACTAAATTTAGACCAACTGCATATGAGAATAACAAAATTTATAAGGAAAAATCAAAACACTGGTACAAAAGTAAGATTTAGTGGAAGAATTTTGAGGTTGGGCATAGAGTATTATTATTCAATTCCTACTTAAAGTGTTTTCTTGGAAGATTAAAGTCAAGATGGTCAAGACCTTTCCTTGTTGTGGCAATGAATCCTTGTGGTTCAGTGGAACTCCTTGACAAAAACACTTACAAAAAATTCAAAGTAAATGGGCAAAGACTAAATCCATACTGGGGTGGAACAGTTCCAAGGAATCAGTGCACACTCCCACTCACTCAACCGTAAAAGAAATTGGTAGTCTAGCTAATGACTATAACTAAAGCGCTTCTTGGGAGACAACACAAGCATTTTCTTTGTCTCAGTATGTCTTTTTGATTTCCTATTTATCACCATCCATTCTAGAGTCTAACTTTATTCGGTTTTATTTCTGAAATAGGTCAGTTGAAAGAGGGAGCACCTAAGGACTTGGATATGGCACCTAAGCGCAGGACAAATGGCACTAGGGCACTAATTCAAGAGATAATTTCTAACAAAAAAGATGCCCAAGCGATGGATAATTTTGCCCGGGCGATAATTCCAATGAGCTGGCACCCAAGCGTGGAAGAGTTGGTGCCCTGGCTTTAATTATTCATACAACTTGCAGACAAGTGGCGCCCCGACACCACATGTATAAGGCTCGGGCACCTCGTAGAAAGGGCTTGGGCACCACATCGAGAATCGCAATTTTAATCTTTAAAATGTAGCCTTCTCCTTCAAATTACATATACACACACTCACTCCCTTACTCCCTCAAAACTCTTTGTTTGTCATTATCCTTCTCCCCTACACTTACATTCCGTGCAGATTCAATTGATTTTAGGCGAACTCTCTAGGTATGAACCCTAACCCCCTTTCTCTCGGAAAACATGGTTACTCTTTGATCAAATCGGCCGATTTCTTGCACTTATTTAGTTGTTTTGATGTGATTTTACAGTTTATTATTTATTATAAGAAATTTTTGCATGATTAAGTGAAAAAAATCAGTATTTTCACCGATAATTTGGGCATATTTGCTAGATTAGAAAACCTTAGGTGCTAAATGAAACTTTAAACTAATTTGGGCATTTGAGTTAGATTTTCTCACTTAGAATTAAGATTGTAAACATCATTACATGATTTAATCAATTTATTCTGCTCATTATAGTAAAAAATGCTTTATATAAGAACCCTATGTTTGAAGATCTTCGTAGGACATTACTCCAAGGGTTATAACATCACTAACATTAACCACATTTGATTGCAAGGATTATGGCACCAAAAAAGAAGAAACAAGGAAAATCCAGCTAGCCTATGGATGATTCCTGCTTTGCCTCCCATGACGCCATGCACCAATTCCATACCATAATTGTGAACAAAAAGCCAGTTAAAAAGAGTGGAATCAGGGTGGACAGTGACATTGACACACCCATTGGGGATGAGATACAGCGATGAGGATGGGAAGAATTCTGCAGATAACCTGAAGGAGCAATCCTCCCAGTGGTACGAGAATTTTATCCAAACCTCTCTGTTCGCACTCACTTTGACATGCTTGTTAGGGGAAACAAGGTGCCAACTGGGGGTGATGAAGTTAACAAACTCTTTGTCCTCCACAACATTGATAATGATGAATACTCTCAACTTCTGCAAGAGCACAAAGACTTAGAAGAACTGAGGAGACATCTATGCAATGGGGACCCTCAATGGGTGATAAAAAGGGAGAAACATATACAATTCAACGTCAGTTAACTGACCCCAGAGAACCAGCTTTGGTTCAAGTTCATCACTTCAAGGATCTCCCCCATCTAACATATCAATGAGATCACCATTAATCGAGCCATTCTTCTTTATGTCATAGTTACCAACCGATCATTTAACGTGGGGGTATATATCTTTCAAAGTATGCTACAGGTGTCTACCAACATCAAGGATAGTTTATGGTATCCTTCCATAATCATAGAGATGTGCAAGTAAGCAAGGGTCAAATGAGACCATAGTGAAGAGATACTAATGCCTCTCATTGAGTTTAATGTGTTTGGCCTTTAGAATAAGATATGCTAGCATGAGCAGAGACCAGCTGCCCCAAGACCCAACTCCACTGTAGTTCTTGACTTATCAAGACTCACCATGGGCAAAAGAATGGCTAGACAGGAGCACTTCAATGAGTATCAAATTTAGTGCAACTTGGCCACATGTTAGTTTCTTCGATCTATAGCTGCCTTTCAGGGTATGTCATATGATATAATGCCTACATGGTCTATGCCCCCACCTAAGTTCCAGCATTTAATGAGGCAATCCTCTAGCACCTATGCCAGTATAAACATGGAAGAGGAGAATTCTGGTAAGGAAGACTTGGAGCAGACAGAAGACGATTATGAGTTAGACCTCTAAACAGATAGGGGAGTATTAATAGTTTTCATTTTTCTTACTTTTATTTTATGAAATACTTTCAGAATTGTGATAACTTTGACAGTGAGGGCACTGCATTGACCAAGCCTAGGGAAAACGAAACTCACATGAATGTGAAACAGTTACATTAATAGTTAGTAAAACCAATAGTTTTATCTATTTCTATGAGAATAGCATGCAATATCTAATAATTTCGAACTCACTATTAAAAAATAACAAATAAAATGGAGATTGAATGCATATTGGCTAATTATCTATCATTATTCTTGTCATAAGGAATATAAGTGTTAGGAATAACTTAGAATTAGTTGCATAATATAGAGTCTGCTTACTTCAAAGATAATTCTGAACAATCGAATGCATGCATTTTTATTTGTCACCTCGAACGACATTCTAGAACTTAATTAATCATCACTTAAGGCACAATTTTAACACATTGTTAGGAAAAGGATTTAGGCATTCTTTGGGCCCATCGAGCCATTTATTTAGCCAACCGAAAATTTTAGTGCCCTAGATTCTCTTCTTGAGCCGTAACTAAATAAGATTTCTTTTCTTTATAAACATACACTCATCCAACCATTTACCTTCCAACTACACCTTCCATATCTTAGTGACATGATAGAGCTAGATAATGGTTAATGAATGTTATAGCAAGCCTCACAAGAATTAAAGAAAAATAGGAGGCAACTGAAGAATGCAATACATGAGTATTGCAAAGCAAGTTTATATATAAATTTCGGGAAGAGAGATGTTTAAACGCCCCTTGATAAATGAAATGTTCAAGAAAAAAAAAAATATGACATTACCATATCTAGAATGTATGCTAGGATATGGACTAAGCCTACAAAAATCCTCCTGACCTACCCCTACCTAAGCCTAACATTACAAGCTCATAAAGACCTAATGATTCCTGACTATGCGTTTCTCTAATGTAATGCTGAGAGTGGAGTGAAAATTAAGCATATAGAGTAAAGTTTCAAAAGAGGATAAAATATTAATAGGTCTTTTTTGAAAGGAATGAAAAATCTTGAAGTAGGAAGAATCTATAGATTGCATTCTATTGAAGAATTCAATAAGTACTTTGACTTAGTGACCAAGATTAGTGTAGTTTTAAAAAGCTTATAGACAATCAAATCGACTCTCATTTATTGTACAAAAATAGTGGTGAGAAACATTATTTGAAATTGTTTGCTCAGGGACTAGCAAACTTTCAAGTCTAGGGGTGTGATAACACTCTAAGGCAAAGCCCTTTAGGAAACTTTAATTGAACAAATATCACAATTTTGGATTAAAAAAATCATAAGGATTTCATATTCAACTTGAAAATTTTCCGCTAATATTGATTTTGGAAAGAATTAAAGGTTATTTCAAGAAAAAGGACCAAAATGAAAGGAAAGCTACTGAAGACCAGAGGTTAATGTCCAAGCACCATAAACACAACGTCAGGGTGCTAAATCCAAAAAGATGGCACCTTGGTGCCACAATTCCAACACCTAAGCACCAAATGCTATAGAAAGAACAATTATGCCTTGAAAAATAGTGCCTAGGCACTAAGAAGACAACGCTTGAATGCCGATCATTCATAGAACATAGGGCCCAGGCACCAGTATCTCAACGCCCAGGAGCCTTGCCAGGGTGTGTCACCTGAAACCTTAATTTTCTATGATGATAGGGAGCTCCATACTCAGACCATGCTACACTTTTAGGGTTTCTAAGGCTTATATAAAGGGACCTGAAGGCAAGCAACTCACATCAAGTAAAGGGAAATGTCTTGTTCATTTGAAGAGAGGTCTCAAATTGAGAGATTGCTAAAAAAAGGGTTGGTTTCAAAGTGAGGTCTTTATATAAAGTTTTTCCCCTTCTGAACATCTCCCTCTTCTTCAACTTTTTGTATTCTTTATACTCTTCTTTGTTATTTAATTCAGTACTAATGCCCATGAGAGGCTAAATAGCTTGTTCTTAGGATTTTGACTGAAGCCTTTGTTAAGGATGCTTTTTTGTTGAATGTTATTACAGTTTTTTTATTAAGTGAATGATTGTTTATATTCATCTTGCAATTATTATTTTCTAAGTCTGATTATATTAGGAAAGAATATAGAATTTATGTCAACTTGACAATGTTACCTAAATATCTGAACTATATGCACATAATCATTGTTTGCATAAAAGCAATTCACAGTTAAGACGAAAGTACTTAATTGTCTGTGATAATCACATTCAGATCTTGGATTTATAAGGTTCTTATCCTAGCTAGTTTCCATAGACAAATAGGAAATTAGGGGGAAGGAACTCAGCTTTTATGCATTTGAAAGAAGCATATAAGAAGTGAAGAATCCCAAGTTAGCAATTTAGTCTTCAGTTAGAACAAAGTAATAATCATAACAGAAAGCATCCATATATGTGGTGAAAGATCAAAATCCTAGGTTGTTAAAATTCTGCATCAACCAACATTAAATTTTGTCTTACATTTGCTCAACTAATCCTTGACCACACAACTTGCAAATTCTATCAGTAAAGATTAAACCTAAGTCTCTGAGGGATTGATACTCATTTCATCATTATATTACTTTCTGACCACGTATACTTGTGTGTGATATTGCACTTCAATTGCAATTTGAATCATCAATAGGCAAATTGCTAACAAGGTCAAACTCATTAATTTTATCGAGTCTATACGAGTCAGTGGCGAAGTTGACCAAGTTAGCACTGATTCTGATTTTATTTGCGATTTAACATGAAATTACTACCTAGGATCGTAGAATCAACAATTCTATCAAGTTAAATAATGATTTTGACAACATTGTTATCATTTATACCCTTTTAAAAATCATTTATCTATAACTACGTACATTTTTATATTTGATATATCATACCTATATATTTGAGTGTCCTGGTCAAATTGGGGGGTTGCACTAACCAATAGAGTGGGACAACTGAGTGTATTATGATTGTAACTCTATAATTCATTGATAATGTTCACGAATTATGGGCTCAAATTCCACCCTTGTTGTTTAAGTAAATTGAGTTCTAGGCACCTCATCAACATGCGGTGAATAAGTGTAAGATGACTTACTACCTCAGTCATATCCAATAATAAGATTACCTGCAATGTTTTGACCTAAGTCTACTAAACCATATGTACAACCTTTTTTCCTATCACACATAGTTCAGACTTACAAATTAACATTTATATGTCAAGAACTAGAGCTTTCACCTGCAGCTTTACGACTCTTGAACTCCTTCTGAAAGGATAAATTAGTAACTTTATAGCAAATATATATATATATATATATATAGTGATTACAGGTTCAATATCATAGATAATTATATTAATTATATCTCAATTGACGCACAGATACAACTTCGGATTTGCTGTTAATCTATTAATTATTTCTTTCATGGATATGTTTGAATATATCATATGGTGTGACTTTGTAACCCAATTCTTATGCCTACAAAGAAATTTGCTAGGAAATTATGTATCAAACAAGTTAAATCTATGTAAAGTGAATTAAAATTGGGCTTAAATGTTTGATTAATTACCAATCTTCTAGCATGCTCTACCATTGATACAAAATCACCAGTATGGAAAGATGTAAAGCATGCTTTATTTTTTTTCCAGTCTTACTTAGTTGTTTAAATGTTGGACTGCTCCAAGTTGAACACAGATCATTCCATATATAGTCACATATCCATATCAGACGTTAACCCTTTCTTTTGGCATATGCAATGTAATCCTTCTGGCGAGTTTGCACACAATTTTTAAAACACTATCAAATTTGGTTGTTTTGTTTGGCCACCCAACAATAATGTTCCTAGACCATGATATAGCAGTTAGTTAGACTTTAATGTTTACAAATAAAAAATTGTATGTTAGAAAAAGAGAATATATTACTTGAGAGTCAGACCACCTATTATAACCAACTTTTCAGCGGAATAAAAAGTGTTTAAATTGATTCCCATAAACGAATCTTGAAAATCAATCTATTTGGAGTCACCACTAAAATTTTTAATGGAAAACTTTGGAAAACCAATTTAAAATAAAAAGAGAAAAGGCAAAATGGTCTGCGAAAATAGAGATGGGTTCAGGAGTTTGTTTGAGTGTGAGGAAGGTGTTAGGCACCCCACAACACCTGTCTATGAAGATAGTTACATTAAACTAGTCAACTGAAATAGAATATGACCTTAAATTTATCTCAATCACCCTTTATCGACATGCATGCTCATTAAATAGAGAAGACAAAAATGATAATAATGGAAGAAAATGGATAAATATTTACAAAGGGTGGATTTGACCTAGGATGAAAGTCTATGGCCTACGTACCCTGTGATAGGGATCAAAGTCCATGCAGTTTGACCAAAAGGTGTGTCTATTGGTTTATGATTAGTAATTTTTGTGATGAGAACAAGAGAGTTCAAATTAAATAGATTCTCGTAAACAAAACAGGATTGAAATTTGATTTGGGTATTTTAATTTACAACAACTTGATTAATCTAGCTCTATTGACCTCTTCATTTTTCTCTCTTTTAATTTTTGTTTATTTTTGGAATTTTAATCTTTATTTTGAAATTTAAATGAAATGATTATAAAGAATGAACTTAATCATTGTGTAAATAATAGAATAAAAATTATTTAATTAAGATATTTATTTTTGCATTATTATCATTATTGTTATTATTATTTTAAACAAGTATGTACTAATTTTCAAGGTTTATGAAGATTAAAATCTCACACGACCCCAAGCACTCGAGGAGAACGATATTCTCACATGATGATTTCGCAAATAATGAAAAATATTTAATTAAAGTATTCATTTTTGCATTATTGTTATTTTTAAAACAAATATGTACTAATTTTCAGGATTTAAGGAAATTAAAATCTCACATGACCCTAAGCACTCGAGGAGAACAATATTCTCACATGATGATTTCATAAACAATGGAAAATATTTAATTAAAGTATTTATTTTTGCATTATTATTATTTTTAAAACAAATATGTATTAATTTTCGGGATCTAAGGAGATTAAAATCTCACTTAATCCCAAACATTCGAGAAGAATAATATTCTCACACGATAATTTCGTAAATAATAGAAAATATTTAATTAAAGTATTTATTTTTGCAGTATTATTATTTTTAAAACAAATATGTATTAATTTTCGAGGTCTAAGGAGACTAAAATCTCACACGACCCCAAGCACTCAAGGAGAATAATATTCTCACATGATGATTTCGCAAATAATAGAAAATATTTAATTAAACTATTTATTTTTGCAGTATTATTAATTTTAAAACAAATATGTATTAATTTTCGGGGTTTAAGGAGATTAAAATTTTACACGACCCCAAGCAATTAAAGAGAATAATATTCTCACACGATGATGACACGGCTTTATTTTCATATATTTTTAAAAACTCTGAAGTTCGAATTATTTAAGCTTTATTTTTAACCAGATCGATTCCCTTAATCCTACGTGGACTCGAGTCCCACATGACACTTTTAATTAATTAAATCTTATAAAACACCAATTTAATCATTTGTAATAATAGAGAATATATAATTAAAATATCCATTTTGCATTATTATTTATTTATTTATTTTTAAAAAGGTATGTAATAATTTTCGGGGTCTATAGGGATTGAAATCTCACATGACCCAAACATTCGAGGAGAACAATATTCTCACACGATGATGATTTTCATAGAACCTTGTTTGTAAAGCCGCATAAAAGTAAAAATAATAATTAAAATAATAAAAAAAACAAAAAACAAAGAACACAAAGCATAGCGAAGAGAAGATATAATGCATGTAGGCTCACCTACTTCATCTTGGCTTGTCTCTACTCACCGTTGATCCTCCTCCCCGGTGATCCCCTTCTGAAGTTTTCTTGCAATGACTGGATCTTGTGCCTCAGCTTCTGGCCTCTGCCTAGATTCGGTATGTGAGTTTTGCATAGTAACAAGCTAAGACTGAGGCTGAAGCAAAGAAGGCACTAAATCTGATGCAACAGATATAGATTTAGACACATCTTCAAGCTTCCAATGATCCATTTCCCATAAGTGAAAGCGAAATTAAAATATGTAATTGAACATGATCACAAATTGGGAGAATAAATAAATCAACAATCTGACCTGATGAAGATGACATCGTTGATCTGAGTATTGGTTGAGTCTAATACATTCAACCCATAATGCCAAAGAGTGTTTCTCAGAGTATTTTGACGGCAGAGAGAAAGTGATAGATTTTAGTGTATTTAAAAATTTATTTATAGCGGCTCTACTTTTTTTTGGCTTGCTTTTTTTTTTTTTTGGGCCTCTTCCATTCCCCACTTATTGCATCATTCTGACCAAATGGATTTTGATATCCAATGAGGTTGTTTACCCTTGCTTCAGGTGTAACTAACCAAATCCTTTAGTCTTCTTGATGCACAACCATTAAAGTTATTGAATATGATTTCATGATGTTCAGGTATCCAACAATAATATTTCTAAAAAGACCATACATTAAAATTTTGTATGAGACAATAATCACAATTTCTTAAATGTAGGGGTGAAATTACAATTAACCTACTTTAAATTCTTCAAATTATATATCTCGAACACAGAGTGTAACTTCACTCAAGCAAGTATACAACCCATTGTTTACATTTAAAATGAAAAAAGTACACACCACTTAAATATCACAATTGAACCTATATTCACAATTGTTACACATCACATTCAATCCACATTCACAATTATTACATATCATCTATCATAACAAAAATTTATCACACCACTTAAATGAAATGACAATTTCCATCTACTATTGAAGTAAACACTTCATATTTATGATTTTGCCTTAATAATCTCTAAACATCTATTTACAACTTACTAACCACTATTGATATAATTTACAATTTAATCCTACATTTTATGTATTTTATTATGATGCCAAGGTTTTTCATATTTAATATTTTTGAAGGAGTTGCATATTATGAACTTTTATTAATAGAACATAAATTAAAAATTAATATATATATATATATATATATATATATATATGAAATAACATTTTGAAACCATAAAAAAATATTGAATATGTTTAAGTTAAAAAATTGTTCTTGGTCTGACTTTTTCTATAAAAAACTTTAAACTTGTGTAACTTTATTCTCAGTGACCACACCAAATATACTTTAACTACAAATGTGACCATGAAAGGAAGAGATAAAAACATACATATAACCTACTATGTATCTACTGGAGACGTCAAAATAATATGATGGGAAGTGAGGAAAGGAATATAGCTCCACGAAGAAGAAAGAAGAACGATATGCCAGGCAGGTGATAAGGACATTAAAGAAAGGAAAAAAGAATTAATTAGAGGAGATATGACCGTTGTAGCTCATTAAATGCATTTTATTACATAATTTTTATTTATAACACTCTTTAAATAATGTATTAATTTGTATTATATTTTATATTATTTATAATAAGTTTAAATCACAAATAAATTTTAAGAGAGATTATACTAAAATAATTTTAAACACCTTTATAATTTTTTATATTCTTTTTACTTTATTCATCTAAGTATATTAATATAAATTTATTATTTTTTTACTATTTTTGTAATCTCCTACTAAAATTAGTCGAACTTTCTGACCGAAAAATTGGTTGGATATTCCAACTGCCTTTTTGGTTAGAAAATCTGACCGTAAACTTTCCCTTGCCTCCTTCAGTCCTCCTTTGTGTATTGTTAGATCAAAGTTTTGTTGCAAAATTTTTTTTTCTAGATTTTAATTTTTAAAATATCTTTCTATGTTAGGTCACTCGGTTACAAAAATATATTTTTAGTTGAAAATGATTTTGTAATGGAAAAGAGATAGAAAGATTATAAAAAGAAAGGATGAAACACAAAATATATTTAGATCTCACTTAAAATTAAAATAAGTAAAATAGGTTGAAAGAATGTGAATATTACTAATTTTGGGTAACAATATATATATATTAGATAAATAGTAGGGTCATATTATAAATATACAAATTTAAAGTTAGTATTTTTTAATTTTTTTTTCATTTCTTCTCTTTCCATACTGTAATACTTTACAGTGACATTACTTTGTTGGTCCAGGTAACAAAGACACCGAAGAATTTACTTAAACACAACACACAACATGAGGCCAAACTTGCGCTTCTGCCGTATATGTCAGTGAATAATGATGATTCCCTCGTTTATATTTGTTTAAAAGAAAAAGAAAACTTATATGTAATTTTTATATTTTTTTCATTAATATAAAAATTACAGAATGATTTTAATAATTAAGCATCGCATCATTATTTTAAGAATAATAAAATATACCCAGTCCAGTTGAATTTGAAAACAGGAGCAGTGGGGGCAGTAGCCCACGCAGACTTTGACCTGATTGCCGAATTTGGTGGATGGCGTTGAATCGTGGGAAATGACAAGGTGACTAAACAAGGATTTATCGTTGCCACATTAGCAGGTAGAATAGTTTCAGTATGCCATGTAATGCACAAATTGGTCAATGATTACTAGTTATAGTCACCACATCACCCTCCTTTCCCACCACAATTTTTCAACTACTACTTTGATTGAGGATGTGTGATGAGATTTACTAAAAAAAAAAAAGAGGATGTGTGATGAGATGATGCGTACTTTTACGACATCTTCGTCCCTCTTATGTTGTTCTGTTATTAACCACCATGCATTTCTTTTTTCACTTAAATTTGCCCATCTTATATTGAGGTTCGTCCTAACGAGCTAAGAAGTATAGCTTGGTATCGAGATTTGACTTCCTTGGCCCAGCACATAATTGTGTTGGGTCGGCCCGAGTTATTTGGATTTTTTTTATAAATTTAAATTTAATTTTTTTTTATAAAAAAAAAAAAAGAAGAAATATTGGTTTATAAAAATTATATATATACCTATATTAATAAAAATAAGTAAAATACATTTTGATCTCTTGTTTTTTTATAAAATTATCATTTTGATCCTTCGTTTATTGAAATATCAAAAATAATTCTCTACTTATAAAAAAATATCACATTTGATTATTTACTTTTTAAAAAGATATCAAATTTAGTAATTTAAATTTAGGGTTAAAGGTTTGATGAAGGAACTAAATTTTATAATTTTTTTGAAAAATAAGGGATCAAATGTAATTTTTTTAAATGAATGAGGAATTATTTTGAACATTTCAATAAGTAAAAGATCAAAATAGTAATTTTGTGATAAGTGAAGGATCAAAACTATATTTTTCTTTAATAGAAATTATTTATATTTAACACAAATGAAAAAAGCAGTTATTTTTTTTAAATATCATTAATTTTATTAAAAATTAAAAATTTTAATAAAAAACACACACACACACACATACATATATATATATATATATATATATATATATATATATATTGGACTGAGACTTAGTCCAACTTGAAATTAGATTTCATATATTGATTCCAATCTTAATTTAGAGAGTATGTATAACCCAGTCTAATCCAACCCAAAGTAATCAAATATAAATAAGTTGATTGTGTCATGTCTAAGTCATATACATCCTTTGTTCCCATCTTCTTCTTATTCATTTAATAGCATTTTGCTGGAAGGAAGCCTGTATATATCCTTCTCATACCACTTGAAGATAGAGTATATATTATGGATTTGATATTACATACTGATTCTCACAATTTTAAAGTATTAAATTTAAATTTCTTTAGTTATATACCTCTGTTATACAATTTCTTTGAATACAAGCTTTTCCAGTACTGTTATTCACATTTGGACTCAACAAAAAGTGTTTGGAATAGGAGGAAAAGTGCTTGAGCTTAGAAGAAACATTGCCCAAAAAGAACCATCCACACAGGCAGAGCTTACGAGACCATTCAATTCCAAAATGCGAAGGTGTATTTGCCACATCCAAAGCAATGAAAGCATCTTACTCGTTAGAGGACCATCGTGGGGGCCATAGCCTACACTATCCACCTTTGCTAATTGTACTTTCCAAATGTTAAGACCTTAATATCAGTATTTTTGTCATTTAAAGAAAAAAGAAGGGTCTTATTCTTATTGGCTAGTCCATGATTTGATCTTCAGGTCATCAGATTATGTGCTTGCAACGAGATATACAACTTTTGAGCACGTTCATGTCTGTAAAAATAAATTAGAAAAAATGTATAAGCATATATATGATCGAGAATATTCTTAAATTTGGTCTGAATATTCTTTCTTCAAAGTATACTTTTCTACATATTCCTTTTATTGGCCAGTACTCTTTTACATATTCAGAGTAAAAGAATTCTGAGAAATAGAATTGCTGCTTTCTCTTACGAAATAAATCATCTTTCTTTAGTATACTCATGTGTCTATGAAATTATGACCAGAAATTCCGAGTTTGGTCATTCATAATTGAGGCGGTTGGTGGGCGATCAATTATAAGAGGTAGCCCACAGATTTAGAAATGCAAACACAAAAAGGAAACCTTGTACGATAAACAGTTATTAAACAGATGTTTAGCAGATCACACTGTTGAGGGGTCATACCCATATAAATGATTAAAATACTACGAATCCAACCACAATATTAAAAGTCGAATAGGACATGTTGAAACAGTCCAAACTGGAAAAGCAGAGAAGAATACAGAATACAGAAGGAACAAATAAAAGCCATGTCTGCGAATATAACTGAAAGGTCTGTGAATTCTGTTTTCATTTTCAGGTCATTGAGGAACTGACAAAAGAATAAGATGGAAGAAGCGCCACCACACAAGCCTGAAAGCCCACCCTTCGTTCTGCTCCACAAGAATGATTCAGTCCACTACCAATTTGCCCTTCTTTTTTCTCCTCCTGCCTACACTGAAAGGAATTGTATATCATTTTCATATTCCCGTTTTCTTTGATTCATCATTGTTATGCATACCTTCTACACGAAAGCTACACATTTAAAAACGTGATCACGCTTCCAAAATTTTATACCCACAAATTTTGTCACTCTAAATTTGGTTCAACTCGTTTGAAATTTAATATAATTCAAATTTACATTATGATCTAATTTATTCTCTAACACGTTTGTTTAATAAGTCAATCTGACTTCATTTAACTCCAGTGCAAGCCTCATAAATCTAATCACACTAAATAACCTTTCGACGCCGCTAAGTATAAAAAAATTTATATATATATATATATATTCTAAAATTAAGAACGCAAATAGAAGACATAAAACTTTTTTCTGAATATTACTTTATTGATAAAATATTTGTGACATGATACTAAGGTATTTATTGCCAATACTAGTCAACTATAAATAAAAGAAAAAAAATTGGAATTGAATGAAATTTAAGTCACAAAAGGATCTCAATTGGTTAAACATGAATTTACACAATATAGTCTGTAAATGAGCATTCTAGAAGGATAGAGTAATGACGAAAATTTATTCAAAATAAAAAACAATCGTTATTCAAAGTTTT
The DNA here is from genome assembly GCA_037074485.1 of Delonix regia. Taxonomy (NCBI): domain Eukaryota; kingdom Viridiplantae; phylum Streptophyta; class Magnoliopsida; order Fabales; family Fabaceae; genus Delonix; species Delonix regia. Next base: position 7,625,223 of record CM073455.1, read on the forward strand.
CAATCAATCTGTCTATTCTATAGAATTAACAATTAGATGTTCTGCATCACTATTTGTGAGCCTTCAATTAATTAAGTACATATAATCTTACATCTTCGTGTGAATATGAATTAAACGCTCACACAAAAATTATTCTATTGAAGAGACTTTTGAACTCAGCGTGATTATATAGAAACAATTGTTTCCTAATTAATAATTGTAACTTTTAACCTAGTAATAAATGTTTATTTTAGCCACGCTTCTATTATATTTTTCAAAACCGAGGAACAGTTGTGTCGATTTAAAACTCATAACTTGTTTATTATTTAAAATATAATTTGTCATCTTTCGACTCATAATATACTCAAACATTTATCAACTGATTTAGACATCAGAATATTTGTGAAAACTCTTATTTTACAGCGCTGACCGTTGCTCGAAGCTTACCGATCAATCCAGTCCTTCCACGTACACCCTTATTGACCCTCAAACATTAGTATAATTTTGTGTGTCCAGTCATATTCCGGATCCTCTAATTTGGATGCCATTTAAATGATATCACCCATTTAATCAACATAAAGAATAAATTACTTTTTAAAATTATTGTCCGTGCGTGGTTTTGATTTTGTTGATAATAATTTTTTAAAAACTTCCCCACTTTCAACAAGATGCCCGGCCCACCATGATCTGTTCTTAGAGAGATCAAGGGATCGTGCAAAATCAACATCTCATATAGATAGATCTTAATCTATAATATTATACAACTAACTAATCGCAAGTGAAGGAGAAGCTCCCACTTATTTGCTTGCAGATCCAGTAAAGTATTTAAAATATCACTTTTAACCCGGGGATTAATTTATAATCCAGAGCATAAAGGGTTATGCTTGCACTTACGAAATTGGCCTTGTATCACCACCAGTACACTAACACTGGCCTGGTTCTGCAGGGGCACATGAGGACATTGTGGACACCGATTATTTATTTTCATAAATTTTTTATAAAAGAAAAAGGGGAATCATTAAAGGAGACGCCATTGAAGATACCAATTAGGAAGTTCGTAATAATGACTGGAAACACTGATTTCATTCTTGGTTTTTCTTCTACTCTACAAGATTTAACTGATTAAGAAAAAAGATATTCTGTCCAAATTATGCCTACAAAATATGAAGTTTATACTGGTAGTACAAATTGAAACCTGATCGCTTTATTAATGATATAATAATTCATGCAGATCTTCTTCTGTCGGAACAATGATTGTGCAATATAATTATTGTAATTTGAATTGTGGTTTAACTTTTTATTGTTTTTATTTTTGAAATTATCAATTTTATTTTTGAAGTTTTAAATTCAGACTGTCGTGTTTATATAATTATTTTAATGTGAATCTTAGGACTTCAAAAATTTGAATTCCATAATTATGACACTGAATGAATTTTTATTTGAAAATGTAAAATTAAACGAAAGAAAATCCGGTCAGAGTCAACGCAACCACAACAACTCAAAGCATGAAATTAAGAAGTTTAGTTACTAATACAATTAGTTAATCAATAACTCATAAAATAATATCTAACGGTACGAATTCCATATGGCTCGTGTCCCCAGATTAAACGCCTTCCAATATCTAAACCATAGATTATCTGGGCCGTTCAATCTGTCCCGCGATCTGTTCAGAGACGCCGAATGCGACGCCGGTCTCTGTCTCCGCCTTCCGCGACCGCCTCCGCCGCCGTCACCGCCTAATCAAATCACCTTCTTCGTCAACTCTGCAGCCTCATCCGACATCTTTCGGACCCGGACCGTCCTGCTTTATGCAACCAAAATCATTGTTTTCCCCAAGCCATAACGATCAATTTCAAAACTCAAAATGTAAGGAGAATCTAAAAATAATCATAGAATGAGGAGACAAATTATAGAACAAAAATTGTGGAAAAAAAATCATGAGAAGAACCTGGAAATTATGATCGGATGCATCCCCGCGCCTTCGTTTCGAGGAAGTTACTGATTCAGAGGCATCTTTATTGCCTTTATTAGGCCTCGAAACAGACTCATCGCTACTCGAAGAGCTTGCGGCCGGTGGTGGCGTCGAGGAGGACCATGGGACTACTTGATTATCTCCCTCCTCATCACCGCCTACCTCATCGCCGTCGATATCGTCTTCGCCAATCATGGCATCGCCATCGTCGTCGATTTCCGGGTCTACTTCGCTGTCAGGACCTTCTTCGCTGTCCTCGCTATCTTCACCGCTAAAGCTCATTCTACCTTCACAATTCCGGCAAACTGAAATAGTGTTTCCAAGCACCGCACCAGAGGCTTTCCACGGCGTCAGAGACTGACACACATGGCATAGAAGAGTCCTCGAGTGCCTGGCTACCAAAAAATTAGCTCCGTGAACCTTCGCGTCACAGTCCCAGCATAAGCTAGCTTGATCCGATTCGCAGTAGGCCCTTGCCGGAATCTTGCAAAGCTCACAATTTTTCATCTTCTCGTCGCGTCAAAACCAAAGTAATGCTCGGTCTTCTATTTTTCTCTTCCGCTCTATATGATTTCTCACTCACTTTGTTCCCACTATTTCTATCTGCTCTGCTGATAGATGATGGGTGAGAAGGAAAAAGCAGGATCAACTTGCTTAAAATTTATGAAATAATCCAGATTTTTCGCAGAATCCCGAAATTGACCTAACTATATCCGAGATTTTATTGCAATATTTCCTCCAACCTTCAAATATAATAAAAAAATAGAAAGATAATGCTTCGTAAAAAGTGAAATTAAGGAAGACTTTATCCGCTAGAGTGGATGGAACGAAGAACTAATCAACCAAAGCGAAAGAAAAGGATTAGAGCGATTTTTTAATTTAGTTTTTAGAAAGAAAAAGGAACGGAAGAAATTACTTAATTTTTTGTTTAAAAAAAGAAAAAGAAAAAGACAGGGTGTAGGGATAGGGTTATAATTGTGAATTGATAGGAGGTACGGATGCTTGGAACCTAGGGTAGGGTGCGGGGCTTAGAGTAACCATGAAAAAACCACCAAAGGCGATGACTGTGGTTTTGTGGTGGTGGGAGATGCCAGGTGTCTGCTCCTCAGGAAACAATATGATTTCTGTGGTCTACATAAATCCTTTCGGTTGCTTGTAATGGTGCCTGTAGGATATTTCTGCGAATTGTGATATTTGTCTACGTGGCACCTAGGCATCTTCCAGATTCCGATTTGCTTACGTGGCACTATCTCATTCACCGGTACAGACTTGCCAATCTGGGCTTTCCCTGTTTTGTGGTTTCGTTACGTTTCCGTTCGCCCACGCGAATTTTGAAGTGAGTCTCACCCCACCCCCTTCCCAAGCTGAGGGAAACGATACAATTAAATACTCAAATCCCCAGAATGTCATGCTCACGCTCTCTTCATGCAAGTGAAACACATCAAAGTATGGGGGCCCGGGGTCGGGGTATGGTTAGAAACAAGTCAACTCTGGTGCTTTTGAATTTGGTTAACTAACAATTAGAGTTAAATAACATCAATTTTGTAATTATTATTACATGAGTATAAAATTATTTATATTTATAATATATTTTTCATATCATCTACCAAAATTAATATATATTATTATATAGGTTAATTAAACAAACACATCAAGGCTAATACCATGAATAACTTGTATAGTCTATTCCATAGAATGCTCCAAATGAGGACGAGCAAATTCCCTTTCTCTTCTTTTCTGTTGCTTCTGTTTTATTTGTTGTTTGTATTTTTCTTCTTCAATCATTTATTGTGGATGTCTCTTTCGGAGTGTATTTGTGCTATTATTACTTGAGCGGTGTATTGTCTAAGCTTTGGCGATTAGCAAATTCCGAGAAGGTTCCCTGAATTTACACTTGGAGGTTTTCTTTTAGTTGAAGTACTAGTATCTTATTAAATATACAGAGAAGCATAATTTCTCGTAAGAAAAAGTTGAATATATCTTGACTATATTATTCTTCGATTGAAATAATATAAATATATAATTTTTGAATCATATTCCGATATATGTATAATTATTGTATATAATTATATAACTTTTTAATTAAATTATATATTTTTATTTTATTATTATTTAATCATACACTTATATGTTAATTAAAAAACCTGATAATAAAAATATAAAAAATTTTACTTAACTCTAATTTTCATGTACGATGAAAGAAAATAGAAGCCTAGGACTATAAGATGACAAGGACGACGCCCGGGTTGGCACCATCAATCAATTATAAAAATAATTCGACATTACAGTAACATCACAAAGCAGCGTAACCACGAAAATTTAGATTTCATGACTTTAGATTTAATAGATATAAAAAATTAAATATAAAAATAAATATTTTTAAAAATAATAAAATATTTTATTTTATTATAATATTTTATTATTAAAAAATAAAATAATTTTTAGTATCTTACAAAATAATTTTTAATGTTTTTTATATTTATTAAATCTTAATGCCTGTAAATATTATTGAAAATTCTTTATTAACGATATTTTATTTTAATATAATATTTTATTATTACAAAATAAAATAATTTTTAGTATTTAATAATTTATTTTATACATCTCACAATAATTTAGTGAGATTAAATTATTTTAAATAAAACTTAAAATTTTAATATATTTTTTAAAATATTTGTTTTTATATTATATTTTATTTTTTATATCTATTATACTGAATCTAAATCTAATAGCTCCAGCTCCTACTAAAAGGATCCATTCCAGCGTAACCACTGTGTGTATATATATATATATATATATATGTATATGTATATGTGTATATATAACGCTTGTCATTCTGTCATGAAAGTTTCTCAAAGGTGATCAATGGCATCAAGTTAACATGATAATAATAAGAGGAGAAAGCATGAGTTTTTCAAGCTTCTAAAAACACGATGAAAGCAAATGGTAGCGACAGAGAAAGTCTAATTCTCTGAAGATATACGCGATTTAATGCAAATCCATATAAAGTAATCGAATCTAGTGGAAAATGATAAACCTTTTTCAAAACCAAGTTACTTCCACTGGTTGTTGCTCAAATATTCCAGGGCTTACATCGTAATTTTTGACTTCCAATTGACAAAAACTCTATTTTGGTTCTTCACTCAGTCCCTTATTTATATTTTTGTTCCTCATTCCTTCCAAAATCCAAATTAATTCTCTATTCATCCAAACATCTGTCATTTTGGTCCTTTTGTCATACTTTCGTCAAATTATTGCTGATGTGTCCCGTCAATCAGTGACATGGCCAAATTGTAGACTGACCTCGGCCCCATCACCTTTTGCCACATGGCCCTAGAATTAAATTTGTCCAAACACAACCATTCACTCACACGACGACATAACGACGCCTCTCACCAAACACTTTAGCCGCACACAGGAAGAAGAAGACCGTCTGGAGGGTCTCGCATACGACAACACAGACGCTGCTCTTTTCTGCCGCAGTCGTGAAGGTCTTGCCGCACCGCCGTTCATCTTGCTGCCATCTAATCGTTGTTCACGTATTTCGCAGGAAAGAGCTGAGAGGCGCACACAAAGAATCGTAGAAGGGGATGGGACGAACGAATCTCAAAGTCCATCGAGGTACGCCGTCAATTGCTTGAAATTCACTCTCTAATATGTTGATTTGTTCAAATGCCATCTCTGATGTTTTGATCAACCAGGTGATGGGGATATAGTGATCTGCACTATTTTTTATTATGTGGTCTTTCAAACTTCCATTGAATGATGGAGAAAAGATTAACTGGGTGATGGGGATACATGGTAATAGAGAAAGAGACAGCTTTTGAAGTTGAATGCTTTCAAAATGTTGCAGAGGAATTTCAGATAAATGAAGCTGCAGACACAGAATTGAAGAGAGGAATCAAAAGCAGACTTGATGATTGAACGCGTTGAAGACACAAAATTGAAGAAAGGAATCAGAAGCCACAGACACAGATTCAAAATTCCCTTTGGAGGTTAAGTTGACTGCTCTTCAGAGTGGAAACTTTTGATTTTCAATTGAAGTTGTCAGGGAATTTTAATCCCTTGGATGTCACCAGTATTTTATTTACTACTAAGTGCTAAAATATATGGTTTTGACAGAAGTTATACTTGCCAATTTGAGTCTCAGTTACTCCTTGTAGTAGAAATGACTAGTAAGATAAGGAAATTAACAGAGGAAAAAAAGATTAATGGTTGTTAGTGTTAGAAATAAAAATTCAGTCATTGGTGCTTTCAAATTTTTAGCTCATTTCTCCATTCATTATGAAGCTTGTACACTATTCATTATGTATTTTGGTTTGATTACGTTTTTAGCTGAAATTTAGATTTTATTGTAATTTCCTTTCAACAAGAGACGACATCCCATACACTATGCAAATGGCAAAGATCATGGTTGGTCTTGCAGCAACTCACTACTTAATTCTATATTGTCTTTTTCATAACAATTAGCACATGGATCATACATAGCAGCTGTTAATCCCCATATTCTATTAACTCTCCTAATCATTTGCATCCAAAATCAGGTTCATAATTTTCCAAATCTCAATTTGATTTGTGAGAGATTAAAAATTCATAAAAAGGAAGCACTGTAGGAGATAATAAGATATTAAGTTGTTATTTCACAAATGACTTTGGCATTTTCTTAAAGGAAGTCATTCGTGTAGTTAAATGTGATTAATGTTCCAATTTTACCATAAACTAGACGAAATATGATTGAGGGAGTGTATTAATTGAACCAAGAAGTCTGGTCTTGTATTCTCTGTTTGTCATATTCAAGACACATAGAGTTCCAACCCTGGGGTTCTCTTTCAGGACATGTTAAAGAAATCTAGATTGGATTAATATAATTCAGGATCAAAACCAAATAATATAATCAACACTAGTTGAATGTGACAAAGTTCAGTATTAGAACCAAACTCAAAAACTCTACGAGTCACCCTTGTTTAAAAGAATAATATAAATCAAGATCAAAACCAAATAATATAACCAACAATTACAAATCAACACCTTAAATGACATGAAAGAAAGAATTATCACCAAGAACCTCACTATAAACCTTAATCTACAGAAATGAAGGATTAAAAGACAAAAGAATGGGAAACCACATGAGGAATTTGATTGCATTAATAGCAATTAAGAGATAGACGAAATTGGGCTGTTAAGGTCTCTTTCCCCACTAATTTCCTTTGGTTTTCCGTAATGTCTTGACATATTTCGTTAAAACATTCATCTTCAGGTAGTGTGTTAACAACAATAATTATATCAGCAACTGTTTCCATTGCCTTTGATATGATCTCATTGACAACTCGGTGCAAATTCTAGGACAAGTACCGACCTTGGGAGGCAAAACAAATGATGAACTTGATAACCAAATAAAACTGCAAATTTTACAACTAAAAACGGCTGTGAAAAACTTTCTTGTCACATATTTACTTCATGGAGAGTTTGCTCTCATTTATATACCACTTTAGCAAATCCTTACCATATGCAGTATAAGAGATCTTGACTACCGTAAATTCAGTGACGCAAGAACATAGCAAAATAAGGTCATGTTAAATATTACAGCAAATACAAATGACATAGAAAGTCTTCTATTAAAGTGGAGAAAAGCATTTTATAGTTCAATCAATGTATCAAATATTTTCTATTTTTATTTTTATATTTTGGAAAAAACATTAACAGTTTAATCAGTTAATGAATTTAGTCCAAAAATGCAATTGAAAACAATTAAAAAAAGCTAAATGGGGTAGCATTGTGTAACACCTCACCTAGAGGTCATCAATAACTTTTTACTATGTTCTGTCGCTTTGAATTTGAGATGAACTTTAATATTTTTGTTGTTGATCTTGCTAAGCAAATTTTTTTTTTCAATCGATTGATTGTTCTCTATCTAATTCAATCTTTTGCTTATGATTAGCAAAAAATCGATGTCACACCATTACCAAGAGGGTGGCTAGCTTGAAGGGTTAAGCATATCTTACCTCCATGAACCAATATAAAGGCATACATAATCATAACAAACGGTTAATATATACAATCTATATAGATTGAAAATAATTAACTAATACATTACATGACTTATATGTAAAAATTTTAGTAGAGTCTCCTCTAAAATATGAATTTCCCAAAATTTTCACAAATTAACATACACATCAAAATATAAAGAGCTTTGCTCTTACACAAATTATCAAACAAACAGTCCAATATATATATATATATATATATATATATATAAAGCACATAAAACTTTTCTTGTGATATATAGAGCTACTAGAGTCAATATATATAATATTTACAACAAAAGAATACTCTTGCCCATGCGAATAATGCAGGGTTCACCAAAAGGAGTCTATCTTGACACTACACTACTGAGAAGGGTCATGGCTCAGCATTGTTATAAAAAAAAAAATGTAGAGAAATAAGGGTGAGTGATAACAACTTAGTGAGTAAATATCACTAACTATACCGAGGAGAGAACAAACAAACGATAGAGTTTTTTACAAACTTTTGATCATTTCAAATAAAACCATAAGTCCTAAAATTCAAAAGAGAAGTCAAATTCATGATAATAAATCATCCCATGCTCAAACATAATGTAGTAAAAGCAATATATTTCTATAAATTTAAAAGTACAGGTGTGGAAGACATACTACAGAAGCAACAATAAATCAATAATTAAGTACTAGCCTTTGCTAGCAATGACAGTACAATATAGTGCAGTAATCAATGATGAGCAAGTAGGCTCACAATCAGTCAGTAATACAACACAAGGCCTCAATAGAGTAATACAGTACATGGTGGACCATGGCTAACACTTACTGTCATTAACTATAAGGTTCAGTGTTAGACATATTTCCATGAAATATTTTCTTTAATAACAAATAACAACATAATTTGGTTTCAAATAAATAAATAGTAATATTTCAATTTAGGAAATTTATAATAACCAATTTCCTTCATAAATTCTATAGGAATCATATAAAATTCTAGTATTTAAATCCTGCTAAAGAATCATACCACAATTAAATCATTTATCAACAATTGATACAATTATAAACAGATAACTATATAACAATTTCTCATAATATTTGTTAAGGTTTTCAAAATAATTTCAAATAGAAAACAATATCTTTTTATGAATCATGTTCCCAACGTGGTAGAGCATAAAAATATACTTTAAATCATAAGATATACTTAAAATATAGAAAATAGGTATAATTAGTAATATCTACTCACTTGAAGAGGGTTATACCAATCTCTTCTTAACTTCGTTTACAATTCCCTTGTTTATAATTATCCTAAACACCTATAACATTAAGCAAAATGCTCTTAACCTTTAATATCCATAGACTTTTTAAACCTTTCTACCTAACTATGTTGTCTAGTCACTCATTTACTTTTAACCCATAATATAAATTCCTATTGTTTAAAAACTCTTAGATTTTTAAATAGAACTTCCCATAATTTCTTCAATTTCACTTGTACTTCTTACCTTTCAATATCTTGAGAAATTAAATTCTTGGCCCAAATTTATTCATAATATTCTAGAAATGTTTAAGGCCTTTAATCCTATTTAATATACTTCATTATGCACTTATAAAAATTCCAATAACCCATTGTCAACACCAATGTCACCTTAAAGATTATTTAACTATATTCCAAAATCCTTCATTAAACTTACAATATCATTCAAGGCTACTTAATCAAGCCATATAAGGTCTTCCATTCAAATTTCCTCCCTTTTTCTCAATGAAAAGTTTAGGAAAATTAGCAATTTGACTTATAATTCAAAATAAAAACTTCCAACAGTCTTAAATCACTTCCTAAATGCTTAATGATATTAAAGAAGTCTAAAAACTTCAAATTTCATCTCCCTACAAGTTTGCACATACACCTAAAATTTGGGGTTTTTCAATCCTAAAGCTAAAACTCACAATTGATCAACGATTATAGGGGAAAGAGGTGCAAAAATTATCTAGGAGGTGAAGTCCCAACTCAATTTGATGTAATTACACCAAATTGATCTCAATTTCCCCACTTTTTCATGTGAACAATACTAGAAATTGGGGTTATCGTAACTGACTTTTTGGTAGAAAGAATTAAAAAAAGAGAGAGGTGAATTGATTTCCAAAATAAAATCTTGAAAATCAATTCACTGGAGTCGCCACAAAAATTTTTTTAAGGGAAAACTTTGGAAAACCATTTTAAAGCAAAAGGAAAAGGCAAGGTAGTCTACAAAACTAAATATGAGTTCAGGAGTCTATTTAAGTGTGAGTAAGGTGTTAGGCACCCCACAACACCCGTTTATAAGGACAATTACCCTAAACTAATCAAGTGAAATTAATGTGATATGATTTTAAATTTATCTCAATTGCCCTTACTAACATGGATGCACATTAAACAAAGAATACAAAAACAACAATAATGAAAACAAACAAATGGATATTTACAAATGACAGACTTGACCTAGGATGAGGGCATAGGACTTACGTACCCAGCAATAGAGATCATAGCCCACGTAGTTTGACCAGAAAGGTGCATTGTGAGTTTTTTTCTTTTTTTGGAGTTTTGAAAACATGATTTATTTATGCTTTATTTAAAAATATATATATAATTTTATTTATTTTTAAATTTTGATTATTTGAAAGACACATGTAATGGGCAATTGGAACTCAAAACTTATTCAAAACATAAAAGATTAGAAATGGCTGTCAGAACCCAAAATTATTTTAAACATGTGCAACCAATATCAAGATATGTCAATGGAGTCATTGGATCTCACATAGCCCCACTGGTGAATCATTAGTTGCTTATTAAGACGTTGGTCTCACACGACAACGCTGATGTTAAGAAAAATATATATGTTTGTAAAATATGCCTATGGAGGCATTGGACCTCACATGGCAAAAGAATCGAAAGAAAGTACCTATGGAAGTATCAAACCTCACATGACACAATTTTCAAAAATATTAAGCATTGGTGTTTAGTGTGCATAGGTGTTTAATCAATCATTCATAGGTGTGGTGTGTGTTAAGTAAAACATTCATGGGTGCGGTGTGTGTTAGTGTCCAATTACATATTCAATACATGGTGATTATAAAGGACTAAGAATACATTAATTACAATTAAACTCCAAAAAATTGGATAACTTAACCTTATTAGTCTTTCAATATGTCATCCTTACTTGTGTGTCCCTTATACCTTGATTTGAATGCCTCTTAGCCATGATTCACAAGTTTAAGGCTCGCCATAATCCCATATAATTTAGATAACTAATAGATCACACATTAAACATCATCAATATTAAGCAACTGAAAGGCTAATCATGTCACAATAACAATGACACTATAAGAGACACAATTAAGCCCAAGGTTTCACACCAGAGTAAGCCCTATATGACACCATCATATTAGCTAAAATGGACAGCCATGTACACCATCTTGGGAGATGAAATTCAATTCAAAATGGAACAAGAGTGAATTTCACTGCTCTATTTTCTCTTGTTGCTAAGTTAGGTATGAAAATCAGTAGAAAAGTGATATATCCAAAAATTAAAACCCCAATACCAATTTATAGTATAAACTAGACATACAAAGGGTTCACATATTAAAAAATCAGCTCAATATAATTTCTAGATCAATAACAGAAAATTCATGAAATTGACTACATTTAAATTGTCTAGTCACAGAGTTGTGTGTGCAAAGTTATAAAAATGGCATAACAACATGACACTATAAATTACATAAAAATTCCATCACAATATTGACATACCAAAACACATTTATACCAAATTTCATCACAAAATGATGTATATAAACTTACCCAAAAAATTCAACAATTTGACCTAGGGTAGAATTTGCTGAAGCAGAACATGTTCAGGACAAGCACTAAATTTCACCACTTATCTACTACCAATCCATGATAAAAAAATTAGTGGAAAGATGTTCAAGACTCTAAACATATGAAATAAATTTAACACAAAATTTCAAGGTAAAATGACATCATATGAAATACCAAAAATTCACAATATGTTGTCTAGTCACAGAGCTAAGTGTACAAAGTTATACAAATGGCATATCAACCGGTCATTATAAATCCTAGCACAGTGGTGACATACCAAAATTTTTTTTACCAAATTTCAACTGAAAATTATATATAGAAACTTCTTAGAAAATTCAACAAGATGACCCTTGGTAAAATTCGCTGAAACAAAACATGTTCATGACAAGCACAAATTTCATCACTTATCCACTACCAATCCAAGATAAAAATTGGTGGAAAAATTCAACAAATATCTAAACATATGGAATAACTTTGACACTAAATCTCAAGGTAAAATGACATTATATGATGTACCAAAAAATTCACAAAGTCCACACGAGCCATATTAAACCTAAAAATGGATATGCAAAGTGAACAAAGCTATTCATCAATCCTCTTCAGATTAAAAAAAAAAAAAAAAAAGCCACTACCACATCAACACCTCCGTGGTGATTAATTGAAACCTTGCCCATGATAATTTCAACCCAAAAAAAAAACTAAAACAAAGAGAGCCAAATTGAAAGGAGGTTATGAAAAATTACCAAGAGTTTTTCCTTAACCTCTTTTCTCCTTTCTTGCCTCATTCACTCTAATGTTTTTTAACCTCTCAAAACCTCTCTTTCTCACCTTATTCCCCTCTCTTCCCTCTTCCTCTCCTCTATTTATAGGGAAAACTCAATCTCCCTTCCTATTCTTTTTCCCATCATCCACCACCTTTCACTCACCATTGTCTCCCCTTTTCTCACATTTTCACCAGTTTCTCTCTTGTTTTATTTGATATGTTTCTTTATTCCTTTTTTTATTCTTTTAATTTCATCATTTTATCCTCTTTCCACCCAACTAATTTCTCATATGTCCCCCATTATAATTTTTTCAACTTAGTTAAAGTGATTGATTCTCTCCACACATCCCTCTTCTCACCTTTTGATCATTTTCCCTCCTATTTTATTCTATATGCTCCCTTATTTCTTTTTTTTTTTTTTATTCTTTTAATTTCATCATCTTTACACCCAATTAACTTCTCATATGTCCCTCATTATTATATTTCCAACTTAGTTAAAGTGATTGATTCTCTCCACTCATCATCTTCTCACATGCTCTCTCCTAATTTTTTACTTTTCTTTTTGATTTGAAGACAAGTTAATTTTGTTGTTTTTTTTAATTTTATTTTCTCCCTTTTTTAATCCTCTTATTAAAATATCCCTATCAAAATTTTATGCCTTTTCTTTGGTTTTTTTTTTTTAAAAATTTTTCTTAGATTTCATGTTTTATATTATTGCTTTCTTTTATTTATTAAAATTTCTTTTGATATTTTTGAATTTTTCTCTTCTTTTTTTTAATCATTTTTATTTTTCATTTCTTGAATTTTTTTTTTATTTTCTTTTCATTTTTGAGTTTTTTGATTTTGTGATTTGCCTCTTCCACATTTAATTAATTAATTAATTAACCAATTAATCATTAATTTTTATTTTTAATTAATTTAATTTTTGGGATGATGTGTTCAAAGGGGTTCGTTGATTTTGAGTTGACTTGAGCAAAATTAATCAATAGACATGGAAGCGAGGTGGCCAAAAATACTAAGAAGTCAAAATCCTAAGCTTAAATGATGAAAAACGCACCAAAATTTGATCAATTAGGTTGAAATTTCACACCTATCATTGTTTGCCATAAATATCAATATTTTCGGCCATCTAGAGGCCGGTGGAAGATGCTCTTAGGCCGACGAGGGTGTTGTGATGCCAAACGTCCACCAGTAAGGTCAAACGGTGGTGAACGGTGGCAAGAATGAGCTAAGGGAGGAGGAATCATGGGTATGTGCGGGAAGAAGTGAAAATGAGAGAATGAAGAGAAAATGATGAAAAAATGAAACAATAATGGTATTGAGGTAATATATTTTTTTAGCATATCAAATAAAAAATCTAGAAAATATTGTATTTACACATATTGGGATTCACCTATAAATGTTGAGAATTTATAAGATAAGACTGAGGCAGTCATGTAGGCTTCAAATTCATATATAATATCATATGTATTTATGTTTAATACTTCTTAAATTCACTCTTTGAATATTCCATTATCATTTAAATCTTATCATATTCTCAAGTACATTTTCTTCCCTTCCCCACTCTTAAAAATAAATAAAAAATACAAAGTAACTTGTTTGACATGTATTTTATGGGTATTACAATGGATAATTTAAAATAATATAAAATAAGCTACCTTAATATATAGATTTCATCATTCTAACGTTATACATAACTAAAGTATACATTTGTTACAAAAGCAAGACTTTAGTATTTCTAATTTGATACATCTCAAAATAGGTCTTCGTAACACAGCCATGATCATTAAACTTATTGCTTCACATCTTGGGAAGCATTTGGTGAACTTGGAATTTTGATAAAATGTTGGATGAGATAGATACCTCAGTAGCTAGTAACATTCAAACGAGCCTTAAAACATGCAATTTAAAATCAAAGACTACACATAAAGCATGTTGTATACTAGATTCCATCAAGAATCTGATAAGGATCATTATTTGGTTAATTTCCCCAATGTTGTCCCATACCAACAAAATGGTCCATGCATACACATACCAAATAGATCAATACAAGACAATTATCATCAGACAATCATCATACAATTGTCATAAAAAAATCATATCAACAAGTAGTGCAAGTTGTATTGTCATCAAACAAACAACATAAGAAATAAATTACAAGTTTTAAGGGCATGGCTAGCTACCTTGTCTTGCTCATATCACATTTACTTCACAACCTCGTTTACCTTTGAAGCTTACTTTCTTGTCAGGCTTCCAGGTTCAGTATCTAACATAAAGATAGTACTTTTCTTATATTCTTAGTATAAAAATATTTACTTTCTATCTGTGTTTTAATTTTCCATAAAAGACTTTGTCTCTGAGAATTTTAACTCTTTTGCATTCCATTTACTATGTATTGCTTCTATGACGTGAAATTACTTGGGTTATAAATTATTATAATATCTTCTTAATATTATTATAATAAATCTAAGTGTTTCTTATTACACAATATTTTTGCTTCTTTATTCATGATTAAAAATATCAATACTACTAGCTATCTACTAATTAATTAGAAAAACCTACTTATCCTATTAAAAATGCAAAGATTTTCCAGATTTATATTTTTAAGTGTCCTCAAATAGCCAGAAGAATTTGGGTTAGAAACTAGTTGATTTGTCACTTAAACCATGCCACTTTTTAAGATTATGCAAATTAGTCCCATTTTCGGACTCCAATATGTTTGAGCTTAGTTAAGGTAGCAAACCATATCTAAATTCCTTGAAATTTAACAGAGAGCTTTCATATATCTTAATAAAGTCCAGTTAAAATTTTAACCTCAAACTCCAAGTTTTGGCCCTTCAAATAAACAATTTTCAGACAATACCTGATGCTGTCATTATCTGACAGTTCAGGTATTGTTTTGAATTAAAAAAATTATATCAGCACCGTCCCAAATTTCCTGTAACTTTCCAGAACAAAGCTTAAACATGCTAAGGCTCCCCATGTGAAATTCCATCTTGTTTTGAGGCCATTGGGTCAGTCATCTAGTCCTCTCTCTAAAGCTTGTGCAGATTACATTAGAATTGTATTTTCTGTTATATGTTTGATATCCCATTATGTGTTTATCTTCTGCCTATGTTTAGTACTGAGATTTGTTTATCTAAGCATATTCATTTCCTTCTTACAAACGGAATATATTGCAATTCAGTTTCACTCCCAAATCACTGAGTTTTATTTTGCAAAAACAGTATTATATCGTGACTTTATACATAGCTTTCATAAGTTTCTTCTTAACTTCACTGACCAAATACCCTTTATGCATGCTACGACAATTTGATATAAGCTTCCTACTCTTATTCTTTCCCGATTTACGGTCTCCTATAACTAATTCCTTACTGTAATATTGGTTCAGAAACTTACCTGATGTAGCATTCCTTTTCTGCTTATTTAGTTCCCTACAGCACTCTTGGCTTGCTCCATATCACCGCACAGAATTCTCACCCCTTGCTTCCTGGTTTTTCTTGTTCTGTTTTGGTGTGTTATTGCAGGGGTAGCTAGGGTTTTATATGGTGGACTAAATAGGATCTCTTCGGATTTTCTTCATACTCAGGATTTCTTGCTCTTGCCACGATCACTAGTGAGTCATACAGTAACTATATTAGTCATCACAAAACTCTCTTTCTTCTGCCACCAATCCCATTTTGTTGTCATTAAACTAAATGGGTTTAGGCCGCTCAGCTCCTTCTCTATGTGGCTGCCACGTATGTTCTCTACGTGGCTTCATTCTTCCTTGCCACCCGTGTAACATAGTATTGGTGGTTATTGTTTTTCCTAAATTCTTCTTTAGCCATTTAGCCATGTAAAATTCTATTTTACTAAATTGCAAATCCATTTACGATGTCCAATTGTTGCCACCTTGATATTCATGTCATTTGGCCGCCACTAAAAAAAAAACTTGTGTAATACTTAGGCTAGGTGTCATCTTTTCTTGTATTAACTGACAATTTAACCCATGTCAATTTAGCGTTATGCTTAGAAATCTTATGTATATTTCCTTCTTTCTCTAATACCTATTTAAGGCACCAACCAACCCCATATTTATTTAAAAATTTTCTTTGAACTATCACTAATTTATGAATTCTTATATAGTCCTATATTCTTCCAAAATCTCATTTAGTATTATTGCCTAATGAGTTATTATTTCAAACTCATATCAGAAATAAATCTTATTTCTAAATGCTATAAATCCTAAGGGTTTATAAAATAAAATAGCTCAGTTACTTTTACTAAAGTTTCTCATTACCCCTCATCGAAAATTATAAGCTACTAAATTGTCATTCCATAATTTAATTAGGATAATAGTTTTTCTTTGCAGCTTAGTCCCATTTATTTTACTTTTATTATATTATATTATATTATATTATATATATATATATATATATATATATATATATATATATAATAACCTTAGGAGAATTTCTCATGAGAAATTTTTAGGATGTTACACATTGGCCCTTCACTGATTTACAATAGCCTTTTTCATTTTACATTAACATCACTTTGCATCCCCAAATAGCAATGAAGAATATTTTAAATTAAAATAACATATCTTAACTAAACTGTTTCAGAAGGCAATCCAAACTCAGCACCTAAAAGTTCCTTTCTACAATTTAGAATAGCCTTTTTTTATTGAATTAATGTCATCAATTGGTTTTTTAGTTTATTAATTGAAAACAAGAAGGAAAATAGGCCAGTGAATAAAAATATGGAAAGCATTTAGCCAAATCATGTAACACATGTTTCTTTGACATATTTGGGATGCCAATGTGGCCCATGCTCTGCACCTGCAAGATCATACTGAAGAAAACTGCACAGGACTACATGACCCAGGCCATTTACAGTACTGGCAATGACTAAAGACCTTAGAGGTTCCCATGAATCTTTCATACCAAGACTAATAATCAAGAATAAAACTTTATCAGAATGAAACATACCAATACAATTACAGTTAAATAAATCTTGAAACTAAAAATTCATCTAATGAAGAGAATCTTTATAGATCCTAGTGATTTAAATTGAGGATTATGGGGTCTAACAAAAGATGAGACAATATACATTATGCTGGAAGTCTATGTCATTTATAGAATAGGATAACTAGTTTCATGGTTTCCTTTACATTTCATACGTTATATAGATATAATAATGATTTTAAGAAAAGAATAAAAGAATCATGAAACCAAATTCTTCTTAAAGGCAGATTTATAGCCTCGTCTTTCTATTGGGTAGTGAAAATTTGACAAGTAGATTCAGAGTCTCAAATTATAAACGAGTTGGTTTTTGCCGAAACATTTGAATATGACGCTTATCATATTGCTAATGGTGAGCCATGAATGTGAAGAGAAAAGAGACATCGGATAGAAGCAAACTTGCAGTAAATAATTTGAGATGACACACAAAATTTTATGTAAAAAAACTCCAATTGGGTAAAAAATCACAGATAAAGAAGAAAGGACTTCACTATAAGAAAAATAAAAAATTACACATTCTCTCTATATAGCAAGGATAATATACTGATAGAAGAATATTAATCTCACAACTCTCGATCTCTATATAGGATTGCTCCTTTATTGGTTGTAAGAAATGAGGTTTTGAAGCTCTCTATTTATAAGGAAGGATGAAGACTTTCATGCAATGACAAAGGACTAAATGGCAATTAAAAAAAATATTTTTTCCTTTTCTTCGGTTAGCCACCTAATGTACTGTTAGCCGCCTTTTGATAGAATGTCATTCGACCCTTCCACTTTCGCGATTTCAGTTCTTCTTTCCTTGTGGCTCAGACTATGTTTTGGCTTCATTTTGCTTCTTGCAACAAAGAAAGACACGATGATGGTCGATAGGAACAAGGACATCAGTAGAGATAGAGGAGCTCCATGGCACCAGTGCGCTAGCAGAGAGAGAAAGAGAGAGAGGAGGAGGACGATGTCTGTGCATGAGATAGGCCTTAGAGTAATTGGGTCAAATTTGTTCAGGTGTTTTGGATTTGGGTTAGAAAATATTAATCAGATTCCATGTCAGCCTCCATGGAGACACCTCAGCAATTAAATATTCAAGTCATATGTTGATTAATGGTCAGATAATGGAAGGATCAACATAAGAAAGGATCAGTATAAGAAAGGATCAGTTCACTAGAGGACCAATTTGGATCTTTGAAAGAGTTGGGGACCAAAATGGAAATGAATGAAAGAATAGGGGACTAAAATGAAGTTTTTGTCACTTCTAATTTGAATGCCCAATAACTAACTAATGGACACATTTCTTTTCTCGATCAGCTAGTCATAAAAGTGGAAACTATTTGTTGGGTGACTCAGTGGGCCATTATATTTGTTAGCACCTAAATTCAATGGTCGTGATCAGTGCATAGGCTGAATCAATTGAGCTCATCTAGTTTAAAACAACATCTATTTTTTTTTTTTTTTTTACATTTTCAAAAAAAATCAATGATACACATTACACACACTTTGAAATATAATTCAACAATTTCACAATATATATTTGGTATAACAATGAAATAGCCTACATAAGGCTTATATTACTTCATTAAATCCCAAACAAACAGACATTTAATAGCCATCACCTTGAAGTCAGAAGTACACTATAATTAACCAATAATAACATACCAAAAAGTCTAAACAATAAGAAAATTTTTAGAGCAACTTCACTAGCATGTACTGATTTGAAAAATATTAAAGAGAGAAATGTAAGTCTACCACTGATTAGTGAATGAATAAATAATAAAGCAAGTGAAAAGGCGAAATAATAGGGACCTTAGAATTTTTAAATAATAACAAGTTTTGATAAAATAAGAATATTATTTCTAAACCTTAAATTTTATATGAAGCGGGTATCAAAGAAAAAACCAAGGTCATCAAATTCATATTTCTTTACCAGTTATGTTTCAATTATTCATACCACATCCTTTTACTGGATACATCTCAATATCTTATATTTGTATTCCTTCACAAGATACGTCTTAGTAATTCATACCTGTATTCCTTTACCGAATACATCTCAATATCTCATATCTGTTTCTTCACTGGATATGTCTCAATAATTCATACTCGTATCCTTTTTACTGAATACATCTCAATATCTTACATCCATATCCCTTCACTGGATATGTTTCAATAATTCATACTCATATCCTATTTACCATATACATTTTAATATCTCATATTCGTATCCTTTCATTGGAAACGTCTCAATTAATTATACCTATATCTCTTTACCGGATACATCTTAATAATTCATTTCAATAAGAAGCACCAAGGTAGTTACCACGGCTAATGGCAATGAGGTTCTTACATGAATTCTTATCCATCCTTAAATTATAAAATCCATTGAATAGTGAAAATATGATATATAAATAAATAATTCTATTTAAATATATTTACTACCATAAAGTGATATAAATACAGATAATCTTGAAGATAAAATAAAATAAAAAGTAATTAAGAATAAAGTAAAAAATATATATGAAGGATAAAATTGGAACTTGCATTCAGATCATTTGAGAACTTGTAGATCATTTGTATATAAACCTCAGTTGTCAGATATAGAAATCATAAATCCTATATATAATATTAATAATAGTGATGATAATAATAATAATTATTATAATTATAATTATAATGCTCTTGATAATTTGGAATCCCTTTTATATCTTAAAATTAACTGTATATTTAGTTTCCATTTTTCTAAGTCCAAATTGATCCAGAAGCCTCTAGTATGATTCATGTTTCAAAATGTTCTTGGGAGGTATAATATAGCAACCCCACTTTCTAGTGACCATTTAGACAGTATAATTCTGCCATAAATTTCAAGAGTTAAGGGATGAATTGATTTGTCAAAGAACTCATAGAATCTAAATTAGTCATTTAGATGACACCATCTGCCATAGTTCTACTTGTACAAAGTCTATAAGGCTCCATAAAGGTAATATTAAATTTCATTTTAGTGTCATAATTTTACTCAATAAATTAAATGGGATTACACCATCATTATGTGCATAATATGTAGAAGTTTGTTGTATAAAATATATCAATACTCTTAAAAGACTAGTTTAGAATATATATATATATATATATATATGTATATATGTATGTATATATATAGTCCATATAAAATTAAAGGAATTGAAAGTTGGATAAGAAAATAAAGATGTTTGGTAAAATGAAAAGTTCAACTTTGCTAATTATACACTTATTAAGAGGGACCAATAATAAAGATACACTATTCCTACATCACAGCCTGGATTAAGGAGGTCTCCACAAAGCTTCCTCTCATACAAATATGAGCGTTCTTTTGACCTCTCTTTCCAGTTTGAATTAGAAAATTAAAAAATACTCGTGCTATTTATAAGAAATTTTCAAGTTACAATGCAAGTTACTATTTGACACTGTATAAATAGCAACCATGCATTTTTTGCTGACATTTACTATACAAGTTACTATGCAATAGTTAAAATTCTATTTTGTATCTTAGAAAATATTTTTCTTTTCATTTTAATCTTTAAAAATAGTTGAAATCATAATTTGTTCCCATAATACTATTTTCTCCTTTCATATTAGTCCACAAAATTGTATTTTATTTTTCTAATGTTATTCTTAAAATTTATATATTTTTGGGTTATTACATTCTCTCACCCTTAAAAAAAATTCGGTCTCCAAATTTTAGAGAGGCTACTTACCTAGAAATGGGGGAACTTGTCGCACATGACTTCTTTGGCTTCCCATGTTGCTTTTTTACCTGTATGATTATGCCACAACACTTTAACTAAAGCTATGGCATTGTTCCTCAATCTCTTGACTTATCTGTAGGTTATGGCAATAGATTGCTTTACGTAGGAGAGTTGTTTATCTAATTGTATTGATTGCAGTTGAAGAACATAAGAAGGATCAAGAAAATATTTTCAGAGCATAGATACATGGAAGGTAGACAGTATACTATAGCGCTTACTCTCTTTAGTATCTCGAATGACCAAATGTATCTAGGATTTAAGTTTCTCTTCCTTTCAAACAACAAAATACCTTTTATAGGTGATATTCGCAAGAACATAACGTCTCTAACTACAAATTCTAAGTCACTTATCCTATTATATGCATATGCTTTTTACCTATTTTGGGCCGCCAATAACCTTTCACAAATCAATTTCACTTTGGCCACTGATTCTTGTATGAAATATGGGCCCAAAAGTTTAAACTCACCTACTTCACACCAACCAATTGGTGACTTGCAATGTCTATTATGCAGTGCCTCAAAAGGTGCCATCTGTATACTAAATTGATAGCTATTATCGTAAGCAAACTTCATTAAAGGCAAGTATTTATCCTAACTGCCAATAAGATCCAAAACACATACATGAATCATTTCTTCCAATATTTGAATTGTACGTTTTAATTGTCTATCAGTTTGAAGATGAAAGGAAGTGCTTAGATCTAAGTGAGTCCCTAAGGCTTCTTGGAAAATACTTCTAAAATTTGGCTATAAATTGTGGCTTATGATAAGAAATAATAGACACTAGCATACCATGAAAGGAGACGATCTCATTTAAGTAGAGCTTAGCATGTTGGGCTACATTATAGGTAGCCTTTACAGGTAAAAAGTGTACAATCTTAGTTAACCAATCTACAATTATCCATATTGAATCATAACCTTTAAGGGTCTTGGGCAAGTAGGTAACAAAATCCATTGTGATCATTTCCCACTTCCATTCCATAATCTCAATTTGTTTAAGCAAGCCTACAGGTTTCGGGTGTTCAGCCATCAGTTGTTGACACACTAGGCATCTAAAAACAAACTTTGCTACATCTTTTTTTATCTAGTTCCATCAATATAACTCCCTCAAATCATAGTATATTTTATTGGAACCTGGATGAAAAGTGTATGCAGAGTGATGAATTTCCTCTAACACCTTCCTCTGTAAATCTTCCACATTTCGTACCTATAACCTATGACCACATCTTAGAACACCTTCATCATCTAGTTAAAACTCATGTACCTTCCCTTTATGGACTTCTTCCATAATCTTCTTTAACTAAATTTCTTGGTCTTGTGCTACCTTAATTCTATCCACCAAGGTAGAACAAAATTGTACATGGGCTAAGAGTGAGACAAGCCTTGATATCTCAAATTGTACTCTACTTTCAATAATCTTTTAGAACTCTTTCGTAATTAGCATCTTGTTTCTAGCTATATGAGCCAAGCTACCCATAGACTTCCTACTAAAAGCGTCAACAACTACATTAATCGTACCTAGGCAGTATAAAATATTGCAATTGTAGTTCTTCAAGAGTTCCACCCATCTCCTTTGTCTTAAGTTCAAGTCCCTTTATTGAAATATATACTTAAAACTCTTATGATCAGTGTAAATTTCATAGGTTTCACCATACAAGTAGTGTCTCTATATCTTTAAGGCAAATATAGCCATAGCCTTCTCTAAATCATGAAGGGGATAATTTTGTTCATGCTTTTTAAGTTACTTAAATGCATAGGCTATCACCTTTCAATGATGTATCAATACATAACCCAATCCTACTCTTAAGGCAACACAGTAAACTATATACCCACCACTCCAATAAGAAAAAGCTAATACTAGCACTGTAGTTAAGTGCTCCTTCAATTTTTGAAAACTTTCCTCATAAGCGTTTTTCCATTGAAACTCTACACCTTTTTTATTTTTAGTAGTTAAAAGAGTAGCAAGCTTGGAAATGTTCTTCACAAATCTACCGTAATAACCAGATAACCCAAGGAAGCTGCATATCTCAGTCACTGTAATGGGTCTAGGCCAATTCAAAACCATTTCTACTTTCTTTATATCGACATTAATCCCATCCTTGGACATAGTGTGCCCTAAGAAAGCCACATTATCTAACCAAAACTTGCACTTGGAGAACTTGGCATATAATTAATTTTCTCTCAAGGTTTGTAAAGTCATCCTCAAGTGTTACTCGTGTTCTTTCTTGTTTTTGAGTACACAAGGATGTCGTCAATGAAGACAATCACAAAATGATCTAAATACGACTTAAAGACTTGATTCATTAAGTCCATGAAAGCTATCAAAGCATTTATAAGACCAAATGACATAACTAAGAACTCATAATGCCTATAACGAGTTTTAAAAGTTGTCTTTAGAATGTCTTCCTTTCTAATCTTTAACTGATGATATTCTAATCACAAGTTAATCTTAGAGAAACACTAGGCCCCTTGAAGTTGGTCAAATAAGTCATTTATTCGTGGCAATGGATATTTTTTTTTCATTGTCATTTTGTTCAATTGCCTATAATCAATATACAACCTCATAGAACTAACTTTCTTCTTCACGAACAATACTAGAGCACACAGTAAAGAACTAGGGCGCATGAATCCCTTGTCAAGAACATCTTGCAATTGTTTTTTTAATTCCTAGGGGACATACAGTACGGAGGTATAGACATAGGCTGAGTACCAGGAATCAAGTCTATGCAAAACTCAATTTCTCTATCTGGAGGTAAACCTGACAACTCTTCTGGAAAAATATCAGGGTATTTACACACCATTTGTATATGTTCTAAGGTTTTTGTTGTGCCCCGTGTGTCTCTAACCATCGCCAGGTATCACTTACATCCCTTTCTTAACAACTTACTAGCACTATTAGTTGAAATTATATTATTATGTGTTAAGCTTTGATCTCCTTAAAAGGTAAAGTTTTCCCCCCTAGCAGCTTAAATTTCACCACTTTGTTGTGACATTCAAGTGTGGCATGGCATGAAGAAAGCCAAATCCATGCCCAAAATTACATCAAAATCCATCATATCAAGGACTATCTGATCAACTAGCAACTGATTTCCTTTTACTAAGACTTTGCATTCCCTATACACATGATCAACGATAACTGAATCTTCGATAGGTGTAGATACAAATAATAGTATATCTAAGAGTGTTAAATCCTTAGTAAATCACAATGCAAAAAATGGGGACATAAAGGAATGTGTAGGCCCAGGGTCAAATAAACCATGTGCATCATAAGAATAAACTAGAAGTATACCTGCAACTATAGCTTTAAATGTTTAACCATCTTAATGGGTCATAGCAAAAACACAGGCCTGTCCTCTCCTCACATGTCCTTGATTCCTACCCCTAAACCTCTACCTCTAGTTTGAGATCCACTTAATCTACGACTTGTAGGTCCTCAAATTTACCTTAAGGGTAGTGCTAGTATTGGAGATGATTGTAGCACAATAAGGGCATATGCTTAACTAAAAAATGGTGGTGCAGATAGTGCATGACAATCCTTCTTAAAGTGGCCTTGTTGATCACACTAATAACATACCTTCCGGTCACAAAACAAATATTAGTATGCATTTTTCCATAAGTGAGGCAAGGGGAATAAGACCCAAATGATCACCCTCTACCACTACTCTACACAATACTAGAAGAATGACCACTGTGGCATCTCTGTTGGTGAGGATTCCTTTGATAGCCTTGATGACTCACTATAATCTCTCTGTTACTATAGTTACCAATACAACCTAGTTAGCCACTTTGATCACCTTCAATGCATTGTCATTTGTGGTGCTTCTACATATTTCTGCTGCCTTTGAATTGATCTTCAAAGAGTTTTTCACTATCAACCACATCTTCATTGGAATCATATCATGATTTGGCCATTGATCAATATAAATAATCTAGAAGCCCATGGATAAAACGCTTTGCATGTATGTCTTTAATTTTCACAAAGTGTGGAGCATAT
This sequence comes from Delonix regia, assembly GCA_037074485.1. Taxonomy (NCBI): domain Eukaryota; kingdom Viridiplantae; phylum Streptophyta; class Magnoliopsida; order Fabales; family Fabaceae; genus Delonix; species Delonix regia. The sequence goes on from CM073455.1 coordinate 7,650,564, forward strand.
TGCGATAATTATGTAAATATCACTTCATAATCCCCAATGAGTTGGTCTTCTCTTTGTCTCAAGGCCTCAAATTCTCTGGCCTTTGAGTCCCTTACTAATTGAGGGAGGAATTTCCTAAAAAATGATTGTGCAAATTCTTCCAATTCCAAAGGAGGCAAATTTTGAGGTCTTCCTTACGTTATGGTTTTAAACCAAGATTGAACTACTCCTAATAGTCGAAATTCTACTAACTCTACTAATCTCGTTGAGGAACACCCAAGTGCCCTGCAAAGCTAACCTACCTCATCTAAAAAGTTTTGCAGGTCATTTATTGCTTCTACACTTATAAAGAAAGGAGGCTTAAGTTTCATAAAGTCATATAACTAAACCTCAATGCCCCTTCCTTGTGGTTTTAGCAGTCCTCTGACTGGTCTAGCTTGTCATTAAGGCTCAAGGTCTACATGATGTCCTCTACCCTGCTATTGTTACTACATCATCATACCCATCATCACTCTTATTGTGTGCTGCATATTGAGCATTCCAATAACTACATCAGCTACTGTCACATTCTCTTGGCTATTTTCAGGCAATTCATCTTTAGCCACTATAATGACCTCATTTCTTTGACCATGTTCTAGTTTACTGCTACATCCATGGCCTCTACCACCCCTATGCCCTCAACCTCTAGAAGTTGAAATAGCGTTACGAAGCAGGGAGGAAGCCTCATTAGGAACAAACCTCTTAGGAGTCGTCCTCTTCCTTGGTGGCATCCTTTACCTGAGATAAGTAAGTTTGATTTGAATGGTTATTCTAACAAGTTATATAGTTACTTAAATATGAATGATAGATGTCTTATGATTAAAGACTCCATGATGTGGATTTGGAAACAATAGCCTTCTGTATGTAAGGTATGTTGGCCAATTTACACAATTACATACAAGATTCCATTACTTCCCAACCCAGTGGCTACTAGGACTTAGACAAATCTAGACAAACCTGGCTTTGATACCAACTTTGTCACAACCTATATTCATTGGCCATGACCGGTGCATAGGTTAAATCAACTTAACCTAGCTAGCTTAAAATAATATATTTTTAACATTTTCTAAAAAAATATTAATGATAAACATTAAACATACTTTGAAATATAATTTAATAATTTCATAATATATATTTGGTATAACAATGAAATAGCCCACACAAGGCTTAATATCATAAAGTGATATAAATAAAGATAATCTTGAAGATAAAATAAAATAAAGAGTAATTAAGAATCATGTGACAATAATATAAAGGATAAAAATGGAACTTGCCTTCAAATCACTTGAGAACCTGCAGATCATTTGTATCTATACCTAAATTGTCAGATATGGAAATCATAAATCCTACATATAATAATAATAATAATAATAATAATAGTAATAATAATAATAATAATAATAATAATAATAATAATAATAATAATACTCTTGATAGTTTAGAATTCCCTTTATGTCTTAAAATTTACTGTACATTTAATGTCCACTTTTCAAAGTCCATATTGATATAAAAGCCTTTATCATGGTTCATGTTTCAAAATGTTCCTAGGAGGGAAAATATAGCATCCCCACTTTCCAATGACCATTTAGGCAATATGATCCTACCATAGATATCAGGAGTTATAGGATGGATTGTTTTTTTAAGGAATTCATAGGATCTAAATTAGTTATTTAGCCAGCACAGCTTACCATAGTTTTACTCGTACAAAGTCTATAAGGCTCCATAAAGGTACTATTAAATTTCATTTTAGTGTATTAATTCTACTCAATCTATTAAATGGGATTACACCACCATTATGTGCATAATATGTAGAAGTTTGTTGTATAAAATAGATCAATACTCTTAAAGACTAGTTTAGAATATATATATATATATATATATATAATTTATATAAAATTAAAGAAAGTTAGACAAGAAAATAAAAACATTCGGTAAAATAAAAAGTAGTATTGTGCTAATTATACACTCACCGATAGAAATCAATAGTAGAGATCCTCTATTCTTATAACACAGCCCGGATTAAAGAGGTCTCCACAATGCGACCTCTCACACAAATATAAACGTTTCTTCAACCTCTCTTTCCAGTTTGAATGAAAAAATTAATAAATATTTGTACTATTTATAGAAATTTTCAAGTCATTGTGCAAGTTACACAAATATAAACAGTAACCACATGTTTTTCATCGAAATTTGCACAGTAACCATTTATTTTTATCGACATTTATTATACAAGTTACTAAATAATAGTTAAAATTATTTTTTTTTCATCTTAGAAAATATTTTTTTCATTTTAGTCACTAAAAATAGTTAAAATTATAATTTGTACCTTAAATACTATTTTCACCTTTCATTTTAGTCCATAAAATTTTATTTTATTTTTTTAATGTTATTCTTAAAATTTATATATTTTTGGATTATTATAATATTATAGCTCAATTCAAGAATAAGGTTTGAGCATATGGATTTGGATTACTTGCACCATTAAATTTTTATTTAATGATTTAAATTTTAATCAATATTAAATAATTTCGATCAACTTCTTAAAATTTAAATCAATATATTTTTATTCAACAGTTTAAATTTTTTTAACTTTTTTTACATTTAAATTTATGAAATACTGGAAATTCAAGTTGTTGAGTACACGGATGAGCTTTTGGCCCGAAGAAACAAAAGTTAAACTTGGACAACCAGTCCATTACAAACAAATTCCGATCAAACCTACAAATTTCAAGCCTGCATTTCAACCACTCGGACATTTTTGCAATTGAGGTGGTTACGGCGGACACTGATAAAACTAGCAGTTACACATGTTCATCGTAATGTGAATTGATTATCTTCTTTTGTCTAATCATATTTAAATTGAAGGACTCCAAGCAAATGTTTGGAGACAGGGAATGACCCAGTAATTATAGAGCTGGTTTGCTAGTACATCAAAAATTGGTTAAAAAGTACGATGTCGTTCTAAAAGTCCACATTTTAGAAAATTGTGAATATTATATTTGGTATGAAATGTTTTTGTCTCACGAGGAAGACTGATGAATGGGTTGTCACTGCCAGACCACTAGCGGAAGAAAAGTAAGGCCGATTTGATTGTTAAACCGTAAACCTTAAATAGATTGAAAGTTTATTTTTATTTTTTAGTAGGCATACTCTTCCTTATAATAAAAAGATTTAATTTTTTAATTGAAATAATAAAATTAAATTATTCTCTTAAAAATAAAATATATTAAATAAAAATATTTTTATTTATAACTTTAATTTATTATTATTTATTTTATTAATTATTAAATTATTATTAATTTATTAAATATATATTATTATATTATTAATTAATAATTTAAATAAATATCTATTTTTTATTTTATAATAAAATATACATATTATTTAATTAATTTTTATATATAATTTATTAATTAAATAAAATATAATATAATATAATTATTTTTATTTTTTTATAATTAAATAATATTTTAATATTCTCATTTTTAGGGACTACAGCACGAGTATTGACGAGACATCGACCTTGACTTTGCACGCTGGTTTTTAAATTTTGACAAGTCCTAAAGGGGCTACAGCACGAGTACTGACGAGACATCGACCTTGACTTTGCACGCCGGCCATTGCATCTGCTTCTACCCTATGGATGTGCGTATGATTGATATATTGAATTTGGTAGGTTATGTAATTTGTCTGTGCTTCTAAGCATCACAAATATTTTATCTTCATATTGAAGAGTCTTTTTTTTTCTTTTTCTGATTCTGAGAGCTGCTACCACTCTGCTTCCATAGGATTTGACGATCTGTTGTTTGCCTGATAAACAAAAGGAGGATCATAATGACAATCATCAACAAGTAATATGGGAATTGTTGCAGTTGTTCTCTTCTCCTTCGGTGGCTGGTTGTTATGCTTTTCTCAACTACATTTGGCTGCACATACTTTGAAGGCAGGCGAAAAGATCGCTGGCAATCAAACCCTTGTTTCAATTGAAAACATATTTGAACTGGGCTTCTTTTCCCCTCCAGAAAGTACGAGAAGGTACTTAGGAATATGGTATTACGGGTTACAAACCCGAACAGTCGTGTGGGTTGCAAACAGAGACCTGCCTGTTCCAGACTCCACAGCAATTTTCCATATTGCAGAGGATGGAAACCTCGTAGTATCAGACACCCATGGATATCAATACTGGTCTTCCAGCCTCGAAGCGTTTTCGTCCTTAAACCGGACAGTGATGCTCATGGATTCGGGGAACCTGGTATTACGAGAAAACCAGCTGATAAATAATCTCTGGCAGAGCTTTGAGCATCCAACGGATACATTTCTGCCGTTCATGAAGATGGAAAACATAACATTAACTTCTTGGACTAGCTCTGAGAACCCAGCATCTGGGAACTTCACATGCCAGCTTACTCAAACAGGGAACAGCAGCTATGTACACTTGAACAAGCTAGACCAACTTCACTGGGAAGGAAGCATACCCCCGGCAATATCGGACTGGTTCACAAACCCGACGAGGAATAACTTTAAGGGGAATTCTCCGAACCCGCAACTGGATTATAACCGTACGAGGGTAGTTTTGAATTCTACAGGGCACATCGAAGTTCAGAGTTACTATTATAATCTCGAAGGTGAATGGTCAACGCGGTGGAAAGAACCATCTGACCGGTGCCAGATACATAATGCTTGTGGGAGCTTTAGCAGCTGCAATGTTAAGAATCTCCCTATCTGCAAGTGTTTGCCTGGATTTGATCCTATGTCGCGAGGGAGTGTGTCTTCCGGAGAACTGTTCGATGGGTGCGTCAGAAAATCAGCGTCATGTGAAAGTAAAGACGTTACATTCTTAAACCTAACGATGGTAAAAGTGGGAAGCTCGACCTTGCAAGTCCCAGCAGAAACTGAAGCAGAATGCCAATCTAAATGCGTTAAAATGTGCTCTTGCCAGGCTTATTCGTATGACGCTAAATGGTCGGATCGGGGTCCCGTGCCTTGCAGCATCTGGACTAAAGATTTACTCACTCTTCAAGAAAATTCCCCTAAAAATGGCATTCAACTTTCTGTCCGCGTACTCATTTCAGACATAGGTAAGATATTTCTTTCTTTTTTTTTTCTTTTTTTTTTTTGGTAAAAAAACCCTTTTGTGATACATGTGGTTCAGAACCTGATGTTGTTGCCCTGGGATTTGTTTTGCTAGCACAACTTTATCGCGTGCTTCAATTTCCGTTGAATTTGAAAAAAAAAAAAAATGAGACTTTAAGATGGTATTAAACAAACGACAATTTTGGGAATAATTGAACTATTAGATCGGAATTTAGGGAAAGAGAGGAAAACAAGATTTTAGTAGGAAACTGAGAGAAATTTAAGAAGATTAGAGATTCCGATAGGTTTTGAGAATACGTGGAGTGTGGAGCTTAATTAGAAATAAAGAAGTTAAGAATTTTGAGATAAAAATTAGAAAAATTTCAAAAGGTTAATAAGATTTAAGAATATTGGTTTGACATTTAATGAAATTAAAAGTAAAGGATAGTATCGTGCTAAAGAAGCAAGACCATAATAGACTGTTCACCTATGCGCCACAAAATGGCCCAAACTCAGTGATGGTAAATTTCATTTTATCATATTTGTTTTCTTCTTGTTCCTTATTTCCTTTTTCCAAGAGATGCTTGATTTACAAATACCGAATTAATATTGAATGCCCATCAAACTTAACTTGTGCAGCATCTACTGCTAAAACCTGTAAACCTTGCGGCACAACATTAATTCCATATCCACTAAGCACTGGGCCAGATTGTGGAGATCCCATGTACTTCAAGTTAACTTGCGACAGCTCAACAGGCGAGGTTAGCTTCTCGATGCTTAGACGTAGTCGAGTAGCTAAAATCGATCCAGGCAGTCGGAAGTTGATTATCCAAATTGAAGATTCATACTATTGCGATGACAAGGATCGACACCAGCTTGATTTACCATTCAATGTAACCAACTGGTGCTATAGTGAAGATGCAATAGAGGTTAGCTGGCTACCACCATCGGAACCTCTCTGTAATAACTCCGCAGACTGCAACGATTGGCCCCATTCAACCTGCAACAATGCTACAAAAGATGGAAAACCAAGGTGCCTTTGTGATACAAACTACTACTGGAACAACTCAAATTTAAATTGCACTCAAGGTTAGCCTTTTATGTTCTGTACCTCTGGCAACTTCTCTAGATTTTCTCCAGTCTTAGCTTTTTCAAAGCTGATCAAGACAATTTTTGTTTTGCAGGTCATCCCTCTTTCTGGTTACAAGAGCCATCTGGAAGAAAAAAACCACGGACTTTATTTCTTGCGATAACTCTTTCATGCGTGGCTTTCGTGGCATGCATGGTTGTCTTGGCTTACTTATGGAGAAGGAAAATAGCGCACAAGAAAGGTAATGATTTAAGTCATGCATTCTCAATTTGCTTAATAACCCTCTGTTTGCGTAGATACAAGTAACCATGGTTACACTTGTAGAACTGGAGAACTAAAATACAAAACTTTTTGAAAAGAAAGTATTGTCTGCTTGGAGATCCTTCTTTAATAACCCCTTTTTATTTTTATTTTTTAATTTCCTTCTTTACTACTTTTAGATGATATTTATTTGACTGCCATTTCAGAATATAATTCATTAGCTTCTAGATAACTCTTACTCCATTAAAGTAATGATGGAAATCATTTGTGCTCGTCCATTCACTCGAAGCTTCTTGGTTCTACTAGGAGAGACATGTTTTGTGATATTGTTTAACAATACTTGCATCTCCTTTCCTATGAATCAGACAGAGAAAGAGTTCAGAGAACTCGAGGGCGCTTGTATGATAGTGAAAGACATGTGAAAGATTTGATAAACTTGGAAGAACTAGAAGAAAAAGACAATGAAGGCATACAGGTACCATATTATGACTTTGAAAGCATACTAGCCGCAACGGATAGCTTTTCTGACGCAAACAAGCTGGGACGAGGAGGTTATGGCCCTGTTTATAAGGTAATTGACTTATCTTACTTGCCAATATAATTTTGGGTGATGGCTTATGGAGATTTTTCTTTTCTTCTTTTTTTAAGGGTACATTAGGAGGGCATCATATCGCAGTCAAAAGGCTTTCAAGTGTTTCATCGCAAGGCCTAAAGGAATTTAAGAATGAGGTTGTTTTGATATCCAAACTTCAACATCGAAACCTTGTCAGACTTCGGGGTTATTGCATAAAAGGAGATGAGAAAATCTTACTCTATGAATATATGCCAAACAAGAGTTTAGACACATTTTTATTCGGTCAGTTCCTCAATACATTAATTCTCTGTACTTTTTTTGTATCATACAAGTTTGATAAACTTATAGGATAATGAAAATGTTGACACAGATCCTGCACGAGGTGTAATTTTGGATTGGCAAATGCGATTTGACATAATTTTAGGAATTGCCCGAGGAATGCTATACCTTCACCAAGACTCTAGATTGAGAGTAATTCATAGAGATTTGAAAACTAGCAATATCCTTTTAAATGAAGAGATGCAACCAAAAATTTCAGATTTTGGATTGGCTAGAATATTTGGAGGCAAAGAGACCGAGGCCAACACTGAGAGAGTAGTTGGAACTTAGTAAGCTTGACATGTCTATTTGATTATAAATTGATTTTAACTTTGCTTTCAAGAAAAATTACACTTTTTTTAATTTTATTTTGCAGTGGATATATGGCTCCTGAGTATGCACTAGATGGACAATTCTCAATCAAATCAGACGTTTTCAGTTTTGGTGTAATGGTTCTTGAGATTATAAGTGGAAAAAAGAACACAGGATTCTTTCAGTCCAAACAAATATCCAGTCTTTTGGGTTATGTAGGTTTCAATTTGTTCTCCTCTTCTTGGCCTATTGTTCTTCTGCATTATGGTAATCTATGAGTGAATTTGCAGGCGTGGAGGCTGTGGACAGAGAATAAGCTATTGGATTTAATGGACCAATCATTGAGTGAAAGTTGCGATGCAAATCAATTCATTCGGTGTGCCGACCTTAGTCTCTTGTGCGTCCAAGATGAACCAGGAGACAGGCCTACCATGTCACAAGTAGTGAGAATGCTTGAAAGCGAAATTGGAAGCCTCCCAAATCCTAAACAACCAACCTTTTTTATGACCAGAGGCCTTCCTAGCACTGCTTCTTCTTCTAGTAAACCTGAAACAATTCTGCCAACTGAGAGTTCCTATCAGGAAGGTCGATAGTGCATGATGAGTTCCATGTACATATGAAGGAAAGGTTTTCGGAACTATCACATGTAATGCGGGTACTATTTGTCAACAAAATAAACCTCTTGTTACTTTTTTTTTTCTTTTTCCTTTTAGTTGAATATATCATTTTATTCCCGTCATAAATATCATTTACAAATAGAGGAAAGAGGATAGTTATTTAATTTTCTGCTATTGCCTTACATGCATCCATTATAGTGATTTTCAATTGAAACCAGAAGAAGATCACAAACAATAATAATCTTTACTAGACTCGGACTAACATGCTAATTGCTGTATTCTTCTCATATAATTGGCTATTTATAGCTAATACACGACTAAGTTCACCCCTCGCTAGTTTTGTCATATCTTTCAATTGTCAATGGAAGTACCAACGGAGTTTCAATTGGAGGATACCTGGAACTGGGTTTCTTTTCCCTTCATGAAATAGGGTATCATGATTTACAAGCACAAATAGTATAGTCTAGATTGCTAATAGAGACCACTTTAGAGATTTTCAAGTTTCCAAAGACGGAAACCTCATGGTTAGACACAAATGGACGATAATATTGGTCTTTGGCACATGAAGAAGTATCTTCGCCAAAACACCGGACAGAGAAGCATGGATTCTGGACACTTAATGCTACGAGATGTCAACTAGAAGCTATCCTCTGTTTTTGGTTACCTTAATTTAAACACCTATGGGACATGAACTTTCACCTAGTTGTAGGAACATTTGCACACCTACATGCTTATATGACACGATCTTTCGTCTGATTTAATACACTATTAGACAAAAATAAAGTGCCGAATTTAATGAAAGTGACTGGGGAGAACCTTTTGATAATGAGAATCAAATCATTAGATGTGTACTTTGTCAAATATTTGCTTCATAACTGCAACGTGTCGTTTATTTTATTTTTATTTTATTTCAATCATTTAAAATAGACTTCCCACCAATAAAACACCATGGTCATTTGGAAACATAAGAGTCATTAATCTTGGATATTGTGCATGCGAAGACATCACTGCCACTAAATCTATCGTAAGTTGCAAATAGAATTGTGAATTGTGTCAACCACAAGGGGTTATATTTATTGCATGATGTTGTATTTGGTTAGATTGTCAAGCTTTATTGTATAGTTTAGATTGTTGCTCAAACCAAGAGATCTATTGTTACTCAATGGCCTTATAAATTCTCAATTTGTGTATTAAATCAAACTACTTTATAACTTCATTTTACCAAAGTCAATGGTACTATACTAACTTAATATATAGTTGAATTGTTAATCTCATAAAATATTGGCAAAAGTTTTTTTTCCAAAGTTTAATATCAAATTCGTGCAAATGTCTATATATTACATCACTTTTGTTTCAAAATTCACAACGTTATGTTAGGAATTAATGACGTATTGTTATATAATTCGTATGCCAAACCTCAATTGTTGAATTATGAATTTTATCTACTCTTGTTTTTGGCTTAAAGTAGAAGTGCTCACTCGATCAATAACATAGGATTAGAGATAAAAAAAAAAACAAACAAACAAACAAAAAGACACGTAATTAATTAATTTTCATTAATTTGATTAACAAAGTAAACAGTTTGGCCATGAGGGTAACATTGAATGTTTTGCTAAATATGTATGAGCAAATTTCTTTTTGGGCCAAGATATGACAAATTACTCCAAATTAATATAGAACAAGATTGACCATACTCTCAAACTTTTAAGACGAAAATAATATTTTTGTTTAAATTACTATATATAGTTCAACGCAGTATAGTATATCACTATCCTCTTTTTTTTTTTCTCTCTCTCTCTCTTGAATATATGAAGACGTGCAGGGTTATTATATTTTGTTATTTGCAGATATTATATATCACTTTATATTTTTGGTATGTGTTTTATGTCTATATCTGAACTCAGTATACAAGCTAGATCAAAAGCCTATATTATAGACATTAATTAAACAAACAAAACATAATGTAAAAGGCTTATGTAATACCCTAAGTAATTAGGATTAATAACTCATCTGATGGTATATTATTTTGTTATGTGTATCAATATGATGAGATTGAGGCTGGCTCAGTGGTCAGGTTCCAGGCTGCATTCCTCAAGATGTGGGTTCGAGACTGGGAAGCTAACCTCCCTTGTTTTTTTTTCTGGAGCTGCCACGTGTTCCCTCCTATAGCAAAATTACGAAATTGGCCCTATCTTCAACATTTTTACACAGCAACCATAGGAGGAATGGGCAGTGAGAGGAAGCTTCGCGGGTTGTAGCTAGGAGCCACCGTGGTCATGCCTCAACCTTGTCGAAGCTGAGCCGCACCCCCCCGAGCACCACCAGCCAGTCACCAGTCACCCCTCACCACTATTCCGGCTGGAAAACCACCATCTCCATCGCGAAAAAATCGTGGAAAATGCGAGCTTGCTAGGCCGTCGGTGAGCTGATTTTTCAGCGTGTCTTGGACGGGTTTTGTACCTTGCTTCTTGGCCGGCCATTTCCACCTGGATTCGAGCTCGGTTGGCCGCTGGTGAAGCTGTTCTTCCGGCAGGATCCTAAGAGCTCGAGCCGTGAAGATTTTGGACGAATTGGTGCGTTTTTACTGGTTTTCTCTTGAGATTGAGCTTAGAAGTAGCATTTCTGGCCCATAAACAATGAATTTGAGCTCTAAATCCATGGATTTTGGCTGCTTGTAAAGAAGAATGGCTGATAGGGACCACAATGAAAATTTTCAAAAATTTTGGGTTCTTGAGAAAATGGAAAACTGTTGACTTGTGATAGGTTCATATTGACTCTAGATTAACACTTTTAAGTTGGTGGGCATGAGAACTATGAATTTGTCTTGAATTGCATTAGAATGGAGGCTAGGGTTTGAAATAGGGACCAAAATGAAAAATTTGGAAAATATGTGGGGCAGAAGTGTAAAGTTACCACACGTTAGGGAATGATAGATATAGGATTAAAGAGATAGGGGGTTAGGTCCTAACTTGGGATAATGAACCGAAAGACGATTAATTCCTGTGTGAATGTTGGTGCAGGTGAATCATAAGAGCGATTCCGGCGCCCCAGGAGGGCAGCTTATTGCTCGTGACAACCAGAGTCCAGGTGCGCAGATAGCACCCCCAAAACTCTTACTATACTTGGGATTGTTCTTGCTTCATATGTTTCCTAAATATAATCAACTTCGTTATGATTATGCCTCACTGGAATAGGGGTTAGGAGTAAGGGACCTTTTGTATATGTAGAATGACTTTTAACCACAGTATTGAACTCGTGATATGCTTAGAAGTGATCACTAAATAGTTATGACCAGAACACATATGTTTTTCAGCATATTCCATCTTTGTATGCATGTTTGGCTTAAATCCTTGATCGCTGGGAGGACTGATAGATGATAACTTTCGGGAGGTATACTCACGCCTGTTGGTTAGTTACCCTCGAGGATTGTGTATCCTTGCCTGTTGGTTAGTTGCCCTCGAGGATTGTGTATCCTCGCCTGTTGGTTAGTTGCCCTCGAGGATTGTGTATCCTCGCCTGTTGGTTAGTTGCCCTCGAAGGTTGTGTACCCTCACCTGTTGGTTCTTAGCAGTCTTTTTCCCCGAATGATTCTCATAAGTTGATTGTTTACCTGTGAATGGCTTCTTGACTAAATGTTTCAGAAAAGTGGGTTAATTAGCTCAACTGTTAAATTGCAAGCAAATGGATTTAAACACTGTTGTATTGTATTCAATTCCTGATTATGTTAATTTACGTTTATATATGAAATTGTTTACTGACTTGGGGTGCTATCTGCTAGAAAATTTTTGGTCCCAGATAGGGAGATCGACGACCTTCCGGAGCTGGCGGAGCACTGACAGGGAGCCGTGGTGAGCTGCGGTGAGCCGCTTGGTTTGGGTGCGAGGCGTATTTTTTTGTTAGATGTTATTGATGGCGATCTTTTTCTTTGAGATGTATATATATATATCTAGATTGGTAGCCATTAATGTATATTGGGATTATTTTGTGACCACAACTGAACCTGCCACATGTTGTCGCACGTTGTAAGGTATTGGATTGGGCTAGCGGGAGCAGAGCTCCCCTATTTATGTATTGCCTTGCAGGATTTGTAGAAATTTCGGGACGTCCTACTTACTGGAAAGGTGCTGCCGAAATTTCTACAAGTGTCCTCATTTTGTATGGAAAATCTCACTTCATATATATATATATTAAGGCAAACGGTGTCCATAGAGATTGGAATGGCAGGATAATGATTGTTCCTCTAGTGTTAGGCTTCCAGGTCAGGGGAATTTCCTAGTGACCTGTGCCGGTCCCACTCCGAGGATTTCAGGATGTGACAGCTTATACATGAATAACTTGTATATAATACTAATACTACTAATAATTGTCTCTTACAATGCTCCAAATGTTTGTGCTCTTCTTCATCAATAATTTTTTGTGAATTTTTTTGGGTACTGTTATTGTGCTATTACTACTTGAGCGGTGTATCATATTAATTTTTTTTTTTTGCATTTAGGAAATTCTGAAAAGATTTTTGTAACAAAGGACTAGTATCCTACTCTTAAACTAGTTTATTTGTAGATTTAGAAAAAAAAAAATTTAGTTTGTATGAGTATATGCCAATATATTTTAAATTATTGGGTTTATTGAAAGAGCACTATCACAAATGATTTTCTTTAACGTACATAGCAACTCTCATTGTTACTCTTTCTTAAGAACTCTAAAATATCATAAAGTGATAGAATTACATTTGACTCTGTTTTTGAGTTTGAACAATTTAAATCATTAAATAAATCATTCAATTATATATTATTTTCTCTTGTTTTAATTTTAGACAATTTCAAGTCATATTTATAGTCCTTTATTATAAGATTTAAGAGATAATTAATTAATTAATTTTCTAGTTCACTACAAAAAAATTTTTAATTTCGAAGAATTCCTGATTTAAGATGCAATTAATTCATTCATTCATAATTTTTCTTGTTGATAATGAAAAATTCATTAATTTTTAAAAAATTTTCAGACATTGAAATATTTTTTATTTAAGAGACGATTAATTAATTTATAAATTAATTACTTCATATATTTTTTGGTTAAGTACAAAGAATTTACGCGGTTAAAAAAATTTTCAATACTTGTATCATAAATGTAAAGAGTCATCATACGACGAGCTAAAAGTTTGATCAACTAAAGCTTCTCATCGATCAACTATGCTCCTAGGTTAAAGAGTGCCTCAAACTTTGAAAAAAAAAATTATTTAAGAGATGGTTAATTAATTCATTGACTACAAAAAATTTACGTACTTTAAAAAGTCTCGATACATATATCATAAAAATAAGAAGTCATTGCACAAAAAATTGAGTTTATTCAATTGAGATTTCTTGTCAACTCTTGGTGAAGCCTACTTCACTTAATATTCACTACGAAGCATACTAACTATAACAAAGTATAAGCCTATAAGAATTGTTTTATAAGAAGACAATCAAGCCTGTAGAGTAAATAGACACCAGATAGAAGCAAAACTATAGCAAATAATTTGATATAACATACAGAATTTTACATGAAAAAAACCCCAATAGGGTAAAAAACCACAGATAAGGAAAGAAGGGCTTCACTATGAGAAAAATAAGAATTACAACTTCTCTCTATATAGCAAAGATAATACAATAATTTTATATCTCTTACTAATGGGAGAATATTAATCTCACAACCATTTATATATCTCATAACACTCTCTCTCTATATAGGATTACTCATTTCTTAGTTATGAGAAATATGATTTTGAAGCTCTCTATTTATAGGAAAGGAAGAAAGGCTTCAATGCAATTTTCAAAGTACTAAATTGCAATTACAAAAAATTAGTTTTTTCTTTTTCAATGGTTTAGCCACCAACCACCATTTTTTTTTTAAGTTAGGCACATCCTTTGACAATATTCCTCTTAAAGATTTGATTGAGAATCAATCAATCTTCACACAATTCTTCCTTCCTTGCTATCTCCTGCTGCTCACGTCATTGTTAGGTCAATAGAATATCTATACCATATGAACTTATCAGTGTTCACTGGTTTTGTCAGTGCATCTGCTAGGTTATCTTTAGTATGGATTTTTAGCATATCTACACTTCCTTCTTCCACCTTTTCGCAAATAAAGTGATATTGAACTCATATGTGTTTAGTCTTAGAATAGAATGTCAGATTCTTTGCCAAGTGAAGAGCACTTTGATTATCACAAAATAATATAATCTTTCCAAGATTATACTAAAGCTCTTCCAATAGTATCTGCAACCAAATTACTTCTTTGCTAGCATATATAGTTACAATATATTCTGCCTCAGTCGTTGAAGTAGCCACAATAGGTTGCAGTTTTGAAACCCAGTTTACAGTTCCACTTGTAAGAGTAAATATATAACCACTGGTGGATTTGCTATTGTCAAGATCACCTACAAAATTTGAATCTGTATAGCCTCTGATGGTGGAATCTGCTCCTTTATAATGCAATGCAATATTCGTGCTCCCTTTAATATATCTTAGGACCTTTTTTACAGCATTCCAATGCTCTCGTCTAAGATTCACCATATATCGACTAACCACTCCCACTGCTTATGCAATGTTTGGTCTTGTACAAATCATAGCGAACATTAGGCTACCCACTGCTGATGCATACAATACTCAAGACATTTCCTTCCTCTCTTCTTCACTGGTAGGACTCATGCTTGAATATAACTTAAAAGTAATAGAAAGTGGAATAGAGATTGGCTTACAATTTTGCATATTGAAGCATCACAAGATCTTATTTAAATAATTCTTTTGAGAAAGCCAAATGTTTCTGTTATTTCTGTCTCAGTGAATTTGCATCCCTAAAATCTTGTTTATCGGTCCTGATTCCTTCATATCAAATTTCCTAGCCAATTGTACCTTTAATTCATTCATATGATCTTTGCTAAGGCCTGCTACCAGCATGTCATCTACATACAACAACAAAATCATGAAATCATTTCCACTAAACTTCTTAATATATGCACAAGAGTCTGCATTAAGTTTGTTGTATCTAAGGCTTATAATGAAGGAATCAAATCTCTTATACTAACATCTTGGCACCTGTTTGAAACCATATAGAAATTTGTTCAACCTGTAAACCAAGTTCTCTTTTCCTTTTTGCTTCAAACCCTTTTGGCTGAAGCATATAAATTTCTTCTTCAAGATCTCTATAAAGAAATGCAATTTTTGCATCTAACTACTGTAAGTCAAATGTAACACATATTGCCAAGACCACTCAAACCATTATGAGTCAAACAACCAGAGAAAATATCTCATTGTAATTAATGCCGTCTTTGTTAGCAAATCCTTTTACCACCAAATTCACACAATATCGTTCAATGTGATCATCACTAGTTATTTTGATCTTGTACACCCATTTGTTCCCGATAACCTTTTATCCTTTTGGTAGTGGAACAAGATCTCATGTCTTGTTCTTATAAAGACTTCAATGTCTTCTTGCATTGCTGCCAACCACAGAGAAGCTTTTGAGCTTTCCATAGCCTCTTTAAAAGTTAAAGGCTCTTTATCTTCAGTGGTAGACAGTATGCAACATTCCCTTCCATAATATAATTTAAGTGCCAAATCAATTCCTTCCTCTCCCGAGTTAACCGTCGAACTTGTGGAGTCACTAAATTATATTGTTCTTGTTCATCATACTGCTTCTGAAGAATCTGGTATTTCTATTTTATTTTCTCTTCCTTCAATCTGTACTATAGTGGTCTCAACTATTTCTTTTGAATTACTATGACCTTCATGTATATGTTGTTTTTCTTCAAGAAAAATGACATCCCTGTTAACTATAACCTTGTGGTTAGTGCGATCCCACAGGCGATACCCTTTTACATTATCAGCATATCCCAAGAATAAGTATATTATAGATTTTAGATATAGTTTTATAATTTATTGGGCATTGTACATCAAGTAGACTGGACTTCCAAACATATGGAGGTTTGTATATCAACTGGCTTTTCAGTCTATATCAACATTGGGGTCTTCAAATCAATTGTGGTTGATGGTGACCGATTGATCATGTAGCAAGCTGTCTTGACTATTTCTGTCCAAAATAAAATGGCTAATCTAGCAGTTTTAACATTGCTCTTGTCCTTTCTAATAGAGTTCTATTCATCTGCTCTGCCACTCCATTTTGCTGTAGAGTGTATGCCACTGTGAATTGCCTTTTGATACATTCTTGTTAATAGAAAGTATTAAATTCATCACTGGTGTATTCTCCTCTATTATCTGATCTCAAGCATTTAATCATTTTCTCATATTTACGTTCCATACGTACTTTGAAGTTTTAAAAACTTCAAACACATCTTCATTTCTCTTAAATGGATACACCCAACATCTCCTGGAGTAATCATCAATGAATGACATAAAATACTTTGCTCCTCCCAAGGATAAGACTGGTGTTTGCCAAACATCAAAGTGTACTAGGTCTAAGATAGTTTTACTTCTCTCTTTATAGTTGTTGAACTTCAACCTATGATGCTTACTTGTAATACAATGCTCACAAAAAGGTAGAGAAACATTTTTAAGTCCAGGAAGAAGATTTCATTATGCAAGAACCTTCAATCCACGGTTTGACATGTGTCCAAGTTTACGGTGCCACAATATCGTTGATTTTTCAGTTGCTGGATTAGTTGATGCAATTGAGACTTCTCCTTGTTATTGTGTTTCTCCTTTAAGTATATATAGGTTAGCTGCTATCTTTTCTGCTTTCATAACTACAAGCGTGCATTTAATGACTTTTAGAATGTCATCCTATATCTGGGTTTTATACCTATTGCTATTAAGTTATCCTAATGACAATAGATTTTTCTTGAGACCCTTCACATACTGGACCTTTTGAGTGGTGCAAGTTGTAACATCATACATTTTTAGTTTGATGGTGCCTATTCCAGCAATCTCCAAGAAATGATCATCTCCCATAAATACATATCCTCTATAGACAGGTTTATATTGATGGAACCACTCTTTCCGTGAGGTCATGTGCCATGTTGCTACTGAGTCTATGAGCCAGATATCATTGGACCTTTTTCTGCCATTAGCAACTGTTACTACCTTGCTATATAAGACTTATATGTCATCTGAGGTACTTGCAACACATCTCTGAGCACTTGACAACTTTGCCTCTATGTTCTTTTTCAAATTCCAACACTCATTTTTATAGTGTCCCTTTTTGTTACACTTAAAACACCTGATATTCTTCTTGCTATTCGATTTTGATTTATCTTGATTTTGGCTACCAATTGAGCCATGTTCTGTTAATCTTCCTCTCATCACTATTAATGTTTCCACTTGTTGTGAACAAATTAACATTTCTTCCTTGTTTTTGCACTGATTTTTTTCTTGTAGAATAGTTGGTGCAATGATATCAAAAACTAAATAGTCCACAAAAACATTATTGGTCAGGTTAATAACGAGCTGGTCATAAGAATTAGGTAGGCTTTGAAATAGAATTTCAACACGTTAATTCACCTCTATTTTGTGACCTAACAATGTGAGTTGAGAAAATAGAGTATTCAGAGTGTTGATGTGCTCTGTCACTGAAGTAGTTTTAGACATCCGCAGAGTGTATAATTTCCTTTTAAGGAAAATTTTATTGTGAAATAACTTGGCCTCATACAATTTGGTCAGATGATCTCAAATTTCTTTTATTGTCTTCCTCTCCTCTATGCTGAACAATGTTTTATCTGCAAGTGCTAGATGAAGATTTGCAACTGCATTCCTATCCATCTCATTCCATTTATTTTCATCTATGAATTCCACCAACTTTTCACTGATGGTCGCAAGACAATCATTTTTTCTCAAGATGACCTTTATCTTCAGCTTCTACAATGAGAAATTATTGCCGTTGAACTTTTCAATTTCAAATTCCGCCGCTATTGCTTCAATTAAAATCTATTTGTGAACAAAAATAGCTCTCACTATTTTTCATGAATAGTAACCATACGTATGAACAGTAACCATACATATGAATAGTTCACCATACACGTGAATCATACCCAGTAAATAATTTGAGATTATAGAACAAATAGATATTGAATAAAATCAAAACTGTAGCAAATAATTTGAGATTATACATAAAATTTTATATGGAAAAACTCTAATAGAGTAAAAAACTATGAACAAGAAAGAAATGACTTTACTATAAAAAAAAATATGAATTATACTTTCTCTCTATGTAACAAAGATAAAACAATATATTTAAGAGAATATTAATCTCAACTCTCTATATATCTCACAATTTTATATATATATATATATATATAATTGCTCTTTTTTTAATAATAAAAATTAAGGTTTTAAAATTTTTTATTTATAAAAAAAAAAATAAATAACTTTAATATAATTTTTAAATAATTAAATTATAATTATAAAAAATTAACTTTTTTCCATTTTAATAATTTGGTCACTAACCATTATTTTTTTCAAAAGTTAAAAAACTTTCTTTAACAAGGACGACGTTGTGGTGGAGGGCACATCAATCAATCAGAATATAAATCAATCATTTAGGAATTATATAAGGCTTGTCATGAATTCTACAGGACATAACGTACAATTATCCACGGGCAAAGTTTCTCAAAAGTAATTATATATTCGCATCAACTTAAAATAATAATAGTAATAGTAATAGTAATAGTAATAGTAGTAGTAATAACTAGAGTAAAAAGCATCAGGTTATTAAGCTTAAAGACGACGGAAGTTTATGCTGGCAATGGCATCGATAATTGTTTCACAAAAAATAGTTCGTATCCATCAGATAATGATAAACCTTGGGAAAATTAATTCATCTGTTAGTCCTTACACTCTATATTGTTTAAAACAATTCTTTACACTTTTCACAAGTTACATCATTAGTCCTTGTTACATCCGTCTTCAAAAGATGATGTGGAATGGCCACATAGATGAGGGGAAGCTAATGGTACCACGTAGGATGATGGGGGCATCACTTAGTTGCAGAGAAGTAAAGCACAAAACACACTGCACTGGAGAAGTCTATGGCTGCTTCATAGCTGAGAAAGAAGGAGGTGGATGCTTGAATCTGCAACATAACCGAATGCACAACCAAGGAGTATATTTGTTTTCGAAAGCAACCGTTTCTGCCTCAGAAACTACCCTACTCGATTATGATACACAAATTGAACTTCTTCAGCTAATGGAGATCAATTCTTAGTTTCTATCAAATTGCATAAGCCATTCTATAAGCATTGAAATTGATAAAATAGAAAAATGGAATTCCTTGACTTTCCAACAGAGAATTATAATCTCTGAGCAAGTAAGCGAATGCAAATCGAAGTTACCAGGGAAGTAAAGTAACTTATAAAGGAATCAGATAGATGGCGGAGAGAAGAGTAAATTATTGGAAGAAATTAAATTCCTAGAAAGAGATTTAAAATCATCATCAGACGAAAGAAGAAGAAAAGAGGAAGAAAAAAATGGGTACCTAAAATTTGGATGGCGAGAGAGAATATGAAACGGAGAAGGATGGAATTAGATTGAAGATAAGAAAACCTCTTTATTCCTCTTTCAGTGATAAAATCTGTTTTGTAATGGAAATGCTCTGTAAATATCCTAGGAACTTGGTTTCTTTAGCAAACAAGGCAAATGCTGAGTAATGTCAGAATTGAAATGGTTTATGAACATGTAGTAGTGAACATAGTCCATTTGGGATGTCTAGATTACTATACCACCGTACAACCACAACTACAATTGCATCATTCTATGTTTTCTCTTGTGGTTGATTTTCTCTGGTATTGCAATATTAGCTATCGAAGTCACTACTACAGTGGTACTAAAGATGGATTTCTAGTGAAATGCTTTGACTATGGTTGCAGCATTTTCTAATATGGAGAAATATGGTATAAAATCAAAGAGATATTGACTGGCATATAACGATTAGAAAGGTTGTTGCACATGATGTAATATATCTAACATAACAAGAAATGCGTGATTTGTTAGTTCTATGATACTGATATTTTGGGATTATTATTAATTTTGGCGATAGTTCTGATTGTGGGGAAAATGGCTAGTTTCTACAGTTGCAATCTTTTATATATTAAGGTCTAACAGGGAAAAAAATAAAAGAGTAAGTTGGGAAGTGTTACAAGTAAAAGTCTAAAATAAAAGTCCATTCCAAAAGATTAATTTCCTAAATAAGAGAATCACTTGGTCTTATAAATTTTTTTTATTTAAAAATACTCTTGACTCTATTCAATTTTTAATATTTTATACAGTTACATCATACTTTAATTTAGTTTGTAAGTTGTCCTCTTCATGTCTCGACTCTTTTTTATGGACTAGTAAACAAAATCAAATAACGTTGACATTTGATGCAATTTTTTGTATTTTTAAATACTGAAAATGTTTTGTTCGTGGATTCTGATATATTATATTCTATTTGCTCATCCCTTCTGGATACATTCAACAATAAATCAATCAACATGGAAGGAAGGACTTTCTTGGGTAAAACAGAGCAGTATTTATAGCAGCATAATCCTGAGAAATATCTCTTTGATATGAATACTATGAACTAAAGAAGGTACGACACCTCAACTAAATGAATCATTTATAGCAGCATAATTATATGTTTTTTTTTGTCCACATTTATAATAGCAAAACAATAATATCAACTATGCTTTTTTTCACATTTATAGCAGCACAAACCAATGAAGCACTTCACTGACGGACAAGAAAATATAGCACTTTAAGCTTCTTTCATGACTCGAATGTCATATTTGCATGGCTGAGAAAATGAAAATTAAAGCCATAATGAATTAGATGAATACTATGAATGGGAAAAGGGCTCAAAACAATCAACTGGGAAATTAGAAAGATAATATGTAGAACAGAGCTCAAAATATATATTAGATTGTGCAGTAGAATCGTCTCCTTCTAGCTGTGACCTGTGAATGAACAGACAAAGCACTCAGTGGATCGTCCGCAATTACATAACATCCTTCCAATGGAGCTTTTGCGTTCTCCTACATTTGTGTGTGGTTGCCTGATCTATCTGGTTTCTAGGGTTAAATTTTTGCTACATCAACTTGCACATAGGTACGTATCTCCATCAGCCACATCACTAACTTTTAACAGTGGCGAGAACCATGCTTGAAATATTTGTAAAGTGTAGGGAATAGTTTTAAAAAAAATATCTAAGAACAAAATTAAAAATTGATGCAAAGTATAGAAACCAAATAATTAATTATCCCGTAAATCTTTTTTAAAACCAATCGGCTTCAACTAGGTGGATCAGGTAACCCTGGGCTATACTTGCTAACTTCTTACTTCCAACTGAAGCATATGCTTCTTCTTTTGGTCAAGTAGTTAATTTCTTGGTGTGTGTGAGAGAAACCAATTATATATATATCTAAGTAAAAATTTTTAAAAACACTTTAAAATTTTTAATAATCATAAATAACCAATTTCTCAAATATGTTTTTATACGAAGTCTTCAAAAAAATTTTAAAAATAAGATTAAATTAAAATGGACATTCACCTAAAATTAAAAGGTTGACTTATATGATGGTTGAACTTAAAACAAACTTCTCAAAATGATATATATAACATGGCTGAAACTTTTAATTATGCTAAAAGTTATATTATTAGTCAAAAGTTAATTCACTCATTTAAGCCTACACTTAGACTTGGAGTGATTTATCTAACCCAAATACTAACTTCACTTCCGTCTTAAATTGGTCAAAAACTACATTGTTATTTTAAAATGAATTTTGCTAAACAGTGCTTTAAAAACAGTTAGAGAGTTTTTATTACACTTAATAAATAATTATTAATTAATAAAATTAATTGAAAAATTATTTATTATAATTATTACCAATAATAATAAATACTTTATTTTCACCGTGATGTGCACGAAGAAAGACAAATAAATTGGCTAACACTGTCTTACCACAATAATAGGAAGAAAAGTGAAAAGGAATGAGTGGATGAGCAAGGCAAGGCATGCAGAGACGACGACCTTGACATGCATGCCAGCTATTGCATCCTGTAATTTTTTTCTTATAAGAGTGCCTCATTGAAAAGTCAAATTTGGTAAGCTCTTCACACCACGAATATTTTCGCTACAGGGCCGCTCCTGTTTCATATGGGAATTTTTTTCTTATGAGAGTGCCTCGTTGAAAAGTCAAATTTGGTAAGCTCTTCACACCACGAATATTTTCGCTACAGAGCGGATTTGTAATATAATAATATTTTATTAATATTAAATTAATAAAAATAATATTATTATATTACAAGATACAGGAGCGGATCCTGCCTCGAATATTTTACCTGTGACATCAAAAATCCTTTTTTTTTTTTCTACATTCTTAGAACTACTACTATACTATGCTTCCACAGGATTAGACATTGATCTAATGTCTGTATGATATTCTCATAGAATGGCAAGCATCGTAAAAGTAATGTTAGAACTGTTGCAGTTGCGTAGTAAGATACAAGAGAAACATATTAAATAAATTTTTTATTTTACTTTTTGTGATAATTTAATTTTAATAAATTAATTCTTTAATATATATATATATATATATAAAGTCAGTTATTCATTAATTTAAATAAAATAATTGATTCTATATAAATTTAAATTTATAAGGACTTATTTTATATAAATTTGTAAAGAATAAATTTTTTATTAATTTACGAAATATCAAATTGTCACAAAATATAAAAATAAAAAATTAATTTTGTACTTTTTTCTAAAATATAAAGTTATATTTTGTTCCTTGTACTATATAGCTAGAATTATTATTGTTATTGTTGTTATAGTTATTTCTATTAATTATACAAAATTTAAACTAACTTAGTAAAAGTTATTAATTATTAATAAAACAATATTTTTCAATTATACATACAATATGCATTTGAGTTCATAATTCCATTATTCTAAGTCATATTTAAATTGAAAGGCCTGCTCTAATGAAAGATTTGGAGATGATGATTTATAAATATGCTAATAGTTCGTTCTCATAATCAATGGAAATTTAATGGTTTAAAATGTATAGGTATTTTTCATTTAAAGTTAAAAATATATATTTTTAAAAATAATCATAATACACAAAATGTATTAGTATTTAAAATCATTCTTTATACATGATGAGAACAAAAATAAACAATGGAATGTACAAGTAAACTGTTAGAACCTGTTGGATTTTTTTTTCACCAATGATATTAACATTTTTTTGTGCATTATGATAATTTTTAAAAAAAATAATATTTATTAAAATAAATAGCAAATATTACGTACCGCATTCTGGACTATTCAATAAAAATGGAATGATTTAAATCAACTACAATAGAGCACTGAAAAATTTTCTACTGTAAGATATTTGGATTCGAATGTTTGAGTCAAAACTACTTTCTTATTTTAATTTCGTACTTCAATAGAAAAAGTTTTAGGAACCAATTTTGGTATGAAATTTCTCTGTTCCGACCAAGATGATTACGAAGAGGCCCGATGAATTGATTAATTGCCACAACCAGACCCCAATGCGACGACTTCGACCTTGACGCCCACTATTGCATGACGTGTTAACTGGTGACTGTAAATCTGTAATTATTATGACTGACCTTCATGACTGCAAAGGATCCATTTGGATGAAATGTGACAAATGAATTGATATCAACCTGTCAAAAGAGAAAATACCTCTATGGTTGTTTTCCGCCATAACCAGAAAAAGGACGAACGAGAATAATCCTTTGTTGACTCCTACCAACTGTCTATTTGACATGATAACTGTTGCTCTGCTACATGCTTGCTTAGTAATTCTATGTCTTCCTCAGCTCTGTTTAGCCGGGGATACTTTGAAGATTGGTGAAAAGCTAACGGACAGTGAAAGTGCCAACCTTGTTTCAAGAGGAGGGCAGTTTGAACTGGGCTTCTTCTTCCCTCCTGGAAGCTCAGAGAAATATCTAGGAATATGGTACCATAGGTTAGAACCTCAAACAGTTGTCTGGGTTGCTAACAGAGACAACCCTGTCCTTGGTTCAACTGGAATTTTTCAAATTACCGAAGATGGAAATCTCATGGTAGCAGATACAACGGGAACACGCTATTGGTCTTCGGAACTTAAAGAAGCATCTTCTCCCACAAACCGGACAGTGAAGCTCTTGGATTCTGGAAACTTACTTCTAAGAGACGATCGATTTGCAGTGATCCTCTGGCAAAGCTTCGAACACCCTACGGACACGTTTCTTGTGGACATGAAGATGGATAAAGATTTAATCTTGACTTCATGGAAATCCTCTGGGGATCCACGGAGTGGAACTTTCACATTTAAGATGGTAGAAACAGGGGATGATGTCTATAGAATTTACAAAAACCAGCACCAAATTTACTGGGAAGGTGAAACAGTAGCAGATTTTGGCTCAGAAGAACTGTCTCCTATGATACTTTCCTTGTTGACAAACTTCACACTAAAACCAATAAGCTACAAAAACAAAAGCCTCTCAATGATTCCTCGTCGTTTGGATTACGGGATTACAAGGCTAGTGATGAATTCTACAGGGGAGATACAGTTTCTGAAATGGGATAATCTCGAAGGATGGTCCTTGCGATGGCGGGAGCCAGCTAATGATTGCAAGATTTATAATTTCTGTGGCAACTTTAGCAGCTGCAATATCAACAATAGCCCGAACTGCAAATGTTTGCCAGGATTCATTCGTAGGTCGCAGGAGGAAAAACAGCCCTCTGTCGTTGGAGAATTCGTCCCCGATTGTTCCAGAGAAACTACATCATGCGGAGAAAACACGACAACATTCATAGACTTGAAGATGAAGAAAGTGAGAAACCCAAACAATCCAGTCATCGCAGCAAACGAAAACGAGTGCCGATCTGAATGCCTTAGTAGGTGTCCCCATTGCCAGGCTTATTCATATGATGCATCAAGAAGTGTTGATCGTAGCAGCTCCCTCACATGCTTCATCTGGACTTCCGTTTTACCAACTATTGAAGAAGCGTCCCTTGATCATGGCACTAATCTTTCTGTCCTGGTATATATACCAGATATAGGTACTTCGTTAAGTTTCGTCGTCTCTTCTCTGCAAAAAGATGCTTGCTTTACTTGATTATACTGTCTTAGATTGTTTCACATGACAATGGTACAGAATCAACTCCAAGAACGTGTAAACCTTGCGGTACAGACACAATTCCTTATCCGCTGAGCACTGAGCCAAGTTGTGGAGATCCCATTTACCATAATTTCAGCTGCGACAGGACAGGGAAGGTTACCTTCATGGTGGGAAATATAAGTTATACAGTTACTGATATTGATCCACCTTCGAGAACGTTCTCCATCCATATCGAGGATTCGTCTTATTGTGATGGTAGCAATCATAGGATCCAGCTTACTCCGCCATATAATGTGACTCGACTGTGCTATGGTGAAGACGAATTACAGATTAGTTGGTTGCCTCCACCAGAACCACCTTGTACAAAGTCCATAGACTGTAAGAATTGGTCTCATTCAACTTGCAACGCAACCAGAAATGGAATTGGAAGATGCCTCTGCGATAAAAACTATCGATGGAATGGCTTGGATTTTAATTGTACTCTAGGTAAAGTTGTCAACTGTCAACACATTGTTCTACTTTGTCCTAAATTCTCCGTGTTAGAGAGTTAGTTTCTATTAATATTTGATTTAGAGAAAATATAGGAGCAAGAATGACAAGATAGTGTTACTCTAGTTGATATTCTGTAAATACAAGCGAGATATTTACAGACATAGAAACTAAACTAGTTTTAACAAAGCGTAACCAAATACAGCTGAGCACGTGTTAATTTTACAATTTTGATGGAACTCATCCACTTTCTTGCGCAGAAGCTAATACACTTCCTTCATCAAAAGAGCCACTAGGAAAAAACAGCTCTCAGACCCCACTCCCTTTGATATTAGGGGTAACATTCTCAAGTACGATTTTCCTGGCCTGCATTATAACTTCTGCTTATTATTGGAGAAGAAAAATAGCCCATAAGCAAGGTAATAGATTTTTTTTTTTTCTTACAAAACCTCTGTTATTGGATATCTTAAATCTCATTATGTTATTGAGCCTGTGCTTCTGTACAATGTTTATGTTAGTAACTACTATGGATATTCAGAAATGGGAAGAATCCAGAGAATGAGAGAGGGTTTGTATGACAGTGAGAGATATGTCAAAGATTTGATAGACGCTGGGGATTTAGAGGAAAAAGACAATGAAGGGATAGAGGTACCCTATTTTGATTTTGATAGCATACTATTAGCTACAAATAACTTCTCAGATGCGAACAAGCTTGGACGTGGAGGTTATGGGCCTGTCTACAAGGTATTTGATTCAATTCCACTTTATTTATTGTTTTTTAATTTTTAGAGTCATGCTATAAGGAGAAATTTTTTTATAGGGCAAGCTTCCAGGAGGTCAAGACATTGCAGTGAAGAGACTTTCAAATGTTTCATCACAAGGCTTAAAGGAATTCAAGAATGAGGTTGTTTTGATATCCAAACTTCAACATCGAAATCTTGTCAGACTTCGAGGCTATTGCATAAGAGGAGAGGAAAAAATCTTAATTTATGAATTCATGCCAAACAAGAGCTTAGATGCATTCATATTCGGTTAGTTTCCAAATGCTTTAATTCTTAATACTTTCTTGCATCACACGTTTGATGAACTTAAGGAAAATGAAATTGTTGACACAGATCGTGCACAAGGGGTGATTTTAGATTGGCAAATGCGATTTGATATAATCTTAGGAATTGCTCGAGGGATCTTATATCTTCACCAAGACTCCAGATTAAGAGTGGTTCACAGGGATTTGAAAACCAGCAACATTCTTTTAGATGAACAGATGCAACCAAAAATTTCAGACTTTGGATTGGCAAGAATATTTGGAGGCAAAGAGACTGAAGCCAACACTGAACGAGTAGTTGGAACTTAGTAAGCTTGATTTGTCTATCTAATTATAAACTTAAACTCTCCTTCACAAAAAAAAATTATATTTTTATTTTATTTTTAGTGGATATATGTCTCCAGAATATGCATTGGATGGGTTATTCTCGATCAAATCAGACGTTTTTAGCTTTGGTGTAGTGGTGCTCGAAATTATTAGTGGAAAGAAGAACTCGGGGTTCTTCCGGTCCAAGCAATTTTCCAGCATGTTGGGTTATGTATGTCTTATCTTGTTCCTATCTTCTTGGCTCATTGTTCACTTGCATTATGGTCATCCCTTTGTTATGTGAATGAATGTGTAGGCATGGAGGCTATGGACAGAGAACAAGCTGGTGGATTTAATGGACCAATCTATGAGTGAAAGTTGCAATGTAAATCAATTCGTGAGGTGTGCACAGATTGGCCTCTTGTGCGTACAAGACGAACCAGGAGAAAGGCCCACCATGTCACAAGTAGTGGTGATGCTTGAAAGCGACACCGCAAGTCTCCCAACTCCAAAACAACCAACCTTTTTCATGAACAGAGGCCTTTCCGGCACAGCTTCTTCCAGTAAACCTGAAGGAATTCTGCCCACTGAGACTACCCACCAGGAAGGTCGATAGTGCATGATGACGTTATTTGGGAACCAAAAGGCCAGCTTGCATTATTGGCTATTTGGTCTTTTAAGAAAATAACTACTTTAGACAGCGAGAGTATCCTATCACGCGTAAATTTGTTTCTCACCATTTATATTTTTGGTTTTTATACACTTTTAGCTCTATGATGTACTACGAATCATCAAATAATATTTTGTTAATTGTATCCATGGTTCAAAAAATGACTCGATAAAATTCTTTTCATATAGTGTATACCCTATAAGTTTTAAATGATTTACACTATGCAATTATGTAAATTAAATGACAAAGAAGACATAAAAATTTGAATTCTAAAGGATACTTGAAGAGATATTTACAAATAATTTAAAGTTTTAAAAGGTATTTACATTTTTTTCCTAAAGTGTTTTATATTTAATAATTATTGTTTCACAGCATCGAAAATTCATTATATCATGATTCTAATTAATTGATTTAATATTGCCCTCTAATATTTAACTTAATGACAAGCTCCAAACAAGATTTAGAATGAGGAGTTATAAATATGCTAAATCTTAGATCTGACAATCATTGTTCCAGTCCAAAAAATTTTATTTTTATTTTAAAAGTTCGAACGTTCAGGAATATGTTAAAGAGAAATTTTTCGTACTAATTTTCTCTGTCCCCCACATAAATAAATATGAACGAGACAGATGAATTAGCTATCGCTGAGTCCCCAAGAAGAAGAACAGTACAAAAACTGAAAAGTAATGACTGGACGAGAAAGAACAAGACAACCACTTTGACTTGCATGCCAAATAGATAATGCATGGTGATTTTCATATGGGAATATATTTTCAATTTCATAGAGTCTTAAATTGAAAAATCAACTCTAGAAGGTTAATTACGCAATTTGTTTGCGTCTTCGAATAACAAATATTTTATCTCCAACTTATTTGAAGAAAATGAATATTCTTCATTTTCTAGATTCATCATAAACTAAAGAAGGATCGTAATGACATTCATCATCAAGTGATATGAGAACTGTTGTAGTTGTTCTCTTCCAATAAACTTGAAACAATTCTGCAAATTGATGCTACCCCTTCAGCAAGGTCCATGGTGCATGATGAGTTTCATATATTCAAAATTTCTAAAACCCGCTAATTTTAAGAAATTGACAATCCAAGCAGTGAATAATATATCAAATCAATTTTATGTTTGGCTTTCACCATTTTTTTTAACTAATAATTAGTTTCTGGTTGTTTTTCTCTTAACACCATTCATCTCTAGTATGATTATTGGATTATTCATGCAATGAATGCTTAGAGATGATAATCATTGTTGAAATATAACTATTTATTTATTTTTCGATTATGTCAAATCAGAAGGAGATAATGGAGAAGATGACAAAAATTCATTTTGGCTCACATAGGCGTCAAAAGACTAGGAAGAACTTGTGCCTACTTGTTTTCATGATAACCAAAAGAAGGTACTAATAGGAGGAGATGATTGTTCTTTCCCTGAATGGATCTAGAATTTAAATTCTTACAATTTAAAAAACAATAAATTCTTATAAATTAAAAAAGTTGTAATATAAAATTATATATAAAAATTAAAATTTTAAAATTTTAAGTGACATAAATGTGCCCGTGATTATCTTGAACTCATCCCTAATTCTTCCAATTGTGATAAGCTTGCCATATCAAATGCTGTGTCAATGCTTGACAATTGGATTGCAACCCTCACAATAAAGAAGCAGTCTTTGTGAGAAGTGATTTTCCTGGTTCAACCTCTTGTTCAAATAAACCAAAAAAATCCTACAATGTTAGAGTATTTCTGTGGATGAAAGATGGATTCAGATCATCTACAATACTTTAGATTTTATAGTAAAATCTAAACCATTAAATTTTGATCCAATGACTCAAATCTAATGGCTCACATTTCATTGTAGAATTTACAATAAAAATATCTTACTCAAATGATCTGCAGGCGATGAAGAATAATGTATTATAGAGGTCTTAAGATGCCTGTGTGCTTCCCAATTTTCTATGCAAGAGTGCAGTTGATATCCTTGGGTCAATTTTCTAATTGGACCACCAATATACCCCTGTGGTCCACCAAATTTGAAAACCATGTTTGTAATATGACCAAAAGAGATTTGAATATGTTTTTTGTTCTTTAATTTCTTTTAAAAAAATCAACTTAGTCCTTGTATTTTAAAACCAAAACGAAACATTATTCTTCTATTTCTTTTAAAAGTTCAATCCCTTTAATATATTAGATTTTATTAAAAACTAAGTGTCCCTCTCCTTATTTGTACCTTTAAAAAATTAACTATTGGTGGTTCCTTTAACTCCATTGGTAAAATTGGAAATTGATTCTATAGCTCCAAAAATTAGATAAACATAAAAAATTTTGAGACCAAGTGAACCTAGTTCTAACAAAATTGGTCCAAGATCGAATAAAATCCAAAGACCTATTTGGAGAACTACTAATTTATACATTGGGATTAAGTATCTTCTAAAGTCGAGAGTATACAATATGGATTTTTTTGTATTTATTTAAAAATGTATGAATTTAATAATTAATATAAAAAAATGTAATCTTACAGTTTAAATTAAAATAAAAAATCATATACAATTCAAAATTTTTAATCTAATGCTCCAAATTTAAAATAATTCCACCACCTAAAAGGTCAGCTGCTACATTTTCGAAAGTGCTGAGAATCCACTCAAATACAGCACCGCATTTTCTCAATCATCGAGTCCAAGACCGAGCAGACCCACCCACATTAGATTAGGGGTGAAAAGTCCTCGCTTTTCCATGGGATCGCGACTACCATTTTCCATGGTGCATAAAACGCGTAGTAGTCAAATGAGCACCAACTCCAAGTTCATCACAAACCATAAAAAAGAAAAAAATTCCAAATTTACAGCGATCGGAAGTCTCAATCCTGTCCTCTGAAGCATATGGAGAGACAGAAAGGTAGGGGTTGATTTTTTTTGCATTGAACTTTTATATAATCCTATTTTGTACGCTTTTATTATTTACCACAAGATTGATAAAATATGCAGATGCATAGGTCAGTCAAATATGGGGCAGAGTTCAATGAGTTTGACTACTCACTGTCTTATTGTTGACCCCTCCGCGTGGGCTTTCTGTGACGATCTTCACTAATGTTATAGCATGGTCTGGTATTTCCCTCTTTTTTACATTTTATTTATTTTTCCTTACTACTTTTAACTTGGTTTGAACTCTTCGTGTTTGCTAAAATGCTCAAGTGGCAGTTTAACCATTTCAGTCCTCCTTCTGGTACTCACCAAATATTTCATCCAAATATTGGCACTTCCAGATTTTATAGCTTCTTAAGTAAAGATTTTTATCTAGTGAAGACTTCTCATTGTTCCTGGGTTGATTTTAGAATGACACATACAATTTGCTAGGCGCTTTTCAGGATTCTTTTTTACTTTAGAATTAATTATCCCTTCGTCTGATGCTCGAGTTTAATTATTTGATGATTATTTGCTTTAGTCATGCTATCTTGCCTTCAATTTTTTCATCTGCAATCCTGCATGTTTTGATGATACTTAAAACACCATTCTTCTAACTGTGTCACTGCATGGCCTTTATTCCATGTAATATTGTGAATAGTGTATAAGATTCGGACAACGCTTTAGTTTACCTTTCATTTTGCTAAGCAGAGAACATACTAGTTCATTCAAGAGGAAGAAGAACCCAAGTTTAAGCTGGCATAAAAGTGGATCCAGCAGAAAATTCTTAAAATGACATTTTTATTTAGATTCAGTATACATCGATTTATGAATCAGTTGGTCACACACTTAATTTAGAGGGCATATCATATGAAGATATCAACTTTTTGTTATCTCTCATCTTAAAAGTTTAGGATAGCTCGCAGGAGTTTGTCAGGAGACTAAAAGACAATAAAAACGTCGTGAAATGTCAAAAGTAACCCAGTGTGGTGTCTTTGCTCGAGACTTGAGCTGTGTCGGTTGGCTGAGTTAAATAGAATTGATCTCGTGACAATGGCACTACGATTAAAATATAGTGAGCTTGTGTATTAAATTCTGAGCATCCGGCAATAATTTTGGTTATGCGTAAAGTGCTTCTAGATCTCACAAGTCACAATTATATACCATCCAAGTCGAAGACTATCTTTCATCGTGGTATGTCGGCCTAAAGTTCTTATTTGATTAATACTTTACTGCTTTCTTTGGCTGATTATTTCGGTGTTCAGAGAGATAATGAAGATTACAAGTAAACTTATGTGAGTCAACAATGACAGGTGGGATAGGGGACACTGGATCGGGGAGGGCCTAACTTTGTTTTTTTTCTTTGAAGAGAACACAATTAACTTTATCAGCTTGTGAATACTTTTCAAAACATCGCCTGGAAGTCGAAACCTTTGGAGAAACCATTCTTAGGAGGACGAACATGAATAAGAATTTTCTTTTGATTGCTTCAGACCATAAGCTAAGGCACGAGACTCGCAAGAGATTTCTCATGATAGCTCAATCGTAACTTGATCCTGCCCTACCAACAACAAAATAGTTAGCAACGTGACAAACAACAATTATTGGATGCAAGTCTGGTTATTTTAGCTGCATAGAGTTAAAATGCGAATTAAATTTTAACCAATCTTATCCTTTTCTCCAGACTGTATGTCCCTTGACCGTTGCCCAAATTTTCATCCTAAAATCTTGGTTAGACTAAACCAATCTAAGGTCTAAACCCTGCCATGCCTGGAGCTCCGAGCTCTCTCTGTAGTAATGCATGGTTTATCCTGGAGGAGGGGCTATAAGGGTCTAAAAGCAAAAAGTCGACTCCTTAGACTGTAGAGATTGATCATAAAATAACTCAACCCGCTGACATTAAATATTCGGTGTTCCCAACAAAGTGAGCCAGGTTCAGACTAAGCAGTAAATAGTAGTTTTACAGAGATTTTCACATAGACTTAGTCTGTAAAAATAATTAACTTAAATCAATTCTAAAGAAATACATAAATATATTAAAAATTATTCATATTGAAACGTATTTTTCAATTTTCATATGTTTAGGTACGTGATTTATTTATTTATTATTGATTAAATTTATCTAGGAAGTTTATATAATTTTATTCATTAGCATCGGATGACTGTTTTTCCCCCTTGCATAACCCCTGTTTAATGGACAGGCGAGTTTTGAGTTGGTGGCTGCACTTGGCAGGTTGGTATTGCTCTGTCTGAATTATGAAGAACCATGCACATTAGCCACATTTTTCATCAACAATAATTTAATTGTTTGCATATCAGCAGAAATATTAGAGTTATTTAATGCTTGATTAAAGCTACCCCGCTCAATATTTTTAAAATCTCACGCATAAGAGGATGAAAAAAAAAAGTAAGCCATGGGGACCCACATGAAAATGATAAAATTGACAAAATGGGGTGACCTTGACCTCACTGCTCAGCTTGCTTTTTCCATCAATTATTTAACTTTGGCCATATTATATCAATCACACTACAAATTATAATAGCATGGCACGATCAAATAGAACAGCGGCAGACTTTCTTCCCTGTGACCGGTTATGCTCACAAGCAACCTAACTATATTTGGTTGGCTTTTTGCATTCAGATAAGGGACAGCATAATGCCATAGAATGATCCTGGTGCCAAAAGGTCGAAGCTTCTTAGTTTCTGGTAATATTATATGACGTGGTTTTGAGCATCGATTTCATATGGCCCTAACTTGGATAGTTTGTTGAACTACCTCTAAATAATTATGCAAATTTGATTAAAGTGCATCATTTCACCTATTTGGGACGACCTTTTAAATGTCACATTGAGTGAATTTTACAGATGTCCGACCCATATATGCGTCAATTGCTCAACCAATAGAGTCCTAAAGCATACTATTGTCCGCTAACAAGCTTTACTCAAAGTGACATTTTTAGATTATGACATGCATAAAGAGGGATTCCAGAGACAGGAAGGTTCTCTTATTTCAAAGTGGGGGCAAGCCCTGTGAAAATTGGATGACTAGCCATCACTATGCATAGTACTTGAGAAAGAAAAACTACTGCATTCTGTCCTAAGGTAAACACAATGAGAAAGATCAGAAGGAAAATGATCCTCAACTGGTCTGCAAATCCCATGCTGCCTATCTTCTTTTTGCACGCATTTTTTATCACTTTTATGCATTGCTCTGCTAGAGATACCATAACCATAAACAACTTCATAAGTGATGAGAAGCAAGATACTCTTATTTCAGCTGGTGAAATCTTTGAACTAGGATTCTTCACTCATAATGGAAACCCTAGTAGTAGAAGATATGTGGGAATATGGTACTACAATTCAAATCCACCAATAGTTGTGTGGGTTGCTAACCGTGACAATCCACTTTCTGATGCCGGGGGTGCTTTTGCCATTTCTGAGGATGGCAATCTCAGGGTTTTGGATGGAAGTGGGAGATCTTACTGGGGTACAAATCTTGAAAGGTCATCTTCAGCACACAGAACAGTGAAGCTAATGGATAGTGGAAATCTTATTGTAAGCGATGAAGAACAAGGAAATCATTCAGTGAAGATTCTCTGGCAGAGTTTTGCAAATCCAACAGATACTTTTCTTCCAGGCATGAAAATGGATGAAAATCTGGTACTAACTTCATGGACCAGTTATGATGACCCAGCACCAGGGAACTTCTCATTTCGCCTAGATCAAGGAGAGAACCAATATATCATATGGAAAAGATCTATTAGGTACTGGAAAAGCAGCGTGACAGGTACATTTTATGGATCAGGTGAAATGTCTTCTGCAATATCTTACTTATTGTCCAATTTCACCCTGAGAATATCCCCAAACAATTCTGTACCCTTTCTCACTTCATCACTGTATGGTGACACAAGGCTGGTTATGACATACTCGGGTCAGCTTCAGTATATGAAGATGGATTCACAGAAAGTTTGGTCTTTAGTTTGGGCAGAGCCCCGAGATAGATGCAGCGTGTATAATGCTTGTGGTAACTTTGGCAGCTGCAATAGTAAGTATGATTCTATGTGCAAGTGTTTACCCGGTTTCAAGCCTAACTCTCAAGAAAGTTGGAATGCTGGTGACTTTTCAAGTGGA
Source organism: Delonix regia (assembly GCA_037074485.1). NCBI lineage: Eukaryota > Viridiplantae > Streptophyta > Magnoliopsida > Fabales > Fabaceae > Delonix > Delonix regia. The sequence goes on from CM073455.1 coordinate 7,685,476, forward strand.
TGCAGCAGGAAAACAACTGTGTGCAGTGAGAACGCTGAGAGTGACACGTTTTTGAGTTTAAAAATGATGAAAGTAGGGAACCCCGATGCTCAATTTAATGCTAAGAATGAAATGGAATGCAAGTTAGAGTGCCTTAACAATTGCCAATGCTATGCATATTCATATGAAGATCCTAAAATCATAAGGCGGGCTACTAGTGGTGATGCAGTGTGCTGGATTTGGTCTGAAGACTTGAACAATCTTGAAGAGGAGTATGAGAATGGCTGTGATCTCCATGTACGTGTTGCATTTTCTGATATAGGTATTTCCTGATCACCCTCTTAAATTCTTTGATAGTTGGACTCACAATTTGACCGCTGAAAGAAAAAAGAAAAGTTTATATTCTTTTTCTTCAACCTTGTGGCCCCGATTCATCTTGCTTGTTTCTTTTTTGTTTTTTTTTTTTCCTTTAGTCAGATTAAGTTTGATATCACTCTGGATTTAAGGGTAGCCTTCAGGAGGAACAAGTAGGGGTCTTAAAATAGTCAATTATGGCACTTGTATTGGAAAACTAGCTAATGATTGTAAATTATTGTTTCTAAAGTACCAGAGGTTCTACTTTTGCAGAATCCACTGGCAGGGCATGTGGGACTTGTGGTACAAATTTTATTCCATATCCACTTAGCACAGGACCATATTGTGGCGACCCCATGTACTTCAGTTTTCGCTGTAACATTACCACAGGAGAGCTAAACTTTGAAACACCTGGGGGCACTTATCAAGTGATAAGCATATCCCCTGAAACACAAAAATTCATGATCCACAGCAAAGAGATGGTTGGTTGTGAGGGTCAAAGTTCAAGGGAGAAGCTTCTGCGTCTTAACCAGTCATCTCCAATTCATCTTACTGGCAATTGCAATGCTGACCCAAGAACCTTAAATCCTATTGCTCCCGTGAAACTTGGTGAGGAAATAGAATTGAGCTGGGATCCACCATTAGAGCCAGTTTGTTCTTCTTCTTCTGACTGCAAGGACTGGCCAAATTCAATTTGCAATACTACCAGAGATGGGATAAAGAGGTGCCTTTGCAATACAAACTTTGTTTGGGATGGCTTGAATTTAAATTGTACCATAGGTAAGGACTTAGTGATTGGCTTTAATTATGTAATGCAGCTGCCTAATATTGCTCGTGAGGAACTCAGTTCTGCAAAAATATGAACCTTACCTGACTTTAACAGCTAGGGAGGGAATTGCATCTTTGTTTCCATTTTCAAACTTCTCAATATTGTCCGGACATGATTCCAAATCTGGATTCAAAACAGTGTTGCAACTTTTTAGGGGTTTTGAACCAATATGAGGACAGCAGAACCTAACTTGTAATTTGACTGCTGGCTTTGTAATTAAAATAAGTTTTCATAGTATAAAATTCACCACTGTGAAAGAACAACATTCGTTTGAATTTGGTGTGCTTTTGTATGTAAGTAGAGCCTATTTCAACTTTTGCAGAAGGCAGTCATAGCTATCAAACAAGCAGGCGTTTGTCCTTTCCTCTGATCATTGCAGTCACTTTCACTACTTTGATTGCGTTAATTCTTCTATCAAGTACTGTTACCTATGTTTACTTTTGGAGGAGGAGGCTAGCGAAGGCACAAGGTAATTAATTTCCTCTAAATATCTAGGGAAGAAAAAAGTTCTTCCCAATATTTAAAGGGTAATCAACAGCATATGCCTGTGACTCAAATATACAGTTCATTTGTTTAACTTCAGAAATCAGGGGATATGTTCAGAAAAATTCAGCCATTAACTTGTATGACAGTGAGAGATATGTCAAAGATTTGATTGAATCGGGTAGGTTCAAAGAAGATGATGGACAGGCCATAGATATCCCACATTTTCATTTGGAAAGCATACTTAATGCTACTAATAACTTTTCAAATGCAAAGAAGCTTGGACAAGGGGGGTTTGGTCCTGTCTACAAGGTAGTAAAAAGTTTTCTCAAGTAGCCTTTGATTTATATTTTTAACTTATAGCTGATTGAAACGGACACATGTTTGGAAAATTGTCAGGGAAAGTTTCCAGGAGGACAAGAGATAGCAGTAAAAAGACTCTCAAGTTGCTCTGGACAAGGTTTAGAAGAGTTCAAAAATGAAGTTGTGTTGATTGCCAAGCTTCAACATCGGAACCTGGTTAGGCTACTGGGTTATTGTGTTGAAGGAGATGAAAAGATGTTAGTGTATGAATATATGCCAAATAGAAGTTTAGATTCTTTCATATTTGGTAAGGCTACTTCTCACATTCTAAATTTTTGTTGGATAAACCTTATTCTTGTTTTATGTAATTTCTTATTGGACAAGTACTAACATGGAAAGCCATGCTCTCAATTGTACTGTGATATCCAAGACCGGAAGTCATGTGCTTTATTGGATTGGGACATGCGCTTCAAGATTATTTTAGGGATTGCTCGAGGGCTCCTTTACCTGCATCAAGACTCAAGGCTGAGAATCATACATAGAGACCTGAAAACAAGCAATATTCTGCTAGATGCAGAGATGAACCCTAAAATCTCAGACTTTGGCCTGGCTAGGATCTTTGGGGGAAAAGAAACAGCAGCCAACACAAACAGGGTGGTTGGAACTTAGTAAGTTTCATGAAAATGCATAATTCTGTGTCCTTGTAGTAGCATTGTAGCAATAGTTCCTTCAACTATACAATTGACGGCAGCCATCTATCTAATTTGCCCCCATTTTTTTTTTTCTTTTTCATGTATTGCAGTGGTTATATGTCTCCAGAGTATGCATTAGATGGATTTTTTTCAGTCAAGTCTGATGTGTTTAGCTTTGGTGTGGTGGTACTTGAGATTCTTAGTGGAAAAAGGAACACAGGATTTTACCAGTCAGATCATGAATTGAGTCTTCTAGGCTATGTAAGTATACTAAGTTCTTATATACTGTCTTTCCCTCCACATTTTGTTGGATGGTTCTATGATGCCACAAGCGGAACCGGTGCCACAACTAGCTATATAATTAGAATGAGAAACATTGCATAACGATAGGACCCACTCAGAAAAATTTTGAATTCTATAACCTGCCACACGACTGAGTTATTGATGAAATAACCCTTGTCAAAGCCGGTGCATTCAAAATTCTCCTGTGTTCTTTAACCATATACCATTATCACTGCAACATCAAAGCCTCTGCATGATCGTTATGAAGCATGGGTCAGCTCCACCTACTGTCCACTGTTTAGTTGTCTTTACCACTACCACTGCAATATCAAAGGAAATGGAGTGTTGGGGAAGAGCAAACCAATAGAGATATTAAATAATTGTATTTTTGTTGATAAAAAAAATTTCTTGAACCCACTGTAGTTACATTATTGGATTTTTCTGTGTTCTTGAAAGTTGATACGCATGAAGCTGTTTTCTTTTGGATCTTTTTCTGCTTTTGTTATTTTCTAACTTGACACTTGAAAGACTTCAAAGTAGTGACACAATGCAACAGATTCAATTATCCTGAGGTCATAATCAAATGCGTCAATCTCTACTTACATGGGCAAAAAAGAGTCATTTGTACAAATGGAGTTCCATATATATTTAAACATACAAAGAATGACCCTTTTGTATAAGTTTTCTCAGTTATTCGTACATGTAACTGAAGAGTGTGAAACCCCAAAAAAATGGAGAAGTTTAATTTATCATTTGCAAAGAATGCATGGTTCTATAAAAGGGTTGCTTCATCAATAACACAAATTAGGAGGCAGGTTATAAGATTTCGGCTATAAGAAACCATTAATTTTAGTGGGTCCATCACTATGCAAGGTGTCTCACTCTAACTGCTTTGTTTTCTGGGGCACCATAGAAGGCTCCTTCCCAAACAAAACCTTATGGCATCATGTACTTCATAACACATTTAGTTTATAATTCAATTTCAGGCATGGCATTTATGGAAAGTAGACAGGGCACTGGATTTTATGGATCAGACACTATCTCAATCATGCAAGGCAGATGAATATTTGAAGTGTATAAATGTCGGACTGTTATGTGTACAAGAAGATCCAAATGATCGTCCCATCATGTCGAACGTAGTTTTCATGCTTGGAAGTGATTCCAGCACTCTTCCTACTCCCAAACAGCCAGCCTTTGTTGTTAGGAGATGCCCTTCTAGCAGGGCTTCTTCTTCCAGTAAACTGGAATCTTGTTCGCATAATGAATTGACTGTCACTCTAGAAAACGGCAGGTAGCCTATCCTAATTCATGTTTGCAGAATTTCTGCAAGGTTCTGCATAAAGCATTGAATTTTGAGTGTGGATTTTGTTTTTAATTTATTTTCAATGGAATCCTGAATTGTGATAATCTTCTGAACGTAATGTCGATGGTTCCTTGTTTCATCCTCGTATGAGCACGTCGAATCCGAGGAATAGATTTGATGACAGAAGAAAATGAACATAATTTGGATATTACTTTCCTTGTTGGAATTTTCAATATTGCTCTAAGATTTTTTGTTCTTTATTCAAATAAACTTCCATGTTAGTGATGCCATTGTGTCCCAGCTATACTAGATCAATATAGATAGGACTAGTGATTTTAATTTCTAAACCAAATATTTATTTATCCCCGTATTCATTGTCATTTGCCTTTATTTAGGGTGGGTTGACAAAGGTGGAGGAGGCAATCACCGGTGAATTTCCCGTCTGACTTCGATTTTTACCCACGAAATCGTCATAATTCTCACAGGTATATTACGAAAAGTCTCAAACAAGTTGCCCTTCAAGGTTTTGACCCATTTTATGCCCTTGCCTACAAGGCTGTAACTACACTGGCTTCTACGTCCACAGTTTTGACCAGCTAAACATGGTGTGAGACTAGGCTACACGTCAACCATTTCTGGAATTTCATAGCCACTTAAACCTTATTTTGGTCCTTATTAATGGAGGTTTTTCAATTTGATTCTTTATACACATATGTCGTTGAAATAAGCTCTCACATAAAACTATTTATCAAATTAGTCTCTCCTTGCACCGGCTATCTAAAAATTTACTCAAGTATGATGTAAATGATAAAACGTGGAAATAAGATCAAATGTCATGCCAACCTGTCAAAATATTATTTTGATCCCTCAGAGAGAGGAATATTCTTATTTGGTCCTTATATTTCCAATATAATCTCTCATACATGAAACTATTATTAAGTTGGTCTCTCAATGTGCTAGCCATTTAAATCTTCACAGAAATATGATATGGACGGATAAATGTTGACGGGACGACATTAAATTTTATGTTAGCTTCACCCTTTTTTTTTTTCTGTCTTGGTCTCTTTTTAATTGATTAAAATATTTATTCCCTTTCTTTTCGCTTCTTGCCCCTGATCCAGCAACGTCATGACCTGCTTGTTTAATGATATTCTCAATGTTGTAACTCAGGGCAGGGATGAAATATGCTTAGAAAATTTGATACTGAGAAGTATAACAGATTAACAGCCTCCTCAATTGACAAATAAACTTCTAAAAAATTACATATAAAGTCAACTAATTCTGTTGTTTCTTTTGCTTTATAACAAATTTGGCCACAATAAAAAAAAAACCCATCCAAAAAATCTCTTAAATTTTCTTTCCTTGAAAAAAATACAAGAGCTTTTCCTGTTTTAAAATTCTCGCGCCATTTCTGTTTTAATTCACACAGCATTGCACAAAAAAGTACCACATTCTGTAGTGTAAAGAACCCAAGTCTTATTGACACAAAAAAAAAAAAAAACCCAAGCCTTAATCACTTTAGTGAACCCCACAACAGAAATTTCCACTCCCTGCACGAAAAGCTGCGACACTGTGTTTTGTTCATGGGTATTTTAGTTGTTCAATAGGAGACTCAGAAGAAAAAATCCAAACACAGTTTTAATTATGTTGTCAGGAAGAGAAAAGTGGGTCAAATTTACTATTTCAAGGACATGTCAAGTTTAACAGTACATATTATACTTTATATACTTTTAAAAGGCCGATACAAGGACGAACCATCAAGTTTATTTACAAAAAGATCATTTTGAGAATAACACCTGAGAGATGAAGGACCAATATAAAGTTTTAGTGTACTCTCATAGCATACAATGTTACCACGTTAATGTTAAACGGTCATATTTTTAGTTAGAGTTTTAAATGGTTAGCACACGGAATGACTAACTAGATAATGGTATCATCTCTTAAAAAAAAAAATTTTTTTTAAAATCTAGGAGAAATTAAAATTAAAAAAAAAAACCCTCACCTAGCACAATGAAAATGAAGTCATTAGGGGTCCAGAATTATGGGCTTCATTCATATTTTTATTTACAAGATAGGAAACTATTATAAAGCGTCAGTGCTTGCGTTGGTCTTCAATTGTCACCTAGGCGCCAGAAAGGTTGAAGATTACGTGTTTGCATATATAATTAAATAATCGTGGATATCAGATTTGTTTATAGTAGTTGCCTCGATTATCAACATGACGAAGCAGAGGGCATCTTCCTCTCTAAGATTGAGAGAATCCCTTTAAAATTTGGCACCTAGAGGTTGATAGACACCTCTTCACCTGATCCATGGATTATTTATAATAATAATATATATAGACTAAAATCCTCTAATAATATACAAAGTTAATACTTATATTTGTAGCATAATACTGCAGATAAAAGCATGGTTTAGCAACAAGGTATGAACACTTCTGCTTTGCCAGTGTAGAAGCTGCCTTTATTCTCATCCGATTCGTGGAATATAAACTTAGATTCCATCCTCCCCTATTTCACTTTTCCTTCTTGAATTTCCTTTTCTTCCCCTCTTTGATTCTCTGTATAATTATAGCTATATGAAACTCATGCTTTCACATGGTAGTGTGAAGCAGTGTGTTCATATTGTATAGGTCACGTTATTCTTGAGTATTGCGTCTACTTAGATGAGAGGAAAGAAGACAACAATGGAGGCAAGAGAGAGGGAGAGAGAGGAGTTTGTATGATAAGTAGGTGAGGGGAAAGTTGGTGGGTGCTTCCAATGGAGAAGAATACGCCATTGCCCCATAACTAAGCATATGACGATTCCTTAGCTTCGGGCCTTGGGTTCCTTGTGAGTTTTTAGAAAAGGTGTGGTGCAACTTTTGACCAAATGCCATTTTCCTTGATAAATTTTTTTAAAAAAGAAAACTTAATGCACTTTTGATCACTCTAATTTAATACAAATTTTAATTTTATTCCAACATAGAAAATGTTCTCCTACTTTTTTGAAAAAAAAAGTTGTTTCTTCATCCCATAATCCATCCAAATAATGTTTAATTTAATAATATGCTGATTCACGTCATTATAAAGTAAATAAATAACATTTAAACCAACAAAGTAGTAAATTTAACGTTAAATTTTATATGAATTATGAGAAGGAGGAATAAAATTATCTTATTTTTAAAAATAAAAAACAATATTATCTCATTTTAAACTATAGATTTATATTAATATTCTTATCAAATTAAATGAGAAAAAGAAAAGAAAAGAAAAGACCGGCCAAGCCCCTCTTTGACAACAACAACGACAATTTTTTGGTCTCAATAGCTGAAAGTCAACTGTCACAAACACGGGCTATACAAGGGATACAACCACCACAAAACTTTCCATCCTAACTCCTGTTCCATTTTACTTTATTTTTAATTTTTTAAGAAGACGAGTAAATGAGAAAATCATTTTTAGTCAATTTATAAAAATTAAATTTTATATATATATATATATATCATAAACGAATTTTTTTCCTTGAATTTAATTTTAATATCTTTCTTCATTTATTTATGGTTAGTCTAACTTTATTTTTTCTTATAAATTAACATTACCAGAAATTTCGATAAAATGACAAATTATTTTAATTTAGGGCCTATATAAGAAAACTCAACGGACAAAGCCACGCCGCTGACAAACTTCTAGGAAGCAGGGAAGCAATTGCGATCTTTAGAAGCGAATCCGAATGAAAGGCTGTCATCTCATAATTATACGTTCATGGATCTTTACTTTTTGCTCCTTCCTTGAAGTCCTTCTTTAGACCTTTCCCATTCTTCGATTCCTCCTCTATAAATATGACTAGCCACCCTCTCTCTTGCCTTCATCACCAGACAAACATACACTAATTCTATATATTTCTGTTATAGCGGTATAGATTTGGTCTTGATCAGAGCGTCAACAATGGCGGGGATTGGGTTCAAAGATTTGCTGCCTGTGATGGCTAGCAAGCTGGGAGGTGAAGGTCTGATGAAGGAGCTGTGCAATGGGTTTGAACTGCTGATGGATAAAGACAAAGGGGTCATCACTTTGGATAGCTTGAGAAGCAACTCGGCTCTTCTGGGTCTTGAGGACTTGAAGGAGGACGAGCTTGTGGGCATGATGAAGGAAGGAGATCTCGACGGCGATGGAGCTCTCAGTCAGATGGAGTTCTGCGTTTTGATGTTCAGATTAAGCCCAGACTTGATGAATAGCTCCTGGTTTTGGCTCCAGGAAGCTCTTCAAGATGATCTCAATAACTTGAATTCCATTTGATTTCCTTTGTTTCAGTTGTTTCGTACATAAATGTATGCCTTCTATTCATATTGAACTTGAAATTTAGATGAAGAGTATGGAGTAAATTCATTTTCATTGCCATCACAGTTTTAATCGTTGTGAATTATGCTTATAAGAATCTGCGTTGGGCTTTCATTCTGAAAGTGAAAAAAGAAAAAAGAAAAATTTCCCCTTCTTTCTCCGAACTTGAAATAGAAATTTTACATATTATTTTGGTGATGGATTGGATTTAGGAATAGTTAATGAATCTATTGAATGAATTTGTAGCATTTATCTTTACGGAGAGTCCAATGGAAGCATGCTTGGAACCTTCCTAGAACCCTATTCATTCGAAAGGCAAAGTAGCTGTTGGCCGGCACATGTCAAATTCTAGACAACCTCTACTTTTTCTAAAGTTGAACTTAAACCTGAAGCCAATTATTTCATTTAGCAGTGACAAAAAGATGTATTATAAAACATTTTTAAGAAAATACGTAAATTGAGTCAGAAAAAATAGAAAATAGGTAAATGTTATATATAAGAAAAATAATTATAACCAATAATGAATAAACATCATAATTATACCATAAATATACAAATTTTTCATATTTATATATTTATCTATGATTAATTTAAATTCTTTTGATTTAATTGATTTTGGGTTTAATTAAGGGTAAGGATTAAATTAAAAAAACTAAAACTATATGGAGTAATTTTAAAAAAATGTGTAAGGACTGATTTGCAAATTCAGATAAATTATAGAAACTAAATGGTAAATTTTTTTCGACATTCTTTTTAATAAAATAAGCATATATTTTCAACATGATAATTTTATTTTTTGTTATAAATTTTATTAATCATATGCTAATTGTATAAATTTTATGAACAATTACATTTGTTTAATAAGTTATCATTGCATAATTATTTTTTTAATATATATATATATATATTCTTATTAAAATTTATAATATCGATAGCATCTATTATTGGGAAGTCTTAGCCACTAAGCTATCTTTGCTATACTCAACTGGATTAGACTTAATATATCTACGTTATCAAATTTTGTAATTATTGCACAATAAATATATGTTTAATTAATAATATAATTTAATTTAATTTATATTATTATTTATAATAATCATACATGTATTAGTATATAAAAAATTATATATTTATTATATTTTAATTAAAAATTATAATTAATATATATATATATATATATATATATATATATAAACTATACATAAAATTCTTCTTATCGATTTTACATGTCATGGTACACAAAGTGATATTTATTTTACGGACAAAATCTACTAATTCAGCGAGGGACCATCAAATTAATATTTATTTTCGTATATGTACTATTGATACTAATGATATTTCCATTCGATAATTCACCCAGAGTATCGATATTTTTTTCTTTCTTAATTTGTAGGGGTTGAGTGTAAGCATGGGAAAGTGAAGGATAAAAAATCAATTAAAATATTTAATATATTTTAAAAGTTTTAATATAAATAACATAAGGAACAAATATATTGCTATTTTAACTATAATATTTAAAAATAGATTTTAGCAAAAAATATTAATAAAATAATTAAATCAATACATTTATTTTTCAAAAATTTATTATCATAATGTAGATAAAATATTTAATAAAATAAGAAATATAAGTAATAAGTATATATATATATATATATAGAGAGAGAGAGAGAGAGAGAGAGAGGGTAAGCAAAATATAGTTTACAGTAGAGAAAATATGCCGTAATTTTATGTCGTGTGATGTGAAGGGGTGAATTAAAAATAAAAACATCGACCATGAAAAAAATAAACTATGAAACAACGAACAAAAATGAAATGAACTCTTTGAAACATGAAACTCCCTAGCAACTATAGTCTGAAAGAAAGGTGCAAAATTCAATCAATAAGAAATGATTGAATTGAAGAAAATAAAGCGAAGCTGTGAAAGTAGTGTTAAGAGTGTTACTGATTGTTGAAGTTTTAACCTAAAAATGTTTATACATATAATTTAATAAAGATTAAAGTTTGAATGTTAGAGCTATAAAATAAATAAAAAATAGAAAGAATATAAAGACATACCTAAACTAATGATAAATGATATAATTTATAAACAAAAAACTCTAAAGAAACAAATAGAGAAAGCATACGTAACACATTGAAAAAGATTGAGGGAAAATAAAATTTGTGTTATTTTAAAAAGTTAATATTTAATATTTCCTTCAAATAATATAGAGGCCAAGTAAAAATTTATGTGTTATATATATGGTCAAAATTAAATTATATATTACTTTGATTCATTATATATCAATTATGTAAGAAATTTTAAGGGATCACAGCATATAAAGGCCCTTAATTGTAAGCGAGTCAAGCTACTTATTTAAATTTAAAATATATTTTTAATTACCAATTAAATTTATAACAAAAATACAGTATTTCTCAATTGAATTTAAGAAATTGATTTTCTCAATTTCTTACTTATCTACCACATTTTCTTCTTCCCTTTGATCCAGCAAAAAGTATTTCCTTCGTATTCCTGCGTCTGTATCAGAACCTTTCGGGCATGGCTGTGGACTCCCATCGCTTGTCTTAACTCTGAATTTGAGCAGCTGCAGATAAGAGTGAAGAGAGATAGAAAGATCAAATGGGGCAAATGGATAGGCAAATTCAGGTTTTCCTTAACAGGCTCTCGTGGGCATGTATCACCATAGCTTCTTTTACCCTTCTCCTTCTCTTCCTCCAAACCCCTGAAACCTGTGTTCCTCCAGATGCACCCCCCAAACCTCACCTCCGATTCCCCAAATCCTCCTGCGACTTCTCCCCTCGCGTCCACGTTTCCATCGACAAGAAGAACAAACGCCTATGGTCCTCCAAAGAATGGCAAAAGAAGGTCAATTCCTACATTAAATTCTTCAAATCGATTCAAGATCTGGGTCTTCTCAATAAAGACTACAGAGTTCTCTGTGTTTCCGCCGGCGCCGGACACGAGGTCATGGCTCTGAACAATATGGGGGTGCACGACGTCACTGGAGTCGAATTGATCGATTCGCCGCCACTGGTGAGTCGGGCTGATCCGCATAACTTGACGTTCTTTAACGATTCGTTTGATTTCGCATTCAGTGCCCATTTTGCCGAGGCGTTGTTTCCTTCCCGATTCGCGTCGGAGATGGAGAGGACGGTTGAGGCCGGGGGGGTATGTGTGCTTGTTGTCGAGGAATGTGGGGATGATGAGGTGAAGGAGATTGTGGGCTTGTTTAGGAATTCGCGATTTATTAGCTCAAATAATGTTACTCTGATTGGATTAAAATTGACAAGTATTATTATGAAAACGAGAAGTTCTCCATGACTGTTGGTTTAAATTTCCAATTTTTTAGTATACTATATTTCATCTGTTGCTATACGGATACCTGCCTCTACACGTATGATGATGGTTTAAATTGAATCATGGCCTGCTACTTTAAGTGTTGCTGTTGTTTCCAGAAGTTAACATTCACAAGCTTCAAGTAAATTTCACATTTCTAACTTGCCTTCGAAGCGACTGAAAAGTTTGGCAGCATGAAAAGTGGAGCTGATTATACCCTAGCCTTGCCTAGAATAGATCTAGATGGGTTGTTTTGTTCGATCAGATTTTATGTCTAATTAACTTTGTCATTGTTGAGGGCCAGTAAGACCTCAGTTTTTTCCTAATTGGATCTTGGGATTTTGTCATGGCTGGTTGCTGGAATTATATTGTTTTGTTCTGTTGTTCATGAGCATGAGAATTTACACCTATCCTTGTCACAGGAATAGAACTGAAACTGAAATGTTATAGCTTCATTGGTTGAATTTAAAAGTATATATATATATATATATATATATATATATATTTATGAATAATCTTGCGGCACATGAATAGTGAAGGTATTTTGGATTTTATGCAAATAGCAACTTATGATTGATGGTCAAGATAGGTAATTATTGGACGTAAATTGTGGTGTTGTAGCTGTTGTTGACTGCAGCTTGTTTGCATTGCTTGGTTCTTTGTTTTTTTTTTTTTTTTTTTGGCCAATGTATATGGATTAGTTCAGACCTACAAGTTATATCAGGATTCAGGGATCATATTCATGCAAATTAGAGTCCTTGAACTAGGGAACTACAATTTGGAGGTGGTTCGTAAGTGGCATAAGTCATTTTCTCAAATAGACTGACATTTGATGCTTGTAATGCTTCTCCATGTGAATTTCCAAGGATGATGTTTTCCACTATTCAAGAGGATTTCTTATCTGTTTGTGGGTAAATAATGTTTTCTGGCACTTTTTGTTTCCTTTCACTCTCAAGTCTGAACTCATCATCAATTCCTGGGGCTATCGGATCATCTTCAGAGGTAGTTGGGTATAATGCGCCATATGCTGAGCACGACGCCTGTGAATTGTGTTAAATGTATAATTGATTAAAAACTCTTTCCGATGCAGTAAGAGGATTGGTAAGATAGGTGATAAAAGGTATTTGTATTCCAAGGAAAATAAAGGGTGAACAGTTCTTTTTGTTTGGCCATCAAAAATGGGTTAACAGTTAGTTGCTGAAAATGGAGGAAATATGGGTCTGAACCTATCCTGCTTGATGGAAATCAAGTTGCAGAATCATCTTCCTGAATAGACTTATTCTGCCGTTTCACTTAAATCTAGATATTCCCATTGCAGCACTTCCTTTTCATCCTCCAATTATGCTTTCTTCGGTGGATAGAATGTTCAGTTGCAGTAACTCGGCCATATTTTTTCCCTTTATTGTACCTAAATGATGTTCCGATGTATTTATTCTCAATGTTGCATGTCACGTAACAAGTGATGTTGGTGCTACTTGACTTGTAAGCTCATGGTTTGATGCTTGTCAACCTTGAAGCATTAATACCAACTTTAAGTTTATACCAAATGTCATGCAATTTAGAGCACAATGCGATTTGAAATATCGGGCTGGCGTTATAATGAGAGAAATTCTTAAATAGACTTACTCTGGCAATTTTGGTAGACTAAGCCACTGAAAGTTACTGGACATACATTTGATTGGTTTGGTTTGCCAAAAATTAATATTTTGCATTTAAATTAAAATTTTCCATTATTATTGTTACTTTCATATCTTAAAATTATTAATAGTTTCTATGATTTAGAAGACTTCATTGAATGAAATGTGCTTGTAAAAAATATGCATACGCGCGCAAACTGTTCTGCCTTAGAAACATCAATCATGAGCCAATGAACTTGTACCTTACCTGCTTAGCCTTTGATTCAATGTTCATCATTTGATTCTTATTCCGTTCCTTTTCTTACTCCTAAAGCCTCGTGACTCTTTTATTTAAAATAATAATAATTATTTTTGACGGAAACGCAAGCTTGCAGTCTCGCAGAATACCGCAGATGAGTCTTAAATTAGATTTCGTATATTCGCGAAATCCCTCCTTTGTTTGTTTTTTTTTTTTTTTTGGGTTTCTTTTCTAAACTGTAGCGAACAAAAACGTGAAAAACACAGAGCTTCAATCTGATTTTTATATTCAAATTATAGGGAATATTAGGGTTGAATGATAACACACTCACGCTTATATTTGTAACTGCAATCTTAATCTTTCTGTTTCCACAACGATGTTTCACTTTCTAGACAAACTGGAAAAAACTAATTGAACATACTATGGCTCAATTGGAGGATGAGCATTCAGTTATTAGTATCCCTTTTCCTGGTAACCCGAATGTAGCAAAAAACAGCAGCGAAAATAGCAGTAACAAGACCACCTATAATCACACCACCACCGGCCACAGACTTGTCAGTGGAATGATGCTTTCCAAGCCTTCTATTCTCTGGAGCTTCTGCTACTTCATGCTCTGATAGAACCGCACCCCCAGAAACTGGCTGATCTGCTATATCATGATCGCTCTTTTCGTGTAATTGAACGTCTGTCTGGGTTTTAATCTGCAATGGCTTTAGCTCTGCCATGGCTTGAAGCACCAAGATCTGAGCTAGCAGAAGAAAAGCCAAACCAAGTTTACCCATTCTGAACAAAATGAAAATCTGAAGCAACAACTTGGGGTGGTAGCTGCTGAAGAAAGTGGGGAGATTTGGGTTCAGGGTTTTAGAGAAATTAAAGAGACAATGTTAAGAAAGCTGATACTAATATTCTAATGAGCTCACCCCGAGGTAGAAGGAATTTAAGTAGAGGGGGGAACCCTGAAGTTGGATCTTTTTTGTGGTTAGAAACGCAGGTATATGGCATGGAAGTTGGTCCCATCCATAATAAAGGACCTATGAAAAAGAAAGGTAAGTTTGGTTTTGAGGTGGTATAAAGGTTGCTGTCTGTCTCAATCTCACATATCAGCTGAAGGCGGGCCATAAGGATTTAGGACAGCACTCTAAACATTGTCAACCGCTGGATTCCCTCTCAACCTGAATTAGAATCCGTTTATTTTATCTGAAACAGTAAATACTAAATACTGCTACTCACAGGACAGGACACTTTCATATACTTGTCATGCATCAACTCATTTTAGTTAGTTCAACTTTGACATCTTTTGTTACATTGTAATGGGTAGGGCTAAGATTGCATTAACGTATAAGATTATAAATATGATAAATGGAAGAGGCGTCATATTCCTAATTTTCTGTTTTGTGGTTTTGAATAGGAAGGGGACAGTTGGCAGTGGGAAATTGAGAATGTATATATACGTGTGTGTGTGTAGCTGGGAATTAGCAGGTGCATTGATCTCCTATCACTTTCATCGTAGAGATGATCGATTATGACACTGAGCCTAGAATGTTGATTTGGACCTGCAGTGATAATAATAATAATAATAATAGTAATTATAGTGTACTAATTATACTTAGAAAAAAAGAAAACAAGAAGAAAATGATCAGAATTTTATAATAACCTGGGGCTGAAAAGTCGGTGAATGCTAGTTTAATAATGAGCAAAAAGCAATGTCTGTATGATACTTCTCTATTCCCAAAATGACTGAAGTTTCGGTGATGCAGCTCAGCAGCTGCTTGCTTTTAGGTTAATTCTTAGTTCGCTTAAACCCAAACCTTAAGGTATGTTTCTACTTTCCATATCTATGAAGCTTTACAGCTCACGATCTAGTTCCTGTACACTCGTAGAAACTTCCCAAGATACAGTGGTAGCTATATTAGCCGAATATTTTGGAATGTCCTAACTTCTTGCTTTTATGATCGAATCTCGATTTACAGAAATTTCTGGGACAAAAGATTTTTTTTTTTTGGTTATTTTGGTTCAAACTATGATTTAAAAGTAGATACTTCAACTTAGACTCCAGAATTATTGATTCAAAGTTGGTTGATACATCAAAAGATGCTTCACTTACGAATTCAACCAGGTTAGGCAATCTTTTAGATTTCGTTATCAAATAAAGTGTCAATCATTCTAGTATAATTTTCACCAGCTTTGAGCCTTTCGTTGATTGATTTTCTGTTTATTTTCAATTGAAAAGTCATGGCTGACGACAACAAAATTTAATTTAATACATTGAAACGAAACCCGCAAGGAGCTTGAGTTTTCACAATAATGCACGCATAGTTTGGATATAACCCGTGCCCTTTTCAAGGATTAAATCAGTACATTTAACTGATTAAGCGTAGCTAATTTAAATCAGCCTGGTCTTTTACAAATATCTTGGAAGATCATGAAGTTTATATGAAGTATTATCACAGGAAGTCATCCTGTTGTTATAACAATCCAAAGCTGAACTCACAGTTCAAGCTATTAATGGAGAGTTGGGCTTGCGTATGGCAATGTAATTAGGTTGGATAATGAAATTGGGGGGTAGCCAAATTGCAAAATCCTTAAATAGAGTGGAGCCTTGTGTTTGAGGAAACTGGGGTGGCAGGTGTAGGTGCATAGTCAACTCATGGGTGTACGGTCCCCAACATTTCATGGCCTTGACTTGCAAGTTCCAGAACACTCTTTCACCACGTCCTTCAAATCATTACATGAAAGTTCGGCACTGAATGGTGCTGTTTATACTTTATATGCATAGTGTTATATTTTGTTATCTTATTTTGTATAAAAAATACTATTTTTCTTGAAAGAATAACAGTAATTAAGCATGCAGGCCGACCGTAACCAGACATAGCCTATTATAGTTTTCAGACGTCGATTACAGTGGCTCTACCCAAAACAACATGCAGGCATTGTGGTTCTCTATGTTGGGGTATGACCTGTTTAGTCTGTGTTCTGCTATTTGAGTCATTTGAGATTGATTTCCAACCACTAGTTTCCCTTGCAGCAACTATAGAAAAGGTGGAGACCGGAGAGTAATATCTGGAGCCCTACAGATTTAAAAAATTTAAATTTTTTTTGAAAAATAAGATACATTAATATTTTAAAATTTTTATATATGAAATAATATTTTATCAAAAAAAAAAGACTGAACTTCTAGTACCTTATAATTTATTTCACACATCTTACAATGTGCTTCAATCTTTTTTCTTTAATAAAATATTATCATGTATAAAAAATTTTAAAATATTAATATATTTTTTTAAAATTAATTAATTTTTATATCTTAAAAAGCTAATTCTTTTAAATCTAGAAGCTTCAGATACTACTGGAGAAACAAATTTCCTCCGACAATTGGAAGGGATATATACTCAGAAGTGGTGGGCATTCCAAATAGCTTAAATCAACTCAAATTAAATCA
The DNA here is from genome assembly GCA_037074485.1 of Delonix regia. Lineage (NCBI taxonomy): Eukaryota > Viridiplantae > Streptophyta > Magnoliopsida > Fabales > Fabaceae > Delonix > Delonix regia. The sequence goes on from CM073455.1 coordinate 7,702,668, forward strand.
ACTTCAAAATAAACTACCAAGGAAATGATGGGTATCAAATCCATCCAACTAAAAGTAGTATACTAAACAATGCGGAAAAGAAGGAATTGAAATTGGGGGCGGAGATTTAGCAAAAATGTAATAAAGAGCAATAATTAAAATCAAGGGAATAAAACAAACAACTAGTATGAAAAAATTTCAAAAATAATAGAAAGTCAATTTAAAAAAATTAAACTGAGAAACAAAGTACATAACTAAGGAATATTTTGTTTTAGTATTTGCAAGATTTGATCATTAATAAAAATATTAATTCTCTTTTCTTAATAAATGGCTGTAATTTTTAGCAAGTTCTAACAACTTAAATTTTCTTCGATATATTGATTAAGAAGAGCTCTTTAATCAAATCTTAGTTAACTAAACTTTAAGTAAGAATTTAAAGATTTAATTAGTTAATTGTAATAAAATTAAGAAATCAATGACTCTAATTTGTCAAAACAAAAAAAAAAATTTAATAAATTATTTTTCACATTCCATCAATATAAGAGAAAACACATGCACAATCTCTCATACTAATTTTCTACCAAGTTTTGGTTTAACCAAATAATTATGGATTCAATTAAACCAAATGAAAATTAAGCATCTTTGGATAAAATAAACAATGGGTCCTTTCATCTATTCACTCAAAAATGACACAAGTATGATAGGAATTCAAAAATACTATAAAGAAGAGAAAAAGAGAGAGTTTAGATCTATCTCACAATATTTGATGAATTCATAACAACAATCTTTAGTTAGATAAGCAAAATTAGCTACTTGTGGATAAAATATCCACAATATTCATTTAAAGTCACATTTAAATTTGCTTGGAATGAAAAGTATCTCATCCTTTACTAACTTCCTAATATTTTCCCAAAATAAAATGTAAAAAGTATGTCAAAATTACCCAAAAAACTTCCCTTGCCAATTTTCTTGGTGCTTGTAATGTCCATAAGAGAGAAAGTAAGTCAAACGGGTTAACTATCCTTTTTTTCTGATTAAAAATAGCAATTAAGTTATGCTCATAACTTACTTTGTAGATCTCAATTATTGTACAATATAAAACATATTTACGCCTTGCTTTATCACTAATTTCAACAAAATTAATTCCATGACATGAAACCAACCAAAACAACTAATTACCACTTGATTTCTTAACTAAAACACTAAAATTAAAATCAAAACAAAGCTAAAAATATGTCAAAGTAAAAACCTAACAAAAGACTAGTTCACATGAGAGCAAATCTTCTGCAATAGAAAATTTTATTGCAAATTCTGTAATCATTAGATCTTTGATCCAATAATTCACATTTTTTATATATATTTTAATTTAATTCTTCAAAAAGAATAGACTATTAAATTAAGATCTAATTATCTACGTTTGTCTGCAATAGGATTTTTTACTATAGAAGATCCAAACACTAGTTGATATCGGTTCTAATTCTAAAAAAGAAAATTTTGGACGATACTAATTCTGAAGATGTTAAAATCGAGTTGTTCGGTTCAATTTTTAATGATTATTATTTTTTGTTATGGTGAACTTGTTGTAAGTATTGTTTTCCCACAAAATATAATTTTTTAGACAACATCTAAAATAATAATAATAATAATAATATTATTATTATTATTATTATTGTTATTTTGCTCAAATGGAAAAAAAAGTTCAATTACCATGTACAAGCCGTCTAAACTGACTAAACCGATGTATGAACGGGTTAAACTGGATAGATGTCTCTCTTTAACAACCAATATGTGTGTAATTGACTGAAAACCAAACAAAACTAAGCCTATAAAGACATGTACAAGATATATAGTGCTCGTGATGCTCCACATGTTGAGTGATTGTAATCAACTTGGAAACATGTTCCCTCAACTAAGTTTACAAGTAATTGCAGTGATGTTTTAAGCCCCATTAGATACCTTATGCCCAACTTTCTCTGGATCATCTTGTGTGGTTGTGTCTGTTTCATAAAATTTTGCAGACCTAAAAATTCATATTTTTAATCACAGTATAGAGATGATATTCTACAGTACACCACTACAACCGTTCCAAGTCAATAATATACTCTATGTTATTCTTATCCACATGGAAAATCTTGCAGCACTTATCTCAGAATTCATAAGGAGTGGCTCTGATAAATACAGCACCACTAATGGTGTAAAAATCATAACACGAACAAGATGGATCTAATTCAAGGTCCTATTTTTTTAAATATGCAATCTCGGTGCTTGACTGTAAGCACAAAAAAATAAGTTTTCAAACTCTGAACAATTTTATCATTATGCGAGCAAGACACCATTTGGTTTTCCATCTAGCAGTTGATTCTAAATTTAATCGCTTAATGATTTCTATTCTCAATTTAGTTTCTACTTATTTTCATTGTTAATTTAATTTTTTACTTAACTAATGTGTAGGAATAAAATGTGTCAATTTTCATATTAATAAGAAATTAAATTAAAATTATTTTTTATTTTCAATTTGTTCTCTTACTTTCAATCTGTTCTCAATTTAGTCTCTTGTTAATATAAAAGTTAATAAATTTAGTCTATAAGTATTAATTAAATTTTAACTAAATATATTAATTAGTCTCTAAATATTGATTGAATTTAGCTAAATATATTAATTTTTATATTAGTGAAAGACAAAACTAAAAATAAAAATCAATGAGAAATTAAATTAAATTTGAATAAAGAAGTAAGGACTAATTAAAAATAAAAATTAGTAAGCTGCCAAATTAAAAATTATTATTCTCACACACATGGAAGGAAACCTCAGATGGAAATAGCAGAACACGAAAAAGATGGATCAGATTAAAGGCCCTATGTTTTTGGATATGAAATTTCTGAGGCTGAGGAAAATGATTTTCCAAGCCCTAAATTTCATGAACATATCTTCATTTCATAAAACATGTCACTAGTCCATTATATGGGCCTCAAGGACGTCTTTCCAAGCCCACCTTCAGTTCCGAACTGGGCGGAAACAAACGGCGTGCCGTTTAATCGTTCACTATTTACAAGCAGAGCCAGAAATGTCATTGGAGGAGTTGGACGACGAAGTCGTTTATCATTTTTGACACAACAACTTCTCGTCATATCTCAAATATCTAAAAATACGTACGGATGACATACACGTGAAAGAATTGGAAAGTTCGGATTGTACTCTAACATGCCCCTTTAAGTTTTAGAAAATACGAATGCAATTGGCACCGACAGAATATTTAAGCCTTTTGTCTTTTCACCTACTTCAATCATTTGCCAGTGTTCCTACATTTTCTTTTCTCCATTCTGTAATCGAAAAATTTAAAACGAGTTCTAAAATAATGGAGTGTCATATCCAGCTACACATCACTTGAGGACAAATTTAAATATATCACTATACTTGTGAATGATCTCGCAGCCCCATATTTTTACCTCATGAAATATTATTATGTACATAATTGGTCCCCGTTTTCCACGTTTTTATTCGTAATCTGAGCCTCATAATAACTTAGCTCATAATTGGGTTTAAAATCAGACCCAATGCTATCAGATGTGAGTCCTATGCTCATAATGATAGAGTGTGGACCCAGTGTTGGCTCACTCCATTGCCACTCACTGATCCTCAAACTTTGAACAATTCTTATCAGAGGTCATTCTCAGGGATGTTGATACTCCACCAGATTTTGGACACGGATTTCTCAAAGTGGAGTCATGAACTGTGACGGTGGCCATCACTCTCTCTCTCTCTCTCTCTCTCTCTTTTTTGCCATTTTATTACAATCTAATCTTTCTTTGTCCAATTCTGGGGTTTGTGGAGAAGCTTTAACTTGTTAGGAAAGGACGACAAATGCAGATAATAAAATGTTGCCGACAATAGCTTACAGTGTATGGCAGACACAGGGAACGATAGGGACGCCCCCTCTTCCTTTGCCATTATATTCAGCTTGCAGATCTGAAGATAGATCTTACTTGGGCGGAAATTTTGTGATTTACAGTAATTTTAGTTTGGCCACTTCTCTTGAACTGTATCTGTTTTCTAAATTTTTATTACAATGAAATGAAAAAAAGACTTTGTGTTGAATAGAGTGTTGAGTAGTTTTGTGACATTAAGTGGAATTTAACAAATATTATAATATGTCTGTTGAGCTAATAAAATATATCTCTTAATATGAAAATAAACAATTATCAAAATATGTCTATTAGAATAAAAAGATATTAATATTAAAATATATGTCCCTTGACATAAGAAGAGAGAATATATTTCTTAATATAAAATAATTTATTTGTCCACATTGCACAAACATTAAAAATAATTAATTTATTTTACTATATATCAATACATTTTAAATTACTGTTAAAAAATTAAATTTAATAATATATTCTCATAGAAAGAAAAAATAATAAAGTAGAAAAAACTCATAATATTGGTTAGGTGAGATTAGTGAAAAGAATTGACCACAATAAACTTATTGATAGGGCAATATTATAAACTATTTAACCATGTATTATTTTATTTTGTTTTAATTTTGGACTATGTCAAATTATATTTACAATTCCTTGTTAGAAAATTTAAGAGATAATTAATTAATTCATTTATTATTTTTTTCGTTGACTTAAAAAAAGTTCAAATTTTAAAGAATTCTTGATTTAAAAGACAGTTAATTAATTCATCATTTTTCTCGTTCACTTCAAGGAATTCTCAAACTTTGAAGAATATTTCATTAATTTCTCGTTCACGCTAAAAAAAATTTCAATTGAGGATGTGGTTAATTAATTAATGATTTTATTATTTTTCTCTTTTACTACAAAAAATTCACTTCAAATAATTTTTTATACATGTATGAAAAAGGAGAAAAATTATCACATGAGTGATGCAGAAACCCAAGGATATAAAGAACTTGAAACTCCTAAAACAAACAATATGGCAAAAACATGAAATGGAATAAACCCCTAACCTATTAAACCCCTAAAAAACAAATGCAAAATGGAAACATAAATGATAGATTAATTAGAAACAATAATGAATTCACCTTGCTAAGAATTAATTCTTGTTGCAATAGAAGCAGATAAGATATCCTCTCTTATAAAATTCTAGTCATGCCAAGAAGGAAACTAAAGAGTTTCTTTGATAGAACACAATTTGATGTCTTAAAAAGTTGATGTTTAAGCCTTTTTATAGGCATCAGACTTCTTAAGAAACCTTAATTCAAAATGTCTCCTTGGGACCTTAATAAGTTAGGTCAAAGAAGGCAAAAATTAACTTCAGACATTGAAATAGAAGCCCAATATATAACTATACATATTCTAGGCCCAAATCAATTATAATAAGGTCAAAAACACTTATTATAATAGCATCATCTCAGGATGACATGAACCAAATGAATTGGGCTTTCATTTGGGCTAGACATGAATTAGATGAATAACTTAGGTTTTGTTCTCCAAGCCTAAGTTGTCCAACTGGATTTCTTCCACATCCTTTAAGAATCTTCCCATATAAATTTGTAGTGATTCTTTGAACTTATTGACTTTTATTCTTATAATTGGACCTCGAAGGAAAATTCAGATCATCATTCATGTCATCGTGCCTCTTGTCATCTATGCTTACATCATTCCCTCCTTCCTAAAAAAGACTTGTCCTCGAATTTAAATTTAAATCAATTGGAGAAAAATTAAAAGCATTGAAAGTAGCACTTACAGTATACTAACAAGGAAGATTAATCTTGTAAGCGTTATCATTAATTTTTTCCACCACTGGTAATGGGTCGTCTCTTCTAGTTTCAAACTTGGACTTCCTTTGGTATGGAAATCCTTCCTTCCTTAAATGTATCCAAACCTAGTCACCCAGTTCAAACAACACCTGCTTTCGCCCTCTATTCACTCACTTAGCAGTTAGGCGGTTCTTCTTTTCAATCATCTCATGTGCCTTGATATGTATTGTTTTTAACCTTTTCAGCCATTTTTTCTCCATATAAACCAACAATATCACTTTAAGGCAAAGGCATTAAATCCAAAATAGTTAAACGATTAAAAATCATACATAACCTAGAAAAAACTATAGAAAAATGAATTGTCCTTTTATAAGTAAACTCAATAAAAGGCAAAAACCTCCTAAGCTTTCAAATTCTTCCCCACTAAGCAACAAAGTCCCTAAAGTTCTATTTACCACATTAGTTTATGGATAGTAAGTAGTAGAATACAATAGCTTGGTACCTAACTTACCTTACCAAACTTTCTAAAAATGGCTCAAGAACTTAACTTCCCTATTTGAAACAATGGATTTAGGGATACCATGCAATTTACAACCTCTCAAAAAAAACAAATTAGCAATGTTTATTACATCATCAGGTTGGTGGTAATCAGTGAAATGTATCATTTTGATAAACCTATCAACAACAACATAGATACTATCTCTACCCTTCGTAGTTTTAGGCAATCCAAACACAAAATATATGGAAATATCAATCCAAGGGCTAATAGACACAAGTAAGGGTGTATATAGCCCATAGGGCATAGACTTCAATTTAGCTTGCCTACACGCAATACATTTAGTACAAACTCTCTCAATATCCTTTCACATGTGTGGTTTACAAAAATGTTCAAATAACACATCCAAAGTATTATGCACACTAAAGTGGCCTATCAAACCACCATTTTGAGATCCTTTAACAAGCATTTCACGCATAGAAAATGTTGGTACACAAATTCTATTCCCACAAAACAGAAAAACTTCATGCTATATAATTTATTAAATTCTCTTTTTTCTCAAGCAGAGAAAAAATAGCAAAATCAAAATCAGTTGCATACATGTCTTTAAATTGCTTAAATCCCATCAACTTAGAAGTAAGATTAGTGATTAAGGTATATCTCCTAGATAATGCATCAGTAACTATATTTTCTTTCCCTTACTTGTAACAAATCACATACAAAAAAGTCTCAATAAACTCAACCCATTTAGCATGCATTTTATTTAATTTGCCTTGGCCTTTGAAGTGCTTTAAAGACTCATGATCAAAATTATAACAAACTCCTTAAGAAGTAAATAATGTTGTCAAATGTCCAATGCATGAACTAAGGCATACAACTCTTTGTCATAAGTAGAATACCTAAGTTGACAACCATTCAATTTCTCACTAAAATTTGCAATGAGACATTTTCCTTGTTTAAAATGACACCAATACCAATTCCAAATGCATTACACTTAATATCAAAAGTTTTATTAAAATCAAACAAGGCAAGAATAGGTGTATAACACAATTTATCTTTTAAAGATTTAAATACAAGTTCTAGTTCCTTTTCTTATTTAAACTCAACTTCCTTCTTAACAATCTCAATTAGTAGAGCAGCAATAGTAGAAAAGCTCCTCACAAATCTCTTATAAAAACCACCTAAACTATGAAAACTTCTCACCTCACTCATACTCTTAGGCCTTAGTCATTCCTTGATAGCCTTTACCTTCTCCTTGTCAACCTTAATACCATGTGCACTCACAACAAAACCAAGAACCACAAGTCTATTAATGCAAAAAGTACACTTCTTAAGCACACTTAAAACAGCCCTAACATGCATGATATGATCATCTAAAGACTTTCAGTAAATCAAGATATCATCAAAATAAACAACAACAAACTTGCTTAGGAATTGATGCAAAATATGGTTCATTAATCTCATGAAAGTGCTAGGTGCATTAATTAAACCAAAAGGCATAACTAACCACTCATACAAATTATATTTTGTTTTAAAAGCTACCTTCCACTAATCCCCAAGTTTCATTCGAATTTGATGGTACTCACTTTTAAGATCAATTTTAGAAAGAACACAAGTGTCATGAAATTCCTTAAAAATGTCATCTAATCTAGGAATAGGATGTCGATACTTTACCGTGATTTTATTGATAGCTTTTCAATCCACACACATCCTACACATTCTGTCAATCTTTGGAACCAGCGATGCTGGCATAGCACATGGGCTTATACTTTCCTTTACATGACCTTTTGAAAAAAACTTATCCATATGCCTTTGAAGCTCTTTTAACTCCTCAAGATTACTTCTATAAAATGGCTTATTAGGAAGGCTAGCTCTGGGCATAAAGTTAATATGATGCTCAATCCCTTGTTAATGTGGTAAAATCTTAGGCATCTCATCAGGAAAAATATCATCAAACTTCTGCAACAAAGAAACAAAACCACTTGGCAACTTGCAGTTAAAGTTAGTTTTTGAAAGCAAAACCTTTCTAAGATGAATTACTATCGGAGCTCTTTTTCCTAGGTAAGCTTTATTCAAGTCTCTCTCTTTTGCATAAAAAACTCAATTTCTTCCCACTTTTATTATTGTTGTCACTTTCATCATATTGTTCACTCTTTTCTTTTTCACTCACTAGCTTTTTCTCTCCAACAAGTTCATTTTCCTTTTTACCATTTTTGTAGCCACTCACTAGTAGGCCTTTATCCTTTTTTTCTATCTCTTGAGGCCTCATGTCTCAATTCAATTTTCTTTACCTCACTACTCATATCCCTATTTGAATCTTTTTGCAGCCTCATTTAATCAATGTACACCTCTTTTAGAGATAAAGGTATAAAAGTAAACTTCTATCCTTGATGCTCAAATAAATATATGTTCATGTACCCATCATACATTACATGCTTATCAAATTGCCATGACCTCCTCAACAAGTGGTTAGCCTGCATGGATACTAGGTCACACACTACCTCATCAGAATCTACCAATTGGGAATGCAACCATAACCTGCTTAGTCACCTCACTTCACTACTTTCATTTAACCATTACAACCTATAAAAATTAAGATGCTTGTCATATTTCAACTCCAACTTTTCAGCCAACGTAGTGCTAGCAACATTAGCACAAATATCCACATTGATGATTATACTACACATTTTACCTCCAATTAAATACCTAACGTGAAATATGTTTTCTTTGTGTTTTATGCTATCTTTTTTAACATTAGAGTTCAAAACACGCCTAACAATAAGAGATTCACCTCTAACAACAAATTCAACATATTCTTCGTCACTAGTTACACTCAATAATGGTGGCACGGTGTCATTACTACTAACATCATCGTGCTCAAAATCAAAAATAATATCATCACCCTTTATAAACATAACATTTTTATTAAAGCATTCATTAGTCATGTGTCCACACTCTTAACACTTAAAGCATTTAATATCCCTATGCCTAAAAGATTTAGAAACATAATCAAAAGTACCTTTTTGTAATATAGTACTCTTCCGATTCTCTTTGAAATTGGAGTCGTTGTCATTCTTTGCGCCATTAAATTTTGACCATTTTGAACCTAGTTTGTTGTTAAAAGTAAAAATAGTCCCTGTCTCATTGTTCTTTAATTGTCTCTCCACTATTATTGTCATGTTAACCAAGTCCTCCATGTCAATATAATAGTGTAACTCCACTATATCAACAATCTTCTTATTCAAACCACTTATAAATCTAACCATTGTTACTTCCCTATCCTCCTCTATGTTGGCCATAATATGATCATCTCTATCTCCTTATGATAATCCTCCACTGATTTAAACCCTTAAGTGAGCCTATGTAACTTCTTATGCAACTCCCAATAATAGTAAGATGGAACAAACCTCTTTCTCACCACTCATTTTGTCTTATCTCATGTTGTGATAGGATCATCACCATATCTCCTCTTTTACTTCACTAATTCATAATCTGAATATTCTATTGTAACTAATCTAACCTTTTTTCTCTTCTGAATAATTATGGCATGCAAATAACATTTCAACCTTCCTTTCCTATTCAAAATAGGTTTCCACATCATTCTTACCTATAAATGGAGGAATGCTTATCTTGATAGCATTGAGATTATTATCTTTCCTTTCAATTCGCACCTTCATTTTCTTGTCCCTCATGGAATTTGCATCATTATAACCAGATTCTTCTTCTTCTTCAACAAATGGAGGCCTTCTAGTAGGTTTTGATATGCTTGAGGACTCAAAACTATCCAACCTTATGTCTAGAGCCTTGAACTGGTCTTGTATGGCCTTCATGAATAGCTTTATATCAACTTCAACATATTCTCTTGAACTACTCATAATTCTAAGTCTGCAAAAAAACTAAAAATGAAATAAAATATATTGGTAACCCTTCACACATTACCTCACATGTTTACACTCAAGGATGTTTAATTCACTTATTTTTCATACTGATTTTGGTTGTTACCTTCTTTTTAAGCTCAACAACACTTGATCCTTTTACCACTTAAGCATTTTGTCCTCGATTATACTTCATAATTGATTTCCATATAAGATAGGCCACTTTAGTAAATTAAATGAATTGAGTGGAATATATGGAATTAAGAATAATAAGAAAGTGGGCAAGATGTAAGATTAAGCACAATCAAGTTGAAGAAAGCATGAGAAAGGAAAATGATGATAGACTTCTGATAATTTACAAAGTTTGATTGTTTATACAATACTCTTGACCAAGTTTTTTTACACTATTACAACTTTTTTTTTAGCTTTTGATTTTATTTATAACGAAATAGTAACCCTAATTCCTTTAGATTTCTATGTCAAACTGCTACTCCAAGACACATTTAAAATCTTCGAATTCTTATGGTAGGCTACCAACTCTAATATACACTCATTAGAAGTCTTTAAAAGCTCCTTTAACTTTTAACTTCATAACAATGTAGCCTAATGCTTTTTGAATTCTTTTTTTTTTTTTTAATTTTCATTTTCCATAAAGCTGACTAAGATAGGATCAAGTATTGAACAAGATTAGAAGGAAATACACTGATGAACAAAAATTAATAGCAAATGGATCAATCTGGGCATGATTATGACTAAAAGAGAATGAACAAAGACTGATTTTTCTTTTTAATTTTCATTTTCCACAAAGTAGACTAAGAGAGGATAAAGAAAATAACAATACTAAACAAGATCAGAAGGAAATACACTAATAAATGAAAATTAGTAGCAAATGAATCAATCTAAGCAAGATTAAGACCAAAAAACAATGAACAAAGACTATTTTTTTTTTCTCTAGAACAAAACAAGAAGGTTGACAACAACAAACAAAAAAATAGGATAAATAAGAATTTACCTTAATCCTAGCGCTGAAACTAAATGATATGGAACCCTAAGATTATGAAGAATTTGAAACTCCTAAAATACACAGTATGACAAGAACATGAAATAGAATGTACCTCCAACCTATTGAAACCTCAAATGACAAATGCAAATAGAAATGTTAATGATATGTTGATTAATAACAAGAATAAATTCACCACAAGAGATCACATTGCTAAGAATTAATTATTGTTGCATTTAAGGAAGACAAGTTATCCTCTCCTATAGAATTCTGGCCAAGTCAAGAAGGAAACTAAATAGTTTCTTTGATAGAATGAAATTTAATGTCTTACAAGGATGATGTACAAACTTTTTAATAGGCTTCAATCTCCCTAAAAAAACTCTAATTTGAAATGTCTCCTTAGGCCCCTAATAAGTTGGATCATATAAAGCCACAAATAACTTTTGACATTGAAATAAAAACCCAATATATAACTATACATTTTCGACTAAAACCCAAATTTGGTCACCCATTCAAGGTTATTTTCTCAATTTGGATCCTTAATCACTATAATGATTAATTTGGTCTTCACTCAGCCAAATTTCATCCAAATTGTTCCTTCTTCACACATGGTTAACTAAGATGCTGACATGGCTGTTAAAAAGTTAATGTGTGACTTTATTTGCTGACTTTGAAAAATTATAAAACCTTCATCTTGCCACATCATCAATACTATGCATTCCATTATGGCTTCAATTTATCTTAGCCTTCTTCCATCTTTTGCCTATTCATGTGTCTTCCTCCATCTTCTTCCTCTTTGTGCAACTTCTAGAGACCCATTGAATGACTTAGAAAGTGAAGAGATTTAGAGTAAGACATAATGCAAAAAATTGAAAAACACAACCAAAGACAAAATTGAACACTGCAACCAAAGAAAATTGGAAAATGATTGGGAAGGGAGTGAACATTGAGTTTATCTATCATTTCTAAAAACAAAAATGCATAGGATTGAGGTTTGAATATATGATACATTAATTTTGCTTCAAGTAACCCAATAATCTAATATATGAATGCATTGTTCAAGAAAATGAATAGAACTTATGCTTCAAGCTTGTGAATGTAACAAACCCATCCTTGTATTTCTTAGAGCAATTTAGAGGTTTACTTCGGACATACTAGTAAGACTAGTTCGTTAAATCCCATTGTTGAGGTGACTTAAGCGAGAACCTTTTCAAACATTGGCAAACTGGGGAATCATTAATGACACAATTACCATTTGCTCCATATAGCCTATAATTGTCGTAGTAGTCTACTAGCTTTGTTGAATAAATTATCAATTTTTGATAAGTTTCCAACCATACATAGCGATAACGAGCACACTCTAAGATGCTAATCGGCCTTTCTCCCTTGTCTTTAGTGTTGATTGATCTTCATGGAGATTCATGAGAAGAGAAAAGTAACAAGGGAATGTCAAGAAGAGAGGAATGTGAAGTGGAGGGAGATGAAGGCCTATGCTAGTTGCCTTTTCCTCTGAGTCACACGAAGAACGAAGAGGAAGAAGATGAAGGAAGGTTGAGATAGTAAACTCCAATAAAATGCATAGCATCGATGATATGGTAAGGAAAGGTTTTAAAATTTATTTAGAGTCAACAAATATAGTCACACATCAATTTTTTTAACGGCCATATCAGCATCTCAATTAATAATGTGTGAAGAGGGACCAATTTGGATGAAATTTGGCTAAATGAGGGACTAAATTGATTATATAGGTGACTAAGGGACCAAATTGAGAAAATAGTTTTAAGTGGAGGACCAAAATGAGTTTTTACTCATACATATTCTAGGCTTAAATCAATTACAGGGAAGTCCAAAACATTTATTTCAATAGTAACATTTCAGCGTGACATGACCCAAACAAATTGGGTCTTCATTTGAACTAGACATGAATCAGATGAATAACTTGGATTTCTTTTTCCAAACCCAAGTCGCCCAACTGGTTTTTTTCCACATTCTCTAAGAATCTTTCCACATAAATTTGCAACAATTCCTTGAACTTTTTGCCTTTTATTCTTGTAATTAGACCCGAAAAAAAAAATCATATCAGTATTCATGCCATTGCACCTCTTGCTGTCTATGCTTACATCAATGAGAAGCTTACAGTTTACTCAACAGAGCCTTCTCATTAGTCAATGAAACTCTCACATTAAAAAAAACTTACTTTACTTATATATAATAGATGAAATAACTATCCAAATATGTCTCTTATTTGACACGAGCCAATTATTGAAAAATATTACTACCAAGTCTATAAATATCTTTTCTTCCAAAAATAAGGCAACTGGAAAATTATCATTATATCTTGGAAAAGTAATATCTATAATTCCTGAGTGTCCAAATAATCACTCTTTAGAAAAAGTGATTCCTCACGCTTCAAAACTTATTTCACAATTCTCTAATCTTATGCTTTTCTAATATAAGCTGTATTGATAATGGAACTTATCTTTTGGAAAAATTCTTTTAAATATTCTCCAAAATCATGACAACTTTAATCCCTCCATACTTTTTAAAGCTCGTTGTTTGAAGTAGAGGGTCCCTTAGGACAGGCATTTCATATACTGTGATGTTCTGATCTTTGTCATCTCATATATTATGTTGTCGTCACGAGTCTGGTATGAATTCTTTTAGCAGCTGTAATATCAATATATAGTGGCTTCTAAGATATTACGTTATTATCATTATCATACCAGAAATGCTGCCCTACAATCTATTGGTATATTTCTTTCATATCTTTAGGATAGGTAGCATTTTTTTCTTCGTGTATTACGCTCAACGATCTTCAATACCAACAGTTTTCAAATCAATGAGTGTATATTTATTTATATTAATTTAATTATTATATGTAGTATTTTTATCTTTAAGTTGCTTTAATTTTGGAACTTTTCCCACTCATTCATAGAGATATGTTTGAAAATTAAAATATATTATTTAATTATTAAATGAAAATTTCATGTTAATTTTAAAAGGACAGTTACTAATTCATTTTTTTTCAAAAGTTTATGATTTTGTTTAAAGCACAAACTGCTTTTAGGACCAATAAAAAAAAATTAATATTATTCTTAGAAATGAAATGGAGTTTTGAATTTATTATTGTGTACAAAGTATCTTATAACTTATCATATTAAATATAAATAATTTATCATTATTCAATACTTGGTTCAACAAATCAAAAAATTTAAAATATCAATACACCAACTGCGCAGTTGAGTAAAAGCAGTCCAGATGAAAAACGGTAGATCAAATTATACTTTTTTTTTTTTTTCTTATAATCAAATTAAATTACATATAAGATTTTTGTTTTAAAAATTACACCTCACTCTCTCAAATTTGTTTTTTTTGTTCAAGAGATCATGTTTTACATAATCAATTTTTTAAAATATAAATATGTCTGATTGCTTATAATTACTTTTATTTTTATATAAAAAATAAATTATGTCATAATGTTATACAGAAAGTTATTTTTCAAATAAACATTTTTAAGAAAAATTTAATACTTATAAATTTTGAATATAATTTTTTAAAACGAAAAATATCAAATATAATTTAGAATAAATGTAATATACTTAAAATGTTACTCGTGAATGAAACTACCAGAAACTCACGTGTCTTCAATCATTTATGCCATAGGGCTGTTTTAATAAAAAATCCCTTTGTCATTGTTAAAGTCATGGCTGATGGCTCATTAAAGATGGGGTGAAACTGTGCAGCGAGCTTTGGAGTGCTCATCTTTGAATGCGCATTGTGCGGTATGAAAAAAAATTTAAACTTTTTAAATATAATTTCATTTATATAGATAAATAAAATAATTTAAAAACTTTAAAATAAATATGATAAAAAATTTTAATCCACTCATATCTCAATTATAATGTAATTAATTATTTTTTAATTAATATTTAAAATAATAAAACTATATAAATTAACATAAATTCAAAAACTTATATAATTAAAAAATTTACTTACAAAATTAATGACATGTTTAATCTTAAATATATACTCTTTAATCTTCAATTATCCGTAAATATTCTTTTCAAATTTTAGATTAAAAATATTCCTTTAAATTATGAACTTTTAGTATTTAGATTTTTCCATTCAATTTCACATTAACACTGTTAATTAAAACAAGAAAAAAAATTTCAATGTCGTCCAAGGATAATTGAAGATATTTCTCAATTTTCAAAATTAATCACATGTTTGCATCTAATCCAACATGAGTGTTGCACTAAAATTTTTGTCCTGACATCATAGTTACCATTTTCAAAAGTTTACTCTCAAATATTTTTTAAAAAAAAAGAGATAAATAAGGGATGTACGTTGAAATGCACGCACCCTTTAAGATAACCATGCATTTAACCATGCATTTGGAAAAACTAAAATCGCTGGTCCACAGACGCACAGGGCCCATTCTTCCTTACCAGCCTTATTATTTATGTGAATTATTAAGACTGGGGTCCACTCCATCGTCTTGAAGCAACCAGTCAACCAAAGCACCATCCTCTGTCATTGTCCCTATTCTAATCCTTTGCGGCAACAATATGGGTCTAATGTTTTCATACCATTCTCAAATCCCATTAGAAGAATCCCCCACCTAATCATTTCAACGTTTTGCCCCTCTCCGCTTTCAATCTGTTTATTTTGCCCCTTATTCTTGTGTTGATCAACGAGATGCAAAACTTGACAGGTAATTATTTGTTTACATTTGTTGCATGAAGTTTACTCCCAAAATCAACAACAACATATTTATTTTCTTCATCGTGGCCCCTAAGGAAACCCCACCCTGCTCGTGAGCTTGGTACCCCTATGCCTAGAGGCTATATTTCCCTCTCCTTGGTCCCCCCAATGATACCAGGGTGGAACCCACTTAAGAAAATATTCACATTCGGACAAGTCTTTCTTTGCCTTGTCTAACAAGATAATCACTTAATTTGTACAAAGAACAAAATAGAAATTCACATTATGGCTATCATAATATGTTACAAAGTGAAACAAGAAGGACATGTTTCTTGATTCTTTGATTTCACACCACCATTCTCAACGCTCAACACTTTTCCCTTCGCTAGTGATGGTGATGGACACACTCTGCAGGAGTGACAGGGAACCTAGCAGTGTCAGAACAATAGTCATAGACCATATGGTTAGCCCTAACCCACAAGAGCTGGTGGCTCTGGTGCAGACTCAGCTCGGACAGTGTGGGCTCGTCCCACCAATACTTCTTATCCTCACTGCTACTGCATCTCTTAGTATTATCCATTGCTGCCACTGTGACTGGGCACTCGCACGCATTAATCTCAAATGCCTTGTATGTCGCAATGAATGGAGCGTGGCTCCAATCTGTCTTCACTCGTCCTCCCTGTGTGGCCCAATCGTCTGCATTCCATATAGAGCTGTACACACCCATGGCTTGGTCTTTCGGGAACGGTATTCCCTTGTGTTCCATGTTTGTGTGCACCCTTATTGGCGTCTCATCCACTAGGAATCTGAACCGTATAGGAAAAATATTAATACTTGAAAGCATGCGCGTTGAAAAATATCATTTATGAAGAAGTTAAATGATGGGTACGGATGACGCTGATGTGTCCAAAACAATTGCCAGAATCAGAGGGAAGTGAATAGACACTTGTGTCTGGGTAAATTATCCAAGATTTCTTCTTTCCCATGGCTTTGTTTTTGTGTGACCAAGCGGGAACAAGATGACACACAAGCCCTATGATAGTTCAACAACCACTGATAAAAACAGACATCTTTAATTTTTCATTTTTCTGTCCTTTTTTACTTTAACAGAGCCCTGATATATAGTCACCCTGCTTGCTTTGGCTCCACAATCATAAACTAGCATGTGCAGATTATTATAATTATTATTATGATGGTGACTATTAAATAAAGATTTGACCTTGTGAAGGGAATGGGTGCTTACACAACTTGGCGCTGATTCCAGAAGATAGAGTAGGAGTGGAAGTCCTTAGTGGGGTCGAACCAGAGATTGAGCCTCTGCTCCCTATTGCCCACGCCATTGACATAGACATTGGTCTGGACAGAGTATGGTTCGCCAGTGGTGTTGCCCAGAAACTCAAAATCAAACTCGTTGTGATTTGTACCCTCGGATGACATCTAAGTTAAAGGAATTAAATTGATCACCGATGTCATTGTCATTCTGATACCATAACTTCATTTTCGACTTCATAATAAATTATAGGCAAATATAGGTTCGAGGATTGTCGTTGGGGGACAAAAGTATAAATGCAAGATTAATACGGTGTAAAGTAATTCACGGGAGGTAATATGGAGTAGGTAGAAGCAGCTTATAGATGTCGTACTAGTCTATTCATGGATGGATTGGAATCTAATAATTCCTATAGTAAATTATCCTCACTTGGGAAAAGGTAAACATATTCAATGAATTTTATGTAAGATGTTGAGTAAAATCCCCACACTACAATTGTGAAACTGAAAACTTGATCTGATTAGAGCTATTCGTTATCACTTACATAGAAAGCAGTAACAGTTCCAGCAGAGTCACCCTCTACAAGCTTAAGCTGAATGCTCACTTTCCCAAACATATACTTGTTTTTGGATCCAAAACCAGCACCTGAAACGTGCAAATTGATGTAGCTGGTCATAAATAACACGAAGAGGCAATTTTACAAGAATAGACACACCAGATAACTTCATATACCGCCTACGGCTACCATATATTAGCAAACAGATGATGAGAAACGTGTTCAGAAGCAGGCTTTCGAGGACAATGTGAAGCTCACGGCGATGAAGCGTGGAAAGTAAAGTAATGAATTTGAACTCAGGAATCAAAAACGTTATTTACCAGAGTTGCTGTCAAGTTTAAGTTTGATGAGGTCCCCTTCATAGATGAAATGGTCTTGAGCCCAGCTTGGCTGGAAAAGCTCATCAAATTTGGCAGAGTTAGCCAGCCCCACCATCACAAGACCCACAAGAAAACCCAAAACCCCAGACATTGTAAGGGATTAGAACAGTGGCAGAAGAGGAAAGGCGAGAAAGAGAGGAAAATGATGAAAGAGTGAGCAGAGTGAAACTTCTACACTGAGATGCTCTGTGGAGACCAAAGAGAGGGAGGTGGGTTTTATAGCGAATTTCAATTGGCTTGTCACACAAGCCTAACCCAATCCTCCTCCTATCCCAATGGCCACATCATCGAGATGTGTATGCCACATCACCTGACACGATGGATTTCAAATTCCGAGAAATGAAAAAGAATGAATAATTCTATGTAAATGTAAAATATAGCCGTTACAGTGCGCAGGCAAAGATGAGGAAAGCTTATTCACAGAATCGCAGCGCTTGAGTGGGGTGAGGGAGCAGTGAGAGGGTCTTCGGTCTGTTATCCAATAAAATGGAGCCACGTGAAGGGATACAGCTGGCTTCCTTCGTTGTCCAGTTGTCAATGGTTATGAGTTTGAAAAGGGTCCTGCTTTTTCCCTTAAGCATTTGGTCCATCTCCTTGGGACATCATAATCGACCGTCGCCCAGGTACAGAAAACAGAGTACTCGCTGCGAGAATCAGACGCGTGTCTTATGTCCCCAGATGAATGAATAGTACTTGAGAGAGAGTAGCGAAGAAGGTTTGGGTTTCAGGTTGTCTGCTTTGTGTCTAGTTTACTTTTGCTGACGGCATTTTTAGCTGGATAGTACAAATATCAGGGAGGGGATTATTCTTTTTTTAAAAATCATTATTGTTTATGCCTTTGATACGAGTGACATGTATTATTGGGAATATGTTATTGATAGACTGTATTTTTTTTTTTTTATGCTAAGGAAAGAATGCAATTGTTTACATAAAGATACTAAATTATGTGGATGCTTTTCTTAATGGGCCACCGAATCTATGAAAATGCGTTATTTTCTATTTAAAGTCACTTAATTTAAAGAGAACTTGGTATTGGGAATATGGCAAGTGGGGTCGTCAGAATAAGGGAAATTTTTAATTTTCATTTTTAAAAAATACCTTTTCCCTTAATTATATATAATGAAATTTATCTCCTTCAACCCATTTGACATAAACATGCTCAAAGAGGCAGAGATTTTCCTCTTTGTTTCTAAATTTCTCCCTTTTAGCTACTTGCTAGTTCAAATTAGGTGAACATACTCAAATTGGTTTGGCATGAGATACATATTGGGTCAATAAATATGACTTGGATATAGTCTATTAAGACTAAGTTCATAGTCAAATCAGATCTAAATTGGCTTGGTTATCAAATTTTTATAATAAATATTTTTACATATTTAAATTTAAAATTTTTTTAACAAAAGAAATTTTTATTAATATTTAATACATGAGATATTTTATATTAATAAAAATTATTTATATTTAACACAATTTAAAATATTAGTTATTTCTTCAAAATTACCATTAATTTTATTAGAAAACAAAAAATTTTTAAAAAATAAAAAATTATATATATATGTGTGTGTGTGTGTGTGTGTTTGGCCAATATTTTAACTTAGAACCATGTTTTATATTTTGAACTTAATTTTGTTCCCCTTAAAATGTATGACTCAGTCTAATTTCGCTTAAAATAATTAAGGTAGCTAAATTGATTAGGCTCGACCTAATATACATACTCATGGTTCAAATCATGCATGAAATGAGATAGTAGACGAGTAAATAAATGTTGAAATAATACTAATAAGTTATGTATTATCTAAACTTTTTTAAAATAGAAAAGAAATAAAATCTATCATTGCCCAATAATTTATATGTTTCAAATTTAGTCTAAAGTATATATTCAGGCTAGACTTAGAATACTTGTTTTCCAAAAGAATATGACCAGATTCATAATAATAAATTTTTATAAAAAGAAATTGATAAAATAATATATTCCAAATCAAAAGAAATTTGAAATAATAATTGAAAGGGTAGATTGGTAATTTGAAGGGTTTTAGGTTCTGCCGTATATGGTTCAATAATTGTACGGGTTCGTAGAGAAATGTTGATGGCGCAAATCTCGAAAAGCATAATTAGTACTCTTCCCTATTATTGTGTTGTAAAGTTTTTTACAGTCCAGTTGTCAAAACGTGCAACCCGGTGTAAGATATTTTTATGCATGCGCACTCAGATAATTTATTATGTGTGTAGCAATATTTCAGACTCGGAAATATGTCATAGGATTCCATTTGGACAACTCGACCATTGAGCTTTTTCATGAAAAAATTACATCTCTTATAGCATTACAATAACAAAATTGCAATATCACTGTAGAGAATTAAAGATCTTGAAAATATCTGATATATTGAATGAAATTTAGTGGTTCATGATTATACTTTGGTACAATATAAAAAAGGAACAATAGTGAAATTCTATTTCAGCGTTTGGTTAGATAAAAAAAAAAATAGAAATAAACTGCGTAAATAGTTGTAATAAAAGATTAAAATATTTATATTTTTTCAATTCATAATAAAAATTATTTAAATATGTTTATGTTTTAAATTTTTTTAATTAAACAGTAATATGAAATATTAATATAATTATTTTTTATTTGTAACTTAAAAAATGTTATTTTTGAATTGACGACGATAGGAAAATTATTAAAGTGTTAAAATATTAATATTACCTATACTTCATGTGGTCGAATGTGCATGAAGGCATCATCTTTCATTTTCACTTTTCATAGTCTTTTTGTTTTTTAAATACTAGACGTGTTGTTAGGTACAATTTTATTATAATTTGAACATTATAATTATCATGAAAAATACAAAATAATACTTAACAAATTCAAATATATGTATCTGAGTAATATAATACTATGATATGTTGAATCACATTTATTCACTTTGAAGAAAAATTGTTGTCGTTCCAAAAAAAAAAGAAGAAAAATTATTTTCCTACCAATCACATGACACGAGCACTCCAATCCCATGAACAAGGATACATATATATACACACACAACAAATCAACTTAATAAAATAAAATAAACTAAAGTATCTTTATTTTCCTTCGTCATAACGTGTGTGTGTGTATATATATACATATATTTTGTGAGAAATAGTGGTGCCATGAAGGCGCGTGGAGGAGGAGCGTAGAAGTAAAATATGATTACAGGGATGAAGTAAGAACAAAACGCAGTGGGGCCCACAGAGGGGTCGTGAATCACAGCAAAACAATGAATGCAAAATATGTGAGATGAGGGGGTGAGCAGACTGAGTTCCACTCGCAGGAATAGGCATCCATTTTCAGCATTGCTGTATGAGTAATGCCCACTCTAATTTCCATCACTTATTAGACATGGCACACTCTACCCTGCACACCTCCCACCACTCCTTTCCCTCTATCCGTTCTCATCATTCCTCCTCTTTCTCATAATTAAAAAAAAAATTGTAATTTTTTAATCTTTTGAAATTATTTTTAAAAAATTTCAATCTATCACATTCAAACTTGACTACGTACAAGATGCTGAATGACGCAGGTGTGGGGAAATGGCCCAAAAAAAAAACAAGGAATGGGAAAGAAATCTAAACAGTAAAAAAGGACAGAAAATGCGTGCACGATGAACAGAGGCATAAATAGGATGAGGTAGAGTGCACGCATGTTGACGTGATATGTCACATCGATCGCCGAGCCTATACTTACATCCCCTCGAAGGCTAGGCCCTTCATTTTCTCGAATTCTGTAAAACCCTTTCCTCCCTTGGTTTAAAAATTCGGTGAACTCCTAAATCACGTCCAGGTTGGACTGCTGATTCTGAATGCCTTGCATATTATGGAAATGCCACGCTCTTCATCTGGACCGTAGAATTTGTTGATCCACTTCTAAGAGCTTTACGTGTCAACCTCTGATTGGAGGGGTCATTGAAATATTAAGATAGGGTTTATAGGGTAACAGTGTAAGAGAACGAGAGCAACAGCGAGGCACGTGAATTGGGTGTTTGAAAAATATAAAACGGAGTTGGTCGTGACGGCTGGTTTGTAGGAACGGAAAGCATACAGTGTAGAATAACAATAATTAAATATAGGGAAATTTTTATTTAGATAAACAAAAGGGAAAATTACGAGGGAAAGTAGCTAAGTATGGCACCTGAGTGAATACGTCTGCCTAGATTTTGCCTAGATTTAACCTATTTTCGGTACACTAAAAAATATCAAGGGAGTAAAATGCAAAAAGTTAAAGGGATTTGATAGGATGGAGCGTGTTTTCCGAATTCTATTATTTTGATGGAAAATATGGAGGACCCTTCTTTTCGAAAGATATTTGCATGATTGAAATGTCCTTATAAATAAAATTTTATCCTTAAATTACCCTTTGGTGCCCTAGTCCTAATATTACTCTTTCCATATTTCTCTTGCAGTCATATTCACGATGTTTGCAACTGATATTGAAAAGGCAGCCAAACTCGTGTAGATCTAGTGAAGCGTGTGGCGGCAGCTAAAGCTACGGACAACAAGCCCAACAAAGTAAGCTCATCTCAACCTCTCATCATGTTTTTGTATTGAAGAATTTTTTATGAATAAACATCTTCTTTTAGTCAATCTCTCCTATCTTTAACATACAACAACTCTCCTTATTTCTTTGAAGGAACACATGACAATTTTGTTGGTATTTCATTTTGAGCATATTTGTTTTATCTCTTCTTAAGAGTAACATGTTTATATTTCGCTTTATCTCCGAGAGCAACATGTTTGTATGTCATTTTACTTCCCTTATCTTATTTGTATTGCGTTTTACCTTTTTAGGTTAACATGAAATCATGATAGTGAGAGTATTTTTTTGTTAATATATTATTTTCCTTTTTTAATAATAGTAGAACATAAAGAACATGGATTATAGTTTTCTTTGTACCATTATTTATGGTTTGCTGTATAATTAGTGTAAAAACTAATATAATTGTCTAGTGTGAAAACTAATATTTTTTTATACCTACTAACCTTAATGTTGTTACCTAATATAATTGTCTAGGGGCCTAGATGGAACCCATATAAAAATAAAAGTGTTGCTCTAGAATCAATGTAAATATTGTAACAGGGAGGGGAAGTTTTTACCAATGTCTAAACGTGTGCTCTCAAGATGCATAATTTATATATGTTTTGTTTGGATGGGAAGGTCTATAGTTGATGGGAAGGTACTCGTGATTCACTAACTAGGAGAAATGAATTAAGAGTGCCATATGGTGAGGATATAAAACTTAATTTTGCACTCTAATAGTTGTATATATATATATGGATAATTGTATTACTAATCGCTAACCTATCTTACATAGACAATTATTATTTGGTCGATGCTGGATACGCAAATTGTGAGAGTTTTGTTACACCTTATAAGGGTCAAAGATACCATTTTAATGAGTGGAAGCAAGGTCACCTACCAAATAGTCTACGAGAATTATAATTGTCCTCACACTATATTTTTTATTCTTGCTTGTCTCCCATTGTTGCAAATCTATTCTCATTCACTTAAGAGTATAATGGATTATAATTGTAACTTTTCACATTTACCAGAAATAGATTATAAGAAACAACCTGTAGGTACTTTACAAAAATTTACTTTTTGCAACTTCTCAAGCTATAGATGAATATATCTTTCTTTCAACAAATGAAACTAAATGAAATTGCTTTCAATCTCAATGAATGAATATGAATGAAATTGCAATCTAAAACATATCTATGTTTCAATGAATGAAACTGAATGATATTGCTTTCAATTTTAATGAATAAATCTGAATGAAATTACAATTTAAAAGATATCTTTCAATGAATGAAGCTAAATGAAATTGCTTTTAATCTCAACCACTTTTTTGAGAAATTTCAAAGTGTTAGTAAACATTATTATAATATGAATTGTAACTTACAAGTACTTCAAGATCATCACTAACCAATGAAAAAGAGATTAAACTAATTCTAAATCCTCAATTTGTCCTCAAGTAATTAAACATGGTACACATTCAAATCTAAAGAATAAAATCATTAATATCCTAAAATGTGGGTGAACGTATACATGAACTAAGCAAGGAACATTATCAAATGAATGAAACAACACTAAATAGCAGGGAATGTCCAACAAGCAAGCACAACATAGTAGCCCACCACCATTAATGAACTCGAACAAGCAAAAAAAGGAAATGAACTTGAACAAATTGTGCCAATGACAGAGAAAGGTTATTGGGAAGTCGCAAGTGAGGGAGAACAGAACGTCGCGTTGTTATGATCGTCGACCTGTGAACATGTAATCATTGGTGAAAATTAAACTAGAAGGAGCAGCTTTGTTATTGCTACAAATGTTGGTCACCTCCATACACAATGGCAAGACAGAGGCATGATGACACCAAAGAACATAGCATGCTTCGATATGCAGTTGGGGTTTGTTTATGGCTCCCTTAGATTTTTTTAATAATTGATCAGGGGCTTTTTGGTCTTTTACTTGTGTATTGCTTTTGCTTCCATTCTTTTTTCCTTCACACCAAATAACAAAATATAGCTTATTTTATTCTTTTTCATTACATACCAAACATGTTTTTTTTTTAAATCTCATTTTCATTCTTTTTCTTATTTTTATTCTTATTTTCTTTCATTTTATGTAGTAACACAGGCCCCAAGGATGTTGTTAAATGTGGTGCTCCACTTTCACCCCACACAACCATTACGACCATATTTTTAGATAAATATCCAATAATATTATGGTGCCACTATTATATATATCTATATAAATATATATATATATATATATATTTTATAACATAAATTCATTCCTTGTTTGAAATATACAAACTTTAATTCTAAAATTTAATGAATACAAATTTTTAATTTTTGACCAAACTAATTCATTTAGTAAAATATAAATGATACTAAATTAAAGTTAATACTCACCCCTCACTCCATGAACCATTGTGTAGTTTTCATCTATTTTGTGAACATGTATCAATGGTTGACAAATTCCAATAAACTTGCTAGTTCACTTACTAAATTTATATGTTTATTCATGAAAACATATTAACCTTACTCGTAGAATTAAATTCAATATAAACTCAAGTTAACTTTTGAATTCAGAATCAATATTTCATAAGTAAGTTAGGCAAGTTAACTAAAAAAAAAGTAGTATACCAAAAATAATTATGAGTGATATCAAACATACATATTTGAGAGTGAGTAGAATGCCCTCATTGTTATTCTACCATATTTTATACTTATATATATATATATATATAAATTTACTAATTTATTTAGATTTTTAAAAGTGTATAATCAACAATATAAGATTTTAAATTCATGACCAAAGGGACATAATCAAGAAGGTTTTCAGCAAGTGGCCCTTAGAATCCACTTAACTACTAGTCACAAAATTTCTACACATACATATCAAAATAATAAAATTACATTAAGTGCATACTTGTTAAAATAATGATAAAATAAGTATTACTAAATTAGTTATATTAAATAATTATTTATTTATGCAACTTGTTAAAAATATTATATTAAGTATCATGGATTATGAAATATAAATAGAATTCATTTAAGTTAGTATGATTTGAATAAATTTTTTAGTAGATAAATATATTTTAATAATTATTTATCAAGCAATGTAAATTCTCACATGTTTATGTTACCAATCTATATTATAACTTTGCTTAAACTCATGTGGAAGCTCATATATCAATTTGAATCCCTTGCTAGGAACATAATGTCATATTTAATCGTGATGAATAGATAAATAAAGATTCAATAATCTAGATTTATATTAAATTAATATAATCACTTACAATTATATTTTTAATTTATAAATATAAATAATTAAATTTTTATCTAATAATCCACTATAATTTAATCTCACCTCATATTTCAACCAGGCACCGGATTGCATAATTACTTAAGTTTTTCATTTTTTTGGTTTTGGTTAAAAGGTAGCAAATGGGTTGGACAAAGTGTAAAACAGAGATGGGCCATGGTTGTAGAACAACTTTCGGGGGGAGGAAGACGACAGGACATGATGTCCGTTTTTCGAGCACCATTTCAATTACTCCAATGCGGCCTCTTCCGTTTTCATGTCTGGCAATAATGTTCTATTATTCATGGGCCCACTGGACCGCTAATGACTCAGTTTATGACCTGGCAATTGAATTCATTTTGACGGTATCAGTCAATTTAATCTGTAGAAAAATAAGACATGAATTGAATCTGATAAAAAAAATTACTATATTTATGGAGCTTTCACATATTGACAGGCAAATAAAAAATACAAGATCAAAGGTGGAAAAAATATTTAAGTAATTTTTTGAAAGTTAAGGCTAAATTAGAATAAAAGAAAATTAAAAAAACAATGAAGATAAAGTTAAAGGACTAAATTGGAATTAAATGAATTTTAAGAATAAAATTGAAACTTAAAAATAAAATTAAGTGACCAAAATAAAATCAAATAAAATTAAATGATGAAAGTAAAACTCTAAATATATAAAAAAAATAAAATTATGAGACGAACGTGCAATTTTACTAATATTTTATTGTAGGTAGATTAGTGTTAGTGAATTATAAGACTAGTTAATCGATCACATTCCATTAATGATGTAGAATGACCAGTTTATTGATTAACACTGTCTAAATAAATTAGATATAGAATTCATAAACCCATTACGTTCAGATTTAATTCAAATCCGGCCCATAAAAAATGTGGGTACTTCGCATGAGGACTCAGTTGAATAGAACAGATCCAAACGACATTTATTGTCTATGAATATGACACAATCCTACAATTTTAGTGATATTTTATTATTATTATTGTATACCGCATTTAGCAGGAACCAAAAAGAGAGAAAATAAGAAAGAATCTCCCTCGCATCAGTAGTTTGCAAATGGTCTGGAGAGCAATGCTTTTGTCATCTCTATGCGGCCTTTACGTGAAACATAATAGTTCACGACATCTTTTAGAATTTAGCCATGTCATTGCTATATTACATTCCTCTGAAATATTGGAGGAGCTGCTTATTGGGCTTATGGGCCCATCTAACTCCAGTTTGCTAAATGAATTGAGGTCCAGGTTAGTCCACAATAAGGTGGTTCGGATACAGTTCATGATGAGAGTGTTAATCAACCTGGGCCCACAGGCTTGTGAAGTTCGTAGAAAGACTTCATGAAAACATTGGGAGCTATGCTTTCATGAGTGTTTGGCAAAGTTGCTTGTGACACTGACAAGCGATATTTCTGGGTCAATTTCGGATTGTTTGAGATACAGTTCATTAGGCACTGCTGCAGTGTTATCTGAAAAGAAAATATGAAAATGAATTGAAATGAAATTTTGTTACTCATAATTATATTTAATATAACATGCAAAGGAATCAAAATTCTCGTCTATTTGTACGTCTGGTGTGAAAAAAACAATGTAATGTTGAAAAGACTAATTACCTAAAGTTCCTAGTAGCCTTATAAACATTTTAATTTATTTGTAATAAACATCAATAGATGTTTTTCTAGATTTTTAATTTGCCCCATCCTATTCTTCTTCTTTCTCTCTTCTACAACTTATTGCTCTTCCTTCTCCTAGTTCTTTACCATCTCACTTTTCTGCCCATCCTTCTTACTTTTTCTTAAGTGAAGTTAGGGGACATGAATATACACTAGGGCAAAATTTTTAACTTAACAATTATCTTAGCTAATGATAAATCATCTTAAGAATAATATTCTAATGGTAATATAATTTGTTTAATGTGTGTGTTTGTGTGTACATTTTGTAGTGCACAAACAAATCTTAAATGAATTTTTAATTTAAGTATTTAATTATGCAGTTTTCTTTGACATATAACATAAATACTAAAAATAAAAGAGATGTATATATATATATATATACACACACACACACATTGGTGCAGATCACCTACACTTGAAGAATCTACTATAAAATCTGAGTGAAACATTTTTAGCCGTTCGATTAATCTTGGCCGTTTAATTTTTGACACGTGTCCTCTCACTTTTTTTTTTCCCCCTTCAAATCCTAAAGACGCCGTTTTAGTTACTAATTTTTTCTTCCCTGGTCTTTGTCTTCTTTACGCACCCTCCCCCTTCACCAGCGTCTTAAATCTCCTTCTTCCTTCAAGGACAACATCTTCCCCTGGAGCAGAACTTCTTCCTTCTTGCTTGTCCGATAGTAGAAGTTGGAAAAAGGCTTTTCGTCTTCCTTGTTCTCTCTGTCGATGAATTTTGAGATTGTTTTGGAAGTAAGAGAGGGGCCTTCACCTCTATCATAGTTTGCAACCTTTTTTCGGTCCAGTGGAAGGAAAATCAAAGGAATGTGTGAGAGAGAGAGCTTGGAATAGTAAAGAGACGAATCTTAGAGAGAGTTTGTGCTTGACGATAGCTCTTTTTGGCTTGATGTACGAAGCGGTAAAAGAGGCCAGAAGAGTGAAAAATAAACAATAAAAGAAACAAAACAAACGAAAAAAGGGCAAGGAGCTTAAGGATGTCAAAATATTGGTATGTTAGATTTACTTAATATTTCATTTCATCCCCCAGTTTCATTTACGGCTAGTTTGATATCTTAAATTTATTTTGAGTTTTATTTTCATCCTTTTTTTATTTGGATTTAATTTAATCCCTTAATTCTACTTTAATTTTTATTTTTGTCTCAAATTTATTTGGTTTTGATTTGGACCTTTAACTTTGTTTTATGTTTTGCTTTTATCCTTTAATTTTATTTTGTTTTAATTTTGAAGTTGATTTTTCGAAAGTTCTCAAATATTTTTTTCTTCTTACTCCATCAAATTAAAATGCTTTAAAAATTTATATTTTATATGAATTAAAAGTTATGACCAATGAAAAATAAATTAGATAATGAATAACAAAATGAAGAAAATAAAGATTAAAATTGGCTATTGAATGTATCAATTAATTTAGTTTGTGGAAGAATAAAAAAAATAATTGAATCACATAATAATATTTACTATAATTCATAGAGTTTTTGCATATTAAAAAATATACAAAATACAAAATAAAAGTGAAAAAGATATTTGAGTAGTTTTTGAAAATTAAGACCAAATTAGAATAAAATAAAACTAAAGGAAAAAAGTGAAGTTTAAGACAAAATTAAATGACCAAATTGGAACAAAATAAATGTAAGGGACAAAAATTTAGTGATCAAATTAGAACCTAATAAAGTTAAAGGACAAAAATATAACTCAATATAAATGAACGACTAAATTAGAATTAAATAAAATTAAGAAATGAGAGTGAAATTTCAAATAAAATTAGGGGAGAAAAAATAAAATTTTATAATGTTTTAATATAAGTAGATTAGTATTAACCAATTATAAGACTAGTTAACAGATCACATTCCATTTAATGATGTTGAACGACTAGTTTATTGATTGACACTGTTTTATAAATTAGATTTATTATATATAGCTTACAATAAGCTATACTATTCATAAACCCATCAAGTTCAAATTTAATTCAAGTTTGGCCCATAGAAAACGTGGGTACTTCGCATAAGGACCTAGTGGAATAGAACAGGTCCAAATGACATTTATTGTCTATGAACATGATACAATCCTACAATTTTAGTGATATTTTATTATTATATACTGTATTTAGCAATAGCCAAAAAGAGAGAAAGTTTGCAAACGATCTGGGGAGAATGCTTGTACATAATCGTCAACGCTACATGCGTTTGTCAACCCTATGTTGATATATGACCTGCGCAGTTCTTGTAACGTTAAGCAAAGCCTTCACGGTTGATGAAGGCAGTGAGTTTCATGCTATTGTAATACTATCAAGCTCTAATTGTAGCCCTCATTCAGCAGTCTTCTATATTTCCCGGCTTCGTGTTCATGTGAAATATGATTCTCGCTCACTTAACATTTTATATTGCATGCGTCAATTCCTCTTCCTTGTTCTTCTAGTCAAACTTAGCTCAGAGATGAAAGAGTATAAAAAAAAGCCTTAATGAATGACGTGGGTCTTCTTAGGGTATGCTTTTATAGCTACTTAATAAATAACGGAATCAATAATTAAGAGCCACCTTTAAAGCTGTTATAATGACATTATAGTTGAGAGGTGTGATGACTATCTACAGCCTTCTAGACTAGTGTACATGTAACTAATTACAAAGAGCCTAAGCTGCTAATTGTATTCAAACATCCCCCTCAAAAGAGTAGGTGACAGCAAGACCTCGAGTTTGCTCCTTAGCATCCAAAAACACAAATGGCTTAAAGACTTGGTTAGGCAGTTAGCTGTTTGATTAACTGCAGGTACGAAGTAGACCTCAAGCTGTTTTGCAATGACTTTATCTCTCACAAAGTGAGCATCAATTTCTACATGTTTAGTCCTTGCAAGTAGAATAGAGGCTAAGCTCTCGCACTAATGTTATCACACCAAGCAATTAGAGTCTATCTTGGTGGAAATCCAATCTTAGTCAGGAGTGATTGAACTCATGCCATTTCAGCAACTAAATTTGCAAGAGACTTGTATTCAGATTTAATACTTAAGTGGGCTATGACCTTTTATTTCTTTGATGACCAAGAAATTAGTGAGTCACCAAAGAACAAAAAAAACCACTAGTTGACCTCCTGTCATCTGGGCATGAAGCCCAATCAACCTTTAAGTAGCTTGTAATGGTAAAAAACTTTAATGGTTTAATGTGAAGGCAATAGCTTGAAGTCCCTATGAGGTCGCATAAGACTCTTTTGGCAGCCTGCTAATGTACAGAAGAAGGCTTATCCAAAATTGACTTAATTTGTTAACAGAGAAACCAACATAAGTTCCTGTGTCTATAACATATTGGAAGAGTTTTCTGTAGCAAGTAGGGTCCTTGTGAGCATCGCTATCTTAGCTTAACATAGTTTTCCCTGCAACACTTAGAGTAGGACATGAAGAGGCACTTACCATGCCAAACCTACTAAGAAGATCATATATATATATATATATGGCTCCTTCTTCATGTAAATTACAGTGTTGTCCCTAAAGACCTTGATGCCCAAAAAGTAATGAAGAGAACCAAGGTCTTTCAGGGCAAATAAACGATTTAACCTATATGTGAAATCTTTCAAGCAACTCATATTATTTCCAATAACATGAGTATCATCCACATATATGAGAATGAGAATAACCTACCTTTTATCTTTGTAAACAAATAGTGACGAGCTCCTTTTAGTGTTGACAAAGTTCTACCTAATCATTACATTTTAAGTCTATCACACCATGCTCTTGGGCCTTGTTTAAGGCTATATAATGCTTTTACAAGCTTGCAAACATGATTGGGTTTATTAGGATCCATAAACCTTGCAGGCTATTCCATATAAACATACACTTTTAGGAATCCATTCAAAAACTCATTATTGATATCCTAGTGAATAATGGGCCAATTCAGCGTTACCACTATAGATAAGATATTCCTTATAGTTGTTGCCTTGATAATAAGGCTAAAGGTATCTGAGTAACGAAATGGATCTTGTTGAAAGCCCTTCACCACTAAGCGATCTTTGTGCTTAGATTGTACCATAAATATTATATTTTGTTTTAAATACCCCACTTACATCCCACAACTTTTTGTTGACTGCTAGAACAAGGATCTATGTATGGTTTTTAATTAGTTCTTCGAACTCAGTGGTCATTGCCTCCTTCCAGTGAGGTATCTTTAGTGCTTCTTCAACACTTGAGGGTAACTGATCAGCAAGGCTCGTTAATGTAGTGTAATGGACCTTTGGTTTGAAAATTCCTTTTTTTCTCTGTTACCATAGGGTGAACATTTTCAATTGAATGCGGCACAACTTCATGTGGCTAAGGGATTTGCACTATTTCCTGTTGCTGAGAAGTTGGAGAGCTCTGTTGAGGCATAACTTTTGAATTACTACAACTAGAGGCTTTAGGTGACACAACAAGTGCTTCCTCGTTCTGGTCTTCAGCAGAGTGAAATGACAACATAACAATTGCTAAATGAGTGCTATGAGATGAAACTTTAGGAGCAACAATTGAAGGGAAGAATGATGAAGCTAGTATAATCTCTTCGTATAGAACTTGTTTTGTATTTAGGAAGCCTGCAACAAAAGGAAAATCATCTTCATTAAAAATAATGTGCCTCAAAATGTAAATTCTTCTAGTTGTCCCTAGACATTTATACCTCTTAGTGACTGCTACTGTATGGAAGAAAGACGTACTTATGTGTGTAATATTGTAACTTATATTACACTATCAGAAAAATGCCAAATAAGAATTTAAACACGAAAATTTAGTCATATCTAATAGAGACAGAATTAGAAACGAATTTTGATATAACACCTTCAATTAATTAATACTAATTATTGAGATGGAATCTGAAACAGATTTTGTTTGTCTCAATTTTAGATGGTATTTAATTTTATGTCAAATTATCAATTTATGAATTAATAATGGCTTAAAATTTAGATACATAATTCATCCGTCTCTATTTCTTGTTAAAATGTTTTAGCGCTAAATTGTGCCTCTTTCTTCCTATTTGATAAACTTTTTTCTTTTTGCTATTGCTCATATAAAAAATCACTTAACCCTTTTCCTTGAATCCCTCGTAGTCATTGGCCCACCACCATTGGAGCTTCATAGGCATCTGTCACACTCTCAGGTCAGGCTAACATTCTCTCTTAGACTCTCTATCGCTTTGTCTCTCTTACTTTTTGTCGCACTTTCTCTTTCTCTTTTTCTCTCAATATTCCATCTTTCCCATTGGTTTTTATCCTTAGTCAGGGTGGTTATTGTTCCTATTACTTTCCCTTTTCCCCTTCTTGTAACTGTGGTCCCTCTTATGATAGTCCCTCTTTTAGCCATTATGGCTTCTGATACAAAGTTTTGCAGGGAGGGAGTTGGTGAGTGTATTTATAGGATATTCAAATCAATGGTGTGAATTGTGATGAGAAATTACTACAGATGGCTAAAGAGTTTCCCAACTCTAGAGACTTCCTTACTTATTGATATTCGCCTGGGGTAAGTCTGATTTTGTTTTAATATATATATATTTTTATATATAATGAGATTATAATATGTTTTTCATTATTTTTCTATTTGTATATCCAGAGTTATGCCTCAATTTTATATCTGAGGCTTCCTCTAGGCTTTTGAATCATTCCTTCATGGGAAGGATGTTATGCATCACAATATAGTGAATGGTATAATGATGTCTCAAGAGGTGACTTACAGGCCCCAGGTAGGAGTAGATGGGGATTCCAAAGGATTAAATGCAACTAGTCTATTTAACATTTGATTTGATCCAAACATTTTATTAGCGCAATTTCATTTAGGTCTTGTTATATATGGTTGTTATTGTGACTCTTGGATTTGTCAAGGATTTAGTTCATCATATTGATGTTTCAAGTTTCAATGTTTATCATAAGAATTGACTCATAAAGGTAAGGTTTGACATGGTTGACTTGTTAATGAAATTATATAACTCTTTATTTGGTATGAAGTTCTGTTGTTTGAAAGAAGATCATTGCCCTCACATGTCAAGATGATGTAGTCCAAGTGCATTGAGATAATAAACTATGCATTCTAATGTGATGAAGTTGTTTGTGTCTATGGTGATTCTAAAATATTAAATGAATATCTTAATTTTAAAAACTAACTAGATCTTACTAATACTTACTGATTAATAAACAATGTTGATTTTTATTTTTTGAGTTTTGACAATTGGTATTGTAGGCTCAACAGAAAATCTTTGAATCTTATATCTAGTGATATTAATGTTAAGTAAATCTGGGCTGTTTTGATATAGGTTTGCTGCATCGATTTGAACATGATTTAACATTTGAACTTCCTAAATATGATTGTTGCTATGGTTTTGATGATTTCAGCCCATCTTGCATTGTCTTCCTCCATCTAGCGCATATGTTCAACCCATCCATGCTTATTAAATCCCTATATGTCAACGCACATATTTTGCAATTTCTTACTACCTCCCTTTATTCCAAATCTTTCCATATATGGAAGCTTGATCTAGTTACTATCTTTGACATGAACCAAACCCCTTTTTTTCATAGGAAGCCATTAGATTTAAGCCTTTTATTTTGTAGGATTCTATTGTTTATTAAAGTCTTAGTTCTTTTCACACAAAATTAGGAGAACTGATGTATAATTAAACATGCTAGTTTTCTTTGTTTTTTTTATTCAACTCTTCTAGATACTGAATTAATACTGTCATCATCTGTAGACATCATGTGAAATTAGCAGTTATTTAGCAATGAATTATAGCACTAATTACAAAAACTATTTCTTTTGGAGATTTACTTTTTGATTTGTTGTTTAGTAAATGTATTTTTAATTAGTAAATATATCTAAAATAGTCACAATATTTCAGGTAAGGTACAGATTATATTATGTCATATATAGAGACAAGATTCCTTATTCTTCCCCTTCAATTAATTATTCACTCAACATGTAAACATCACTAAACATTCCTGCTATTATATTGATCAAGCCATTAAATAACCAAGTGCCAACGAAGAGATACTGTGCTCGTGCCTAAACAATTTATGTGAATTAACTCTTGTCTTCACTTTCACCTACCTATTAGAATAATTCTTAAAATACCTAAAACCCCAGCCATAAGGCCTTAAAGAACTACTTAAAATACCTATTTGGGTTTACAGAGGTGTTAGTGCAAACTGCAAAGTGTAAAAGTAGGACAATGATGCTGTGATGGATTAAATGCCGGCAGTCATCATAATTAGAGTTTGATGCAAGATTTCAATGACCATCATTAAAGGTTGTATGTTTGGTTTCCTCTTTGTATGCTTGACTCATGGCTTCTAGTGTGCTAATTTGGGCTCCTTGGTCCATTTAGGTCACTTTTTCATTTTACTAAATAAAAAATTATCTTTATCTACTTTTCTATTGATTGCTAAGTTAATTTGCATTTATCCTGAATTTTCAGCAAGTTATTGAACATTTTCTAAGCAAGCTCGGTTCCTAAATTGCAAAAATTTTCTACTATATTTGTTTTGTTGAGCTACTAGGAAGTTCATAAAAAAGCTTAAATTATTGGAAAGGCTGTAAAAGCATTTGCTTAACCCTTTGGCCACTACCATTCCTAGTTTTAACATAGGTTCAAAGTATTTGGCTAGAGTTCTACATTCACTTATTGTCCGGGATCAATTTTCTCTTTTTGATGTTGCTCTATTTTGCTACTATCACATGGGGTCTACCTGCTATCATGTACATGTTGTACTTTTGTTCAATTCAAACTTTAGAAATCAAGGCTTTATCCTTAAAATTTTTAATAATCTGGATTATTTCCTTCATAAATTCTCACCATTTTCAAACACTGGCAATAGTATGACTCATCTTTCTCACCATTAATGTAATCTCCTTGATAATCGTTAATAATTAGCTCTGAAAGTTTTGCCAATCATTGAAAAGTAAGACTAGTGATTGTTGGTTTCTAGAGTCATCTTTCATATCTAAAAACACTATGGCCTTAAAGTGATTATGGATCAATTATGGGCCAATCCATGCTATTGTGCCCCTGGCCTTGATGTGAGTGTGTTTTTCACTAAAAGAAGAATTTATTAAGATAAAGAAAAAAAGCAAGATAAGAGTTCCCTAACTATAACCAAAACCCAGAAAAAAGAGATACGGAAAATAAATTTGCCCCAAAAATGTGCCCTTGTAGGCTACACATATTAGATTAGATTGAAGATCTTATTCAAACCAAACTATGAACGTTATTGTTCTTATCCGCTAGACTATATTTTGCTTTGTTTCAAGAACAAAATATATAAATTTTGGTTAACTCTTGTATAACATTTATTTTATGTGGTTATAGTTTACAATCATTTTGAATTTCGTCCTTGTACTTTTTTTCTTTTCAATCCAGTCCTTATAGTTTGTAAATATTTACAATTCAATACCTACCGTCTGAAACCGTGATAACGCCATCCAATTTATGCTTACGTGGCAGATGGAGCTTGCTTGACTTACCAAGGTAGAAATAATAATCTTAAGTGGCTGCCACATCTGCTTTTGACTGGGACCCCAATTCCTAAACCTAATAACACCCGAACCCATTATAGCATTGCCCATCTGATACATCCCGTGGACAAAGGAAGCATGGACACACGATCAGAGAAGCTACTGCCACATCGCATATGAAGGAATAATGATAATAAATCTACTCATTCTTCAATTAAAAAGGATTATAGAAAATATAAATTCTTTCTCTTTCTTCTGTGGTAATGGGTTTTGTTTTGTGTTACTGAGGATAAGGAGGAAGACCTCTAAATACCAATTCTATTTTGTGTAGTTGATGCCAAAAGTCTTTGCGTGCAACTTTTCTATTGCTTCTCTTTGTTTCATGTTTTAAGCCTTTTGGCAAAGTGACGTGCAAGCCTCTGTAATACACCCAGGCCTTACACCCACTCCGAACTTGTGTATCCGTAACCGTGGGTCCAAATATGACCAAACGCTCACAAAAAAATAGTCAACTCCTTTAACCTCATATATTTCACTTTTGGACTTTGATTTTTCATTGTCACGAAACTGAAGTGAATTGTCATTGCTGGAAAAAAGAAGTGCCAATATGATATCATGTATACTCCTATTTACTATTGCATTCCCCTCAAGGTAAACTCAAATGGTTATAGTATTTGCATTACTATTTGAAAATTACCTTGAACAATGTGTATTTTATAAATTCATTAAATTAAAATGTTGTGACATGTTACTATCTAAAATAGTGTCAGTATCAGAATGAAGAGGACAATGTAACAACTGCGTCCAAAATTTGAAACATGGAAGAAAATCAAACTATAAGAAGTACGAGTTGTATGATATTGATATAATACATACACACACACACACGCACACACACACACACACACATACATACTTCCTGACCTCGGTGCAGACCAAACTAAACAATTCTAGCTAGCCAAAAATCCTAGGTCTGGCATCGCCAATATTCTCATACTCGCAAGCATGGAAAGGTAAGAATCTCCTTTTCAGATGGGCAATGGGTTTGGGTGTTATTTGGTTTAGAAATTGGGATCCAACTCACAAGCAAATGTGGCAGCAATTAAGGATTATTATTTCCACGTTGGCAAGCCAAGCAAGCTCCGTCTGCCATGTAAGCATAAATTGGATGGCGTTGTTACGGTTTTAGACAGCAGGAATTAAATTGTAAACATTTGAAAACTATAAGGATTAAATTGAAAAAAATAAACTATTAGGCCAAATTGAAAATGAGTATAAATAATAAGGACCAAAAGATTAATTATCCTGTGAATGTGTTTAGTAAATAATTTCTTCTTGTTACTTGTTTTATTAGTAAATGTACTACTATATATTCTATTTGTTCTATCATATAAAACATAAATGAGTGTGCATGGAAAAATCAAGTTGTTAATAGCATATTCTCTTGTACTAGTGTTCAAAATGTTATATAGAACAATGAAAATGAAGTTGTTAATGGTATATGCTACATTTTGTTAACTACATAGTTGGTCATTATCTGAATTTTAGTTACCTAGCAGTTCAACTAAACCTTTAGATGTATACTATGTTTCTTTTAGTCCTCTTAATAAGTGTGATGATGTTGTGATTAATGGATTCTAATGTTCTAAATTTCTCTTCGAACAGAAATGCAGTGGATCTCACCCTGGGCATTGAGCTCATTGAATTGCGTGTTGAATAAAGAGAACAAGTATTATGGTAATTAGAAAAGTATTATATATAAATTTTCTTTATTATAATTTAATTGCAAATACAAGAATTTTAAAATATAATACTATACTCTTTCAAATTATTAAAAAACAAGGGAAATTACTACAATAAGAAAATGAAGACATAATGTATCATATAATAATTATATAAGGTAATTATAGATGTTAGTTTTAATTAATTGACATATTACGTTCATTTTTGTTATAGGTTATAGGTGTAAATTGTTATGTTTTAAAGTTTGTGTACTAAAATTTTCTTTAAATTATGATTAAAGTATAGTGAAAGAACTTAGGGAGGACTTGCTCCTGTAATGATGATATAGAGGATAAGATGCTAAGATATTTGAAAGATTTATTTCATTTTTTTCTTGTCTTTTGAATTTGAATGTATTCAATTAAAGTCTTGTATAAATTCAATGTTTTAATTCTAACTGAATCCCAAGTTTATTTTAATATTTTTTGCAATAATTTGTTAAATGTTTTGATCACTCATGTGATAGTTAATGTAGCTCTAAAATTGTGATAATGAACAGTGGTTTAGAATCTGCTTTGATTTTCAAGATGAGCGTAAGAGGTGATGAGCACTATAAAGATGAGGAAGCTGATTATGAAATGGACACTTTATTTCTTTTATTAACATATTAGTATCATTATTAAATGGACACTAGTTTTTTTATTATAAACTTTTGTATTGTCCTAATGATAACACTTTGATAGTATCATTATTGACTTTGTATTGCACTACTTGATACTTAAGTTATATGCATAGAAATTTCAATTTTTATGATTGTTATTAACAATGATTGTTCATTGGTTGAAATTCTGTAGAAGATAGAAATGTGAAGGAACTAGAAAGTTTAACTATTGAAATTAAAAACAAATTAGGCACAGAAAGAGAACAATCCAATTATCAATTTGAAATAAAATGAACTCCCTATCAATTTTTTTATAAATAGAATCAGAGACAAAATGAGAAAAATCTAATTGTTAATATGAAATAGAATAATTTTTGTATCTATTATTTAGACACGAAATTAGAGATATTATAAATAAACTTAGTTTTTTGCCTGCGATGGAAGCATTTCCATATCTAACATTACGTCTTAGAGTAATAAATCAAATCTTGGATAAGATATTAGTTGCAATATTGATACAAAAATTTTAACAATCTGACTCGGAAATTTTATGTGTCAATTCTAAGATAAAATCACTAATTCCATGTTTAAACATTTTGAGACTAAGGTTTATGATACAAAATTTTTTGGGTTCTAATTCCATCTTAGACTGATTTGGAGATAGATTTTGTAAAATTTAGACATGGATTTTATTTGTCTCTATTTTGCTTTTTTTTTTTTTTTAGCAGTATTGGTTGTATGGCCTGAGACAAGGGAAAGCAAGCATAACTAAACACTTTTAATGCCTTATAATCGGGACTGACATTGAATAACTTGTGATATAGAGAGAAACCATGAAGAACTAAATTTGGAAGTATGTTAATTTAGTATATTGTAGTATGGAATGCCTTCCCCCAATAATGGAGAGGCATGCTTGTGTGGGCTAACAAAGTCAGGCTAAGCTCGACAATGTGTCAATGTTTACACTTAACTCTTCCTTTTCGGCTGTATGTATATGGGCATGAGTATGAATTATACTAGAGTCTTGCAATGTTTTAGAGAAACTTTGAAATTCTCATTTCCAACTACTTTATACTATTTTTATTTTCCTATCCAACAAATTTTCAACCATGTTTTCAAATTGAATGAAGGATCCTAAAGCATCGCTTTTGTTCTTTAGAGGAAAAATTCAAGTATAACAACTTAAATCGTCTAGAAAATATATGCAAAATCTTTGACCAAAAGTAGAATTTATCAGAGATGGTCTCCAGAGATCAGAATGTATTAATTTTAATGGCTGAGAAGCATGTGAAGAAGTTGTCAAGGGAAGAGAGTGGGATTTGCCCATTTGACAAGCTTTATAGAAGCTTATGTTTTCATTAGATGAGGTTTTCAAATTACATTCATTTAGAATTTGTGTGAGAACTTAAAAAGATTGATGCCTTAATTTCTTATGCCATTTTTGTTTTTCTTTTACTACCATAAAGGTCATTAGAGTTCTTGTATCTTATTCCTTAACTTCATATAAGCCTTTACTGACTCTCCCTTGCAATAGAATCTCCCTTAAGAACCTAAGATAATGGATGCCCTACTTTTTGTGTTTTTCTTTTACTACTATAAAGGTGATTAGAGTTCCTCAATCTTATTCCTTTACTTCATATAAGCCTTCAGTAACTCTCCCTTGCAGTAGGATCTTCCTTGTTCTTTTTTCCTTCATAGGACAACCATAAGAGTGAAATTCAATAAGACAATTATTGTCATACACATGCTTAGACATAGTAAGAAAATTTCTATTAATATTTGGTGCATATAAAGTGTCTTTTAAAAGTAATTGTTAGGAGAGCAGTAAAAGGATGATAAAGCTAAGTCAACAATTTTCATTGTATGACCATTGTCCATAATTATATTATTCTTACCATGAAATTTGGTGAATATTCAATTTTATTGGGTTCATTAGTAATGTGGTTACTTACTCTACTATCCAAGTACCACACTGGATTGTTTACAGTGTTAGGTGATGCAATGAAAGCAGTTTAACTAGAATTTTGACTAGATTGTGAGTTGATTATGGGACAATAGGTTTTGTTAAACCTATAGTAACAATTAGCAGCCATATATCCCACACAATTGCACATTGGGCTAGTAGGTTTCCATTTGTTATTTTTGCCATGTCTTTTGTTATGAGAACTATGAGGATTGTTCTTCTAGTTGCTATGACCAGAGTCAGTATTATTTGAAGAGGGATTTAGAGTGAAAGGGTTAAAACTTTTCAGTTGCTTTAATCAGTTTTTAATGGAAAGCAAAGTCTTTTGGAGATCAATTTATATGCGATCATTCTTCGCAATCCATTGGACAACAACAGGATTATACTCTGGGTCTAATATGGAAAGTGTTTGAGTCACTAGATCATCAAGCGAGATGGGGCATCTAATAAGCATCAAATTGTCATATAAACTTTTTATCTTAATGAGATATTCTTTCATGTACATCCCATCCTTGCAAGTGCACTGGAACTCACTCTTTAGTAGAACACCTTTAGACATTTGTATAAGCACTAGTGAGATCTTTGGCTATCTTTCAAAGATCTACAGAAGTGGTACAATGCATCATTTATGACACAGTGCCTAAAGACATTATGTTGAGAAACCACCCTACCAAAAGCAGGTCAGTAGACACCCAATTGTATTTGAGGTTTAGCTTAGTCTTAGGTCCTTCCAAGTCATACTTAAAAGGATAAGGCTTGGTGCCAAGGATGTGACCATCCAGTTTATTTACCCTAATTAAAGGAAGAGTCAAGGAGGCCTAAGAAGATAGTTTGTTTAATTGAGTTTAATAGCATAGACGTGATTCAATCCTTCTTGAGAAGTGGGGGCAAAATTGTATAAGAAGTGCTGTTCTATGAAGGCTTGGTGAAAAGGCTATGA
Organism: Delonix regia; assembly: GCA_037074485.1. NCBI lineage: Eukaryota > Viridiplantae > Streptophyta > Magnoliopsida > Fabales > Fabaceae > Delonix > Delonix regia. The sequence goes on from CM073455.1 coordinate 7,743,934, forward strand.
TATCAAGTCAAACTTAGCTAAAAAATGAAAGAAAAGGAAAACCAAGAGCTTCAATGAATGACAAGGGTCTAATATTCCTTAGTTACTATACATAGGTTTTCTGTAAATTCTGATGGAAATATAAATAATTACATAAACCTACGAATAATTAAACTTTAAAATTTCTCTTAATTAATATTTTGATTCTAACTTTAACTATCCCATAACCATGAAAATGTAGTTACAACTAACTTAACTTTTCAGTTCTATTTTTTGGTGTCTTAGCTGTTAACTTTGTTTTTCTTCAGTTTGCTTTAGTTTTGGTACGATTTTTTCTAGTTTATTTTATTCCTTCTACATTCCTTAACCTTAGAGACTTCTTATGGTAGCTTGTCATGTGGTTTTTTCTTACAAAAACTCCAAGTTGGCCACTTATTTTATGTTGTCCACTATCCTACCTTTTATCCTTTGTTTTTGCATTGTTTTCACATTGTTAGATTTTGTCTTTGATTTGAGATGGTATTTGGGCTTTTAACCAATCCTTTGATGAGTTGGAGTACACTAAAAGCTCTAATGTTCCATAAAATCAAAAGAAGCTTCAATAATAATATTTTATATGATAGATTTTGCAAGTTGTTTTTGTTCTTATTACTTTTATATTCCTCGTAACTGTTCTGGTTGCTTTCTACTTTGGTTTTATGGTATTTAGTTTCACTTTTGCCCTCCATGTGGTTATGTATCCATGCAATAAAGTCTTAAGCAATGTCACCTCATGCTAGTTCAATTGTCATATTTATCTTATTTTAACTTTATGGCATTCGTATCATGTGAAAAGAGCTAAGTTGCCACCTCATAGAAGTTCCCTAATTATCAAATGTTAGGCAATGAAATATTCCTGATTTGTGTAGGCATAATCTAGTTAAATAGCAAACATTGGCTTTTTATTTAAGTTGGATTAATTTTGCTCCCCAATTTACCTTAGAAGGTATAGTTTAATTTACTTCTCCTAAATTCTTTAAAATATTAAGGATAAGATATGAAATTTTCCTAATTTCCTTTCTATTTTTTAGGTATCATATGGTTGAAATCTTATATATTTATATAACTAAGTAACTAATTAATTTAATTAAATAATGACATGTGGATAATTCCTAAATTCATTATACTTAGCCTAAATGAATAAATTAATAAATCTTAAAATACTTTAATACCTTTTGACATATCCATAATACTATCAAGATTTTAGATTTTCCCAATCAGAGAATGAACTCCAAATTCTCCTAAATTTATTATAATACTTATTTTTTTGGGTATTACAATGCTTTTCTCCTTTTAGGAATTTTGCCATCAAAATTCACACTTTTAACTAAATACTTGTGGGTAATTCCTTCTCATTTCTTTTTTTGCTTCCCATATAGCCTTTTCGATTGTTAGAACTTTCCAGATAACCTTCACTAAGGGGATTTACTTATTCCTTAATTGTTTGATCTTGGTGTCAATGATTCATCCTTACAAATGCATTGACTCATACTCTATGGCATGTGAAGGATCTAGTTGGCATTTCTTTAACTGAGACATATAGAACACGTCATGGATTTGGGATAGGTTTAGTGGATGGGCAATTCTAAAGGCCACTGGTCCTATTCTTTCAAGAATTTGGAAGGGACCGATATAATGAGGACTGAGCTTCTTAGTTCTCAAGGACCTTCCCACACTAGAAACTAGATAAACCTTTAAAAATACATGATTTTTGATTTCAAATTCCAAGGGTCTTCTTCTTTTATTAGCCTTGCTCTTCTACTAACTCTGGGCAATACGTAGTCTTTCCGTGACAAACTCAATTTGCCTAGTGGTTTGGTCCACTATATCAAGTCCAATATGGCTTATCTCACTCAATTTTACCTAGCACAAAGGTGAACAATTTCTTCCATGAAAGGCCTCAAACAGTGCCATCTAAAGACTGGCATGATAGCTATTGTTATATGCAAACTCTACTAATGGAAGATATACGTCCCAATTCCCTTTATTATCTAAAGTGTAAGCCCTAAGCATATCTTTTAAGTTTTGAATGGTCCATTCTATCTACCCATCTGTTTGAGGGTGATTGGCTATGATAAAATGAAGTTGTGTTATAAGGACTTCCAAAATTTAGAAGCGAACCTAAGGTCTTGATCGGAAATTATGCTACTAGGTGCTGTGTAATCTGACTGTCTCTTTAATGTATAGTTGAGCCAATTTATCTAAGGTGTTGGTAGATTTAATATCTAAGAAATATGCAAATTTGGTTAATTGGTCTACTGTAACCTAGATTGTATCATATTCTGAGGCCATTATAGGTAATCCTAAAACAAAGTCCACGGATATACTATCCCATTTCCATTCAAGGATACTAGGGATCGTAACATTCCAATGGGTCTTTGATGTTCAATTTTGACTTTTTGACAAGTTAAGCACATGGTCACATACTAAGTTACATCCTTTTTCATTCCTGGCCACTAGAAAATTTTCTTAAGGTCTTGGTACATCTTAGTGGCTCTAAGATACAATGTGTACTTGCTTTTATAGGCTTCAACTAAGATACTTTCTTTTAGGTTCCCTTTACTTGGTACAGATACCTTTCCCAAAATTTTATAATACTATCTTTATAATTATGAAATTTTTAAGTTTTTCCCTTAGAGTTCTAGCCTTTAATATCAACTAGGAATGGGTCTATGGTTTGGAGATTCCTGATCTCATTCTTAACATCATTATGAATTCTTAACTTAATAATACTCATATGATTCAAGTTTACATGGATGGAGAGGTTCAGATCTCTCAAATCCTCAATCATTTTTTGTTCCCTAATCATTAAGCATGCAAAATGTATAATGATTAGCCTTACCAAGATGGTAATTAATGGTGAATGTAATCCTTTAAAAACTTTATCCATTTTCTTTATCTCATGTTAAACTATTTTTTATCAAATAGATATTTCAAACTCTTATGGCTGCTGAACACCTCAAATTTTGCACCACATAGATAATTTTCTTCATGTGGTCTTAATTGCCTAGAGACATAGGGTACTACCTTTCCTTGTTGCATCTGTACGCATCTTAAACCCTTCTTAAAAGCATCATTGTACATGGTAAAGGTTTCCTTAGAGTCTAATAAGATTAGAATTGGTGAGGTAGTTAAATTTTCTTTTAGGTTTTGAAAGCTTTGTTCACATTGGTCACTCTACACAAATGGGTAATCCTTTCTGGTCAACTTGGTTAAAGGCATAACTAATTGGGAAAATCCTTTAATGAATCTCCTATAATATACTGCTAAGTCTAGGAAACTTTTAATGCCAATTATTGTTTTAGGTCTTTCCTTATTCACCACGACTTCTACCTTACTAGGATATATCGCTACTCCTTTTTTGGAGATAAAGTGTCCTAAGAATCTAACCTCAGACAACCAAAACACACATTTGCTAAGTTTGGCATACAACTGCTTATCTTTTAGGGTATGGAGAACAATCCTAAGGTGTTCTTCATGTTCCTCTATGGTCTTTGAATTGATAAGGATATCATCTATGATAACAACCACAAATTGGTTTAGATATGGTCTAAAAATTCTACTAATATAATCCATGAATATAGCTGGGTGTTAGTCTAGCCAAAAGGCATAACTAAGAACTTAAAGTGTCTAAACCTAGCTTGAAAGGATGTTTTAGGAACATCTTCTTCCTTAATCTTTAACTGATGGTAGCCTGATCTTAAGTGTATTTTTTAGAACACTAAGGCTTCAGCTAGCTAATCCAAAAGATCACCTATCCTTAGAAAGGAGTATTTATTCTTTATGATAACCTTATTAAGTTCTTTATAATCAATGTACAACATAAGGCTTCTATCTTTCTTCTTAACCAAAAAGATTGGTGTACTCTAAGGGGATAAACTAGGCCTAATGAAACCCTTTTCTAACAAATCTTTTAATTGCTCTTGAAATTCTTCTATGTTAGCTAAGGCCATCCAGTCTAGGGACATAGATATGGGACCTATACCTGGGACTAGGTCAATAGAAAATTCAATTTCTTTATCAGGGGGTAGCCCATTTATATCAGTTGGGAATACTTTTGGGTAATCCTTAGCCACTGGCACTATCTTTATACCCTCTTTTACCTGAGCTTGTAATGAATAAAAGATTAAAAACCCCTGGCTTTTATGCTTAAGGTTTTTCTTAGTTTGAATGGTGGTTATACCTAATAGCTCAGTCCTAAAATTAGAATATGACGTTAAGGCAAGTAGGAAAATAACTTTCTTAGAACAATCAAATATAGCGTTATTAGCTATTAACCAAATCAAATCAAGTTTGGAATGACGATTATCAATTTAGATGTCATAGTTCAAACAAATATGGGAATTGGTTACTTGGGTTCCTGTAGGGGTAGAAATTACCAAATCATAAGGCAAAGAACTAAAGTTTAGACACAAACCCTTGGCATAGTTGTAAGAAATGCAAGAATAAGTAGCACCCATGTCAAACAATGCATTTATAGGAATTTATTAAATCATTAACATAACTTGAATATAACATGGAGACTAATTCGCCTCTTACTGAGTCAAAGCAAACACCTGTCCTGTGCTTTAGGTTAGGATTCCTAGGGTAATACCAACTTGTTTTGAAAAGTTCTAAAGAAATAACCAAGTTTGCCGTACTTGAAACAAACATCTTGTCCTACGAGGTAAGGTTAATCCCTATGGTACTTGCCATATTGTTTGCAAGCGTTTGTCCCTTGGATTTAGCTGGTTCATCTTTGGTTCTTAAAGTTGGGTTTTCTATTTCCTTTAAAATATTCTTTCCAGAGTTTATTTATAAGCTTATGAGGATTGGCCTCGTTATCGATCACTGTTGTCATCTTTCATTTTCTTTCTTCTTCTGCTTCCTTCATGCTTCTCTTTGCCAACCTGCACTTGTTCAATAGCTTATCAAAGTTTTTAATTTCATGTGTCACTACTTTATCCCTTAACTCAAGGTGAAGACCTTTTCAAATCTAATGGCTTTTTATGGTTCATCATTGTGGTGTTTAAGATAGGACGAGAATTTTAACAATTCTACAAATTTTACAACTTATTCATATGAGGTCATATCCCTCTGTTTTAGATGGATGAACTCTGCCTCCTTGTCATCTTTTACTGGGTCAAGAAGTACTTTTCATATCAAGCCATTTGGAATGCCTCCTAAGTGATTTCATAAGGCTTCCTCTTAATGTAGCTGTCTTTTGGCCTTTTGCCACCAAAGTTTTGCCTCGTCTTCTAGCATATACTCAACAAGGGCAACCTTTTGTCCAGACGTGCAACTTATAACTCTAAATATCATCTGGATCTGACGCATCCATTTGTCTACCAAATGAGGGTCATACTTCCCTTAAAAGATTGGAGGTTTTGCCTTTCTAAACTCTAGTTAGATTTAAGTAATCAAGGTGGGGCTTGGGTTTGTGATTTCATCCCTTTCTATACCTTCATAATCTCTTAGGTTTGCTCTGTTAGTGCCTCCTTATGTTGTCTTACTCCTTTACTCCTTCTGTAATTGCTTAATCATTTCCTTTTGCTCTAGTTGCTTTTTAGTTAATTCTCATAAAAGTTAAGCTTGTATCCTTTTGGCTACCATTTTTAACTTGTTGCCAATAACATATGACATATAGGAAGTGCAATGAAACAAATAACTAACATTCTTAATCTAGTTAAGATGGTTATCTATCCTGAACCATTACTCTGATACCAAATGTAACATCCCTTCCTTACTATATGTAGGATTTCTGTAAATTTTGACTAAAACGTAAATACTTAAGGAAACCTACAAATAAATAAACTTTAAAATTTCTCTTGATTAATATTTTGATTCTAACTTTAACTATCCCTTAACCTTTTACATAGGATTTAATAAGTGGAAAAATAAAGCATAACCATTTAGTCTCATACATGTCCATATTATCATTAGATAATGGTTGTGTATGCGATACATTACATGGTACATAAATGATTAAGATATCTAAATGTTATACGGATTTAAATCCCTATAATATAACTCTAAGTCCTTATGTAAATAGGAACTTTATAATATGCTAATTCCTAGGTCCCACTTCTTGATTGGGTTCTTGGTTACCTGGAAATAGATATACATAAAAACATGGGATTTTGTGACCTCAGTAGTTAGCATATTCAGTGAAAAATATTTATTTCTAGCCTTGCATATTAGCATGTCATAAATGGATAAAATACAAACATAAAAGTTATGCATATGATCATACGGGTACAACCTTTGGGCCCTTTAACCATAGCCTTCGGGGCTAGGTCTGATACTATGTTCCTTTTCTATCCCATACCAGCAATCAAACCCATAATACCTCATAGAGTGCAGGCCAAACACAGAAAAATAAGAATACACAACCTTTAGGCATCCAAGATTTCATAGCATGGAGAATTTTAGGCTACCAAACTTATAGAACACAACTACATGCATATCTATCAAAGAAAAACATTTCAAAACAAAATTAAGATATGTGAGGGAAAAATTGAAAATTGCCTATTTGAAGGTACCTTAACCTTATACCTTCAATTGTATATATGCTTCCAGGTCATTGTGGGATTTTCCATCATAATAAATAAATTCTTAATAATGTGCTCCTATGTAAATTTCTACAATAAGTATCTCTAGAAGCTCTTTTCTCTAAAAGTCATTTAATTATTTTCTTCTAAAGGTTACTTTATCTTTAGAAAATGCAAGGTCTTATTAGAACTTTTTCCTTGCAAAGCACATAAATTATGTCCTACAAATAATTAATTTATATTACTAACTAATTAAATAATTCTTTGCAAAAATAAGTGATATGATGAATAATGATTAAACTAATATTCACCTAATTAAAAAACTTACGAAATAATTAAATTACTATATATAATAATTGATTTTATCAATTTCTAATACCTTTAAATTTTACATTTAGCTATTAGTCATCCATTGTAACCCAATTCTTGAATCACAAAACTTAAATTTAGCCCCTCATTTTCTTTTATTGTACCTTTTATAATGGGAAAGGATATATATATACCCTATTATTCTATATATTTTCAAAAGTAAAATACTAAGAAAAACTCACCAAATTTTTGCACTGTTCTGAACAGATTTTTGGATGCAAATTACTATTGGTTTTGCTTTCGTTTGGCCACTTTTCTCCCTTTTTTCTCCCTTGTTGACTTCTCCACTTAATACCTACACCTTCCATAAGGTCTTTCGGAGTCTCTCACTATCTAAGAATGCACAAAAACAAGTGGAAAAAACTACTGTAAGTGTAAATCCAAAAACTATACAAATTTTCGGTTTCACTGCGGTTTGCTCTCTTTTTTCTCCTTCTTCCTACTCTTTTCTTCAACCCATGAATTGTCACTCACACCCAAGTATTCGCAGGTATTTTATTGCCCCTCACAACCCCAAAATCTTCACAAAATTTGGAGAAAAATCGCTGGAAGTGGCTACCCAAAATACACTATTTCTATGTCCGAAAATAGAGTTTGGATTTCGCTTCTATCCAGCCACTTATCTCTTTTGTTTTTCCCTCTTTCTCTCATGTTTGCTTCACCCCTAACATCTAACTACCTACAGCATCTAAGCGTGTCACTCACTGCCCAAAAACATTCCAGAAATTTGCTGAAAACTCTCCCCAATGCACCAATTTGTTTCTGTCCATAAACCAGAAACTTTTTTTTAGTTTTTCACTTCTATTTTGTGCTCCTTCTCCTCAACCTGTGGCTTTCGTTTAAAGAGGACTCCTTCCCCTTTGAAGGTACTCTAATCATGAAGGAAAACCACCACCCAAACTACTCATAATTACCACTGAAATGCAATTGGTAACTAGCTTAACTTTTTAGCTATGTTTTTCGGTGTCCTAGCTGTCTGCTTTGTTTTCCTTCAGTTTGCTTTGGTTTCGGCTAGATTTTTTATGGTCTATTTTATTCCTTCTACATTCTTTAACCTTAGAGACTCCTAGTGGTAGCTTGACATGTGATTTTTCCTTACACAAGCTCCAAGTTGGTCCCTCATTTTATGCTATCCACTATCCTACCTCTTATCCTTGTTTCTACGTTATTTTTGCACTGTCAGATTTTTTCTTCGGTTTGAGCTAGACTCTGGGTTCTCAACCAATCCTTTGATGAGTTGGAATGAACTCAGAGCTCTCATGTTCCATAAAATCAAAAGAAGCTTCAATAATAATATTTTATATGATAGTTTTCGCAAGTTGTTTTTGTTCTTGTTACTTTTATTTCCTCCTAGCTGTTCTGGTTGCTTTCTAGTTGGTCTTGTGGTATTTAGTTTTGTTTCTGCCTGTAATAACCCAAGCAATTAAAATTTTGAATGCAACTGATGGTATAATATTGTGTTAGGTGAATCAATACAATGAAATTGAGGCTGGCTCAGTGGTCAGGCTTCAGGCTGCATTTCCTCAGGACGTGGGTTCGAGACCGGGAAGCTAACCTCCATTGTTTTTTTTTTGGAGCTGCCACGTGTCCCCTCCACAGTGAAAGGACGAAATTGCCCTCATAAGTCTTCTTCTTCCTCCTCCTTCCTGCGTGCATCCGAGAGTGAGAGAAGAGAGCGAGGCTTCGCGAGAGTAGCAGAGAGCCCCCGTGGTTGAGCCTCCACCTCGCCTGAGCTGAGCTACACCCCCGAGCACCACCGGCCACCCTTCTCCGCCATTCCAGCCGGCAAACCGCCACTCCTTTGGGCGAAAACCACCGTGGAACAGCGAGCTCTCCTGGCCGTTGGTGGGCTGTTTTCCAGGCGTGGCTTGGACGGGTTGTGAGCCTCACATCTTGGCCGGCCATTTCCACCTGGAGACGAGCTCAGTTGGCCGCCGTTGGAGCCGCTTTTCCGGCGATAAGGAGGAGTTCGAACCTTGGGCATTTTGGGACGATTTGGTACGTTTAAGCTAGTTTTCTCTTCATATTGAGCTTAGAAGTAGCATTTTCGGCCCTTAAACAACAAATTTGAGCTCTAAAATCGTGGATTTTGGCTGCTTGTAAGAAGAATGGCTGACAGGGACCAAAATGAAAATTTTCAAAAATTTTGGGTTCTTGAGAAAATGGAAAATTTCTGACTTGTAATTGATCCATATTTACTCTAGATTGATACCTTTAAACTGCTAGGCATGAGAACTAAGAAATTTGCTGGATTTGCATTAAAATGGAGGCTAGGGCTTGAAACAGGGACCAAAATGAAAAATCTGGAAAATATATGGGACAGAAGTGTAAATAATCACACGTTAAGGAATGAAAGATATGGAATTAAAGAGATGGGGGAGTTAGGTCCTAAATTAGGATAATGACCCGAACGGCGATTAATCCCTGTGTGAACTTCGGTACAAGTGGATCGTAAGGCCGATTCTGGCACCCCAAGGAGGGGGCAGCGTACCGCTTGCGTTAATCAGAGTTCAGGTGCGCAGATAGCACCCCGAAACTCTTATTATTGCCTAGGCTGTTCTTGTTTTAATTGTTTTCTAAATGTAAATAAATTTTTTCTGATTCTGCCTTACCGAATTGTGCGATTTAAAGCAAGGGACCCCTGTATGTGTTGAATGATTGTAATTACGGTATTTGACTTGTGATGTGATTAGAGGTGGTTACTAGCTAGATATAATAGAACCACAGAAAATTTTCGTATAATTCCATCTTTGTATACCTGCGTGACGTAAATTCCTTGATTTTTGGAGAATGACGAATGATAAGCTTTCGCGAGACGTAACTCGAGGACGGAGTGTTCTCGCTCGTTGGTTAGTTACCCTCGAGGACGGAGTGTTCTTGCTCGTTGGTTAGTTACCCTCGAGGACTGAGTGTTCTCGCTCGTTGGTTAGTTACCCTCGAGGACTGAGTGTTCTCGCCTGTTGGTTAGTTACCCCTGAGGACTGAGTGTTCTCGCCTGTTGGTTAGTTACCCTCGAGGACTGAGTGTTCTCGCTTGTTGGTTAGTTACCCCCGAGGACTGAGTGTTCTCGCCTGTTGGTTAGTTACCCTCGAGGACTGAGTGTTCTCGCCGGTTGGTTAGTTACTCTCGAGGACTGAGTGTCCTCGCTCGTTGGTTAGTTACCCTCGCGGATTGTGTATCCTCGCTTGTTGATTTGATGCTTTCGAGGGTTGTGTACCCTCGCCCGTTGGTTCTTAGCAATCTTAATCCTGATTGTTTGTCACAATTGATTGCTTACCTGAGAATGCTTGTTGACTTGACGTTTATGAAAAATGGTTATTTCATTCGACTGTTAAATTGCAAGTTGATGGATCTAAACACTATGCACTGTATTAAATCCTTGATTTTTGTTAAAGCTTCTGTTTATATGTGAAATGGTTTACTGACTTGGGGTGCTATCTGCCGGAAAACTTTTGGTCCCAGAAAGAGAGTTAGGCGATCTTCTGGAGCCGGTGGAGCATTGACCGGGGAGCCGCATTGAGCCGCTTGATTTGGGTGCGAGACGTGCCCTTTTGTTAGGTTACAAATTTGGCATTTCTTTTGGGATGTATATATATATTTAGTTTGGTAGCCATTACTGTATACGGGATTATTTTGTGACCACAGCTGAACCCGCCATGTTTTTGTCTTTTGTTGTATTCGTGGATTTGGGCTGGTGGGAGCGGAGCTCCCCTATTTATGTATTGCCTTGCAGGACCCTGTAGAAATTTCGGGACGTCTTAATTACTGGGGAGGTGCTGCCGAAATTTCTACAGGAGGTCTCGTTTTGTATTGACATTCTCACCATATATACTAAGGCAACGACATTATGGGTATTGGTAATGTATGTTAACGATCATCCCTTTAGTGTAGGCTTGCAGGTCATGGGGATTTCTTCGTGATCTGTGCCGGTCACATCCCAGGGAATTCGGGGCGTGACACTGCCCTCCATGTGATTGTGTGTCCATGCAATAAGGTATTAAGCAAGTGCCACCTCATGCTAGTTCAACTATCATATTTATCTTATTTTAACTTTATGGCATTCGTATCATGCGACAAAGAGCTAAGTTGCCACCTCATGCTAAGTTTCGTCTCTTAGAAATAGTTCCTTAATTATCAAACGTTAGGCCATGAAATAGTCCTAATTCGTGTAGCCCCAATTTAGTCAAATAGCAAACATAGGCGTTTTATTTAATTTGAATTAATTTTGCTCCCCAATTTATCTTGGAAGGTATAGTTTAATTTACTTCTCCTGTATTCTTTAAAATATTAAGGATAAGATATGAAATTTTCCTAATTTACTTTACTTCTCCTGTATCATATGGTTGAAATCTTGTCTATTTATATAACTAAGTAACTAATTAATTTAATTAAATAATGGCATGTGGATAATTCCTAAATTCCTTATACTTAGCCTAAATGAATGAATAAATAAATAAATCTTTAAAATAGTTTAATAAACCTTTTGACATTACCATAATACTATCAAGATTTCACATTTTCCCAATCGGAGAATAAACTCCAAAATCCCCTGAATTTTTACAAAGGGTCCTCTGAGGGTATGCTTTTATAGCTATTGAATGGATAACATAATCAATAATACAGAGCCACCTGTCAAAGTTGTTATAACAATGTGATGACTATCAACAGCCTTCTTGACTAGTTTACATTTATAACTAATTACAAAATAATTACAGAAAGCCTAAGTTGCTAATTATTGTCTAACACCTCTTAATTATTACAGTGAAACATCAACATTAATTAATAATTTGATTAAACAGAGATAAATCATATTTAAGTGTATAAATTAATTAAGGACACAGAGAGCCTGGATTCGTCATGGAAATGATTTATTCTTTGTCAATGGTGGATTCAATTACGTAAAATTGTCAAAGGCTATCGTATTCATTGCGACCTTTACATGAAACATAATAGGTCTTTACATCTTTTTAAATTTAGCCATGTTATTGCTATATAACATATATTGAACTGGGGAGCTTCTGATTGGGTTTATCAGACCATCTAGCTCTAACATGTAAACTTAAGTGGCTCAAGTGATATTGATTAAATAATTAATTAGTTAATTAAATAATTAAATATACTAATTTTTAATTGGTTAATTTAAAAGTAGTTTTTTTTATATTTATTTGTAACTAACCACTTGATGAGAATAATTAATACAATATCTAATAATTTGACATTAAAAATTATTAGATAATAAATTATTATCAGATAATCATAATCATGATCTAATAATAATGTTTATATAGAAATTAATCTCTATCTCTATCTATAAATAGGAGTTACATGTTCTCTATTGATTCATTATTAATACTTACATAAATTTGGAGATACTAAGAGATAGAAATACAATTATCATTTCATTATATTTCTATTTTAAATTTTAAGAATATAATGGTTCACGTCAATTGAGCAATAGATCAATATATGAATTTTATTATAAATTGACAATGTTGTATATTGTGTGGCATGTGAAAATTTATGAATTCCCAGATTTAGTTTTAATTTTTATCATTAAAAATAGGTAGAAATTATGACAACTTTGCGTAACTTGCTAAATGAATTAAGGTCCATTCTAGTCCCCAATGAGGTCCACCCTAGTCCACAATAAGGTGGTTCGGATATAGTTCATAATGACCCCATTAATTAGACGTGGCCCAGAGCCTTGGGGGGTTTTTTTAATTGACAAACTACAGAGCACACATTAAATCTTCGTATCTTGCGTCGTTTTTTTCACCAGAATGCTTAAATTTTTTTTTAAATAAATGGTCAATATTACGGGATTGACAAGCCCGTGATGGTAGAAGCACTTGTCTTTTTTGGGTCGTGGGATCTTCATTCCCGCAATCCAAAAAATTTCTTTTATAAAAATATTCATTCTCTTGTCCTGTCAAAGATGGGTAGCTCAGCCCCCATCTAATTTGCCCACAATGTGGGGAGGTGGCGCCCTCTCACCCCTCCCCCATTTTTTAAAATTAATATTTAAATAATAAATAAAACTTAATAAATTAAAATTGGGTTGCAGGACAGAGGATTTTGCATTAAAAAAAGACTACTATTATGAGATTGTCAATCCTGTGATATCGGCTATTTATTTATTTTTGAAACAATACTTTAAACATCCTGAGTGATACAGGATATGATGCATTTAATGTGTATCTATAGCTTGTGAGTAAGAAGGAAAAAACCCACAGACTTATATTGTGTCTCAAGTTGAAAGAAGGACATTTATCTTTTATGAAAACATAGGCAACTACGTTTTTGAGTGTTTGGTAAAGTTTCTTGTGACACTGACAAGCCATATTTCTGGGTCAATTTCGGATTGTTTGAGAATACAGTTAATTAGGCAGTGCTATCTGAACAAAAAATAATTGGCCCTCCCTATATGTAGGAATACTTTTTATAAATATGAAGTATTTAATGTGTGCCTAGTAGCAGTAAAAAAAACCACAGGCTTGTGATGCGTCTAAAGTTGGAAGAATGATATTTATCTTTTATGAAAAAATAGGCAGCTATGCTTTCATGAGTGTTTGGCAAAGTTGCTTGTGACACCGACAAGCGATATTTCTGTGTCAATTTATATATAGTTCGTTGGATTCGGATTTTTTTATGTAAAAGAATGACAGGAAAAAATCTCGTAAAGTATTTGAATTATTATCTGATATTTAAATTATTTTAAAAGTCTTTTATTTCAATAAATGCTATTTTTTTAAAAGAAAGTTTATGATAACATATAACTTTTTTAATGTTTTAGATTTTTTTATACAAAATGATATTTTATTAAAAAAATAAATTATTTTTAATAACTTATAGTTTGTTCCTTACATCATAAGTTTTTTCCTTTTTTAATACAAGATAGTATTTTGATAACAAAAAAAAATATGAACAATTTTTAACAATTTAGAGTTTATTATTTATATCTTATCATTTATTTGTTATCAATAAAATATTATTATGTATAAAAATAATCTAAAATATTCATAAATTTTGTGCTTTATCATATTTTTTAAAAAAATTAATTTAAAATAATTTGGACCATCAAATTTCATTTACAAAATTTTCTCCCGGAATCTTTTTATAGGAAGAAATCCAAAATTGAAATTGAAGTTTTATTACTAGTTGATATCACAGGTAGGAAAGTCAAAATTATCAATCACGCTCAACTCCATCACTCTAATGTCCAATTGGGTAAGAGTTTCAAAATATCTACTGGGCTTGTGCTTTTCGAGATGAAAATGCGAGGTATAAAATTAATTGTAACAATGGTATATCAAAATATATTTATTATATGTTAACTTTAAATAATTTATTATATTTATATTTTGATTTCAATATTTTTAAATTTTATTCATGAATCTAAAATATTTTAATTTGTTATTTTATTTTTTATTTTTTAATAATCCTACAAAATATTAGTTCATAAATTAAAAATAAAAATTAAATTACAAGAGTGAGTTAACAAATTATGAATTAATATGGGTTATTGAAATATAAAAATTAGAGGGAGTGAATTGAAGAATTTTTAAAAATCTTAGGTTCATAAATAAAATATAAGAATAATGAGGTCAAAATATAAATACAATAAGTTATTTTGAGTTAACATACAATCAATATAATATGACACATTATTATCATATGTCTTTCTTTTAATGTACTATATAATAATTACACTGATGCAATCAATTTTATAAGCCAAAAAATTTAACTAAAAACTATTGTTCCGAAGAGAAAACCCAAGAAATATCACACGTAAATGGAAAGCTTTATCAAAACTTCTCAAAGTTATAACCTCACCAAATTATTTTCAGCCTGTTACCATGGCTCAAACTTTTTATAAAAAAGAGTGCTTACAAACAATAAAATGAACTAAGTTGGCAATAACATGCTCACATAGGTTTTTCAAATTTCGGAATAAGTTTAGTTATAAGGATCAGAAGTTTAAAATATTTAGGGACCTTAATTAAATTTTAAAATTATTCTTAAGGGTAAGGATTATTTTCTTTTATTAATATATCTTAAATTTTAGGGATACATAAAGGTGTTAATCTATGATTTCAAAATCTCTGAGTAGGGTCTTTTATAGTGAGAAAAAAAATTTAATTTCCGAATCTTTCAAATTAATTTTAACATTTAAAGTTTTTTAATAATAAATATTTTAAGTTAATGGTTCTTAACTAAAATGTTTTTTTTTTTCTTTCCTTCCTATTTCAACCCTACAACTAATAATCATTTCAAATTTCTGGCAAATTAATCAATCCATGTCTGAAAATAAAAAACAACCACAAATGTCTTTGGGGTTTTATCCATTCAACCCCTCCATCCCTTTCCTTGGTCTTGAAAATTCCTCATGGGATGTAATTGTGATTAAGTCAGGCATCAAAAAATTGGAAGGTTTATTAAAACTCTCTTCGCTTTTAGTTTATATATGTGCCATTGTGATTTGGTTTAGTTGGAGATGGTAAAAAGTTTCAAAATTTAAAGATTTTCGTGAAGATTGTCTTATTTTAGAACTAGCATTTAAAGAACTTTTTTCCATTGGATTGTGGATGGTATAAAATTCTCCTCGAAAGAAATTTGAAGATGAGGATTAGATTCATATCCCCTGTCTCATGAGTTCATCATCGCTGCTATTTTATATAAATATTTTTTAAATACATATATATATATATACACACACACGCACACACACACACTAGTTTTTTGTATTTTTAGTTATTTTACTTGTTATTCATATTTATAATAATTAAAAGTAAAAAATCAATTTAAATTAAAAAATAATTATACTCATTACATATTAGTTACTTTTTTGAAATTTAGATGACATATTAGGATTACTTTTAAAATATTTTAGAGTTGTGATCACATTATAATAGGGAATATAAAATAAATATTTGAAAAAAATAATATTAATTATTCATAAATTAGGATTAAGAATAAACAAAGGAATTAGAATATTTAAATAGTTTTATTTTGAATTTAATTATCTTTTTGTTAATTTTTAAAAAATTAACTTACCTTATTAAGAGTTATGTATTGTAACTTATAAAATTTATTGTAAAACTTGTTATTTAAATTTTTTTAATTTTTATAAATTTAATTAGAACTTATTAGATAACATAAATAATGAGTTTGAGTTTTATATTTAAGTTTATATATATATATATATATATATATTGTTTTTAATTTTTATAAAAAAATCCAAATTTCCCACCGCAATCCTGTGAAGATTGGAGATGGAGAAAATATCTTCCTTTATGTGGCAAATATTATTAGAGATGAGGATGAAGGATAAACTTGATCATAGGAATGAAGGGTGAGAAGGCATTCTCTCTCCGCCACAGAAATGTCATCCCTTAAATAAATACTTTATAACCTAAAGTTACCTCAAGTCAAAAAGTCATATTTAATTCTATCCTTTATTTTCCTTTTTTCTTTAAAGAACCCGAGGGCACACTATTAATTTTTGTGATAAGTTACCGCTTTAAACTAATAAATTATAGAATTCAATTGTTTTTAAGTTTAATTAGTTTCACTACATCCTCGCACAAAATAATTAAATCCTGATTTCTTGTTAAAAAATAAAACATGTTCATTAATTATTCAAAGAAGCCAAAAAACATGAGAAAAATACCCATAAAAGGAACCGTGCAAGAAATTGGTTTGTTGTATTTAGTTATAAAGAACAAAAATTGACAACGTGACATAACTTGTCCTAATTAATTATTATTTTTCTGAAACTAAATCACAATGATTTGACTCTTTACTTAAATAATTATGAGTTATAAGGACGTTGTGAGTCTTGTTTTATTGACAATTAAATAAAACACCAAAAAAAAAATACGAATTTGTTGTAGTAATTACAGTAGATTTATAATATAATATTATTAAGTATATTAAATTAATATATTTTTATTAATTTAATATTAATATAATATTATAAAATAATAATATTTAATATTATTTGATTACTGATCCGCTGGAGAGCCAAAGAAAGGCTTGCTAAGGGACATGCTACTTCTTATCTCTTTGTCATGCGTCCCCCTCACTGGTTTCTTCTCCCCACCTCGTATCGGAAAGAGTGAAGTTCGTTTTTATAATAATGCCTGAATTTGAAGTTGTGATTAAGCTTTGACGGTTAAAATAATTGCAGAACCATGAATTAAATATTTCAAATCCTGCCACGTTGAACCTCTTACCTTCGATTGAAATGCCCTGAGGTTTTGACCTGTGTGAATGCTTGAAACTAGCTACTATGCCCCGAGGTTTTGACCTGTGTGAAAGCTTGAAACTAGCTACTATAATATGGCCCACATAAAACGTGATCTAAATTTTTTCATCGAACAAATAATCAGTCGCCAAGTGACTAAATTAATATTTTTTAGAGACCACATGTTCGTCAACTTAAGTACTATATAGAGTAGCCCCAACACTCGAGGAACGCAAGCCATTAACATTCGCAATTGCAAGCAATATCACTTATTCACTGGCACTTAGAAGTATGGCCCAAGCCAGTGCCTTCTTCCCCAGTTCCTGCCTCATTTCGATTAGTTTTGGAAAACACAGAAAACAAGGAGGGTCTCTTCTCTTTGAAAGAAGTGGCAATCATAGCCTCCAATGCTTCGGATCCCAACAAACTGTTTCCCTCCCTTCATCTCAAAGAAATTCAGCCAATTACCAGCCAAGCCTATGGAGTTATGACTTCGTGCAGTCATTGAACAATAATTATACGCTAATATTTCTGATCAATTATTTGATTACTTACTATGTGAGAATTGTTAGAATAATTTTAATATTTTATAAATTAATATTAATTATTCTATTAGATTAATATCTTGTCATTATTTATTAGGCAATTAATGTCATAATTTGTAAACTATGAATAAATTGAGTTTTATTTTAATTTGTGGATAATCAATAATGAGTTTGATTATCCACAAATCCACTTGGCAGAAACTCAACCCACAGTTCAATAGCATTAGTAATCATTTTGTCAGATTACTAATTTGAGATTGTTACTCAGGGAGATTTAATAGACTTATTTTTTTAATTAATTAATAAGAAATCATTTTAAAGATTCTGAAAGATTTTATTTTAATTATATTAATTAATTATATTATTAAAATAAAACTTTATAAATAGCACATTAAAACTTTATTTTTAAACACACAAAATTACGATCATTGTTTCTGGCTGTCAAACACTCAGAGACTTTCTTGGGCATTGGAGGCTGAAATATCCTGATTCATTATGTCGTCTTCATCAAGTTAGATTTTTGATCAACTTATTCTTCCTATTTTGCATTCATGTATTATAATCTATTATAAATAATTACATTATTTAATTTTAGTTATCAAGAATTTGACAACGGAGTGCGTTCATGATCTTTTCTTCCTTAGAAGAGTTAAACTCGTATGTAACGTATAATCAACTCGCTGTGTTATAGGAAAGAAAATACATGGACAGAGCAAGGACGCTACTCGAGGATGTGAAGAGGATGATCAATGATGAAAATGCTGGCATATGGGCAAAACTAGAGCTCATTGATGACATCCAACGCTTAGGCCTCAGCTATCACTTTGACAAAGAGATAAAGGAAGCTCTTGATAGTTTTGTCTCTTGGAATAGACGTGATGACGCGAAACAGTACAAAACCCTGCATGAAGCTGCTTTAAGCTTCAGGCTCCTCAGATATCATGGCTATGATGTCTCATCAGGTGCCCATCTGCCTTATTGTTAATGTTGCTATTTATATGGCTGTGGCTCCTTATGGGGTTCAACCTTTTTTTTGGTCCATATTTTAGCGTCACCTTAAAGTAAGCGATGTAATACTCTGACGTAAATAACGCAGATATATTTGAGAGCTTCAAGGATCAAGATGGTAATTTCGAGGCATGCCTTCCCAGAGATGTGAAAGGGCTGTTGAGTTTGTATGAGGCATCTTATCTCGGATACGAAGGAGAAGACATTCTGGAGGAGGCCAAGGCCTTCAGTAGCATGCATCTCAAAGACATGAAAAATAATATAAGCAATAATATCGTATTGGAACAAGTAAGTCACGCATTGGATCTTTCAGTGCATCGCAGAACACAGAGGTTAGAAGCAAGGTGGTATATAGAGGCATACGGTAAAAGGAAAGACGCTAACAAGGTTCTGCTTGAAGCGGTTAAACTTGATTTTAACATAGTGCAGTCAACACTCCAAAGGGATCTCCAAGAGATGTCAAGGTTAGTTAATAATAATTTCGTACCATATATATCATCGTTTAACTCATGTTTGTGTGTGCGGTTGTGTGTCAGCTGAGGGAATCAAAACGACATGGGAGGAAAAAACGAGGTCGAGTTTTCAATGCAAAATTGAATTTTACGATGGTCCACACCATAAATAAGACGACAAAGATATTAAAGTCTGTCAGCATCTATAATTAAGAAGTCACATCGGTGATTTTACAATGCATAAAATAAATCGCAACTCCAAATTAAGGAATTTTTCAGTATTTAAGTGGCACCAAATTTTTTCAGTTTAATTTAATTTTAGAAAAAGTTACTCATAAATATTCCAAATTATCAATGGGTAAAAGCTTTCTGATAGAACTTGATAAATAATTAGGGAAACAGTGAACAGATTTCCACGATTCTTTTGGTTGAACATGTGTGAGACAAATGTTTAAAAGATATTTAGTCAGCTTATACAACAAGTTAAACATGTCTAGAAAGTCTGAGAGGGAATTGAGTGTCACAGATCTTATGCATGACGTATTCATAACAATTCCCAGACTAGTTTACCTTAAATGTCATGAATCTTCCTATATTATATATAGTTTAAAATTGAAATTTGGCTCCACAATTATTGTGTCTATATTATAGGTGGTGGAAGGGGATGGGACTAGCAACAAAGTTAAGCTTCAGCAGGGACAGGCTAATGGAGTGCTTCTTCTGGACGGTTGGAATGGTGTTTGAACCTCAATTCAGTGATGTCCGCAAAGCCTTAACAAAAGTCACATGTTTCATCACCATAATCGACGACGTCTATGATGTTTATGGCACTTTGGACGAACTGGAACTCTTTACCGCTGCGGTTGAAAGGTTTGTTTTCTCCATCAAGATGTCTACCTTAATTAGCTTCAATTATTGGAAACCATAACAGTAGTACGTTTTCGAACTGTCAATTTGTTTTAGGTGGGACATCAATGCCGTGCAAGATTTGCCAGAGTACATGAAGATTTGTTTCCTGGCTCTCTACAACACTGTCAATGAAATGGCTTATGACACACTGAAGGAGAATGGCCAAAATATCCTGCCCCACCTCACTAAAGCAGTATGTACTCTCACGTTAACTTCACTTTCACTACAGGGATATATATCACATTTTAATTGATTAATACCAACGTAACCGTATAACTCCGAAGCTGTATTATTAAAGTGGGCAGATACGTTGAAAGCATGGCTAATAGAAGCCAAGTGGTCACACGGCAAACATCTTCCG
Organism: Delonix regia; assembly: GCA_037074485.1. Classification (NCBI taxonomy): domain Eukaryota; kingdom Viridiplantae; phylum Streptophyta; class Magnoliopsida; order Fabales; family Fabaceae; genus Delonix; species Delonix regia. The sequence continues at coordinate 7,764,372 of CM073455.1, forward strand.
ACATTCAACGACTACTTCAGGAATGCATGGGTGTCAGTGTCAGGAGGTCTAATACTCATCCACGCCTTTTTCTTGCTCAATAAAAACTTTTCAAAGGACGTACTTGAATCCTTGGACAACCACCACGACCTCTTCCGTTGGCCAGCCATTGTTTTTCGACTCTGTAACGATTTGGGTACATCAAAGGTGCCCTTATATTCTTACACCACCTTGATTCCATCCAAAAAGTGCAATTTTTAACTATTATTTAGTATTAATCTTTTGTTGATGGATTTGCAGGCGGAGTTAGAGAGAGGTGAAGCAGCAAGTTCGATAGTATGCTACAAGCATGAGACTGGGGTCAACGAGGAAAGTGGTTACAAGTACATACAGAGTTTGGTGGATGAAACTTGGAAGAAGATGAACAAAGAAAGAGTCAATGAGTCTACATTTTCAAAAGCTTTTGTTGAAACAGCAATCAACCTTGCTAGAATTTCTCATTGCACCTACCAGTATGGAGATGGCCATGGTGCCCCAAATGCCACATCAAAGAATCGGATTCGGTCTTTAATTGTTGAACCCATTATTTAAGCTTAATTAGAGGCAGATAAGACCCTAGGAATTAATGGACCTGTAATTACTTTTTTAGTATTTATAAGAGACCTGTAATCAGATGAGCAGATATATAACAATGCTATGAATGCAATAAATATTATCTCGGGAAATAATATCTCGTCTTATCAATTTAGAAGGATAATTTTAGAGTACGTTCTAAAAGAATGAACATAAATTAGTATAGAGATAGTGTCATACTCATTAAAGTATACTTGATAAGTCATCAATCACGCTTAACTATTAAATCGTTTTACTTTCCAATTGAATAGGTTTCAAAATATCGACATAGCTTTCGTTTTTTGAGATGAAAGATACATCCATGATGCAAGTCATGAAATAAGTTCTTCTAAAAATTCGAAATAAAGATTTGCATAAATCTTGCCCTCAGGAGTCAAAAGTATTACATTTATGTCACAGTAACCATTATTTTCTTACTAGTTATGCTTGGGCTCTTCTGGAAAAGGAAAAAACAAAACGAGGAAAAAATATGTAAGAAAAAGTGACATGAGAATTAAATAGAAGAAAAAGATTTAATTTAAAATATATAATTGGTTTCTTTATTATTGTAAACGTGTAACATAACCTCATCCCATATAATGCGCTGCCACTAATTACAACAAAAAAGACCATTTTAGAAACTACCATAAACAAATTTCACTAAGAAATTTTAAATTATATATATAATATTAGTCATGATATACGCCATGTCACATTTTACTAATAAATTGTATTTTCCAATGATTTAAACCTCTCAATACTCCTTACTTTTAAATTTTACTTAATTAGCATATATTGCTAAGTTAAACAATAATGATCCATCTTTTTTCACTTTTCTCCTCTTTGTCAAATCATAACCACATTGTGAAGAATATTAATAGTTCCATAGTTTTAATTATTTTTTCTACTTTAAATATACACACACATACACACACAATATGACTATATTGAATGGCAGCAATGTTGTCAAAATCGCGATTCTAGGCAGACTCGTTTTTGGGAGGTGAACTCGTATCGTAAACTCGTAACGTAGAATCGTAAGAGTTTACCTATAATAATAATTAACGATTGAAATATATAATTATATCATTAAAATTAATATTTTAAAATTCAAACTAGTTTTTGAATTTGTGAAAGTAATGATCAATGGTCTATTAGTATAACTATAATTAAAATGGTGATAACTAAACATAAATATTTTGTTAATATTATATATTAAAATTAAAGTATGATAGATATTAATAAACAAATACTAATAATTTGAAATTTGAATTAAAATTATTTATACAATTATAAATATAACTATTAAAGACTATTTTGTTAAAACAAATAAATTAACAATATATTAATTTCATATTATTTTTGGGTAAAATATCATATTATAAATATTTAAAAAAGAAAAAAATTAATATAATAATATTTAAATAATTTAGATTAAAACAAAAAATAGATATCCTTTTAAATAAATTTAAAATAAAATTCTAAAAATAGATACAACAAATTATATGATGATATATATGTGTAAATAGACACTTTTTTTTGTGCGCATGTTTAAGTTGTCTAAATTCTATTCTTCTTGAAATGATAAAAAGATGAAGAGAATATATATATGTATATATAAATATAAAACTTTGCAAACATATTCATAAAGATGGGATTGGATTAGTGGTACAATATGTTGTCATCGGAAGCTTCTGAGTTCGAGACGTGATGATGACATTTTTTGAAACTATGCTGAAGAGCCAATATATATAAAATAGTGCACATATATATGTAAAGATGATGTTGGAGCAGTGGCTGGTTGTGCTCCAATGCTAGCAGGCCGCCCGTGTTCGAGTTCTGGGAAAGACATTTTTTGACGCAAAACAGGAGAGCTGCAGCCGAGTTGGAGCGATTCGACTCGGCGATTCAACCGAGTTGGAGCGAGTTGACACCGAGTTGGGCCGAGTTTGTGTGGCGTCCGAGTTAAGCACCGAGTCGACTCGATTTCTTCTCCTAAAAACGCAGACTCGCCGAGTCAACCGAGTTGACTCGCGAGTTTGACAACTTTGAATGGCAGATAGTGGCTGCGTGTTGATTAGCAGGAAAATTGACTGTTTTGTATTTAGTGATATATTCTGAAAAAGAAAATATAGAATGGCAATAAGAAGATATATCACGGTAGAACACACATCATTAGCAATGGTGGATACTCGATCACGACTCTCTGTATTTAGTATTGACTATATTGAAAATATATATAGAATGACAACAATAATAATTAAGAAAGTATTTGAGGTGAAGCAATTAAAGTTTACATAACTAAAGTTTTAAAGCTTCCAATTCGCATTACAAAATTAACCAATAACATTAAAACACGTCTTGAGAACGATGCTGTTGGGGTCTCTAATATTATAGTAATCACAGATTAGGTAGTAAAGTTTATTTTCTTTTAAACCTCCATCCCCTTACACGTCCCTCCACTTTCTTGGTTTTGGCCTAAATATTATCCCTCATGATTGTCTTTGATAGGTTTTTTGGATACTAACTCGTAGCAGAATGAATATTCTTGAATTTCTTGTCACACACAGTTTAGACTGAAATTACAAAATGGAGTCCGATTATTTGTTCTTACGTGATTTATTGTGTGTGTTCTCTTCTTCTCTAGAGAAGAAGAAAGAATGAGTCTTTTTTTTTTTTTTTTCTGTTTGTATGCACGTTCTCAATTATATGTTGTTCACATATTTTAACGTCACTTTATTTTAATATAGTAATCCCTAACAACTGACTTCTTTTTTAAATTTAAAATTTTTTTAATTAATTAATGTTGAATTGGGTTACTGAGTTATGGATTAGCCCATTTTGAACAACTCTAAATGTTGATATGGCCATATGTAATGTGTTGAGTTGCCATGTACTAAAACCAAAGAAAACAATGACTCAAAAGAATACCACGGAAGATTTTATTAATAAATATAAATTATATATACTTTAATCTTGTTATAATATAAAATTGATACATTAATAGCGTCAATTAAAATAATAATTTCAGACGACATTAAGACTTGAGACCAACGTAGTAAATTAATAAGTTGTTAAATTAATTATATGATAATACATTTCAAAATAAACATATAAGCTGTGCTTATTTGGATCAATAGACCTACGTGAGGCCTAATGACAATTTCTGTTGTTAAGCCTGGTGTCTTGACGACGATTATGTAATATTGTTGTCAAAATACGGTTTATCAACAGTTTAATTGTCGTTAAACCGTCATCACTAAACACTCTTTTTCCCTTTTTTTTGGTGTATGTATGTTGATTAAGTTTCATATTTGGAGAAAAAAATAAAGAACACTTCAATTAGTATAATCCTTTTTTTTAATTAATATATAAAGTAATATAACTTATTAAGTTATACATATTAAATATATATTGATTGATTAATAAATTTGTATAGTATCCAATTTATTAATTTATGGACATATATCTGTATACTACTACTATATATGTTGTATCATATTGGTTTTGAAGGAAGATCGTATAATAATAATAATAATAATAAGTATACAAATTATTCAAACCTCTAATTACTAATAAATCATGCTTAGTATAACTACCTTAATTTTACTCAATCCGTTATTTAAATATATAAAAACAAATTTGTATACGTAGTATTGTTGCTAGAAAAAAAAGGTGACCACCTGATCCTCCTTTTTTCCTCTCTCTATTCCTAGCTTATATTGTCAAATATTGATTATATTTAGTAAAATAATGGATTGTGTCCAACTAGTTTGACCTTGACCCCATTTTACGTGCCGCCCCTTCTTTTGTTTTTTTTGGCTGAGTTTATTACATGTGTTTGTGATTGTCATCATCATCGGATGAAAAACTAATCTGGCTTGCCCTCACGTTTACAATATAATATAGCGATATCACCAATATTTTTTTTATTTTATTTCGTGTTAAACCTGGATCATATCACTTGACGATTCATGGTGTCATGAGATTCATTTTTCCTAGAGAATGTTGTCATTTGAATGAGTAGAGTTGTCCTCAATATAGACCCTCACAACATTGTTTTTTCAAGTCTCTCATATATATATATATATATATATATATATATATATATATATATATATATGATCCCTAATTGAATTGTCTTTTCAATTTAGCCCCTCAAAGAATTGACGTCTCCAATTAGTCAGTCTCAAATTTGTCTTTTCAATTGAGTCCCTTTCATATGAATGTTTCTCCATTTGATTCCTAACAAATAAAATTGTTATCAATAATATCCTTAAAATATAATATAATTTAAAAAATATGAGAAACATTAATGATTTTATTTGTGAGAAACTAAATTGAGAAATATCCATATGTGAATGACCACATTGGAAAATGCCATGTTTGTTAGGGACCATATTGAAAAAGAAATTCCATGGGTGACCAAATTGATAAATACTCCAAATGTGAGGAACTAAAACAAGATTTTAGTTATTTATTCTTTATTTCAAATTATAATCTTTTTTGTTCCACCTTAAACGTGTATTGATATAATACTATTAATATGATGCGTGCAAGTGTAAGAAAAAAATATCAAATTCTTTTTCTTTGAATATTTTGATGGTTATAATTTTTTACAATAAAATATATTTTTTGTCAAAATAGTTCATTCTTATCCTCTGTAGTATTATATGGTGTATCTTCAAAAGTAGAATACTATTTTAAATTAATTATTTTTGTGTAATTCAATAGTATCTTAAATAATGTCGTACCAAACACTGCATAGTATTCAATTTTTATCAAGTCATATATGTGAACACCCATCCCAAAAATAAATTAATTGAGAATAATAAATTAATAATTAATTGATTAATTGATTAATTCATTTATTAAATAAGTATAAAATTTGGGAAATTAAAAGTGAAAAATCCAAAATAATAAGAAAAAGCATCTTAAAAAGGAAATTGAAAATGAAAATGGCTAATAGGGAGGGAAATTAAGAGAGAAAACTATAAGGAACAAATGACAAAAAAAAAAAAAAAAACAAAATAAGAATCTAAGTTAAGAAAAGACAAAATCACAGATAAAAAAAAAATAAGAAAAACAAAATCAAAACATCAAACTTAAGGAAACCAAGATAAAAAATAAGGAAAGTGAAACAAAAAATCAAAAGTAAGGCAAAGCATAGAGCACAGTGGAAGAAGAAGGAAAAGCTGAGTTGACCTAAAGAAAGAAGCAACAGAGACAAAGAAGGAGTCAGAAAAGTAAAGCAGCAGAGGAGCATTTTTTTCTTCAAGTAAGAAATGATAAGAGAGAGAAAGCGGAGAGCAAAGGACTCAGCTTCATGAGTACGAAGACATAATAGCGTGTGTGTGTAAAACGAAGGGAAGAAATAGAGAGCAGGATATAGAGATAGAGAGACTGAGAGACCATGGAGGAGGTGTTGGAGAAGCCATTAGAACAAAGCAATGAGAAACCTAGGAGAAGGAGACTAGGTGGAGGAAAGGAAGGAAGAAGTTCTTCGCTAGGAGAAACCAAAACACAAGGAGAGAGTGAGTAAAAAATACCCTTGTTTACGTGTGAGTAGGACAGAGCAAGAGGGAGCGGAGAGAGAACTAAAAGAGGTTGCGAGAGTCTACCAGAAGACCGTTAAGCTTGAGTATGAGAGAAGCCAAGAAGAACCAACATTGCTGACCCAGATAAGCTCTGTTTTCATGTGGGGAAGAACAGAGCTAAACAAAGGTGCTTGCAGATTTGGAGAAGACAGGAAGAAAACTGCCAACCCAGAGGGAGAGAACAAGAAGAGTGTTGAGTTTTATCCTTATACAGATATGTCTCACCCTTCTACCCTTACATCTTCATGCGAGGGAGCATGCTTTAGTGGAGCACGCCGTTGTTGCCTTTATGCATTCTTTTTTTTTTTTTTTTTCTCATTACCTTTGGTAAATCAAATTCAAAGTTCCTCACTTCGTGAGTTTGGATGATGGGGCCGGAGTCTTGTTAGTGCTTATGCTTTAAGTCTCGAAGCATAGGAAGAGATTATTTGGGATACTGTTGTCTTTCTCTTTTGTGAAGAAGACGTTTTGGGATACTGAATAATGCTACGATTTTGTCCTCTTACTGTGATAAATGGCTAACCTACATCAGAGGTTCGTAAACGCTTCAAATAAGAGATGATGTACGAGTGCGTACATATATATATATATATATGATCAGATTAATGGGTGGGTAAAATTTATTTGAAGTAAATTTGGCTGGTTTGCTATTGATTTCTTTGCCATAATTTAATAATTCTATTTTGGCTAAAGGTTTATATTTTTCCCAATGTACTAAAGGGTTATCATTATAAAATGTTAAATTACTTTGCCATTTAATTAACATTTTATCAAATAATTTATTAGATCTTATTCTTCTGTCTATCCAATGTTTAACTTAGGCATTATCAGTTCTTATTATAAATTTAGAATTGACAATTAAGAGTTCAAATTTTTTGACTACCTTTACAACTACTAAAAATTCCTTTCAGTTTGAATAATATTTAGCTTGGCTAAGATTAAACTTGCCACTAGCATGTTTCATTATTAATTCTTTTCCTTCTTTATCTTCGTGATATAATGCTGCTTCCCAATAATGTTATGAGGTATTTGTATAAATAATCCATTTTATGGGTTAATTAATAGGTATGCTTAGTTTAGATAAGTCTTTACATAAATGTTTTATTTTTCCTATTATATATTTACTATTATCGTCCCATTTCCAAGCACTTGTTGCTCCTACTAATTTTGATATTTTAGAGGTATATTTTGATAAATTAGGAATATAATTTCTAACTTGATTTATCAATCCTAAAAATGATCTCAAATCCTTTTTAGTTGTTATTTCTAGAAATTCAAGTACTTTTTTACTAATGTGCTCCTGTAATATTATATTGTCTTTGGATATATAATGTCCTAAGAATCATATTCTTTTCTTTCTTAATTATGTTTTCTTTAATGATATATTTAATCTTTTTTCTTTTATTAAGGAAATAAATTTTTCTAGGTGCTCTTCATGTTCTTGTTCATTATTTAAGAATATTAATATATTATCAATATAGATAACTACAAAATCTCTTATTGGCAATAATAATTTCATTACATAATCTTGGAATATACTCGGACTATTATGGAATCCCCTGGGTAATAAGTTCTATTCGTATAACCCTTCAGATGTGCTAAAGGCTGTATATTTTTTACTGTCTTCTTCTAATTTTATTTGGAAAAAACCTAATTTACAATCAAATTTGCTGAATATTTGTTTTCCTTTTATTAAATTGAATAATAGCTCTATTTTTGGGACATGGTATTTATTTCTTACTACTATTTCATTTAGTTTCTTATAATTAATGACCATCCTAGATTTTTCTCTCCTTTCTTCGCTATGTTTCATAACTATCATTGTTGGTGAGGAATATCTAGATTTGCTTTCTCAAATTAGGTCATATTTTTTCATTTCATTTATATGCATAATAAATTCTTTTCTATTTTCTTCTATCCAAGGATAAGGTTTGCTATTAATTTCTTTGCTATAATATAATAATTCTATTTTGGCTAAAGGCTTAGATTTTTCCCAATATACTAAAAGATTATCGCTATAATTTTCTTTTAACCTTTGTTCGATTGTTTTATTTTCCATATTATGAATTCCCTTTTGATCTTTCTCTTTAATAGGTTCTTTATTAGGGATAAATTGTACTTTATTTTTAGATTTTTTTTTTCAAAATATAGTGTCGGTTCGTTTTTGGGGATCTAATATTTTGAGTGTCCATACTTGGTGCTTACATGGTGTTGTAAACACTAATGCTTTTGGGGTAAAATGTAATAACATATATTATTCTAGAAAATCCATTCCTAGTATTATGTGTGGTGTGGCTTCATTATATTAGAATATTATTAGTATTTTTAATTCATAGTCTCCTATTTGTACTATTACATTTTTGGCAAATAATTCTAATAAGTGTACTTTTTTTCCTGTACTAGTCATTTTAATCATTTTTCCTTTTTTCCATAATTATGTTGGTAATACCTTATATTTAACTATTGTCATATTTAATTCTATGTCAAATTATTAATTTTATATAATGGCTTAAAATTTAGATCATAATTTATCTATCTCTATTTCTTGTCAAAATGTTTTAGTGCTAAATTGTGCCTCTTTTTTCCTATGTGATAAACTTTTTTTTTTTTTTTTTGGTTTTTTTGCTATTTCTCATCTAAAAAATCAATTAACCCTTTTTCCTTGAATCCCACGTAGTCATTGGCCCACCACCATTGGAGCTTCATAGGCATCTGTCACACTCTCACGTCGGGCAAACATTCTCTCTTAGACTCTTTATCGCTCTGTCTCTCTTGCTTTTTGTCGCACTTTCTCTCTCTCTTTTTCTCTCAATATTCCATCATTCCAATTGGTTTTTATCCTTCGTCGGGGTGGTTATTGTTCCTACTACTTTCCCTTTTCCCCTTCTTGTAACTATGGTCTCTCTTATGATGGTCCCTCTTTTAGTCATTGTGGCTTCTGATACGAAGTCTTGCAAGGAGGGAGTTGGTGAGTGTATTTGTAGGATATTCAGATCAATGGTGTGAATCGTGATGAGAAATTACTACAGATGGCTAAAGAGTTTCCCAACTCTAGAGACTTCCTTACTTATTGACATTCGCCTGGGGTAAGTTTGATTTTGTTTTAATATATATATATATATATATAGTGAGATTATGATATGTTTTTAATTATTTTTCTGTTTGTATATCCAGAGTTATGCCTCAATTTTATATCTGAGTCTTCATCTAGGCTTTTGAATCATTCCTTCATGGGAAGGATGTTATGCATCACAATATAGTGAATGATATAATGATGTCTCAAGAGGTGACTTACAAGCCCCAGGTAGGGGTAGATGGGATTCCAAAGGATTTAAATGCGACTAGTCTATTGAACATTTGATTTGATCCAGACATTTCATTAGCGCAATTTCATTTAGTTCTTGTTATAGATGGTTGCTATTGTGACTATTGGATTTGTCAAGGATTCAGTTCATCATATTGATGTTTCAAGTTTCAATGTTTATCATAAGAATCCACTCATAAAGGTAAGGTTTGACATGGTCGACTTGTTAATGAAATTATATAACTCTTTATTTGGTATGTAGTTCTGTGGTTTGAAAGAAGCTCATTGCCCTCACATGTCAAGATGATGTAGTCCAAGTGCATTTGAGATAATAAACTATAGATTCTAATGTGATGAAGTTGTTTGTGTCTATGGTGATTCTAAAATATTAAATAAATACCTTAATTTTCAAAACTAACTAGATCTTACTAAGACTTACTGATTAATAAACAATGTTGATTTTTATTTTTTGAGTTTTGATAATTGGTATTGCAGGCTTAACATTATCCTCCTTATTCTTCATTTATGAGAATCTTTGAAGCTTATATCTAGTGATCTTAATGTTAAGTAATCTGGGCTGTTTTGATATAGGTTTGCTGCATCGATTTGAACATGATTTAACATTTGAACTTCCTAAATATGATTGTTGCTATGGTTTTGATGATTTCAGCCCATCTTGCATTGGCTTCTTCCATCTAGCGCATATGTTCAACCCATCCATGGTTATTAAATCCTTATATGTCAACGCACATAACCTGCAATTTCTTACTACCTCCGTTTATTCCAAATCTTTCCATATATGGAAGCTTGATCTAATTATTATCTTTGACATGAACCCAAACCCCTTTTCTTCATAGGAAGCCATTGGATTTAAGCCTTTTATTTTGTAGCATTCTATTGTTTATTAAAGTCTCATTTCTTTTCACACAAAATTAGGAGAACTGATGTATATTTAAACATGCTAGTTTTCTTTGTTTTTTTATTCAACTCTTCTAGATACTGAATTAATACTGTCATCTTCTGTAGACATCATGTGACATTAGTAGTTATTTAGCAATGAATTATAGTACTAATTACAAAAACTATTTCTTTTGGAGATTTACTTTTTGATTTGTTGTTTAGTAAATGTATTTTTAATTAGTAAATATATCTAAAATAGTCACAATATTTCAGGTAAGGTACAGATTATAATTATGTCACATATAGAGACAAGATTCCTTATTCTTCCCCTTCAATTAATTATTCACTCAACATGTAAACATCACTAAACATTCCTGCTATTGTATTGATCAAGCCTTTAAATAACCAAGTGCCAACGAAGAGATACTCTGCCCATGCCTAGACAATTTAAACTCTTGTCTTCACTTTCATCTACCTACTAAAATAATTCTTAAAATACCTAAAACCCCAGCCATAAGGCCTTAAAGAACTACTTAAAATACCTATTTGCGTTTACAGAGGTGTTAAGTGCAAACTGCAAAGTGTAAAAGTAGGACAATGATGCTGTGATGGATTAAATGCCAGCAGTCATCATAATTAGAGTTTGGTGCAAGATTTCAATGACCATCATTAGAGGTTGTATGTTTGGTTTCCTCATTGTATGCTTGACTTATGGCTTCTAGTGTTCTAATTTGGGCTCCTTGGTCCATTTAGGTCACTTTTTCATTTTACAAAATAAAAAATTATTTTTATCTACTTTTCCATTGATTGCTAAGTTGATTTGCATTTATCCTGAATTTTCAGCAACCTATTGAACATTTTCTTAGCAAGCTCCGTTCCTAAATTGCAAAAATTTTCTACTACATTTGTTTTGTTGAGTTACCAGGAAGTTCATAAAAAAGCTTAAATTATTGGAAAGGCTATAAAAGCATTTGCTTAACCCTTTGGCCACTACCATTCCTAGTTTCAACATCAGTTCAAAGTATTTGGCTGTTTGCATGATAGAGTTCTACATTTATTTATTGTCCGGGATCAATTTTCTCTTTTTGATGTTGCTCTATTTTGCTACTATCACATGGGGTCCACCTACTATCAGGTACATGTTGTACTTTTGCTCAATTCAAACTTTAGAAATCAAGGCTTTATCCTTACTTAAAATTTTTAGTAATCTGGATTATTTCCTTCATAAATTCTCACCATTTCAAACACTGGCAATAGTATGACTCATCTTTCTCACCATTAATGTAATCTCCTTGATAATCATTAATAATTAGCTCTGAAAGTTTTGCCAATCATTGGAAAGTAAGACTAGTGAATGTTGGTTTCTAGAGTCATCTTTCATATCTAAAAACACTATGGCCTTAAAGTGATTATGGATCAATTATGGGCCAATCCATGCTATTGTGCTCCTGACCTTGATGTGAGTGTGTTTTTCACTAAAAGAAGAATATATTAAGATAAAGAAAAAAAGCAAGAAAAGAGTTCCCTAACCATAACCAAAACCCAAAAAAAAAAAGAGAAAAAAATACATTTGCCCCAAAAATGTACCCTTGTGGGCTATACATATTAGATTAGATTGAAGATCTTATTCAAACCAAACTATGACCGTTATTGTTCTTATCCGCTAGACTGTATTTTCCTTTGTTTCAAGCAATGTTGTCAAAATCGTAATTTAACTCGGTAGAATCGCCAATTTTACGATCTTAGGTAGTAATTTCGTGTTAAATCGTGAGTACAATCGGAATCAGTGCTAACTTGGTTAAACTCGCCACTAACTCGTGCAAACTCGGTAAAATCGGTGAGTGTGACTGAGTCAACCGAGTTAGTAATTTGTCCATTCTGCATCAGCCCAATCTTTTTTTTTTGGAAGCCCAGCCTAGAAATCTTTAGCCAAAAGATGGTTCAGCCTAAAAATACTTCAAAAAACAGTCCTGCATCACGGAAAGCTTCCTTCTTCCTTCAAAATGCTTCTTCCCACGACGAGGGTTCCACACGACGGCAACAGAGATTGGCGCACAGTAGTTTGATGGCAAAACGAGTCCTTCTTCATTCTTCCAATGGTGATGACGGCAGCAATGCATGGCTTCTACTAGGTTCCCTTTCTCTGTTCTCTCTCTTTCTTTCTCCCTTTTCTATATAGACTACCTGGTGGTTGTTCCATCTTCTCTCAGCTATACCCACTGTTGTTTTTCCCTTGTTTTCGTTTAGTTTAGAGCATTGTAGGAACTAGGATTACATTTGGGTACAGAACATATTTGATTTTAGGAGTATTGGTTTCTATTTGCTGGCTCTGCAAAGTTCTTCATTTCTCTAGGAAATATCTATTCGACTCTTTTTTTTTCCCTTATCTCCATTTTTTGTTTTTGAATTTATGGTGAATAACTGCCAAAACAAAACATTATGTGTATGATTAGTTATTGTAGAGCCGAGTTCTTGCAGAGCCTCGTCACTTCTCAGAAATCCTCCAGTTATCATTTTTAGGTTACTTAGACAATTCACAATGCATATCTCTGTTTCATTATACCATGGTGTTTCGCTTAGCTGAGTAGTCGATAAAGGTTCAGCTTTGTAATACATGTGTTTGTCTTGTTTTGATGTCCTGGTGTTATAATTTTCTAGTTGAATTGCCGTATGCTTTTCTGTTACTTTTGTAATACTTCCCCTATATACTGTATTGAACTTCCATTGTGGTTGAATAACATGAGATATTTGTCAATAGATTTAACTGATACAAGTATTTAGAATGTTGGGAGTTGTAAGATTTGATTATTTTGAAGTAATAAGGCAAAATTCAAAGGCAAAAAATACCTCTGCCCACCTAAAAAACCTATCCAATTTCCAAGAATAAAAAGTTAGAGCTCTTCTCTATTGAAATCTAGCATTGATTGGGTTGTCTTAATTGTAGAATCAGGAAACCAAACCTGCCTAGCCTGAGGAACCACTCTTTCATGAGAATTAAGCTGGCTTAGATTAACAAGTATAACTTGCATCATTGTTTGCGTTTCAACAGCAACAATTCCCACAGGGATTCCTCCAAGCTTTGCCCTTCCTGTATCAACTGTCCTTACCCATCCATCTAATGTCTCCATAAAGCTGCCCTTGTCAAAAATTCCCCCCAGCCATTTTCCATTACCATTCATAGAACCACAGATGGCAACACAAGGATCATATGAGTTTTCTGGGAAATATTCCACAGGCCATTCAAGAGGATCAAGGGATTGTACAATGGGAAGTGTACCGCCTACATGAGAAGGAATGTAACTTAGCCACTTTAAAATAGCAAAAACACCTTCAAGATCATCTGATATTGTAAGATGAACAACTCCATTTGTTGCCATGATTTTAGGCCCCCCAAGTTGCATGTGAGAGCTGTATACTTCCCGACCAAGAAGTTTGTTCAATGCAAAAAAATCAGTAAGAATTATGGGTTGATTTGCACATAAAGATGGAGAAGACAATCAATAGTGTGTCTTATGCGTGTGAGAGAACAAGTATTGGCTAATATAGACAACCACAATGAAATTATTAGTTGGAAATGGCAACACTAAGTGAGAACTTAGTGGCTTTGTTTTGTCATGCATGAAGAAATTGTGATTTTTTTATATGGTTATGTTCAATAGCAAAAATAACATGTGTAGGTAAACTCTTACGATTCTACGTTACGAGTTTATGATACGAGTCTACCCCCCCTTTTCGAGTCTAGGTAGAATCGCGATTTTGACAACATTAGTTTCAAGAACAAAATATATAAATTTTGGTTAACTCTTGTAGAATATTTATTTTATCTGGTATATGACTTTGTCATGTAAATTTGTGAACTCTTGTTGCAGGGTTATTAGCTAGGTTGAATATCCCTCGTTAATTTGTCTGAGGGGGCTTCTTCTGGGCCTAGTCACCCAACTTTTAGGTGCTTTATCACAATTAGGTGTCTCATCATTGAATTGCACTTGAAATTATTTATCGATGACAATATAATAATTGAACATTTTTAGGGGTAGTTTTAAGATGCACTTAGTGATGGAATGATCATATCAGATTCATTTGTTGATCATGATAATTACACAAGGTGCGCTTAGTTTAATGAATCTAGCTGTTTACAATTGATTTTAAAATTGATTGATTTTTTAATTTCTAAATTTGAAGTTTTCTTCTTTAGGAGTACTAACTTCGGTGGTATATGATAACTTTTTGAGGGTAAGTGTTTTATTTATTCCTGAAACCTACTGTTACTAGAGAAGAAATTTAATGTTACCATGAGTAGAATAGAAAAGTGGACTTTTCTGAACTTCCACTCAGTAGCATTACTGGCATCTTCATTAGCTTTGTGATTTCTTATTTGATGCACTTATTATTAATTAATGTGGAGTCACATGTGTACCAAGATTCCCTTTGAAATCCCTTTGCTGTGGGTCTGTTTCAACTTTTTCTCAAAGCTAGCTTTTTCTTATTGGGAAAAAAAGGAACGACAGTGATGCCTTTGGTATTCACTCCTTTACGGTTATGCTATTAATTGGATTTCTCGTGTTCTTTCTCTTTCTATACTTCAATTATTGATGATGTTTTGGTAACAATCACTTGGTTGTTAGCAAAGTCGCAAAGTAGTCAATGACGTGTCAGAAAATCAGAATTTTCAGAGCATCGATATAAATTAAATGAGGAAAAAAAATAACATTTATAATTTAGTTCTTCATTTCAGATGTGGAGTGATTTATGCTATTTAATTGTAAGGTGCTCCTTTATGTAAAATGTAAGGAATGCTTCTGCATGATCTATGGTACAAACCTAGGTCTGGCATCGCCAATATTCTCATACTCGCAAGCATGGAAAGGTAAGAATCACCTTTCAGATGGGCAATGGGTTTGTGTGTTATTTGGTTTAGAAATTGGGATCCAACTCACAAGCAAATGTGGCAGAATTAAGGATTATTATTTCCACGTTGGCAAGCTAAGCAAGCTCCGTCTGCCATGTAAGCATAAATTGGATGGCGTTGTTACGGTTTTAGACAGCAGGAATTAAATTGTAAACATTTGAAAACTATAAGGATTAAATTGAAAAAAATAAACTATTAGGCCAAATTGAAAATGAGTATAAATAATAAGGACCAAAAGATTACTTATCCTGTGAATTTATTTAGTAAATAATTTCTTCTTGTTACTTGTTTTATTATTAAATGTACTACTATATATTCTATTTGTTCTATCATATAAAACATAAATGAGTGTGCATGGAAAAATGAAGTTGTTAATGATAGATGCTACATTTTTTTAACTACATAGTTGGTCATTATCTGAATTTTAGATACTTTGCAGTTCAATTAAACCTTTAGATGTATACTATGTTTCTCTTAGTCCTCTTAATAAGTGTGATGATGTTGTGATTAATGGATTCTAATGTTCTAAATTTCTCTTTGAACAGATATGCAGTGGATCTCACCCTGGGCATCAAGCTCATTGAATTGCGTGTTGAATAAAGAGAACAAGTATTATAGTAATTAGAAAAGTATTATATATAAATTTTCTTTATTATAATTTAATTGCAAATACAAGAATTTTAAAATATAATACTACACTCTTTCAAATTATTACAAACAAGGGAAATTACTACAATGAGAAAATGAAGACATGATGTATCGTATAATAATTATATAATGTAATTATAGATATTAGTTTTAATTAACTGACATATTACGTTCATTTTTGTTATAGGTTATAGGTGTAAATTGTTATGTTTTAAAGTTTGTCGACTAAAAGTTTCTTTAAATTATGATTAAAATATAGTGAAAGAACTTAGGGAGGACTTGCTCCTGTAATGATGATATAGAGGATAAGATGCTAAGATATTTGATAGATTTATTTCATTTTTTTTCTTGTCTTTTGAATTTGAATGTATTCAATTAAAGTCATGTTATAAATTCAATTTTTAATTCTAACTGAATCCCAAGTTTATTTTAATATTTTTTGCAATAATTTGTTAAATGTTTTGATCACTCATGTGATAGTTAATGTAGCTCTAAAATTGTGATAATGAACACTGGTTTAGAATCTGCTTTGATTTTCAGGATGAGCATAGGAGGTGATGAGCACTATAAAGATGAGGAAGCTAATTATGAAATGGACACTTTATTTCTTTTATTAACATATTAGTATCATTATTAAATGGACACTAGTTTTTTTATTATAAGCTTTTGTATTGTCCTAATCAATGTTGTTAAAATTGTGATTCAACTAGTTAGAATCATTGATTTTACGATCTTAGATAGGGATTTTAAGTTAAATCGTGGCTAGAATTGGAATCGACACAAACTCGGTTAGTCTTGGTGTTAACTCGCATAGAATCAGTATAATCGCCAAGTTTGCACGAGTGAACTGAGTCAGAGAACTTCATATTTTTCAGCCCAAAAAAATTGAACCCAAGTTTTTTTTTTTGTGCTACTGCTTGGTAGAAAAAGCCTAGCCCAAAAGGTTCGATAACTTGAAGAAAAAACCAAGAATCCCTCTGCTAGCCTCGCATCACATGCTCTTTCACTCTCACCTCACCTCACTCACACACTCACTAAACAAACGCTGGAGTAGGAGGACTAGAGCGCGAGGCAATTTCATGGTTCCTACCGCAGCCAGCAACATTGAAGCAGCAAGCCAATAGCTTGGGAGTCAAGTTCCACCGGTGAACTACCTTCGTTGTCAATAGCACTCCAGAGGACGCCGGCCAAAGTAATCTTCTTCTTCTCTAATCTGTAACTGTAATGTAAGTCTCTGGCTTCTTCCCTTTTCTTCCTTTCTTTGATTTTGTAATTACTGAGCTTGTTGAAGTCTTTTACTAATTCCACTGATGTTGAATGTTAGAATCAGTTTTGCAATTTCTCTGGCCAGTTCCAATGTTAGAAACTTTGCAATTTCTATAATTTCATTCCCTGTAAGTGAAAATATTGAAGTCACTGAGACAAGATTTTGCTTCCTCTATGTAATTTCTCGCTATTTATTTCATGTTAGAATCAAAACCAGACAAAATCTTGTTGTTTATTTCTTTTTATTCCCTACCTAGGTTACAATTCGACTTTCAGTGGTAATACAAGGAGGAGGCTCTTTGGAAAGCATGGACCTATTGATAACAATTTGCCATATAGTTGAATTGCCTTCTGATGATGATGGGAAAGATAAGGGGAAGTTAATTGTGAATTCTAAGCTTGCGCATTATAAGTTATTCCTCATAATAAGATGAGAAATATTTGAATTAAAAGGGGTGCAGAAGATGAACTTGAAGGCTACTTTGCTAAAAAGAAGAAACTTATGAATGCATTAATGGAAGTAACTGTTAAGGATTCGAGTAGTTCTTGTCACATGGGTAGTTATGTGGATACAAAGGCTAAGAAGAAGGGGAGAAAAGTGAAGCTGGCAAAAAGATGGGACTAAGTGGTTTAGTATAGATACATGTTTGCTTGGGAAGTATAATGGTGGAGCCTAATGCAGACAATGTAAAGATGGATGTTGTACCAGAAGATTATCTTTTAGTTCTGATTGCTTTGGAAAAAATTGAACCAATAGTTGTCTTATAAAAACCAACCTGTAGCCATGAGTATTTTCATGTTGGAATTGTCAAGATTTGGGGCAACCTTGACAATTAAAACTCTGAAGGAGTTTTGCAAAAGGAATAAGCCCTTTCTTTGTTTTTTTTTTTTATTATGGAAACCATAATGAAAAATGCACAACTAAAAAGAATATTCAATCAAGTTTATAGGTATCACTATGAGGTCACTTTAAAACTAGTGGGGTTGTTAGAGAGGTTATTGCTTTGGTGGGAAGGGGGTGTTATGGTGTGAGTTCAGTATATAACTAAGAGCTTTATTCATGTTTTTATTGAAGGAGATCTTTATTGAATTTATATTGAGAGTTTGTTATGTTAAATGAATAATTATTATGTATTACGTGTTATGGATTATGTAATATGAATTATGGATTATGGATTATGAACTATGAATTATAGAGTTTATTGAACTTTATACGTTGATTTGAATGAAAAATGTAGAATATGGATAATGTGTTATAAAATAAATACTTATGTATGCAATTTTATGTGATTTTATAATATGGTTATGTTCAATAGCATAAATAATAGGTATAGGTAAACTCTTATGATTCTACGTTATGAGTTTACGTTAGGATTCCACCTCCCCTTTTTGAGTCTACCTAGAATCGCGATTTTGACAACCTTGGTTCTAATGATAACACTTTGATAGTATCATTGTTGACTTTGTATTGCACCACTTGATACTTAAGTTATATGCATAGAAATTTCAATTTTTATGATTGTTATTAATAATGATTGTTCATTGATTGAAATTTGTAGAAGATAGAAATGTGAAGGAACTAGAAAGTTTCACTATTGAAATTAAAAACAAATTAGGCACAAAAAGAGAACAATCCAATTGTTAATCTAAAATGGAATGAACTTTATATCAATTTTTTTTTTTATAAACAGAATTAGAGACGAAATGAGAAAAATCTAATTGTTAATATGAGACTAAATAATTTTTGTATCTATTATTTAAACATGAAATTAGAGACATAATAAATAAATTTAGTTTTTTACTTGCAATGGAAGCATTTCCATATCTAACATTTAAACATGGAATTAGAGACAGATATATTACGTCTTAGAGTAACAAATCAAATCTTGGATAAGAAATTAGTTGTAGTATTGAGACAAAAATTTGAACAATATGACACAGAAATTTTAGGTGTCAATTCTGAGATAGAATCACTAATTCCATGTTTAAACATTTTGAGACTAAGGTTTATGAAATAGAATTTTATTTGTTCTAATTCCATCTCAGACTGATTTTGTAAAATTTAGACATGGATTTTATATGTCTCTATTTTGCCTTTTTTTTTTTTTAGAAGTATTGGTTGTATGGCTTGAGACAAGGGAAAGCAAGCATAACCAAACACTTTTAGTGCCTTATAATCAGGGTTGACATTGAACAACTTGTGATATGAAGAGAAACCCTGAAGAACTAAATTTGGAAGTATGTTAATTAAGTATACTGTAGTATGGAATGCCTCCCCCTAATAATGGAGAGGCATGCTTGTGCGGGCTAACAAAGTTAGGCCAAGCTCGACAATGTGTCAGTGTTTACACTCAACTCTTCCTTTTCGACTGTATGTATATGGGCATGAGAGTCTATGGATTATACTAGAGTCTTGCAATGTTTTAGAGAAACTTTGAAATTCTCATTTCCAATTACTTTGTGCTATTTTTATTTTCATATCCAATAGATTTTCAACCATGTTTTTAATTAAATGAAGGCTCCTAAAGCATCACTTTTGTTCTTTAAAGGAAAAATTCAAGTATAATGACTAAAATCGTCAAGACAATATATGTAAAATCTTTGACCAGAAGTAGAATTTATCAGAGATGGTCCTCAGAGATTAAAATGTAATAATTTTAATGGCTGAGAAACATGTGAAGAAGCTGCTAAGGGAAGAGAGTGGCATTTGCCCATTTGACAAGCTTCATAGAAGCTTATGTTTTCATTACATAAAGTTTTCAAATTACATTCATTTAGGATTTGTGTGAGAACTTAAGAGTATTGACGTCTTAATTTCTTATGCCATTTTGGTTTTTCTTTTACTATTATAAAAGTGATCAGAATTCCTGTATCTTATTCCTTAACTTCATATATGCCTTTATTGACTCTCCTTCGTAGTAGGATCATCCCTAAAAACCTGAGATAATGGATGCCCCAATTTTTTATTTTTCTTTTACTACTAGAAAAGTGATTAGAGTTCCTGTATCTTATTCCTTTACACTTTATATAAGTCTTCAATGACTCTCTCTTGTAGTAGGATCTTTCTTGTTCTTTTTTCCTTCATAGCAAAACTATATGAGTGAAATTTAACAAGACAATTATTGTCATAGACATGCTTAGACACAATGAGCGAATTTCTATTAATCTTTGGTGCATATAGAGTGTCTTTTAAAAGTAATTTGTTAGGAGAACAGTGAAAGGATGATGAAGTTGAGTCAACAATTTTCACTGTATGACCATTGTCCATAATTATATTATTCTTATCGTGAAATTTAGTTGAATATTCAATTTTACTGGGTTCATTAATGATGTGGTTACTTACTTTACTGTCCAAGTACCATGCTGGATTGTTTATAGTGTCAGGTGATGCAATGAAAGTAGTGTGATTAGAATTTTGACTATGTTGTGAGTTGATTTTGGAAGAATAGGTTTTGCTAAACCTATAGTAACAATCAGTAGCCATATGTCCCATTTAATTGCACATATGGCAGGTAAGTTTCCATTAGTTATTTTTGCCATGTCTTTTGGTATGAGAACTATGAGGATTGTTTTTCCAGTTGCTACAACCAAAGTTAGTATTATATGAACAAGCTTTAGTTCGAGCTAAATTTGTAGAGGGATTTAGAGTCAAAGGGCTAAAAGTTTTCAGTTGCTCTAATAAGTTTTTAAAGGAAAGAAAAGTCTTTTGGAGAACAATCCATATGAGATCATTCTTTGTAGTCCATTGGACAACAATAGGATTATACTTTGGGTCTAATATGGAGAGCGTTTGAGTAACTAGATCATCAAGCGAGATGGGGTATCTGATAAGCATCAAATTATCATATAAACTTTTTATCTTAATGAGATATTCTTCTATGTTCATCCCACCCTTCTGAGTGCGTTAGAACTCACTCTTTAGTAAAACGCCTTTGGACATTTGTATAAGCACTGGTGAGATCTTTGGTTGTATTCTAGAGATCTGCAAAAGTGGTACAATGCATCGTTTATGACACAATGCCTAAAGATATTATGTTGAGAAACCACCCCACCAAAATTTGGTCAGTAGACACCTAATTGTATTTGGGGTTTAGCTTAGTCTTAGGTCTTTCCGAGACGTACTTAAAAGGATAAGGCTTAGTGCCAAGGATGTGACCATCCAGTTTATTTCCCGTAATTAAAAGAAGAGTCAAGGAGGCCTAAGGGGATAGTTGGTTTAATCAAGTGTAATAGCATAGATGTGATTCGATCGTTCTTAAGAAGTAGGGGCAAATTCATAAAAGAATTGTTATTCTGTGAAGGCTTAGTGAAAGGGCTTTGTTATCAAGTTAAACTTAGCTCAGAGATTAAAGAAAAGGAAAACCAAGAGCTTCAACGAATGATAAGGGTCTAATATCCCTTTGTTACTATACATAGGTTTTTTGTAAATTTTGACGGAAATATAAATAATTATGGAAACCTACGAATAATTGAACTTTAAAATATTTCTTGATTAATATTTTGATTTTAACTTTAACTATCCCTTAACCATGAAAATGCAGTTATAACTAACTTAACTTTTCAGTTCTTTTTTTTGGGTGTCTTAGCTATTAACTTTGTTTTCTTTCAATTTGCTTTAGTTTTGGCTAGATTTTTTCTAGTCTATTTTATTCCTTCTACATTCCTTAACCTTAGAGACTCTTTATAGATGTGGTTTTTCCTTACAAAAGCTCTAAGTTGGCCACTCATTTTATGTTGTCCACTATCCTACCTCTTATCTTTGTTTTTGCGTTATTTTCACATTGTCAAATTTTGTCTTTGGTTTAAGCTGGTCTTTGGGCTCTCAATTGATCCTTTGATGAGTTAGAGTGCACTAAAAGCTCTAATGTTCCATAAAATAAAAAAAGGCTTCAATAATAATATTTTATATGATAGTTTTTGCAAGTTGTTTTTATTCTTGCTACTTTTATATTCCTCTTAGTTGTTTCGGTTGCTTTACAATTTGGTTTTATGGTATTTAGTTTCACTTCTGCCCTCTATGTGGTTATGTATCCATGCAATAAGGTCTTAAGCAATGTCACCTTATGCTAGATCAACTATCATATTTATCTTATTTTAACTTTGTGGCATTCGTATCATATGACAAGAGCTAAGTTACCACCTCATGCTAAGTTTTGTTGCTTAGAAGTTCCCTAATTATCAAATGTTAGGCCATGAAATATTCCTAATTCATGTGGGCCTAATCTAGTCAAATAGCAAACATTGGCTTTTTATTTAAGTTGGATTAATTTTGCACCCCAATTTACCTTGGAAGGTATAATTGAATTTACTTCTCTTAAATTCTTTAAAATATTAAGGATAAGATATGAAATTTTCCTAATTTACTTTACTCATATTTGTTCATTTTTTGGGTATCATATGGTTGAAATCTTATTTATTTATATAACTAAGTAACTAATTAATTTAATTAAATAATGACATTTGGATAATTCCTAAATTCCTTATACTTAGCCTAAATGAATAAATTAATAAATCTTTAAAATATTTTAATATACCTTTTCACATTTCCATAATACTATTAAGATTTCACATTTTCCCAATCAGAGAATGAACTCCAAATTCTCCTAAATTTATTATAATACTTATTTTTTTTTTTCGGTATTACAATTCTCTTCTCCTTTTAGGAATTTTGCCCTTAAAATTCACACCCCTAACTAAATACTTATGGGTAATTCCTTCACATTTCTTCTTCTGCTTCCCATGTAGCCTATTTGATTATTATCCCTTTCTAAATAACCTTAATTAAGGGGATCTACTTATTCCTTAATTGTTTAATCTGGGTGTCAATGATTCGCCTTTGTAAATGCATTGACTCATAATCTATGGCATATGAAGGATCTGGTTGGCATTTCTTTAACTGAAAGAAATGGAACATGTCATGGATTTAGGATAGGTTTGGTGGATGGCAATTCTAAAGGCGACTACTCCTATCCATTCAAGAATTTGGACGGGACCGATATAATGGGAATTGAGCTTCTTGGTTCTCAAGGACTTTCCCACACTAGAAACTAGAGAAACCTTTAAAAATACATAATCTCTGGTTTCAAATTCCAAGGGTCATTTTCTTTTATTAGCCTTGTTATTTTGCCTACTTTGGGTAATATGTAGTCGTTACCTAATAAACTCAATTTTCCTAGTGGTTTGGTCCACTATATCAAGTCCAATATGGCTTATCTCACTCAATTTTACCTAGTACAAAGGTGATCTACACTTTCTTCCATAAAGGGCCTTAAATAGTGCCATCTAAAGACTGGCATGATAGTTATTGTTATATGCAAACTATGCTAATGGAAGATATACGTCCTAATTCCCTTTCTTCTCTAACATGCAAGCCCTAAGCATATCTTTTAAGTTTTGAATGGTTCATTTTGTCTGAGGGTGATTGGCTATGATAAAACAAAGTTAGGTTATAAAGATTTCTAAAATTTAGAAGTGAACCTAGGGTCTTAATCAGAAGTTATGCTACTAGGTGCTCCATGTAATTTGATTATCTCTTTAATGTATAGCTGAGACCAATTTATCTAGGGTGTTGGTAGACCTAATATCTAAGAAATGTGCAAATTTGGTTAATTAGTCTATTGTAACCCAAATTGCATCATGTCCTGAGGGCATTCTAGGTAATCCCAAAACAAAGTCCATGGATATACTATCCCATTTACACTTGTGGATACTAAGGATTGTAAAATTCTAATGGGTCTTTAATGTTCAATTTTGACCTTTTGACAAGTTAAGCACTTGGTCACATACTGAGTTACATCCTTTTTCATTCTTGGCCACTAGAAAATTTTCTTAAAGTCTTGGTACATCTTAGTGGCTCCAAGATGCAATGTGTACTTGCTTTTATAACTTCAACTAAGATAGTTTCTTTTAGATTCCCTTCACTTGGTATGCATATCTTTCGCTACATTTTATAATACTATCTTCATAATTATGAAATTTTTGAGTTTTTCCATAAGAGATTTAACCTCTAATATCAACTAGGAATGAGTCTATGGTTTGGAGATTCCTGATCTCATTCCTAATGTCATTATGAATTCTTAACTTAATAATACTCATATAATTCAAGTTTACATGGATGGAGAGGTTCAGATCTCTCAGATCCTCAATCAGTTTTTGTTCCCTAATCATTAAACATGCCAAATGTATTGATTTACTACTAAGGGCATCTGTGATAACATTGGCCTTACCAAGATGGTACTTAAGGGTGAAATTATAATCTTTTAAAAACTCTATGCATCTTCTTTGTCTCATGCTAAACTCTTTTTGATCAAATAGATATTTTAAACTTTTATGGTGTTTAAGATAAGACGAGAATTTTAACAACTCTACAAATTTTGCAGCATACTCATCTGAGGTAATATCCCCCTATTTTAGATGGATGAATACTACCTCCTTGTCATCTTTTTTTTGAGTCAAGGAAATACTTTTCATATAAGGCCATTTGGAATGCCTCCTAAGTGATTTCACGAGGCTTTCTCTGAATGTAGTTGTCGTTTGACCTTTTGCCACCAAAGTTTTACTTTGTCTTCTAGCGTATACTCAAGAAGGGCAACCTTTTGTCTAGAGGTGCAGCTCATAACTCTGAATATCATCTGGATCTAACGCATCCATTTGTCTACCTGATGAAGGTCATACTCCCCTTAAAAGACTAGAGGTTTTGTCTTTCTAAACTCTGCTATGATTTAAGTAATCGAGACATGGCTTGGGTTTGTGATTTCATTCCTTTCCATACCTTTATTATCCCTTGGGTTTGCTCTATTAGCACCTCTTTGGGTTGTCTTACTCCTTAACTCCTTCTGTAATTGCTTAATCATTTCCCTTTGCTCTAGTAGCTTTTCAGTCAATTCTCATAAAAGTTGAGCTTGTGTCCTTTTGGCTGCCATTTTTAACTTGTTGCCAATAACATATGACACATAGGAAGTGCAATGAAACAAATAACTAACATTCCTAATCTAGCTAAGATGGTTATCTATCCTGAACCATTGCTCTGATACCAAATGTAACATCCCTTCCTTACTATATGTAGGATTTCTGTAAATTTTGACGAAAACATAAATAATTATGGAAACCTACAAATAACTAAACTTTAAAATTTCTCTTGATTAATATTTTGATTTTAACTTTAACTATCCCTTAACCTTTTAAATGAGATTTAATAAGTGGAAAAATAAAGCATAACCATTTAGTCTCGTACATGTCCATATCATCATTAGATAATGGTTGTGTATGCGATACATTAAGTGGTACATAAATGATTAAGATCTTTCAATGTTATACGGATCTAAATCCCCATAATATAACTCTAGGTCATAATATGTGAATTCCTAGGTCCCACTTTCTGATTGGGTTCTTGGTTACCTAGAAATAGATATACATAAAAACATGAGATTTCGCAACCTCAGTAGTCAGCATATTCAGTGAAAAATATCTATTTCTAGCCCTTACATACCAAACATGTCATAAACGAATAAAATCCAAACATAAAAGTTATGCATATGATCATGCGGGTACAACCTTCAAACCTTTTGGCCACAACCTTTGGGGCCTTTAATCACAACCTTTGGGGTCAGGTCTGATACTATGTTCCTTTTCTATCCCGTACCAGCAATCGAACCCATACTACATCATAGAATACAGACTAAACACAGAAAAATAGGAATACACAATCTTTGGGCACCAAGTTTTCATAGCATGGAGAATTTTTAGGCTACTAACCTTAGAGAACACAACTGCATGCATATCTACCAAAGAAAAGCATTTCAAAACAAAATTAAGATATGTGAGGGAAAAATTGAAAATTGCCTATTTGAAGATACCTTAACCTTTTACCTTCGGTTGTATATCTATTTCTAGGTCACCCGGGGATTTTCTATCATAATAAATAAATTCTTAATAATGTACTCCTATATAAATTTCTAAAATCTTTTATTTCAATAAATGCTATTTTTTAAAAGAAAGTTTATGATAATATATAATTTTTTATACAAAATGATATTTTATTGAAAAATATAAATTATTTTTAATAATTTATAGATTGTTCCTCACATCATAAGTTTATTTATTTATTTTTATATAGTATAGTATTTTGATAACCAAAAAAATATGAACAAGTTTTAACAATTTAGAGTTTATTATTTATATCTTATCATTTATTTTTTTATTAATAAAATATTATTATGTATAAAAATAATCTAAAATATTCATAAATTGTTGTGCTTTATCATATTTTTTAAAAAAATTAATTTAAAATAATTTGGACCATCAAATTTGTTTTATAGAATTTTGTCCCGTAATCTTTTTATAGGAAGAAATCCAAAATTGAAATTGAAGTTTTATTACTAGTTGATATCACAGGTAGAAAAATCAAAATTATCAATCACACTCAACTCCATCACTTTAATTTCCAATTGGTTAAGACTTTCAAAATGTCTAGTGGGCTTGCGCTTTTCATATGAAAATGTCAGGTGTAAAATTAATTACACTAATATAATTATTATAGGGTACGACTTAAAAGAGAACATATAACAATAATATGTCAAAATATATTTATTATATGTCAATTTTAAATAATTTATTATATTTATATTTTGACTTTAATATTTTTAGATTTTATTCATGAACCTAAAATATTTTAAAATATTTTTAATTTACTCCCTTTACTTTTTATTTTTTGTTAATAATCCTACAAAAAATTAGTTCATAAATTAAAAATAAAAATTAAATTATAGGAGTGAGTTAAAAAAATTATGAATTAGTATGGGTTATTGAAATATAAAAATTAAAGGGAGTAAATTGAAGATTTTTTAAAAAAATCTTGGGTTCATAAATAAAATATAAGAATAATAAGATTAAAATATAAATACAATAAGTTATTTTAAGTTAACATACAATCAAGATAATATGATATGTTATTACCATATGTATTTTTTTTTAATGTACCGTATAATAATTACACTGATGCAACAAATTTTATAGTTGTGCCAAAAAATTTAACTAAAAACTATTGTTCCAAAGAAAAAACCCGAGAAATATCACACGTAAATCGAAAGCTTTATCAAAACTTCTCAAAGTTGTAACCTTACCAAATTATTTTCTGCCTATTACCATGGTTCATACTTTTAATAAAAAGGAGTGCTTACAAACAATAAAATGAACTAATTTGGTAATAACATGCTCACATAGGTCTTTCAAATTTTGGAATAAATTTAGTTATAAGGATCAGAAGTTTAAAATATTTATTATTGAAGGACCTTAATTAAATTTTAAAATTATTCTTAAGAGTAAGGATTATTTTCTTTTGTTAATATATCTTAAATTTTAGGGATACATAAAGGTGTTAATCTATGATTTCAAAATCTCTAAATAGGGTCTTCTATAGTGTGAAAATATTTTAATTTCTGAATCTTTCAAATTAATTATAACATTTAAATTTTTTAAGTTAATGGCTCTTAACTAAGAAGTTTTTTTTTTTTTGTTTCCTTCCTATTTCAACCCTACAACTAATAATCATTTCAAATTTCTGGCAAATTAATCAATCCATGTTTGAAAAAAAAATACAACCACAGATGTCTTTGGGGTTTTATCCATTCAGCCCCTCCGTCCCTTTTCCTTGGTCTTGAAAACGTGGTCAACAACCCACTTTCTGTCTTTTAGTCCTTTTGTTACGACTTTTCCTCATGGGACGTAATTGTGATTAAGTCAGGCATCAAAAAATTGGAAGGTTTATTAAAACTCTCTTCGCTTTTAGTTTATATACGTGCCATTGTGATTTGGTTTAGTCAGAGATGGTAAAAAGTTTCAAAATTTAAGGATCTATTAGAACTAGCATTTAAAGAATTTTTTCCCGCTGGGGGTGGTAGAAAATTCTCCTCAAAAGAAATTTGAGGATAAGGATGGAGATCATATCTCCCGTCGTGAGTCATCATCCCTGTTATTTTATATAATGTTTTTTAAATATATATATATATATATACACACACACACACATGCTAGTTTTTTGTATTTTTAGTTATTTTACTTGTTATTTATATTTGTAATAATTAAAAGTAAAAAATCAATTTAAATTAAAAAAATAATTATACCCATTACATATTAGTTACTTTTGCGAAACTTGGACGACATGATAGGATTACTTTTAAAATACTTTAGAGTTGCGATTATATTATAATAGAGAACAAAAAATAAATATTAAGAATAATAATATTAATTATTCATAAATTAGGATTAAGAATAAACAAAGGAATTGAAATATTTAAATGATTTTATTTTAAATTTAATTATTTTTTGATAATTTTTAAAAAATTAACTTACCTTATTAAGAGTTATTTATTGTAACTTATAGAATTTATTATAAAACTTGTTATTTGAATATTTTTAGTTTTAATAAATTTAATTAAAACTTATTAGATAACATAAATAATGAGTTTGAGCTCTATATTTAAGTTTATATATACATATATATTGTTTTTAATTTTTATAAAAAAATCCAAATTCCCCACCGCAATCCTTTGAAGAATGGAGATGGAGAAAATATCTTCCTTTTATGTGGCAAATATTATTGGAGATGAGGATGAAGGATAAACTTGATGAGAGGGATGGAGAGCGGGAAGGGATCCTCGCTCCACCGCATAATTGTCATCCCTTAAATAAACACTTTACAACCTAAAGTTACCTCAATTCAAAAAGTCATATTTAAATCTATCCTTTATTTTTCTTTTTTTTTTAAAAGAACCGGAGGGCACTTTATTACTTTTTGTGATAAGTTACTGCTTTAAACTAATACATTATAGAATTCAATTGTTTTTAAGTTTAATTAGTTTCAGTACATCCTCGCACAAAATAATTAAATCCTGATTTCTAGTTAAAAAATCAAACATGTTCATTCATCATTCAAAGAAGCCAAAAAAACACGAGAAAAATCACCCATAAAAGGAACCGTACGAGAATTGGTTTGTTGTATTTAGTCATAAGGAACAAAAAATGACAACGTGACATAACTTGTCCTAATTAATTATTATTTTTCTGAAACTAAGTCACAATAATTTGACTCTTTACCTAAATAATTATGAGTTACAAGGTACTTGTGAGTCCTGTTTAATTGATAGGTAAATAAGACAACAAAGAAAGGCTGGCGAAGGGACACGCTACTTCTTATCTCTTTCTAATGCGTATACCTCACAGGTTTCTTTTCCCCACCTTGTATGCCTACGTAATCCGAAATTTTTTTTCTAAATTCAATGCACATGTTTCATTTGATAATTCCAATGATGTCCACGTACCCGGATCTATGCCTGAATTTGAAGTTGTGATTTGGCTGTGACGGTTAAAATAACTGCAGAACCATGAATTAAATATTTCAAATCCTGCCACGTTGAACCTCTTACCTTCGATTGAAATGCCCCGAGGTTTTGACCTGTGTTTTCGCTTGAAACTAGCTACTATAATATGGCCCACATAAAACGTGATCTAAATAATTTTTTCATCGAATAAATAATCAGTCGCCAAGTGACTAAATTAATATTTTTTAGAGACAACACGTTCGTTAACTTAAGTACTATATATAGTAGCCCCAACACCGGAGGAACGCAAGCCATTAACATTCGCAACTGCAAGCAATATCACTACTATTCACTGGCACTTAGAAGTATGGCCCAAGCGAGCGCCTTCTTCCCCAGTTCCTCCCTCATTTCGATTAGTTTTGGAAAACACAGAAAACAAGGAGGGTCTCTTCTCTTCGATAGAAGTGGCAATCATAGCCTCCAATGCTTCGCATCCCAACAAACTGTTTCCCTCCCTTCATCTCAAAGAAACTCAGCCAATTACCAGCCAAGCCTCTGGAGTTATGACTTCGTGCAGTCCTTGAACAATAATTATACGGTAATATTTCTGATCAATTATTTGATTACTTTCTTATGTGGGAATTTGACAATGGAGTGCGTTCATGATCTTTTCTTCCTTAGAAGAGTTAAACTCATATGTAACGTATAATCAACTCACTGTGTTATAGGAAAGAAAATACATGGACAGAGCAAGGACGCTACTCGAGGATGTGAGGAGGATGATCAACGATGAAAATGCTGGCATATGGGCAAAACTAGAGCTCATTGATGACATCCAACGCTTAGGCCTCGGCTATCACTTTGACAAAGAGATAAAGGAAGCTCTTGATAGTTTTGTCTCTTGGAATAGACGTGATGACGCGAAACAGTACAAAACCCTGCACGAAGCTGCTTTAAGCTTCAGGCTTCTCAGAGATCATGGCTACGATGTCTCATCAGGTGCCCATCTACCTCATTGTTAATGTTGCTATTTATATGGCTATGGCTCCGGCTCCTTATGGAGTTCAACCTTTTTTTTGGTCCATATTTTAGCATCAACTTAAACTAAGCGACGTAATACTCTGACGTAAATAACGCAGATATATTTGAGAGCTTCAAGGATCAAGATGGTAATTTCAAGGCATGCCTTAGCAGAGATGTGAAAGGGCTGTTGAGTTTGTATGAGGCATCTTATCTCGGATACGAAGGAGAAGACATTCTGGAGGAGGCCAAGGCCTTCAGTAGCATGCATCTCAAAGACATGAAAAATAATATAAGCAATAATATCGTATTGGAACAAGTAAGTCACGCATTGGATCTTCCAGTGCATCGCAGAACACAGAGGTTAGAAGCAAGGTGGTATATAGAGGCATACGGTAAAAGGAAAGACGCTAACAAGGTTCTGCTTGAAGCGGCTAAACTTGATTTTAACATAGTGCAGTCAACACTCCTAAGGGATCTCCAAGAGATGTCAAGGTTAGTTAATAATAATTTCGTACCATATATATCATCGTTTAACTCATGTTTGTGTGTGTGGTTGTGTGTCAGCTGAGGGAATCAAAACGACATGGGAGGAAAAAACAAGGTCGAGTTTTCAATGCAAAATTGAATTTTACGATGGTCCACACCATATATAAGACGACAAAGATATTAAAGTCTGTCAGCATCTATAATTAAGAAGTCACATCGGTGATTTTACAATGCATAAAATAAATCGCAACTCCAAATTAAGGAATTTTTCAGTATTTAAGTGGCACCAAATTTTTTCAGTTTAATTTAATTTTAGAAAAAGTTACTCATAAATATTCCAAATTATCAATGGGTAAAAGCTTTCTGATAGAACTTGATAAATAATTAGGGAAACAGTGAACAGATTTCCACGATTCTTTTGGTTGAACATGTGTGAGACAAATGTTTAAAAGATATTTAGTCAGCTTATACAACAAGTTAAACATGTCTAGAAAGTCTGAGAGGGAATTGAGTGTCACAGATCTTATGCATGACGTATTCATAACAATTCCCAGACTAGTTTACCTTAAATGTCATGAATCTTCCTATATTATATATAGTTTAAAATTGAAATTTGGCTCCACAATTATTGTGTCTATATTATAGGTGGTGGAAGGGGATGGGACTAGCAACAAAGTTAAGCTTCAGCAGGGACAGGCTAATGGAGTGCTTCTTCTGGACGGTTGGAATGGTGTTTGAACCTCAATTCAGTGATGTCCGCAAAGCCTTAACAAAAGTCACATGTTTCATCACCATAATCGACGACGTCTATGATGTTTATGGCACTTTGGACGAACTGGAACTCTTTACCGCTGCGGTTGAAAGGTTTGTTTTCTCCATCAAGATGTCTACCTTAATTAGCTTCAATTATTGGAAACCATAACAGTAGTACGTTTTCGAACTGTCAATTTGTTTTAGGTGGGACATCAATGCCGTGCAAGATTTGCCAGAGTACATGAAGATTTGTTTCCTGGCTCTCTACAACACTGTCAATGAAATGGCTTATGACACACTGAAGGAGAATGGCCAAAATATCCTGCCCCACCTCACTAAAGCAGTATGTACTCTCACGTTAACTTCACTTTCACTACAGGGATATATATCACATTTTAATTGATTAATACCAACGTAACCGTATAACTCCGAAGCTGTATTATTAAAGTGGGCAGATACGTTGAAAGCATGGCTAATAGAAGCCAAGTGGTCACACGGCAAACATCTTCCGACATTCAACGACTACTTCAGGAATGCATGGGTGTCAGTGTCAGGAGGTCTAATACTCATCCACGCCTTTTTCTTGCTCAATAAAAACTTTTCAAAGGACGTACTTGAATCCTTGGACAACCACCACGACCTCTTCCGTTGGCCAGCCATTGTTTTTCGACTCTGTAACGATTTGGGTACATCAAAGGTGCCCTTATATTCTTACACCACCTTGATTCCATCCAAAAAGTGCAATTTTTAACTATTATTTAGTATTAATCTTTTGTTGATGGATTTGCAGGCGGAGTTAGAGAGAGGTGAAGCAGCAAGTTCGATAGTATGCTACAAGCATGAGACTGGGGTCAACGAGGAAAGTGGTTACAAGTACATACAGAGTTTGGTGGATGAAACTTGGAAGAAGATGAACAAAGAAAGAGTCAATGAGTCTACATTTTCAAAAGCTTTTGTTGAAACAGCAATCAACCTTGCTAGAATTTCTCATTGCACCTACCAGTATGGAGATGGCCATGGTGCCCCAAATGCCACATCAAAGAATCGGATTCGGTCTTTAATTGTTGAACCCATTATTTAAGCTTAATTAGAGGCAGATATGACCCTAGGAATTAATGGACCTGTAATTACTTTTTTAGTATTGATAAGAGACCTGTAATCAGATGAGCAGATATATAACAATGCTTTGAATGCAATAAATATTATCTCGGGAAATAATGTCTCGTCTTATCAATTTAGAAGGATAATTTAAGAGTACGTTCTAAAAGATTGAACCTAAATTAGTAAAGAGATAGTATCATACTCATTAAAGTATACTTGATAAGTCATCAATCACGCTTAACTATTAAATCGTTTTACTTTCCAATTGAATAGGTTTCAAAATATCGACATAGCTTTCGTTTTTTGAGATGAAAGATATATCCAAGATGCAAGTCATGAAAGAAGTTCTTCTAAAAATTCTAAATAAAGATTTGCATAAATCTTGCCCTCAGGAGTCAAAGTATTACATTTATGTCACAGTAATCATTATTTTCTTACATGTTATGCTTGGGCTCTTCTGGAAAAAGAAAAAACAAAATGAGGAAAAAATATGTAAGAAAAAGTGACATGAGAATTAAATAGAAGAAAAATATTTAATTTGAAATATATAATTGGTTTCTTTATTATTGTAAACGTGTAACATAATCTCATCCTATATAATGCGCTGCCACGAATTAAAACAAAAAAGACCATTTTAGAAACTACCATAAACAAATTTCACTAAGAAATTTTAAATTATATATACAATATTAGTCATGATATACGCCATGTCACATTTTACTAATAAATTGTATTTTCCAATGATTTAAACCTCTAAAGACTCCTTAACTTTAAATTTTACTTAATTAGTAAATATTGCTGAGTTGAACAATAATGATCCGTCTTTTTTCACTTTTCTCCTCTTTGTCAATTCATAACCACATTGTGAAGAATATTAATAGTTCCATAGTTTTAATTAATTTTTCTACTTTAAATACACACACACGCACACAATATGACTATATTGAATGGCAGATAGTGGCTGCGTGTTGATTAGCAGGAAAATTGACTGTTTTGTATTTAGTGTTATATATTCTGAAAAAGAAAATATAGAATGGCAATAAGAAGATATATCTCGGTAGAACACACATCATTAGCAATGGTAGATACTCGATCACGTCTCTCTGTATTTAGTACTGACTATATTGAAAAATATATACAGAATGACAATAATAATAATTAAGAAAGTATTTGAGGTGAAGCAATTAGAGTTTCCATAACTAAAAGTTTTAAAGCTTCCAATTCGCGTTACAAAATTAACCAATAAAATTAAAACACGACTTGAGAACGATGCGGTTGGGGTCTCTAATATTATGGTAACCATGGATTAGGTAGTAAAGTTTATTTTCTTTTAAACCTCCATCCCCTTACATGTGCCTCCACTTTCTTGGTTTTGGCTTAGTTATTATCCCTCATGATTGTCTTTGATAGGTTTTTTGGATACTAACTTGTAGCAGAATGAATATTCTTGAATTTCTTGTCACACACAGTTTAGACCGAAATTACAAAATAGAGTCCGATTATTTGTTCTTACGTGATTTATTGTGTGTGTTCTCTTCTTCTCCAGAGAAGAAGAAAGAATGAGCCTTTTTTTTTTTTTTTTTCTTCTGTTATGTATGCACGTTCTCAATTATATGTTGTTCACATATTTTAACGTCACTTTATTTTAATATAGTAATCCCTAACAACTGACTTCTTTTTTAAATTAAAATTTTTTTTTAATTAATTAATCTTGAATTGGGTTACTGAGTTATGGATTAGCTCATTTTGAACAACTCTAAATGTTGATATGGCCAAATGTAATGTGTTGAGTTGCCATGTACTAAAACCAAAGAAAACAATGACTCAAAAGAATACCACGGAAGATTTTATTAATAAATATAAATTATATATACTTTAATCTTGTTATAATATAAAATTGATACATTAATAACGTCAATTGAAATAATAATTTCAGACGACATTAAGACTTGAGACCAATGTAGTAAATTAATAAGTTGTTAAATTAATTATATGATAATACATTTCAAAATAAACATATAAGCTGTGCTTATTTGGATCAATAGACCTACGTGAGGCCTAATGACAATTTCTATTGTTAAGCCTGGTGTCTTG
The DNA here is from genome assembly GCA_037074485.1 of Delonix regia. Lineage (NCBI taxonomy): Eukaryota > Viridiplantae > Streptophyta > Magnoliopsida > Fabales > Fabaceae > Delonix > Delonix regia. The sequence goes on from CM073455.1 coordinate 7,799,361, forward strand.
ACGACGATTATGTAATATTGTTGTCAAAATACGGTTTATCAACAGTTTAATTGTCGTTAAACCGTCATCACTAAACACTCTTTTTCCCTTTTTTTTGGTGTATGTATGTTGATTAAGTTTCATATTTGGAGAAAAAAAATAAAGAACACTTCAATTAGTATAATTCTTTTCTTTTAATTAATATATAAAGTATATAAATTATTAAGTTATACATATTAAATATATATTGATTGATTAATAAATTTGTATAGTATTCAATTTATTAGTTTATGGACATATATCTGTATACTACTACTATATATGTTGTATCATATTGGTTTTAAAGGAAGATCGTATAATAATAATAATAATAATAATAAGTATACAAATTATTCAAACCTCTAATTACTAATAAATCATGCTTAGTATAACTACCTTAATTTTACTCAATCCGTTATTTAAATATATAAAAACAAATTTGTATAAGTAGTATTGTTGCTAAAAAAAAAAAAAGGTGACCACCTGATCCTCCTTTTTTCCTCTCTCTATTCCTAGCTTATATTGTCAAATATTGATTATATTTAGTAAAATAATGGATTGTGTCCAACTAGTTTGACCTTGACCCCATTTTACGTGCCGCCCCTTCTTTTTTTTTTTGGCTGAGTTTATTACATGTGTTTGTGATTGTCATCATCATCGGATGAAAAACTAATCTGGCTTGCCCTCACGTTTACAATATAATATTGCGATATCACCAACATTTTTTTTATTTTATTTCGTGTTAAACCTGGATCATATCACTTGACGATTCATGGTGTCATGAGATTCATTTTTCCTAGAGAATGTTGTCATTTGAATGAGTAGAGTTGTCTCCTCAATATAGACCCTCACAACATTGTTTTTTCAAGTCCCTCATATATATATATATATTTGATCCCTAATTGAATTGTCTTCTCAATTTAGCCTCTCAAATAATTGACGTCTCCAATTAGTTATTCTCAAATTTATCTTTTCAATTTAGTCCCTTTCATATGAATGTTTCTCCATTTGATTCCTAACAAATAAAATTGTTATCAATAATATCCTTAAAATATAATATAATTTAAAAAATATGAAAAACATTAATGATTTTATTTGTGAGAAACTAAATTGAGTCTTGTTAGTGCTTATGCTTTGAGTCTTGAAGCATGGGAAGAGTTTATTTGGGATACTGTTGTCTTTCTCTTTTGTGAAGAGGGTGTTTTGGGATACTGAATAATGCTATGATTTTGTCCTCATGCTGTGATAAATGGTTGACCTGCATCAAAGGTTAGTAAACGCTTCGAATAAGAGATGATGTATGAGTGCGTACATATATATATATATAAAATATTATATTATATTATATTATATATATTATATATATTAGGTTAATTGGTGGATAAAATTTATTTGAAGTAAATTCGGCTGGTTTGCTATTGATTTCTTTGTTATAATTTAATAATTCTATTTTGACTAAAGGCTTAGATTTTTCCTAATGTACTAAAGGGTTATCATTATAATATGTTAAATTACTTTGTCATTTAATTAACATTTTATTAAATAATTTACTAGACCTTATTCTTCTTTCTATCCAATGTTTAACTTAGGTTTTATTGTTTCTTATCATAAATTTATAATTTACAATTAAGAGTTCAAATTTTTTGATTGCCTTAACAACTACTAAAAATTCCTTCCAATTTGAATGATATTTGGCTTAGCTAGGATTAAACTTGCCACTAGCATATTTCATTATTAATTCTTTTCCTTATTTATTTTCGTGATATAAGGTCGCTCCCTAATAATGTTTTGAGACATCTATATAACCGTTTTATGGGTTGATTAATAGGTATGCTTAGTTTAGGTAAGTCTTTACATAAATGTTTTATTTTTTCTATTATATATTTACTCTTATCATCCCATTTCCAAGCATTTGTTTCTCCTACTAATTTTGATATTTTAGAGGTATATTTTGATAAATTAGAAATATAATTTCTGGCTTGATTTATCAATCCTAAAAATGATCTCAAATCCTTTTTAGTTGTTATTTCTAGAAATTCTAATACTTTTTTACTAATGTGCTCTTACAATTCTATACCGTCTTTGGATATATAATGTCCTAAGAATCCTATTCTTTTCTTTTTTAATTATGCTTTCTTTGGTGATATATTTAATCTTTTTTCTTTTATTAAGGAAATAAATTTTTCTAGGTGTTCTTCCTGTTCTTGTTCATTATTTGAGAATATTAATATATCATCAATATAGATAATTGCAAAATCTCTTATTGGAAATAATAATTTCATTACATAGTCTTGGAATATACTTGGACTATTATGGAATCCCATGGGTAATATGCTTTATTCGTATAATCTTTTAGATGTGCTAAAGGCTGTATATTTTTTATTGTCTTCTTCTAATTTTATTTGAAAGAAACCTGATTTACAATCAAATTTGCTGAAAATTTGTTTTCCTTTTATGAAATCAAATAATAGCTTTATTTTTGTGATATGGTATCTATTTTTTACTGCTATTTCATTTAGTTTTTTATAATTAATGACCATCCTAGATTTTCCTCTCCTTTCTTCGCTATGTTTCATAACTATCATTGTTGGTGAGGAATATCTAGATTTGCTTTCTCTAATTAGGTCATATTTTTTCATCTCATTTATATACATAATAAATTCTTTTCTATTTTCTTCTGTCCAAGAATAAGGTTTACAGTTGATTTCTTTGCTATAATCTAATAATTCTATTTTGGCTAAAGGCTTAGATTTTTCCCAATGTACTAAAGGATTAACGCTATAATTTTCTTCTAACCTTTGTTCGATTCTTTTATTTTCCATATTATGAATTCTCTTTTGATCTTTTTCTTTAATAGGTTCTTTATTAAGGACAAATTGTACTTCATTTTCAAATTTTTTTTTTGAAATAGTGTCGATTTGTTTTTAGGGATCTAATATTCTGAGTGCTCATGCTTAATGCTTACATGGTGTTGTAAATACTAAGGCTTTAGGAGTAAAATGTAATGATATATATTGTTCTAGAAAATCTATTCCTAATATTATGTTTGGTGTGGCTTCATTATATTGGAATATTATTGGTATTTTTAATTCATAGTCTCTTATTTGTACTATTACATTTTCGGAAAATAATTCTAATAAGTGTACTTCTTTTCCTACATTAGTCATTTCAATCATTTTTCCTTTTTTCCATAATTCTGGTGGTAATACATTATATTTAAATGTTGTCATGTTTGATCTTGTATCTACCATGGTGTAATATTTTCTTGACTGATATTTCTTATAATTGAATTTTAACAAAATATGATAGAACTTCATCTAAATCAATTTTATTTTTCCTAAAAGTATTACTACTTGATTTATGTTTAAAAGAATTTGATCTTTTTGGATTCTATAAGGTGATACTTGGTTAAGGAAATCTAGTCTTAATATTAAGTTATGGGTTTCAGTTTCTTTGATTTCTTCATCGACCCATATCTTTAATCTTAATATTTATCTGTTTTCAAATCTAAGTGTCATATTAGCTTTTGTCCTAATTCATTTATTTCAATATCATTATCAGTATATTCTAATTAGATTATACTTCTTTCTTGATTTGGATCTATTATAGCTATTATTTCTATCCAAATTCCTTCTTTTTGTACTTCAAGTAATACATAATTGGTTAAGGGACTTGTTAAATCTATAGTTAGGGTTGTTGTTCTTATCTCAGTTAGATGTGATGTTATAGGGATTTTAGCTAATCTATGTCTTTTTATGTTTTCTAAACTAAATGATCTAAAACTTTCATTTCTAGTTAGAGGTCTATGGTCTTGAAAACTTAAATTTCTTCTAGGGTTTATATTGATATTTACATTTATTGGTGAATTTATTCTTATACTTTTTCCTCTTATAAGATTCTCATATTGGATTCTTCTGATGTCTTCGTCAGTTCTTATTTCTCTGATATTATCTAATTTTAATTGTAATTGTCTTGGAATTGTAATTTTGATAAGATTTAGTTTTAGTTCTTCAAATACAGGCATAAATTCCTTTCCTATATTATTTTTCCTCGATTATTATTATAGATTTTATGTTCATTGGAAAATACTAATCCTACCATTCCAGTTATGCTAATGATCTTACTACTTGGGGGCGTTTTAATTCCTTTTAATTTATGATAAACCATTAAAGTTCTATTCATATTCATTTTGGCTCTAGAGATAGCAAAATTCGTATTGAGTGCAAATTTTAATTTTTGATAAACTAGATTTCCATTTAAAGTTCATAGTATGTTGTTAGGTATACTGTCTATAATTCTATTATCAAGTGATTAGTAATTCTATTGGAGTATTTATTCCTACTTGAAAAATAAGCTTTTATAATTAGTTGTATTCCTTGAATATAAATTTCTATTATATCATCTTTAATATCTAATTTTTCTATTTCTCTGTCTATTATTGCTTTACTGATTAGTGGTATTCTTAATACTCTTTTTGTTTGGGTTGTTTTTATAGGATACTTTTTCTGTAAAACTACACAGGCATACTTTTTCTTTTTGTTTTGATTTTATGATCTTACCTATTTTAGATCTTATGCTTTGTTTTGATAAATCTTCTGTTAACATATCTAATTCTTTATTTCGAATTTTGTGACACTGTTCTTTTTTAAACTTTGTTCTTCTTTACTAGATTCTCCTTGCATCATGTTAATTTTGTTTTCTTCTTCTATTCTTTCATATTCAATTCTAATTCTAAGCTAGATTCTTCTAAGTCTGATATTCTTTCTATTTTATATATTTCTATATCTAATTCATAAGCTTCTTCTACTGGGAAATTATCAAATTCTATAGGTTCTAATCCTTTTATTTCAAAGGCTTATATTGTATTAATAGTTCTTTTCCTAATTCTCCACAGTTATAGCATTGACTATTTTTTAGGATATTTTTTATAATTTACTTTTCTTCCTTTATTGAAATATTTCTTAGGTCTATATTTTCTTATAAATTTATCTTTTGAATATTTCTTAAATCTATATCTCTTGGGTTTATAAGGTTTTATGTATCTCCTTTTTTTCTTATATTTGTATTTTTTGGGTTTACATCCTCATTTGTGTGGTGATTCTAATCTTTCACATTTTAGTATTAATTTATTATTTTTATAAAATTTGTTTGCTTTCCATGATAATTTACATTTTGCTAATAGATATTCTCTTAAATAATCTTTTCTTCTTCCTAATGTATCCACATAGGGTATTAATTCTGGTCTTACAGTAAAGGCTCTATAATAATTAGTTAATATACTTTCAGCTAATATGGATGGTAATTTTCTATAAAATAAGTCTAAATATACTTTCTTTTCAGTATAATTTGCTAATATTGCTTCATAATAAAATTTTTCATATTATATCCTTCTAGATCATCAGGATCTAATGTACAAATTTCTATTTGATGTAATTTCTGAGTAGCTCTTTCTAGTTTTGTAGTTTCTTGGACTCTTACACTTCGGCCTAAAAATTCGTTTCTTAATAATTATTCATACTGTTTCACTAATGTTGCATAGAATTCTTTTTTGGTTTTATATTGAGGTACTCTTCTAGCATTTTCTCTAAAATCTTATGGCTGGCTTTTCCACCATTCTTGGACTTTTCCTACAAAAATTGATTCTACTATTAGACTTGCTGATTAGGTATCTACTCCTCTATTAGCTAAGGCTATGAATTGAGCTTTCATCCATTCTTCTATTCTTTTTTCATCATCTTTTTGGCAATCTAAATCTAACTATATTCCTACTTTAAGTATTGATCTTATTTCATATTGTTCTAATCTGGTAGGTACAATTTGACTAGTTGATGGTTCATATGTTGTGTCAAATATATATCCTATTTCTTGGTTACTATAAGGTTCTTTATATCTTAATTCATCTCTTTCAACTTCTTGTTTCTCAGTTATACTACTTTCTGTATTATTTTGATTATATTCTGGTCAGGTTAAATTAGGTGGTGTTTGAGGTTCTCTTGATTGAGTTATATTGCTTTGAATTACACTTTATTGTGTTTGACTCATATTAATTTCGTTATATTCACCAATTATTATGAATCTTCCATATTCTTCCATAATTCTATCTAATTCTTCTTCTCTTTGACCCATTCTACATTATATATCTTCTTGTTCAATGTCTTCTATTTCTTTTAAGTTTAACATGTCAATTTCCTTTATTATTACTTATTTTTGTTCTTGTCTTTTAGGTATCATTCTTTTTAGAAATCCTAGTATATCTGTTCCTATATGTCAGGCATATTCTGTAATTCTATAGTCTTCTTTGGTTAACTCATCATTTTCTACTTTTTCTTTTCCTCTCTCTATTATTCTTGTTTCGATTTTATTATTTTCATATTTTCTATTTCTTCCTACTAGTTCGTCATAAACAATCCATAAATTTTTATTTAAGACTTCTTGTCCTTTTTGTAATCTATCTACTATTGTTCTAGTTTCTTGCATGTTCTCATTTAATTCTTGTTTTCTAATCTGGGTTTCTATTTTTTCACTGAATATAGCTTTTCTTATGGTTGTCATAGTGTTAATTTCATATCCTTGTTCTATTTTTACTACTTTGTCTTTTATACCAAGTGTTCTTTTGATTAAACTATTTAGTGCTTGGATTTCATCTTTTATATCTCCTACATCATTTCATATAATTGTCATTTATAATTTTAATTCATATATCCTTTATTCTAAAGGTTTAGACAATTCTCTTAGTCTTACTAAAATATGGTCAGGTTTTTCATGTTCTAATATTTTTCTAATATCCTTAGGTGTTCTTTTTAAGGTTTCTTTCGGATCATGAATTTCTAATTCTTTTTCAAAGTTAGGTTCCATATAAGATCCTATTTGTTTCATGAAAAACATATCAATCCAATTATTTTGATTTATACTTTCATGACCTTCTCCATCTAAAACAAATGGAATGGCAAAAACTACAACTTGATTATTTTGATTAAGGATAAAAGATCTTTTAGGTAATTTATTTTCTTCTATACAATATATTTTTGGCTCTATTCTATTTAATGAATACATGTTGATATGTTGACTAGTGCAGTAAGCAAGAAAAATAAAACTAGTAAGCTTTAAAACAACCAACAATTAATTTGATTAAAGTAAAAGGAAACTAAAGTTCTTTTATTTTCCTTCATTATAACTATGCTATGAAACCATTACATGAACAACCTAGCAAATCACTGTTTATAATAAGCTTAAAACAACATATGGATTAATCTTTGACCAAATTATGATAAGGTGATAGAAGGAACTCCGTTTTTTTCCACACAAAGGTCTTTTATAGTGTTTATAAACACAGACCTTCCCCCTTCAATCAAAATCCAGCACAACCTTCCTTCGTTTCTTATAAGAGGTGTACTTAATCCATATCCTATTCTAAGCTTAAAATAAACAATGATTTTTCAGTAGTCATACAATAGGATCATATCATTGTTATAAGTTTTGGAAAATAAGATCACCTTAGTTTCCCCTTAGAGGTTTAGTTATCCATACCTTAGAGAGCTGCAATTAATCTTTAGAAATGGATGAAGTAGTAGAAGAACACAAGCTTTGATAAAGAAAATATACTGCTATATTATTGATGGAAAGATTTGTACAGAAAGTGGTGGTTATAGCGAGTGTTGAAAGCTGGAGATTGATTAAGTGCACTAAAAACTTAAGTGTACTTCTCAAGGTTCCGTGATCTTATAATGAAACTAATATGCTTATATAACCTTAAGAAAACTACTATACAAGATAATTTCGAATTAAAGCAATGGTCTTAATGATCTTGTACTAAAGTTGTTGATAATTGTCCTTCTGATGCTCTATTATTGCTCCGCGTGCTTTGATGTCGATAATGGTGATTATCCTTATTTGTCGGTAGACTCCACGTGCTTTCTTTTTGGTAGTGGTCTTCATAATTGTCCTTGTCCTTACTTTCTTTTGTCAATAGGCAGTGGTCTTTCTTTTTCTCTTTGTCCTTTATTCTTTATTCTTTATTCTCTTTTTTTTTCAAGTGCTCAAATCGATTAAGTTGGCTAATTGAGTATATTCGATCAACTTGCTCTTGGCAATACTGGCATTGATGTTCTTGCAACTTAGATAATTTTTTGCAAATTTTCATTTTAGTTGGTTTAGAGTGGTCTATGTTGTTGGTCCTCATTTTGTCATACTAAATTTTGAATTGTCTAGTTTGGCGGCTACTTTTGTTGGTGGTGTAAATACAAGTTGTGGGACTTGTAAAATAGGTCTATTGTGTTTCATCTTTTGTTAGAGTTCTGGTTAATTCATTCATAATGATTTGCATTTCCTGGGCCCTTAGTCTGGACATAATGGAGAAAAATTGTTCGGCTGGAAGATCATCTTTACCTTCTTCTTGGAACTTGAAAGGTTATTTAGTGGTACCAAATTTGATCAGGTCGATTAATGGGTAAAATTTATTTGAAGTGAATTCGGCTATAGTAGAAGAACAACGGATATAAACTTGATATTGGGTTACTATACCGAAGTAGTGCTTAAAGGTTTCTATTAGAGACTTAGGTAATAAAGATATTTCTTGAATATTGGTTGAAGAGTAAATGGACTGAATTAATCCATAACTAAATAATGTTATGACAAATTCTGGGTTTGTACCCGGGAAAATGATTGCTTTGTTAATGGCATAATATGATATAAATTTAATGGTCTTTGTAATAGGAAGATGAAGGTTATTGAGATATTAGATTAGGAGTTGAAAATAATCAAAGTGTTCTTAGAGTTTTAGATCAGGGTTCTTTATTGGTCTAGGTGGTGGATTTGTGGCTTCTTTGGTTGGAGTTATTGGACTCACGGCTAAGGTTTTTCTTATTGGGCCAGATGTTGGCTCAAAGGTCTCAATTTCTTTTCCTTTTTTGATTTTTGTTCTAAAAATGTCTCCTTTTGGATGGGTGTTGGGCTTGGACTATTTGGGCTTGCTTGGTCTGGGTTTGAAATGATAGGATTAGAGACTTGGCTAGAAGAGCCTATCTAGTTAGATGAACCAACTCTTAGTTTTCTTATTTCTTTGTCTTGCTGATTAAGCTGAGCAATTTTGCTCTTTAGAGTATTTGATATATTGTTGATATAACTATTTGTCTGGAATTATGCTAGACCTATGTTAACTTCTAACATGGACAAACACACAATTAATTGATCAATAGTTGTAGAATTCATATCACGAGTTGGGCTATTTAGCTGGATATTGGTTTTCTTATTATTTGGTTGCTCCATCTTTGCTTAAATAATCATCAACCAAGTTATTTTTCCCTTTAATATATTCAACAGAATAATCATAATATGCTAAATCACTTTGTCATTTAATTAACAATATATATATATATATATATATATAAAATATGTATATATTGTACGTTTTATGTGTTGTGATTAAATCCTAAATTAATGTGGTTATTTAATTGACATATACAAATAAAATCACAAATATTCTTAGGCTCCCAAAATTAATACATGATTTTAAAAAACATTTTAAATTAAATTTTTTTTTTCTTATTTGTGTTATATCTTTTCTTAGAATCATTGTGGGATCCTCTTGTCCCCAAAGTACTGAGGATTAATGAGTAAAAGTCATGTGATATTTTAATCTCTTTAAATTAAATTTTGAAAGCTGACATATCATTCCACATGCACTTCAATTCCACATATGACTCCCCATACTGAATTGAAACAACTCATAAATCATCAAATAATTTTTATTTTATTTTATTTTTTTGAGTGTTTTAGCTAAAATCACCATGTGAGATTGTAGGTTTCAAATTATTTATTTTTATTTTATCTCACCTTATTTCTTGTCTCATTTTATATTATTATTTGATTTTAAAAATGGTTGACATACATTTAGAAGTTAATAAGTAGGAACTGTGTAGAACCTTTCATTTCCTTTGGCTTTTAAAGTTCATATATATTTGAAAAAGTATATAAATAAAGGCAATTTCAATTTATAAACTTTTCTTTTTCATTTTATCTTATCTTATTCCTTATTTAATTTTTAAAATTGTCATGTGAGATCATAAATCTCCACAAGCACTCAATAGTTAACTAGTAGAAGTTACGTGGGATCTGTTATTCCCTTAAGTTTTAAAAGTTAATATATATTTTTTGTATAACAAGTAAATTAAAAAGTAAATAAATAAAAGTAATTTCAATTTATAGACATGCTTATTTTCATTTTATTTTATCTTATTTCTTGTTTTTTTTATTATTTATTTTCTAAAATTGATGTGTGAGATCATAGGTCTTCACAGGCACTCAAGAGTTAATTGGTAGAAGTTGCGTGAGATCTTTGGCCTTTTAGGCTTTGAAAGTTGATATATATTTTTCTTAAAACAAATAAATAAAAAAAGTAAATAAATAAAAACAATTTCAATTTACAGACATATTTATTTTGATTTTATCTTATCTTATTTTTTGTTTTATTATATTATTTAATTTCTAAAATCATCACGTGATATCATAGATCTCTGTAAACACTTAAGAGTTAATTGATAAAAACCACATGAGATCTCTATTCTCCTTAAATTTTGAATGTTAACGTATGGTTTTCAAAAACTTCAAACTTCCAAAAACATAAAATTATAAAATTAAAAAAAAAAACCTTTCCCATAATGATTTCATTTCACTTTCAAAATTGAAATAAAAATTCAAATTCCTAAAATCTAAAATATTAAAAAGAGAGAAAATGAAGAGAGCTAAGGAGTAAGATTATGTTGATTTCATGAATTAAAATACCTCAACTAAATCTTAAATTTGTTTTGTTTACAAAAACCAATTTAATTTCAACTCTCTTGTTCTTTTCGCAAAAATAAAAATCACTAACCAATTGACATGTCTTTCTAGTCAAATTACGTGGACTTTAATTCCCATTGTTGGGTATGTAGGCCCTATGTTAAGTCCGCCCTTTGTAAATATCTATTTGTTTATCTTCATTGTTATTGTTTTCGTTTGTTTTGTTTAATGTGCAAGTATATTAGTAAGGGTGATCAAGATAAATTTGAAGTCATATTATGTTGATTTTACTTCATTAGTTTAAGTTAATTGTCCTAATAAACGGATGTTGTAGGGGTGCCTAATCCATTTTTCACACTCAAATAGACTCCCAAATCAATCTTTATTTTTATAGACCACTTTACTTTTACATTTTATGTTAAATTGATTTTTTAAAGTTTTTCATTAAAAATTCTGATGACAACCCTATAACCAATGATATTAATACATGATAATATCATGTATGTGCCTATATGTTTATGAATGGTCATTTGTGCTACATAATAATTGAATTTCAGTATGGAACATTCAAATTTGACGAACATAATATTATCACCTTCATCTTACTTTGAAAAAGAAACTAAAGGAGTAACACAGGATGTCACAGTTGATGGTGTTGTCTCAATCAATAATATTCTAGTGTGAAATATTTGCAATTACCCTTACCTAGATTCTTGTCATGTTTTGATCAAGAACTCAAAATTTAGTTATCCATAGATGCATAAAGACAAGCAAACTACCTAGCATAGCGACTTCACTCTGGTAATCTTCTTATCTCTGAATTGAAGTTCCATCTAAATGTGCTTGACACAGATTGTTTTCTGGACTACTAAGACCCCAAAAGATTATTGAACTTGTACAACCAATATTTATAGACTGTCCCTTGTACAAACTGTTTTTTTGAACTTTTTTGAAAGAATTCAATCATGCAAGGTTCAACATCAATGAAATCAGTATATTTTCTGAACAGCTATAACCAATATTTATAGGCCCCACGAAGATTATTGAAATCATTATGCAAGGTTTGACATCATCCTTACCTCTGAATCGTAGGTCCAGAGTTTCGAACAAAAAGCTCCAATCTAAGCGGTTGGCGTACTTCCTTACCGGCAAAAGAATATAATAGGGAGGATGGAGAACATTCGCTCAGCCAGCGAGTTTGTGTTTTAAAGAGCACGTTGTCTTATTAGTTTTCACTTGGGGTGTTTTTGTCATTTACTGACTTTATCTATCCATTTCTAATGTTTTTGTGGCAACTAATGTTACAAATGTAATGTTATTTAATTTCTTTTTACGTCTAATCAAATATAATAATTTTCATTATATTTTATTTTTATTTTTATTTTTTCCTTTTTGTTTTTATGCAACCAAACTTATCTGACATTAAAATAATTACTATTGATGGACATGGGTTAATTCCTCGGAAAATAAACTTGAAATACTCTCGTTAATTTAAAAATCGTTCATGATGTATTTAGGTTAGTTAATAGGAAATAATGTAGTCAATAAAATCAAAATTAGCCTGAATTGTATATTTTATTTACACAGAGAAATGTGTATAATTTCAACCAACTTCCGAAAAAGTTAATGTAAGTTATTTTATTATCTAAGGTATGAAATAACAATCCACATTGGTGATTTTAAAATATATATTTTTAATATTTAATTGTCAAAAATATTACTTTAGATTTTAAATTTTTTTTTGAAATAATTTTTTAACATGTGGTGTGAATTATATTTTATGATTTTTTAAATACTTTAATTTATCTAATAGTTAATTTCTCCAAATTAGTTATGAAAGAGTGAAAAATCTGTCCTAGGGGAAAATATCTCCCGAAACGTAATTTTAATCATTGTCTTCCTCAATGCACTGCACTTTTTTCATTTTTTATTGACTGCTTGCAGTTTCAACCAATTTCCTTTCCCAACTTGCTTACATAATAAAACTCCCCAGTACTTTCTTTATCAACTTTTTGAAGAGCCCAAATTATATTAAAAAAAAAAGCCTAAACTTTTTCAAACTGTGCCCTGACAAAACTGATATTAAGTTTCTTAGAATCTTAGTATTTATTAATTGTTAATAATTATTTGAATAAAATGTTAATATATAAATTTTTTTACAATTTATATTATTATAGAATTAATTACTTCGTAGACTTTTTAACATTAAAAATTAATAGCATATACATATAAGCACTCAAAAAGATTTTTTAAACTCTACTTTCGTCGGTTAAAATTGCCATTCAATATAAGTGTTGTCTCGAAGTAATCAATGCTAGAATAAATCATACTCAGCTCTGTTCTTATATGGTCTTTATTTTAGATCAAGTTATTTATATTAATCATAATTAACTATAAGTTCATTATTATTAAGTGACACCTAATTGAGAATGATGCTTCTAGCCTAATAAGAGGATATTCGTGTATGGTAAGACGGTGTCCCTTGCTAAGAGGATATATTGCTTCCACTAAGTCAAAGGGATGTGTCTCCCACAAAGCTTACTAAGAATGAGTGCCTTCTAGAGCATTTTATTTTCAGTAGTGGGTGCTTTCTATTAATTTAATCATCAAGAGTAACTGTTACATCAATATTTTGAGGAGACTACAGTATAGTCAAAGTACATGTTCAATCAGACAGATGACTCAAATTAATATTTTATTGAGACCACACGTTATAAACTCCAACATGATAGAAAAATGCAAGCAATTAACATTCGCCATCACTAGCAATATCTATAGCCGTTAGAACTATGTTTCTAATGAATGCCTTCTTGCTCAATTCCTTCTGCATTTCACTAAGTGTTGGAAAGCATGAAAAACAAAGAGGGCATATTCTCTTTGATAGATTGCATCCCTCCCTTCATCTCAAAGAAAATCAGCCAATTACGAACCAAGTCTCTAGAGATTTGACTTCGTGCATTCCTTGGACAATGGTTATTCGGTAATATTTCTTGGTCAATTACTTAATTACCTCCTTACATGCATGAGGAATTAACAACTGAGTACGTTCATGATCTTTTAGTCAGTAGAAAAGTTAAAAATCATATATAATATATAATTAATTAACTTGCTGTTATAGGATAAAAAATACAACGACAGAGCTAGGGAGCTATTGAAGGATGTGAAGAGGATGAAAATGCTGAGATATGGACAAAACTAGAGATCATTGATGACATCCAACGCTTAGGCCTCTGCTATCACTTTGACAAAGAGATAAAAGAAGTTCTTGATAGTTTTGTCTCTTGGAATAGACATTATGACACGAAACAGTACAAAAACTTGCATGAAACAACTTTAAGCTTCATGCTCCTAGAGATCATGGCTATGATGTCTCACCAGGTACCTTATGTTTTATTGTTAATATCACTATATATATGGCCCCTTATAGGGTTCAAACTTGTTTCGTCCATATATTTTGTTGGTCTCCCATATTAATGTCAAACTTTGGTAGCTCTTCATTAGTATGGTTGGCAACTACTGCATGAGTGTGATGTACAATGCCCAAGAAATTACAAATTTAGATTGAAAATCTAAAAGTTGCTTATTCTTAGGATATGCTAATGGGGTAAAGAGGTATCGCTTGTGGGATCCCACTAACCACAAGGTTAAAGTCAGCAACGATGTCATCTTTTTTGAAAAGAAACAACATATACATAAATGTGACAACATTTCAAAAGAAGTAGTATAATCCACTACAGTGCAAATTGAAGGAGAAGAAAAGAAAACAGAAGTACTAACTTATTCTAAAGTAGCACCAGAGTACGATGAACAAGAACAATATGATTTTGTGACTCCACAAGTTCGACGGTTAACTTGGGAGAGGAAAGAACCGCTTTGGCGTTTAGATTATATTATGGAAGGGAATGTTGCATACTGTCTACTCACAGAAGATGGAAAGCCTTTATTTTTTAAGAGGCTATAGAAAACTTATAAGTTTTTTTGGGGTTAACAACAATGCAAAAAAAAAAAAAATTGAAGCCTTCTATAAGAACAAAGCAAGGAATTTTGTTCCACTACCAAAATGACGAAAGACTATTAAGAACAAACGAGTGTATAAGATCAAGAGAACTAGTGATGATCAAGTTGAACGATATCGTGTTAGACTGGTGATAAAAAGATTTGCTTAGAAAGAAGGCAATGATTACAATAAAATATTTTCTTTGGTTGTTCAACTCAAAATGGTTTGAGTGGTCTTAACAACGTGTGTTGCACTTGACTTACATCTAGAGCAGTTACATGTAAAAACTGCATTTCTTCATAGAGATCTTGAAGAAGAAATTTATATGCTCCAGACAGAAAGGTTTGAAAAAAAAAGAAAAAGAGAAATTGGTTTGCAATTTGAACAAATTTCTATATGCTCTCAAACAGGTGTGAGTATATTGGTATAAGAGATTTGATTCCTTTATCATGAGCCTTGGATACAACAAACTTAATGCATACTCTTATGCATATATCATGAGGTTTAGTGGACATGATTTTATTATTTTACTGCTGTATGTAGACATGATGCTAGTAGTAGGTGCCAACAAAGATTGCATTAATGAATTGAAAGCATAATTAACTAGGGAATTTGATATGAAGGACTTGGGACCAACAAACAAGATTCTAAGGATATAAATTCACCAAGATAGAAATAATAGGAAGATTTGGCTTTCTCTAAAGAATTATTTAAAGAAGATCTTGCGATGCTTCAATATGCAAGATTATAAGCTAATCTCTACCCCAATTTCTGTTAATTTCAAGTTATCCTTAAGCATGAGTCCTAACAGCGAAAAAGAAAGGAAAGAAATGTCTCGAGTATTGTACGTATCAGTAGTGGTTAGCCTTTTATTCACTATGATTTGCACAAGACCAAACATTGCATAAGCAATAGGAATGGTTAGTCGATATATGGTGAATCTTGGCTGAGAGCATTAGAATGCCGTAAAAATGGTCCTAAGATACATTAAAGGGACCACAGATGTTGCATTATGTTATAGAGGATTATATTTCACCATCAGAGGCTATATAGATTTAGATTTTACCAGTGTTCTTGACAATAGCAAATCCACTAGTGGTTATAAGTTTTCTATTATAGGTGGAGCTGTAAGTTAGGTTTCAAAATTGCAACCTATTGTGGTCACTTCAATGACTGAGACAGAATATATTCAGCTACACAAGCTAGGAAAGAAGAAATCTAGTTGCAGATACTGTTAGAAGATATCAGTTACAATCCTTGGAAGATTACACTATTATGTGATAATCAAAATGCTCTCCACTTGGCGAAGAATGCGACATTCCATTTTAAGACTAATGCTAATATATATATATATATATATATTTAAACAACTAAAAATTGTTAATCATTATAATAATGTCGTTGATTTCAAACAAGTCTACAAGTTAGAACCCTGTCCAAATAGGCTTAAATCAATCCAACGTGGCATAGACTAATGCAAAGCCCTAAATGAATGACGTATTCAATTCATTTAGCAAAAAAAAATATTAATTGACACTAACATATAATTTGATTATGGCTAATATACTAAATCAGTTATTACATAATTGTATCAGTACGAGACAATATTTTCTCACATTTAGACAATGTCCTAAACATACATGGCTAATTAATTTAATATCATGAATAAATTCAATAATTTGCATAGTTTAACTCATTAATTGATTAATGCTAATCCACCAAAATTAATTCATAAAAATAATAATCTAACAATTTCTCTTTTCAATTTCCAACTTACTTTCAAGATTTTAAATTTCTTTCACAAAGGATTATTGAGATAATCAAAATTCTTTTTAAAATTAAAGTGTCATGTGTTTCATGTCAAACTAGTTTATTTGCCTGAGCAAGAGATTATTAATTTGATTTACTATATGTCAATAAATTTTAAACTAATGATATTCAAAAAATTTTTAATTTAAAAGACGATTAATGATTATTTTACTATTTTTTTCATTAACTACAAAGAATTAATACAAATTAATGACTTTGTTAATTTTTTTGTTGATTACAATCAATTTACACACTTAAAAAAAAATTTAATACATCTATGGAAAAAGTGAAAAGTCATCGCACAATGAGTTAAAAGTTTATACAAAAGGAGCATTCTCATCAATCAATGAAACTCCAACGTTAAATGGAGTTTACTTCACTAAAATTCTTAATATATGCATGGAAGAAGTGAAAGATCATTGCACAAGGGGTTAAGAGTTTATTCAACGGAACCTTTGTGTCAATCAACGGAACTCTAAGTTAAAGGGAACCTACTTTACTTATATATAATAAATTATACAAATTCCTACTCCCATTCTATTAATTTTTTTTAAAAAATAAAACACTATTTTAATGCTTCATTTGTTATTTTAATTTTAATTTGATCTTTTACTTATCTATCTAGTCTTAATTTAATCTTTCACTGTATTTACAATACTCTCTTTGTCCGCTAGTAAAATGAAACATCAACAACACTAATTAATAAATTAATTAAAATAGAGATCATATTTATGTATGTAGATTAATTAAGGACATGGAGAGGTACGTATTCTTCAGGTTCCCAAGTCATCCGAAAGGCGAAGTCTTTGTTGCTTTGATGCGTGCACTAATTCGCCACGTATGACCCTGCAGAAATCACCCCCCCCCCCCCCCTCCCCTTTCTCAAATTATTCTTGAAAACTCGGAAAGTGTTGAACCACTTTGCTTCCTCTAAAAAAGCTTCATTAAATATGTCTATCCGTCCCACTGAGTGATCTGCTCCAATTGTTTTCAAAGTCCCAAAAAATAAAAAAGGAACAGAAGTTTTACAATTTTAGTAAAATAGAAAAGAGAGGTATATCTATTTAATATGTTTTAAAATTCTAATAAAAAAGTAGAAGAGAAGTGCTTATTACACCTATAGAGTAGCCAATTTCTTTAATTTAGGCACCACAATATGTCGATACTTGAAATTCGCAATGAAGGTATAATCAGAGTTTAAAAAATTAATCAGAAAAGATTTGTAATTTTGTTCGTTCAAAAATTATCAATGTGAGAAGGTTTACAATTTTGTCTGTTTAGAAATTGCAAGTAGAAGGGGGTTCGTAATTTAATTTATCCATTCAAAAATCATAATAGTTTAATTTTAGTGGAAATATCCCTACGAAATTGTGCATGTTGATCTATTTGGGATCCAAATCATGTTAAATTCTTGAGTTATTTTCTCATCGTTTTGTCATTATTTTATGTGATTGTTTTGCTGTCAATCCCTTCATAATCCATGACCATCACCAATTATTTAATTAATAACACCCCAGTAAATACGTTTTCTTGTATTAAATTATTCCTAGTTATTTGGATATCTAGATATTCTCGTGAGAATGAATCACTTACTGTACGCATGTGTTGTAATAAATATGGGCCAATATTCGAACTTTATCCAATAATCCTGATTTAAATATATTTTAATTTTTAAAAATTATAAAAATTATTATAAAACATAATATTCTAGATTATTTTTTATATAACATAATGTTCTGTCAAAGAAAAAATTGAACAATTTTTAATAATTTATAGTTTTTTCAATATACCTTACAGTATGTTTATTTTCGTCATTCTGTGTAAAAAATTATCTAAAATATTAATATGTCTTATAACAATTTTTAAAAAAATATTATTTTAAGATTAAATTATATTTTAAAAATATCTTTATATGTAGATCACTGGATAATATTCTCACTGTTCTTTTGAAGTGTACAACAGCGGCAAAACCATGGTCTTTCTCCACACAGCATATCTTAGTATTGCTCTATGTCTTCTTTGAAGTGGTTGGAAATTACACATTGTTATCATTATTAATTGATTACCACTTGAGTATTAAAACATCATCAATACGTTGTAAAACTATTTATTGTGTAACATAGAATTTACCTAAATTTATAAGTAAATTATTTATTAATTCTTCTTTTAATAAATTGAATTGTATAAAATTCTTCATTAGTCAATAACGTAAAGTCAAACATTTTTCCACAACTGGTATACAGCACATGTACAATGATTTATTCTTAAGTTCTAGGTTTCTGTATAAGTCTTTTCTTAAATTATCTTAATAATATTCCCTAGTGACATTTTATATTATAAAAGCATCTTAATTAAGTACTAATTCCAAAAAATTAAATTTTAATAATCAAAATAAAAAACATACCAGCGGTTCAATTGCAATCAACTTATGATATAGAATGCTTTTTGAACTAATTAAATGCTTTTTCAAAGGAAAACAACGCTATTTGAATTGAGAAAACGTGGAAAGAATTGGAGCCTCTTATTATTAATGCTAGAGAATGGGGATGAAATTCAACTGTATAATTCATTAATAATATATTTAATCATAAGTATGTACATTTTGTACAAATAACTGTATATTTATTCAACTAAATTATGCAATTTATTATGTTAGTATTAATTGAGTGTATGATTATTCATTCTTTTACAATTATAACACTAGTTAGATTTATTGCTAACTTCTTCGTATTGTAGTCTAGATATTGTACTTGGAATGTGCGATGTAGATTACTTCATCGGTTTCATAAAAGCATAGGCCGGGGCTTGCTTGGCCCTACCTCTTGAAAAAAGAAAAAAAAAAAAAAAAGCAATTTTTTGTTTTTGTTTTTTATGGTGTATGGTCCCTTTCCCAAAACTGATTTTGAGTGAGAAAAAAAAGAAACAAAATTAACTTTCTCCAATAAAATAAAATCATGAGAAAAGTTATTACTCTTTTTGAAGACGAAAAATACACCTGATATCAAAGTCATATTTTTACAAAATTTTCATTTATTATTCTATAATATGGGTCTCCTCTTCCTCTTGATTGTTTCAATGGACAAAAAAAAATTATATTTGAATGACAAAAATTTGATCATAATCAGAATTTCTATCGTAAATTTTTATAAACTTATTTTTATGTATCTTGATAAAATTGAAAACCTAATTAAAGTTCATTAAAATTCATGTTCAAAATTATTTATTAATTCAAAAAAATAGTTTCAAAGTCATATATATATATATATATATAAAGATACTGTTTTTGTTGTAAAGAAAAAGAAGCTGAGAGTATATTTGGAAATTTTTCGTCATTTTCCCCTTACATGATTCTCATCATTTTAATCAAATTTTATTTTATTAAAGCTTTGAAAATTAGGATAATATCAACGTAATTACATTAAAAAAAATACCACTTGAGGAAACCACCAAATTTATTTCTCTTTCTTTCTCATGTCAACTATGTCCATCTATCCTCTGTTTCTGTCTAATTTGGTCAAAACCAGCATAAGCATACATGTATTATCTTATTAATACCAGTATGTGTCAGATTATGTAAGCTGTTATAGGCTGATTAAAAGTTAGCTAAAAGTGTCTTTTCGATCGGGCAAGTGGTGCCTCTAGGTCCCAATCAATTTCGACTTAAAACACAACTTAAGAAAAAAAAAAAAGTCATAGAATCATCTTTTCCCAACAAAGCTTTCAAACAAAATAACAGAAAAATAATACAGCCTCTATTTGTCACGCCCCGAATTTCCTGGGATGTGACCGGCACAGATCACGAGGAAATCCCCATGACCTGCAAGCCTACACTAAAGGGACGATCGTTAACATACATTTCCAATACCCATAATGTCGTTGCCTTAATATATATGGTGAGAATGTCAATACAAAATGAAGCCTCCTGTAGAAATTTCGGCAGCACCTCCCCAGTAATTAGGACGTCCCGAAATTTCTACAAGGTCCTGCAAGGCATACATAAATAGGGGAGCTCCGCTCCCACCAGCCCAAATCCACGAATACAACAAAAGATAAAAACCTAGCGGGTCCAGCTGTGGTCACAAAATAATCCCGCGAACGGAAATGGCTACCAAACTAAATAAATATATATACATCCCAAACGAAAATGCCAAATTATAATCAAACAAAAAAGGGCACGTCTCGCACCCAAAACAAACGGCTCAATGCAACTCCCTGGTCAATGCTCCGCCGGCTCCAGAAGATCGCCTAACTCTCTTTATGGGACTAAAAGTTTTCCGGCAGATAGCACCCCAAGTCAGTAAACCATTTCATATATAAACGGAAGCTTTAACAAAAAATCAAGGAGTAATACAGTGCAATAGTGTTTAAATCCATAAACTTGCAATTTAACAGTCAAACGAAATAACCATTTATCATAAACGTCAAGTCAACAACCATTCTCAGTTAAGCAATCAATTGTGACAAACAATCAGGATTAAGACTGCTAAGAACCAATGGGCGAGGGTACACAACCCTCGAAAGCATCTAATCAACAAGCGAGGATACACAATCCGCGAGGGTAACTAACCAACGAGCGAGGACACTCAGTCCTCGAGGGTAACTAACCAACCGGCGAGAACACTCAGTCCTCGAGGGTAACTAACCAACCGGCGAGAACACTCAGTCCTCGAGGGTAACTAACCAACAGGCGAGAACACTCAGTCCTCGGGGTAACTAACCAACAGGCGAGAACACTCAGTCCTCGAGGGTAACTAACCAACAGGCGAGAACACTCAGTCCTTGAGGGTAACTAACCAACAGGCGAGAACACTCAGTCCTCGAGGGTAACTAACCAACAGGCGCAAGTTACGTCTCGCGAAAGCTTATCATTCATTATTTTCCCAAAAATCAAGGAATCTACATCACACATGTATACAAAGATGAAATTATACGAAAGTTTTCTGTGGTTCTATTATATCTAGCTAGTAACCACCTCTAATCACATCTCAAGTCAAATATCATTCAACACATACAGGGGTCCCTTGCTTTAATTCCCACAATTCGGTAAGGCAGAATCAGAAAGAATTATTTACATTTAGAAAAAAATTAAAACAAGAACAGCCTAGGCAATAATAAGAGTTTCGGGGTGCTATCTGCGCACCTGAACTCTGATCAACGCAAGCGGTATGCTGCCCCCTCCTTGGGGTGCCAGAATCGGCCTTACGACTCACCTGCACCGAAGTTCACGCAGGGATTAATCGCCGTTCGGGCCATTATCCTAATTTAGGACCTAACTCCCCCATCTCTTTAATTCCATATCTTTCATTCCTTAACGTGTGATTATTTACACTTCTGCCCCATATATTTCCAGATTTTTCATTCTGGTCCCTGTTTCAAGCCCTAGCCTCCATTTTAATGCAAATCCAGCATATTTCTTAGTTCTCATGCCTAACAGTTTAAAGGTATTAATCTAGAGTAAATATGGATCAATTACAAGTCAGAAATTTTCCATTTTCTCAAGAACCCAAAATTTTCGAAAATTTTCACTTTGGTCCCTGTCAGCCATTCTTCTTACAAGCAGCCAAAATCCATGATTTTAGAGCTCAAATTTGTTGTTTAAGGGCCGAAAATGCTACTTCTAAGCTCAATCTGAAGAGAAAACTAGCTTAAACGTACCAAATCGTCCCAAAATGCTCAAGATTCGAACTCCTCCTTCTCGCCGGAAAAGCGGCTCCAACGGCTGCCAACTGAGCTCGTCTTCAGGTGGAAAGGACCGGCCAAAACGTGAGGCTCACAACCCGTCCAAGCCACACCGGGAAAGCAGCCCACCAACGGCTAGGAGAGCTCGCGGTTCCACGGTGGTTTTCGCCCAAAGGAGTGGCGGTTTGCCGGCTGGAATGGCGGAGAAGGGTGGCCGGTGGTGCTCGGGGGTGCAGCTCAGCTCAGGCGAGGTGGAGGCTCAACCACAGCGGCCCTCTGCTCTCTCGCGAAGCCTCTCTCTCTTCTCTCGCTCTCGGCTGCACGCAGGAAGGAGGAGGAAGAAGAAGACTTACGAGGGCAATTTCGTCCTTTCACTGTGGAGGGGACACGTGGCAGCTCCAGAAAAAAAAACACTGGAGGTTAGCTTCCCGGTCTCGAACCCGCGTCCTGAGGAAATGCAGCCTGAAGCCTGACCACTGAGCCAGCCTCAATTTCATTGTATTAATTCACCTAACACAATATTATACCATCAGTTGCATTTAAAATTTTAATTGCTTGGGTTATTACACTATTTGTTCAACATGATGTCTTCACCCACTTTAATTAATGAATATTGAAGCGCCTATTTTGTAAAAAATAGTCATATACATCTATATTAATATACATGTCAGATTATATTAAATATGGTACACCGTGTTTTTTTTTAAGCAAATTATGATGCAATATATATAAGTCATATTTGAACACTTTAAATCTTAAACAATGGCTTTTTGAGCCTAATATGACAATTTAAATAAACAAAATTTAGATCCGTTTGTCCCAAATTTGTAATCTTTTTTTTTCTCGATGTTTTAGATGATTCACCACAATATATGACAAATCATCATTGAATTTTTTTAATTTTTTTATAAATGATTTGCCATAGTATATGGCGAATCATCTTTGGTATGATGAATCATTGTTTATTATTTTTTTAAATGCTTTTAGTGATTTGCAATAATATATGGCAAATCACCTAATGATTTAGATGTAAAATAAGAAAAAAACTCAAATTTTCAAAATCACATAAAACTAAATAAAATAAGGTTTTTGGAGAAAAAAAAAATCCTAAGATAGTTTATTGAATTAAGAAAAAAAGGAAGGAAAAAAATTAATCATCAAAATAATGACTGTTAATTCTACAACGAGGTCTTTTAATAGCCTATCGTGGCCGACATTGCACCTAAAGTGAAGTGTTATCATCATCATCGTCATCTCCTACTGGTTGATGTACGCATATCGTAGACGGAGGATAATTTAACATGAATGAAGAAGAATGAGCCGGATGAATCAATTGCTATAGGGTGACAAACCCTTGGTGCATTGTATGCAATGATCCACCAACATCAAAGAGTGGAGTGGTATAGGTAGTGCAGAATGATAGATCAAATAATGATGTGAATGCTCCAATTCTGAGCTGTTGATCTAAAAGTGTGGAGAGAAAACATGATGGATTAGGAGATTGGACCTGTGACTGTGTATGAGATGCTATATAGGTAGAAGGGCCTATATATCTCTAGAATCTATGTTTCGATAGTGACCTCCTTCATGGAGTATAGGTTCTGACAACCATGTGGTGTGTTTGATGAACTTGGCCAAGATGTGTGATCAGTTTAAGGACATCCAAATAGCTATTCACAAAATAGCTGCGAATCGAACATCCTGTTCCAACTTCATATGCACTAAATAATGAGGCTTGCTCCTCAATATCCTTGAGCTGATTGTTACCCAATTGTAAAGATAACAATGTGTCTAGCGTATAATTATCCATATATTGAGATGTCATGTTTAAAACCACCTCAACAGTAGAAATAAATGCATAAAACTCTAGACAACATAATTGGAATGGAAACCATGAGTTTGTTTCCTATTTTTTGCACATCATAATTATCTTTCAAGCTACATACTCGAAATCTTATAGGATTTAATGACACTAGATGTCTGTATACTAACCTAAACACTACCTGTATGGTGCCAAATTGTGATTTTTGTCCCACCAATTCCTTTAGCCTCTCCAAAATGATGTTAGCATCAACTCTCATTATTTTCACTCTATCACACTTAAATGTTGCATCCTTATTCATCTCATGTATTTCTCCATTTGCATAAATGCAAATTAGCTCTATCCTACAACTCATTATCTTTTCCTATAAAAACGCTTAAATGTAAGAACATACAAATGTTATTCCAAAATTATGCTGCCTATTAGTTATTTTTCATCCCCATTATTTAACGTGTTACATTATTATACTTAACTTACTAATTCATGTATCAATTAATTATATTCCCATTCTACTATTTTTTCCAATCATTACAACTTATCATATTTTCTCTATTGTTGTTCTTAGTATGTTTGTAATTATATCCAACATAACAGATAATTCTTACAATAATTATGATTTCATCGAATATTATAATCTATTTTTTGATAATTAATTTTTCCTAATCTAATTTTATTACCCAACATAATATAATTTCTTCACAACAATGACAATTAACTTTCAAAATTATCAATTATTTTTTTCCATTTTAATTATATATTATTCATCACTTTATGAAAATTTTTCCACTTTTTCTTATTGCTTTTGTTATTTTTTTAGAATTCATTTGTGTCCAAATTAATATAATTTTATTTCAATCATGATAATTAATTTATGAATTTAATATTAATTTTCGTAATTAATTATCATATTATCCATAAATAATTATGTTCCCAAAATGATAATAATTACTATTCATAACTATTTGAAAACAAAATCATACATTTCTATAATTTTTTTCTCGTTACTTTGATTATTAACATTAATTTGCATAGAATTATTTGTTTTCAACAAAGGAATAGCAGCATCAATAACGACTATTTTTCTTTCCTTATTATTATACTACATTTTTCAAAGTTAATACTAATTTTTAAGGTAGATAATTTTTTCCCAGCATACAAATATTCTCATAGAAATTTTACAATATTTTTTCTAAGTCTAATAATTAGTTTTCTGCCAATTTCTTTTTAGAATATAATTTTTTTCACCCCTTTTTATTAGATAAAAAATTGCAACAAAAATAAACTCCCACAGAGATCATTCAGTAGACAGAAAATCACACTCACTACATTCATATATCACATGTCAATCTATGAATTACTAAATTAAAACTTTCTTTAAACTTTCACTAAATCAAAACAATGATATTTGGCAGACAATTTACAATAAATTTTCCTTTGCCAAAAGAGCACCAAAAATCGATTAATTGAAGAAAAGGGATAGATGAAGTTGGCAAATATGAAAGGAACAGAAGATGAGAAACACTAGAACCAAAATATGATTAAAAGTGTGGTAAAAGATGAAAGTCTGGGAGAGAAAATTGTGAGAACAGGGAAGATGAAAAACACAAATGCAAATGTGAGGAAGAAGCAATATGAGACCACATATATAAAGACAAATTCAATTTGCATATGGATAACATCTCCTTCCAACCAATTAGATACAACGATTATTTTTTTCTCCAATTGAAACGCACCACGTGTCCAGTCATTAAATTTTTTACTGTTATCTTCTTATTTTAGTTGCTTTTCATGCCTAGTCAAGGTCAAAATTGACCCTGATTGGTCAGTAATGAGTGACAACAAAGTGAAGAATCCTGTTATTTTTCTTTAAAAATAAAAGCAAATTCACTGCCATAGGAGGTGAATCTACTACGGAAAAGTACTGGGTCCTTCGTTGGGGGACAAATCCAATCTAAAATGAAAAAAGAGACCAAATTAAAAATCCTAGTATTTACTTTTAGTCTTTGTGGATTCTACAAATTTTCTTTTTTTTAATATATGTGGCTCAAATAGGTGCGAGAGGATTCAATATTGAGTTTGGCTTATCTTTTAGAATATTTTTTTTTTTTGGTAATCGTCTTTTGGAATTTTAAGACTGAAAGCAAGGAAAACTACCCTATATATATTTGGCTAAATGTAATGGAAGAAGGACGACTTACCAATTTTTGGCTGCATGATTACCTCACCAATATTTTGACCCAACTGAGATAACGATACTCATATTTACTTATTAACTTTAATTTTTTTTAATTTAAAAAACTTTGCTTTATATATATAGATGTCAAAAGCGAGAACTAAACTTGGAATTTTATTAATTTCATGTTTAATATATCTTTCTCACTTTGTTTATATTTCATATGAGTATATGTGAATTGAAGCCAAATCTTAAAAGTTATGTATTAATGGTCAATGGTCATGTTCGTTTTAAAACGAATCAATCTGTTATCAAATTTAGTCGTTAACAATGATTTTGTTCAATTTATTGTTAACAGCCATTTCAAATAGTCTTCATTAGGCCTTGCACCTAATGGCCAATAATAACCTAATGGCGATTATATAATATTTGTTTATGCCATGCATCCAAGGACCTCACCAATATTTTCAGTTTTCATTTGGCTGCATGATTACCTCACCAATGCATCCAAGGACCTAATGAGAGAAGGATGACACATGGTACTGGGTATTCGCAGTCGTTAGATCTGTAGTGACATTATAATATAATCATCAATTATTTTAATTAAACAATTGAGAGGAATTCCAATGACAATTATGTCTACTGTCATTTGCTTATACACCTAACGGTTTTTAAATTATTTGTCAAACGTCAATCATACATAACTAGCTTGAGACCAAACCATTAAAGAATAGCTTAAGACCATTATACGCTAGTCCCAGCCCTAATCCCCTCAGCCTCTCCTCACCACGTACCTAGTCATCTTTTTATTTTTTCCATTTAAGTATTTTCCTCAAGGATAGACCTTGTTGTGGCCCTTACTTTGGGGTCATGTAGGTAGTGTTAAATACAGTATGTGTTCACGCTCTTCAATTTCCAACTTACTTTCAAGATCTTAAACTTTTACACACATAGTATTACCGGGATGATGTTAATTAATTTTGTCAATTAAGTTGACACTTTTCACGTCAAATAATTCATGTCCCTGCTCTTTTTTTTTTTTTTTTTAATATAAATATAATTAAGATAAGAAAAATAGATCTTCTATAGTTTTTTTCTATAAATTTGAGAAAAATAATGATATAAAGGGTAAAGAGATTGTGCATGAGACTGATTCTTTTTCTTATTCTACCTATAATTTTTTTCCTCTCTATCTCTCTTCAACTTTAAAAATAAAACTTACTCGTAGAATTTTGGAGGATCTAGACTCCAAGGTAATGCTTCAAATTAATTTGAAGTTGTGATTAAGAAGTCATATGTTACATTGCAGTTAGAATAATAGCAAAAAGTTAATTATTACAAATTACAATTAGAAATTGATGTCATCAATTTCACATGCCGCACAATTTTTTTTTTTTTTTATAGAAAAGTCACTATATGAACATAACAAGAAATCTCCTTCACGCAAGTTCAAGTTGCAATTGAATTGATATAGAAAGCCGAAAGCATGCAAATTTGACACCAACTTACAACAACCTCGTTGATTTGGACTAAAGGTTTAATAAAAAGGCCCAATTAAAATACGCGAATATGAAACAAATGATCAATTAAGGTTATATTTGCACGTAAATGATTTCATATCAAAATCAAAATTTCCACACTGTAACATAAAACATTCTATTCAACGGTTACAATAGTGACATAATTACTTTAATATTTGCCGTAGACAAAAACACACGCATAACACGGAGCACGGCTAATTTATTTCTCTAACAATATACTATGATGACGTGCACAAAAGTTGGATTCTCAAAAAAAAAAAAAATTACGAAAATGTCAAATAAATGTTGCGATTAACAATGTTGTTAACGTTGAAAATTGTGGTACATTTAATAAAAATATTTTGGTCTCAGCTCTGGGCAGGACCTTCGAGAAAGAGCTGGGCCTATGGCGGGGACAATTATTATTAACTATGCTTAATATGTCCTTATCATTGCAGTGTATTGTACAGCAAGACGTGTTTTGAAAGGAAGTCTAATGAATCGTTGGATTCACTTGTGTATTTTTATCAGATATGGAAAAAAAAAAAAGTAGTGCAAATGGTAAATTCTCTAGTCTATATATGAATTGTTGCACATATTGAATGATTTTAGTAGGAGTAGGCAGGAAATGAACGTAAATAATTAATTTGTGGATAAAATTAATTGACCCAATGGTGTCATTCAAACCAACCACGTAGAAGACATGTCAGATTAACTGCTCACCATTATAACATGTTACGCTGCTCATTTATTCAGGTAAGTTTTCCATAATGTGGACACAAAACACATTTAAATTTATGTTTATTATATGCAATCGTTGAAACATAATATATTGTTTAAGGGTTTTGTTAACAAAGATCATTAATCAATGAATTTAGTCTGTAAGTATTAGAATTTTATGTGCTTGCACCCTTTTTAAAGGATTTTGCAAACGAGTGCCTTTAGGATATTAGTTAAGAATTATTTATTGTATGTAATAAATGATTATTAACTAATAAAATTAATAAATGATAATTTATTGTACTAATAACCAATAATAATAAATGTTTATGGAGTAATTTTATTCATTAAAATTTATTTATTATGTGTAATAAATAATATTTAATTAATGCCCTAAGACACTCATCAGCGAAACCCTTTTCTAGAAATGCAAGTAATACCAAGTAATAAAAATATTACCATATTGTCATCAAAGACAATTTCATTAAATTGAATTAATGTATTAATATGTTGAGAAGACATTATTATTAGGTATTATTTATAATCAATATATTAAAAAGATATTACCTAAAATTGGAAAAATATTATTAATTTGCACGACAAAACGTTAAAATCAACTACTATTCATGCAACTTGAATTCGTATTATAAAATCCACCTTGTAAACCATATATTCATTGTAGTTAAGCTGAAAAGCTTGCCTTTCCATATTGACAAAGAAATTAAACGTTTCATTTGATCGAGAATTAGTTCATACAAGACAAATAAATATTATACCAAATATATTAAATATATTTTTAACGAGACTCATATATCCAGATGGTTTGAAGTTCATTTTGTTAAGTGGGGAGTGGAGAGTCTAACGGTATTTATTAGAGCTTAATTGGCCAAACTTCTGAAAAAATATAAGCAGTTTAATTGTTGTTTTTTTTTTTTGGGGGACCAAATTTGTGTTCGGTCCCTTCCCAAACTGATTTTGAATGATAATAAATTTTATATTTTGATGTGACAAGAATAAAAAAATTGTTATTTAAAATAAAATTATAAGCAAAATATTAATACTTTTAAGACAAAAATATACATATTCAAAGTCATTGATAATTACTAAATTTCCCTTTATAATTTTCATCTTTGTGATGGATAAAAAGTATTATATTTGAATAATGAAAAAATTAATTATAACCAGATTTGATTATAAATTTCTTATATACTTATTGTATGTATTTTTGTGATAAATTAAGAAGCTAATTAAATATAAAATTATTCATATATTCAAGCAAATATCAATTCAAAATCAGGTAATCTGGGACTTTTACGTCATTAATCCCTTCATTCTCATCATTTCAATCAGTTTTTATTTTATTAAGGCTTTCAAAATTAATTTAAAAAAGTTGGATAGAAATCAAACCTAAATACATAAAAAAGATATACCACTTGAGATAACCACCAAGTTTTATTTCTTTCGTTCTCACCTCAACTTTGTTCTTCAATCCTCTTTTTATCGCTAACTTGGTCAAAGCCAACTGTAGCACGTCAGAATTATTTTGATAATATCAGTAGATATCAAATTATGTAACTCGTTAAAGACCCATTAAAAGTTGGGTAAAGTTGTTCCAATCAATTTCTAACATTAGAAAAAGCAGTTTAAAAAAAAAAAAAACTCCTAGAATCATCCTTTCGTCCAACAAACCTTCCAAACAAATGACTGAAAAATATTACAGTCCCTAAAATGTCGACAAATTGTTCAAATGAATAGTGACAAAGTCATATTTCAAGTGTTTTCTTTTTTATTAAACAAAATCTGCTTTCATTGATTTCAAAGGCGAGAATAAACTAGATTTTTATTATTATTTTTGTTTTCGTTTCACAAGTTGGCTCCTCTCGGCTTGAAACCCAATCTTAAAATTTATATTATATTAAATTTTTAAACGAATTAATTTGTGATCAAATTTAGTCGTAATGCAATTTCTTAGCAATAATTTTGCTGATACTGTCATTAGGACATGATGCCAAATGGCAATTAATTGTATCTAACTTTGTTAAACCTTACATCTACCAACCTTTAAATAATGGCCTAACATTAGTTATACATAGCCATCGTTAAGCCATTATTAATTAAAGGGCCTATGGCTTAATAGCAATTATATGTAACTGTTTAACCCACTATTTAGTTTGACAATGGTTTTGCCTCATAGAGACTAACAGCCATTAGGTAGCCTAAGTCTTATTGTCTAATACGTCTCAGCCCTAATCCCCCTCAGCCTCTCAAAACCTCTCTAGTCGCCATACATAGCTCTCCACATGTATTTACTTATTTTTCTTCCCATGCATATATAGGATGCTTTAAAGATTGCAACACCGGATCTCACGCATGAATAATATGGAATTAATTATCATTTTTCCTCAAGGACAGAGAGGTGTTATTAATTACCCTTATTTTTCGGCCATGTAGTATTATAAGTTCTGCATGTGTTCTCCCTCTTTTCAGTTTCCAACTTCCCTCAGGATCTTAAAGTTTTTCACCGAGATAATACGAATTACTTGCGTGAATTAAGTTGAAAGAATAATTCAAATCCCTGCTCAATGAAAGAATAATTAAAGCAATATCTGAAATTTGAAGTTGAGACTAATTAACAGTAATATGTTATATTGCGCTTGGATTTACAAATCATCTTAACTATATATATACGATATATTGTCCTAGCTGGTGCCAATGTGAATATTAGAAACTGCCGCATAAGGTTTACTTAAAACGTTATCTGCTTAATTTTAATAAAATATTTATTCATCAAGTACTGACTTAAATTAAAATTTTATAGAAAGGAAGTTGGTCGAAGTTCTACATTGTATATACTCAATGGTCAGGTGACTAAAATTAATATTTTATAGAGACAACAAGTTGGTCACAGGAGTGAAGGACTATATATAATTGATGACTCCAACAAGCTGAAACAACGAAGGCAACTAACATCGGTAATTGCAAGCATTATCTATTGCAAATAATAGAACTATGGCCCTGGGGAGTGCCTTCTTGCCCAATTCCTCCTTCATTTCATTTAGTATTGGAAAACATAGAAAACAAGGAGGGCTTCTTCTCTTCGATAGAGTTGGCTATCATCACCTCCAATGCTTTGCATCCCAAAAAAGTGTTTCTTTCCCTTCATCTCCAAGAAACTCAGCCAATTACCAGCCAAGCCTCTGGAGTTATGACTTCGTGCAGTCCTTGAACAATAATTATTCGGTAATTTTTCTTGGTCTTTATTACCTCCTTACATGAGGAATTGACAATAGATCAGGGCGTTCATGATCTTCTTTTCGTTGAAAATTAAATTCATATATAATATATAACTAACTTGCTGTTATATATAGGATGAAAAATACAAGGACAGAGCAAAGAAGCTGCTGGAGGACGTGAGGAGGATGATCGAGGAAAAAAATGCTGAAAAATTGGCAAAACTTGAGCTCATTGACGACATCCAACGCTTAGGCCTCGGCTATCACTTTGATAAAGAGATAAAAGAAGCTCTTGATAGTTGTGTTTCTTGGAATAGACGTTACAACACAAATCAGTACAGAAGCCTGCATGAAGCTGCTTTAAGCTTCAGGCTCCTCAGAGATCATGGCTTTCATGTCTCACCAGGTACCAATCGTTCTATTGTTGATGTTACTATTCCCTTACGGGGTTCAACCTTGTTTCGTCCTTATTTCAGCATCGCATGTACTGTGACATAATTGACGCAGATATATTTGAGGGCTTCAAGCAGCAAAATGGGAAGTTTAAGGCATGCCTTAGCAAAGATGTGAAAGGGCTGCTGAGTTTGTATGAGGCAACCTATCTCGGATACGAAGGAGAAGACATTCTGGAGGAGGCCATGGCCTTCAGTAGCGTTCATCTCAAAGACATGAAAGAGAATATAAATAACAATATTGTGTCGGAACAAGTGAATCACGCGCTGGAGCTTCCAGTGCATCGCAGAACGCAGAGGCTAGAAGCAAGGTGGTATATAGAGGCATACAGTAAAAGGAAAGACGCTAACAAGGTTCTGCTTGAAGCGGCCAAACTGGATTTTAACATGGTGCAGTCAACACTCCAAAAGGATCTCAAGGAAATGTCAAGGTTAGTTAAATTAAATGGCGAAGATCATGGAAGAAAAATGACATGAAGGAATCCGGACAGTGGTCCACACGCTGTAATAAGACAAGAAGGAAATTATAGTTTCTCAGCTTCTTTAATAATAATAATAATTATTATTATTATTATGTGCTAGAGTACTTTTATAATGTAAATGATATGTCGTCACTTAAATTTTGAGAAAAATGCAAGTTTGACCTCTCACATATGTCCAAAGTATTAATTTAGTTTTACAAAAATAAAAAAATATCAAAATTGTCCTCTAAATATATTGAAAAACATAACTGATTTGATTCCCATGAAAGACCTTAATTTTTTTTGAAAAAAATGATTTTAAAAACTATTTTGATAATTTTATCATTGAAGTATCAAAGTAATAATAAAGCCAAAAAGTAAATAACCTAGGTATACTTTTATCTCTAAATCTCAAAGAGTTCATCTTCAATACTCATGTTGTTGTACTTAACATTCAGTATTAGTACCATCAAAATTTTGCCAGATAGTTTAATTTAGCTTTTTGCGAAAGTCATGTACTCTAGTTTAAAATTATGATTGAGTTGGATTTTTGACTTTTTTTGACAATAACTTATTTGTCCAAATATAAATAAACTAATTCTTCAATAAATGTATTCAAAATTTAAACCTCAATTAAAAGAAAAGGTCAAATTAAGTTGAAATATTTGTAAATGTTTGTCTAAATATTTTAAGTCATCGACGTTGACGGGCATATACTTTTGAGTTTTGACAGATTTGATAATAAGTAGGAAACTCTTATTTATATTAATCAACTCGAAGTTGGTCTTGCTTTGAAGAGGATTTAAAAAAGAAAGAGTAAAATCTCATTTTGTTCTTTGCTCTCTCCCTTTTTAGAATGCTCAAAATAATTCCTTATTTATTGAAAAAAATCACATTTAGTCATTCACTTCTTAAAAAAAAAATATATGATTTATTCTCCTAGTTTTAGGATTTGGGGTTTGACAGAAAAAATAAATTTGATAATTTTTTGAAAAATAAAGAATTATATATGACATTTTCTAATAAATAAAGAATTATTTTGAATATTTCAATAAGTAAGGGACTGAAAAGACAATTTTATAATAAGTCAAGGATTAAAAGTATATTTTTCTTTATGGACAAGAAGGACTGAAAAATAAAAGGAAGAAAGAAATGTAATCCAAAGTAAAAATGGCTTAGTAGCAGTGTAACATACAGTAAAATTCCCTTTCAGGTGGTGGAAGAGGATGGGACTAGCGACAAAGTTGAGCTTCAGCAGAGACAGGCTAATGGAGTGCTTCATGTGGACCGTTGGAATGATGTCAGAACCTCAACACAGTGATCTCCGCAAAGCACTCACCAAAGTCACTTCCTTCATCACCACAATCGACGACGTCTATGATGTTTATGGCACTCTCGACGAACTTGAGCTTTTTACCTCTGCTGTTGAAAGGTCTGTTTTTTCTTCTGTATCTTCTTTTGAAAGACTTATTACGTACAACATGTGAATTCTTGACTGTGCTGCAGGTGGGATATCGATGCAGTACATGTTCTCCCAAACTACATGAAGATGTGCTTCCTAGCTCTCTACAACACCGTCAATGAAATGGCTTATGACACACTGAAAGAGCATGGCCAAAATATCCTGCCCCACCTCGCCAAAGCAGTATGTACTCTCTCACATCAACTTCACTACAAGCATATACATATATATATATCACATTTAATTATAATTGATTAATTTCAACTTAAATATTTGTAACATGAAAGTGGGCAGACATGTTGAAAACATGGCTAATAGAAGCCAAGTGGTCACATGGCAAACATCTTCCGACATTCAAGGACTACTTCAAGAATGGATGGATGTCAGTGTCAGGAGTAGTAATACTCATCCATGCCTATTTCCTGCTCCATCAAAATTTCTCAAAGGAGGCACTTGAATCCTTGGACAACCACCATGACCTCTTGCGTTGTCCAGCCATTATTTTTCGACTTTGCAATGATTTGGGTACATCAAAGGTACCCTTAATAACTCTTTTACCACCTTATATATGATTCCGTCAAATGTGTACAATTCTAATAATATTGTTCAATATTAATCTTTTGTTGTTGGATTTACAGGCGGAGTCAGAGAGAGGTGAAGCAGCAAGTTCGATAATATGCTACATGCATGAAACTGGGGTCAACGAGGAGAGTGGTTACAAACACATGCAGAGTTTGGTGGATGAAACTTGGAAGAAGATGAACAAAGATAGAGCCATCAATTCTACATTTTCAAAAGCTTTTGTGGAAACAGCAATCAATCTTGCTAGAATTTCCCATTGCACGTACCTGTATGGAGATAGCCATGGTGCCCCAGATGCCTCGTCAAAGAATCGTACGCGATCATTAATTGTTGAACCCTTTAAGCTTAATTAGAGGCAGATCAATCCCTTGCAAAATTTATATGAATATGTATATTATGCTGTCATGCCTTAATTCTACCATTGTAGTCCTGGAAGCTTCAAGTACCACATTGGTAAGTTTAAGGCATGCCTTACAAAAATGTGGAAAAAATGCTGAGTTTGTGGAGGTGGTCATGGCATTCCCTACCTTGCATCTCAAACACATTGTTGGCATTGGAAATCTTATAATTTACAAGTCTACACAATTGAGTCTTTGGGTATTCCAAATAGAATAAAAAGAAATACTTCAAATCATTTTTATTTAACTCAGACATGTTCTAAAAAAAAAAAAATTAAGGCACTTTCAATTATTCATTGGCATAGAATAAAGTTGAAAAAAACCTCTAAAATACTTTCAACAAACAAACGGGGAATAAGATTTTGTTACAACAGGCAAGTGACTATAGAATTTCCGATACATTGTAGAACAGAAAGATTGGAAGCAAGGTGGTATGGAGACTTATGCTAAAAGGAAAGACACGAATAAAATGTTGTTTAAAGCGGCCAAACAGGATTTTAATACGGTGAAGTATTGCAGTCATCTTTACAGATAAAATTGATTTTATTTTTTTGAAATGATCAAATGTTAAAAAATTAAAGTGTAATTTTTTGAGTAAGAAGAATATGAAATATAATTTAAACAAATGTTAATGGAAATTAATATAATTTATTTAATT
The DNA here is from genome assembly GCA_037074485.1 of Delonix regia. Lineage (NCBI taxonomy): Eukaryota > Viridiplantae > Streptophyta > Magnoliopsida > Fabales > Fabaceae > Delonix > Delonix regia. The sequence goes on from CM073455.1 coordinate 7,835,121, forward strand.
CCAAGTGTAAAAGTTTTGATGTCATTATATATTGAAGTTGAAATCATATTTATAATTATTTTTTGATTTATTTTTATCTTTTATATTGAATTATAACTCTCCTTTTTAGTTCAAATTGATCCAATTTTTAAAATTATAATTATTTCAGCACAAATTTAATAAATTGTAATTAATGAAAATGATCAAATGGCCAAAAAAAATGAAGGAAAATGATTAGGTATATTGTCATTAATTAGGCAGCTTCTTGTTGGGCTTCTTTGTTGGGTTTTTCGGCCCTAATTGCTGTATTAAAGCTGTTGGGCTCCAACTAATTAATTACCTAAATCTGAAAAATCAAGACAAACAGTGTGGGTAACGGTCCACTTGGCATTATATATATAAAACTTGATTATATAAGTTTTTGTTTTGTCAATAATTAGATTATATAGGTTTATATAATGAGATTTATTTCTATCATATATTCAGTGTATACATTAGATTATATAAATTTATATTTTGGCTTGATTAAGTATGATTTTATTCAAAATATTTAAATTTGTACTTTTACTTTAACCCCTCACATATAAAATATCTCTCAATATAGTCCCTTATAAGAACTTTTCTCAATTTAGTTCCTTATAGAAATATTTCAATTTAGTCTTACATAATTTACATAATTGTCTTTTCAATTTAGCATTTCATAAATCTATATTTTTAAATTTGATTCTTTACAAATAAAATTATTATCAATAATATATTAAAAATAATTAATTTAAAATATACGAACTAATAGGAATTTTTGTCAATTTGATTCCTCACACATAAGATATTTTTCAAATTCATCCCTTATTAGAGTTTTCTCCTCAATTTAGTCTCTCACAACATTATCTTTTCAATTTAGTCCCTTATATATGTATATTTCTCTATTTAAACCCTAATTGAATTGTCTTCTCAATTTAGCCCCTCAAAGAATTGCCTTCTCCAATTAGTCCCTCTCAAAATTTTCTTTTCATTTTAGTCCCTTTCATATGAATGTTTCTCCATATGACCCCTAACAAATAAAATTGTTATCAATAATATCCTCAAAATATAATATAATTTAAAAAATATGAGAAATATTAATGATTTTATTTGTGAGAAACCAAATTGAGAAATATCTATATGTAAATGACCAAATTGGAAAATGCCATGTTTGTGAGGGACCATATTGAAAATAAAATTCCATGAGGGACGAAATTCATAAGTACTCCAAATGTGAGGAACTAAAACATGATTTTAGTTATTTATTCTTTGTTTCAAATTATAATTTTTTTCATTCCACCTTAAATGTGTATTGATATATTACTATTAATATATTGTGTACAAGTGTAAGAAAAAATATCAAATTCTTTTTCTTTGAATATTCTGATGGTTATAATTTTTTACAATAAAATATATTTTTTTCAAAATAGTTCATTTTTATCCTATTTAGTATTATAAAGTGTATCTTCAAAAGTAGAATACTATTTTAAATTAATTATTTTGTGCAATTCAATAGTATCTTAAATAATGTCATATCAAACACTGCATAGTATTGAATTTTTATCAAGTCATATTTGTGAACACCCATCCAAAAAAAAATTAATTAAGAATAATAAATTAATAATTAACTAATTAATTAATTGATTAATTCATTTATTAAATAAGTATAAAACTTGGGAAATTAAAAGTGAAAAATCCAAAATAATAATAAAAATCATATTAAAAAGGAAATTGAAAATGAAAATGGCTAATAGGGTGGGCAATTAAGAGAGAAAACTATAAGGAACAAATAAAAAATAAAAAATAAAAATCTAAGTTAAGAAAAGACAAAATCACAGATAAAAAATAAGAAAAACAAAATCAAAAAATAAAAATTAAGGAAAACAAGATAAAAAATAAGGAAAGTGAAACAAAAAATCAAAAGTAAGGCAAAGCATAGAGCACAACGAAAGAAGAAGAAAAAGTTGAGTAGAGCTAAACAAAGAAGCAACAGAGACAAAGATGGAGTCAGAAGATAAGAGCAACAGAGGAGCATTTCTTTCTTCAAGTAAGAGACCATAAGAGAGAGAGAGTAGAGAGCGAAGGACTCAACTTCATGAGTACGAAGACATAATAGCGTGTGTGTGTAAAATGAAGGGAAGAAATAGAGAGCAGGATATAAAGATAGAGAGACCGAGAGACCACGAGGAAGGTGTTGAAGAAGCCATTAGAACAAACCAACAAGAGACCTAAGAGAAGGAGACTAGGTGGAGGAAAGGAAGGAAGAAGTTCTTCTCTATCAGGAGAAACCGAAACACAGGGAGAGAGTGAGTTAAAAACACCCCTATTTTCGTGTGAGTAGGACATAGCAAGAGGGAGCAGAGAGAGAACTAAGAGAGGTTGCGAGTGTCTACCAGAAGAGCGTTGAGCTTGAGTATGAGAGAAGCCGAGAAGAATTAACACTGCTGACCCAGATAAGCTCTGTTTTCATGTGGGCAGAACAGAGTGAAACAGAGGCGCTTGCAGATTTGGAGAAGACAGGAAGAAAACTGCTGACCTAGAGAGAGAGAACATGAAGAGTGTTGAGTTTTATCCTTATACAGATATGTCTCACCCTTTTGCCCTCACATCTCCATGCTAGGGAGCATGCTTTAGTGGAGCACGCCATTGTTGCCTTCATGCGTTCCGTTTAATTTTTTTTTTCTCATTACCTTTGGTAAATTGGATTCAAAGTTCCTCACTTCGTGAGTTTGGATGATGGGGCCTGAGTCTTTTTAGTGCTTATGCTTTGAGTCTCGAAGCATTGGAAGAGTTTATTTGGGATATTGTTGTCTTTCTCTTTTGTGAAGAGGGTGTTTTGGGATACTGAATAATGTTATGATTTTGTCTTCTTGCTGTGATAAATGGGAGACCTGCATCAGATGTTAGTAAACGCTTTGAATAAGAGATTATGTATAAGTGCGTACACACACACACACACATATATATATATATACACTATACGTTTTGTGTGCTATGATTAAATCCTAATGGGGTTTGGATTTGATAAATTTGAAATTTTAAATGTACGTGAATTTGATAGAATTTGATTTAATAGATGAAAATTTAATGGTACATATTTTAAGAAATTGTTGTATTAAAATTTGAATAGTTGAATAAAATTTTAATGGTCTAGATCTTCATTTAAATTTTCAAATACAGAGAATTTGAATTCGAATTAATGTAGTTATTTAATTGACATATACCAAAAAAATCACAAATATTCTTAGGCTCCCAAAATTAATACATGATTTAAAAAAACATTTTAAATTTTTAAAATTCTTTTTTTTTTTCTTAGAATCATCGTGGGATCCTCTTGTCCTCTAAGTACTGAGGATTAATTGATGAGTAAAAGTCAATGTGATATTTTAGTCTCTTTAAATTAAATTTTGAAAGCTCACATATGATTCCACATGCACTTCAATTCCACATGTGACTCCCCATAATGATAAAATGAAACAACTTATAAATCATCAAATAATTTTTATTTTATTTAGTGTTTTAGCTAAAATCATTATGTGAGATTGTAAGTCTGCACAGATATTTAACTTTCAAATATATTTATTTTTATTTCGTCTCACCTTATTTCTGGTCTCATTTAATATTATTATTTGATTTTTAAAATTGCCGTGCGATATTAAAGATTTCCACAAGCACTAAAGAGTTAATTGGTAGAAGTAATGTGGAATCTTTTGTCTCCTTAAGTTTTGAAAGTTAATATGCATTTTTTGTATAACAAGTAAATAAATAAAAGTAATTTCAATTTACAGACATATTTATTTTCATCTTATTTTATCTTATTTCTTGTTTTATTTTATTATTTATTTTTTAAAATCGATGTGTGAGATCATAGATCTTTTCAAGTACTCAAGAGTTAACCAATAGAAGTTACATGGGATCTTTTACCCTTTAGACTTTGAAAGTTAATATATATTTTTCTTAAAAAAATTAAATAAGTAAAAACAATTTCAATTTATAGACATATTTATTTTCATTTTATCTTATCCTTTTTTTTGTTTTATTTTATTATTTAATTTCTAAAATCATCACATGAGATCATAAGTCTTTGCACACATATAAGAGTTAACTGATAGCAATCACATGAGATCTCTAATCTCCTTAAGTTTTGAATGTTAATGTATGGGTTTTCAAAAACTTCAAAATTCAAAAAACATAAAATTAAAAAATTATAGAAAACCTTTTCCATAATGATTTCATTTCACTTTTAGAATTGAAATAAAAATCCAAATTCCTAAAATCTAAAAAATTAAAAAGAGAGAAAATGAGTTAGATTATGTTGATTTCATGAATTAAAACACTTCAACCAAATCTCAAATTTGTTTTGTTTATGAAAACCAATTTAATTTCAACTTTCTTGATCTTTTCAAAAAAATAAAAATCACCAACCCACTGGCATGCCTTTCTAGTTAAACTACATGAACTTTAATCCCTATCGTTGGGTACGTAGGATTTAAGTCAAGTCTGCTATTTGTAAATATCTATTTTTTTTATCTTCATTGTTATTGATTTTGTTTGCTTTGTTTAATGTGCAAGTGTGTTAGTAAGGGTGATCAAAATAAATTTAAAGTTATATTACGTTGATTTTACTTGACTAGTTTAGAGTAATCGTTCTAACGAACGAATATTGTAGGGGTGTCTAACACATTTTTTACACTCAAATAGACTCCTAAATCAATTTCTATTTTTATAGACCACTATACTTTTCATTTTATTTTAAATTGATTTTTCAAAATTTTTCATTAAAAATTTTGATGGCAACCCTATAATCAATAATATTGATACAAGATATTATCATGTATGTGCCTATATGTTTATGAATGGTCATTTGTGCACCTTAATAATTGAATTTCAGTATGGAACATTCAAATTTGACAAACATAATATTATCACCTTCATCTAACTTTGAAAAAGAAACTAAAGGGGTAACACAGGATGCCACAGTTGATGGTGTTGTCTCAATCAATAATATTCTAGTGTGAAATATTTGCAATTACCCTTACCTAGATTCTTGTCATGTTTTGTTCAAGAACTCAAAATTTAGTTATCCATAGATGCATAAAGAGAAGCATACTACCAAGCATAGCCACTTCATTCTGGTAATCTTCTTATCACTGAATTGAAGTTCCATCTAAATGTGCTTGAACAGATTGTTTTCTGGACTACTAAGACCCCAAAAGATTACTGAACTTGTACAACCAATATTAATAGACTGTCCCTTATACAAACTGTTTTTTTGAACTTTTTTGAAAGAGTTCAATCATGCAAGGTTCAACATCAATGAAATCATTATATTTTCAGAACTGCTATAACCAATATTTATAGGCCCCACGAAGATTATTGAAATCATTATGCAAGGTTTGACATCATCCTTACCTCTGAATCGTAGGTCCAGAGTTTGGAACAAAAAGCTCCAATTTCATGTCCTAGCCGTCCCCTTTATTCTCCAACTACGCTCACAGTGCTCCATCACCGTCCCTGACCTAGCCTTACCTTGCGTAGTCCTCACATTAGGTCGAACGCCAGTGCACAAACGACAAGATTACCTAAGCGGTTGGTGTACTTCCTTACCAGCAAACGAATATGATAGGGAGGATGGAGAACAATCGCTCAGCCAGGGAGTCTGTTATAAAGAGCACGTTGTCTTATTAGTTTTCGCTTGGTGTATTTTTGTAATTTTCTGACTTTACCTATCCATTTCTAATGTTTTTGTGGCAACTTATGTTACAAATGTAATGTTATTTATTTTCTTTTTACGTCTAATCAAATATAATAATAACCATTTTGATTATATTATATTTTTATTTTTATTCTTATTGTTATTTTTTATTTTTTGTTTTTATAGCAACCAAACTTATCTGACATTAAAATAATTACTATTGATGGACATGGGTTAATTCCTCGAAAAATAAACTTGAAATACTCTCGTTAATTTAAAAATCATTCATGATGTATTTAGAATCAATAAAATCAAAATTAGGCTGAATCGTATATTTTATATACAAAGAGAAATGTGTATAATTTCAAACAACTTCCAAAAAAAGTTAATGTAAGTTATTTTATTATCTAAGGTATGAAATAACAATCCACATTGGTGATTTTAAAATATATTTTTTTAATATTTAATTGTCAAAAATATTACTTTAGATTTTAAATTTTTTCTTGAAATGATTTTTTAACATGTGGTGTGAATTATATTTTATGATTTTTTAAATAATTTAATTTATCTAATACTTTATTTCTCCAAATTAGTTATGAAAGAGTGAAAAGTCTGTCCTAGGGGAAAATATCTCCCCAAACGTAATTCATTTTTATAATGTTTTGCTCTTTTTATTTTATTTTTTCAGTCAAATGTATTCTGTCAGTGCATATAATAAATTAAAGAATCATATAATAAATAATTAATTTTGTCTATTTTCATATTAAATATGAACGGTTTGAGTATTTATTCATTCTAAATTAAAAAAGGTATACATGTACTTTTAGTCCTTTAATTTTTTTTAAATTTATCTTTATTCTTTAATTTTATTTAGTTTTAATTTGATCATTTATTTTTGTTTTAAATTTTAGTTCTTTAAATTTATTTAATTTTTATTTGATTATTTAATTTCATTTTATTTTTATCACTTAATTAATTTAATTTAATTATAATTTAATCTTTTAATTTAATCTTAAATTTTACTTTTGTCATTTAATTTAATTTAATTTTAGTTTGGCTTTAATTTTCACAAAATACTCAATTTTTCACCTTTTTTTTTTTACCTTTTATTTATAAATTGATATGCGAAAACTTCATAAATTGTAATAATTATTATTTTGAAGTTCAACTATTGTCTTATCTTCCATAAACTTAATTGATCGGTAGACGATCAATTTTTTAAAAATGGCATATCAAGGTTAATTTAATTGTATAGTTCAAGAAAGGTTATTATAATTTAATTTTTATTATATATTATATTAAATATATAAATATTAAATAAAAAATATGCTCCTAATAATTTCACTAAGATTGAATTCTTAATTAGATGATTATTCACTTAATTCAACGTTGAGCAGTACGCAAATTTTTAGATGTTTGTCATCAGATTTTTTATATATTATGATAAACAAGTTTTTTCTTATAGGTCTCAACATCATATAAGAAGTTTAGACCTCTGTAAAAAAAAATTCTCCCGGTAGGTTATCATTTTATTTAAAGAACTAAGTAGAAAGAATTCCTACTTGAATCTTATCCCTTGAGACACTTGAAAGCCATTTTATCTGAAGAAAGCAAAGCAGGGAGAAGAAGCATGGAGGGTCTTGCATTAACAATGAAATTGTAGTATTATACCTTAATTTTAATTTAGCAGCGTTCACTATCATACTAGGAATAAAATCAGAATTTCTATGTAGCGCAACAAATAAATTATTTGAGTAATAATATAATAAATGTATGATTTAATTAAAAATTATATAATTATTTACAAACATTATGCTGAAATGACATCAGATAATATCCCGAACATGAGAGATTATATATATATATATATATATATATATATATATATAAACAATGACTTAGAGTTGATGATGCATCAGTCATGACTCAACGAATTAGCAGAAACGAGAAACCTATTATACCCAGAGTTATCCAAGAGTACTGAGATACAGAGAGAACCACAAAGAAAACTTGCCAAAAGGAAGAAACTTGCCATTTATGGAAGTTGTCATATAAGTCACCCTTATATAGTAACTTATAATAAAAGGTTTTATTTTTAATAAAATAAAATCTCTTTAATTAACTTAGTTAAATGAGCCTAATATCACTCTATCAGCTTTTAATCAATGATCCAATAAGATAATCACTAATTAACAGTGGATTGTAGGTTAGAATCTCTACCCAATAAGTTTTTTGTTAATCCAACCCATTACGAGTTACCTATAATGCCAACAAGGACCTGATTTATTTTTTGTTTAGTTTAATATTGATTGCATAATTTAGAATTACACAAAATTATTCTAATAATTGGATTAATGCTAATCCACAAAATAGTATGAAATTATTCTGGTAAATTATCCATTTATTATATTATTATTAAACAATAAAAAAATTTTCGCCAAGGAACCGCGTATTGAATGTCTTTATTGACTGCTTGCAGTTTCAACCAATTTCTTTTCCCAACTTTCTTATATAATAAAACTCCCTAGTATTTTCTTTATCATTTTTTTGAAGAGCCCAAATTATATTAAAAAAAAAAAGCTAAAATTTTTCAAATTGTGCCCTGACAAAACTGATATTAAGTTTCTTAGAATCCTTGTATTTATTAATTGTTAATAATTATTTAAATAAAATGTTAATATATAAATATTTTTTACAATTTATATTATTATAGAATTAACTACTTTATAGACTTTTTAACATTAAAAATAATAGCATATACATATAAGCACTCAAAAAGATTTTTTAAACTCTTTTCATCGGTTAAAATTGCTATTCAATGTAAGTGTTGTCTCGAATTAATCCATGCTAGAATAAATCATATTCAGCTCGGTTCTTATATGGTCTTTATTTTAGATCAAGTTATTTATATTAATCATAATTAACTATAAGTTAATTATTACTAAGTGACACCTAATTGAGAATGATGCTTCTAGCCTAGTAAGAGGAGATCCGTGTATGGTAAGAGGGTGTCCCTTGCCAAGAGGAGATATTGCTTCCCCTAAGTCAAAGGGATGTGTCTCCCATAAAGCTTACTAAGAATGAGTGCCTTCTAGAGCATTTTATATTCAGTAGCGGGTGCTTCCCATTAATTTAATCATTCAGAGTAACTGTTACATCAATATTTTGAGGAGACTAAGGTATAGTCAAAGTACATGTTCAATCAAACAGATGACTCAAATTAATATTTTATAGAGACCACACGTTATAAACTCCAACATAATAGAAAAACGCAAGCAATTAACATTCGCCATTACTAGCAAAATCTATAGCAGTTAGAACTATGTTTCTAATGAATGCCTTCTTGCTCAATTCCTTCTGCATTTCACCAAGTGTTGGAAAGCATGAAAAATAAAGAGGGCATATTCTTTTTGATGGATTGTATCCCTCCCTTCATCTCAAAGAAAATCGGCCAATTACCAGCCATGCCTCTAGAGATTTGACTTCGTGTTGTCCTTAAACAATGGTTATTTGGTAATATTTCTTGGTCAATTACTTAATTACCTCCTTACATGCATGAGGAATTGACAATTGATACGTTCATGATCTTTTAGTCAATAGAAAAGTTGAAATCATATATAATATATGATTAATTAACTTGCTGTTATAGGATGAAAAATACAATGACAAAGCTAGGGAGCTATTGAAGGATATGAAGACGATGATCGAGGATGAAAATATTGAGATATGGACAAAACTAGAGATCATTGACGACATCCAACGCTTAGGCCTCTGCTATCACTTTGACAAAGAGATAAAAGAAGTTCTTGATAGTTTTGTCTCTTGGAATAGACGTTATGGCATGAAATAGAACAAAAACTTGTGTGAAGCTGCTTTAAGGTTCAGGCTCCTAGAGATCATGGCTATGATCTCTCACCAGGTACCTTACGTTTATTGTTAATATAACTATATATATGGCCCCTTATGGGTTCAACCTTGTTTCGTTTGTATATTTTGTTGGCCTCCCATATTAATGTCAAACTTTGGTAGCTCTTCATTGGTATGGTTGGCAACTATTGCATGAGTGTTATGTACACTACCCAAGAAATTACAAACTTAGATTGAAAATCTAAAATTGCTTATTCTTGGGATATGCTAATGCAGTAAAGAGGTATTGCCCGTGGGATCTCACTAACCACAAGGTTCAGTAGGGATGCCATCTTTCCTGAAAATAAACAACATATACATGAAGGTGATAGCACTTCAAAAGAAGTAGTAGAAACCACTACAGTGTAGATTGAAGGAGAAGAAAAGAAAACAGAAGTACTAACTTTTTTGGAAGCAGCACTAGAGTACGATAAACAAGAACAATATGATTTTGTGACTTCACAAGTTTGATGGTTAACTTGCGAAAGGAAAGAATCGGTTTGGCATTCAGATTACATTATAGAGGGGAATGTTGCATACTGTCTACTCACAAAAGATGGAAAGTCTTTGATTTTTTGAGAGGCTATAAAAAGCTCAGATGCCTCTCTGTGGTTAACAACAATGCAAAAAGAAATTAAAGCCCTCTATAAGAACAAAACATGGGATTTTGTTCCACTACCAAAAGGACGAAAGGCCATCTGGAACAAATGGGTGTACAAGATCAAAAGAACTAGTGACGATCAAGTTGAACGATATCATGTTAAACTGGTGATAAAAGGATTTGCTTAGAAAGAAGGCATTGATTACAATAAGATATTTTGTCCGGTTGTTCGACTCACAATGGTTTGAGTAGTCTTAGTAATGTGTGCTACACTTGACTTACATCTAGAGCAGTTAGATGTAAAAATTTCATTTCTTCATAGAGATATTGAAGAAGAAATGTATATACTCCAGACAGAAGGGTTTAAAGAAAAAGAAAAAAGAGAAATTGGTTTGCAAGTTGAACAAATCTCTATATGCTCTCAAACAAGCACAAAGATGTTGGTATAAAAAATTCCATTCCTTTATCATGAGTCTTGGGTACAACAAATTTAATGCATACTCTTATGCATATATCTAGAGGTTTGGTGGAAATGATTTTATTATTCTACTGTTGTATGTAGACGTCATGTTGGTAGCAGGCGCTAGCAAAGATTGCATCAATGAATTGAAAGCACAATTGACTAGGGAATTTGATATGAAGGACTTGGGACCGACAAATAAGATTCTAAGGATATAAATTCACCAAGATAGAAATAATTGGAAGATTTGGCCTTCTTAAAAGAATTATTTAAAGAAGATCTTATAATGCTTCAATGTGCAAGATTGTAAGCCAATCTTTACCCTAATTTATGTTAATTTCAAGTTATTCTCAAGCATGAATCCTAGCAGTGAAGAAGAAAGGAAGGAAATGTCTCAAGTACTATACGCATAAATAGTGGTTAGCCTAATATTCACTATTATAAACACCCAATCTCATAACTAAATAAATAAGGATGGTCAAAATAAAAATTAATTTATTGATTAATTAAATAATTAACCAATAAAAAGAAAAATGGAATTGAAAACAACAAATATAAATTCACCATCAAATATGAAGAACTTAACAAAAGTAAAAAGGAGGAAATTAAGATACCTTTTAAATGTATTAAATGAATCAATTAAGCAAAGCAACAAATAAAAAAAAAAACAACAAAATATATAAATATATATAATAATAATATTTCAATAATAATAATAAATAAATAATAAGTAACTAAATAAAATGAAATAAAATACAATGCTGATAACAAAACAACAAAAACCATTATGGTGGCAGGAACAAAAACCTTCCTAAGGGGCCCTGAAACACTGTAAGCCTGCTGCAACTGCACTATGAGCACTTGCACCAAAATGAATCCTGCATGTCATAGGGCTCAAGGAAACAGAAGAGCAAATGGGTGTTGAGCGTGAGAATGACGAGAGCTGCGTGCATGCATGAGTCTTCTTTGATGTTAAGAATAGATGGCTCAGGGGAAGAGCAATAGCTGCAGAGGAGAAAAAGGAAACAAACAGCACTGAGAGAAGGAAGGCAGATGAGCTTCGGTTTATGTAAAAAGGAAGAGAGTGCCAGACTGAGGAGAGGAGAAGAGAGTGCGAAATTGAGAGAGAGGAGAAAAACTGAGCTGAAAAGAGTGAAGAGAAACCGAGCTGTAAAAGAGTGAAGACAAACCAAGAGAGAGGATAAAAACTAAGCTGAAAAGAGTGAAGAGAAACTAAGCTGCAGAAGGGTGAAGAAAAATCGAGAGAGAGGAGAAAAACTAAGCTAAAAACAAAAAGTCACGAACCAAATGAGAAGCTGTAAACCGAAGAGTCACGCCATTACCTAGCCTCCTCTTTGTTGGCCCTCCAGGTTAGTTAGTCTATACACATGTGGTTTGCATTTTACATGGCAACGATGTGTTTCCATTTTATCTCATGTTCGTTGGTCCTACTCTCCATTTTACTCACTTCCTCCCTCACTCTTTCCTTCTGCTTGTTTTATTACCATTGAGCATGGGTTTTCCTTCCTCTTCCCCTCCTTTCCCATACCATATGAAAGCTACCATACCCGAAAAAAACTCCTCTGCTCACACTCACCAAAATAGAGGCAAATAAAGGTAAGAAGGACATTGGGAAGGTTGTCGGGTTTCTTGATTTACAACATTGTATCTTTTCTATTTCTTTTTCTACTCTTAGTGTTAATCATGGTCACTACACCTTTCTTCTTTCATATGTCATAAAAACGTGGTTGTTGTCTCTGTTTCATGCCATTGTCAAGTTGTCATTGAGGGAAACCAAGTGGGTGTTTTCAGTTTAGCCACCAGCTGATGTTTTACTAAAAAAAAATTGAATGTGAGTCATGAAGGAAATGAGAATGATCCCTAAACATATATATATATATATATATATATATATATATATATATACATACATGTGGGTATATATGTATAAGAAAAGAAATGAACTAAAATGAGGAGATTTTTGTTTCCTGGAAGATTACATGCATGGGTTGCATGTTAAAAGGCAAGTCATTTAAAGGCAAGGATGAAGTGTGTGTATATATATATATATATATATATATATATGTGTGTGTGTGTGTGTGTGTATATATATGTATATATAAGCATATATGTATGAAGAAAAAGTGAACCAAAGGGAGGTGTTTTCGATTTCCTGGAAGGTTCGTGCATGGCGTCTTAAATTCTTTTTTTTATTTTTTATTGTTGTTTGGTTTCTAATTATCATTATTATTACTTCATGTGTTTTTTTTTATGTCAATATGAAACTAATCTTGTTTCTATAAGTAAGGTTTTAAGAAAATCCTCGTATGAGAATATCATTCTCCTTGAGTGCTCGGGGTCGTGTGATATTTCAATCTCCTTAGACCTTAAAAATTAGTATGTTTAAAAAAAAATAAAATAAATAATAACAATGCAAAAATAAATATTTTAATCAAATATTTTCTATTATTTACAAAATGATTAGGTTAGTGTTTTATAAAATTTTATTGATTAAAAGTGCTATGTGGGACTTGGGTCCCTGCAGGCTTAGGGGAATCGATCTTGTTAAAAATACGGCTAAAATAATTCCTATTTCAAAGATCTTAAAAATACATAAAAATCAAATTCTTGTCATCATCGTGTGAGAATATTGTTTTCCTTGGATGTTTGGGATCGTGTGAAATTTTAATCTCTATAAACCCCGAAAATTAGTACATACTTGTTTTAAAATAATAATAACAATAATAATAATAATAATAATGAAAAAATAAATATCTTAATTAAGTATTTTCAATTATTTACAAAATGATTAAGTCGGTAAGTTATAAAATTTAATTAATAAAAAAAATGCTCTGTGGGACTGGGGTCTCCATAGGCTTTAGGGAATTGATCTTATTAAAAACAAGACTAAAAGAATTTTAATTTCAAAATATTTAAAAAAATGTGAAAATAAAATCCCAAGAATTCTCAAATATTTTATTCCATATTTTGGGTTCTTACATGAGATCGCTTACCTCCTCAGGCACCCAAAGGTTAGTTAGTAGAAATCGCGTGAGACATTGAATCTCCCTAGGTTTCAAAAATTAACATTTAAAATATTGGGATGAATTAATGAAAAAAAAAATAGGGAGGTTTGTCCTACCTATTATGTAACTAAAAATCCTAATAATATTTTTATTTTAGTTTTTCTTTAAGTTTCCAATAAATTCTAATTTAAAAAAAATGTACAAAAATCATAAATTCATAAATCATAGAAATATTTTTCCATTATAGTTTAAAATTCAGAATAAGTTCTAATAAAAAAATATATGTATATAAACATTAATTAAAATTCTTGTTAATCATAATCTCACGTGCAAAAATTAGAAAAATCCAAAAACCCAAAAAATATATAAATTCAAAAATTCTGAAAAATAACTTTCCGTTATAATTTCATTCTAATTTCAACAATAAATTCTAATTTTAAAAAATCCAAAAATAAATAAACAACAAAAATATGAAAATATACATAAATTCAAAAATCAGAAAAATGATCTTATTTTCGTCCTAATTTCAATGATAAATTCTAATCTTGAAAATCCAAAAAATGAATAAATAAATAAATTCAAAAATTCAAAAATATTCCTTTCATTATAATTACATTTCAATTCCAAAAACTACAAACTCCTAAAAATCTTAAAAATCTCATCCCATAATCATTTCATTTAAATTTCAAAATAATGATTTGAAATACAAAACTAAACAAAAAATTTAAAAGAGAAAACATGAAGAGATCAGAAGAGCTTGATTAATCAGGTTGTCGTAAATTAAAACACACAAACCAAATTTCAATCCCGTTTTATTTATGAAAATATGATTAATTTGAACTCTCCTTTTCTCATCACAAAAGTTACAAATCATCAGCCAACAGATATGCCATTTTGGTCAAACTACGTGGACTTTGATCTCTATCACAAGGTACATAGGTCCTAGGCTTTCATCCTTAGTCAATTCTACCCTTTTGTAAATATCTATTTGTTTATTTTCATTATTTTTGTTTTTGTCTTCTTGGTTTAACATGCATCCATGCCAATAAAAGAGTAATTGAGGTAAATTTAAGGCCATATTCTATTTTAGTTGACTAGTTTGAGGTAACCGTCCTTATGGACGGGTGTTGTGGGGTGCCTAACACCTTCCCCACACTCAAATAGACTCCTAAACTCATATCTGATTTCACAAACCATTTTGCCTTTTCTTTTTATTTTAAATTGGTTTCCCAAAGTTTTCCATTAAAAATTTTGGTGGCGACTTCAATAAATTGATTTTCAATATTCATTTTGGGAATCAATTAAATGCTTTTTATTCGTCTCCGCGAAAAGGTCGGTTATGACAGCTTGGTGACTTCACTAGGGACTCCGAGAGTCAAGTTGGTTTAACTAGTTAGTGGAAATGATATGGTTTCTGTTATCTTGATTACCTTTATTGTGTTTTGCTTAATTGTTTATTTTTCTTTGTTTTTTTAGTTGTTTCTTTCATAGAGTTGTATGATATGACTTATGTCCCTGTGTATTTGTTATTTATTTATTTATATCATTTTTAGGTATATTTCATTCTTTTAGTTATATAACATGTGTATAGTTTCTCATATATTATATATAGTTTATTTGTGATATATATGTTAGGATAGATAACATGCGAAATAAAACCTTAAGGTAGACGACTCCTATTTGTGTCATAAATTCTTGGCTTATCTTGCAGTTTATCTATTTGACAGATGAAGGTTAGGTAAACCATCGGTTCAGAGGTTTGTATGCTCTCGTCATACACTAAGCACATCAACATTGTACCTCACACACCTTTTGGGCTCTATACCTGGGTCCATGCTTGCCTTAGGTTAACATAGGTTTATATTGGTTTTCCTATGAAGCTTCTCGCTTCCAGAGATTACCATGAAGACCTCACTTAAGCTATACCTTGTTATGTGGATTTGACTAGAGTGGGACTCTGTCCTCTTTTAGTCTAATTCATGTTGCGAGATCCTCACTCTTTTGAGTGGGGGCAATCTGGGAACCAATAATCCTTTAAGATGTTAGACCTACCCTCAGAATTATGCACATCAATAGACCAAACTTAATAGATAACCTTCTTAGGGCTTGTCGTCTTTAGGATACCATCCCCTCACTTAAGGTTAACCCGAGTTAGGACACTAAGGGGGCATATTTCATTCTCACTTTGCATGTTGTCACATCATTCATGGCATGATTACATTTTTTTTATGTCGTTTTAATTGTCACAACGTCTTCATTCAATGCATTATTGGCCAATGCAATGAGTTAAAATTGAAAGCTTTGTCTATGTAGGAAGTTTGGCCTAATGTTGTATCGATGGAGTTGGGAACCTTTGAAAATCAATAATTTTTGTGAAAACAATATTAGTGGATTATCTGGTTCACTTATTTATCCCTCACCCACGTGAGGACCTACTTCTCCTTGGGTTGAGAGCCATATCTATTATTCTCGATAAATCAATAAGGCTCTTAGCGAATAATATTGAATAAAGTGTCAAGTAATCTATTGATTAAATACGTTATGTGCCCATTTCATTTTGTTTCTAACCAATGGACTTGTTACAACATGAATTATTGTTTTCATGGATTGGCATAAAGATATGATGGAATCATCGGATGCCATATAAACTCACAAGTCCAACAGGAATAGCTTCAACTGGGAAGAGAGTTAAAGTGAAGGTAGAAGTTGAATTAGTTGAGAGCTTAATCATTATGAGTGGGAAACGCAGAGGGGAGCAGTTCCACCATTTTCAAAAGGATTATAGAGACATCTTGGATTTATTATCAGTCCCTATCTAGCTCAATGCGCTTGTAGTCTTAGCCCAACATTGAGATGATTCATTAAGATGTTTCACGTTTCCAACCTTCTAGCTTATACCTACGTCAGAAGAGTACAGGGGCTTGATGAAAATGCATGTTACCAGAGACACCCTCGTCTACTTGTACCCTGGATATCTCCCTTCCAAGAGCGTGGTAGCCCAAATTCTAAGGGAAGAGCCTATATGAGTAGAATTATGTTGCTTTAGGGTAACAGAAGGTTTATCTAGGAAGTATTTAGAGAAAAGGTTGGAGGCATTAGCTGAGAAGGGGAATTGGGTTGTTTTTAGAAGAGTCCTCGCCCTGGCAGTATATGGGTTAGTATTATTCCTATCAGCAGTGGGATTAGTTGATCTGGCAGCAGTAAGTGTCCTATGGATGGTAGAAAATCACCGTGTGAATCTCGTACCAGCGTTTATAATGGAAACGTTTCTAACATTAAGTTTTGCCATAGAGAAAAGAAAAGAAAGTTGAAGTGTTGTTTGCTGTTGTTGAATATATGGTGGGTCAATCATGTTTATGGCAGGGAATATCAGCTCAGTATGAGATTTGACACCATCCATCACCTGATTCGAGATTATCCATGTCATGAAGGATCAATTCCACTACAAGCAAAAATGAACCGCGATAAGTGGATGAAAAAAATAGAAGAACTTGAAGATAGCCCCATTTGGTGGAAGCTCTCTTGGTGGGAAAGCAAGTATATCATTCTGTTGTGGAAATTTCCTTAACGTTCCCCATATGGGTGCCCGAGGATGCATTAATTATGAGACCGTGATCGCACATTGCTAATTTGCATATGAACATGACATGCTGTCTGAAGAGGCTATGCGAAGAGTCAGTTTCTACTACGGTGATCCATTAAAGGTGGAAATGATCCATAAGATAAAGGATGCATAGAGCCACGTAGTGTGTAAAGGGAGGTTTAAGTTAGAGAAGCATACCATGGCAACCATGAAAGGATATGGGGCTTGGCTCAAGGAAAGGATCGGTGGGAGCCATCCACCCTTGGGACTTCGTAACCCCTTATTGAGTAACGACCTACAGGAGGTTAATGAATGTCTAGCCAAGCAATTATAAGGTAAAAAGGCTAAGTTGTAAAACCTAGAGGAATTAAGGAAAAGGCACTTGGAAAGCTTAGCCAAGTCATAAGAAGACGAGAGAGCAAAAATGAGAAAAGAGTCAGAGACAAACATCAAGTTGAAAAGATTGAAGGAGGAAAATGACAAGTTAAAAGACACCGTAAGAAGGATCCAAAAACGAGCTGAAGAAAACAACAAGAAGGCCTTCAATTATCAAACTCGGTTGTTAAAGGCTATTAAGGAAAAGGACATCATGATGAGACAGGTGGAAGAACTCAAGTCTCCTAATGACCTCCAATGAGAAATTGATATACTCATCAAACGGTTGGAAGAAAAGACAAGGGAGGTGACCAGTGTCAAGAGTGATAATGTGATAGCGGTATAAAACTTAATTGAACAGCTCAACCATCAAGCTAAAAAGGCTTTACTATGGAAGACTCGCTATGAAGAGCAAGTGATCGGGAAAGAATTATGGCTAGAGCGCTTCAAGAGTATAATTCCATTTGCTAATGATGTCATTCCTGAATTCACTTATACATATAGACAAGCAGAAGGGCACGCCATCCTTGCGAAGACTCCAACAACTATAGCTGAATTTCTTATTTTGTGTCATAAGCTTATGGAAGATCTGAAGATGTTGATGAAATTTTAGATGAGTGAGAGATGGAGACAACTTCAATATTTTTTGTGGTGAAATCATAGGCTGGGTCACTATTGATGTATAACTTCAAATCAAGTGATGTAATCAAACATTCTATTTTAGTAAAATGCATACTTTCTTCTTCTAGCTATCGAATACGTTCATTACTACATATGTGGAATATCAAAAATCTTGCAAGGAATGAATAGGTTGTGTGGTGCAAAATAGACCTATGCATATGGACATTAAATATCCCTTGCGTTAGCCGTTAACTTTGATTCATTGAGTGATACAATACGTACCCTCAAATATTCAAGGGTTAAGGTTTTTGTACCTTTATACCAAGTTAACATACTGACAAATCAAAAATCTAGGTAACTATTTTATTATTAAGGTTTGTTTCTTCTTTTTTTCAAAACAGGTAAGAAGCCAATATTGCCTGAGGTGGGAAGAATTCGTCTAACCAAGCTCTATCGTCAAGCAGAACGTATTTAACCTAGGTACATGTTAGAGCTATGGCTGCCAAAAACAACCAATTAGAGTCTAAGCAATGGTTAAAAGCTGAAGTGGGAGCCTTGAAGGATCAAATGGGGACAATGCAGTCTCAAATGTTAGAAATGATAAACCAATTGCAGAATATGAGCTCAAGTGTGGCTGCGAATAACGTTTCACCAAACCCTACTAATATGAACCTTGGCGTCTCTAATACAAGTATTGAAATACCAGGAGTAACTTTGGATAGTCCCTCTGCCACTGGAGTACCAATATCAACACAGAGGCCTGCAGTAGTAAGTCGACTACCAAATCTCTCGACTTTAGGGGCAGAAGGACAAAGGTATCAGGACTGGAACCAGAGGGCGTTTTCACTTATGACCTTCTAGGAGGGGAACCAGCTGTCGAGATCATTGGTCCTACTCATCCCACTGTCAATACTGGCCTCAAGGCGAAAGAGGACAGTGAGAAGAAAGACTAGGAAGATGATATAGCAGAGGTTAAGGACAAGTTGCGAGCTTTACATTGGCCAACTAACTGGAAGTCTTTCAAATTGGAAGAGTTATGTCTAGCCCTGGAGGTACCAATCCCTAAAAAATTTAAAGTGCCTGAGTTCACCTAGTATGATGGTGGTGGAGATCCACACTATCATCTAAAGTCATACTACATCAAAATGTCGGTATGGTCAAGGGATGAAAGGTTCCTTATAAACTTCTTCCACGAGAGCCTGACTGACACAACATTGCATTGG
This sequence comes from Delonix regia, assembly GCA_037074485.1. Lineage (NCBI taxonomy): Eukaryota > Viridiplantae > Streptophyta > Magnoliopsida > Fabales > Fabaceae > Delonix > Delonix regia. The sequence goes on from CM073455.1 coordinate 7,854,611, forward strand.
TTCATGAAACTATATCACTCTAAATTAAAGAGGTGGAGAGATCTTATTGATATGTTTATGAGGCAATACAAGTTCAAACTGGATACAGCTTCAACACAAGAGCACTCAAAGGGGTTGAAAAAGAAAGGAATAGAAACCTTCAAGGAATACGCTTAAAAGTGGAGAGCCACAACAGCTGAGGTTCAACTGCCACTTCTAGACTTGGAATTATGTTCCTATTTTATTTGTACCCTAGGGGACCTGTATCGTAAGATCGCTAAAGTACTCATTGATGGAGGGTTAGCCCTGAATGTCCTACCCTTATCCACCTTAGGGCAATTACCAGTCAAGAAGTCACGCATTGAGTATAATGACATAGTAGTGAATGCCTTCAATAGGACAAGGAGGGAAGTAATTGGAAAGATTGAACTCCCGATGGAAATAGGTTTGAATTTATTTACTGTCGAGTTCCAAGTCATAAACATTGACACAGCATATACAATGCTTCTGGGAATACCTTAGATTCATGTAGGTGGTGCAGTCCCATCAACTGTGCATCAAAGGATCAAGTACATTAATAAAAGGAGACTCATCACTATAAAAGGTGAAGAAGAGATGATCATTAGCAAGCCGAGTATGATGCCCTACATTGAAAATGCCGAACAGGTAGTATAAAGCTTTTATTAAGGTTTAGAAGTGTTAGAAGCTGGGGACTTTACGAAAGGAGCTTATCAATACCCATTGAGAGTAAGGGAATTTACCAAGGACATCAATCAATTAGTGGCCAAGATCATGATGAATAGTGGGTATCAAAAAAGAAAAGGACTGGGCGCAAAGCTACAAGGCATATAAGAGCCGGTTGAGTTGCCCGAAAACCTGGGACGATAAGGGTTAGGATACGAGCTGTCTATGAAGGTTCAAAGGGTGTGACGAAAAGAAGGTATGCCAAGAGGAAAAGCAAAAATACCTTACATCCGAGAAACATTTCCTACTTCTGCTGGAATAATACACCTGGGCGACCCAGTCGTAATGATGAGTGAAAAGGAAGGAGGGCAAGCGAAGGCCATGTGGATCCAGCTGGACGAGCTAAGAGAAACACTTAACAATTGGGAATTTGAAATGTTATCAGATGTTATGTCATTAGAGTAATACTTTGAATATCGTTTTAAGAGTTTTGTAATAACTAACGATTTGAACTTTATTTTTAATATGAAATGAATGCAGTAATTTCAATCTTTTTGCCAAAATCTTGTTTAAATCCTGCCATTTCATATTTATTCTTGCCTTTTCTACCCATTTTCTAGGGAATTTGAATCCACGGAACTCTTGTCTAAAGTAAAAACGCTTGGGCACTGTTTGAATGAGCCTCATGATGTCACAGATATGAATGATTTAGAAACTAATGATAGTGATGATATATCCCAAACCATCACTAAAATAATAGAATCTTTAGAAAAAGGGTATCATCCCGTATGAAGAAATCACCAAAGTGATTAATATAGGGACCGATGATGATAAGAAGGAGTTAAAAATAGTTGATAACCCAGAGAGGAAAGAAATGATTGGTTTGTTTAGAGAATATATGGATGTGTTTGTTTGGTCCTATCAAGATATGCCATGGATAGATCCTGAAATTGCACCCATAAGATACCCTTACACCTTAATGTGGGACCCAAGAAACAGAAGTTAAGAAGGATGAGCCTGGAGATGTCCCTCAAAATCAAGGAAGAAGTAATTAAGCAATAGGATGCTGGTTTCCTTAAAGTTGCTAAATACCTCCTATGGGTCACGAACATAGTCCCAGTGCCAAAGAAGGATGGACAAGTGAGGATGTGCATCGATTATCGAGATCTAAACTGGGCCAGCCTGAAAGATGACTTTGCTTTACCTCACATTAATGTTTTGGTCGATAATACAGTAAAAAGCTTTAGGTATTCCTTCATGGATGGGTACTCTAGCTATAATCAAATCCCAATACACCCCAAGGATAGAGAAAAAACCACTTTCATCACTTAATAGGGAACCTTTTGCTATAAGATAATGCCCTTTGGGCTTAAAAACGCTGGAGCCACTTATCAACGCGCAATGGTGGTCCTGTTCCATGACTTGATGCATAAAGAAATATAGGTATATGTGGATGACATGGTTGCTAAATCAGCTGAAGGGGAAAGTCACGTGGTTGTGTTGCGAAAGCTCTTTAAAAGACTGCGAAAGTACAAACTCTGGTTAAATCCTAGTAAGTGCGTATTCAGGACTACGATAGGGAAGCTTTTGGGATTCATCGTCAGTAAGTGGGGAATAAAAATGGATCCTGATAAAATTAAAGCAATTCGTGACATGCCACCACCTAGTACGGAAACAGAAGTTCAAGGCTTCTTGGGACATTTGAATTACATAGCTAGGCTCATTGCAAACCTAACTGCCACCTATGAACCAATATTTAAATTATTACACAAGAACCAACTTGGAGAATGGAATGAGACTTGCTAGTGGGCGTTTAATAAAATAAAGGAGTATCTCTTAAATCTCCCTATCTTAGTGCCACCTACGCCAGGGCAGCCCTTTATCCTTTATTTGATGATCCAACCAGGGTCCATGGGTGTTGTGTTAGGATAGTGTAACGAATCAAGAAGAAAAGAGCAAGCAATTTATTACCTAAGCAAAAAGTTCAATGAATGCGATTCGCGATATTCGTTAATTGAGAAGACCTGTTGCAGCCTTGTGTGGACCATAAAAAGATTAAAGCAGTACATGTTATACCATGTCATATGGCTTATCTCCAGAATGGATCCTTGATCTAATCAAATATATTTTTGAAAGTCCTCATGTATCAGGAAAAGTCTCAAAATGACAGGTGATACTCTCAGAATATGATGTGAAGTATATGACTAGCAAATCAGTCAAAGGGAGCATTATAGTCGAGCATTTGGTAGCTAATCCCTTGGATGAATACCAACCGCTAGATTTATAGTTCCTGGATAAGGATCTCTGATAGTGGAAGAAGATGAACCAAAGGAGGTCAAGTGGACAATGTATTTTGATAGGGTCGCCAATGTACACGGCAGTGGACTAGGGGTTATGATAACATCTCCCAAAGGTAAACAATATCCAGTGGCGGTCAAGCTCAGTTTTGACTGCATGAATAATATGGCAGAATATGAGGCTTGTGTCAATGGCTTGCAAACTGCCTTAGAGTTAGGTGCCAAAGATCTTGACGTGTTAGGAGATTATGCCTTGGTGATTTATCAGGTAAAGGGAGAATGGCAAACCAAAGATCCTAAACTGATCCTATACCAAGAGTACCAAACAAAATTGATGTCAAAGTTTGAGGAGATAAATTTCACACATCTGACCCATGATAAAAATCAGTTTGCTAATACGTTGGCTACCCTTGCCGTAATGATGAAGCTAGACTGTGGAGTTAATGTGTTACTGGTACGAGTGGAGACCCGGGACACCCTAACTTACTACCTAAATGGGGAGGCAGAAAGCGATGGACAACCATGGTTCCATGACATAAAGAACTATGTCCAAAATCAGCAATATCTGACTAGGGCATCTGAGAATGATCAAAAGACCATTCGTCAATTTGCAATGAATTTCTTCCTTAGTGGAGAAGTGTTGTATAAAAGGTCATGGGATAACACTCTGTTCAAATGCGTGGATGCATTAGAAACACGAAAGATAATGATAGAGATTTATGAAGGGACATTTAGAACCCATGCTAACAGCCATGCCATGACTAGACAAATTCAAAGGTATGGGTACTTCTAGTTAACCATGGAGAAAGACTGCATTGATTACATGAGGAGATGTCATAAGTGTCAGATGTATACCAATAGGATCAATACTCCACCGTAACCCCTACATAACCTGGTGGCACCTTGGTCATTCTTGATGTGGAGAATAGAAGTGATTAGCCCCATCAATTAAAAGGCATCTAATGGACACCGATTCATTTTAATAGCCATTGATTACTTTACAAAATGGATAGAGGCATGCTCATTCTCTAATATTACCTAAAGGGTCTTCCTCTGATTTCTGAAATCGAACATTATATGTTGATATGGCATACCAGAAAGGATTATCACTGATAACGCTCCTAACTTGAACAGAGCTGACGTTAAGAAGTTATGCAAACAATTTAAGATTAAGCATCACAATTTTACACCCTACCGACCACAGATGAATGGAGGGGTCGAGGCAGCAAACAAGAATATCAAAAAGATCATTAGCAAGATGACTATCACTTATAAGGACTGGCATGAGATGCTCCTATGTGCTCTTCATGGGTATCACACAATAGTACAAACATCCACAGGGGTAACCCCATACTCTTTAATATATGGCATGGAGGCAATCACCCCAATTGAAGTTGAGATCCCTTCTCTCTGAGTGTTGATAGGATTTAACCTAGAGGAAAGTGAGTGGGTAAGGACACGATACGAGTAGCTGAATATGATTGAAGAAAAGCATCTAGTAGGTATGTGTCATGGGTAACTATACCAAAAAAGGATGGCAAGGGCCTTCAATTAAAATATTCGTCCCAGGGAATTCGAGGCAGAGGAGTTGGTTTTGAAAAAGATCCTCCTAAATCAGGAGGATAATAAAGGCAAATAGGCACCTTCGTATGAAGGTCTAAATGTGGTCATACGAGCATTCTCTGGAGGTGCATTGGTTCTTGCCGATATGGATGGAAGAGAGCTTGGAAGACCGGTTAACTCTGATGCAGTAAAGAAATACTTTGCTTAAAATGGGAATAATGGAAAAAAGGAAAGAAGAAAGAAAAGAGACTTTACAATCGAGGCCCGTTAAGTCGAAAACCTGAAAAGGCGATTTAAGCAAAAGTTAGGGCAATAGATGATGAACAAAGTAAGGTTGCATAAGGACTAATTCACCTACCTAGAAGGATCCTTAGAGATTGTCTTCATTATCCGATGGCAACACCGGGCGCATACAACCAATGCCACTTGGAGCTAAAAGTCAAAGTCATTCCAGTGGCCATTTTTGCTCTCATTTGCATTTATATTCAATTTACAACCCACTTTCCTTAGGACCATGTGATCTATCTTCAAAAGAAAGTCACTTACTCATTTAAGAGACTCGCCTCTTATTACTCATTTAGTATTGGAAAACATAGAAAACAAGGAGGGCTTCTTCTCTTCGATAGAGTTGGCTATCATCACCTACAATGCTTTGCATCCCAAAAAAGTGTTTTTTTCCCTTTATCTCTAAGAAACTTAGCCAATTACTAGCCAAGCCTCTGGAGTTATGACTTCGTGTAGTCCTTGAACAATAATTATTTGGTAATTTTTCTTGGTCTTTATTACCTCATTGCATGAGGAACTGACAATAGATCAGGGCATTCATGATCTTCTTTTCGTTGAAAAATTAAATTCATATATAATATAAAACTAACTTGCTGTTATATATAGGATGAAAAATACAAGGACAGAGCAAAGAAGCTGCTAGAGGACATGAGGAGGATGGTCGAGGAGAAAAATGCTGAAAAATTGACAAAACTTGAGCTCATTGACGACATCCAATGCTTAGGCCTTGGCTATCACTTTGATAAAGAGATAAAAGAAGCTCTTGATAGTTGTGTCTCTTGAAATAGTCGTTACAACATAGATCAGTACAGAAGCCTGCATGAAGTTGCTTTAATCTTCAGGCTCCTCAGAGATCATGGCTTTTATGTCTCACCAGGTACCATTCGTTCTATTGTTAATGTTACTATTCCCTTATGGGGTTCAACCTTGTTTCGTCCTTATTTCAGCATCGCATGTACTGTGACATAATTGACGCAGATATATTTGAGGGCTTCAAAGAGCAAAATAGGAAGTTTAAGGCATGCCTTAGCAAAGATGTGAAAGGGCTACTGAGTTTGTATGAGGCAACCTATCTCAGATATGAAGGAGAAGACATTTTGGAGGAGGCCATGGCCTTCAGTAGTGTTCATCTCAAAGACATGAAAGAGAATGTAAATAACAATATTGTGTCGGAACAAGTGAGTCACACGCTGGAGCTTCCAATGCATAATAGAACGCAGAGGCTAGAAGCAAGGTGGTATATAGAGGCATACAGTAAAAGGAAAGACGCTAACAAGGTTCTGCTTGAAGCGGCCAAACTGGATTTTAACATGGTGCAGTCAACATTCCAAATGGATCTCATGGAAATGTGAAGGTTAGTTAAATTATATACGTTATATATATATATATATATATATATATATATGCCTTCCTTTATTTCTTAAAAAGAGAAGGATTAGCTAAGGAAAAGAAAACAACATTGGAGGAACACAAGTTGAAGTTTCTACTTCAAAATCTAATTGGGATGACCGTACAAATTCTCTGTAAATTTTTCTTAGATTGGGTAGTTGTTTTTATCCATGTCGCGACAATTAGGTGTTTCCAATGTTAGAATTTGGAAATATAAAAAATGACAGTCAAAACTTATTATTTTGAGAATTGTAATTATCTTTTGAAAAGAATATTAAATTAATTTTCAATGTTAAGAGCAACATCTAAAACAAGATGTAATATGAAGGAAGTCGTGATGGGAAAAATGGTGAAGATCATGGAAGAAAAATGACATGAAGGAATCCATCTGGATAGTGGTCCACACGTTGTAATAAGACAAGAAGGATATTATAGTTTCTCAGCTTCTTTAATTATTATTATTATTATTATTATTTGCTAAAGTACTTTTATAATGTAAATGATATGTCGTCACTTAAATTTTGAGAAGAATGCAAGTTTGACCTCTCACATATGTCCAAAGTGTTAATTTAGTTTTACAAAAAATAAAAAATATCAAAATTGTCCTCTAAATATATTGAAAAACATAACTGATTTGATTCCCATGAAAGATCTTAATTTTTTTTGAAAAAAATATTTTAAAAACTGTTTTGATATTTTTATCACTGAAGTATCAAAGTAATCATGAGGCCAAAAGTAAATAACCTAGGTATACTTTTATCTTTAAATCTCAAAGAGTTCATCTTCAATACTCATGTTGTTGTACTTAACATTCAATATTAGTACCATCAAAATTTTAGTTTATGCGTAAGGATGTGCGTCGATTATTGGGACCTAAACTGGGCCAGCTTGAAAGATGACTTTCCTTTACCTCACATTAATGTTTTGGTCGATAATACAGCAAAAAGCTTTAGTTATTCCTTCATGGATGGGTACTCTGGCTATAATCAAATCCTTATGCACCCTGAGAATAGAGTGAAAACCACCTTCATCATTCAATGGGGAACCTTTTGCTATAAGGTAATGCCCTTTGGCCTTAAAAACACCGGAGCCACCTATCAACATGCGATGGTGGTCCTGTTCCATGACTTAATGCATAAAGAAATAGAGGTATATGTGGATGACATGGTCACTAAATCAGCTGAAGGGGAGAGTCACATAGTTATGTTGCAAAAGCTCTTTAAAAGACTGTGAAAGTACAAACTATGGTTAAATCCTAATAAGTGCGTATTTGAGACTACGACAGGGAAGCTTTTGGGATTCATCATCAATAATCGGGGAATAAAAGTGGATCCCAATAAAATTAAGGCAATTCGTGACATGCCATCACCTAGTATGGAAATAGAAGTTCAAGGGTTCTTGGGGCATTTGAATTGCACAGCTTGGTTCATTGTAAACCTAACTGCCACCTGCGAACCAATATTTAAATTATTACACAAGAACCAACTAGGAGAATGGAATGAGACTTGCCAGCGAGCATTTGATAAAATAAAGGAGTATCTCTTAAATCCCCCTGTCTTGGTGCCACCTACGCCAGGGCGGGCCCTTATCCTTTATTTGATGATCCGACCACGGTCCATAGGTGTTGTGTTAGGAAAGCATAAAGAATTAGGAAGAAAAGTACATGCAATTTATTACCTAAGCAAAAAGTTTAATGAATATGATTTGCGATATCCATTAATTTAGAAGACCTGTTGCGACCTTGTGTGGACCACAAAAAGATTGAGGTAGTACATGTTATACCATGTCACATGGCTTATCTCCAGAATGGATCCAATCAAATATATTTTTGAAAGTCCTCATGTTTCAGGAAAAGTCTCAAAATGGCAGGTGATACTCTCAGAATATGATGTGAAGTATATGATTAGCAAATTAGTTAAAGGAAGCATTATAGCTGAGCATTTGGCAGCTAATCCCTTGGATGAATACCAACTGCTAGATTTCCAGTTCCCGGATGAGGATATTCTAACAGTGGAAAAAGATGAACCAAAGGAGGTCAAGTGGACAATGTATTTTGATGGGGTTGCCAATGTACATGACAATAGACTAGGGGCTATGTTAACATCGGCTGAAAGCAAACAATATCTAGTGGCGGTCAAGCTTAGTTTCGACTGCATGAATAATATGGCAAAATATGAGGTTTGTGTCAATGGCTTGCAAGCTGCCTTAAAGTTAGGTGCCAAAGATTTTAACGTGTTTAGAGATTCAGCCTTGGTGATTTATCATATAAAGGGAGAATGGCAAACCAAAGATCCTAAACTGATCTCATACCAAGAGTACCTAATGGAATTGATGTCAAAATTTGAAAAGATAAACTTCACACATCTGACTCATGATAAAAATCAGTTTGCTAATGTGTTGGCTATCCTTGCCATAATGATCAAGCTAGACTATGGAGTTAATGTGTTACCGGTACAGGTGGAGACCCGGGACACCCTAACTTACTACCTAATTGTGGAGGCAAAAAGTGATGGACAACCATGGTTCCATGACATAAAAAACTATATCCAGAATCAGCAATATCCGACTAGGGCATCTGAGAATGATCAAATGACCATTTGTCAATTAGTAATGAATTTCTTCCTTAGCGGATAAATGTTGTATAAAAGACCATAGGATAACACTATGCTCAGATGCGTGGATGCATTAGAAGCACGAAAGATAATGATAGAGATTCATGAGGGGACGTGCGGAACCCATGCTAACGGCCATACCATGACTAGATAAATTCAAAGGTGTAGGTACTTCTTGTTAACCATGGAGAAAGACAGTATTGATTACGTGAGAAGATGTTATAAGTGTCAAACGTATACCAATAGGATCAATGCTCCACTATAAGCCCTACACAACTTGGTGGTATCTTAGCCATTCTTGATGTGAGGAATTGATGTGATTGGGCCCATCAATCAAAAGGCATCTAATGGACACCGATTCATTTTAGTAGCCATCAATTACTTCATAAAATAGATAGAGGCATGTTTATTCTCCAATATTACCCAAAGGGTCTTCCTCCAATTTCAGAAATTGAACATTATATGTCGATATGGTATACCAGAAAGGATTATCACTGATAACGCTCTTAACTTGAATGGAGCTTACATTAAAAAGTTATATGAACAATTTAGGATTAAGCATCACAATTCTACACCCTACCGGCCATAGATGAATAGAACGATCGAGGCAGCAAACAAGAATATCAAAACGATCATTAGCAAGATGACTATCACTTACAAGAACTAGCATGAGATGCTCATGTATGCTTTTTATGGGTATTGCACAATAGTACGAACATCCACAGGGGCAACCCTATACTCTTTAGTATACGACATGGAGGCAGTCACCCCAATTGAAGTTGAGATCCCTTCTCTCCGAGTGTTGATAGAATCTAACCTAGAGGAAAGTGAGTGGGTAAGGACACGATACGAGCAGCTGAATATAATCAAAGAAAAGCAAGTAGTAGCTATATTTCATAGGCAACTATACCAAAAAAGGATGGCAAGGGCCTTCAATCAAAAGATTCATCCCAAGAAATTCAAGCTAGGGGAGTTGGTTTTGAAAAAGATCCTCCTAAATCAGGAGGATAATAGAAGCAATGGGCACCTTCATATAAAGGTCCATATGTGGTGATACAAGCATTCTCCGAAGGTCCATTGGTTCTTGTCGATATGGATGGAAAAGAGCTTGGAATACCAGCTAACTCCGATGTAGTAAAGAAATACTTTGCTTAAAATGGGAATGATGGAAAAAAGGAAAGAAGAAAGAAAGAAGACTTTATAATCGGGGCCTGTTAAGTTGAAAACCTAAAAAGGCAGCTTAAGCAAAAGTTAGGGCAATAGATGATGAACAAAGTAAAGTTGCACAAGGATTAATTTGCCTACCTGGAAGGATCCTTAGAGATTGTCTTCATTAATCAGTTTCAAAATATGTGTATCCGTTGGCAACACCAGGCTATACGACCAGTGCCACTTGGAGCTAAAAGTCAAAGTCATTCGAGTTGCCATTTTTGCTCTCCTTTGCATTTGTATTCAATTTATAACCCACTTTCTTTAAGACCATATGATCTATCTTCAAAAGAAAGTCACTTACTCATTTAAGAGACTCGCCTCTTATTACTCTTTTCCTTTCTACATAACCATATCGCCTTTATAATTGCTCCATACATTCAATATGCAAAATAAATATTCAAGTAAATAATTTCATTCAAAATACTGTCTAATGATACACATTTCAAAAACATCCATAATTATTTTAAATAAGTTCTTTCACGTAGTTACTGGGATAAAGCTTAAAGTGTGAAACATATACACGTCTTGGCATTTCTGATTTCGTTATCGGATTACTTCATAAAAAGATATTGAAGCATTTTCAATGTCCCCTGGTCTACTGTAAAGAAAGGAAACTAAGCCTACTAGGTGTTGACTTGAAAAGATAAAGTTATACGGACCATCGGCTGTTGAAAAGAAGCTTGGTTAGACAGTTCTTCCACTTCAGGCCATATGGTTTTCTTTCCAACCAGTATAAACTATAACTTAATATGCCACCCCTCCCCCCCAGTTTCCAAAGTAAAAGGTAAAAGGTCTACCCTTGTGTAGCATTCTTTTATTTCTAACGCCCAAGGTATAGGCATCATTTTGGAATATATCAAAGTGAATGAAATTTCATTATCCTTAAAAAACCTGCATATCTCAAGCATACATGATTTTCCACATTCATTGTATACCTCGCTCGTGCATCCACCACATGTGCATAATTGATATTTTAAAATAAAAAAGGGGGGCATTATATGCACCATGCATTTAGTGCACGAACACGGGTCACATCATATCTCATGGATGACTAAAAGGTGTTTCTAAAAGGGTCACACCCCCCCTGGCACAAGTATTTTTATTGTTCAAGAAAAGTAATCCTGAAGTTTCACAAGATAACGATTCAAATGTCGAGGATAAAAACTCAGTAGAATTTGGATCTATTTCACTTCTAAAGAACAATATGGTCATAAAGATGACAAGCTTAGCAAGCAGCTGAATCATTCTACAGTCTAAGCACAATGGTATACATCTCACTTAGGTGCATGCATTGTGTTGTGTGATAGCATGTTCCACGCAAGGTAAATATCTCATTTCAAATCAACGTAAAAGTCTTGCATCATGTTTAGGGAAATTTCCATTTTTTTCAAAAGTCCTGCATCGTGTCCAAGTAATTTACATTTTCTGTCAAAGTCCTGCATCGTGCCCAAGCAATTTATATTTTTTGCCAAAGTCCTGCATTGTGCCTAGGCAATTTACATTTTCTGCCAAAGTCCTACATCATATCCAAGCAATTTACATTTTCTATCAAAGTCCTGCATCATGTCCAGGCAATTTATATTTTCTATCAATGTCCTGCACCATGTCCAGGTAATTTACATTTTCTATCAAAGTCTTGCATCGTGTCCAGGGCAATTTACATTTTTATCAGAGTCCTGTATCGTGTCCAGACAATTTACATTTTCTGTCAAAATCCTACATCATGTCCAAGTAATGCATAGTGTCCAGGGAAATTTCCATTTATTTTAAAAGTCCTGCATCATGTCCAGGCAATTTAAATTTTCTATCAAAGTCTTGCATCATGTCTAGGCAATTTACATTTTCTGTCAAAGTCCTACATCGTGTCCAGGCAATTTACATTTTCTATCAAAGTCTTGCATCATGTCTAGGTAATTTACATTTTCTATCAAAGTCTTGCATCGTGTCCAGGGCAATTTACATTTTTGTCAAAGTCCTACATCGTGTCCAGACAATTTACATTTTCTATCAAAATCCTGCATCATGTCCAAGTAATGCATAGTGTCCAGAGAAATTTCCATTTATTTCAAAAGTCATGCATCATGTCCAGGTAATTTACAATTTCTATCAAAGTCTTGCATCATGTCCAGGCAATTTAAATTTTCTGTCAAAGTCCTACATCGTGTCCAGGCAATTTACATTTTTTGTCAAAGTCCTACATTGTGTCTAGGGCAATTTACATTTTTGTCAAAGTCTTGCATCATGTCCAGGCAATTTGCATTTTATGTCAAAATCTTGTATCGTGTCTAAGTAATTTACAAAATCCTACATCGTGTCTAGGGAAATTTCCATTTTTTTCAAAAGTCCTACATTGTGTCCAGGCAATTTACATTTTTTGTCAAAGTACTGCATCGTGTCCAGGCAATTTAAATTTTCTGTCAAAGTCCAACATTGTGTCCGGGGCAATTTATATTTCTGTCAAAGTCCTGCATCATGCCCAGGAAATTTACATTTTCTGTCAAAATCCTACAGCGTGTTCAAGCAATTTACATTTTTGTCAAAAGTCCTGCATTGTGTCTAGACAATTTACATTTATGTCAAAGTCCTGCTTCATGTCTAGGCAATTTACATTTTCTGTCAAAATCCTGTATCCTGTCCAAGTAATTTAAAAAATTTTGCATCATGTCTAGGGAAATTTCCATCTTTTTCAAAAGTCCTGCATCGTGTCTAGGCAATTTACATTTTCTGTCAAAGTCCTTCATTGTGTTCAGGTAATTTACATTTTCTATCAAAATCCTGCATTGTGTCCAGGGAAATTTCCATTTTTTTCAAAAGTCTTGCATCGTGTCTAGGCAATTTACATTTTCTGTCAAAGTCTTGCATCAGGTCCAGGTAATTTACATTTTCTATCAAAGTCCTACATCGTGTCTAGCCAATTTACATTTTCTGTCAAAGTCCTACATTGTGTCCAAGGTAATATACATTTCTTTCAAAGTCCTGCATCATGTCCAGGGAAATTTCCAATTTTTTTCAAAAGTCATGCATCATGTCCAGGAAATTTACATTTTCTATTAAAGTCCTGTATCGTGTCCAGGCAATTTACATTTTCTGTTGAAGTCTTACATCGTGTCCTGGCAATTTACATTTTCTGTCAAAGTCTTACATTGTGTCCGGGGTAATTTACATTTTTGTCAAAGTCCTGCATCATGTCCAGGCAATTTACATTTTCTGTCAAAATCCTACATCTTGTCTAGGCAATTTACATTTCTGTCAAAAGTCCTACATTGTGTCCAAACAATTTACATTTCAGTTAAAGTCCTGTATCATGTCCAGGTAATTTACATTTTATGCCAAAATCCTGTATCGTGTCCAAGTAATTTACAAAACCCTGCATCATGTCTAGGGAAATTTCCAATTTTTTCAAAAGTCCTGCATCGTGTCCAGGCAATTTACATTTTCTGTCAAAGTCCTGCATCGTGTCCAAGCAATTTACATTTTCTGCCAAAGTTCTGCATCGTATCTAGGTAATTTACATTTTCTACCAAAGTCCTACATCGTGTCCAAGCAATTTACATTTTCTATCAAAATCCTACATCATGTCTAGGCAATTTACATTTTCTATCAATGTCCAGCATCATATCCAGGCAATTTACATTTTCTATCAAAGTCTTGCATCGTATCCAGGGCAGTTTACATTTTGGAAAAAAGTCCTGCATCGTGTCCAAACAATTTACATTTTCTGTCAAAATCCTGCATCATGTCCAAGTAATGCATAGTGTCCAGGGAAATTTCAATTTATTTCAAAAGTCCTACATTGTGTATAGGGCAATTTACATTTCTGTCAAAGTCCTGCATCATGTCCAGGCAATTTACATTTTATTTCAAAGTCCTGCATCGTATCCAAGCAATTTACATTTTCTGCCAAAGTTCTGCATCGTATCTAGGTAATTTACATTTTCTACCAAAGTCCTACATCGTGTCCAAGCAATTTACATTTTCTATCGAAATCCTACATCATGTCTAGGCAATTTACATTTTCTATCAATGTCCTGCATCATATCCAGGCAATTAACATTTTCTATCAAAGTCTTGCATCATATCCAGGGCAGTTTACATTTTTGAAAAAAGTCCTGCATCGTGTCCAAACAATTTACATTTTCTGTCAAAATCCTGCATCATGTCCAAGTAATGCATAGTGACCAGGGAAATTTCAATTTATTTCAAAAGTCCTACATTGTGTATAGGGCAATTTACATTTCTGTCAAAGTCCTGCATCATGTCCAGGCAATTTACATTTTATTTCAAAGTCCTGCATCGTGTCCAAGCAATTTACATTTTCTGCCAAAGTTCTGCATCGTATCTAGGTAATTTACATTTTTTACCAAAGACCTACATCATGTCCAAGCAATTTACATTTTCTATCAAAATCCTACATCATGTCTAGGCAATTTACATTTTCTATCAATGTCCTGCATCATATCCAGGCAATTTACATTTTCTATCAAAGTCTTGCATCGTATCCAGGGCAGTTTACATTTTTGTCAAAGTCCTGCATCGTGTCTAAACAATTTACATTTTCTTTCAAAATCCTGCATCATGTCCAAGTAATGCATAGTGTCCAGGGAAATTTCAATTTATTTCAAAAGTCCTACATTGTGTATAGGGCAATTTACATTTCTGTCTAAGTCCTGCATCATGTCCAGGCAATTTACATTTTATTTAAAAGTCCTGCATCGAGTCCAAGCAATTTACATTTTCTGCCAAAGTTCTGCATCGTATCTAGGTAATTTACATTTTTTACCAAAGTCCTACATCATGTCCAACAATATACATTTTCTATCAAAATCCTACATCATGTCTAGGCAATTTACATTTTTTATCAATGTCCTGCATCATATCCAGGCAATTTATATTTTCTATCAAAGTCTTGCATCGTATCTAGGGCAGTTCACATTTTTGTCAAAGTCCTGCATCGTGTCCAAACAATTTACATTTTCTGTCAAAATCCTGCAACATGTCCAAGTAATGCATAGTGTCCAGGGAAATTTCAATTTATTTCAAAAGTCCTACATTGTGTATAGGGCAATTTACATTTCTGTCAAAGTCCTGCATCATTTCCAGGCAATTTACATTTTATCTCAAAATCTTGTATCGTGTCTAAGAAATTTACAAAATCCTGCATTGTGTCTAGGGAAATCTCAATTTTTTTCAAAAGTCTTGCATCGTGTCCAGGCAATTTACAATTTTTGTCAAAGTCCTGCATCGTGTCCAGGCAATTTACCTTTTCTGTCAAAGTCCTGCATCATGTCCAGGCAATTTACATTTTCTGTCAAAGTCCTACATTGTGTCCGGGGCAATTTACATTTTTGTCAAAGTCCTGCATCACGTCCAGGCAATTTACATTTTCTGTTAAAGTCTTGCATCATGCCCAAGCAATTTCCATTTTCTGCCAAAGTCTTACATCGTGTCTAGGCAATTTAAATTTTCTGTCAAAGTCCTACATTGTGTATAGGGCAATTTACATTTCTGTCAAAGTCCTACATCATGTCCAGGCAATTTACATCTTATCTCAAAATCTTGTATCGTGTCTAAGTAATTTACAAAAATCCTGCATCATGTCTAAGGAAATCTCCATTTTTTTCAAAGGTCTTGCATCGTGTCCAGGCAATTTACATTTTTTGTCAAAGTCCTGCATCGTGTCCAGGCAATTTACCTTTTCTGTCAAAGTCCTGCATCATGTCCAGGCAATTTACATTTTCTGTCAAAGTCCTACATTGTGTCCGGGGCAATGTACATTTTTGTCAAAGTCCTGCATCATGTCCAGGCAATTTACATTTTCTCTTAAAGTCTTGCATCATGCCCAAGCAATTTCCATTTTCTGTCAAAGTCTTACATCGTGTCTAGGCAATTTAAATTTTTTGTCAAAGTCCTACATTGTGTATAGGGCAATTTACATTTCTGTCAAAGTCCTGCATCATGTCCAGGCAATTTACATCTTATCTCAAAATCTTGTATCGTGTCTAAGTAATTTACAAAAATCCTGCATCATGTCTAAGGAAATCTCCATTGTTTTCAAAGGTCTTGCATCGTGTCCAGGCAATTTACATTTTTTGTCAAAGTCCTGCATCGTGTCCAGGCAATTTACCTTTTCTGTCAAAGTCCTGCATCATGTCCAGGCAATTTACATTTTCTGTCAAAGTCGTACATTGTGTCCGGGGCAATTTACATTTTTGTCAAAGTCCTGCATCATGTCCAGGCAATTTACATTTTCTGTTAAAGTCTTGCATCATGCCCAAGCAATTTCCATTTTTTGTCAAAGTCTTACATCGTGTCTAGGCAATTTAAATTTTCTGTCAAAGTCCTACATTGTGTATAGGGCAATTTACATTTCTGTCAAAGTCCTGCATCATGTCCAGGCAATTTACATCTTATCTCAAAATCTTGTATCGTGTCTAAGTAAATTACAAAAATCCTGCATCATGTCTAAGGAAATCAACATTTTTTTCAAAGGTCTTGCAGCGTGTCCAGGCAATTTACATTTTTTGTCAAAGTCCTGCATCGTGTCCAGGCAATTTACCTTTTCTGTCAAAGTCCTGCATCATGTCCAGGCAATTTACATTTTCTGTCAAAGTCCTACATTGTGTCCGGGGCAATTTACATTTTTGTCAAAGTCCTGCATCATGTCCAGGCAATTTACATTTTCTGTTAAAGTCTTGCATCATGCCCAAGCAATTTCCATTTTTTTCAAAGGTCTTGCATCGTGTCCAGGCAATTCACATTTTTTGTCAAAGTCCTGCATCGTGTCCAGGCAATTTACCTTTCCTGTCAAAGTCCTGCATCATGTCCAGGCAATTTACATCTTATCTCAAAATCTTGTATCGTGTCTAAGTAATTTACAAAAATCCTACATCATGTCTAAGGAAATCTCCATTTTTTTCAAAGGTCTTGCATCGTGTCCTGGCAATTTACATTTTTTGTCAAAGTCCTGCATCGTGTCCAGGCAATTTACCTTTTCTGTCAAAGTCCTGCATTATGTCCAGGAAATTTACATTTTCTGTCAAAGTCCTACATTGAGTCCGAGGCAATTTACATTTTTGTCAAAGTCCTGCATCATGTCCAGGCAATTTACATTTTCTCTTAAAGTCTTGCATCATGCCCAAGCAATTTTCATTTTCTGTCAAAGTCTTACATCGTGTCTAGGCAATTTAAATTTTTTGTCAAAGTCCTACATTGTGTATAGGGCAATTTACATTTCTGTCAAAGTCCTGCATCATGTCCAGGCAATTTACATCTTATCTCAAAATCTTGTATCGTGTCTAAGTAATTTACAAAAATCCTGCATCATGTCTAAGGAAATCAACATTTTTTTCAAAGGTCTTGCAGCGTGTCCAGGCAATTTACATTTTTTGCCAAAGTCCTGCATCGTGTCCAGGCAATTTACCTTTTCTGTCAAAGTCCTGCATCATGTCCAGGCAATTTACATTTTCTGTCAAAGTCCTACATTGAGTCCGGGGCAATTTACATTTTTGTCAAAGTCCTGCATCATGTCCAGGCAATTTACATTTTCTGTTAAAGTCTTGCATCATGCCCAAGCAATTTCCATTTTTTTCAAAGGTCTTGCATCGTGTCCAGGCAATTCACATTTTTTGTCAAAGTCCTGCATCGTGTCCAGGCAATTTACCTTTCCTGTCAAAGTCCTGCATCATGTCCAGGCAATTTACATCTTATCTCAAAATCTTGTATCGTGTCTAAGTAATTTACAAAAATCCTACATCATGTCTAAGGAAATCTCCATTTTTTTCAAAGGTCTTGCATCGTGTCCTGGCAATTTTAATTTTTTGTCAAAGTCCTGCATCGTGTCCAGGCAATTTACCTTTTCTGTCAAAGTCCTGCATCATGTCCAGGCAATTTACATTTTCTGTCAAAGTCCTACATTGAGTCCGAGGCAATTTACATTTTTGTCAAAGTCCTGCATCATGTCCAGGCAATTTACATTTTCTCTTAAAGTCTTGCATCATGCCCAAGCAATTTCCATTTTTTGTCAAAGTCTTACATCGTGTCTAGGCAATTTAAATTTTTTGTCAAAGTCCTACATTGTGTATAGGGCAATTTACATTTCTGTCAAAGTCCTGCATCATGTCCAGGCAATTTACATCTTATCTCAAAATCTTGTATCGTGTCTAAGTAATTAACAAAAATCCTGCATCATGTCTAAGGAAATCTCCATTTTTTTCAAAGGTCTTGCATCGTGTCCAGGCAATTCACATTTTTTGTCAAAGTCCTGCATCGTGTCCAGGCAATTTACCTTTTCTGTCAAAGTCCTGCATCATGTCCAGGCAATTTACACCTTATCTCAAAATCTTGTATCGTGTCTAAGTAATTTACAAAAATCCTGCATCATGTCTAAGGAAATCTCCATTTTTTTCAAAGGTCTTGCATCGTGTCCTGGCAATTTACATTTTTTGTCAAAGTCCTGCAACGTGTCCAGGCAATTTACCTTTTCTGTCAAAGTCCTGCATCATTTCCAGGCAATTTACATTTTCTGTCAAAGTCCTATATTGTGTCCGGGGCAATTTACATTTTTGTCAAAGTCCTGCTTCATGTCCAGGCAATTTACATTTTCTGTTAAAGTCTTGCATCATGCCCAAGCAATTTCCATTTTCTGTCAAAGTCTTACATCGTGTCTAGACAATTTAAATTTTCTGTCAAAGTCCTACATTGTGTACAGGGCAATTTACATTTCTGTCAAAGTCCTGCATCATGTCCAGGCAATTTACATCTTATCTCAAAATCTTGTATCGTGTCTAAGTAATTTACAAAAATCCTGCATTATGTCTAAGGAAATCTCCATTTTTTTCAAAGGTCTTGCATCGTGTCCAGGCAATTTACATTTTTTGTCAAAGTCCTGCATCGTGTCCAGGCAATTTACTTTTTCTGTCAAAGTCCTGCATCATGTCCAGGCAATTTACATTTTCTGTCAATGTCCAACATTGTGTCCGGGGCAATTTACATTTTTGTCAAAGTCCTGCATCACGTCCAGGCAATTTACATTTTCTGTTAAAGTCTTGCATCATGTCCAAGCAATTTCCATTTTCTGTCAAAGTCTTACATCGTGTCTAGGCAATTTAAATTTTCTGTCAAAGTCCTACATTGTGTATAGGGCAATTTACATTTCTGTCAAAGTCCTGCATCATGTCCAGGCAATTTACATCTTATCTCAAAATCTTGTATCGTGTCTAAGTAATTTACAAAAATCCTACATCATGTCTAAGGAAATCTCCATTTTTTTCAAAGGTCTTGCATCGTGTCCTGGCAATTTTAATTTTTTGTCAAAGTCCTGCATCGTGTCCAGGCAATTTACCTTTTCTGTCAAAGTCCTGCATCATGTCCAGGCAATTTACATTTTCTGTCAAAGTCCTACATTGAGTCCGAGGCAATTTACATTTTTGTCAAAGTCCTGCATCATGTCCAGGCAATTTACATTTTCTCTTAAAGTCTTGCATCATGCCCAAGCAATTTTCATTTTCTGTCAAAGTCTTACATCGTGTCTAGGCAATTTAAATTTTTTGTCAAAGTCCTACATTGTGTATAGGGCAATTTACATTTCTGTCAAAGTCCTGCATCATGTCCAGGCAATTTACATCTTATCTCAAAATCTTGTATCGTGTCTAAGTAATTTACAAAAATCCTGCATCATGTCTAAGGAAATCAACATTTTTTTCAAAGGTCTTGCAGCGTGTCCAGGCAATTTACATTTTTTGCCAAAGTCCTGCATCGTGTCCAGGCAATTTACCTTTTCTGTCAAAGTCCTGCATCATGTCCAGGCAATTTACATTTTCTGTCAAAGTCCTACATTGAGTCCGGGGCAATTTACATTTTTGTCAAAGTCCTGCATCATGTCCAGGCAATTTACATTTTCTGTTAAAGTCTTGCATCATGCCCAAGCAATTTCCATTTTTTTCAAAGGTCTTGCATCGTGTCCAGGCAATTCACATTTTTTGTCAAAGTCCTGCATCGTGTCCAGGCAATTTACCTTTCCTGTCAAAGTCCTGCATCATGTCCAGGCAATTTACATCTTATCTCAAAATCTTGTATCGTGTCTAAGTAATTTACAAAAATCCTACATCATGTCTAAGGAAATCTCCATTTTTTTCAAAGGTCTTGCATCGTGTCCTGGCAATTTTAATTTTTTGTCAAAGTCCTGCATCGTGTCCAGGCAATTTACCTTTTCTGTCAAAGTCCTGCATCATGTCCAGGCAATTTACATTTTCTGTCAAAGTCCTACATTGAGTCCGAGGCAATTTACATTTTTGTCAAAGTCCTGCATCATGTCCAGGCAATTTACATTTTCTCTTAAAGTCTTGCATCATGCCCAAGCAATTTCCATTTTTTGTCAAAGTCTTACATCGTGTCTAGGCAATTTAAATTTTTTGTCAAAGTCCTACATTGTGTATAGGGCAATTTACATTTCTGTCAAAGTCCTGCATCATGTCCAGGCAATTTACATCTTATCTCAAAATCTTGTATCGTGTCTAAGTAATTAACAAAAATCCTGCATCATGTCTAAGGAAATCTCCATTTTTTTCAAAGGTCTTGCATCGTGTCCAGGCAATTCACATTTTTTGTCAAAGTCCTGCATCGTGTCCAGGCAATTTACCTTTTCTGTCAAAGTCCTGCATCATGTCCAGGCAATTTACACCTTATCTCAAAATCTTGTATCGTGTCTAAGTAATTTACAAAAATCCTGCATCATGTCTAAGGAAATCTCCATTTTTTTCAAAGGTCTTGCATCGTGTCCTGGCAATTTACATTTTTTGTCAAAGTCCTGCAACGTGTCCAGGCAATTTACCTTTTCTGTCAAAGTCCTGCATCATTTCCAGGCAATTTACATTTTCTGTCAAAGTCCTATATTGTGTCCGGGGCAATTTACATTTTTGTCAAAGTCCTGCTTCATGTCCAGGCAATTTACATTTTCTGTTAAAGTCTTGCATCATGCCCAAGCAATTTCCATTTTCTGTCAAAGTCTTACATCGTGTCTAGACAATTTAAATTTTCTGTCAAAGTCCTACATTGTGTACAGGGCAATTTACATTTCTGTCAAAGTCCTGCATCATGTCCAGGCAATTTACATCTTATCTCAAAATCTTGTATCGTGTCTAAGTAATTTACAAAAATCCTGCATTATGTCTAAGGAAATCTCCATTTTTTTCAAAGGTCTTGCATCGTGTCCAGGCAATTTACATTTTTTGTCAAAGTCCTGCATCGTGTCCAGGCAATTTACTTTTTCTGTCAAAGTCCTGCATCATGTCCAGGCAATTTACATTTTCTGTCAATGTCCAACATTGTGTCCGGGGCAATTTACATTTTTGTCAAAGTCCTGCATCACGTCCAGGCAATTTACATTTTCTGTTAAAGTCTTGCATCATGTCCAAGCAATTTCCATTTTCTGTCAAAGTCTTACATCGTGTCTAGGCAATTTAAATTTTCTGTCAAAGTCCTACATTGTGTATAGGGCAATTTACATTTCTGTCAAAGTCCTGCATCATGTCCAGGCAATTTACATCTTATCTCAAAATCTTGTATCGTGTCTAAGTAATTTACAAAAATCCTACATCATGTCTAAGGAAATCTCCATTTTTTTCAAAGGTCTTGCATCGTGTCCTGGCAATTTTAATTTTTTGTCAAAGTCCTGCATCGTGTCCAGGCAATTTACCTTTTCTGTCAAAGTCCTGCATCATGTCCAGGCAATTTACATTTTCTGTCAAAGTCCTACATTGAGTCCGAGGCAATTTACATTTTTGTCAAAGTCCTGCATCATGTCCAGGCAATTTACATTTTCTCTTAAAGTCTTGCATCATGCCCAAGCAATTTCCATTTTTTGTCAAAGTCTTACATCGTGTCTAGGCAATTTAAATTTTTTGTCAAAGTCCTACATTGTGTATAGGGCAATTTACATTTCTGTCAAAGTCCTGCATCATGTCCAGGCAATTTACATCTTATCTCAAAATCTTGTATCGTGTCTAAGTAATTAACAAAAATCCTGCATCATGTCTAAGGAAATCTCCATTTTTTTCAAAGGTCTTGCATCGTGTCCAGGCAATTCACATTTTTTGTCAAAGTCCTGCATCGTGTCCAGGCAATTTACCTTTTCTGTCAAAGTCCTGCATCATGTCCAGGCAATTTACACCTTATCTCAAAATCTTGTATCGTGTCTAAGTAATTTACAAAAATCCTGCATCATGTCTAAGGAAATCTCCATTTTTTTCAAAGGTCTTGCATCGTGTCCTGGCAATTTACATTTTTTGTCAAAGTCCTGCAACGTGTCCAGGCAATTTACCTTTTCTGTCAAAGTCCTGCATCATTTCCAGGCAATTTACATTTTCTGTCAAAGTCCTATATTGTGTCCGGGGCAATTTACATTTTTGTCAAAGTCCTGCTTCATGTCCAGGCAATTTACATTTTCTGTTAAAGTCTTGCATCATGCCCAAGCAATTTCCATTTTCTGTCAAAGTCTTACATCGTGTCTAGACAATTTAAATTTTCTGTCAAAGTCCTACATTGTGTACAGGGCAATTTACATTTCTGTCAAAGTCCTGCATCATGTCCAGGCAATTTACATCTTATCTCAAAATCTTGTATCGTGTCTAAGTAATTTACAAAAATCCTGCATTATGTCTAAGGAAATCTCCATTTTTTTCAAAGGTCTTGCATCGTGTCCAGGCAATTTACATTTTTTGTCAAAGTCCTGCATCGTGTCCAGGCAATTTACTTTTTCTGTCAAAGTCCTGCATCATGTCCAGGCAATTTACATTTTCTGTCAATGTCCAACATTGTGTCCGGGGCAATTTACATTTTTGTCAAAGTCCTGCATCACGTCCAGGCAATTTACATTTTCTGTTAAAGTCTTGCATCATGTCCAAGCAATTTCCATTTTCTGTCAAAGTCTTACATCGTGTCTAGGCAATTTAAATTTTCTGTCAAAGTCCTACATTGTGTATAGGGCAATTTACATTTCTGTCAAAGTCCTGCATCATGTCCAGGCAATTTACATCTTATCTCAAAATCTTGTATCGTGTCTAAGTAATTTACAAAAATCCTGCATCATGCCCAAGCAATTTTCATTTTCTGTCAAAGTCTTACATCGTGTCTAGGCAATTTAAATTTTCTGTCAAAGTCCTACATTGTGTATAGGGCAATTTACATTTCTGTCAAAGTCCTGCATCATGTCCAGGCAATTTACATCTTATCTCAAAATCTTGTATCGTGTCTAAGTAATTTACAAAAATCCTACATCATGTCTAAGGAAATCTCCATTTTTTTCAAAGGTCTTGCATCGTGTCCAGGCAATTTACATTTTTTGTCAAAGTCCTGCATCGTGTCCAGGCAATTTACCTTTTCTGTCAAAGTCCTGCATCATGTCCAGGCAATTTACATCTTATCTCAAAATCTTGTATCGTGTCTAAGAAATTTACAAAAATCCTGCATCATGTCTAAGGAAATCTCCATTTTTTTCAAAGGTCTTGCATCGTGTCCAGGCAATTTACATTTTTTGTCAAAGTCCTGCATCGTGTCCAGGCAATTTACCTTTTCTGTCAAAGTCCTGCATCACGTCCAGGCAATTTACATTTTCTGTCAAAGTCCTACATTGTGTCCGGGGCAATTTACATTTTTGTCAAAGTCCTGCATCATGTCCAGGCAATTTACATTTTCTGCTAAAGTCTTGCATCATGCCCAAGCAATTTCCATTTTCTGTCAAAGTCTTACATCGTGTCTAGGCAATTTAAATTTTCTGTCAAAGTCCTACATTGTGTATAGGGCAATTTACATTTCTGTCAAAGTCCAGCATCATGTCCAGGCAATTTACATCTTATCTCAAAATCTTGTATCGTGTCTAAGTAATTTACAAAAATCCTGCATCATGTCTAAGGAAATCTCCATTGTTCTCAAAGGTCTTGCATCGTGTCCAGGCAATTTACATTTTTTGTCAAAGTCCTGCATCGTGTCCAGGCAATTTACCTTTTCTGTCAAAGTCCTGCATCATGTCCAGGCAATTTACATTTTCTGTCAAAGTCCTACATTGTGTCCGGGGCAATTTACATTTTTGTCAAAGTCCTGCATCATGTCCAGGCAATTTACATTTTCTGTTAAAGTCTTGCATCATGCCCAAGCAATTTCCATTTTCTGTCAAAGTCTTACATCGTGTCTAGGCAATTTAAATTTTCTGTCAAAGTCCTACATTGTGTATAGGGCAATTTACATTTCTGTCAAAGTCCAGCATCATGTCCAGGCAATTTACATCTTATCTCAAAATCTTGTATCGTGTCTAAGTAATTTACAAAAATCCTGCATCATGTCTAAGGAAATCTCCATTTTTTTCAAAGGTCTTGCATCGTGTCCTGGCAATTTACATTTTTTGTCAAAGTCCTGCATCGTGTCCAGGCAATTTACCTTTTCTGTCAAAGTCCTGCATCATGTCCAGGCAATTTACATTTTCTGTCAAAGTCATACATTGTGTCCGGGGCAATTTACATTTTTGTCAAAGTCCTGCATCATGTCCAGGCAATTTACATTTTCTGTTAAAGTCTTGCATCATGCCCAAGCAATTTCCATTTTCTGTCAAAGTCTTACATCGTGTCTAGGCAATTTAAATTTTCTGTCAAAGTCCTACATTGTGTATAGGGCAATTTACATTTCTGTCAAAGTCCTGCATCATGTCCAGGCAATTTACATCTTATCTCAAAATCTTGTATCGTGTCTAAGTAATTTACAAAAATCCTGCATCATGCCCAAGCAATTTTCATTTTCTGTCAAAGTCTTACATCGTGTCTAGGCAATTTAAATTTTCTGTCAAAGTCCTACATTGTGTATAGGGCAATTTACATTTCTGTCAAAGTCCTGCATCATGTCCAGGCAATTTACATCTTATCTCAAAATCTTGTATCGTGTCTAAGTAATTTACAAAAATCCTACATCATGTCTAAGGAAATCTCCATTTTCTTCAAAGGTCTTGCATCGTGTCCAGGCAATTTACATTTTTTGTCAAAGTCCTGCATCGTGTCCAGGCAATTTACCTTTTCTGTCAAAGTCCTGCATCATGTCCAGGCAATTTACATCTTATCTCAAAATCTTGTATCGTGTCTAAGAAATTTACAAAAATCCTGCATCATGTCTAAGGAAATCTCCATTTTTTTCAAAGGTCTTGCATCGTGTCCAGGCAATTTACATTTTTTGTCAAAGTCCTGCATCGTGTCCAGGCAATTTACCTTTTCTGTCAAAGTCCTGCATCACGTCCAGGCAATTTACATTTTCTGTCAAAGTCCTACATTGTGTCCGGGGCAATTTACATTTTTGTCAAAGTCCTGCATCATGTCCAGGCAATTTACATTTTCTGCTAAAGTCTTGCATCATGCCCAAGCAATTTCCATTTTCTGTCAAAGTCTTACATCGTGTCTAGGCAATTTAAATTTTCTGTCAAAGTCCTACATTGTGTATAGGGCAATTTACATTTCTGTCAAAGTCCAGCATCATGTCCAGGCAATTTACATCTTATCTCAAAATCTTGTATCGTGTCTAAGTAATTTACAAAAATCCTGCATCATGTCTAAGGAAATCTCCATTGTTCTCAAAGGTCTTGCATCGTGTCCAGGCAATTTACATTTTTTGTCAAAGTCCTGCATCGTGTCCAGGCAATTTACCTTTTCTGTCAAAGTCCTGCATCATGTCCAGGCAATTTACATTTTCTGTCAAAGTCCTACATTGTGTCCGGGGCAATTTACATTTTTGTCAAAGTCCTGCATCATGTCCAGGCAATTTACATTTTCTGTTAAAGTCTTGCATCATGCCCAAGCAATTTCCATTTTCTGTCAAAGTCTTACATCGTGTCTAGGCAATTTAAATTTTCTGTCAAAGTCCTACATTGTGTATAGGGCAATTTACATTTCTGTCAAAGTCCAGCATCATGTCCAGGCAATTTACATCTTATCTCAAAATCTTGTATCGTGTCTAAGTAATTTACAAAAATCCTGCATCATGTCTAAGGAAATCTCCATTTTTTTCAAAGGTCTTGCATCGTGTCCTGGCAATTTACATTTTTTGTCAAAGTCCTGCATCGTGTCCAGGCAATTTACCTTTTCTGTCAAAGTCCTGCATCATGTCCAGGCAATTTACATTTTCTGTCAAAGTCATACATTGTGTCCGGGGCAATTTACATTTTTGTCAAAGTCCTGCATCATGTCCAGGCAATTTACATTTTCTGTTAAAGTCTTGCATCATGCCCAAGCAATTTCCATTTTCTGTCAAAGTCTTACATCGTGTCTAGGCAATTTAAATTTTCTGTCAAAGTCCTACATTGTGTATAGGGCAATTTACATTTCTGTCAAAGTCCTGCATCATGTCCAGGCAATTTACATCTTATCTCAAAATCTTGTATCATGTCTAAGTAATTTACAAAAATCCTGCATCATGCCCAAGCAATTTTCATTTTCTGTCAAAGTCTTACATCGTGTCTAGGCAATTTAAATTTTCTGTCAAAGTCCTACATTGTGTATAGGGCAATTTACATTTCTGTCAAAGTCCTGCATCATGTCCAGGCAATTTACATCTTATCTCAAAATCTTGTATCGTGTCTAAGTAATTTACAAAAATCCTGCATCATGTCTAAGGAAATCTCCATTTTTTTCAAAGGTCCTGCATCGTGCCCAGGCAATTTACATTTTTTGTCAAAGTCCTGCATCGTGTCCAGGCAATTTACCTTTTCTGTCAAAGTCCTGCATCATGTCCAGGCAATTTACATCTTATCTCAAAATCTTGTATCGTGTCTAAGTAATTTACAAAAATCCTGCATCATGTCTAAGGAAATCTCCATTTTTTTCAAAGGTCTTGCATCGTGTCCAGGCAATTTACATTTTTTGTCAAAGTCCTGCATCGTGTCCAAGCAATTTACCTTTTCTGTCAAAGTCCTGCATCATGTCCAGGCAATTTACATTTTCTGTCAAAGTCATACATTGTGTCCGGGGCAATTTACATTTTTGTCAAAGTCCTGCATCATGTCCAGGCAATTTACATTTTCTGTTAAAGTCTTGCATCATGCCCAAGCAATTTCCATTTTCTGTCAAAGTCTTACATCGTGTCTAGGCAATTTAAATTTTCTGTCAAAGTCCTACATTGTGTATAGGGCAATTTACATTTCTGTCAAAGTCCTGCATCATGTCCAGGCAATTTACATCTTATCTCAAAATCTTGTATCATGTCTAAGTAATTTACAAAAATCCTGCATCATGCCCAAGCAATTTTCATTTTCTGTCAAAGTCTTACATCGTGTCTAGGCAATTTAAATTTTCTGTCAAAGTCCTACATTGTGTATAGGGCAATTTACATTTCTGTCAAAGTCCTGCATCATGTCCAGGCAATTTACATCTTATCTCAAAATCTTGTATCGTGTCTAAGTAATTTACAAAAATCCTGCATCATGTCTAAGGAAATCTCCATTTTTTTCAAAGGTCCTGCATCGTGCCCAGGCAATTTACATTTTTTGTCAAAGTCCTGCATCGTGTCCAGGCAATTTACCTTTTCTGTCAAAGTCCTGCATCATGTCCAGGCAATTTACATCTTATCTCAAAATCTTGTATCGTGTCTAAGTAATTTACAAAAATCCTGCATCATGTCTAAGGAAATCTCCATTTTTTTCAAAGGTCTTGCATCGTGTCCAGGCAATTTACATTTTTTGTCAAAGTCCTGCATCGTGTCCAAGCAATTTACCTTTTCTGTCAAAGTCCTGCATCATGTCCAGGCAATTTACATTTTCTGTCAAAGTCATACATTGTGTCCGGGGCAATTTACATTTTTGTCAAAGTCCTGCATCATGTCCAGGCAATTTACATTTTCTGTTAAAGTCTTGCATCATGCCCAAGCAATTTCCATTTTCTGTCAAAGTCTTACATCGTGTCTAGGCAATTTAAATTTTCTGTCAAAGTCCTACATTGTGTATAGGGCAATTTACATTTCTGTCAAAGTCCTGCATCATGTCCAGGCAATTTACATCTTATCTCAAAATCTTGTATCATGTCTAAGTAATTTACAAAAATCCTGCATCATGCCCAAGCAATTTTCATTTTCTGTCAAAGTCTTACATCGTGTCTAGGCAATTTAAATTTTCTGTCAAAGTCCTACATTGTGTATAGGGCAATTTACATTTCTGTCAAAGTCCTGCATCATGTCCAGGCAATTTACATCTTATCTCAAAATCTTGTATCGTGTCTAAGTAATTTACAAAAATCCTGCATCATGTCTAAGGAAATCTCCATTTTTTTCAAAGGTCCTGCATCGTGCCCAGGCAATTTACATTTTTTGTCAAAGTCCTGCATCGTGTCCAGGCAATTTACCTTTTCTGTCAAAGTCCTGCATCATGTCCAGGCAATTTACATCTTATCTCAAAATCTTGTATCGTGTCTAAGTAATTTACAAAAATCCTGCATCATGTCTAAGGAAATCTCCATTTTTTTCAAAGGTCCTGCATCGTGCCCAGGCAATTTACATTTTTTGTCAAAGTCCTGCATCGTGTCCAGGCAATTTACCTTTTCTGTCAAAGTCCTGCATCATGTCCAGGCAATTTACATCTTATCTCAAAATCTTGTATCGTGTCTAAGTAATTTACAAAAATCCTGCATCATGTCTAAGGAAATCTCCATTTTTTTCAAAGGTCTTGCATCGTGTCCAGGCAATTTACATTTTTTGTCAAAGTCCTGCATCGTGTCCAAGCAATTTACCTTTTCTGTCAAAGTCCTGCATCATGTCCAGGCAATTTACATTTTCTGTCAAAGTCCTACATTGTGTCCGGGGCAATTTACATTTTTGTCAAAGTCCTGCATCATGTCCAGGCAATTTACATTTTCTGTTAAAGTCTTGCATCATGCCCAAGCAATTTCCATTTTTTGTCAAAGTCTTACATCGTGTCTAGGCAATTTAAATTTTCTGTCAAAGTCCTACATTGTGTATAGGGCAATTTACATTTCTGTCAAAGTCCTGCATCATGTCCAGGCAATTTACATCTTATCTCAAAATCTTGTATCGTGTCTAAGTAATTTACAAAAATCCTGCATCATGTCTAAGGAAATCTCCATTGTTTTCAAAGGTCTTGCATCGTGTCCAGGCAATTTACATTTTTTGTCAAAGTCCTGCATCGTGTCCAGGCAATTTACCTTTTCTGTCAAAGTCCTGCATCATGTCCAGGCAATTTACATCTTATCTCAAAATCTTGTATCGTGACTAAGTAATTTACAAAAATCCTGCATCATGTCTAAGGAAATCTCCATTTTTTTCAAAGGTCTTGCATCGTGTCCTGGCAATTTTAATTTTTTGTCAAAGTCCTGCATCGTGTCCAGGCAATTTACCTTTTCTGTCAAAGTCCTGCATCATGTCCAGGCAATTTACATCTTATCTCAAAATCTTGTATCGTGACTAAGTAATTTACAAAAATCCTGCATCATGTCAAAGGAAATCTCCATTTTTTTCAAAAGTCTTGCATCGTGTCCAGGCATTTTACATTTTCTGTCAAAGTCCTGCATCGTGTCCATGCAGTTTACAGTTTTTATCAAAGTCCTGCATCATGTCCAGGCAATTTACATTTTCTGTCAAAGTCCTACATTGTGTCTGGGGCAATTTACATTTTTGTCGAAGTCCTACATCATGTCCAGGCAATTTACATTTTCTGTTAAAGTCTTGCATCATGTCCAAGCAATTTTCATTTTCTGTCAAAGTCTTACATCGTGTCTAGGCAATTTAAATTTTCTGTCAAAGTCCTACATTGTGTATAGGGCAATTTACATTTCTGTCAAAGTCCTGCATCATGTCCAGGCAATTTACATCTTATCTCAAAATCTTGTATCGTGTCTAAGTTATTTACAAAATCCTGCATCATGTCTAAGGAAATCTCCATTTTTTTCAAAAGTCTTGCATCGTGTCCAGGCAATTTACATTTTTTGTCAATGTCCTGCATCATGTCCAGGCAATTTACATTTTTTGTCAAAGTCCTGCATCATGTCCAGGCAATTTACATTTTCTATCAAAGTCCTACATTGTGTCCGGGGCAATTTACATTTTTGTCAAAGTCCTACATCATGTCCAGGCAATTTACATTTTCTGTTAAAGTCTTGCATCATGTCCAAGCAATTTCCATTTTCTGTCAAAGTCTTACATCGTGTCTAGGCAATTTAAATTTTCTGTCAAAGTCCTACATTGTGTATAGGGCAATTTACATTTCTGTCAAAGTCCTGCATCATGTCCAGGCAATTTACATCTTATCTCAAAATCTTGTATCGTGTCTAAGTTATTTACAAAATCCTGCATCATGTCTAAGGAAATCTCCATTTTTTTCAAAAGTCTTGCATCGTGTCCAGGCAATTTACATTTTTTGTCAATGTCCTGCATCGTGTCCAGGCAATTTACATTTTTTGTCAAAGTCCTGCATCATGTCCAGGCAATTTACATTTTCTGTCAAAGTCCTACATTGTGTCCGGGGCAATTTACATTTTTGTCAAAGTCCTACATCATGTCCAGGCAATTTACATTTTCTGTTAAAGTCTTGCATCATGTCCAAGCAATTTCCATTTTCTGTCAAAGTCTTACATCGTGTCTAGGCAATTTAAATTTTCTGTCAAAGTCCTACATTGTGTATAGGGCAATTTACATTTCTGTCAAAGTCCTGCATCATGTCCAGGCAATTTACATCTTATCTCAAAATCTTGTATCGTGTCTAAGTTATTTACAAAATCCTGCATCATGTCTAAGGAAATCTCCATTTTTTTCAAAAGTCTTGCATCGTGTCCAGGCAATTTACATTTTTTGTCAAAGTCCTGCATCGTGTCCAGGCAATTTACATTTTTTGTCAAAGTCCTGCATCATGTCCAGGCAATTTACATTTTCTGTCAAAGTCCTACATTGTGTTCGGGGCAATTTACTTTTTTGTCAAAGTCCTGCATCATGTCCAGGCAATTTACATTTTCTGTTAAAGTCTTGCATCATGTCCTAGCAATTTTCATTTTCTGTCAAAGTCTTACATCGTGTCTAGGCAATTTAAATTTTCTGTCAAAGTCCTACATTGTGTATAGGGCAATTTACATTTCTGTCAAAGTCTTGCATCATGTCCAGGCAATTTACATCTTCTACGAAAGCCTTACATCAGGCCTAGGTAACCTACTGTCCTATCCACGTTCAGATTCACATAAAATCCCTTTTTCACTTGCCTTCCCTCATGTATAAGGAAGAGTGTGTTCATGTCTTTGCTTACTCTTAGGTTGGGCCATCTTTTCACAGTATTCGCTGCCCAAACCTAAGAGACAAGCAAAGAGGGGCAACTATAAACACCCCATCTCATAATTAAATAAATAAGGATGGTCAAAATAAAAATTAATTAATTGATTAATTAAATAATTAACCAATAAAAAGCAAAATGGAATTGAAAACAACAAATATAAATTCACCATCAAATATAAAGAAATTAACAAAAGTAAAAAAGAGGAAATTAGGATACCTCTTAAATGTATTAAATGAATCAATTAAGCAAAACAACAAAATATATAGATATATATATAACAATAATAGTTTAAAAATAAATAAATAAAAAGTAACTAAATAAAATGAAATAATATACAATGCTGATAACAAAACAACAAAAACCATTATGGTGGTAGGAACAAAAACCTTCCAAGTGGCCCTGAAGCACTGTAAGTCTGCTGTAACAGCATTATGAGCACTTGCACCAAAATGAATCTTGCATGTCATAGGGCTCAAGAAAACAGAAGAACAAATGGGTACTGAGCATGAGAATGACGAGAGCTGCATGCATGCATGAGTCTTCTGTGATGTTATGAACAGATGGCTCAAGGGAAAAGCAGTAGCTATAAAGGAGAAAAAAGGAAACAAATAGCACTGAGAGAAGGAAGGCAGAGGAGCTTTAGTTTATAAAAAGAGTAAGAGAGTGCGAGACCAAGGAGAGGAGAAGAGAGTGCGAAACCGAGATAGAGGAGAAAATTTGAGCTGAAAAGAGTGAAGAGAAACCAAGCTACAGAAGAGTGAAGACAAATCGAGAGAGAGGAGAAAAACTTAGCTGAAAATGAAAAGTCACGGACTAAAAGAGAAGTTGTAAACCAAAGAGTCACACCATCGCCTAGCCTCCTCTTTGTTGACCTTCTAGGTTAGTTAGTCTATACACATGTGGTTTGCATTTTACATGGCAACAGTGTGTTTCCATTTTATCTCATGTTCATTAATCCTACTCTCTATTTTACTCACTTCCTCCCTCACTCTTTCCTTCTGCTTGTTTTATTGCCATTGAGCATGGGTTTTCCTTCATCTTCCCCTCATTTCCCATACCATGTGAGAGCTACCATCACCCAAAAAAAACTACTCTGCTCACACTTACCAAAACAGAGGTAAACAAAGGCAAGGAAGACATTGGAAAGGTTGTCAGGTTCCTCAGTTTACAACATTGTATCTTTTCTGTTTCTTTTTTCTGCTCTTAGCATTAATCATGGTCGCTACACCTCTCTTCTTTCATCTGTCATAAAAACATGGCTACAGTCTCCGTTTCATGCCACTGTCAAGTTGTCATTAAAGGAAGCCAAGTTGGCGTTTTCTAAAAAATAATTGAAGGTGAGTCAAGAAGGAAATAAGAATGATCCCTGAACATATATATATATATATATATATATACGTACATACATGTGGGCATATATGTATAAGAAAAGAAATGAACCAAAAGGAGGAGTTTCTGGTTTCCAGGAAGATTACGTGCATAGGTCGCGTGTTAAAAGGGAAGTCATTTAAAGGCAAGGATGATGTATATATATATGTATATATAAGCATGTATGAAGAAAAAGTGAACCAAAGGGAGTTGTTTTCAGTTTCCTGGAAGGTTCGTGCATGGCATCTTAAATTCTTTTTTTTCTAATTGTTGTTTGGTTTTTAATTATCATTATTATTACTTCATGTGTTTTTTTTTTATGTCAATATGAAACTAATCTTCGTTCTATAAGTAAGGTTTTAACAAAATCCTTATATGAGAATATCATTCTCCTCGAGCGCTCGGGGTTGTGTAATATTTCAATCTCCTTAAACCTCCAAAATTAGTATGTTTAAAAATAAATAAATAAATAATAACAATGCAAAAATAAATATTTTAATTAAATATTTTTATTCTTTACGAAATGATTGGGTCGGTGTTTTATAAAATTTAATTAATTAAAAGTGTTTCGTGGGACTTGGGTCCTTGCAGGCTTAGGGGAATCGTCTTGTTAAAAATAAGGCTAAAATAATTTCAATTTCAAAACTCTTAATAATACATAAAAATAAAATCTTATCATTATCGTGTGAGAATATTATTTTCCGTGAATGTTTAGGACTGTGTGAGATTTTAATTTCCATAAACCCTGAAAATTAGTACATACTTGTTTTAAAATAATAATAACAATAATAATAATAATGTAAAAATAAATATATTAATTAAATATTTTTTATTATTTACAAAATGATTAAGTCGGTAGTTTATATAATTTAATTAATAAAAAAATGTTATGTAGGACTTAGGTCTTTATAGGCTTTGGGGAATTGATCTTATTAAAAACAAAACTAAAAGAATTTTAATTTCAAAATGTTTGAAAAAATGTGAAAATAAAATCCCAAGAATTCCCAAATGTTTTATTCCATATTTTAGGTTCTCACGTGAGATCGCTCGTCTCCTCAAGCACCTAAAGGTTAGTTAGTAGAGACTATGTGAGACATTGAGTCTCCTCAGGTTTCAAAAATTAACATTTAAAATATTGGAATGAATTAATGAAAAAAAAATAGGGAGGTCTGTCCAACCTATTATGTAACTAAAAATCCTAAGAATATTTTTCATTTTAGTTTTACTTTAAGTTTCCAATAAATTCTAATTTAAAAAAAATATGTACAAAAATCATAAATTCATAAATCATAGAAATATTTTTCCATTATGGTTTAAAATTTAGAATAAATTCTAATAAAAAATATGTATATAAAAATTAATTAAAAGTCCTATTAATCATAATCTCACGTGTAAAAATTAGAAAAATCTAAAATTTCAAAAATTATATAAATTCAAAAATTTTGAAAAATGGATTTCCATTATAATTTCATTCTAATTTTAACAATAAATTTTAATTTTAAAAAATCCAAAAAAAATACATAAATTCAAAAATTAGAAAAATGATCTTATTTTCGTCCTAATTTCAACGATAAATTCCAATCTTGAAAATCCAAAAAATGAATAAACAAATAAATTCAAAAATCTAAAAATATTCCTTTCATTATAATTACATTTCAATTCCAAAAAATACAAACCCCCAAAAATCCTAAAAATCTTATCCCATAATCATTTCATTTAAATTTCAAAATAAAGATTTGAAACACAAAACTAAATAAAAAATTAAATAGAGAAAATGAAGAGATTAGAAGAGTCTGATTAATCAGGTTGTCGTAAATTATAACACACAAACTAAATTTTGATACCGTTTTGTTTACGAAAATCTATTTAATTTGAACTCTCATGTTCTCATCACAAAAATTACAAATCCTCAGCTAATAGATATGTCATTTTGGTCGAACTACGTGAACTTTGATCCCTATCACTGGGTACATAGGCCCTAGGCTTTTAGCCTAGGTCAAGTATGCCCTTTTGTAAATATCTATTTGTTTATTTTCATTGTTTTTGTTTTTGTCTTCCTGGTTTAACACGCATCTATGCCAATAAAAGGGTAATTGAGATAAATTTAAGGTCATATTTTATTTTAGTTGACTAGTTTAAGGTAACCGTCCTTATGGACAGGTGTTGTGGGGTGCCTAACACCTTCCCCACACTCAAATAGACTCCCAAACTCATCTATGATTTCACAAATCATTTTGCCTTTTTCTTTTTATTTTAAATTGGTTTCCCAAAGTTTTCCATAAAAAATTTTGGTGGCGATTACAATAAATTGATTTTCAAAATTCATTTTAGGAATCAATTTAAACGCTTTTTATTCGTCTCTGTCGAAAGGTCGGTTATGACAACTATGATTTGCACAAGAACAAACATTGCACAAGCAATAGGATTGGTTAGTCGATATATGGCGAATCTTGCCCGAAAGCATTAGAATGCTGTAAAAAGGGTCTTACGATACATTAAAGGATCATATTTCACCATCAGAGGCTATATAAATTTAGTTTTTGCCAATGATCTTAACAATAACAAATCCACCAGTGGTTATGTGTTTTCTCTTGTAGGCAGAGCTGTAAGCTAGGTTTCAAAATTGCAACTTATTATGGTCACTTCAACAACTGAGCAAAATATATTGCAGCTACACATGCTAGGAAAGAAGCAATTTGGTTGCAGATACTGGTAGAAGAGATCGGGTACAATCCCGAGAAGATTACAATCAAAGTGTTCTCCACTTAGTGAAGAATCCAGCATTCCATTCTAAGACTAATGCTAAGATATATATATTAAAATAACTAAAAATTGTTAATCATTATAATAATGCCATTAATTTCAAACAAGTCTACAAGTTAGAACCTTGTCCAAATAGGCTTAAATCAATCCAACGTGCAATAGACTAATGCAAAACCCTAAATGAATGACGTATTCAACTCATTTAGGAAAAAAAAATATTAATTGATACTAACATATAATTTGATTATGACTAATATAATCAATCAGTTATTACATAATTGCATTAGTACGAGACAATATTTTCTCACATTTAGATAATGTCCTAAACATACATGGCTAATTAATTTAATGCCATGAATAAATTCAATAATTTGCATAGTTTAACTCATTAATTGATTAATGCTAATCCACCAAAATTAAGTCATAAAAATAATAATCTAACAATTTCTCTTTTCAATTTCCAACTTACTTTCAAGATTTTAAATTTCTTTCACAAAGGATTATTGAGATAATTAGAATTCTTTTTAAAATTAAAGTGACATGTGTTTCATGTCAAACTAGTTTATTCGCTCGAGCAAGAGATTATTAATTTGATTTACTACATGTCAATAAATTTTAAACTAACGATATTCAAAAAAATTTTAATTTAAGAGATGATTAATGATTATTTTACTATTTTTTTCATTAACTACGAAGAATTTATACAAATCAATGACTTTTTTATTTTTTTTCCATTGATTATTACTCCTATTTTAGTAAAATAGAAAAGAGAGGTATATCTATTTAATATGTTTTTAAATTCTAATAAAAAAGTAGAAGAGAAGTGCTTATTACTCCTATAGATAAGCCTTTTTCTTTAATTTAGGCACCACAATATGTCTATACTTGAAATTCGCTATGAAGGTATAAACAGAGTTTAAAAAATTAATCAGAAAAGATTTATAATTTGGTTCGTTCAAAAATTATCAGTGTGAGAAGGTTTACAATTTTGTCTGGTTAGAAATTGCAAGTAGAAGGGGGTTTGTAATTTAATTTATCCATTCAAAAATCATAGTAGTTTAATTTTAGTGGAAATACCCTACGAAATTGTGCATGTTGATCTATTTGGGATCCAAATCATGTTAAATTCTTGAGTTATTTTCTCATTGTTTTGTCATTATTTTATGTGATTGTTTTGCTGTCAATCCCTTCGTAATCCATGTCCATCACCAATTATTTAATTAATAACACCCCAGTAAATACGTTTTCTTGTATTAAATTATTCCTAGTTATTTGGATATTTAGATATTCACGTGAGAATGAATCACTTACTGTACGCATGTGTTGTAATAAATATGGGCCAATATTCGAACTTTATCCAATAATCCTGATTTAAATACATTTTAAAATATAATTTAATTTTTTTAAAAATTATAAAACATAATATTGTAGATTATTTTTTATATAATATAATGTTCTGTTAAAGTAAAAAAATTGAACAATTTTTAATAATTTATAGTTTATTTCATATACGTTGCAGTATGTTTATCTTCATTATGGTGTCATTCTGTGTAAAAAATTATCTAAAATATTAATATGTCTTATAACAATTTTTTTTAAAAAAAAATTATTTTAAGATTAAATTATAGTTTAAAAATATCTTTATATGTAGATCACTGGATAATATTCTCATCATTCTTTTGAAGTGTACAACAGGGGCAAAACCATGGTCTTTCTCCACACAGCATATCTTAGTATTGCTCTATGTCTTCTTTGAAGTGGTGGGAAATTACAAATTGTTATCATTATTAATTGATTACCACTTCAGTATTTAAGTATCATCAACACGTTGTAAAACTATTTATTGTGTAACATAGAATTTACCTAAATTTGTAAGTAAATTATTTATTAATTCTTTTTTTAATAAATTGAATTGTATAAAATTCTTCATTAGTCAATAACGTAAAGTCAAACATTTTTCCACCACAATTGGTATACAGCACTTGTACAATGATTTATTCTTAAGTTCTAGGTTTCTGTATAAGTCTAGTCTTAAATTATCTTAATAATATTCCCTAGTGACATTTTATATTATAAAAGCATCTTAATTAAGTACTAATTCCAAAAAATTAAATTTTAATAATCAAAATAAAAAACATACCAGCGGTTCAATTGCAATCAACTTATGATATAGAATGCTTTTTGAACTAATTAAATGCTTTTTCAAAGGAAAACAACGCTATTTGAATTGAGAAAACGTGGAAAGAATTGGAGCCTCTTATTATTAATGCTAGAGAATGGGGATGAAATTCAACTGTATAATTCATCAATAATATATTTAATCATAAGTATGTACATTTTGTACAAATAACTGTATATTTATTCAACTAAATTATGCAATTTATTATGTTAGTATTAATTAAGTGTATGATTATTCATTCTTTTACAATTATAACACTAGTTAGATTTATTGCTAACTTCTTCGTATTGTAGTGTAGATTTTGTTTTTTATGGCCCCTTTCCCAAAACTGATTTTGAGTGAGAAAAGAAAAAAAAGAAACAAAACTAACTTTCTCCAATAAAATAAAATCATGAGAAAAATTATTACTCTTTTTGAAGACGAAAAATACACCTAATATCAAATTCATATTTTTACAAAATTTTCATTTATTATTCTATAATATGGGTCTCCTCTTCCTCTTGATTGTTTCAATGGACCAAAAAAAAAAAAATTATATTTGAATGACAAAAATTTGATCATAATCAGAATTTCTATCATAAATTTTTATAAACTTATTTTTATGTATCTTCATAAAATTGAAAACCTAATTAAAGTTTATTATAATTCATGTTCAAAATTATTTATTAATTCAAAAAAATA
The DNA here is from genome assembly GCA_037074485.1 of Delonix regia. Taxonomy (NCBI): domain Eukaryota; kingdom Viridiplantae; phylum Streptophyta; class Magnoliopsida; order Fabales; family Fabaceae; genus Delonix; species Delonix regia. The sequence continues at coordinate 7,892,912 of CM073455.1, forward strand.
GTTTCAAAGTCATATATATATATATATATATATCAAGAAACTGTTTTTGTTGTAAAGAAAAAGAAGCTGAGTATATTTTGGAAATTTTACGTCATTTTTCCCTTACATGATTCTCATCACTTTAATTAAATTTTATTTTATTAAAGCTTTGAAAATTTGGATAAAATCAAACGTAATTACATAAAAAAATATACCACTTGAGGAAACCACCAATTTTATTTCTCTTTCTTCTCATGTCAACTATGTCCATCTATCCTCTGTTTCTGTCTAATTTGGTCAAAACCAGCATAAGCATACTGGTATTAGTTAATACCAGTATGTGTCAGATTATGTAAGCTGTTATAGACTGATTAAAAGTTGGCTAAAAGTGTCTTTTCGATCGGGCAAGTGGTGCCTCTAGGTCCCAATCAATTTCGACTTAAAACGCAACTTAAGAAAAAAAAAAAAACAAAACATCATAGAATTATCTTTTCCCAACAAAGCTTTCAAACAAAATGACAGAAAAATAATATAGCCTCTATTTGTTCAACCTGATGTCTTCACCCACTTTAATTAATGAATATTGAAACGCCTATTTTGTAAAAAATAGTCATATACATCTATATTAATATACATGTCAGATTATATTAAATATGATACACCGTGTTTTTTTGAAGCAAATTATGATACAATATATATAAGTCATATTTGAACACTTTAAATCCTAAACAATGGCTTTTTGAGCCTAATATGACAATTTAAATAAACAAAATTTAGATCCGTTTGTCCCAAATTCTTAATCTTTTTTTTTTTTCAATGTTTTAGATGATTCACCATGGCGAATCCTTGAATATTTTTAGATGATTTGCTACAATATATGGCAAATCATCATTGAATTTTTTTTATTTTTTTATAGATGATTTGCCATAGTATATGGTGAATCATCTTTGGTATGACAAATCATCATTTATTATTATTTTTAAATGCTTTTAATGATTTGTCATAATATATGGTGAATCACCTAATGATTCAGATGTAGAATAAGAAAAAAACTCAAATTGTCAAAATCACATGGAACTAACTAAAATAAGGTTTTTGGTGAAAAAAATTCCTAAGATATTTTGTTGAATTAAGAAAAAAAAGGAAGGGAAAAAATTAATCATCAAAATAATGATTGCTAGTTCTACAACAAAGTCTTTTAATAGCCTATCATGGTCGAAATTGCATCTAAGGTGGAGTGTTGTCATCATCATTGTCATCTCCTACTTCTTAATGTACGCATATCGTAGACGGAGGATAATATAAATTGAATGAAGAAGAATGAGCCGGATGAATCAATTGTTATAGGGTGACAAACCCATGGTGCATCGTATGCAATGATCCACCAACATCAAAGAGTGGAGTGGTATAGGTAGTGGAGAATGTTTGATCAAATAATGATGTGAATGCTCCAGTTCTAAGTTGCTAATCTAAAAGTGTGGGGAGAAAACATTATGGATCACGAGACTGGACATGTAACTGTGTATGAGATGCTATATAGGTAGAAGGGCTTGTATATCTCTAGAATCCATGTTTTAATAGTGACCCCCTTCATCGAGTATCGGTTCTAACAACCATATGGTGTGTTTGATGAACTTGGCCAAGATGTGTGATAAATTTGAGGACATCTAAATAGCTGTTCACAAGATAGCTACGAATCCAACATCCCGTTCCAATTTCATATGCACTAAATAATAAGGCATGCTTCTCAATATCCCTGAGCTGATTGTTACCCAATGGTAGAGATAACAATGTGTCTAGCATATAATTATCCATATGTTGAGATGTCATGTTCAAAACCACCTCAACAGTATAAATAAATGCATATAACTCTGGACAACGTAATTAGGATGGAAACCATGAGTTTGTTTCCCACATTGTTTGCACATCATAATCATCTTCCAAGCTACATACTCGAAACCTTGTAGGATTTAATGGCACTAGATTTCTGTATACTAACTTAGACATTGCCTGTATGGTACCCAATTGAAATTTTTGTCCTACCAACTCCTTTAGCCTCTCCAAAAGTGACGTTAGCATTAAACTCTCATTATTTTCACTCTATCACACTTAAATGTTGCATCATCATTCATCTGATGTATTTCTCCATTTGCATAAATGCAAATTAGCTTTATCCTACAACTCATTATATTTTCCTATAACAATGCTTAAATGTAAGAACATACAGATGTTATTCCATGCTGACTATTAGTTATTTTTCATCCCCATTATTTAACGTTTTACATTATTATACTTAATTTACTAATTCATGTATCAATTAATTATATTTCCATTCTACTATTTTTTCCAATCATTACAACTTATCATATTTCCTCTATTGTTGTTCTTGGTATGTTTTTAATTATATCCAACATAATAGATAATTCTTACAATAATTATGATTTCATCGAATATTATAATTTATTTTTTGATAATTAATTTTTCCATTTTAATTATATAATATTCATCACTTTATGAAAAATTTTCTACTTTTTCTTATCGCTTTTGTTATTTTTTTAGAATTCATTTGTGTCCAAACTAATATAATTTTTTTTCAATCATCATAACTAATTTCTGAATTTAATATTAATTTTTGTAATTAATTATCATATTATCCATAAGTAATTATGTTCCCAAAATGATAATTACTACTATTCATAACTCTTTGAAATCAAAATCTTACATTTCTATAATTTTTTTCTCGTTACTTTGATTATTAACATTAATTTGCATACAATTATTTGTTTTCAACAAAGGAATAGCAGCATCAATAACGACTATTTTTCTGTCCTTATTATTATACTACATTTTTGGAAGTTGATACTAATTTTTAAGGTAGATAATTTTTTCCCAGCATACAAATATTCTTATAGAAATTTTACAATATTTTTTCTAAGTCTAATAATTATTTTTTTGCCAAGTTTTTTTTAGAATATAATTTTTTTCACCCCACACTTATTATTAGATAAAAAATTGCAACCAAAATAAACTCCCACAGAGATCATTAAGTAGATAGAAAAATCACACTCACTACATTCATATATCACATATCAATCTATGAATTACTAAATTAAAACTTTCTTTAAACTTTCACTAAATCAAAACAATAAATAAATAATATAAATATTTGGCAGATAATTTACAATAAATTTTCCTTAGCCAAAAGAGCACCAAAAATGGATCAATTGAAGAAAAGGGATAGATGAAGTTGGCAAATATGAAAGGAACAGAAGATGAGAAGCACTAGAACCAAAATATGATCTAAAAGTGTGGTAACCAATATTGTCAAAATCGCGATTCTACCTAGACTCGGAAAGGGGGGTTAGACTCGTATCGTAAAGTTGTAACGTAGAATCGTAAGAGTTTACCTACACCTGTTATTTAAGCTATTGAATATAACCATATCACATAATATTTCATACATAGTTCATAATTCATAATCTATAATATATAAAATTCAATAAACTCAGTAATCCATATCCATAATCCATAATATATAATCCAAATTAATATACAAAGTTCAATAAACCATGTAATCCATATGTCATAATCCATAATCCATAAGATATAATCCATCACATATAATACATAATAATCATTCAATTAACGTAACAAACTCTCAATATAAATTCAATAAAGATTATCAATTCCACAACTATCATTACTACCAGAATCTTGATCATCTTCTATATAATCTCCACCTATCTCATTCTCATTCTCATCATTATTATCTTCTTCTTCATCTTGGAAGTCATCATCAAAATCCATATTGTTAAATTGTTCACCAGTACTAGTACCACCAACATTAGCATCAAGCTGAACAACCAAATCACCAATTTCTATTGCCGCCGAAACATGATTAACTTGAATGGGTTCAAGAACCTCATCATCTGCCTCCACATTATCTTCATTTCCCATCTCCTCAGTTATCCATTCATCATCAGAATGAATATCATCAAAATCATAAACATGAGTTCTTGTAGTTTGCTTATTTTTTAACTTCAAATTGCACATCACAAATGCCAAGTTATTCATCTTCTTTTGGTGCAGGCGATTTCTTTTCTTGGTATGAATCTAAACAAAATAAACAATGTTAATAAGTATTCTAACCCCTAAAAAAATTAAAATGAAAATAAAGAAAGAAAGCAATTTATAATTTTACAATTACTTACCCTTTCAAAAGCACTCCAATTACATTCACATCCAGAAGAGCTGCAGCATAAGCTAAGAATGTGAATTGCCAATCTTTTAAGTTCTAGGCATCCATCTCCATAAGCTTCCCACCATTCTGCTGGGGCCAACTGTGTTCTTAATGTCTGTGCAGAACCACAACTAAACATACCCCTTGCGAAATGGAATTTGACCAATTGGAACTCAATTTTGTCTCTTTCTCCCTTATCTTCAACTAGTCTTACTACGCATTCATATAGCCCTTGCTTAACCGTATGATCAACTTGGAAGTCAGTGTTGAAGTGGAAATAAGGATTGAGGTAATACGCAACTGCATGTAAAGGCCTATGCAATTGAGCATCTCACCTTTCGTCAATTATGTTCAATACAGGCTCATAGCTGCAATAATCAACAAACAATCAAGCTAAAATATATTAAAGATAAAGACACTAATATAAGGTATATATGTTTGTATTTACCTCCTTGAAACATTATTCAAGTTCATCTTAATTTTTGCCTTTGCACCTTCCATTGCTTCATATATGAATCCCATGGCTGGTTTTTCCTCTGAATCCACTAAGCGAAGAACTTTAATAAGAGGAGCAGCAGCTTTAAGGCAAGTAATCATATTCCTCCACAACCGGCTATCCATAACACTTCTTGCCACTTCCTTCCCATCCTTGGTAGCAGAAAATTTGCTATCTTTCCATTCCTCAGAATTAAATAGATTTATCAATGCCGCTTTATGGTCATTAAGACAACCTATTGTCAAATAAGCAGTGGCAAAACGAGTCACAGCTGGCCTAATCAAGTCTCTCCCTTTTGTGAATTTTCTTAACATATTGATAAGCATTGATCTTGCATAAATGTAAGTTGTAATTCTTCTGCCCCTACTTATGGTTTCTTTATGCAACTCTATTTTCTTTTCCAAGTCCTCCAGCATCAAATCAATGCAATGAGCTGCACATGGTGTCCAATACAAGTGTTTTCTTTTCTCCATTAATTTTTGTCCAGCTGCCTTGTAATTTGCAGCATTATCAGTTATTATTTGCACCACATTCTCCTCTCCCACTTTCTCAACAACATCATCAAGCATCTCAAACACTTTGTCAGTAGTTTTAGAAATATGAGAAGTGTCTAGTGAATATAAAAACACGGTCCCTTTAGGACTATTAACCAAAAAAATACTAATGGAACGCCTCTTATTATCCGTCCACCCATCAGACATAATTGAACAACCCATTTTTTTCCATTCTTGTTTAAACTCTTCAAGCATGACATGTGTGTTCTTAACTTCCATATTCAAGTATTTTTCTCTAATCTCATGGTAGGATGGAGGCTTAAACCCTTGGCCATATCTCCCAATAATCTCACACATCTTAATAAACTCAGGGTTTTTTACACAATTAAAGGGAATGGCACTTGTGTAAAAAAATCGGTCTACTTGTTGGCAAGCTTCTTCCCTAATATCTTTCTTGAACATGTGATTAATGGTAGATTGTGAACTACCTTGGCCACCGCTATGTTTTTTGGGACCTTTCAATAAATTTAAAAGGTCTTGGGAATTTGAATGTCCTTGAGTACCTAGAGTTTCTTCCTCACCAACATCAACCCATTGTTTTTTCCTTTTAGATGATGCACATTTAGCATCAATAACATGTTGTAAAATCTGTGCCTTAACATCTTCTGGAACACTAAGACATGATTCAACATCTATTCTGGTACCAGCTAAATAATGTTTAAACCTATAGACTCCTCCACTATAAGTCTTGCCACAATAACTGCATTTAACTTTTTTACCATCTCCACTAACATCTATCACATGTTTCCACCCTATATCAGATCTATTACCAGGAAAATTCTTTCTTCCAGCAGCTACATTTTTTCCAGTAGGAACTGATGGAGCACTTGCACTTGAAGACATATTTCCTTTGATTTATTACAACAAAACAAAGATGAATAAATATAAGAGATCAATTCATAGTTCACACAATAAGTTTTATTTGTTCAAAAATGGAAAAATCTTATATTCACTCTTCAAGTAGAAAATGTAACCACCAATGAGAATTACCAATTCATAATATGACAGTAAATCCTTGCATCTCATGCAAATTTAATTAAGCATCTAATACTCTTAGCCAAAACAAAAAATTAAAATGATAGACATTGATATAAAGATCAAGAAGAAAAAAAAATGGAAGACATTTATACACTGTAATACAAAATAATTTTGAACAAACTTAACATCTTCATTGCTATGCTTATATGCCTATATCTAACTAATTGTTCAGTAAATGTAAAGGGAGCACAAGATATTTGCATATAACCCTCAAATAAGGCAAACAGAATAAATTTCTTGCACATTCTGTAATTGTTTTATATAATTTGCATTGAACCATATACCATTCGAAGCAGTGAAGCACCATTCCATTTCAAAGCATAACAGATTCAACAAAATGTAAGGATCAAACATTGCACAGAAACATAACAAACACAACAAGAACAAGCAGCTGCAGCACCATACCATTTCGAAACGTTTATCTACCATTCGAAGCAATGAAGTATTATTCCAAGTTTCCAACCATAAGCAGTAAATGAGCTTCGAAAATACCTGGTGGAGGAAGGAATGAGACAAACCAGCAGAGGCAGAGGCAGAGTATCACTGGCAGGCAGAGGCCGAGTACTGTGAGGACTGAGGAGAGGCCTAGCAATCTGAGGAGAGAGGCCGAGCACCATGAAGCGAGCAGAAGATTGTAAACCGCAGACCACCGTGAGTAGTGAGGAGAGAGGAAGAGCAATGGCACTGAGATGAGAGCACCGTGAGCGAGCAGTGATAGTGAGAGCACAGTGAGCAGTGAGGAGAGAGGAAGAGCAGTGAGAGGCTGAGAGAGCACCGTGTTCGCGACGGTCATGCTCAGGCGAAATCTGCAGTCTACGATGTTCACCGTTCAAGCTAGGGATTTTGCTTCGATTTCGAATGCTTCAGTTCTGCCACTGTTTCTGTCACACACGCAAGTCACGCCAACCTTCAATTTAGTTCGAGTCTTTCTTTAGTTTCAGAGTTTCATTTTTTTTTTTGGCAGCTTATGGTAAGTGGACTTTGGGCTGAAGCAATTTTGTGTGGGCTAAACCAGTGTTTTTTTTTGCAGAGAAAATGAGGCATCTGAATTTGGGTTGCATAAATGGGCCATAGGTAGAATCATCTAACTCGGACAAACTCGCCGATTCTACCGATTCTATGCGAGTCAGTACCGAGTTTGACCGAGTTAACACTGATTCCGATTCTTCTTGCGATTTAACACGAAAATGCTACCTAAGATCATAAAATCGTCAATTCTAACGAGTTAAATCGCGATTTTAATAACATTGGTGGTAACATATGAAAGTCTGGGAGAGAAAATTATGAGAACAGGAAGATGAAAAACACAAAAAGCAAATGTGAGGAAGAAGCAATATGAGACCGCATATATAAAGACAAATTCAGTTTGCATATGGATAACATTTCCTTCCAACCAATTAGATACAACAATTGTTTTTTTTTTCTCCATTAGCAACGCACCACATGTCCAGTCATTAAATTTTTCACTGTTACCTTCTTATTTTAGTTGCTTTTCATGCCTGGTCAAGGTCAAAGTTGACCCTTACTGGTCAGTAGTAGGTGACAACAAAGAGACTAATCTTATTATTTTTCTTTAAAAATAAAAGCAAATTCGCCACCGTAGTAGGTGAATCCACTATGGAAAAGTATTGAGCCCTACGTTGGGGGCAAATCCAATCTGAAATAAAAAAAAGAGACCAAATTAAAAATCCTAGTATTTACTTTTAGTCTTTGTGGATTCTACAAATTTTCTTTTTTTTAATATATGTGGCTCAAATAGGTGCGAGAGGATTCAATAATGAGTTTGGCTTATCTTTTAGAATTATTTTTTTTTTGGTAATCGTCTTTTGAAATTTTAAGAGTGAAAGCAAGGAAAACTACCCTATATATATATATATGGCAAAATGTAAAGGAAGAAGGACGACTAACCAATTTTTGGCCGCATGATTACCTCACCAATATTTTGACCCAACTGAGATAACGATACTCATATTTACTTATTAACTTTAATTTTTTTAATTCAAAAAACTTTGCTTTTATATATATAGATGTCAAAAGCGAGAACTAAACTTGGATTTTTATTAATTTCATGTTTAATATATCTTTCTCACTTTGTTTATATTTCATATGAGTATATGTGAATTGAAGCCAAATCTTAAAACTTATGTATTAATGGTCAATGGTCATGTTCGTAATATACTATGATGATGTGCACAAAAGTTGGATTCTCAAAAAAAACAAAAATTAACGAACATGTCAAATAAATGTTGCGATTAACAATGTTGTGAACGTTGAAAATTGTGGTACATTTAATAAAATATTTTGGTCTTAGCTCTGGGCAGGACCTTCGAGAAAGAGGTGGGCCTATGGCGGGGACAATTATTATTAACTATGCTTAATATTTCCTTATCATCGCAGTGTATTGTATAGCAAGACGTGTATTGAAAGGAAGTCTAATGAATCGTTGGCTTCACTTGTGTATTTTTATCAGATATGGAAAAGGGAAAAAAAAAAAAAAAAGGAGTGCAAATGGTAAATTCTCTAGTCTATATATGAATTGTTCCACATATTGAATGATTTTAGTAGGAATAGGCAGGATATGAAGGTAAATAATTAATTTGTGGATAAAATTAATTGGCCCAATGGTATCATTCAAACCAACCACGTAGAAGACATGTCAGATTCACTGCTCACCATTATAATATGTTAGGCTGCTCATTTATTCAAGTAAGTTTTCCAAAATGTGGACACAAAACAAATTTAAATTTATGTTTATTAAATGCAATTGTTGATACATAATATATTGTTTAAGGGTTTTGTTAACAAAGATCATTAATCAATAAAATTAGTCTGTAAGTATTAGAATTTTATGTGCTTGCACTCTTTTTAAAGGATTTTGCTAACAAGTGTTTTTAGGACACTAGTTAAGGATTATTTATTGCACATAATAAATTATAATTAACCAATAAAATTAGTAAATGATCATTTCTTGTACTAATTACCAATAATAATAAATGCTTATAGAGTAATTTTATTCATTAAAATTTATTTATTATGTGTAATAAAAATTTATGACCAATGCCCTAAGACACTAGTCAGAGAAACCCTTTTTCAGAAATGCAAGTAGTATGAAGTAATAAAAATATTAAAATAATGATATTAATATGTTGAGAAGACATTATTATTAGGTATTATTTATAATAAATATGTTAAAAAGATATTACCTAAAATTTGAAAAATATTATTAATTTGCACGATAAAACGTTATAATCAGCTATTATTCATGCAACTTGAATTCGTCTTATAAAATCCACCTTGTAAACCATATATTCATTGTAGTTATGCTGAAAAGCTTGCCTTTCCATATTCACAAAGAAATTAAACGTTTCGTTTGATAGAGAATTAGTTCATACAAGACAAATAAATATTATAACATATATATTAAATATATTTTCAACGAAACTCATATATCTAGATGGTTTGAAGTTCATTTTGTTAAGTGGAGACTGGAGAGTCTAACGGTATTTATTAGAGCTTAATTGGTCAAACTTCTGAAAAAAATATAAGCAGTTTAATTTTTGTTTTTTTTTTTTGGTCCAAATTTCTGTTCGGTCCCTTCCCAAACTGATTTTGAATGATAATAATTTTATATTTTGATGTGACAAGAATAAAAAAAAATTCATTTAAAATAAAATTATAAGCAAAATATTATTACTTTTAAGACAAAAATACACTTATTCAAAGTCATTGATAATTACTAAATTTCCCTTTATAATTTTCATCTTTATGACGGATAAAAAGTGTTATATTTGAATGATAAAAATATTAATTATAACCAGATTTGATTATAAATTTCTTATATACTTATTGTATGTATTTTTGTGATAAATTAAGAAGCTAATTAAATATAAATTTATTCATATATTCAAGCAAATATCAATTCAAAATCAGGTATCTGGAACTTTTACGTCATTAATCCCTTACTTCATTCTCATCATTTCAATCAATTTTTATTTTATCAAGGCTTTCAAAATTAATTTTAAAAAGTTGGATAGAAATCAAACCTAAATACATTAAAAAAATATGCCACTTGAGATAACCACCAAGTTTTATTTATTTCTTTCTCACCTCAACTTTGTTTTTCGATCCTCTTTTTATGGTTAACTTGGTCAAAGCCAACTGTAGCACGTCAGAATTATTTTGATAATATCAGTAGATATCAAATTCTGTAACTCGTTAAAGACCCATTAAAAGTTGGCTAAAGTTGTTCCAATCAATTTCTAACATTAGAAAAAGCAGTTTAAAAAAAAAAAAAAAACTCCTAGAATCATCCTTTCGTCCAACAAACCTTCCAAACAAATGACTGAAAAATATTACAGTCCCTAAAATGTCGACAAATTGTTCAAATGAATAGTGACAAAGTCATATTTCAAGTGTTTTCTTTTTTATTAAACAAAATCTGCTTTCATTGATTTCAAAGGCGGGAATAAACTAGATTTTTATTATTATTTTTGTTTTCGTTTCACAAGTTGGCTCCTCTCGGCTTGAAACCCAATCTTAAAATTTATATTATATTAAATTTTTAAACGAATTAATTTGTGATCAAATTTAGTCGTAATGCAATTTCTTAGCAATAATTTTGCTGATACTGTCATTAGGACATGATGCCAAATGGCAATTAATTGTATCTAACTTTGTTAAACCTTACATCTACCAACCATTAAATAATGGCCTAACATTAGTTATACATTGCCATCGTTAAGCCATTATTAATTAAAGGGCCTATGGCCTAATAGCAATTATGTGTAACTGTTTAGCCCACTATTTAGTTTGACAATGCTTTTGCCTCATAGAGACTAACAGCCATTAGGTAGCCTAAGTCTTATTGTCTAATAAGTCTCAGCCCTAATCCCCCTCAGCCTCTCAAAACCTCTCTAGTCGCCATACATAGCTCTCCACATGTATTTACTTATTTTTCTTCCCATGCATATATAGGATGCTTTAAAGATTGCAACACCGGATCTCACGCATGAATAATATGGAATTAATTATCATTTTCCCTCAAGGACAGAGAGGTGTTATTAATTACCCTTATTTTTTGGCCATGTAGTATTATAAGTTCTGCATGTGTTCTCCCTCTTTTCAGTTTCCAACTTCCCTCAGGATCTTAAAGTTTTTCACCGAGATAATACGAATTACTTGCGTGAATTAAGTTGAAAGAATAATTCAAATCCCTGCTCAATGAAAGAATAATTAAAGCAATATCTGAAATTTGAAGTTGAGACTAATTAACAGTAATATGTTATATTGCGCTTGGATTTACAAATCATCTTAACTATATATATACGATATATTGTCCTAGCTGGTGCCAATGTGAATATTAGAAACTGCCGCATAAGGTTTACTTAAAAACGTTATCTGATTAATTTTAATAAAATATTTATTCATCAAGTACTGACTTAAATTAAAATTTTATAGAAAGGAAGTTGGTCGAAGTTCTACATTGTATATACTCAATGGTCAGGTGACTAAAATTAATATTTTATAGAGACAACAAGTTGGTCACAGGAGTGAAGGACTATATATAATTGATGACTCCAACAAGCTGAAACAACGAAGGCAACTAACATCGGTAATTGCAAGCATTATCTATTGCAAATAATAGAACTATGGCCCTGGGGAGTGCCTTCTTGCCCAATTCCTCCTTCATTTCATTTAGTATTGGAAAACATAGAAAACAAGGAGGGCTTCTTCTCTTCGATAGAGTTGGCTATCATCACCTCCAATGCTTTGCATCCCAAAAAAGTGTTTCTTTCCCTTCATCTCCAAGAAACTCAGCCAATTACCAGGCAAGCCTCTGGAGTTATGACTTCGTGCAGTCCTTGAACAATAATTATTCGGTAATTTTTCTTGGTCTTTATTACCTCCTTACATGAGGAATTGACAATAGATCAGGGCGTTCATGATCTTCTTTTCGTTGAAAATTAAATTCATATATAATATATAACTAACTTGCTGTTATATATAGGATGCAAAACACAAGGACAGAGCAAAGAAGCTGCTGGAGGACGTGAGGAGGATGATCGAGGAAAAAAATGCTGAAAAATTGGCAAAACTTGAGCTCATTGACGACATCCAACGCTTAGGCCTCGGCTATCACTTTGATAAAGAGATAAAAGAAGCTCTTGATAGTTGTGTTTCTTGGAATAGACGTTACAACACAAATCAGTACAGAAGCCTGCATGAAGCTGCTTTAAGCTTCAGGCTCCTCAGAGATCATGGCTTTCATGTCTCACCAGGTACCAATCGTTCTATTGTTAATGTTACTATTCCTTTACGGGTTTCAACCTTGTTTCGTCCTTATTTCAGCATCGCATGTACTGTGACATAATTGACGCAGATATATTTGAGGGCTTCAAGCAGCAAAATGGGAAGTTTAAGGCATGCCTTAGCAAAGATGTGAAAGGGCTGCTGAGTTTGTATGAGGCAACCTATCTCGGATACGAAGGAGAAGACATTCTGGAGGAGGCCATGGCCTTCAGTAGCGTTCATCTCAAAGACATGAAAGAGAATATAAATAACAATATTGTGTCGGAACAAGTGAATCACGCGCTGGAGCTTCCAGTGCATCGCAGAACGCAGAGGCTAGAAGCAAGGTGGTATATAGAGGCATACAGTAAAAGGAAAGACGCTAACAAGGTTCTGCTTGAAGCGGCCAAACTGGATTTTAACATGGTGCAGTCAACACTCCAAAAGGATCTCAAGGAAATGTCAAGGTTAGTTAAATTACATGCGTACCATATATATATATATATATATATATATATAGACGCCTTCCTGTATTTCTTAAAAAGAGAAGGATTGGCTAAGGAAAGAAAACAACATTTGAGGAACACAAGTTGAAGTTTCTACTTCAAAATCTAATTGGGATGACCGTACAAATTCTCTGTAAATTTTTCTTAGATTGGGTAGTTGTTTTTATCCACGTCGCGACAATTAGGTGTTTCCAACGTTAGAATTTGGAAATATAAAATAATGACAGTCAAAACATATTATTTTGAGAATTGTAATTATCTTTTGAAAAAAGATATGAAATTAATTTTCAATGTTAAAAGCAACATCTAAAACACGATGTAATATGAAGGAAGTCGTGATGGAAAAAATGGCGAAGATCATGGAAGAAAAATGACATGAAGGAATCCGGACAGTGGTCCACCCGCTGTAATAAGACAAGAAGGAAATTATAGTTTCTCAGCTTCTTTAATAATAATTATTATTATTATGTGCTAGAGCACTTTTATAATGTAAACGATATGTCGTCACTTAAATTTTGAGAAAAATGCAAGTTTGACCTCTCACATATGTCCAAAGTGTTAATTTAGTTTTACATAAATAAAAAATATCAAAATTGTCCTCTAAATATATTGAAAAACATAACTGATTTGATTCCCATGAAAGACCTTAATTTTTTTTTGAAAAAAATTATTTTAAAAGCTATTTTGATATTTTTATCATTGAAGTATCAAAGTAATCATAAGGCCAAAAGTAAATAACCTAGGTATACTTTTATCTTTAAATCTCAAAGAGTTCATCTTCAATACTCATGTTGTTGTACTTAACATTCAGTATTAGTACCATCAAAATTTTGCCAGATAGTTTAATTAAGCTTTTTGTGAAAGTCATGTACTCTAGTTTAAAATTATGATTGAGTTGGATTTTGACTTTTTTTGAAAATAACTTATTTGTCAAAATATAAATAAACTAATTCTTCAATAAATGTATTCAAAATTTAAACCTCAACCGAAAAAAAAAAGGTCAAATTAAGTTGAAATATTTGTAAATGTTTGTCTAAATATTTTAAGTCATCGACGTTGACGGGTATATACTTTTGAGTTTTGACAGATTTGATAATAAGTAGGAAACTCTTATTTATATTAATCAACTCGAAGTTGGTCTTGCTTTGAACAGGATTAGAAAGAGGAAGAATAAAATCTCTTTTGTTCTTTGCTCTTTCTCTTATTAGAATATTCAAAATAATATTTTATTTATTAAAAAATATTATATTTAGTCATTCATTTTTTAAAAAAAAATATGATTTACTCTTTTAATTTTAGGATTTAGGATTTGATAATAAAATTAAATTTGATAATTTTTTAAAAAATAAAAGATTATGTATGACATTTTTTAATAAATAAAAAATTATTTTAAACATTTCAATAAGTAACGAACTATACAAATAATTTTATAATAAGTTAAGAATTAAAAATATATTTTTTTTATGGACAAGAAGGAAGACATGTAATCCAAAGTAAAAATGGCTTAGTAGCAGTGTAACTTACAGTAAAATTCTCTTTCAGGTGGTGGAAGAGGATGGGACTAGCGACAAAGTTGAGCTTCAGCAGAGACAGGCCAATGGAGTGCTTCATGTGGACCGTTGGAATGATGTCAGAACCTCAACACAGTGATCTCCGCAAAGCACTCACCAAAGTCACTTCTTTCGTCACCACAATCGACGACGTCTATGATGTTTATGGCACTCTCGACGAACTTGAGCTTTTTACCTCCGCTGTTGAAAGGTTTGTTTTTTCTTCTGTATCTTCTTTTGAAAGACTTATTACGTACAACATGTGAATTCTTGACTGTGCTGCAGGTGGGATATCAATGCAGTACATGTTCTCCCAAACTACATGAAGATGTGCTTCCTAGCTCTCTACAACACCGTCAATGAAATGGCTTATGACACACTGAAAGAGCATGGCCAAAATATCCTGCCCCACCTCGCCAAAGCAGTATGTACTCTCTCACATCAACTTCACTACAAGCATATACATATATATATCACATTTCATTATAATTGATTAATGTCAACTTAAATAATTGTAACATTAAAGTGGGCAGACATGTTTAAAACATGGCTAATAGAAGCCAAGTGGTCACATGGCAAACATCTTCCGACATTCAAGGACTACTTCAAGAATGGATGGATGTCAGTGTCAGGAGTAGTAATGCTCATCCATGCCTATTTCCTGCTCCATCAAAATTTCTCAAAAGAGGCACTTGAATTCTTGGACAACCACCATGACCTCTTGCGTTGTCCGGCCATTATTTTTCGACTTTGCAATGATTTGGGTACATCAAAGGTACCCTTACCCTTAATAACTCTTTTACCACCTTATATATGATTCCGTCAAATGTGTACAATTCTAATAATATTGTTCAATATTAATCTTTTGTTGTTGGATTTACAGGCGGAGTCAGAAAGAGGTGAAGCAGCAAGTTCGATAATATGCTACATGCATGAAACTGGGGTCAACGAGGAGAGTGGTTACAAACACATACAGAGTTTGGTGGATGAAAGTTGGAAGAAGATGAACAAACATAGAGCCATCAATTCTACATTTTCAAAAGCTTTTGTAGAAACAGCAATCAATCTTGCTAGAATTTCCCATTGCACGTACCTATATGGAGATAGCCATGGTGCCCCAGATGCCTCGTCAAAGAATCGTACGCGATCATTAATTGTTGAACCCTTTAAGCTTAATTAGAGGCAGATCAATCCCTTGCAAGATTTTTATGAATATGTATATTATGCTGTCATGCCTTAGTTCTACCAGTGTAGTCCTTGAAGCTCTCAATTATATCGATGTTATTTACATTACATCATAATATATATATCTATCTATCTATCTACATATATATATATACACACGCCATCTTGCATATAAATTAAGCGATCTGATGTAAATATCCTGGAAGCTTTAAGTACCACATTGGTAAGTTTAAGGCATGCCTTACAAAAATGTGGAAAAAATGCTGAGTTTGTGGAGGTGGTCATGGCATTCCCTATCTTGCATCTCAAACACATTGATGGCATTGGAAATCTTATAATTTACAAGTCTACACAATTGAGTCTTTGGGTATTCCAAATAGAATAAAAAGAAATACTTCAAATCATTTTTATTTAACTCAGACATGTTCTAAAAAAAAAAATTAAGGCACTTTCAATTATTTGTTGACACAGAATAAAGTCAGGAAAAACCTCTTAAATACTTTCAACGAACAAATGGGGAATAAGATTGTGTTAAAACAAGCAAGTGACTATAGAATTTCAGTTACATTGTAGAACAGAAAGGTTAAAAGCAAGGTGGTATGGAGACTTATGCTAAAAGGAAAGACACGAATAAAATCTTGCTTAAAGCAACCAAACTGAATTTTAACACGGTGCAGTACTACAATCATTTTTACAGAAGAATTAGAATTGATTTTTTTTTTTGAAATTATCAAATGTTAAAGAATTAAAGTGTAATTTTTTGAGTAAGAAGAATATGAAATATATTTTAAATAAATGTTAATATATATTAATATAATTTATTTAATTCCAAGTATAAAAGTTTTGATGTCATTATATATTGAAGTTGAAATCATATTTATAATTATTTTTTGACTTGTTTTTATTTTTTATATTGAATTATAACTCTTCTTTTTAGTTCAAATTGATCCAATTTTTAAAATTATAATTATTTCAGCACAAATTTAATAAATTATAATTAATGAAAATGATCCAATTGCCAAAAAAGAGGAAAGAAAATGATCAGGTATACTGTCATTAATTAGCAAGCTTCTTGTTGGGCTTCCTTGTTGGGTTTTTCGGCCCTAATTGTTGTGTAGAGCTGTTGGGCTCCAACTAATTAATTACCTAAATCTGAAAACTAAAGACAAGAAGTGTGGGTAACGGTCCACTTGGCAATATGTATATAAAACTTGATTATATAAGTTTTCGTTTTGTCAATAATTAGATTATATAGGTTTATATAATGTGATTTATTTTTATAATATATTTAATGTATACATTAGATTACATAAATTTATATTTTGACTTGATTAAGTCTGATTTTATTCAAAATATTTTGATTTATACTTTTAGTTTAACCCCTTACATATAAAATATCTCTCAAGATAATCTGCCATATGAATTTTTTTTAATTCGGTTCTTTATAGATATCATTCAATCTAGTCTTACATAATTGTCTTTTCAATTTAACATTTCATAAATATATATCTTTAAATTTGATCCCTTATAAGTAAAATTGTTATCAATAATATATTAAAAAATAATTAATTTAAAATATACGAACTGAAATTGGACCCTCACACATAAGATATTTTTCAAATTGAACCCTTATTAGAGTTGTCTCCTCAATTCAGTCACTCACAACATTGTTTTTTTAATTTAGTCCATCATATATGTATATTTCTCTATTTGATCCCTAATTGAATTGTCTTCTCAATTTAGTCCCTCAAAGAATTGCCTTCTCCAATTAGTCCCTCTCAAAATTTTCTTTTCAATTTAGTCCCTTTCATGTGAATGTTTCTCCGTTTGATCCATAACAAATAAAATTGTTATAATAATATCCTTAAAATATAATATAATTTAAAAAAAATATGAGAAACATTAATGATTTTATTTGTGAGAAACCAAATTGAGAATTATCCCTATGTGAATGACCAAATTGGAAAATGCCATGTTTGTGAGGGACCATATCGAAAACCAAATTCCATGAGGCACCAAATTCATAAGTACTCCAAATGTGAGGAACTAAAACAAGATTTTAGTTATTTATTCTTTATTTCAAATTATAATATTTTTCATTCCACCTTAAATGTGTATTGATATATTACTATTAATATGATGTGTATAAGTGTAAGAAAAAATATCAAATTCTTTTTCTTTGAACATTGATGGTTATAATTTAACAATAAAATATATTTTTTGTCAAAATAGTTAATTTTTATCCTATTTAGTATTATATAGTGCATCTTCAAAAGTATACTACTATTTTAAATTAATTATTTTGCACAATTTAATAGTATCTTAAATAATGTCGTACCAAACATTGCATAACATTAAATTTTTATCAAGTCAAATATGTGAACACCTACCCCAAAAATAAATTAATTAAAAATATTAAATTAATAATTAATTAATGAATTAATTGATTAATTCATTTATTAAATAAGTATAAATTTTGGGAAATTGAAATTGAAAAATCCAAAATAATAATAAAAAGCATCTTAAAAAGGAAATTGAAAATGAAAATGGCTATTAGGGAGGGAAATTAAGAGAGAAAACTATAAGGAACAAATGAAAAAAATTAAAAAATTTAAAAAATAAGAAAAAAATAAAAATAAAAATCTAAGTTAAAAAAGACAAAATCACATATCAAAAATAAGAAAAAACAAAATCAAAAAAATCAAAATTAAGGAAAACAAGATAAAAAAATAAGGAAAGTGAAACAAAAAATCAAAAGTAAGGCAAAGCATAGAGCACAACCGAAGAAAAAGGAAAGGCCGAGTAGAGCTAAAGAAAGAAGCAATAGAGACAAAAAAGGAGTTAGAAAAGAAGAGCAGCAGAGGAGCATTTCTTTCTTCAAGTAAGAGACCATAAGGGAGAGAAAGCAGAGAGCGAAGGACTCGACTTCATGAGTACGAAGACATAATAGCGTGTGTGTGTAAAACTAAGGGAAGAAATAGAGAGCAGGATATAGAGATTGAGAGACCGAGAGACCACGGGGGAGGTGTTGGAGAAGCCATTAGAACAAACCAACGAGAGACCTAAGAGAAGGAGACTAGGTGGAGGAAAGGAAGGAAGAAGTTCTTCTCTATCAAGATAAACCGAAACATAGGGAGAGAGTGAGTAAAAAACATCCATGTTTTCGTGTGAGTAGAACAGAGCAAGAGGGAGCAAAAAGAGGACTGAGAGAGGTTGTGACTGTCTACTAGAAGATCGTTGAGCTTGAGTATGAGAGAAGTCGAGAAGAACCAACACTAATGACCCAGATAAGCTCTGTTTTCACCTGGAACAGAGCAAAACAGAGGCACTTGCAAATTTGGAGAAGACAGGAAAAAAACTGCTGACCCAGAGGGAGAGAACAAGAAGAGTGTTGAGTTTTATCCTTATACAGATATGTCTCACCCTTTTGCCCTCACATCTCCATGCCAGGGAGTATGCTTTAGTAGAGCACGCCATTATTGCCTTCACGTGTTCCTTTTTTTTTTTTTTTCCTCATTACCTTTGATAAATCGAATTCAAATTTCCTCACTTCGTGAGTTTAGATGATGGGGCCTGAGTCTTGTCAGTGCTTATGCTTTGAATCTCGAAACATGGGAAGAGTTTATTTCGAATACTGTTGTCTTTCTCTTTTGTGAAGGTGTGTTACGATACTGAATAATGCTATGATTTTGTCCTCTTGCTATGATAAATGGGAGACCTCCATCAGAGGTTAGTAAACGCTTCAAATAAGAGATGATGTATGAGTGCGTACATATATATATATATTGTACGTTTTGTCTGTTGTGATTAAATCTTGAATTAATGTGGTTATTTAACTGACATATACAAACAAAATCACAAATATTCTTAAGCTCCCAAATTTGGTATTTGAAAATTTTTGGAATCGGGTCGTTTTAAGCTTGCCAACATATATATTGGAGCAATGGTCACCCCAAATTTGAACTATGCCCTCTTAATTCAAAATGATGCATCCAACCATGTTTCTTATGCCTATTTGTTGAGATGATTTAACTAAACATTACATGTATTCTAATTGTTATATGTTTTTGGGCCATTTTCCTAATAGTTTTATTTCTAGGCCTTTTATTTGATTCATGATTATGTTTTGTGCCTATTTATGTTCTGAACTTTTCATATACGTTTTTGGTTTTTTATTTTTGGTCCATTATTACGTGTCCAGATTAAAATGAAAATGTTTGTCCTAGTGAGATTTAAACCTTTATCATGACATATGCCAAACCAACCTTCAAACCACTATACCAGCAGACACTTTTGTGTAAGAAATTGTTTTCAAGTTAATTTAACTTGCAGAAAAGGTATATTCATGTATTATTGCTAAAAAAATTAATTTAAATCACTCAAATTTTGAAAATTTTTTTTTAAGCAACTTAAGTTTTATTGGGTAATATTTGGCAGAAATTTTATCCAATATTTTGCAAAATTAAATTTTTATGCCATTAAATTGAGTGTTTAATATCTTGAAAATTAATTTTGAGCAATATTAATGGCATATTGGTTAAATTTAATAAGGGCATAACTAATTAGTTAATTTATCATATTTTAATTTTGTTAACTAATTAATTAATTAATTGTTTAAAATCTCATTATGAAAATTGCTTGTTTATGTATTTTGCATGGTCATTTACAAGAATTTAAGAAAATCTTAATGTCATGTAATTAGTATGATTTTAGAATAATTAAAGTTTAGTTACAACACTTTTAATTATTCTAAAATTATACATGAAGTTTTAAAATTACATAAAGGAAGCTGACATCAAATTGTAATTAATCATTTTCAATATAGTGATTATCATCCCGCAAGATAATATCACATTAATATGATTAAACAAGATGTTACAGTAAATTTTTCCTTTTTCTTAATTTGCCCACAGGGATTGAGAAAAGGGAATATTATTTGCTAGTTTCATCATGATTTGTAAATGATCCTAATTAAATAAAACTTAGCCCATTGGTAGTTTATTTGCTTACTGGCTCTTGTTTACTTAACATATTTTACATTGGTAGAACATAGTATTTGGATTTTTTTCAAGTTGTCTCAAATATTGATATATGCATGTAATGTTTATGCAACTTTTCAACCATTAAACATTTTTTATTTTCAAGTTCCCGAAGTTAATGGGGATAATTACAAGATTTGGACGGAGAAGATTCTTCTCGAATTAGGATGGATGGATGTTGATTATGCTATTAGAATAGATGAATCTTTTACACCTATATATACTAGCAGTGCATCTGCAATAACTCTTTATGAACATTAGGAGCGATCTAATCACCTCATCATGATATATATCAAATCCAAGATATTTGATAGTATACATGGGATAATTGGAGAGCATAAAAATGTTTGTGACTTATTGAAAGGCATTGCTAAACAATTTGAATTCTCAAAAAAGGCTTTGGCAAATACTCTAATGTCAAAATTATCTACCACGAAGCTCACTGGCTTAAAAGGTGTGTAAGACTACAACATGTAGATGAGGGATATTGCAACTTAGTTTAAATTAATTAAGATTGAGATTCCTAATTCTTTCCTAGTGTTCTCTATTCTGAATTCCTTACTGCTTTAATATGGTCTATCAAAATCTCTTACAACACACATAAATAGAAATAATCTATCAATGAAGTACTAACCATTTGTGTTTAAGAGAAAGGAAGACTCTTAGCAAAAACGGGAGAAATTGCATAAATGGAAACTCAAAGGAAAGATAAGAGATAAGCCAAGGGAAAATGGAAAGTTAAAGTAACCATCTAAGGTGATATTAAGAAGGACTCCAACTGTTTTTTCTACAATAAGAAAAGACATATGAAAAAAGATTGCAATAAATTTAAGGCTTGACTTAAAAAGAAAGGTAATTCAATCTCATTTTTTTTTTGTTATGAATCTAATATGGTAGATGTTAGTAGTAATACATAGTGGATTGATTCTAGTTCTAAAATCTATATTTCAAATACCTTACAGAGCTTTCTAAATTAAAGGAAGCTGATAGGAAGTGAGCTATATATCTACTCAGGAAATAAAATGGGCTCACCAATTAGGGCTATAGGAACTTACAAGTTAGTTTTGAATTCTAATTTTATTTTGATTTTGGATAAGTCCTTTTATGTACCTAGTTTCTTTAGAAACTTGATTTCTATTTCAAAACTTATACCATTAGGAAATTCATTTGAATTTTCAAATAATATGTTAGAGTTATTTTATAAATCTAATCCTATTGGAAATGGTACAATTTGTTGTGGTCTTTTCCAAATTGAATTACAAGGCAATTAAATATATGAAACCATGCATGCTTTCAGTGGCATAGGTATAAAGAGATGTGTTATTAATGAAAACTTCTCTATATTGTGGCATTATAGACTTGGTCATAGTAAAAAGGTTAGTAAAGGAATGAGTATTTAAATACTTTTAAATTCGCTAATTTTGATACATGTAAAGACTATATTAAGGGTAAGCAGAGACTAAAAAAAATGCTAGGAGGAGTTCTACCTTGTTAGAAATCATACATACGGATATATGTAGTCTAAATATGGACTCAAGTAGTCAAAAATACCTTATCACCTTTATTGGTGATTATTTATTATATATGATCTCTATCTGCTTAACAATAAGAATAAGACATTATATGCCTTCAAGGTTTTTAAAGTAGAAGTAGATAAACAATGTGGTAAACAAATTAAGGTAGCCTTATCAGATAGTGATGGTGAGTACTATGCTAGATACACTGAAGATGGATAAGCACTTGGTCTATTTGCAAAGTTTCTTCAAGAGCATAGGATTGATGACCAATAAACTAAGCATGGTTCCCTAAACTAGAATGGTGTTGTTGAGAGAAGGAACTGAACACTATTGGACATGGTGCGGAGCATGCTTAATATCTCTAAGCTTCTTAAGTTCTTGTTGACTGAAACCCTTAAAATGACTGTGTATATACTTAACCGAGTTCCAACTAAGGCTAATGAAAAGATTTCGTTTAAGTTAATGAAAGGTTAGAAACCAAGTTTGAGATATATACACATATATAAATGCTTAATTGAGATGTGTATTTATAATCTACAAAAGAAAAAGCTGAAGCCAAGGACTATTAATAGCTACTTTATTGGGTATTTTGAAATGTCTAAAGGATACAGGTTTTATTGTCCATCACATAGCACTAGAATTATGGAATTAAAAAATGCTAAATTTCTTGAGAATACTTGATCAATGGGAGTGGTCAAACTTAGAAGTTTCTAAAAATGATCATTTAAGAATTCAAGCTCCCACATTGGTTATAATTCTTACCCTTCAAGTACAAATGAGTGTTAAAAAACTAATAATTGAATAACCATAAATTGTTGACATGACCAAGTTAATCTAATTGTACAATAGCTAGTAAAATCTGTTATGCAACCAATTGAAGAACATATTCCCTAAGAGAATGTTGACTTAACGTTAAAAAGATCAACTAGGATTAGGAGGTCAGTAATTCCTAGATATTATGTTATTACCTACAAGAGTCTAACTATAATATTGGAGCCAAAAATGATATTGAAATGTTTTCACAAGCCATCAATTGTAAAAATCTAATTTATGACCTAATGCTATGAAGGATGTGAAGGATTTTATCGCATCTAACATAGTCTGGGATCTCATTGAGTTACCTAGTGGCTCAAAGGCCATTGATTGTAAATGAGTCTTTAATACAAAAAGAGACTCATTAGGTAACATCAAAAGATATAAAGCATGAGTCTTGGCCAAAGGATTTACTCAAAACAAAGGAATTAATTACAAGGAAATATTTTCTCTCATATCAAAAAAGGATTCCCTTCATATTATACTAGCATTGGTTGCCCATTTTAATTTGGAATTACATAAGATGGATGTGAAAATGATATTTCTTAATGGAAATTTAAAGGAAGAGGTATATATGAAACAACTTGAAGTATTCTCCTCTAATGCTGGTGAACATTTAGTTTACAAGCTTAAGAAATCCATAAATGGATTGAAACAAGCCTCCTACCAATGTTACCTTAAGTTTCATGAAATTATCTCCTCATTTGGATTTGTAGATAATGTCATGGATTAATGTATATACCAGAAGGTTCGTGGGAGTAAAATACGTTTTCTTATGCTGTATATGGATGACATATTACTTATAACTAAAGGTAAAGGGTTTTTATATGAGGTGAAACAATTTTTCTCTAATAACTTTGATATGAATGACATGGGTAAGACATCGTATGTCATTGGAATTAAGATCTATAGAGATATAACTCAATGTATTTTGGGTTTATCGTAAGAAACCTATATCAATAAAGTCTTAGAAAGATTTTGAATGAAAGACTATTCACTAAGTGTAGCACCTATTATGAAGGGTGATAGGTTCAATTTAAGCTAATGCTTGAAGAACCATTTAGAGAGAGAACAAATGTGTAACATTCCATATGCTTCAGCTGTTGGAATGTATGCTTTAGTTTGTACAAAACCAAACATTGCATTTGTAGTTAGAATGTTAGGCAGATATCAGAACAATCCAGGGACGAATCACTGGAGATCTGCAAAGAAGGTTATGAGGTATCTCAAAGGTACCAAAGATTACATGCTAATGTATAATCGAACTGAGTACCTTGAGGCAGTTGGCTACTCTAATTCAAATTTTGCTAGTTGCATTAACTCACAAAAATTAACATGTAGATATATTTTTATACTTGTCAGTGGAGTCATGTCTTAGAGAAGTGCAATGCAGACTTTGACTATTACTTCTACCATGAAGGCTGAGTTTGTGTCTTGTTTTTAGGAAACTTCATATAGTGTATGGCTTAAGAGCTTTATTTCTGGTTTTAGAGTTTTGGATTCTATCTCAAGCCATGAAGAATATATTACGACAATTCAGCTACAGTTTTTCTGTCTAAGAACAATAAAGTGAAAGTCAAAGCAAACACATTGACATTAAGTACCTAACCATTCAGGAACATGTCAAGGAAAATAAAATTTCCATTGAACATATAATAACTGAGTTAATGATTGTTGATCCCTTAATAAAAGGCATGCCACCTATGAAGTTTAAGGGTCATCTAGCTAGAATGAGACTTAGTTTCATATTAAGTATCTGATGTATGTTATCATAACTTGTAATAAAGCTCTTATTCATTTTAGTTAATTTTTCTCATTTTGTGTGCACATTTACATTTAGAGAATAAATAAAATTAAGAAAACCCAGAATAAGCATAAGGCTTATTCATTAACTTATGGTAAGAAAGGAAAGCGATATGCATTATTATACACAAAAGGTAATACTTACTTATAAATGATTTGCTGCTATTATTCATGCATTTGACTTTTCTCTTTTGGAATATGTATGAATAAAGATATTAAAATCATTAAGAATAATGGACAAAGTGGGAGAATGTCAACCTCCTATATTCATGTCAAACTCTTGTAAGCTCACAACATAATCACTAGGCATTGCTAACTTCCTAATCCTAGTTGATCTTCTTAATGTCAATTCCCATATTAATGTCAAACTTTGGCAGCTCTTCATTGGTATGGTTAACAACTACTGCTTGAGTGTGATCTATTTTAATAGACTGATATCCTACCATTATGGACATTCATCCTAAATCCATATGGTTTGTATACATTTTTCCTACCTACTTATTATTGCAACATTGACCATTGATGGAATAGTTTTCTCAAGTTTTCTTATAAATTTAGGTCCCTAAGTCTGGTTTCTCACACTGTTCAACTTACACAACATCATCAGAGAGTGAGAAATAAAAGCTTAGAAACATCCATTTTTGTGTTCAATAGTTTTGATGTTTACAGTAGTTCTGATCAATGGCAATGGTTGGAGGTATAATTTTTTTCACATTATTTCCTTGTTTTATACTAACTTGTTAGCCTATGTTACGTACAAATTCTTACATATTTTGCATCACACATACTACGATAATATAATTAATGCAGACATATTTGAAGGCTTCAAGGAGCAAAATGGGAAGTTTAAGGCATGCCTTATCAAAGATGTGAAAGGGCTTATGAGTTTGTATGAGGTAACCAATTGCATGCATCTCAAAGGCTTGAAAGAAAATATAAGCAAAAGCATTGTGTTGGAACATGTTTGGTCGCGTACTGGAACTTCCAATGCATCGCAGAACACAAAGGTTAGAAGCATGATAGTATATAAAGGCATACGATAAAAGGAAAGACTCAAACAAGGTTCGGCTTGAAGCGGCCAAGTTGAATTTTAACATGGTGCAGTCAACACTCCAAAGGGATCTCAAAAAAATGTCAAGGTTATTTAAATTATATTTATACACGTTCCATACACACACAAACAACATGAGACAGGTGAAGTTTTCAGTTCAAAATTTAGCTTTCAATGATAAAATTTGAGAATATAAAATAATGACAGTTAAAACTTATTATTTCACTAAAGGAAATGGTGAGATTTACTAAAATATCTTCTAAAAAGTATATCAAATTAGCTTTCAACAGTGAAAACAACTTTCAAAAATATGACGTGACATAAAGGGAGCCGTAGATGAAAGCAACGACCAAGATGAGAGCAAACTGAAAATGTCAAATTTCTATAAGGCCTTGTTTGGTTGCAATATTAAGGCTTAGGGAATGGGAATGTCTTTACTTATCCCACGTTTCGTTCAAAAAATGCCAGAGCAATCCCTTTCCTTTGATAGAGCTCATTCCCAATATTCTTAGAATGAGCAATCCCATTCGGCCTTGATGGAATGAAGACGTTTCTTGATAGAGCAGTGTGCCAAGGTCTCATTTGCCCATCTTCCCTACACTGTGCAACATCGAAGCTAAGTCCTTGGAAATGCTTGACATCGACGTCCTCCTGTAACTGTCATCAACCTAGACCAGCGCTAGCTTCACTAGCAGCGAGATAGCGGATTCATCGTCGTCCACCGTCAAACGGTAAGTACTATTCAACGACTTTTTTCTTTCTGCAATTTTCTTCATCTGATATCTTCCCTCTTTTCGTGCGTGTGACTCGATTGCGTTTGTTGCGATCTATTCTGCTGAAACATCATCTTCTTCCTTGTGTTTTGCTTCCTGCTACAACAATGCCAGTGCTGCCCTGTTGTCGAAATCTGATTGCCAGCACGCGGTCCATGCTTGGCAGTGGTCAACTTGAGGTGAGGTTGAACGGATGATCGGCGCACTTCACTTGGCAAACACAGATCGATGGTGAGCCCTAGCCTATTTCGCAAAATGCCA
The DNA here is from genome assembly GCA_037074485.1 of Delonix regia. Lineage (NCBI taxonomy): Eukaryota > Viridiplantae > Streptophyta > Magnoliopsida > Fabales > Fabaceae > Delonix > Delonix regia. The sequence goes on from CM073455.1 coordinate 7,920,005, forward strand.
ACTTCGTGAGATTTCCTCTCTTCATTTTATTCGTTAATGTTATTTTTACTGATGGAATTAAATTGGCCATTTCCCCTTTTTTTTTATTTAATTAATGTTATTTATTAATATTCCTTCTATTATTTATATTTAACCAAACATACTTTTAAATATTTTATTTTATTTTCATTTTCATTCTCATTCTCATTTTTATTTTTATTCTCATTCTCTCCAACTCAAATTTGGTAACTAAACAGGCCTAAGAGGATCTCGATTGTGGACCACACTCTGCATAAGTCAACAACATAAACAAGAAAATTTCGCTAACATAAACAAAGTCGTATAGGTTGCTAATAGTTGTTTTATGTGGGAGTTTCATAGAGAAAAGGATTACTTGTTACTCAAAATTCAGAGTTCATCTTAATTTGGTACTCATGTAGTACTATATTTTTAATTCATGTAGTGCTTAAACATTCAGTGTAACTGCATTTAAAATTACGTCAAATAGTTTTAGCTTTTAGTGAAAGTCATGTAATCTAATTGTAAATTATTTTTGGATCTTAAATTTTACGGGAGACTTCCAAATTTCTCAAAATATAAATAAACTAATTTTTCAACAAATATATATATATATATATATATATATATATATATCCAAGTTCAAACTTCAATAAAGAAAAGGTCAAAATGAAGTACAAATATATGTGAATGTTTCATATATATAAATATTAAAAATTATTGATCATGGGGCTGGATACTTTTGATGGAGCTTGATAACAAACTAGGAAACCCTAACCTTTATTAGTCAATGAGAAATTGGCCATGCTTTGCACGGGATTGAAAACAATTAATGGAGGGTAGAGAAAATACAGAAGAAAAATGGAATTTGAATTACTTCCACCCTTAGCTGCGGGAGGTTCTCGACGAAACCACGAGAACCATGAGATCAAATTCACTGGTCTAATAAAGTGGTTTAATTTTTTTTTTTAAAAAAGAATTAATTTTTTAAAAAATATGATAGATTTATTAATGTTTCAATTTATGTATTTATATAGAATGCTATTCTATTAAAAAAGAGTTAAATTTTAAGATGCGAAAAATAAATTGTAAACTGTTAAAACTTGTTCATATTTTTTTCTTTTATAAAATACTATTATACATGAAAAAATAAATTTAAAATATATGATAAATAAATTTTAAATTTTTAAAAAATATTTATTTTTTCTCTTTAACAAGACATAATTATGTATAAATTTTTAAAATATCAATAAATTTTTATAAGTTATCATTATTTTTTAAAAAAATCATTTTTATTAAAATTAAAATCTTTTGAACCACGTTAGACCATTGGATTTGATACAATATACTGATATTCCTCTTTATATATTTATATATTTATATGTGTGTGTGTGAGAAATCTGCTTCTAACGTTTGGAAGCAACTTCCAAAATCACGATGTGACAGGAAGAGGATCCAAAATCAGATGAAAGATGAATATTTGTGTATGTTTCATATAAATCAGATGGGGGTATAGATTTTTGATAGAGCTTGATAAATAATTATGAAACTTTTATATTTATTAATCAACTAGAAGTCGGTCGTGCTTGGAGCTGGATTTAAAAAATAGAATGGAAGGAAAGAAATATAAAAAGACAGACATGCAGTCGAAATTAAAATGACTCAGAAACAGAGTAACTACAGTAAAATGCCCTTTCTTATATGTAATGTAAGTTGAACATGTGCCGGAAAAATGTTATAAAATAATATATATTTTCAGTCACCATACATATAGAACACGTGTACGGATTGAGTTTACCATATGATACATTTAGTATCCCAGATTTTTTACACCACATGTCCTTAAATTTTGTATATATTATACATAGATGGGACTAGCAACAAGGTTGAGCTTCAGCGGGGACAGGCTAATGGAGTGCTTCTTTTGGACGGTTGGAATGACGTCAGAACCTCAGTACGGTGAGCTCCGCAAAGCACTCACCAAATTCATTTGTTTCGTTTCCGCAATTTTGATCGCTTGCTGTGGAGCCCACTGTGCAGCGCTACACAACGGGGATCCTTTTTTTATTAGCGACATCTATAATGTTTACGGCACTCCAAATGAACTCGAGCTTTTTACCTCTGCTGTTGAAAGGTCTGTTTTCTCCTCTTCCATTACTTGTCAGGTGAGAGACATGTTACGTCCAGCATGTGAATTCTTAATCGTGCTTCAGGTGGGAAATCAATGCAGTGCATGTTCTGCCAAACTACATGAAGATGCGCTTCTTAGCTCTCTACAACACTGTCAATGAAATGGCATATGACACACTGAAAGAGCATCGCCAAAATATTCTGGTCAACCTCACCAAAGCAGTACGTACTCTCTCACTTTAACTTTTCTTTCACTACAGGCATATATATCACATTTTAATAGATTATGTTCAACGTATATAACTCCAAATTGTATTGTTAGAGTGGGCAAGCTTGTTGAAAGCATTCCTTCAAGAGGCCAAGTGGTCACATGACAAACATCTTCCAACATTTAAGGACTACTTCAGGAATGGATGAGTGTCATCGTCAGGAGTACTATTACTCGTCCATGCCTACTTCCTGCTCAATGATAATTTCTCAAAGGAGGCATTTGAATCCTTGGACAAGCACCATGATCTCTTGCGTTGGCCAGCGATTATTTTTCAACTTTGGTAACGATTTGGTTACAAAAAAGGTAGTCGTAGGTCTTGATTACTCCTATACCTCCTTGTGATATATTCCATCAAAAGAGGACAATTCTAATTCTTGTTAAATATTATAATCTTTTGTTGTTGTATTTGCAGGCGGAGTCAGCGAGAAATGAAGCAGCAAGTTCGATAGTATGCTACATGCATGAAACTGGGGTCAACGGGAAGAGTGGTTACTAGCAGATACAGAGTTTGGTAGATGAAACTTGGAAGAAGATGAACAAAGAAAGAGCCACATCAAGTCTATTTTTTCAATTGCTTTTGAAGAAACAGCAATCAACCTTGCTAGAACTTCCCATTGCACCGTGTATGGAGATGGGCATGGAGCCCCAGAAACCACATCAAAGAATCGGATTCGGTCTATAATTGTTGAGCCCATTAAGCTTAATTACAGGCGTATAAATCCCTTGAAAAATTGATTGGAGCGTGTGTGTATACATATTTTGCCATCATGCCATAAGCAGACATATTAAGTCTCTAATACGTACTTATGTAGCTTCAATCTATTTCTTCATCTCTCTTAACATGACTCGTTGTTCATTAACATCCACATACTAATATTATTAATATTGTGCTACATCAATATCTTTACAAAATGCAAATTTTAAAATATAAAAATATAGTACATGGATCATATAGAACAATACATGCTTTTCTTAACTTCCAAGGAGAAAAAGAAGTTGATTTACTCTTTATCCACAAGAAGCAAGCTCAGACTGGAGAAAACTCTTCGTGGCCCTAGCATTTTCAACTCCAATGTCCTTCCAAAATCAGAGAGGAAATGGCGCCAAATGCTGTGGAGAAACGTAACAGAGAGGTCAGAATATTTGGGGAAAAAATGAAATTGGATTCTCCGTGGAAACATAAAATATTAAATTTTTATTTAATAATTCAAATTTTAAAAAATATTAAATAATTTTTAACAATTTTTTAAATTTAAACCATTAAATTTTAATTCAAATTTTATCACATTCACTTATATTTAAATTTTTAACTGTACATAATACATTAAAAAAAAAAAAAAAAAGGTTCCGCTGCTGACATTACCCAACTGACTCCGTTCCTAGCAGTTACATCACCACCGTCCGTTTGATCCATGGATGACGGCAAGCCACGCAGCGTTTAATATCAGAAACATGCCGAATTTTTCTTTTTTGGTCGAAACATGCTGAATTTATTTCGCTATAAACGCTCCAAAATACAGGCGACGTGTCATAACAGCAACCGTTGGAGTTTTTTTGGCCAAGTAACCGTTGGAATCAAGGGACGATTGATGGCATGGGAAATTGAGAGGAATAGAGGTTCACATATATTTGTAGGAAAAAATATTAGTTAATTATAATATATATAAGTAGCAACTAATTTAATATATTAGTTTTAATAAAATTATTTTAAAAAAATAATTATTATTATTAAAAAAATAATCTAAATATATTAAGATCAACTAATACCTTTTCTATTTGTATTTCCTTATTAATTTGGTGGCTGGGCCAAAGCCATCACAGCCCATGGTGAGAAAGAGTCCATTTCTTGAAAGTATTTACAGGAGTTCTGTAGTTGTTTGAGTGTTGTCTACAAGTACACTTAGAGTATGGATTAAGGTTTATTTATTATTTATAATAAATAATTTTTAATTAATAAAATTAGCCAAAGATTATTTATTGTATCACTTATCAATAATAATAAATACCTGTAGGTTAATATCATTGATTAATGTTAATTTATTATGAATAATAAATTATCCTTAATTAGTGTTCTAAAAACATTTGTTAGCAAAATTCATTGTTTATTAAGATTACTTTATTAAATATGATATATTTGAAAAAGTAAATTTTTTAAGCGATTACAAAACATAACATTTATACTTTGATTATGAAGAATTTTCCAACCAAATTAATTACATTTATTAAAAATGAGACGCAAAAATGTGTCTTACAGTTAATTTAGCTTACAAAAAAATTTCTCAAAGCATTTGACTTTTCACCAAAATGATAAAGCAGGACTTGTCTAATCTCGCACGTGCTGAGTTAAGGGAACTGCAAAAATGGTTAAAGAAATTCATAATATGAAAACAGATTTGCATAAGTTTTGCTTATCCCAAGAATCCCGTATATTAACACAAGGTAGTCATCGAGTACACGTGAGACTTGATTCACTGGTCAAATGCGTTTTCTTTTAAGTCACCTAATCACTGTATCAAAAGAGTTCGACTGGTTAACGTTATAGAATAAGCAGTCCTCGTTAAATTCCCCGCCAAAGTGTTAGCCGAACAATCACTGCTTAGAGATCTTTTATTTATTTATTTTTCTTTCCCGTAGCTTTTGGCGTCATCATTCAATGCATATTACTGAGACATCGTAAAGAGGAAGAGGAGTGACGTTTAAGGGAAAGATTTAACTGAGTTCTATACACCTTGTTGTATAATATCATTAATTGCATTATTATGTATCAACTGGACTTTTAGCTTCGTTTTCAAATTGATTATTGAATGTCTTTTTTATTACGGCATATGTAGATGACTTTTTGAAGGAAGCAACCAATATGCTTTGCCAGGCTCTCTCCATATTAATTATAGTATCATAAATGAACGTGTAAGAACAGCTGTTAAGGATGTTTTTGCACAAAGATAAGAGGAATATATTGAGAAAAATTTACGTACAGCTCTTCCACGCAAACCAAATAAAATGAAGATATAATTGTTAGGAAAAATATTTTAAAAAATATGCTTAAGCAAATGTCAATTTATCAGTCAACTTTATGTGATATTCCAAAGAAACTTTAATTAGGTAAGTAGCGAAAGAAAGCTAGTTGAACCAAAAAAAAAAAAAAAGGTACAGTTTTAAAAAATTTGTTATTAAATTTTTTAAGGAAAATATGAAAAATATTTTAGAAGAGACAATAATTTGAGTATGAAATGTAAATAAATCTTGTTCATAGTTAAAAGGATATGGTACCCTCCAAAGAATGAGTTTCTTTCATCATTTGCTCAACAAATAAGAAAACATTGATTATTAAATTAAATAATTGAGTTTATATGTAATTTTTTATATATTTAATATGTTATTATCTAATTAGAATATGATAAGTGTTGAATCAAGTAATAATAATGTATAATTTAATTTAAAAAAATTATCTACAATAATCATACACGCATCACAAAATTACTGAACAATCAAACACTAATCATTGTAATTAAAAAATAACATAACAAAAATATAAAAAACTTTATATAAATTTTTTATTAAACAATAGTGTTATAAGTTGGTTATCCCCTGCTACGAATGTCGAGGTCCTTCGTAAAGAATCCAAGAAGTGGAACCACTTTTTATCAGTCATTCATTTCAAAATTTGCACGATCGTCTCAAATATTGTAATAAGTAATATTTTATGATTAATTACTTCAGTACCTTCTAGCACGTCAAGTGAGTAAGAGATCAGACTCCTCATATGATAACGACGGGCATTACACAATGTGGTTCCTCTATGGAGTTCACCCAACTCTCAGTGCAGAAGAAAGGCATTATCATCCTCTTATGATGGCGGTGGGGTTTGACCCCCAACATGAATGGCTGATTTACATTGCATCAAGAAAAATGTATAACACATTAATAAACATGTTCTTAAAGCGATAAAGTCTGTCCATCTGAATCCCACCATTCACTAGCAACTTGAAACATTCACCATTGGTCCTATGTTTACTTATAAACCCAATTACTTTATTATGTTTTGCCCCACAAAAACATGTGCTGTACCTTTGCCATACGAATATTCGTCAGAGGAAGGGCATGGAACTATGTAGCGTTGGCATAACATCTTGTGCTGTACATTGAACTTAATCAACTTCAGCCACGCAGGATAGGGAGGAAAAACTGGAAAAATTGCACTCACTCCTGTGCTGTACACATGAAAATTACATGGGAAAGTTCTAAATCAATCTTGAGAGTTTTCTGTCATGAACAGAGCTTGGGCAATGATCTTGAATAACTATGACCTGATACTCTTGATTTCGTGATCTTTGCTATCTGGGTTTGCAATTTCCTAAAAAAGTTCTCCAACTCCGTAACCCTCCATTGCATTCCTTGCAAGTTTGCTGTGAGTTTCTTGCTATGGGCTGAAACATCAAATTTTCCAGAGTATAGCACGACCTGTTCATTGGTCCTGTCTCTTGTTCCTCTTTGACCAACATCACTAAAACTACGAGGCGAGATGGTAAATGAAGTTGTCCTGGGGGTGCCAAGAATTAGGTTTTTGAGCTTGGACTGTTGAACAATGAGAGCCTGGACTGCAGATCTTGAAGGGAATTTTGTGTTCCGAGAAAGGTGTAGGCATGCCTCTGCTGAAAGCTTCTCATAATGTAACCCACTGCATATCTTCAGCCTTTCTTCCTCTGACAGACCCACATGCACCTATAACAAACACGTATAAGCAGGCCTTAAATTTGGAAGCAGATTTAATTTATAGAGAGCCTATACTTATAGATTATTCTTCTGAGATCTAAATAGCATTTACATTGTAGAATAAAATATGTAGAGTTGCGGGTAACTCTCTGAATTATATGACACTATGACAGTAGTTACAGACTTCCAAATTAAATTGACACACGAAAAACCCCAATAAGTTGGTCTAGTACATAAAAGTAACAGTATCGCAATATCAAAAACAAAAACAAAAGAAGCATTGGAACGATAATTATACCTCTAGATACATGTCCATTGCATGGTATAATTTATCGCAGGAATCTCTTGCAGAATCAGGTAGTGCAGTAGTAATAGCCAAGAACTTGGAAGGTTTTAAATAAGGATCTGGGGCTATTTCTGCTATATACAAATCTATAAAGCTAGCAACTTTCGTCAACCGAGATGGAGCAACCAGACAGGTTCCTTGACGCAGGAATGCCTTCAAGAATCTCAGAACAAGATTCACGTCATACAAGTAGTTTATTCCATAAGGAGATGGAACAAGCAAATTGTCCAAGGTTGCTTGATCCAACTGGGCGCCAATCATGTTCTCCAACTTGTTCCTGCTATATTTGCCTATGTTCAAATTCAGAGTAATTCGGAGAATCCCAAACAAAGTCTTGCAAGAAAGAACACTTTGATCCATGCTATAATGCATGTCTATCACCATCTCTATGATCTTCCTCCTCTCATCAGTTGTAGCAGTAGAAAACTTTGCCTTCTGGTAATACATCAGAAACCTACTGATCATGACATGGTCCAGTTTACGCCAAAGCATAGACTTTACCAACATTTGAACCAACAAGGGACTGAGAAACAAAAGATCATCGAACCACCATGTTGAACGAGAAAAGCCAGTCCTTATACTCTCGGTGCTTTTGGATTCGCATGAAAAGCGAAACCCAGAACTGTCAGAGGAACAAGTGGATAGACATGGGCTTGCTTCGCTGGCCAAAACCAGCCTCCCAACTATGGATTCCAAGCATTTCTCAAGCATCATAGTAGAACAACCTGCGTCTAACGTTAAATCTTGGCATTGCTTCAAGGCTATTAAAAGGTCAGACCATGTCCAATAGCCAATCTCTTGGAGTGATTTTTCTGTTTGCTCTAACAAATTAGAATTCTCTCGGGTGATGGATTCTTTCATTTCCATGAATTTTGCAGCAGAGTGTGCAAGAAACAAATTGAAAGGAGCTAAGTCAGATTTTCCATTGTTGTAACAAAATCTCAATATAAGCTCAAAACCTGATGCCCCTCCTGGAAAGTCATGGAATATTACTTTAAGCTTTCTGTTGGTGTCACTATTCTTTCCAAACAATTTGATGAATTTGCCAGAATAATGAGCAACAATATTCTGCAAAGACCAATTTAAAAGTTAAAACAGAGTTGGACGATAAAGGATATTTTTTTATCTTTAAAAGAAATTACACCTTTTTAGACATGAAGCGGGAACTTTAGCAACAATATGATCAGCTTGAACGTCAAATTAACCCACCAAAAAGTGACAAGTAAAGGGACAGGGAAAAGAATTAAGAGAAAAGCAGAGGAGCATCAAAAGAATGGACTGGGGACACACAGGTTGTTATGAACAATAAATTCTGCATTAGGGCGAGAGAGAAGGATCCCCATCTATTAACAATCTAGCACAGATGCGTATAGAAGAGAAATAAATGACCTCGAAAGCAACTCTCCGTCACTTGCAAAAGGAGTGAATAAAACAAATGAAGCTGAGAACATTAAAACCCAGCATTTAATGTCATACGCAGCAAACAAGAACAAAACGAAAAACGAAAATGAAAAAAGGAAGGTGCCTTGAGTTTGTGGTTTGTGAAACGGAGATGATAATTAATTAATTATTGCCAGAATGGTAGAAGAACAGAACTTTTTGCACTACCCATGCCCCACCTCACTGTAATGTAGGTGCAAATTAATGATGGGCGGAAAGTTGCAATTTTTAATTTTTATCATAAAGTTACGAACGAAATGATAACGGAAAAAGGCAGAGGAGATGGATTACAAAAGAATGTACAAATAAATCATTGAACAATAATCACTTCTAGCTTTAATAGCTGCAACATCTAGCACAAACAGAAACTATCAACCAAAAGAATGAAAAGGTGAAATTTTTTAGTTCTGACTATGCCTTAGATCCTAAACTAACGCGAAGGCAAAACTTATAAGAGGAACTAAAGGAGAGATTAGAGAAACGGAGTTTGGAAACCAGAAGGGAGAGAAAAGAAAAGAGGCTTACCCTGTTGACCACGAAGGTCTCTTCTCCGTTTATATCTACTTCAAGATCACAGCAAGCTTCCATGACTTAATAAAGAAAACCCGAACGAACCCACCTCAAACCAAGAGTCCTAAACTTTTTGGAGCTTGCATAGAAAGTACAAAGAAAGAGAGGAAGGCAAAAAAGCCAACATGAGGGGGGTGGAGAGGAAAACACAAGACCAGAATCTGAGATTAGGAAGAAGACAAACAGCAAGTAGTGAGAGACCAAGGGACAGAGGCAGCAAATGGGGTAGTTGTAGTTGAGTCGTCGATTGGTGAGGTAATGCGGTTCTTCCTTGGGACACAAAGACAAAGCTCGGAGTGTATGAGAAGCAACAACAGGGCACATAAAAACAGAGAAGTGATATATAATATGTATGGACGGACTACAAGTCAGAGAGCAAGACGCAGAGAAAGATTAGCACACGATAATATTAGTAGTACCTTTGTGGGGAATTTTTTTTTTTTTCTCTTTTCTATACATCTCGGAGTAGGCCAACTAAAGAGCTTTCTGGCTCAACCGTTCAACATTTTAGATTTCGGATAATCAAGAACAACAGTAAATTAGTATTCAAAATGGATTATTTAACTAAATTTTGGGACTAATGAATTTTATTTTTAATATTGATGCACCAAAATTGTAAGCAAATTATAATTCAAAAGGCTTATATGTGTAGTCCTTCATTTGAAGTTGACATTTGCATGTTATACTTATTCAAACTTAAAGGATCCGAATTCTTTCACGTGAATAGGTTACATGATCAACTTGGAGGGATGATAACGCCATCAATAATTAACTATCCAGAAAACACATGGAAATTGAGATTCCTTGAATTACTTTGAGTGGATCAATTGAATATATCAGGTTTGTCTAATTACGTTATGGATTGATTCTATCACTGTCACATAGTTGTGAGGAGAGTTATGAGCAACATTAGTTCTGGGAGTAAACACTTGTGCCGTGGTTTAGAGGGAAAGTCCGGAGGATAGCAACTTCGACTATAACAGCCTTTTAACATCATAAGAGACTTAGAGACAATTATATTCATATCTGTCTATCTAACTAACAATAAAATATGCAAAGAAGCCGATTAGACATTAATGAATAATTAATTAATGCAACTTTCGTCATAATCGACCTTAGCTCAGTTGGTAGAGCGGAGGAATGTAGTGGGTTCACCTTAGGTCGCTCGTTCGAGTTCGGCTGGTCGGAATATTGTTTTCTTTTGCTTTTTTTTTTTTCTATTTTCGTTTTTTTTATAAAGTTGCTAGCGTGGGGAGTACACTGCACTGTGATTTGTCTACAATAGTATGGTACTGAATATGACCCCTCGTGAAAAAGTAATAATAAGGATCGGGTGGTCCTTTCAAATATTCTGACGTTTCTTTTTTTTATTTTTTTGTTTTTGTTGAACGGTTTTGAGTAATTGTTAATAATTTAGTTTTCAAAATATCACTTTTTTTGAACGGTGTGCTTTCAAATATCCTGACCTTTCTTTTATTGTTTTCGTTGAAAGATTTAAAGTAAATGTTAGTTGCTTAGTTTCTAAAATATACCCTTTTTTCAATTGGGTACTATAAAAATAAATTCTTTTCATTTGGTCCTTTAAGGATTTTTTTTATTTTTCAATTTAATTATTCAATGACAGAGTTTTTCATTTTGAGGAAAAAATATGTGTAAAGAACCTTTCTAAAAAATACTTCATATCATGAGAACAAAATAAAGAGTATCTTTTTAGATATATTACATTAGAATACATTACTTTTAAAGGTTCAAATAAAAAACAAAATAATTTTTCAATGACAAAATATTTAATTTATTTAAGGCAAGGATTAAAGCTAGTTTTAGCTCCTTAAAATTTGCTCCCATCTGATATTTTGACTTACGTATGCAGATGTTATAGCACAAATACTGGTAATCATGACAATCTGCTCTTGGAATAGGTAAACAACAATATTAATAAAGTGAGATTCTTAGTAATTCAGAATTCTTACATCCTCATACTGTCTTACACTCTGGTTCCAAGGCAGAAACAAAAGCTGCATCAAAAGGGAAAAACATCGCTGAGAGACACAATCCCGACTCTCGTACAAAGACAATAAGCATTTCTATTTTATGCCTTTCATGTGATCCAACAGCCTCAGCTTCATTACAGAAGTTGGCATGCGAGAACATTTCACTCAAAATGAAGCCGCTTTTTCCTTCTTTGTCTCTTGCAGATCATTTTGCAGCCTTTTCGCAAAGCGATGAACACTAGTTGCTTTCGTCTCTGCCTCTTCCTGGACCACAGAACCGAAATCTCTAACCCTTCTTATGGTAGGTCCAGCTTCTTATGAAGTATATTTAAGGACAAAAACCCCATTTATCATCCACGGAATTTCGTTCAAAACCTTTTTTTTTTTTTCCCATCACTTTAGTACTGAGATTTTGTTTTGTTTCAACTTCTGAAGCGATGAAATTGAAACAAAAATATATTTGTAAATACTAAAATGATGCAAAAGATAAAATCTTTGAATAAGTGAATTGATAGTGAGGGACCAAATGGGGTTTAAGTCTTCAAGACACTTCAGTCCACGCCCACATGATCGCTTAATTCAATGGGGACCCAAGCTGTGGCAAATACAGAGTTATGGCCTTTCCATGTGAGAACTAACGTATCTTCTTCTTTCTTCATCCCCCATCCACAAGCATGCTCATCAAGCAAAGCCTTAACTTCCCTCACAGTTTCTTCACAAAATGGAATGCTGAAGAAACCCCCATTTTTCATCCTTTGTGACACTTCGGCACCGCTCTCCAATCTCTCTATTCTCTGAACCCCCTCAAAGCTAATGATGTTCTCAATTTTCTGGCCTATGTCAGATTCATACTCAACCCTCTGGCTACTATCTTTGGGCAAAAAAGTTTCCAAAGCGTCAAAGGGTATCCACAAGTAGTTGAAACAAATGGTGATTCTTGACGTGAGACTTGGTGCACTGAGATCACAATCCTCGTCAACCAATAGTACTATTCTGGGGTTAAGACTTTTAATTACATTTATAAAAGTATCCCTAGGGGAAGCATTTTGGAAACTGCCCATTCTTTCATCAGACAAGTAACGTAGCCAATTTTGGCAATTTATCACCAAGGCCTCGTCTTCACTGAGATTTAACGTAGTGGGATTCAAGTGACTTAACAGTGACTCAAAGTGAAAGCTGGATGACTCCTTATTACTTAATGTAGAAGATGCGCTACTTCCAATCACATTGAATTCGAAAGGTACATCCCTGAACTTAGCAAAGTTCCCCAAACGCAGCCCAACTTCTTCTGTTGAAATATTGACCAAAGGAGGGACAGGTGGCCTACAAGAAGGCACGGTGATTTTAACCTCAGGAGGGCCTTCTGGCCGTTTGGCTAAGGTATCTATGAGTGTAGGCCACTGCATACAATGGGTAATACTAAAATCTAGTATGTGAACCTTTTGGAACCCATCAATTGCTTTGAAAATAGCACTATTGGAAGCACAAAACCCAAACCTATGCCAAGGGATAAGATCAACGTACCCTGCTAGCTCTGTCACGGACATCAACCTCCTCTGGATAGTACTGCTTCTTCCGTTGAAGTTCATAGGGCAGACTCTTGAAGCCCTAGAGATTAAGGCCCTGAGGAACCACGAGGTGAGCCTCTGGTTGGTGTCGCCAACTGAAGAAGCAACGTTATTGAGCACCCACATCACTTGTTGAGCTAAAGTCACATCGTTGTTCTCTAAAGCGCTAGCACAATGGAGTAGGAGCTTCTCTATACAAGCTCCATCGATGCTTCCGAGACACCCTTTGAGTGCCCCTGAAAGATCAGGACTATTGTGGGGTGCGTTGAAGAGTGATGGGTATTGGAGGGAAATGGAAGTAGTGCTTCCTTTTAACTCGGTCTTCATGGCTAGCTAGCTTTTATGTTTATGGCGAAGAGGGAAAACTAAAACGTACTTGTTAAGGGTTTATAATTTTGCCTGGACGTGCATGGGAGTGGTCTGAGGCATATACGGTACAGGGAAAAAAGAAGAAGGTGCAGAGAAGAGAGGACGTTGTTATACTTCTGGTTCACACGCGTCCAGAGGAGATTGGTGTAGAGGATTGAAAAGCTAGCGCTTTATCTTCTGATTCATTAGAGGCAGAAAGCCTTAGAGAGTGCTTCAAACTTCAAAGTAAAACCCTTTGGATATGGAAGTGCAGAGAGTTAGAGAGAGGAGGAGGAGTCTGAGAACTATGACTTGTGAAGCCGTATATATAGCAGAGAAAAGGTCCATATATATATATTGAAGCAATAGAGCCAAAACTTAAGAGAGGATTCATTATGAAAACCACGAGTTTTTAGCATACGCTGAATGGACTACAGTAACTAGAGTTGATAGAACCATATATATAATATAATTTAAATCACGGGAAAAATGTTTTTTCAATTCTTGATATAAATAGATAGATTTTTAAGTTGATTTTCGGCATTATTTTTGAATGCCTTTACAAGTCATTAAATGCTTGTAATGTTATTATTATTATTTTTTATCTAAAATATAACATATGTAGTCAAACTAATTATTAAATCTTACTTGTTACCTATACTATGTGACTACCCAATGATAACCCAAATATAGCATAGTTAGGTTTAACGTTAAATTTTATATAGAAGCAAAAATTATATAGAAAGGTAATATTATAAGTACTTTAATAATATATGAACTAAACTGAAAGAAATTATATGTGCAGAATAATCAAATTGAAGTTGCACTTATCTGTCACGACCAAAATGGAGTAATAATCTTGCTAAACTCAATTTGGGGCAAAATTCAATTTGATTAGCATACCCTCGGTTTAATTAACTAGGGTTTGTAGAAGAATTTCCATATATGTACGTCTTCTCAAAAGCAATATAAATAAATATTAGACGTTATAGTGCCCTCCAATGCAAAAAGTATTAATATATCTGTCCATTTAAAATAAGTTTTGGACTTCGAGTAATCAAAAGATCTTAAAACTAAATTGGCTTCTTGTTGATTGCTTTTTAATTAGCGCTTACTTGTTTTATAGTAATGATTATTTTGATTGTGGATTAGATTAAAAATCAAGGTGGCAAATAAGTCAAAGAAGGTATACTAGCCGACCCACTTTTGTCGAATTCGTTTTCACGAAATAGCTATTTAAAACTTGATCCCATATATGGTTAATCTAAACAAGTCTTGACTCTTGATCTTCCTGTTGCCTTCATTCCCATGCTCTCAAATAATGCACATATTTAATATACTTTATACATGTATATTATAAAATAGAACACATCAAATTGGTTGCTTGTGCCATGTGATGCCATAACTAAAGACAAATCAGACCTCTTCCTAAAAGGACAGGTTCAGATTATTTGGTTACTTTTGCCACCTCTCTTTTTCTTCTTCTTCTTCTTCTTCTTTTGTCCCTCTTCTCAGTTGATCATGATATCCTCTTTTGTAATATTAATTAGTTGATAACACTTAGACATGCTGATAACACTTAGACATGCGCACGTATTCCATATTTTGTTATCTTTTAATTTTTGGAGTTTTCATTTAATTTGACTACCTTTCCATGGAGGATTTTCTGTTTGTATGCGTAACTAAATATATAACACTTGATTACGTCTGGTTATTTCACAATCAAGCAGTTTTTGGTATAGTATAGAACAGCAGCTGCAGGAGTAGTTACGGTTTATGAGACTAATATGAACAATTATCGCATGCATTTTTTACTATTAGATCGTACATCAGAAAATAAGTTGGTCAGGAGATGAAAGGGAATTTATTTGTCGGATAAAAGTGGGAAAAATTATAATCATAAAATACTATTAATTTAAAAGATGCAATGAAACCACACGAAAAGATAAAAGAGTAATGGAAAGGTGAATTTATAAGCTTTTAACATCATTATACTAATCTGCTTGCACACAAATATGCCCTCAGAAAAGTACAATAAGATAAGAATGAAGGCGTGCTTCAACTCCGATTTGAACTATCATGCAACGTTAGTGAAGTATCATTTCTTCCTGCAAAGGCTGCACATAAAGACATGTCTCCATCACTTCGCTAAGTCCGATCAAAATGCCAAATGATTTTCATTCCACATGCATGTTTCCTTTTACTGGTTTATAAAACAGGTAAAAAGTATATTTACGTGAAATCAATTTAACCATTTCCCATTGCTTTCAGAGTTTCACATGTACTCTCTTTAAAATTTTTAAATTGATATATATGACTTTCTTTATTAATTCCTAAACCCTAAACTATGCTCTTGAAACAGCTAAAATAAGAATCTCAAGTATGTACCATCCTCCTCTTGCTTTTGTAAATTAGATGTTTCAACTTTGAAGTGTTATCCTCTGGTTAACCACAAATAATAGATTGTCTAGTTAAGTTAGATAAGACCCTTTCTTGAAATTCAGTTCCTTCTCCCGAATGATATCCTTTAATTGACAGATCATAAAGGCCTACCTCCAGGGAACTCTCAGAAATATGCTTGTGATCGAGTATTGTATGTTCAATTGGTATCAGAATTCTCTTCGTTTTTAGCTCTCTTGTTTTTATTCACTTGATCATTGGAGTTTATGTCAAAGTTGAAGTAGGGTATCAAGCATCTAGTCAGATCGTGATCAAAAGTCAATAAAGAAGCCAAAAGAGTAATATATCTGACTTCAAACAAATATAAATGTTAATTTGAGAAAATTTTGAACAAAATTTTTTTAAAAGCCGTCATCACAACTGGGATTAGTTGATCAAGGTCATTTTCAAGACTAAAATAATTTGTTTTTAAACATTTTAAAAAATTTTGGTATTTTTCCTTTTTTTAAAAACTAGCTTAATTTTGAAAAAATTAATTAAGGAAACCTATAAAATACCATTTTGTTTAATTTTGATAACAATTTTCATCAATAAAATATTTGAAATTTGATATATATATATATATACAGATATCAAAATTTTCTCTGCATCAAAAGCATTACTCCATGTCCGAATACTTAGCCTTGCACGTACTCTCAAGGAGCTAGATAACAAGAGTAAAACAAGAGTTGGCCGTAATATAGGAAGATAAAACAAGAAGATCCCAATATCTTTGAACTATCTTTTGTTTAATTACGGGTCAATTGTTTTATATGAACATATCAATGGCGTCACTGGGGCAACATTTGGCTGCACTGGTACTCCCATTGAGACAATGACAGGGCTACATACATATGCATGCCATACACAGACAATGAACAGACCTTTGTAATCATCAAAATTCAAAACACAAACCCTGCCTCTTCTTCAATTTGATGCCAAGTGCGTAAATATGCGAATTGGTGTTTATGTAAACTGCAAAATTAGGTCATTGATCTCCATTTACTCTTATTTTTCTCTTTCCCGCAAAAGCCAAATTAAACTCGGCCAACGCAAGAGATCCCAAGGCGTTAACTTGAAGCCTGACTTGAGATGCAAAGAATAGTCAAAGAGAAATCACCGTCCCTTTGCAACCATGTTATTCAAAGAGAGATAGTGAAAATATGTATAGGTTCACTTTTTCTTTAGACTAAAGATTGAACAATAAAATTACCTAAAGCGAGTGGTTACTTTTCTTCCTATTTCTCTATCAATGCATGGTGTATTTGATATACACGATTCTTTAATTTTTTTCAAGAAATCTGTGTGAATTACTACTATCTGTCATGGCCAACGCTTTGGATATGGATTAAAAAAAAACAGTTGTATGTGGTTAATGCATAAATATACTTTAGTGTGTATTGTATAGATTTCACAATTAAATTAATATATTTGCATTGGAATTTAGAATAATTCACTTTAGTGTGTTGGGCATGATGTTGAACTAATTAGATAGATATATGCCCAAGATCTGAAGTTCGCTAATTTAGATCCCTTCATGTTATTCACTTCATGTTGTTGTCATATTGAATAAAGATAGACACAAGGTATATAGTATTTTGTCATATTTAAATATGTATGATACACTTAAATAGTAAATCGATCTCATTATATATTTATTTCTCTCTAATATAAGGACAATATGAAAAAAAATGAATATAAGGGGATCAAAAATTTGAAGTTACCGGACCTTTAATTATTTGGTACGTGACAATACTCGAGAGTAAACTTAAATTTTCGCTTAAATTACTGAAGTCCAAAAAATTAAGTCCTTGTCATGTGTGTCTATCCAATTAGCCAAACAGTCAAGGTCAACAACGTTCAGGTCTTACTATCAAGTGGCGTAACATGATTGCCCACGTCCATCCACCAGCCCTTCTTGAATATGTAAATTAAAGGGTCTCATTGTCACCGAAATTCGGTCTTCAAAATTTCTCATGCACGTTCGTATACAGATTCTGTCACTTATGTCTTTCACTTTATAACCACCATGATTTTAATTTGCTCGTGTTGAATCTATGCATAAACACTCCGACAATCGTTATACGTGTAATTAAGTTGATGACTACTTCCATATTAAATTAATGAACACCATTCCAGACGTGAGGTCACAAAAGTCTTAGCGTGGAAATGGAAAGACATAGCAGGGAATTCAAATCGTGAAGGTTCCACTTATGTTTAACACTTCTCTGGAATCATGTAAACAAACAACTACTTGAACACAGTATAACCAAATAATTCTGTGTGCGTTCTTGGAAAAAGATTCCGAATGATTTGAATTTAACAAGAGACTCTTAGGCTTCTGGAGCAATATATAATATATATACAAAAGTTATGCTCAATTTATATCTTAACCCTCTATTTTTAATAGAATCTTATAAAATTATAAAAATAGATTAATATAAATAAATATATAAAATATTGAAATTAATATAAATTAAATTATTAAAATAGATTCTGTAATAAACCAACAACTGAAGGGTGAACATGAAAGAAAAACTTAGACAAGGGTTTGGAAATTGAATAAAAACTAAAGGGAATAGGAATTTTTTTGGACGAAAAAGAGAAGAAGAAATAACTGAAATACAAATTGAATAAAACCTTGTCAAAAAAATATAATTGCAGCAAAAAAAATCCTAGCTCAGAAACGCGAATTTGATAAAAAAAAAAAAAAAAAACGGGGAAAAATGAATAAAAGCAAGATTGAAAGCTAATTTTTCTGTGAACTTGAATGAAACTAACTAGTGCAGTTAAGTTACCACTCCCTTACCATTAAGATTTGGTTTGATTTCAATGAGAATCGAACTGAGTTGCAAGGGAACTAGGCAAAATGATGAAGCCTAAGAAGAAGCCTGCATGAAAGAGAGTACTGGGACGAAGACTCGTAAAGAGAAACGTTGTCGAGAAACCATTGGTGGAAATAAGCTGTATAAGGCGAAGAAACACAGTTGAGAATGGCAATGAGAGTTTGGAAGCATAGAAACAGAGAGTGAAAATGACTGAGTAAGGAGGAAGAGCAGTAACGTGGGTGTAATAGAGTTAAAAGGTAAGGAACCCAATCATTATCCTTGCTTTAAACCTCTCCTCATCTGAAGCGTTATGGCAGAAACCAAAATAGTGGCTAGAACTGAGGATCAGCAATGCTCCATGGAAGATGCAAGTTTTTGCATTTATGATGACTCTTTGAAATAGAATCATCTTTAATGTACAATTTGGTCAATATTATAATATTTTAGCTTAGTTTTTAGTAGCTTTTAGCTTTAGGATTGCTTTTATTAGTTTAACCTGGATAAGTTGACTTTTAATGTATTTTGGTTTGTTTTTGTAAGTAAGTTTTGTTTGTGTTTTAAGCCTTTGAGATAAAGGAAATTGAGAAAGGAGCAAATAGGATGAAAGTCAATGTTGAAAGTGGTGAAAAAGAAAAAAGACCAAGCAAATAACATAAAAGCATCCAGACTACCAGGAAAACCTCACAAGTGCCTGTCTAGCAAGTTAGATATTTTGAAGAAATTTCGGCTTATGGACAGAATGCTTCCTAAATATATAGGAAAACTTACCCAAATGTCCAAGCGTTAAAGAAAAGCCCAAAATACATGAATTCAAAATTGGAGAAGTCCAAGGAAAGGTTTGAAATCAATAGAGAAGGAAGGGAGGCAGTCATTGGAGAGCACAGAATATGCGAAGATCCAATTCTTTAGAAGGGGGTGAGAATTGACAGTTTGAGATTACTTATGAAAGGAGTTTTTCTTTTCTCATCCACCTCTCTACTTTTTTTTTCTCTATGAATTAGGGGATTTGTTTTTACTAGTATGATTGTCACTGTATTCATATTGAACTAATTTTCTTTTCTAGAGATTTGCCTTTTATTGTTTGTTACTTGTGTCAATTTGATTTTAATGTTTTTCATGATCTGAACAATTGTGAAACTGATATATTAGTTTAGATAGAGCTTGGAATAGGAAACTTAAACACAAAAACAATTGATACAACCTATAATTAACTTATAATTGTTAATTTGTAATTACAATAGGAATATACCTAATTGCCATAGGTAGTCAATTTAGGGTTGGGACTTAAAGCTACTATTAGAAAGCAATTTATCATAGGAAAATAGGAAATCGATCAAATAGTTATATTCATATGAGATTCAAAAGAACCATATGAATACTTATGAACTCTAAGCTAGTACTCAAGATAAGAGAATGAAGGTAGTGGGTTTCATTTAATAAAAAGGACTTGGGGGGAAATTAGAGACCAAGACCTTCCTTCATTGAATCTCTACAAAGTAATTTGCAATCATTTTCTTTTAATATTTATTTCCTTTAATTTTTATTTAACTTTATTTTCATAACTTCGATTAGGTGTATAGTAGTTTAAGATTGATTTAACTTAAAATTTGGTCTACATGGAAACAATTGTATTTACTACTTGTTTACAATATGTTTGCTTGTGTGTGCTCTTAAAATCCACAACAATTAAAAAAAAAAAAAACAAAGCTTTGGAAAGGAAGGGGGCATTTTCATGGAGTATGTGAACTAGTTGAAAATGTAAAAATGAAGTAAAATTATTAAAGGAACTTCCTAAATGCAGTTGATTTCACATCTTGAATGTACTTCTTCCTTATACATTGAAGATGGCTGCTACATGGGAAAAACACTAGAAATTGAAGCAAAAGAAAATAAGATGTGTGGATGATCTTAGTTATAGGCACAAAGAAGGGATATCATATTTATATAAAAACCATGAACTTCCTTGCTTTATGCATGGTATTTTAATGTTGTCAAAGAAAGAAGAAAAACAAGGTAGTTAGCATTTGGTAAGGTTATGTACTGTGATTTATGAAAGCAAGCAAGCAAGAAGAATAAAATTATTAGTTAGTGCATTAGTAAGCACTTGGAAGGGTCAGAAAGAATATAATAACGAGCTTACATGTAATGATATTTGGGATCATAAATTTATGAATATTACAGTTAATAAGAAAAAAAATATTTGCTTGCTTATGATCAATGTTGTTAAACTTGCAATTTAACTTGTTAGAATCGCTAATTTTACTATCTTATGTTGGGATTTTGAGTTAAACTAAGGTTAGAATTGAAATTGATGCAAACTTAGTCAAACTCGGTGCTAACTCGTACAGAATCAGTAAACTTACCAAGTTTGACTGAGTTAGGCAAGTTAGGAACCTTTAGTTTGTTTAGCCCAAAATCATGTAGCCTAGTGTATTTTTTTTTTTTTGTTTAGCATATAGTAAGGGAAGCCCATTCCAAAATAGTTCTTAGCCCAAAAAAAAAAAAGGAAAGAAGTCTCAAATAACCTAAACCCAATCATCCAATGGCCTCTGATGTTGTTGTGCTCACCTACTCACCTCTTATTCTTAGGTTAGGTGCACTCGACTCATTGCCCCTCACTTTGACTCTCAACTTATCGGCACGCCTCTCACTCTTAGCTCGTCGACACCTATCACTCTTAGGTCAGTATGTACTCACACTGTCACTCACGTAGATGTAGGGCACGCAGGGCAGCATGGTTGCAGAAGACAATGTCCATTCATCCATGCAGTGTTGCAGACGCCGTTCTCACTAGAGAATGCAACAGTTCACATTTGTAAGTCTTTGGTTCCTCTTCCTTTCTTGGTTTTTGTAGTCTTGTATCTTGTTAGCTATGAATTTGTGATTGTGATTTGCTAATGTTGAGTGAGGTTAGTGATTTGTTGATATTGAGTGTGGGTAGTGATTCTTGCTTTTCCTTCTCTTGCATAGGTACTAATTCAACCAATTTAATTACCTATAAACAAATTTAGTTACCTAAAATGTCAACATTGTGATTTTTGTTAGACCACACAAGTTGTGGTTTTTAATTACCTATTCTATTAGTGATTTCTGATATTGTGATTTTTAATATAACTTTGAATGACTAATGTTCTAATTTACTGATGTTGTGAGTTTTAATTTGTTCATATATGTTGAACAAGAATGATATGATGAGCAATTGACTACACAAGTTGTGATTTTAATTACCTACTTGATTAGTGATTTCTCATGTTATGACTTTTAATATTGCTTTGAATGACTAATGTTCAAATTTGCTGATGCTATGAGCTTTAATTTGTTCATGTATGTTAGACAAGAATGATATGATAAGCAATTAAGCATTGATGATGGTCCTATTTGATGGTATGGATTTATTAGGATATATAAATGATAAAAATCATAAGAGAGAGGAATAAAAGTGGTTCTCAGACCAATTGATGTTTTCACTTTATTCTTATACCTTCTTTATTTCTTTCTTACAATGGTTAGAAAATTAGGATTTCTCTTTAGCTATTTCAAACTTATTGATTTTTTTTTTTTTGTAATACACTAAAGAAAATATGGCTTCAAGTGTGAGTGCCCTGTCATCTCCTACTGGCAAAAATGTATTTGCTGGATTATAAATTATGGACTATGGATTATGGAGTTTACTAGAATTTGTATGTTAACTTGAATGAAAAGTATGCATATGAATTGATATGAATTATAAAATTAGTATTTATGTATGAAAATTTGTGATTTTATGATATGGCTATGTTTAATAGCTATTCAATAACAAGTATAGGTAAACTCTTATAAGTCTACATTATGAGTACACATCTTCTTTACGAGTCTACCTAGAATCACAAGTTTGACAACCCTGCTTATAATGCCTATAGAGCATAGAATATTTAATTACTAAATACTAGCTATTGAAATAAGAATTTCACACATTGTATTTCTAAAATTTTTAGGTAAAGATGCCAATTGATCCATTTAGTTTCACTAGGCACTATAATAGTTACTCATTATATTTCACCATAGTTATCTATTGGAAAGATTGCGGATACTTATGTAACCTAAATGCTTGTTATAGGAAGGACTCATCCCAACCTTACCCAGTTGATTCGGCGTCGAACACTGACACTAAGGAACAATTGCATCAGTTGTTACCACATAACTAGTGGGAACTTCCATTCATCATCTTTAATGCATTATATATATATATATATATATATATATATATATTGTCGCCTTTTTTCTTTTGGGAATTTTGTTTTGAATTTTTCATAGTCATGGCTTAAAAAGTTATCAATTATTATCTTTTTATTTGTTTTGATAAAATAATCTTTAATGATTAAATTTATTACTATATAAATCATTTTAATTCAAATTTAAAATTACTAGTATGTGTTTATTAATAATTATTATATTTAGATTGAAATATATAAAATTTTAAAAAATCTATCTATATTTAATTATCACATATTCAACTATAATTAAACTAATGAACTATTAATTATTACTTTCAGTAGTTTAGTTACTAGTATAAATGTTAAAATATTGATTTTAACTATGTAATTGCATATTTTAGTACTTATTTTTTATTATACGTAAACTTTTATGATTTTACAATATAAGTCTACATTTCGAGTTTACCTTCCCCAAACAATTTTGCTTAGACTCCTAAATTTGACAACCTTGCTTTAGAAGATATTAATACTAGTCAGATTTTGTAATATCTATGAAGTAGATTAGTCATATGGCTTATATTATGTAGTCAATATTTTGTACCAAGAGGATTATGATCCTCTAATTACAGTTAAGAAAAGGGAAGAAGGACTATAATGATCCTTAATTAAATTGTTCTATGCATTGATTTTAATGCTGGGTTGAAAGCTTTATAGAAAAGAAGCTTTAAAAAGGAAAGATATTTGTAAAAAAAAATTATTAGTTATCCAAAATACATAAAACTAATTTAAAAAGTCACTGATATCATGAATGTGAAATGCGCCTATCACTTTTATTGTAATGACCCAAAAAAAAAGTATATATATATATATATATATATTTATTTATATAACTTCTTAATAATGTACATAGTTAAAGATAGATGATCTTTGTAGGGGTATAAATGATAGTATAGCTTCCTAATTAAACCCAAGATGATTTTTAGAATAACATTAAAGAAATAAAATAAAATTGTAGGGACTAAAAGGAAAATAAAAAAATATTGTATAAGACAAAATTATAATTCTAATTTTTTTAGAAAATTGTCAGCAAAATGAAAATGTAGCATTGACAAGTCAAAAGGACTAGATTGAAAGGAGAAAATTATGATTGGGTAGAAATTATAATTTTATAAGGAATGAAAAGAAAAAAATATTATCACAGATAAAATTATAATTTTAACTTTTAGAAAAATTTTGTTGGCAGAAATGTGTTGGCATCATCTTGTACAGTAACTTATATAGTACCAAATAATAACTTGTATAGTAACTTAAAATCTTTTATATAAAGCACGAATGATTCGTAGTTTTCTCATGGAAATGAAAAGAAAAGAAGAGAAAAAGAGGTCGTGGAAGAAGTGTCTTGTAGGAAATTCTTATTTGAACTTGTGTGAGAGGTAGATTTGTGAATATCCCTTCAATCGGGGTTGTGCTATGGAATAGGAGATCTCTATTATCGATCCCCATCAGTAAGTGTATAATTAGCAAAGTTACACTTTTCATTTTATCGAATGTTTTTATTTTCTTGTTCAACTTTCAATTTCCTTATTTCATGCTCTACGTTTTATGGGAAAATAAATCTATGTTCTTTTGAATTTTTCAACTATATATATATAATATAATATGTACGGATATAAAACAAAATGATGATAAATGATATTACTTAATTTTATGTATTATTTTTATTATGAAATATACTTGGTATATGAGAAGTGCAAGGTGAAGGTTATACTATATAAATTAAGGAAGACATATTATATAAAAGGAGAAATGTTATGGTAAAACTCTTAATTATAATTGCTTACTTTACTTTACCTATATGTTTCATGTTGGCATTTTATCTAAGTTTATTTTCTATGATTGTTACATTATTGTATTTTCTATTTTAATCATTTATATTATTGTCACTTCTCTCCTACCCACTCTTTATTATATTTTATCTTTAAGATTATCTTTATTTATATTATTTTATGGTAATAAATATGTTTAAATAAAATTATTTATTTATGTATCATATTTACACAACTTATTTATATTTAATGGATTTTATAATTTAAAGGATGGATGACAATTCATGTAAGAACCTCGTAGCCATTAACAGGGGGTAACAACCTTGGTGCATCATGCTGAAATGAATTATCAAGATATGTCTGGTAAAGAGACACAAATATGAATTATTAAGACATATCCAATGTAGGGATATAAGTATGAATTATCAGGGCGTATTTGGCAAAGAGACACATATATGAATTATTAAGATATATCCAGTAAAAGGATATAAGTATAAATTATTAAGATGTATCCGGAGAAGGGATACGAGTATGAGATATCGAAACGTATCCGGTGAAGTAATACTAGTATGAATTATTGAGATGTATCCATTGAATGGATGTGAATGTTGAGATATTGAAACATATTTGGTAAAGGAATATGAGTATAATGATCTTAGTTTTTTCTTTGATATCCACTTTATACAAAATTATAAGATTTAGAATTTATGTTTTTATTTTTTTAAAAATTGTTTCTTTACTTAAATTAATGTTTGTTAAAAACTTTAAGACCTCTATTGTTTCTCATTCCTCTTATTTTGTAGTTTATTCATTCACTAAGTCAATGGTAGACTTATACTTCTCTCGTTAACATGTGTATATATTAGTGTGTTATAAAATAAGTTAAGACTTTATTGTTGCTCAGACATTTTGATTTGTTATTTTAAGTTAATTATTATATACGTCTAACTCCAAGGTTATGACTACTAGATGTCAGGTTGTTTTGAGTTTATAAATATTGTAAAGTATTGTAAGTCTTGTGTAAGCTATTCCTATACTATACTACATGTATAATTTGAAAGATTTTTAAATTGGTTTATTGATATCATTGTGATATTATTGAAATATAAGTGGTTGTACAAATTTGGAAAATATTAAATTTTGAAAGGTGCTACCAGAACCTTCAAAAAATTTCTTTGAATTATATTTTAAAATATGTTTAATATGTTTTATTAATACATTATAGACTTTGTAAGAAAATTATTTCAAGCTTGTTAAGCTTAGTTAGTTTAGTCTATTCGTCGGTTACGAACAATGATTTTGGATTGTGACAATTATGCATTTATTAGAACGAAGAATTTAGATCCTTCACATTTTATTTTGGTTATGAGATGACTTATAATATATATATATATAGAGGAAGTACATTAAAATGTTTTAAAATATAATAAATAAGCTTTTAATTGAATTTCGACCACAAGTGGGTCAGAAGTATATTGAAATGTTTTATAAATATAGATTTTAAAATGTGAAAACTAGTTAGGATATTTTGTACATCACAACAAATTTATACAGATAATACACAATATGAATTTTATTTTAGCTTTAAGATTTATGGGAATCTCTACTATTAAAATATATAAAAGAGCTAATGCGTTAGTATTTATATTTTAATTATAGAAGGAACATCATATATTTTGTTTAGATATATTAAATATTTATTCTAATTAAATTATATTAATGATAAAAATATATTCTATTTTATTTGAATTAATTAAATTTGTAAAATTGATTTTAATTATAAATATACTTTCTTGATTTATGTTAAAAAGCTTTTAGTTAAAAGTAAATTCTACCGTTAATACAATTTCATAACATAAAAATAAATAGATTCTATTTATATACAAATAGATAATCTATAAATCAAACGATATATATATATATATATATACAAACTTTTTAACATTTTAATCGTCAAATCCAACATACTCTTAAAGAATGTCAAATCTCATGACTTTGGTTATGCTATAGTGCTTCTTGTTTTGGATTGTTATCGCAATTCATAGTAACTTGATTCTTGCTCAGATTTCCTCATGATTGTCGGGGAAGACTACTTTAGACTAATTCGAGTTTGTTATATTTAGTTAAAAATATAAAAATTTAATGATTAATATTTAAAATTTAACATTTTAAATTAAATTTAATAATCACACGTAGTTTAAAATTTTAATTTAACACTTTAAATTTAAAGAATCATGTAATTTAACACTGAACAATTTCTTATAAAAACTATGACAAATGGATTCACTTTCGACAAGTGACGATAACAACTAAAAGAATTATATACAAAAATAGATATATTTTAAATGAACATTGCTTGCAACATTTTGTGGTGGAGATGCTTTGGCATTTCCCTGCGTGGTGGGTCATTAAGTCAATTACGCTGGTGGTATCTATGTCTATCCAGACATCCTGATTTAATTTGTATGTTGGGCGAATTAGATTGTCATCACCCCATCATGACAAGAATCAATTTATCAATGGAGGAATGTGCAATACGTGTCTTGAAGGACGCCGACTAGTGACTGTTTCAAAGTAATTTGAGGAATATGATGCTGAAGTGTCATTGTTAATTAATTTACACTTAAAAACAGATAACGCCTTATCCTATCAAAACTGTAGTGGAAGTATATTAACTCAAATTATCCAATTAACTAAAATTAGGCAGTAACCACAACAAATTAACGTGGCCAGTGTCCTATTTTTAAGGGATAAGGCAAAATTTTAACTGCTTGCCTGCAAATACTGGTTGATAACACACCAGAGACCGAGTAGCGTTCCCCCTTCAAGCGTAACGCCATTCTCCGATCAAAACGCCTCCATTACCAGCTCTCCATATCAAGAGATCAACCCCGAAACCAAACCAGCCGAAACGAAACGGCACTCTTTACTTCCCCATCAAGAAGATCTCACTGATGAACAGGTTCTTTTCAAAATTCGGATCCTGTTTTCGTCCCCGGCGCTCTCCTCCGCCGTTGACGGACGACAGCTCCATCGTTCCGGCTCATACTTCCGGTGACTACCGCCCGGTGAGGCGCAGCAGAGTCCATCGTTATCGTTACCCCCAATCGCATTGGAGTCCGGCGCTGTCGGTGATCATGGAGGACGGCGTGTGTCAGGATCACGACAACAACGTTAATAGGAAATCCGACAAGAAGTCGTCCGGTAAAAGCAAATCAACGGCCGACGTTACCTCTTTTTCTCGATGGCATGACAAGTAAGTGCTTCGTGACAAGTCATGAAATTAATTGCTTGTTCTTAGTTTTGAGTAGTCATTGATATTTCGGGTCTTTTTCTTTTTCTTTTCCAGGGGAAATACGAAGCCGAGGATGTTTATTTCGCCATTCACGTCCACACCGTTCATGTTTTGATCTTAATTAGAGTGTCATAGCTGCTGTTCTTTCACTGTTCATACCATGATTCTTGTTATTGTATTTTTTAGCTCATGTATGAATTCATTTGTACAAGTGAATTTTGATATTGAAAACATATTGATAGCAGTATATAAAATTAATTTTGATATTTTTAGTTCGAGGACAAAGAAGCATTAGAAAGTATAAATCATTTTATGATCGTAGGTTTTCAGTTTTTCAGCTTCAAAATTAGAAAGCCCTCTCACGCCCATCTATTGTTTGTCTCATTGCCTGATATTTTCTGTCAAATCCTCCTTGTTTTTCTCTCCTCTTAATTAAGCATGTTGTTTTATGCAATTCTTTGCAAATATAAGTTCATAGATAGAGATTAAATGAGGGTCACGTCGTTCAGCAGTGTGAGCCTGAATAATTCAACAGGCAATTTCTGGTTTCACTGAAACCCATGTGAAGAAACTTTCTAATTCTTTTCATCGCTAGCCATTCATAACGATTGATCCTTTTAGTTTAAGGGACACATTTACACTATTAATTTTAGAAAAGGAGAAGAAGAAGAAAGGAGGTGGGTGCTAAAAGAAGTAAGCCTTAAATACACTTTCACCATTTTACATCACTCACTATTCCACTATTATTATTTAATTTAACTAATGAAACATTTAAGTATTGACGCGTATGGATACAAAGGCTTAAGGTCCGAGCTTGTTTATTGGTATTTGAATAGAGATGTCTTGAGATGTGTTAAAATTAACTCGCAAACCTCATTTGGTATCTTAACATTTTATATCTTAAATCTTATACTATTACGCCATTGTTATATGCGTTACACCTATGCAAATTCCAAGGTTCCAACTGTGTTGGGCCTCGTGAAGTTTCATTAGCCCAGCTCTAAATGTGTGGGTACTTGTCATGCCACGCTTCCAAATATGTCCAGTCAGTTGAGCCCCAAAAGGCCAAAACGATCTCGCACTTTACAGGAATAGCCCTGCCCCGTATTACGTATTAATTAACATACGGAGTTGTAATGTGTTAAATGACAAAAGAACCCTTCTAACTCATGTTACTACTTCAACACATACATTAGAACATTTACGTTAAATTGGAGAGGCTGGAAAAATTATTTGGTCAAATGTGTTTGTATGAAACAAACTAACTTTATTATGTGTCACTTTGTTTCGGCGATTGGATGAATGAAGAATTTGAGTTTGGTGTTATAAGTTCAAATATTGATGCATGACAAAATTGTAATATTTTAATGCATGTTTTGTAAAGTTAACTTGCTTATTCAGTTGTTAAAATTAATTGTTTTGAGTTCATTCCAACATTTTAACATCTTGTTGGTATAGTACATGGGGAATATTGCAATAATGCCACAAGGTATCAAGTCAAGAGAAAAATAAAATTTAATTGCACTTTTTAAGTATTTATTATTAAACATGGAACAAAAATAATAAGAGAATATTTTTTATATATATAGGGACGATTATATTTTTATCTCTATAGCTTTAATTAATTTTTAATTTTGCCTGTATAATTTAAAATATTAATTAAGTTATTATAGTTTATAAATATTTTAATTAAATAAGTGCAGTTAGGGTGACCTTATGGTTATAAAATTTGTAATTAAATCTTTATAGTTTAAATATGAAAACCTAATTATAAATTTTTAAAATATAAAAACCAAATTATAAATTTAGTGAAATTATAAATACTAACAATATAACTTTTTCTATATTTATTAGAGTCATTCAGTCCAATAGATTTAGCCCATTTAATCCATTATTTTAGAGAATTTGGTTAAATTTTTCAACTCATTTAACATAAGTGAATTAAATTAATTTTACCTATTTAACTCGTGAGTTAACGGGTCACCTTGGTATGTTAGTGGTTGACCCATTTAAGTAGATTTATAGAATTTTTTTATAAAAAGTTTAACACTCCACAGTTTCAAGTAAATTTTATCTTTGTTTTGTTTTTAAATTTTCAATATTTGATCAATAATAGATAAAATAAATGAATTTTTGATATTAGAATGAGATATTTAGGTTAATAATTGAATTATTTTTGTTTTGATTTATTTTACAAAAGTTTTATTATATTTCTTTTATAGATTAAATGGGTTGAACTGTTTAACCTACTTAGTGAATCAAGTTTAACATTTTGACCTACCAAAATAAAGTAAGTTAAATAAGTTGATTTGTTTAATCCACCAATCTATATGAGCCAATCCATTTAACCTACTTAGCCTTATTTGACATTTCTAATATGTTTGTGTGTGTATATATATATATATATATATATATATGTATAAAAGATGATTGGTTGGTTAATATTATATATAAAGGATTTAGTAGATTTTTACTGAAATCAAATTGAAAAAAATAAAAATATCATGAAATTGGAGATTTAAGTGATATTGTAGTTTTTTTTTTCTGGTCAAAGATTTTGTACTTAATCGTATCTCTAAGGAGTCTTGTCGATATAATAGTCGTATGAACATGTATATATATATATATATATATATATATATAAATATATAACATAAAAAGGTTAGCTATATTTCTGCAAGAGAATTATGCTAATCTCCTTTAAAATTTAGTTACTTCTCTTTTTTTCAAGATCCTCTCGTAACTGCCCCAAAAAAAAAAAAAAAATCCTCTCTTAAAATTTTGGTCATGTTACGAAAAGTTTTTGTAATTTATTTCTTTTAAAAAAAATCGACTATGTATGTACATGCTAGCATATTGTAATTTTAATTTTAAAATAATAGTTAAGATAGTTAATTATATCATTTTTTAGAATATTTTATGTGAAAATTAATTTTTTAAATAAAAATAATTAAAAAAGAGTTGGATACAATTTTAAAATTTAAAAAAAGTAAATATAGGTTCCTCTAGTTATTTTAAAAAATATTTTTATCCCCGATACTCATGCTCTGGTTCATTGCTTTAGTTAGTAACCAATTAGGATTCGTCCAGTCAACGGGTTTGCCTCCATGGATCACACATCTCAACCAATCAAAGTCGATTCCAGATAAGGCCACATGACATATGCATGTACGATATAATCAGGGGTATTTCCGTATTTGACTCCATTTAGTAAGTGCATGTTCACGAAGGACAAAAACGGAAAAGCATATATAAGAGATTAGAATAATAATAAAGAAAAATAAAAATAACACGAAGAAGGACTTTTCGTATTTGAGAAGAAAATACGACAGCCGAGAGCAGAAGCACGAGGGAGATAAATTTTTTTGAATACGATTTAAGAGAGTGGCAATGAATTATTTTGAGCTTAGCTTCTTCTGTGCTACTTGATCTGGGTTCGATTAAATTTCTTCTCACGTTATTTCACTCGTACCTTAGAATATTTTCTTGCGATCTATTCGTTGGGCACTTAATTTTCGCGGTGATTTTTCCTGTTCTTCTTCTTATTCTTTTTCTTTTTGTCTTTTGCGTTTCACGTTTGTTCTGTATGACACTGTGGTACTCATGTTAACACTACATTTGGATTGTATTATGTGCATGCTAAAGGTTTCCTCTTTATTTGTTAGATAAGATGGCAATGTGGCAAGCTACGGGGAAATTCAGGAAAGATATGTGATGCGAAAAAACAGAATTAATTATAGGCTAAGGAGTTTAGAAGAGCAGAGCCAAGAGAAATAGGTGTGAAAGAATTTGGATGAGTCTCCTTTTATTGGCTCTCTCTCTTTCCTTTTGGGTTCTCTTTTTGGTTATTTCTCTTGCTTGAATTCTCTTCCTGATAATGTTCTATTCTTATCATCTTTGTTATTGACATTGCCTCTCAGTTGGTCATCCTCTGTTCTAGTTTTGGAATCTAGAATCATAACATTGGTGCTTTCATTGACCATTAATGGCTAACGATAAGGTGTTGATGGAATTGGCTATTGTAGTTAAGTGTCTTGCTAAGTCCATCGGTTACAGAGATAAGCTGACCAATTACCGGCTTGACCAACTTAAGCAAACTGTGGTCGCAATTACCAAGACTGTTGCCACTATGGAATAAAGCTTGGAGAGATTGGTTTCTCAACCTCCTCTCAGTAGTGCGAACTCTTCGCCTTGCTTATTCACCATGCAACTTCCTCAGCTCAGTGCAACTTGTATTGACTGATAACAAAATTAAATCATGCAATTATTCAGCATAGAATATAATACATGAATGCAAAATAGGGAGAATAAATTGATAAAAAATCTAACTTGATGAAAACGACATAATTGATATGTGTATTAGTTGAGTCAGAATATTTCAACCCCCAATGCCTAAGAGAGTCTCTGAGTGTTTGACAGCCAAAGAGAGAGTGATCGTATTGTGTATATGTAAAATTAGGGCTTTAGTATGCTATTTATAGAGTTTTATTTTAATAATATAATTAATTAATATTATTAAAATAAAATCCTTCAAAATCTTTAAAATGATTTCTTATTTAATTAATCAGAAAAATGAGCCTATTAAATCTCTCTGGGTAACAGTCTCAAATTAGTAATCTGACGGGATGATTACTAATGCTCTTAGGCTGTGGGTTGAATTTTTGCCCAGTGAGCTTGTAGATAATCAAATACATCACCAATTATCCACAAATTAAAATAAAACTTAGTCTATTCATAATTTACAAATTATAACATTAATTGCCTAATCAGTAATAACAAGATATTAATATAATAGAATAATTAATGCTAATCCATAAAATATTAAAATTATTCTAACAATTTCCCACTTGGATAGCATTAATTAAATTATTAGGTCAATAAACAAATACATAATCAGGCAAAATAATGTTCACATAAACACATGGATGTGTGTATATTTATAAACCATACAAAATTCAGAAATGAAACTATGCACAAAGATCACTGAAACCGATAGGGAATCAAGTGATATTAACATTTCTATAAATAAGTTTCATTATCTGAATAGAATGGAATACAAAGTGACATTCAAGATGTCATATTACAATTCAAAAGTCCCTTAAAGAACTTAATTCAGACTCCCACTAAACTAAGGCTACATTAAAAGTTTTAACAACACTTATGTAAGTCACATGATTCTTGAAGACTCCTACGGGTAAGCCTTTGGTTAACGGATCTGCCAACATATGTTCACCAAGAATGTGAAATAAACTAGTCTAAGATTCAGCAACCTTTTCTCTGACAAATAGGAACTTAACATCGAAGTGTTTAGTGTGATTGGAGTTCCTATGATTCTGAGAAAAGCTAACAGCAGACGAACTATCGCAGTATATGGTTAAAGGTCGTGATATAAAATCAACCAAATGCATGCTAGATATCAGTTTCCTTAACCATATGGCCTGATAGGTAGCCTCATAACAAGTGATATACTTTACCTCCATAATCGAGGTAGCTATTACTGATTACTTACAACTCTTCCATGATATAACTTTTCCAGACATCATGAAGATGTATCCATAAGTGGATTTACGATCATCCACACAAGATACATAGTTAGAATCTGAATAACCCACAATTTCAATGGCTCAGATCTTCTAAAAGTAAGCATATGATGTTTTGTACCTTGTAGGTACCTCATAACTTTCTTCGCAGGCCTCCAATGATCAGGACCAGGATTACTCAGGTATCTACCAAGTACACTGACAGCGAAATCAATATCAGGTCGTGTGCATACCTGAGCATACATAAGGCTGCTAACAGCAAATGCATATGAAATCTTATTCATTTCGATTTTCGAATCATCATCTTTGTAATAAGATGATTTAGACAACATTTCACCTTTCTGTACAGGTATAGCACAAGGAACGCAAGTATGCATGCTAAATTTCTTCTGCACTTAATCTATATAGGTTGCCTGAGATAAACCAAGAGTGCCACAAGATCTATCATGGTGAACCTGAATTCCTAAGACAAAAGAAGCTTCACCAAGATCTTTCATGTCAAAGTGGTATGACAAAACATGTTTGACCTTATTCAACATAGTTATTGAGTTACTGGCCAATAGTATGTCATCAACATATAGCACAAGTATCATGAAGTTATTTCTGTTAAAATTCTGATAGATACATTGATCAACAATATTCTTTGTGAAACCAAGTGAAGTGATTATCTGATCAAACTTCAAATACCACTGTCTTGAGGCCTGTTTAAGCCCACAGATGGTCCTTTTCAACTTACACACTAAGTGCTCTTTCCCTACTTTAGTGAATCCATCAGGTTATGTCATATAAACATCCTCAAGTAAATCGCCGTTTAAGAATGTTGTTTTGACATCCATCTGATAAAGTTCAAGATCCAATTGTGCAACAAGAGTCATTATAACTCTGAAGGCATCTTTAGTAGATATGGGTGAGAATGTTTCCGTATAATCGATTCCTTCCTTCTGATTATAGCCTTTAGCTATAAGTCTGGCTTTGAATCTTTCAACTTCACCATTGGCCCCTCTTTTGGTCTTAAAGACCCATTTGTAACTAACAGGTTTATAACCATCTGGTAACTCAGTTAATTCTCATACATAGTTACGAAACATGGAGGAATCTCATTATTCATAGCCTCTAACCACTCAGATGAATGAAATCCTGACACAGCCTCATAATAAGAAACTAGATCTGTGCCATCAACAACGTCTGACTCAAATTCCTGCAAGTACACTATGCAATCATATGAAATTACAGGTCTACAAGTCTTCTGTGATCATCTTAAATTAACGATTGATTCTCCTACATCAACTATAGGAGCTTCTATAATAGGATCAATCGAATTCTCAACAAGAGTGTCATCTCGTATTCATGATCCACAAGTAAAGATGGCAACGATGGTATGGGTAAGATGGTATCCATACAATGCAAGTTAATTACTCTAGGGACACCACTCCCATTATCTAAGTTATCCTCAAAATAGAATGCTCTGTTAGATTCAATAACCCTGGTAGTGTGAGTGGGACAATAAAATCTGCATCCTCTGGATCCTAAACAATACCCAATGAAAAATCCACTAATAGTCTTAGAATCAAGTTTCTTGAGCTGCGGATTATAGGGTCTCACTTCTTCTTTACAACCTCACACGCAAAAGTGCCTTAGACTAAGCTTCTTACTGGTGAAAAGCTTATATGGTGTCTTTTCAACTGACTTATTTATAACTTAATTTAAGATATAGGCAGCTGTCTTAAGGGCATTACCCCATAGAAATTCTGGTAATGAAGAGTGACTGATCATGCTTCTAACCATGTCCATCAAGGTGCGATTATGTCTTTCAACAACTTCATTTTGTTGTATAGTGTCAGGCATAATATACTGAGCTTTAATTCCTTACTTCTGTAAAAATAGAGTAAAAGGTCCAAGGTTTCTCCTTGTTTTAGTATACCTCCTATAGTATTCTCCACCTCTGTCTGATCTTACACTTTTAATTACCTTCCCAGACTTTAATTCAATAGCAGCCTTAAATGCCTTAAAGACATTTAACGAGTCAGATTTTTCATACAACAGATCAATCCAGCTGAATCTGGAATAGTCATTTATAAAGGTTATAAAATATTTGTAATTACCTATAGCAGTAAGAGTAATTGGTCCACTAATATCTATGTAGATCAATTCTAAAATAGTCTCAGATCTATTAGCCCCTTTCATCCTAGCTCTAATGGGAAGTTTTCCCTTAATGCAGTCAACACATGATTCAAAGTCAAAAAAATTTAGGTCATGCAATATTCCTTGTCTAATCATCCTCTCCAATTTCTCTTTGGAGATATAACCCAAACCCTGGTGCCATAACATGGAAGAGTTCTCATCAATTTTTCGATGTTTGTGTCCAACGACAACATTAATTGATGCCACATAAGTAGAATCTGAACAAACATTTGCATTCAAGCAATATAAACTGCTCATTAATCTAGCAGTTTCAATAATGACTGAATTAAAGTAAACATCAATTTTGCCATTTCCTTGCCAAAAAGAATATCCATCGTTGTCTAATACAAAACTTGAAATCAAATTCCTTCTTGAAGAAGGTACATAGACAACGTTATATAATGTTAAAGTATGTTCAAAATACAAGTTTAAAACTACAATTTCTATACAATCCACTACAGCTGAACTTCCTTCCACTCCCAGAATGGTCTTTTCCCTCTCATTTGGGCTCCTCTTATCTCTGAGCTCCTGCAAGGAATTAGTTACATGAACAGTCACTCCAGAATCCAACCACCAAGTATCCATAGAAGTTTCAAAATTGTTAGATTTAAGACAAACTAGAGCTAATGGGGTAATTTCAGAAAAGATACTTTCTTTCTCATGCTTGTATTTCAGTTTGAGCCAATCTAAGATTTTGTGGCTAGGCTTCTTACAGTAATTACGTTCACCCTTAAATATCTTCTTCTTCTTACCCTTATTCTTCTTAATCTCAAAGAACCTTTTACCATTAGGCTTGCCTTTAATTTTCTTTTGCTTACGCTTCTTATTTTTAGCCTTGCTTGACGAACCATGTGAGATATAGTTCATTGAATGACCACATGAACTCAATTTCTTTAATGACTCCTCCTCTTGAGTCACGATGGACATCATCTGATCAACAATCCGTTCAGCTTCTTACGAGTTGTAAGTGGTTCTGAGAACCCCATATTCTGCTGGAAGAGACTGTAGGACTTTATAGACAAGGTAACTCTCACCCAAGTCCACATTTAGAGATTTCAACTTGTTGAAGTAATTCACTAGCTTCATCATATGTTCATGTACACTAGACACTCCGTTATAATAAGTGTTATCTAGTAAGGAAATATAATACGCCTTCTACGTCTTATCAAACTTCTTGAACTTCTCACTCATAGCCTTAAGGTATTCTACAGTAGTGTCTATCTTAGGAATACTCTGTCTGATTGTCTTATCAATAGTATACTTATAACTGTCAGGCTGATTCAGTTGGACTCATACCACTGCTTGTGATAAGCTCTATCAATAGCACATGACTCAACAGTGAGATCTGCTAGTTTTAGTTCTCTCATGGCCAAATCCTCCTTAGAGATGATTAGGTACATGTTGAGGGACTCATACCAGTCATCAAAATTCATCTCATTCAGATTTTTCACCACAAACAATTGCTGGAATACAGAAGCTGATGCAACAAAATTAGGAAACATTAATTATATCTCATAAACATAATTATAAAACAAGGTTTCCTTCACAAAATTCAGCTTATGCAACTGTATCATCAAGATGTTCATTATAATCCCACTTAAAGTTTTGGATTACAACAAATCAAGAAAGAAAACTCATATGTACCAAAGATTTGACCACAAAGAGAAATAACAAAATGAATCCATGATTTCTATATCGATAGGATATAAGAAACAATGAAAGCATTGGTTTAAAATTGCTACTAACCATTCATAAATGTATTTATTTCACATAATTATATTAACAATGTCACATCGATAGGGTATGTTCATTGTCAATATAATATGTATATACCCTCTTTCTAGTGAACTTATCGTAATATTCAAACTTATCCCTGATGATGGTAATTAAATTATTCAAAATATAGGAAATTAAATGACAAACACAGTATAAATTAATTTATAAAAGACATATCATCATGATTGGGCCCACGATAGGCAAGCACACAATCAATAGGTGTATGTGACCCAAAGTCACTACAATTTCCACACGCAGCCTATTCCATTTAAGGCATGTGCTTAAATTAGAAATAAAATTTAATAATTAATATAAAGAAATTAATTATAATTTATTTACACATAATTAGGGAGAGTGAGCTGAATATGTTGTTCCATACTATGTCTAGTCTTTATATAAATTTTCTCAGATCAAAATACCTCATCTACACATTATTTTAAGACCGTAAATCTTCAAAAAATTTTAAAACTCCTATTTTCAAGGCTCCAAAAATTCTAAAAAAATTACCATGATTTAGATTAAGGCAAGTAGAGGCGAATTGTAAAAGTTTAAAGTTTGCTTGACTTACGGTTTGGCCGCATGCGTCAACACGCACTAGCGGTGCATGTGGGCGTGGGCAACCTCGCCCATGCACATCGTCTTCAACCTTTGGTGGGTCGAATCGACCTGCTAGAGAACCTACCAGACTCGAAACATGACCCATCGATTTTTTGCTACTTAGGCTTCGAAATTAGGATCATTTTGATTGCCTTTTAATGATCTCCAAAACCTTTATAGCGGTTTTGCATCTATCTCTTCTAGTTAAAGCTATATTTGAGTTCAAAGTTTGTAACTTTTCGATGGTTTTGATTTTTTTTCGGTTAAAAAATGGAGGCTCACCAGCGATGCAAATCAACAGCGGTGGCTGTCATGGTTTCAAATCATCGGCAACCTCTTCGAATGGCGGCAAGGAAGAAGAAAAAAAAAAACTTCATACTAGAAACTGAAATTCTTGCCAGCGGTTTCTAATGGCGATAATGTTATAAAAAAGTACATGAAATTAAAATTTCATAAGCCACAGAAAAAATTTGGCTATGATGAAGACGAAATTCAAAGAAAGAAATTAAAAAAAATCTTATAATCTATAAAACCGTGGCTCTGATAACATTTGATAATAAAATTAAATCATGTAATTATTCAACATAGAATATAATACATGAATGCAAAATAAGGAGAATAAATTGAACAAAAATCTGACCTAATGAAGACGACATAATTACTATGTGTACTGGTTAAGTCAAAATATTTCAACCCCCAATGCCCAAGAGAGTCTCTGAGTATTTGACGGCGAGAGAGAGGAAGAGTGATCGTATTGTGTATATGTAAAATTAGGGCTTCAGTATGCTATTTATAGAGTTTTATTTTAATAATATAATTAATTAATATTATTAAAATAAAATCCTTTAGAATCTTTAAAATGATTTCTTATTAAATTAATCAGAAAAATGAGCCTATTAAATCTCTCTGGGTAACAATCTCAAATTAGTAATCTGACGGGATGATTACTAATGCTCTTGGGCTGTGGATTAGATTTCTGCCTAGTGGGCTTGTAGATAATCGAACCCATCACTAATTATAGACAAATTAAAATAAAACACAATCCATTCATAGTTTACAAATTATAACATCAATTGCCTAATTAGTAATAACATGATATTAATCTAATCGAATAATTAATGCTAATCTATAAAATATTAAAATTATTCTAACATTGACTAGTCCGCAGCATGTGATTGTGTGGGAGTTGCAAATGAAATGGTGGTAGGAGGTGTGAAACCTACTCAGGTAGCTCCTGCCACTGTGATTGCATCTTCAACTTGCCTTCCTTATGGTAGGGCAATACATGGTTTTAATTGTTGCTTAGCAAAATATTCTTCTTTTAAAAAGCACACTATGTGTTTGCTATGTTACTGCACTCACATTCTGGGCTCACAAATTGAAATATTTGGTTTATGTGTCACTTATCATACAATCTTACTCCCATTTTTTGCTTTGGTATTTGTTCTTGGAGAAGTGCCCAAATTCGCTCTATTGATCTCCTTTTGGTCTTTATCTCTCTTTCATCATCCATGATTATAGTGACTCATCTACTGAGACTTTCTCTTTCAACTCAACCTAAGTTCTAAAACATGAAGAAAGAGGTTCTCCAAGGTCACAAAACCTTTGTCGGTGTTTTTGCAACTTAGAGTTGACGCGACTTGCTTAATAAAGGGCAAGCATTCTTTAACTTGATAATAGTTAAAGTTATTTGATGCAAGATGAATGTAAGGTTCGACAATAGTATTTGCAGTGCTTTGCTAACCTTTTGTAAGACCCATGGGAATGTAGAGTTGGCAGAACTAGCATTGGAGAAACTAATCAAGCTTGAACCTCATATTAGTCTTTATGTTATTTTATCATACTTATATGCTAATTCAAAAGGTCAAGTTCCTCTCCATGGAGTTTTAATAACTGACCACTTATTTGTCATCGATTACTTTTGTATCAATGGTAAGAGCAAGATAGTTCATAAAAGTAAAGTAACAAGGAAGAATTTTGATAGTTTTCGACAAGCTTTTCTAACTTTTGACCTTCAGGACAAGGTCCTTGTTAATAAGGGAGGCAATGTCATGTGCATGCTAAGGGTTTCCTTTATATTAGTTAGATCAGATAGCAATGTCGTAAGTTAAGGGGAAATTCAGGAAAGATATATAATGGGAAGAAACAAAATTAGTTATAGGCTAAGGAGTTAAAAAGAGCAGGCCCATGTAGAATTATGTGGGGAAGAATTTGGATGAATCTCCTTCTGTTGGCTCTATTTCTTCCCTAATGAGTTCTCTTTCTCATTATTTCTCTTGCTTGAGTTCTCTTTTTGATAATGTTCTATTCTCATTATCTCTGTTATTGACATTGCCTCTTAGTTGGTCATTCTCTATTGTAGCTTTTGAATACATAATCATAATAGATTGGTTCTAATTATTGTTATTTGTTTTTTATCCTAAATTTATGGAATTTAGGATTATGAATTGTAGTGAGAATATAAAAGAACCAAAGTATTTGCGGTATGAGAATTGATGGCCCAGGGCAAAGGAAGTGTTAAGGTTTCAAGCTTTTTGACAAGAAGTGAGATTTTAATGGATGATGGAGGCGTCGCATGCATGCCTTTGCAACAACGCATTATGGAAAGGTTACTAAATGCAGAAAAGACACTCTACGAGGGCAAGAATAGGAATGAGTTTAACTCTAAATTGCTTAAGTCAGTAGACAGTGAGCAAAAGAAGATGAAGGTAAAGATAGAGGAGTTGACAAAAAAGGTAGAAGTGGAAAAGAGTGAGTTGGTATTCAATAGAGTGACCAACAACATTAAAGAAATGGAGAATGGTTAAATGTCTGGGCAGAAGGTGCAAATAGAAGATATGAAATAGGGTGAATAGGTTATTTTGAAGTAGCCAAGGAGTGAAATGGAAAAAGGAAAGTTTGTGCCAAACAAGCCTCGGAGATTTGAAATTAAGAATGGGGAGATTGTCAATAAGGAATGGGCAAAAGAGGAGCTAGAAATGAATGGATTGTTTTTGGAAAAAGGAAGAAAAAATAATGTCAAAATAGAGGAGATAGTTCTGGAGACCGGTACGAAAAAGTTGAAGAAAGGGAATATGGGTCATGGAAAGGTATTAAAGATGACTTAAAGAATGAAAAATTTGTTTATGATAGATGGCGCATAGAAGAAATAGGAAAGGACGATCATAATTACAGTAGAACTCGTAGGCATCAGGTTAGTAAGGACCAAGGGTGGAAAAGTGAACGTGAACATACTTTGCCTTCATAGAGATATACTTTTTTTTTTTGTTAGAAATAACAAATTTAATCGAAGTGAAAGTCAGCATGCTATGAGTGCTCTTAGATGGGAAAGTGGAGAAGAGAGGATTATAAGGACCAGTTCAAAGATTGTGATTAAGGCAAAAAATGATCATAGTGGAAACATGTACATAATTACCCTTAGTTGAGGCAACATGGCAATTATTTAGACAACAATGAGCACAAGCATTATGAAGATTATGCTGGTTTAAAAAGTATAAGACTTTCTGATGATGCTTGCCACTCTGTCTATTTAGTGTACTACTCTCGTCACACTGTTTAAAGGTTTGATAGAAATTCTTCTCCTCCTCCTTCTTCGTAAACATCAGCGGATAAGAATTATAGGCATCATGAATCTTTTTTTGCTCACCAAACCAACTTAGCACAAGCATGATTGAAGCCTTGGTCGTTTAAAATGGTGTTGGAAAATGTAGGGTTTATTTGAGTTTAGAATATTAAACGAAGACATTCTAAAAGTAGAAAAGAAAAAAGCTAATAAAGATAAAAAAACTTTTATTAGATTTGTTTTATAAGCCTGATTCAACAATGTTATGATCATTTCCTATTTATAAGACTCAC
Organism: Delonix regia; assembly: GCA_037074485.1. Taxonomy (NCBI): domain Eukaryota; kingdom Viridiplantae; phylum Streptophyta; class Magnoliopsida; order Fabales; family Fabaceae; genus Delonix; species Delonix regia. The sequence continues at coordinate 7,961,909 of CM073455.1, forward strand.
AAGAATATTACAACTAACATTCATTTAATGTAACTCCTAACTATCACTTACTTCTACATTTATTTACTACATCTTCCAACCAACACATACTTCATTAAATAAGATAATTATAAATAATAAGCTTAAACTAATAGGCCTAACATGGATTGGACATTCAATACATTTGAGCCAAAATCAAGTTTAATTCTAACATTCCCCTTAAACTTGATTTTTGTGATTCCAAGCATGCTCCTTAATCTTCTAAAATCTCTTTACTGAGTGGCTTGGTAAGAATGTTAACAACTTTTTCTTGAGAATTTACGTATTTTACTTGAATCTCCTTTCGCGTAATGCATTATCTGATATAGTAGTACTGTATATCAATATGCTTACTTTGGTAATGAAATATCGAATTCTTTGCAAGGGCAAGAGCGGACTTGTTATCAACATAGATCTCTTATGCCTCTTCTTAAGGCATATGTAACTCCTTCAACCAACTTCGAAGCCAAATGACATGACAAACACATGAATTTGCAGCAACATATTTAGCTTCACATGTAGAAAGAGTGACAATAGATTGTTTCTTAGAACTCCAAGTGAAAGCCGCCTCTCTCATGAAAAATAGAAATCCAGTTATGCTTTTACAATCATCCAAGTCACTAGCCCAGTTATTATCACTGTAGCCAACAAGCTTGAAGTTATTTGAAGAGGAATAAAGTAGACCAAAGTTAATGGTTCCGTTGATGTATCATAGAATTCTCTTGGCCGTCTTTAAGTGAGTCATCTTCAATTCTTCCATATAATGACTTACAAGACCAACACCAAAAAGAATGTCAAGCCTCATGCATGTTAAGTACCTTAAGCTTCCAACTAAGCTCTTGAATTGAGTGGCATCTACTTGTTATCCTTCTTCAAATTTCAATAATTTTAGTCCACATTCTATTGGAGTATTGATCGCATTGCAATTCTCCATTCTAAACTTCTTCAGGACATCTCGAGTATAACCTTCTTGTGATATAAAAAATGTCTTCTTCCATTTGCTTAACCTCGATCCTAAGGTAGTAAGATATAAGGCCAATATTAGTCATTTCAAATTCTCGAGTCATTACTTTCTTGAAGTCTTCAAACATTTTTGGATTATTTCCTGTAAAAATTATATTATCTACATACAAGCAGACAAACAACATATCTTTAATTTTATTCACCTTTATGTATAGAGCATATTCATGTGGGCATTTAAGAAAGCCATTTTCTTGAAAATATTTATCAATTCTGTTGTTCCATGCTCATGGTGCTTGCTTTAAGTCATATAAGATTTTTTTCAATCTCAAAACTTTACTTCTTGACCTTTTACAAAATAGCCCACTAGTTGTTCAATAAACTTCTTCTTCTAACAGTCTATTAAAAAAGGCTGATTTGACATCCATTTGATAAATTTTTCACAAAGAAATTATTAATCTTATTGTCACTAATTGAGTTAGTAGAGCATATACTTCATCATAATCTATTCCATACCTTTAGTTGTAACCTTTTGCCACTAGTCTTGCTTTATGTTTCTCCACTTTTCCTTCACCATTCCTTTTCTCATTGTAAACCCATTTGACTCTAATGACCTTTTGTTCTTGTGGAAGTGAGGCTAGCTCCTAAGTATTGCTCTTCATAATGACTTTGATTTCTTTGTCCATGGCATCTTTCCATTCCTTGCTTTGAATCACTTCCTCATTCCCTATATGTTCACATCTAGGATATAGACAAAACAAAGTTAATTCATTTAAATTTTCGATTACCTCATTAATTTCTTGGAGACTTCTCTTATGCAGGTTTATTTCACTTGAACTTGCAGACAGGTCTTGACTAGTTAGAGATGAAGATTACAACAAAGGTGGGCTTGTAAGCTCTGAAGCTTCTTTACTTGATTGCCCATTATTAACTTCAAAAGAAGGAATAAAATCATAATCTTCTCTCACCCTTTCATTCCAGCTCTACATATCTTCTTCATCAAACTCAACATCTTTACTGATGACAATCTTTTTTGTGATAGGATTGTAAAGCTTGTAGCCTTTGGATCTTTTATCATACCCAATGAATATGTACTTCTTACTTTTTCCATTAAGTTTAGAATGCCTTTGATCAGGTACATGAGCATAAGCAATGCTTCCAAAACCTCGTAGATGTGAGATATTTGGCTTTCTCCCGTTCTATGCTTGTTGTGGAGTTTTGCCAACAAGACTTTTACTTGGCCATCGATTGGAAATATAAACAACACAATCAACTGCTTTAGCCCAAAACTCTTTATACATCTTTCTGCATTTTAGCATGCTTCAAGTCATTTCATGTATGGTTTTGTTTTTTCTTTCAATCACACCATTTTGTTATGGTGATCGAGGTATTGTTAAAGGACCAAAAATCCCATTTATATCACAAAATTCATTGAATTCTTTTGATGTGAATTCACCTCCTCTATCAGTCCTTAATGCCTAAATTTTATTGGCACTTTCTTTCTAAACAAGAGCCTTGAACCTTTTGAACACTTCAAATACTTTTGATTTTTCTTTTATAAAATATACCCATGTCTTTCTTGAAAAATCATTAATAAAGAGTAAGAAGTAATTATTCTTACCATATGTGCTTGAAGTTATAGGGCCGCACAAATCAGCATGTATGAGTTGTAAAGGCTCATTAGCTCTTGATGTCGCCTATTTTGGAAAAGCTTTTCTATAATGCTTTCCACGAAGATATCTTTCACACAATTGATTAGGATGATATATTGGGGGCAATCCTTTGACCATGCTCATAGTTGACATTAAGTTCAAACCATCAAAATTTAGATAGCCAAGCCTTAAGTGCCAAAGCCAAAGTTTATCTTTCAAACATGCCTTTAAGTATTTGGCATCATCATTTTGATCTATTTCTTGCCATTGGCACTTTAGCTATTAGAGTTCCTTCTTGATCTCTTAAATAAAGATGATGATTTTTCATGTTTATATCAAAATCTTTTTCAAGTAATTGCCGTAAACATAAGTTATTGTTCTTCAAACTTAGCACATATTAAACATCAAAATTGAATTGGTGACTTCCATCTTTAAAAAGAACTAGGATTTTACCTTTTCCTTAAACAAATTTGTCACCAAAGGTGACATGTCCATTAATTTGCTCTAGGTTCATGAACAGACTTTTATCACCAGTCATATGGTTACTTGCCCCAATGTCAAGATACCATATGATCTTCTTTGATTCACTATTCTCCTTAGTCATCAACAAAATGAGCTCAACATCTTCCTTCACTTCTACAAGATTAACTTTCTCTACCACATGATTAGCATTTCTGCACCTAGAAGAATAATGGCCAAATTTGTGACAAATAAAGCATTTGATTTGAGATTTTTCATACCTTTGACTTTTGCTTCCTCTCCCACATCCTCTTTGAGAACCATGATAACTTTCTTCATAATTATTATAGTTGCCTCGGCTTCCTTTTCCTCGGCCTCGACCACATCCTTACCATTTGCATTGTCCATCAAGGTCATTCCTCTCTTTGAGAGTGACCTTTGAGTAAAGAGCTTATTCCAACGACTCAATAATCTTTTTCTTCCTCATCTTTTCTTCGTGAGCTTGTAATGAACCCATAAGTTGGTCAACGGTCATTTTGTCTATATTTTTTTTATTCTTCAATTGCAATAACAATATGTTCAAAATTGAGAGTTAAAGATCAAAAAATTTTCTCTATTACTCGGGTATTGTTCAATGCTTCTTCATTTCTTTTCATTTCATTAACAATAACCAATACACGAGTAGAATAATTAGAAATATTTTCAAAATCTTTCATATAAAGTGCTTTAAACTCACTTCGAAAGGTTTATAGTCGTACCTTCTTTACTTTATTTATGCCTCTATATGCATTTTGAAGAATGTCCTCAGCCTCTTTGGAAGTGGATGCATTACCAACCTTCTCGAACATGACATCGTCCAAGTATTGGTGAATAAGAGTAAGTGTTTGTTGATCTTTCCTTCTTGCCTTATGCAAAGTCTTCCTTAAGGTAGGACTTAAAGAATCCTCATTTTAAGGTACCTCATAACCTTTCTCTACCATCTCTCATACATCATAAGAGTCTAGTAGAGCCTTCACACGAATATTCCAACTTCTATAGTTGTCTTTGGTTAGGCGAGGGAATTGGAATTTCTAAGATGGTTGGACTCTGATACCACTTTATTGGAGAAAAGGTATAGTTATTTAGGTTTAGAATATTGGAAGAGGAAATTCTAAGATTGGAGAGGAAAAATGCTAGTGGAAAGAAATGAAGACTTCTATTAAATTTATCTTTTAAACTTGATACAACAATGGGAGGACATTCTCCTATTTATAGGATTCAAGAAAATATTACAACCAACATTCATTTAAAATAATTCTCAAATATCACCTATTTCTACATTTATTTATTATATTTTTCAACCAACACCTACTTCTTTAAATAAACAATTCTAAATAATAGGTTTAAACTAATGGGCCTAATTTGGATTGGATTACAAGGTGTGGATTATAGCTTACAACTCATTGGGCCAAAATCAAGTTTATTTTTAACAAAGTCATATCTTTATTGGCTAGTTTTGTAATGGCCACACAAGAATACGAAGATGTTGGTGTAGCCACTGATCCAGCGTTAGTATACGGGAAGCTGGTAGAGTGAGCGGATTTTGAAGGGTGTGAAGTGTGAAGAATCTGAGTCCTCAATGTCGAACTTCTTGTGGAGAATGTAAGGATTTGCCAGACGAGTTGCTTCTCTTTAACATTGTTCCACCTTAGTTGCTTCGTGATCGATTCCACCTTAGTTGTCACTTGTGAAGCAGTTTTGAGCATCTCTCCACATGAACATTGTTCATCTTAAAGGACGTAAGACGATTGTAAGCCTCTTTTCATATCTTTCTTCATTTAGTTTACAGTGTAGAGCTCTTGCTAATTATTCTTGCCTTCGTTGCTGATTCCTTGGTTCGTGTGCCACATTCTCGTCGGTCGCTTACGTGGAAAGGAGGAATTAAAAAAATTAAATTAATTACGGTGAATATGTAAATATATTTGATATTATTTTTTATAACATGTATATATTGTTTATTTACTTTAATTTATTTGATTTAATTCGTTTTTATATAATAAATTGAGTCTATTTATATCTTTGCCAAATAACATATAATTGGCTGAATAATGTTTAGATAGACATGCTAATTAATGAGAATCAACAAATGATTCAACGACGTTTACTGTAGAAGCATTCTTGTATTATTTTTATTCTTTTATTGATGGTGCATAATAATTATGCGGAACAAACCAGTTTGCATGGTAATTAAAGTTTGCCGCTGTTGTAAGTTTTGTGAGATAAAGAATAGTGGGAGCTTGGTGTCATGATATGTATAATACAACTCTGCTTTCCCCTTTTTGAACTTTATTTCAAAGTACAAACCCGAGGGTACATATTCCTTAGTGAATATTAATTTATCATAACATTCCCGACATTAGAAAATTCATAATTCACTGTCACATATGCTTCACCGTCAGATTCAGGTCAAATGTTTGAATTTTTATTTTCATAAGATGCAGCAAATTTTTCATAGATGATTTTATGAAGGAAGTTATTAATTTTGCAATGTTATTTAGAGAAATAAATCATTTACCAGTCCATATTGAGAGTCAAGAAATGAATGAAGTCACCCAGCGATTCGCATTCATTCATCTTGGCAATTAACTAGTTGTGTATACTCTACAGTTACGCTATTCCATGAGCTGGTTTATACCCTGCTTTCCTTGCACCCCTATCAAAAGAATCTAGTACTGCAGGGAAGGGGGGGGGGGGGGGGGGGGTGGGGAAAAGAAAGGAAAAAAAGATGAAGATGAAAGACACAAAAGCAAATTAAAGTATTCACTGATCTGTGGAGGAAAGAAACTTTTTTCCCACTTAACCCACCTCCCACAACTCTCGTTCTATACACTTTTCTACACTTTATATATGCCCCTTCTCCATCTTTTTTCTCACTCTTTCTCATCTTCAAACTCACCAGCAAGCAACCAAGAAACAGAAATTAAAAAGGTTAAGCTTTTTTCTTTCCCTGTCCTCACAGATGGCTAGTCCGACGGGAATTTTTCTATGCCTCTTGATCGTGGTCTTGGATATCGCAGCTGGGATTCTTGGTATCGAAGCCGAAATTGCACAAAATAAGGTGTGTGTGTGTGTGTGTGTGTGTGTGTGTGTGTTATATGGCTAAAGGTTGTTGTGTTTGGTGAATAATTTGAAATTATAAGCAGTGCTGAATTGCAAATATTGTTTTGAACAATCAGGTGAAGCACTTGAGGTTGTGGATATTTGAATGCAGAGAGCCAAGCCATCAGGCTTTCATGTTGGGTTTGGGAGCAGCAATACTTTTGGGGTTAGCTCATGTGATAGTCAATCTGATTAATGGCTGCAATTGCATGTGCTCTCAAGAAGAGCTTCAAAAGGCCTCCCCCAACAGACAAGTCTCTGTGGCCTCCCTCATTTTAGCCTGGTATGCATTTCTCTTCTTTTTTACTTCAACTAATTACAGACATACATATTGACAAGATTTGGATATTTTAGCATGACAGAGCATATAATATTTATATAAAATATAAAATATTATCGAGATCAGATTCCTTGTTGTGCAACAATAATGTTGTAGTAGGAGATATTAAAAGTAAAAAAAAAAATTGTAGAATCAAAAAAAATTTTACTGGACAGCATTCATATTGTCAACATAGGATCCATACATAATATTGTGTTTCATTTAATAAGATTGTGAATATATATTTAGAGCAGGTTTGCTTCGTTGAGTTTCACATATTGAAAGTAAACTCTAAGAGTGTTCGGAATTTTAGAGCAACTTCTTAAATTTTGAAACAAAGAAATAGTTTGCGTTTGAATAAACCATTTGATAAACACTTTTATTAATATTATTGTGTTTAAAAAAATTTTTACTATTGATTTATTAAAAAGGACATATATGAATAAGAATATGCAATCAATGTCATTAGAATAGATAAATAATTTGAAATATTTATTGTGATTATTTATAAATAAATTTATAATTTTTCATATAATTGCATATAAATCATTAAATCAAAATAAATATATACTATATTTTAAAAAAAATTAAAATATAATATATAATTAAAATGAATTATATAACCAAAAAAGTACTGAAAACGAGTTGAGAAAAGGTTAAGTAAAAATAAATTAAAGATAACTATAATCATTAGTTATTTTGAGTAAGGATATTTTTGTTCAAAAAAATTTTCTTTTTTTGTTTAATAAAAAATTCTAATTTTGCATGTCCTAATAGAAGAATTATTACACCTACAGCTAAAAAAATTAGCCAAATATTTTAGAACATCAAAATAAATAGATTCTTCTTCCAAAATTATTAAACTATTTGGTGATTGATCAGGATCGTACTAGCCGTTGGATTGTCGATGCTGGTGATAGGGACGATGTCAAACAACAAGTCAAAGGGTTCGTGTGGCTTCTCGCACCATCATTTTCTGTCCATTGGTGGCATTTTATGTTTTGTTCATGCCCTCTTCTGCGTTGCTTATTACGTTTCTGCCACTGCCTCCTTCGTTTAGTCACTTAGCTGCATACTTCTCTTTCTACTTTATTATTTATGTGTCCCTTCCATGAGTGTTCCTAGACCTAGAGTTACAAAAAAGAGATAGTGACATGAAAAGCAAATGTGCGCATTAATTTACCTTTTTTCCTTTTTTATTTTGAGAAGGTGACCATCTGACTAGGATTGAATTAAGATTGAGTTTTTCTTTTCTCCTTTATTCTTTTTCTTACAATTTCCTTCATTCTTAAGTTAAAATTAACTGGCTAGAAGTGGCTGCAACCATGGACATCCTTTTAGATCCTTTTTCTTCATTAGGTTCCTTTAATTTTATAGCAGCAATGAGAAGATAAACTTGAAATTTGATATACTCATTTTCATTTAAAAAACATGAAATTAATCTCTCAGTTTTTACATCTTATAATAATTCAATCCGTCATAAATTTATCATAATAAATTAATATTTAAAAAATTATATTTTATGTAAAATTAGTCATTTATTAATCTAAATGAAGAAATTAATTTCATATAAATTTAAATTTATCAAATTATTCCAAACATGAAGATATTTGTTTAGCAAAATCCCAAAAATCATAATTGATTTTTTCAGTATCATAACACAATACAGTGTTCAGGTTGTCTTTTATTTTTTTATTTTTACTATGTATTAAAAAAAAAAAAAGTAGCACATAACGCGTGATAAACATACATTTTAATTTCCTGCTAGATATGTTTGCCAGGTTGTAACTCACGCGTTTACATCTTGAAAGAAAAAAATTGTAATTTTTTTAATTTTTGAAAGATATATATTTTAATTATTTAGGTTATGAATTTTGAATTATTAAATTTAAGATTCAGTTTTTAAAATTTTTAATTCCCTATTTGTTTAAACATAGAAGAATAATTTGAAACGGAATGTACACTTAGGATAATTCATTAACTCAACGGGCTGGTGTCTAAATTTAAACTCTAAATTCTTAATCATTCTTATATGATTCTTTAATAATTTTATTGGTGTTGAAGAGATGGAAAAATAAGTAAAAGAAAATAGTTTAGTTGAATATATATGATGTATTTTTTAGAGTACTGGATGTACTAGTTTTTTCTATTAACTAAAGGGAAAGAAAGTAGTTTTAATACTAATTTTTTTGTTAGATGATAAAAATTTAGAAATTCTCCAACTTGACTTCATTCTATGGTTAGGAATGTTAATAGTATAAAAATTTGTCGTGATAATGCAGGTTTTGATGATATGTATTGAAGCATTCTAATATACGAGCATATTATTAGAAATTATAAGATTTCGTCCATAAACATGTTCTTCCAATTAATTACCGTATAGCATGAGTAAATTCCAATTACTAATAAGGCAATTGTATGCACCACTTCTTTTTAATTTTTTTTTAATCTGTTCAGCGAGTCCCTTCAAGCATCCAATATATGAATTATCCTTTTTTTTCTCTTTTTTTTTGGTGTCCTTGGTCTGAAACCGTCCATAATATTCATGCCTCAATTCAATTTGCGATTTGTAATTACTATGTCACTATAGATCAGCAAGGGGATGTAGCTCAGATGGTAGAGCGCTCGCTTAGCATGCGAGAGGTACGGGGATCGATACCCCGCATCTCCATGTAAGTGTTGTAATTATTTTGTAGTCAATGCTTTTATTTTCTTTTTGTAATCAATTCTGACTGGAGGGAACCGTAAATGTACGAAGTGTTGGAGAATGAGGATCTCCTTTTTTTTGTTTTTTGGAAATTTCACGTTTAATTTTTTTGTTTGTAATGACAATTAGGGTAACTAAGGGTTGGATTGAGTTGAATTTAAATAAAATCTAGGGTTTGGTCTAGTTTAAAATTGGGACAAAAAGAAAGTTGTTGTGAGACCTAGCTTGATTCAATATAGCTCGATAAGTGATTAGATCAAACTGAGTTAATCAGGTCAAATCCAATTTTATTCTCCTAATAATTTTTTTACAAAAAAATTTTATTAATAAAAAAATTAAAAAAATATTTAAAGCAAAAAAATGTATATAATGAATAAAAAGTCAGATTTGGAATAAAAAGAATTAATATATTAAAATTTAAGTAAAATCTTTGGTGTGCTTATTATTTTGATTGCATCAGTTAATTTAAAATTGTAAGTACACTAAATATGTCACTTAAAATTTTTATAAATTAAATTAAATTAAATTATAAAATTAATATTTTAAACTAAAAACTATGACCATATTGGGATGTGAAAAAACTCAAGACCCAACTCCATCTAATTAATTGTAAATTATTTTTATTTAAACCTGATATGATATAAGCAGGTTGAACCAAATTTATAATAGCAATTAATCACTTAAATCCATAGTTCATTATAGCGAAATGTTGAGTCTAGGACAAAAGTTAGGTCATTTTAGCGACTCATTAGTTCTTGAAACATGCAATGATCTTTTGCTTGCTGAAATTTGTAAGGCAGCTTATATTTAGATACTAATTAATGTGTTTCAATTCTAAATTCTATTTTAATTGTGTTAAACTACAAATGTACAAAGTGATGAAGAATGAAGATCACTTTTTCTTTTTCTTTTTCTTTTTCTGAGAATTTCATGTTTAGATTTTTTTTGTTGTAATGGCGATCAATTCTTTAAGTTCTTAGTTCTTTTATAGTGAAATGTTAAGTCGAAAAAAGCTAGGTCATTTTAGTAACCCATTAATTCTAAAAGCATACGGTGATGTTCTGCTTGTCGTAATTTGTAGGACAACCCATGCTTAAGTACTAGTTAATGTGTTTCAATTCTAAATTTCATTTTAGTGTGTTGAAGATTGGATATTTCTATCTTACAAATTTCAGGATTAGAGATTCTACTTGTAATACCTATGCCTTGAGATCCCTAATTATGTATCGTCATATGTTGAGTTTTGCACAAAAGCTAGATCATTTTCGCAACCCATTTGTTCTAAAAGCTTGCATTGATCTTCTGCTTGCTGAAATTGGTAAGGTAGTTCATACTTGGTACTGGTTAATGCATCCCAATTAAAATTTATGTTGGCAATTCTCTCTTTTCAAGCATGTCATGCTAAAATGACATTATACAAAATAATATCTAGAACAGGAGATTACAAATTAACAAATACTTACCTGGAGTTGACGATACAACGACCATACCTCAACTAATCAATAAAGATGAACGACCTACATATTTCATGGTGAATGGAGAGAGAGAGAGATAGAGACATGCAAAATTAAAATTCTCCACTTCCATCAATTCTCCATGAGTCATCCATCAATCAAATAATGAAAAATTTATAAAAGATAAAGAAGGAGAAATGATAGAGGTGGTGGGACATGATTGATAGAATCTAATGATAATGATTCACATATGAGCTCAATCTCTCTCTATCTGCTCTTTTTTAGTTATCTAATGGGATAATCACTTATCAACAGTGGGTAGTGGGTTAGGCTCTCTACCCAAATGAGTCTATGGTTAATCCAACCTATCGCAAATTATCCACAATGTTAGCAAAGACTTGATCCATTCTAAATTTAGATTAATATTGATTGTCTAATTAATTATTACACATAATTGTTCTAATAATTAGATTAATGCTAATCCATAAAATAATTTAATATATTCCAACAATCATCCACTTTGATAGCATTAATTAATTATCAAAAAAATCAATTAATGAACAAGATTGAGCAATCAATAACTACCAGGACACACAAACGTGAGTATACACTAAACCATATCAAGTTTAGAAAAGAAACCACATAAGATCACTGAACTCAATAGAGAAACAAGTGATATCAACATTAGTATAGATTTAGTTCCAATATCTAAACAAAATGGATTATATAAGAATATCTTGGTGTCATATTACACCGTAAAATCCCCTCAAAGACTTAACTCATACTCCCACTATACCAAAGCTTCATCAAAGTTTAACAAGACTGATAGGAGTTACATGATTTGAAATACTCCCATGGGCAGGCCTTTGGTCAATTGATCTGTAAACAAGCATTCATTGTAAATGTAAACTATACGAGTCTAAGATAACGAAAATTCAAAAGTGAAACTATGAATCAAGAACATTGAATCTGATAAATAAAACAATGTTATAAATGCCAACAAAGTTTTAACTCTGAATCATATCCAAATCTAACATAACCAAGAACATTGAATCTCATAGGAAAAAAAAATGTTATATTTACCAAGATACACCGAAATGTTCCTTAAGAACATAACTCAGACTCCCACTGAACTAAGACACCAAAATTTCAATTTACCCAAGAGTCATATAATTCCAAAACTTTAATGAGTTAGTCTTAGTAAACAGGTCACCCAAAATGAGTATGAGATTCATATATCTTCTTTCTGACAAATAGGAATAAAGTATCAAAATTAATGCACTTGAAATTCCTGTAATTTTGAGAGAAGCTCAAAATTGAGTCATGTCGCAACAAAAATGGTTAAGACTCAAAATATGTATATAATGGAAATTCATTTCCTTGACCATATTCTCTAACTAATGCAATCACAAAACATGTTACATACTATTCATTTATATAAGAGGTAGCTATAAGTGTCCATTTGACACTTTTCAACAAAACAACTCCTTCAAACATCACATAGATGTAACCAAAAGTAAATTCACAATCATCAATACATGATGCATAATTTGAATCAAAATATCTCACTTTCTCAAAATGATTCAGATTTCCTACAAGTCAACATGTAATGTTTTATACCGTGAAGATACTTTACAACTATCTTTGTAACTTTTTAATGATCATACTAAGAATTATTTATATATCTGTCAAGCACACCAACAAGAAAAGCAATGTCCAAACATGTGCACACCTGGGCATATATTAGGCTACCAACAGTAGATGCATATGAAACTTTGTCCATCAAAGACCTCTCATCATCATTTTGGGACACAATGACTTAAACAACATACCACCACTATACACAGGTGCAATACAAAGAGTGCAAGAATACATGTTAAATTATTTTAGCACTTGATCAATATAAGTTGCCTGAGACGAACCAAGACTAAAATAAGATCTATCACAAGGAATCTGAATTCCCAAAATAAATGAAGTTTCATCTAGAATTTTCATGTCAAAGTGGCAGGATAAGATGAGTTCTATCTCATTTAATAATCTTACTAAGTTAATGGCCAATAGGATGTCATTCACATACAACACATGGATAACAAAATTACTTCATTTTCTAGATTCAGTAAATCCATTAGATGGCCTTATACAAACATTCTTATGCAAGTCTTCATCTAGATATGTTTTTTTAACATCCATCTAGTAACTCAGCAAGTTCCTACTCATTATTATGATGTATATAAGTAATTTTATCATTCACAACCTCCAACTACTTAGGTGAATGAGGAGGTAACACAGTTTCATCAAAATGAGATAAGATTTGCGTCATCAACAACATCTGACTCAAATTCTTACAATTATAAAATATAATCATTTGAAATTTTTTACCTACATATCCTCAGTGACCGTCTCAATTCAATAACTAGTTCCTTCACACCAATTGCAGAGGATTCCAAGACTGGATCAACTAAAGTGTTAAAAGGAATGTCATTTCTACCAACATAAACAATAGTTAAAGGACATAACAAAACCAGCAAGGGTAATATGTCATCTTCATTATGTAGATTGATAGCCATAAAAACATTGCTCCCACTATCCAAATCATTTTCCAAATAAAATGTTCTATTAAACTCAATAACTTTAGCATGTAAGTAAGGCAATAAAATTTGCATCATCTAGATTTATAACAATACCCAATAAAGAATCCACTGACAGTTCTTGAATCAAGTTTCTTAAGTCGTGAAGTACAAGGTCTCACATATGTTTCATCAGCCACATACATGAAAACACTCTAATTAGGCTTCTTTCCAATGAAATATTCATATGAAGCCTTTTTAACTAATTTACTAGGAACTTGATTTAAGATATAAATTGTTATTTTAAGGGCATGATCCACCCATAAAACTCTAGTAAGGAGGAGTGATTGATCAAAGTTCTAACTATGTCCATCAAGGTTCGATTCTTCCACTCAACAAATACATTCAGTTGAAGAGTGTCAGGTATGGTATACTAAGCTTCAATCTCATGTTCTTGCAAAGTAGATGATTCAGGATTTCTATTTGTTTTTGGACACCTGCTATAGTATTCACCTCCTCTGTTCGATCTGACACATTTGATTTCAACTCAACAACGACTTTAAATGCCTTAAAAGCATCTAGAGATTCAGATGCTTTATACAATAAATCCACTCAAGGCAAAAAGTGTTATAAATCCATTAATATCTATATGGATCAAATCCAAAATATTCACAAATCTATTTGCCCTTTTAGTTTAGGCCCTACCGGGATATTTTCCCATAACATAAGCAACATAGGATCTAAAATGTGAGAAATCTAAGTTATGCAATGTTTCCTATCTGACTATCTTTTCTTAATCTCCTTATGGAGATATAACCCAAACGTCAATGCCATAATATTGAAGAATTTTTCATCGATTCTTCTGCATTTGTGTCCTATTACTACATTAATAGATGCATCGAGTAGAAAATTTGGACTAACATTCATATTCAAATAATATAATCCATTCATCAAGGAAATAGACCCAATAATAACATAATTGAGATTCTTTCATTTCCTTGTCAAAACCAGATATTCACATCTATTTAATATAGAATTGGAAATTAAACTCCTCTTTGATGAAAGTGTGTAAACTACATTACATAGAGTCAAACAATGCCAAGAATAAGTGTAAGATTATAATTCTTATACTACTAACTACAATCAAACTTCTTTCCACTCCAATGATGGTCTTACTCAAGCCTCAACAAGTTGCTTAATCTATCTCCCAAGTGGCTTTCATATATTGTTACTAAGTGTAATAGGTGTATACACCTTGGGTTAGGTCCATCAGTATAGTTGCCAAAACAAATTTTAGGGATTTTTTTTGGGTTAAATTATAGTTTGTCCCACTGAGGGTTTTTTATTGCTGATAGTGGCTGTTGACCAAAGCTGAGGTAACAAAAATAGGATACATGTATTATGTGTTTTCACATAATTATAAAACGAAGTTTCCTTCGAAAGGTTTAGTTTATGCAACTATATTAACAAGATTGTTTAACATAATCTCACATAACAGTTCCATATTATAATAAACTAAGAAAACTCATTATACATTAAAAGACTCAGATTATACAACTAAATGACATTATAAATCAAAAAGCCCATACAACCAAATGTCTCTAACATTTCCGTATGAATAGGGTACAAGAAATATTAAAACATAAATTCAATTGAACCTCAATAATATCAAATCACATTGTCAGTGTTACACTAATAGTGTGTATCCACTGCCAATGCAATTTACCAAGCAATAACTATACAATATTAATTTGATATGGATGCCTCAATTAAATTAACCAACAAACACCCATACAATTGGTCCACGATAGGTGAGCTCACGATTGCAAGGGGCCAATTGTCTAAGTGATTTTCATAGTAGATAAAATCACTTAATCATGTTTAAGAAGAAGCATAAGCTAACACTTCATATTTCATGTTGTTTCAAATGATGCATGATTAATTGCCAATAATGTAAAACTAATCATGCTTTTTAACTTTAATTTTATTTAAATTAGAGATCACCCAAACAAATAATATTTGGCTTTAAACAATCTTCGTTAAACTTTTATATGAAGCCCAAAACAAGTTTCTCGAATTTCAAAATCTCAAAGTCAACAAGAATGATGGAATTTAGGCCCAAAAATGGATTGAATTGCTATTTGCAATTCATCTAGGCATCGATCTCTGAATGAGCTTTCTGGAATGGTATTATAAGCCCAAAAATTCCATTTGTGCTAAAAGTTATGCTCATTTTAATTTAAGTTGCCTGTTTAGGCATAAATTTAGTTTCCAACGGTCAATTTGGCTCAATTGCTTGATTGCAATAATTTATGTCACCCATGATAGATGAGTTTATTGTCAATTTGAATAATTAAGATAACAATTTCCATAACCAAATTCACTAAATCTACATATAAATTAATCATAGAATTAAATTAAGCATAATACTGAATTTATAAAGGCATAATTTTCTCCAAAAGTTATTGGGCCTATCAAATTTTTCTATCACTGAGAGTATAAAAAACATATAGTACTATGATGCATTTTAGAATATGCACAAAAACTTTCATCCAAAAATTCAGAGAACATCTATTTGAAATACAGTTTGGAATACCATGAAAATTTTAAAACTAATTTTTGGATTTCAAAAATTCCAAAAAAATTACAATTAATTAGAAAGTGCAAACTTAATGCGGAAGCCAAAATTGCCCCTCAATATGGGTCAATGCGCCCGCACATGCCAAGGGGCACAAGTGGGCTTTATCAGACAATACTATTCATCTTCTCCTTCCTCCAGACGAGTCAACTCGACCCATTTTTGATCCGCTGAAATACACTATTTTAAGGTGTAAAATAGGTACCAAAATGTTCACCATGTCATGATCTACAAATCCCACATGGTAATTTCAACAGAAAACACTTTGTTTGGGAGGAATCATGTTTAAGAATTTCCAAGGATATCAAGCTCTCCGAGCTTTAATGGCAGTTCATGATTTCGCAGTTTTTGGGGTTCGAAATGGGTGTCATTTGGCTAGTAATCATCTCATAAACAAAACCCTTAAACTATTTGCAAGAGATTAGACATCTCATAAACAAAACCCTTAATCATTTCATGTAATTTTACTTGAAAAATTTCAAGTTTACACGTTCATAAGGCATACTTGCTCAACTCGTTTCTAAGCACTTATTAGACATCAATCTTTCTGAAATCCTTTGATCTATAAAAGCCTTAAGTTTGTTTCCAAAGAATCCTTAAGATTGGTGAGAAATTTCATCTAAAACTAAGGTTCATATATATATATATATATATATATATTTGCCCATAATTTTTTGCTACAACAGTCAATATACTTATTATAATCTTAAAGCTCTTATACCAATTGTTGAAATGACTTTATACAAAATAATATCCAAAATGAAAGATTACAAATTAACAAACACTGACTTGGAGTTGATGAAATGACGTTCATACCTTAACTAATTGGCAGAGATGAACAACCTACATATCCCATGGTGAAGGGGGAGAGAGAGAGAGAGAGAGAACGCAAATTAAAATTCTCTACTTCCATCAATTCTCCATAAGTCTTCCATCAATCAAATAATGAGGAATTTATAAAAGATAAAGAAGGAGAAATGATAGAGGTGGTAGGACATGATTGATAGAATCTAATGATGATGTTTCACAAATGAGCTCAATCTCTCTTCATCGGCTCTTTGTCAGTGATCTGATAGGATAATCACTGATCAAAAGTGGGCTATAGTTGGAGTCTTTATCTAAATGGGCATGTAATTAATCCAACCCATCACAAATTATCTACAATGTTAACAAGGACCCAATCCATTTTAGGTTTAGATTAATATTAATTGTCTAATTAATAATTACACATAATTGTTCTAGTAATTGGTTAATGCTAATCCATAAAATAATTTAAAATATTCCAACCTGCCAAACATGGGGATATGGCAACTGTGAATTTACTGTTTAATAATATGCATGAGGGATTCAACATTTAACTACACTATGATATCATGTTATACAATAAGCGGCAAGGCAGGGATAATTTGCAGTTTTTAATCATTTGAGAAAAGTGGGACTTGTTGGAGATGGATCATTCTTACTTTCTCTCTATGTTTTCTAGTGATCTCATAAGTTTAGAGCTGGGAAAGCAATCATGGGTATGTTGTTACAAATCGTGGTAAGCTATGTAATGAGTTTCTCATAAATTCTCCGGTTGACATGAACTGCAATTTTCTTTTAATATTTAATGCTAGGAAATTATTTGAAGAATTTCTATACAATGGAATTATGTGATTCAGGTTATGAAGCATGGACGGCAGGCATGGAGATACTTCCGTAACAGGATATGTAATTCATGGGAGAAGAAGAAAAGCCAACTCCATTTTTTAATGAAATTTTAGTGAAAATTATTAGTCCAAATGAGGGGTATTCTTGATTCATAAGCTTTATCAATATGTAGTGATTCTGGATTAGCAATGAGGGTAAAAACATTGGACTAGGCAAAACGTACAATGTGGAACTTGGACTTATTGACTATTTTTGTTTTGTGCACTTACTTTGGCAGAGCTAGAAATTTAGATGAAGCATAGGAAATATAAATAATATGAAAGTCAAACTTACATCAAGTTGGTTATTGGAATCCAGGTTAAGGAATAGAAATGGGAATCACATTCCCATGTTTGGATGCTTTTAATTCATAATATTCTCATTATCTAAGAAATTAACTCTATTTTTTTGTTTCATTTAATTTCAGGCTCATTCCCTTGCTTATTCACATTTTCATTCTTTTATAAAAATTTTAATAACCAAACGACTCTTAAGTGTTGACAATTTTTGTTTAGTGCACTTGGCTAAGTTAGAAATTCAGATGAAGCATATGAACTATAAATAATATGAAAGTAAAACTTAGTGATGACTATTTTGGTTTAGTGCACTTGGCTGAGCAAGAAATTTAGATGAAGCATATGAACTATAAATAATATAAAAGTAAAACTTAATGATGATATATTGAAGGTACTCCTTTCTGCTTGCAGATTACCTTGGAAGTGTCAATTTAGTTGAGACCTCAGCTAAGAAGCTATTTGAAACAAATCCAGAAGCAGTGAGCAATGTTTGCCCTTTTAAAATCTATACTACGTACAGAGACAATAGAAATGTTGAAAGGTGAAGGCATTGGAAAAGATTGAGGAAGCCACTTGGTTACAGTTTTGTCAATAAAAATAAGATGGTTCATCAATTTTTTAGTAGTCAGAAAATATGTAGGCCGAATTGACAGAGTCAAATGAGCAACTGATCGAAGAGAGTTGGGCACAAGCTTGATAATAGTTCAATTTTCTAGTCATAGCGGGTGGTTGCCGCTTTCTTTTGCCCTTATTAACGCAATCACCATAACAAAGAATCTCCATATGTGGGGAGATTGACACATGGTCATAATTACAGTGATTATTGAACTTGAGTTAAGAGATTCACAAGCGAGATATCCTTTGGTTTCACCATTTTAGAGATGTTAAGTTAATGGAAGTTTAATAATATAGTGCAAAAACTCTGAATATATGAGCACACTCATTCTTTATTCGATGGAAGTTTGATAAGATAGTACATGAAGTTGGAACATAGAGAGCTCCTGATTCATCATTTAACGAAAAGATATCTCAAGTGCCCCGTTGACATATTATTTTTAGCTGCAGAACTACTAACTCATTCATATCCTGGATAGTGGCAGTGGTAGTTTCTTTTCCATCTCTCTTTAAATGATCTTTCACATCCGGTTGCCAAGTCAACCATCAACTTTCATGTCTGTTACTGTATCCCATGGGAATGGCGGTATTGGTTTGGTTGCTTCGAGAAGAACCTCAATAGGAATCTGTGGTTCAGATCGCGTCAATGGAGTTAAGAAGTGATCGTACTTTCCAGGGTCTTCGATGTAATCCTGCAATTTGAGGAAGAGAGTTAGGAGACAACAGTGGCTTCTAATTACTAAACTGAAAGCAAAGCCAAAATTATTGTCTTCTTAAATACGTGTATGACAACAGCTCACCTGATCAGCATGCATTTTTGTAACAAATTTTTTGAACAGATCAAAATTTGATTCTTGCAGAAGATCATCTGAGAGACGCAGGTATGTTACTCCATACATCCTAAGTTTCGGAGGGCCACTTTTGTTGACACCATTTGGTCTAGCATTCAAGAGGATTTGGTTGTAACCTGTTGCATCATACCTTGAAAGTGCATTTTCTCCAGCAACTTCAATATTTTCTCTCCAACCTCCACTCAAGACCTATGCAAATATTTGTTATTGGTAATTTAAGCACCGCGATACAGCCATTTTAATCTATAACAGCATCTTTAACAAGCAGATTGGGTACTAGACTAAAGTAAACCTGTATGCACTACCTGCTGAACAAGTTCTTGAGGTCCACTATGGGCATTAGAGCTTTGTTCTGTGTCTTTCATCTCAAGACATGTGAAGTTCAAAATAGCATGATGACGAGACAACATTCGTGCTATTGGACGATATCCATCTCTATCATCTAGGTTGTAGTATCCAGCAGTGAGCTCAGCAGCATGATTCGGAGCTTTATACCACCAGTGTATTCCCGAGACCTGTTTGTCATGCTTAAAAGTTAATTGATCTGTATATATAAGTGGACGTTGACTGTTATCTAAGGCATTATGAAATTTACTTTAATCGCTAATTTGACTTTACAGTCCAGAAAAGCTTTTTTAGCTTCATCGACGATCTGATCAGCATGGTTCAGCAATCTGTTTGAGTACCAAGTCAAGAAGAACTTCCCTTTCTCAGTGAGGTATGTGCCGTCAGATTTGAAAAACCCAGTAGATTCTGGTACATCATTGTATTCCCCTGCATCATCTGGCAGATCCCATTCAGGATGGCCAGCACTTGCTGCCGCGTTTTTGAAATCTGCTTTGAGGTATTTGTCATAACACTGCGGAATTTCAAAAATATGATGCTATAAGTGCTACATGCCAATAACACAGCCCTAGTGAAATTTTCTGGAAAGACAAGCCTACCTGAAATTCTCCAATTCCAGGAAAAACCCATCCTTGACTTTGTGGATAAGAGGGATATCTGAGCTCCCCTGCTGGACCAAGCCCGACTTCAATGTCTATAATGAGTCCAGATTCCAAAAAATCGGACATATTTTCTCTGAAACTCTTCATGTAGTCACTATATATCTGTATAAAGCAATTGATTTAAATATTTTGATTGAGCATGATCATAATTCCTATATTTGAAAATCTAGAGGCTAGATACAACAATTCTAGCTTTCAACCATTCTCTAGTTTTTATATCATATATACTTATTATGCATATATATAATACCATTTGGAGTGAGGAATGCAATTATGCATGCTCAACCTTTGGTAGTCTTGTTCAATGCTTATCTGATTTTTATAAACCTCTTAAATCATGGCATACTTTGCATAAAGCTTAAAATAGATTTATTAGGAAGTTTTTTTCATGAATGATTTAATTATGCTGACCGCACCATGTAAAACTTGAGATTTTTTCTACCAGGATAAATTATAATGTAAGAGGTTCATCGATTGTTTCTTGTATCATAGTCTTTAGCCTGGGAATCCTTCAGCTACCTTTGGAATTGAAATATATCGATTTTGATAGAGATAACTCTGTCAATTTTGATATCTCATTCCTTTTATTATATCACTATTCTGTTACATTGAATTTTTTAAATTGCTGGTTATGATTACTGTAGTTATAATTTTTTTTAAAAAATTACACAAGACATCTATAAAAGTAATAAATAATTATTATAACTATTATAAAATATCAAATGTAATATCTATAACAATTTAATAAATATATATTTTATATATGCCTATTAATATCAATCCAGAAATATTTAGTCAACTGTTCCTCGTTTAGTAGTTTACAGTTTACTCATGTAACTCGATAGCATTACAAAATTATTTGTCAAAAATAATAAATAGGTACTCTTATATAAATATATACTACTATTACTTGCTTTAAAAATTAATGCATATAAATTTTATTTATATTAAATAATTATTTAGTTAATTTATAAATTAAAGAGATTGAATATAATTGAATGTAGTAAATAATTTTCCTGTAACGTAATAACTTAATATCTTTAATTATATTTATTGTGTAAAAGGAAACATCATCATAAATTAATCAATATATCTTTTCACGGAGAAGGTTCCCTACTATGCACCAAGCCCCTGTCCATCTTTTCCTTGTATTCTTGTCCCACGAGAATGGATCCCGTGCGATTAGTGGTGGTAACTAAGAATTAAGAATATTAAATTCGTGAGTTTAAATAAATTTATAAGATGAATGAATTTATAACGTAAACTAATAAGAATTTATTTTAATTAATAAATAGTTATTAAAATATATAATTTTATAATTTAAATATTATATACATTAAAAAATTATTTAAATGTAATTCAAATTATACTTAATCACAAGCAAAAATTATTTATATATTATAATATGTAATATTTAACATGAATATTTTAATATAGTCATACATAAATAATTATTTAATATAACGAATTAAATAATATTCATTTTATTTTATTTAATAAGTACATATTAAATGTAATTTTATTATTTTTTTATGTATATTTAAACTTGTAATGAAATAAATTGTAAAGGCTTCATAAAAAAAAATTGTCTATATCTTATTTATTATTGAGTTGAAATTATTATGTTGCTAACTTTTTAAGCTAGTTAGCACATTAAAATCATAAACTCGGTAGATTTGGTAAGTAAACTCGCGAGTTTATCTGAATTTGTACTAAGTCTGAGTTTACAACGAGTTTGACTCGTTTTCTTTATGTACAATCATAAACTCGTAAACTCAGATAATAAACTTGCGAGTTTGACAACTATAATGGTGACTATTTTCCAGTAGTATTTAGAGTCATTGAATTCAAATTTAATGACTTTGATAAATTTAAAAATTATAAAAACTTAATTAATTTTTTTAAAAAAATATATTAATATTTTAAAATTTTGTATATAATAATATTTTATTAAATAAAAAATTATACTATAAGATATATAAAATAAATTATGAAATATTAAAAATAATTTAGTCTTTTTTGATAAAATATTATTTTATATTAGAATTTAAAATATTAATACTATCTTATTTCTAAAAATAATTATTTTTTATTTTTAAAATTATTTTAATTCTTTTAAATCTTGAAGCTATTGGATGATTAATTACAAGAGGGGTCCCCAACACCTCTTTTCCCACTCAATCTTTTACTTTATCTGTGTCCTAGCTTACCTAATTGTGAGCACGGACCAGGTGGTTTCACTGTCACTTAATCTAACGATCCACACTGCACGCAGGGAATCTGAACTCCCCCAATCGTATCCCTTTACGCCTTGTAGCCCAAACCCAGAAAAACCCATTTTCAAGAAACAGTGAAAAACTTCAGTTTCATTCATCCATGGAGTAAGCAAAACTAAGATCTGTTTTGAGAAAACTCAGCTTGATGCTCTGTTACTATAGGGTTACATGACCAAGCAAGACCCAGAAATCTAAGCTTTATCCCATGGTTAAGCAAAACCCAGAAATCAGAGAAAACGCAACAAAACGCAATTGCGGCCGCATCATTGCTCCGTTGCAGCCGCAACGCCGTTCTATGGTGCCGCAACCGGGAGAATCACAGTAACCCCATTATTTCTGGGTGATGCGGCCGCAATTTAAAGCAATTTTTAAAGTTGCTGAAGAGTATAACTGCGTCAGTCAAATGAACTTGGTATTGCAAGAGCATAAATTAATTATATCTGCAGAGTTGCTAGGAAAAGGACAATGAGATCACCTGAATGGCTGTTCGTCCGTGGAAGAGAGGCTCGTTGTCTACACCATTACTAAGATATTCTTGGTCTCTAGTCCCAGAGCGATTGGTGTAGAAGATATCAGGGTTCGATTGTCCAATGTCGAGCACCCACTTGGGAATAGGGATGTTAACGACATCTCCTACGTTGCCTCCACATTGGTGGAACGACATGATAGCTTGCAGTTTTAAGCCACATTCCTGAACCACTTGAAACAAGCTCCTGTAAGCACTCCAGTCATACTGCTCAGGTCCCTTCAGCTCTATGATCCCCCACCACACGTCAACCATAACCCCATCAACACCAGCTGCACGAAGCTCCTGAAGCTGTTTCTTCAGCCCATCTGGGTCTTCAAACACATTTTCAACAGTAACAACTCCAAGCTGAAATATTGCGCAAGTTGAGAAAACAGAACATGTTAGCATTTATTACATTTATTTGTTACACAGAACAGAGGCCAGTTTATAAGTGTGAAAACTTACAGGGAGCATGACATAAATGGGAACATAATTCGGAAGCAACTTTGCGTCTGAAAGGGAAGATTTTGTCGCAGCCATCTTTCTTCTTCCTAAGGGAATTGAGAAGAGATACTACTTGCTTGCTTGAGGTCAGGAGGCGGAGGGGGCCTTTTATAGAAAACCAAGACTCCAAGGGCCCTGGCTTGCCGTTTGTTTGTTTGTTTTTTATTTTTTTTACGCTAACCCCAATGGATCACCGCCTCGCATGATTGAGGAACATTATTTTAGGTGGTGGAGGAAGGATTTCGAGTTAGTTAGAGAGCAAAATTTTTTTAAAATTATACTTTGAAAAATTATATTTTGATATTATATTTTTTTAAAAATAAAATTATTTTATTTAAACTTTTAAATTAAATTAAATGAAGTTAATTTAATAGCAATATTTAGATTTTCTATTTTTTAAAGGTAATTTTAAAGTAGGATAAATGACACGGGAAGGCCAAAAGTAAGCAGCAGCGGTGGAATACATTTAGGTGCCCATTCTTTCATAGCTGGAAAAGAGACGTTGTACGACACATTACTCCCGATTTTAATATTAATTTTAGTATATAAACACCTATAAATTCATTTATATCTACTCAATATTTATATAATGTATAATAAAGATATATTAAATAAAATATATTATTATTTGACAATACTATGATAATTCAATAAACAATTCAAAATAATATTTTAAAGAAAATCAATAAGTTTATCAAATAAAGTATTAAAATTTATAATTATCAATTTGTTTATATATATATATATATAGTATTATAAATATTATTTGATCCATTAATAATTTTAAAAAAAAATTAGCATTTATAAAAACAATTGTTTAAGATCTAACAAAATATAACATATTGACTTTTGAACTTAATTGTATCGTACTTAATTATTATAAAATTGTTATTTACAAAAATATATCAAATATTTGCATAAAAACTAAATATAAAATTACATATAATATATATTATGTGAAATTAATGAATTCAAATTAATGTATTAAATAATAAAATAATATAATATAACTTAATCATTTAAAATTAATAATTTAATTAAATTCAGAAAATCAAAATATATAACAACATAAAATTAAAATTAAATATAATATAAATGAGATGTATGGGGGCTCCGCCGCTTATTATTGTCCGTTGCTTAAGCTTTTGTGATTTCATTTTCACGCAACAATTGGAAAATGAATGACGAAATAAGCCATGAAGCACAGCAAGCATAATACATGTATCCATGAGGCGCATCGACTCCCATATCTGACATTTCAGAATCATCGCAATCACAGTGATCCTATTCCCAATGCTACGTCCAAATTCCATCCTGATGGTAGGCCCCATGTCACTGATATTTTAATGGTTTGTCAAATTTATAATGTTACTTATGGACCAGCTGCATTAATATTTAAATGTATTACCATATCTATGTAGCAATATAACGTGGTGTGCATTCAATTTTTCCATAGAGAAATGGGAATAGTGACTGACATTTATTGGTAATATTATTTGGTTAGACTAATATACTTTATTAGATGCCAATAGTAGCACTCAAAATGGTCTTTGGGCCTCCCCATCTCTACTCTCATGGAATATAACATATATATATATATATATATATATATTTATATCTATGTTATTACATGAATAACATGACAAACTCTGTATTTTGACTTTGTTATACTAGAAAGATAAATCACATAAAAAATCCCTTTAAACCATTAGTCTTGCGCCTTCAGGTTTTCAGCCTATATACAAATAATTATTAGTTATAATAAGTTTAAAACGATATATAGATTAATTTTTGACCAAATTAAGATTGAGTGATAGAAGGAACTTTGTTCTCTTTTACACATAGGTCTTTTACAATGCTTAACATACACAAACATCATCCCTTCAATCTTAATTCAGCACAATTTTCATTTCCTACAGGAGGTGTACTCAATTTATATCCTACTTTAAACTTAAAATAAACAATAATCTTACTGGTGTTTCATACAATAGAATCAACTCATTATCATGAATTCTGGAAAATAAATTGCACCTTAGTTTCCCCTTAGAGATTTAGTGTGTCATACTTTAATGTTCTGCAAATATTCTTCAGAAAATGTTGAAGTAGAAGAAGAGCTCCAAAGTTAGATGATAATGGTAATATATGGATATTAGTGATAGAAAGTTTTGTACAACTGAGAGTGATTACAAAGAATGGTGAAGGCTGGAGGTTGAATGCTCAGAAAACTCATATAAGCATTCAAGGCTCTATGCCCTTACAAGAAAAACTAGTGAGCTTATATTACTAAAACTACTATATAAGATATCTTAAAACTGAAAGGAGTAGTCTTCATGATCTCTTACTAAAGGTGATAAGATAATGGTCCTTTTGATGCTTCTATGTGCTTTTCTTTTTACTTGTCGGTTTCATTAATTGTCCTTCTATTGGTAGGCTAGCGTGCTTCAGTGGGCTTCATAATTGTCCTTGCTCTTCTTTTGATGGTGTCGGTAGCTTTGGTTCTTTTTCTTTTTCTTTTCTCTTTTTTTCTCTTTTTTTTTTTTTTGGGTGCTCAAGTCAATTGAGTTGGCTAGTTGGGTATATTCGGAATCAATTTGTTCTTGGCAATACTTGCATTGGTGTTCTTGGAATTCAGATAATTTTTCACATACTTTCATCTTAGTAGGTTCAGAATAGTCCATATTGTTTGTTCTGACTTTGTCACACCAGTTACGGAATTGTCTATACTGGCGACTATTTTTTCTTGTTGAGTAAATACAAGTTGTTAGGCTTGTGAAATAAGTCCACTGGGATTCATCTTTAGTTAGAGTTCTTGTTAATTCATTCATGATAATGTGCATCTCCTGGGCTTTTAATCTCGACATAATTGAGAAAAATTGCTCAGCTAGAATATCTTCTCTAACCTCTTCTTGGAACTTAGAAGGTTGTTTAGTAGTACCAAATCTGATTAGGTTAATAGGTGGGTAAAATTTGTAAGTAGTAAATTCAGCTACAGTTGAATAACATTTAATATATACTTGATATTAGGTAATTATTCCAAAGTAGTGTTTGAAGGTCTTAATTAAAAATTTTAGTAATAGAGAGATTTCTTGCATATTTGCTAAAGGATAAATGGATTGAATTAGACTAATAGCTAAATAGTGTTCGAACAAATTCTGGATCTATACCTAGGAAAATGATGGCTTTATAAATTGCATAGTGAGAGATAAACTTAATGGTTTTGGTAATAGGTAGGTTAAGATTATTGAGGCATTGAATTAAAAGTTAGAAATAATCAAAATGCTCATAGAGTTTTAGGTCTAGATTTTTTGTTGGTCTTGGTATTGGATTATTGGCTTCCTTAGTTGGAGTTATTGGGCTTAAGGCTAGGGTTTTTCTTACTGGGCTCAAAGTTAGCTCAGAGGTTTCAACCTCTTTTTCTTTTTTGGCCTTGTCTAAAAAAGACTCAATTTGAGTAGATGGATTTAGACTATTTGGATTTTATTGGTCCTATGAGATTGGGCTTGGAATGATGGGATTAGAAGTTTGGCTAGAAGAGCCGGCCTGGTTAGATGAACTAACTTTTGATTTTCTTATTCTTTCACTCTATTGATTGAGCTGCTCAATAATGCTCTTTAGTGTGCTTGAAATACTATTGATATAATTGTTTGTTTGTGATTGTGCAAGCCCCACGTTGATTTCCAACATGGACAAACGCACAGCTAATTGGCCGATAATTGATGATTAAGGTTCCTTTCCAGGACTATTTGGTTGCATATTGGTCTTTTCATTAGTTGGCTGCTTTATCTCTGCTTAAATAATCAACAACCAAGTTATTTTTACCTTTAATATATTCAACAGAATAATCATAATAAGCTAAATCACTTTGCCATTTAATTAACATTTTATCAAATAATTTACTAGACCTTATTCCTCTATCTATCCAATGATTTACTTGGGTATTATCAGTTCTTATTATAAATTTCGAATTTACTATTAGAAGTTCAAATTTTTCAACGGATAAAAATTCTTTCCAATTCGAATGATATTTGGATTGATTGGGATTAACCTTCCCACTTGCATATCGTGTAATTAATTCTCTGACTTCTTTATCTTTATGATATAAAACCGCTCCCCAGTAATATTCTGAGACATCTGTCTATATAATCCATTTTGTAGGTTGGCTAATGGCAATACTCAATTTAGGTAAATTTCTACATAAATATTTGTTTTTTCCTTCTATTATATATTTACTATTGTCCTCTCAGTTTCATTCAGATGTTTCACTTGCTAATTTTGATATTTGTATATTTTGACAAATTAGGGATATAGTTTCTGGCTTGGTTAACTAACCTTAAAAATGATCTTAAATCTTTCTTAGTTGTTATTTCAAGGAATTCTAACACTTTTTTGCTAATGTGTTCTTGTAATTCTACACCTTCTTTAGATATATAGTGTCTTAAAAATTCTATTCTTTTCTTTCTTCTGCCTTTTTTGGTGATATATTTAATCATTTTTCTTCTATTAGAGATATAAATTTTTCTAAGTGTTCTTCATGTTCCTTTTCATTATTAGAGAATATTAAAATATCATCTATATAAATTACCGCAAATTCTCTTATAAGTAATAATTTCATGACATAATCTTGAAATATACTAGGACTATTGTGAAATCTCATTGGTAATACATTCCATTCATATAATCCTTCTGATGTACTAAAGGTTGTATATTTCTTACTTTCATCTTCTAATTTTATTTGAAAAAAACCCGATTTATAATCAAATTTACTAAATATTTGTTTTCCTTTGATTAGGTTAAATAATAGTTCTATCTTTGGGATTGGATATCTATTTTTTATTGTTATTTCATTTAGTTTCTTATAATTAATTACCATTCTAGATTTTTCTCTCCTTTCTTCACTATGTTTTATAACTATCATGGCAAGTGAGGAATACCTAAATTTACTTTCTCAAATTAAATCATATTTCTTCATTTCATTTATTTGCATAATAAATTCTTTTCTATTTTCTTCTGTCTATGGGTATGGTTTACTATTTATTTTTTTGCTATAGTCTATTAATTCTATTTTGGCTAAAAGCTTAGATTTTTCCCAATGTATTAAAGGGTTATCACTATAATTTTCTTTATACCTTTGTTCTATAGTTTTAACATTTATATTATGAATTTTCTTTTTATCATTTTCCTTAATTGGTTCCTTACTAGGTACAAATTGTACTTCATATTTTGATTTCTTTTTCTTAAAAATCGTATCAATTCTTCTTTATAGGTATAATATTCTAAATGCTCGTGCCTGGTGCTTACATGGTGTAGTAAATACTAATGCTTTTGGTGTAAAGTGTAATAGCATATATGATTCTAAAAAATCTATACCTAGTATAATATCAGGAGTGGCTTCATTATATTGATATATTAGAAGAATTTTTAATTCATAATCTCTTATTTGAACTATTACATTTTCTGCAGATAATTCTAAGAAGTATACTTCTTTTCCTGCACTAGTCATTTTAGTTGTTTTGCCTTTTTTCCATTATTCTGATAGTAATACATTATATTTAGTTGTTGTCATATTTGTCGTTATATTTACCATGGTGTGATATTTTCTTGATTGATATTTCTTATAATTGAATTTTTTACAATAATAATAGAATCTCATTTAAATCAATTTTATTTTTCCTAGAATTATTACTACTTGGTTAATATCTAAAAGAATTCTATCTTTTTGGATTCTATATGGGGTTACTTGGTTTAGGAAATCTTATCCTAAGATTAATTTATGAGTTCCTATTTCTCTAATTTCTTCATCTACCCATAATTTTAATTTTAATATTTCTCTTTTCACAAATCTTAATATATCATTATTTGTGTATTCATGTTGTATTATACTTCGTTCTTGATCTGGATCTATAATCGTTATTATTTCTATCCATACTTCTTCTTTTTGAATTTCTAATAATACATAATTTGTGGGATCTAAAGAATTTGTTAGATCTATTGTAGGAGTAGTGGTTCTAATTTTGGTTAGGTTAAAGGTTATAGGAATTTCTGCTAGTCAGTGTCTTTCTAAGCTAGATGTCCTAAAGCTTTCTGTTCTAGAGATTGATCTAGGTTCTTGGTAACTTCATCTTGGATTAATGTTTATATCGATATATGTGGGTAAATTTATTCTTATACTTCTTCTTCCTGAATTATTGTCATATTGGATTCTTCTTGTCTCCTCTGTATTTCTTATTTCTCTGGCGTTATCTAATTCTAACTGTAGTTGTCTTAGGATTGTAATCATTACAGGATCTAATTTTAGTTCTTTTAATAATGGCATAAATTCTTTCCCTATTATTATTTTTCCTTGATTTTTTTTATAAATTTTGTGTTCATTAGAAAATAGAAGTCCTACCATACTTGTTATGCTAATTATCTTACTTCCTAGAGGCATCTAATTCCTTTTAATTTATGATAAACCATTAAAGTTCTATTCATATTCATTTATGCTCTAGATATTGCAAAATTAATATTAAGTGTAAATTTTAATTTCTAGTAAACTAAATTTTCATTTAAAGCTCCTAGTATGCTATTAGGTATGCTATCAATAATTTTATTATCAGTTATTAGTAATTCTATAGGTGTATCTATTCCTGCTTGGAAATAGGCTTTTATCATTAATTGAATTTCTGAGATATAAATTTCTATAATATTATCTTTAATATCTGATTTTTCTATTTCTCAATCTATTATAGATTTATTAATTAATGGTGTTCTTAATAGTCCTTCAGTTTATGTTGCTTCTATAGGTTTTTTTTTTTTAATACTACACAAGCATATTTTTCTTTTTGTTTTGATTTGATTATTTTACCTATTTTTGCTATTATACTTTGTTTTGATAAATCTTTGGCTAACATATCTAACTCTTTATTTTTTATTTTATCATACTGTTCTTTTTTGAATTTTATTCATATTTCAATTATACCTTCTTTAGTGTTTCTGATTTCTTTATATTGATCATATTCTTGTTATTCTTTTATTTGATTATTTGATGATTCACCTTGCATCATATTTATTTCATTGTCTTCTCCTATAGATTCATATTCTATTTCTATATTTGAACTACTTGTTTTCGAGTTTGATATTCTTTCTATTTTGTAGATTTCTATGTTTTATTCATAAGCTTCTTCTACTGGAAAATTATTAAATTCTATAAGCTCTAATCCTTCTATTTCTGCTTCTTCCATAATATTTATAATTTGTTTCTTTCTAGGTCTTTTACATTTTGTTGATATATGTCATAGTTCTCCACAATTATAACATTGACATTTCTTTGGATTTTTTTATAATTAAATTTTCTACCTTTGTTAAAATATTTCTTTGTTGCTAATTTTCTGATAAATTTATCTTTAGAATATTTTTTAAATTTATATTTCTTATATAGCTTATATGGTTTTAAGTATTTCTTTCTTTTCTTATATTTGTGTATTTTAGGTGGCTTACAACCCCATTTTTTAGGTAATTCTAATCTTCGACACTTTAAAATTAACTTATTTGCTTTGTAAAATTTATTTGCTTTCCATGCCTCTTTACATTTGTTAGATAAATATTCTCTTAAATAATCATTTCGTCTTCCTAAAGTATCTTCATAAGGTATTAATTTTGGTCTTTATGTAAAAGCTTTATAATAATCTGTTAGTATATTTTCTGCTAATATCAATGGTAGTTTTCTATAAAATAAATCTAAATAGATTTTCTTTTCATTATAATTTGCTAATCTTGCCTCATAATAAAATTTATCATATTCACATATATATCTTTCTAAATCATCAGATCTAATGTACAAATTTCTATTTGATGTAGTTTTTGGATAGCTCATTCTATTTTTGTTGTTTCTTGTGCTCCTACACTTCTGCCTAAGAATTCTACTCTTAATAATTGTTCATACTGCCGAACTAGTGTTACATAAAATTCTTTTCTAGTATTATATTGTGGTACTCTCCTAGCATTTTTTCTAAATTCTTGTGAATGGCTTTTACACCAATCTTGGACTTTACCTACAAAACTTGATTCTACTATTAGACTTGCAGATTGTGTATCAACTCCTCTATGTGCTAAGATTATAAATTGAGCCTTCGCCCACTCTTCTATTCTTCTTTCATCATATTTTTTACAATCTAAATCTACCCATATTCCTGCATTTGGTATAGATCTTGTTTCATATTGTTCTAATCTAGTTGGCATATTATGACTATTTGATGGTTCATAAGTTAACTCAAATATATATCCTATTTCTTGATTACTATAAGGTTCTCTGTGTCTTAGTTCGTCTCCTTTTGCTTCTTCTCTGGTCAAACTACTTTCTACAATATTCTGGTTATATCTTGGATCATTTAAATTTGGAGGTGTATGTGGTTCTCTTTGTTGTGTTATATTACTTTGGATAATACTTTGTTGTGTCTAGTTTTAGTTCATATTGATTTCAAAATATTTATTTTATTCACATGTAGTTTGTTGATATTCATCAGTAATATCAATAATAACTAATCTTTTATATTCTTCCATAATTAATTTTATTTCCTCTTCTCCTTGGCCCATTTTTCTTTCTATTTCATCTTGTTCTATATCTTGTATTTCTTCTATATATATATATATATATATAGACTTTTAATTTATGGAGAATTAAAATTAGATTCAGTTCAAAAGTGAATGATCATTTTAACATTTTTAATTTGTAGAAGATCAAAATAAATTATTAAAATTATTGTTTTTCTATATTATAGGATCTTTAAAAAAATAAAATTTACATGAGTAAAAAATCAATAATTTATATATGTTATCATTTAAATAACAAAATATTATTATTCTTTTACTAAGAAAATACTTTTTTATTATTACTCGATCTTTATGAGTAATAAATTATTTAATTATTCAATAAATATTTGTCAATAATAAAGTTAAAATTAATAAACTTCTAAAACAATATCATATTAATGTCTGAAAAACTAAAAGTTGAAAGGTTTGTGTTTACACTTTTATGTGACTAAAATTTAAAGGAATAAATATCACGATTTTCTTTCTAATCTTTTTTCTTTAGTTTTTGCTTTTTCATTCTTTTACTTTATGTATTGTTTCTAACTTTTCAAATTCTTTTCACTTATAGGTTCGATTAAATGTCTTATTTTCATAATAATAATAATAAATAATAATATTATCATCATCATCATCAATATCATCAAATTATCAAAATGTCTTATTTATATACTTGAAATTAGTTTACAATTCTTAAAAAGTTAGCTAAAAAGATGCATGATATAAAATAGGATTTTTTTTAAAAAAAAAGTTGTACTTTTTATGCATGGTACATTATATTTAATTTGGATTTATGGCATTTATCAAAAAATAAATAAATCTAATAATTAAGATTTAAGAAATTGTATGATCTGACAGTTAAAATTAATCTTGGTGATTATATATAGTCAAAAATTTAGTTTATTGATCAAACACAATAATCTAACAACGATTAGTTATTTTTAAAATGGTAACAAACCCGAATGCTTTTATATTGCAATTAGTGTGCCATAACACAGTTTTAACTACAATGTATATTATGTTTATATGTAGGTAATATAATTTTTTTTTTAAAAAAAAAACTATAATGTATTATAATTTAATTTATAATTTGACCCTATCTCTTTTCCCTCCTGGACCACATGTATAAATGGATCTGTCTTTCAGCCGATCAAAATTATTTACTTTATTTCGTTAATCCTGAGTTATTTATAACTATATCTAAAAATCACGAAGTAAGCGAATTACTTTACGGAAATTTGCTTTTAACTAAAGTTTCCCCTATCTTTGCACCTAAAGTAGAAGCTGATTAGACCTGACCAATCAGCATAACCAATGGTATTTGTATATGAAATTCTGGAAATTTACATTGCCTCTAACAATTTTTTTTTTTTCTTTTTTAGCAAGAAAATAAAAACATTTTGATCAGGAGATAGAGTTATGAAAGGTTCTAGCACTCGGGCTTTTAATCCTAAAACTGTCCAAATGAAACTTTTGGCTAGTATGCATCAGTGCATCCTAGGGATTCATGAAGAAAATCCATGGGTTGTTAAGTGCTCAAGGTTCTGGAGCATATCCCTTTTATCAAATTTAGCAATAGCATTATCCTATATTTATTAACAAAGTTTTTATTTATGTTATTTTCATTGATTTTATTTTAATTTTAAGATGGTTTTACTTCATTTTTTTAAAATCTTCTACAAATTTAATGATCCGCAGGTCCACAAAGAGCTGGGATAGATCCAACTAAGCGAATAATGGAGCTGTCGATGGAAGGCAGGGGAGTATCTGAATAACAGATCTCTGTAGTTAATGATAGGCGTGTCAATCCAAAATCTCCATTTATTTGTTTGTCAGTAACATCGTTTTCTGATTTAGTTCATGCTTTATTTATTTTTTTCCGGTTCTTTCCATCCTTTTATTTCTGGTGTAGGTTGAATATAGCAAAGATCTTAGCTACTAAATCTGTAAGTACACCACCAACACTCGTATCAGTTTGTTTATCCCATGGAAATGGCTTCACTGGTTTGGTTGCTTCAAGAAGGTCCTCCAATGGAATCCTTGGCTTTGACCGCTCCATTGGGACTGCATAATGATTGTACTGTTCTGGGTCTGGACAGTAATCCTGCAATAAATGATTACCTCACTTCAAAACACCACGAAAGATGATAATCTTCTGCAATTAAATGAATGCTGTAAAACCGCTTACCTGATCAGCATGCATCTTTCTCACAAAGGTTTTGAATGCATAAAAGTTTGCTTTCTGCAGTAACTCATCTGATAAACGCAAGTACGTCACCCCATACAACCTTAGTTTTTGAGGGCCCCTTCTGTTAACTCCATTGGGTCTAGCATTTAGAAGAATCTGATTATAACCTGCACTATCATACCTTGAAAGTGCATTTTCTCCAGCAACTTCCAGCCTTTCTTTCCAACCTCCACTCAGGACCTATATGGACACCCAAATTAGCTTGGCCTTGAAACGACCTTCAACAATTAGAATGTTCTATATGACTACAAAAATATATGATAGAGAAATGACATTTTTTGCAGGGTTCGACCAAAGTACATAAAAGTAACTTTTTTTTTTTTTTTAAATTCTAGTGTTAGAATCAGATCACTTACTGTTTATTTTCGCATTATAAATACTTCTGTCCTTTGTAAACATACTTCTATTTGGGTTTCACTTACATACCTTTCTTGTTATTTAATCATACTTTATAGTAGGTTAATGTGATTTCTTTAGTGACAATATTATAATTATATAGTTTAGTTAATGGGCATGTTAACTACACGAGGGATTCTATTGAATTCTAAAAAAACCCTTCAGTAATACAAGGATGGAGCCTGGATGTATCTGTAACTTGACGACATCTGAAGGGTAGGTAACGTAGAAAGCTTCCCTTTACCAATCTTTTCGCCTTCTGATAAACAGGCTTTTGGTGTGGATAACTTCTTTCACATAGTATCAATTCCATGGAATTTATCAATCACAAACTATCTTGAAGTTGCTGAATAGGTATCAGATTAAGATTAGAAATTGGAATAGATTACCTGTTGAACAAGTTCCTGAGCACCACTTTTTGCTTCAGATTTTTGTTCAGAGTTCCTCATCTCAAGACATGTAAAATTCAATATAGCGTTATGACGAGAGAGCATCCTTGCTATAGGACGGTATCCATCTCTATCATTTAAATTGTAATATCCTGAAGTGAGCTCAGCAGCATGATTCTCTGTTTTGTACCACCAGTGGATTCCAGCAACCTGTTTCACAATATACTATTAGATGATAGAAGTAGCAAAAGGAATTGATAATGAGACATATATGTTACAGAGTTTACTTTTGCAGCTAATTTCACTTTGCAGCCTAGGAACGCTTTGTTGGCTTCATCTAGGATCTCATCACCATGGTTCAGCAACTTGTTGGAATACCATGTCAGAAAAAACTTCCCTTTCTCTGTTCGGTAAGTCCCATTTGATCTGAAAAATTCAGTGGATTCTGGTTTGTCATTGTATTGCCCTGCATTATCTGGTAGCTCCCATTCAGGATGGCCTGCTCTTGAGGTAGCCCTTTTGAAATCAGCTCTAAGATATTTGTCATAGCACTGCAGGATTTAAGATGTACATATTGTCTTCAGTGCTAGAACACAAACTGATGGGCTTTCCATATGTTGCTACTACAGTAAAACTCATACTAACCTGAAATTCTCCAATACCAGGAAATCGCCATCCCTGACTTTGTGTGTAAGAGGGGTATCTGAGTTCTCCCGCAGGTCCAAGCCCTACTTCAATGTCAATCATGAGTTCAGATTCCAAAAAATCCGCCATATTCTCTCTGAAGCTCTTCATGTAGTCACTATATAGCTGCATTATACAACCAATAATAGTATGAGCAAGCAAGAAAGTTCACTACCCATAACTGGACTTGGGGTTAGTCAATTTTTCCCACCCTCATTTGTTAGACTCCTGAGAAATTATGTTAGACAAAGCATAGGCAGATTGCACAGTAAAATATGCCTTGAGATAATAAGACCATTGGTATGACTCTGTTTTAACAAAATTTTGTAACCATGAGGAATTGAATACTAGAGAACAACGAAAGTACCATAAACCTAATTTCCCAAAGGCTAACCTCAATGGCTGTTCTTCCATAAAATAGAGGCCTGTTGTCCACACCAAGAGTTAGATATTCCTTATTCCTGTTACCCGCGCGATTGGTGTAAAAGATGTCAGGGTCTGATTCCCCAACTTCAAGTACCCATTTAGGGAGAGGAATGAAAACAGAATCCCCTACATTCCCTCCACATTGGTGGAATGACATTATAGCTTGTAGCTTCAATCCCCTTTCTCGAACCAGTTGAAACAAACTCCTATAAGCAGACCAATTATACTGCTTAGGTCCCTTGGATTCGACGATACCCCACCAAACATCAACCATAACCCCATCAACTCCTGCTGCACGTAGCTCATTGAGCTGTTTCTCGAGCCCCTCTCTATCTTCTAAAGCATTATCAGTTGTAACAACCCCGAGCTGGAAGGTAAAAGCAGAGTTCAAAGGGAGCGTAAGAAATAGATTAATGCATGCTAACTGTTTGTTGTTATGCTGCACTGATATACAGAGAGACCAAGTTAATGACTTACTGGGAGCATCACGTACACTGGCACATAATTTGCAAGCATCGGATTATTGTAATTTGAAGCAGTTGGTGCCTGCATATTTATAGCAAAATTCTAGAATTACTAGGAGAGCATGCAAAGAGGCCTTGCATCTTCAGGTTTGGCTGCGTCAATTTTACATAGGAAACATTTTGGATTTATTGTCTGGCTTTTGCTCTTCGGATGCAAAATGATGGGGAAGGGGACATTATATACAAGGAAAATAATGCTCACTCTTGTTTTCATAAGCCAAAATAAAATGATGTTGACAATTCGAAGTAAAAGTAGAACAAGGACAAAAGTTTTGGCTTATTAGGGGGAAAAAAAGAAAAAATAATATATATATCTGACAATTTTTTTATATAGAATTTCAGATATGAACCACTATTATTCTGATTAGTTTATCCTAGAGAAATCATTTACATGTTTGCTTAGTCATTTTATATAGATGATTCTCCCGAATTTATATTGTCATATCGAGATTTATGGCTTGATTGGATACTGAAACATTATCTGAAATAAATTAGAATTTTTTATGAATAAATAGAGTGAACATTTACTTTTACTTCAGACGAGACAAACGGCTTTCAGGAGCTGATGGATCAAAATTTTTCGACTAACCCAATTTGTCTAACCTTATTCCTTGCAGAAGCGAAACGCAATTTCGAACGATGGCAAAATTGTGGATGAAAATTGCCCATGTTCACTCTGGACTCTCCTATCCGAAGGCTTTATGGCTAACAAGAATACAAATGATAATGATTATGGCATCTTTCCTATGATTTAATAGTGACATAAAAATGGGAAATGGGAATGAAAGGAGGTGGATGCATAGAAAGTTTAGCACGTGCAAGCATGATGAACCATCAAAACTCTCACCCAGTCATTATTGGTCACAGCTTGACGATACTGTACTATTAGTATCCAATCAGAAGAAGAATTGTTGGACCTTTCTTACCTCTGGTTCTGCAATTGCTGCTTTAGGTGCCACCGATTCAAATCTTTTATCTTGTACGAAACCCAGTGTCATGCCATGTCTGGAATTCAGTCGAAGCATCTTGGGCCTCCTAATTGCTGTTTCCACACGTTTCACTGCTCTGACGACCCCTTCCATTTTCGGGTGGAAATACCTTCCTTCAAGTCCAGTTCTTCTCACCATTCTACCTTCAGCTGAAAGCAGGACGCTTTCCATGGTGTTCTGGTTACGTATGAGTGCTTCTACCTCCAATGTTGTGGTTGTCGTATTACATAACGTATCAGAAAAGGGCAAAAGACCATATTCTTCTTTGTGGTGGAAACTTTTTTGTATTGCTCTTTATGAAAATGGTGAGTGCTTGACAGTATTACAGCTCTCTTTGGGAATGTGAGTCAGAGTCAGGTAGATGACAGACGAAATATCAATCAAGAAAAAGACATGGGAAGAACGATTAAGAATCAACTCACAAGTGGTGGGTGTTGCTTGTTAGTTCTGGGACGGTTCTTTTTTTATTTTTTTATTTTCATGTGCTCCTCAAAAACCCGTCGTCCAGACTTAGTCTCCTTCCTTTAGTTTCTGTTTTTGTTTTTAAGTTTCAGTGAAATTAAGTAAAGAAAAAGTGAAAAGTGGTTTCTAAAATCATACAATCTCCTTTTTGACAATCAGAGTCGAGTGTAATATGGTGTTGGGTTGGTTTTTGAGTGGAAGTTGGGTTGAGCGATGGTGTAGACGCCAGAGCCCAAAACCTAGTAAACTATTGGTCCAATATGGTGTTTGGGTTTGTTACGGCCCATAGATTCATTTTGCAGTCCCAGGATAGCCCAATTAAGTTAGGTTTGAGTAGTCAAACCCGGGCCTCCATAAAGCACGTACAGAATGACAGATTGTGCCAAACTAAAGGCCCAATTTATGAAAAGTAGAGATCAATCCAAAAATGTTATTTAATATATATAAAAATCTCAGTTTTTAACACCTTAATTAATTAAATAACTCTAATTAACTTTAATATGATCATGTACCCAATAAGAATATTATGCAAATAATGTGAGTGAGGACAATTTACGTGTAATGCGCCGTATGCAATTGCTGTTGTCAAGAAAATTCATATTTACTCCGGTTTCTTTTTCATTTTTCTTCCTTTTCGAAAAATCATTGTGTTATACTATGGGTAATGGGACGTTCTGTCCCATTGTTTATACTAGGGGTAATGGGATTAAGAGCAGCTAGCGGTGACGTGGCAGACATGCTTGTCTGTCCAGCTCGATTCTCAATGATATTTTGACTATTTCCCTACCTCCCTTTTCCCTTTCACAGCTCATTTTAACTTGTGACTCATCCTCGTTCACCCTAAGATTCTTTCGTCAACCCCTGTGTCTGTGCTGGGTCTCCCAATTTTACCATTCTACCTCGCTTTATTAATATCATCATATTTTTATATGAATCCTCAAATCCTAGTCACCAAAAATAAACTAATAAAAAACAGGTACTAATTTACTGTTTTTCTAATTGGGCACAAAAGAAAAGAGTGTTAATTTTAATGCCAATATAATGTAAAATTAGCTGTTAGAAAAGAAGAGCCACATTGAATGCAGAGTAATTAGCAACCACTTCACTTGGGAAATACCAAATAGAGGCTCAAGAATGTGGGTCGAACTGTTTACCCCTTCTAAGATGTGACTTGGATAGGGAGTTTATTAACAACTTGTTTAGTATATTTATTAACTAGATTTGTTTAATTTAAGAATTAAATAAGTTAATTTGTAAATTAAATGAGTTTTTTATTTTTTAAAATTTTTTTATTCATTCAATCTAATGTTCTAGTTCATTATATTTTTTAATTTAAAAAAATTTAACCCTATATACAAAGATTTATAATATGATTTTGTACTTTAAAAGTTATTTGATGGTAGAGTATCCCCATAATGGCATTTGAGATTTGCTCAACACTAATAATTTAGATCTAGACTTGCAATCAATCAAATTTAAAAATTCTACTCATAAATATATTATTATTAAATTATTAAATTATTAAATTATTAAAAAAATTTTAATTCTTTAAAATTTATTTTTTATTTTAATTATTTTTTATTTATTTATACTAATATAAAAATTAATTAATTAAATAAAACATATACTCAAATAAAATTATATTTAAATTTTTATATATTTTTTTGATAAATTAAATTTACTTATCAAATAAGTTAAACAGGCCCATTTGACTAGTGAATCCGGTGCACTTTGACAACCCTAGTACCAAACCCGTTGCTCCATTTCACTTTATGTGATCTATTTAATGGCCTTCACGTGCTCACACTAACTCTTTCCAATACCTTATTAGCCAGCCAAAACTACCGGTCGGCCTTCTTGATTTGCACACTCATTCTCTCTCACTCTCTCTCTGTTTGCTTCTCTCCATCTACCCCAAAACGCCATGAGAAAAAGACGAAAACCCACAAGACCCACCACCCCCATCTTCTCCACTGAACCGTAACAAGATATACAGATAGCAGCTAAAAAAGTACTAAACAATCTCCTAGATTCAGAAATATTTCTCCTTTCAGAGAATTCAGGTATGTGTTACGTGGGTAAAGCAACAAAGATCTTCATCTTCATTGTCACCGTCCTCGTCGTTCTCGGCCTCGTCTTGGGATTTGGGCTTCTTCGCCGAGCTCACCATAGTAACGTCAAATGCTCCGACGATTCCTGCTTTTCTCCTCCGGCCACTACCTTTCCCGCTCCCAATTTCGGCTCATCCTCTCCTTCCACTCCCAATTCTGGCTCTGGCTCTGGTTCTGGCTCCATCCCACCTAGCCCTCCGACTCCAACCCCACCTAGTTTCAACCCTAGCCCCCCTCCTCCGCCGGTACCGATTACGAATCCGAGCCCGCCTCCGCCTGACTCTAACCCAAATCCACCTCCGGCGCCGTTATTTCAGTCGCCTCCGCCGCCTTCATCGTCATCTCCGGGAACTGATACTCCGAATGGGGCGGCCCCGCCTATGAGCCCACCGAGCTCGAGTCTGGTGACCCTAGGTCCTGCGCAAGCCTAGCTGCATTTTGCTCCCAAAATTGAGTAAGGGCTCTAGAATTTTCTTGAAGGCAAATTGGTTTTGTTCGATTCGCGAGCTTTGCATCGGAAAATGTGGGATTAATTAATTGGTATTAATTTTTTTAAGAGTTCTTTGCGATCTGAGCAGACATTCAT
This sequence comes from Delonix regia, assembly GCA_037074485.1. Classification (NCBI taxonomy): domain Eukaryota; kingdom Viridiplantae; phylum Streptophyta; class Magnoliopsida; order Fabales; family Fabaceae; genus Delonix; species Delonix regia. The sequence continues at coordinate 8,002,947 of CM073455.1, forward strand.
GTTTTTGGATTATTGCTTGCTTCTCATTTTGTCTAATCACTGATCAATCTGTGTATTTCCTTTCTCTTTCATTGATAATTATGAATAGTGAGACTGAGGAATCTCTCTCAGTTGGCCACAATCCCCGGGAGTCAGTCAATTCAATCTCTTTCTTTTTTCCTTTTCGTAATTAGTGTTAACTCTATAATTAGGAACGTCAAATTTAAGTGAAGTGAAATAAATTGATTAGTTTAAGGAGTTTTAAATATTATAAAATTTGTGGAAAAATAATTGCGTAACGCCGCAACTAGCAATGTTTTATGTAGTTTTTCTTTTACAACGTATGGGCGTCGGAATCTAATCTAATGGATCGGTACTGTGTAGTAGAATGGATCATATTTTAGAGAGAGAAAGACAGACAGACAGAGAAAGAGAAATATATAAATATATATATATATATATATGTGTGTGTGTGTGTGTGTATGAATTATAAATTAATATTAAATAAAAACAAAATTTATTGACAATCTGGTAATCATCATCCAGTAAGGCTGAGACTAAAGAGTTTAGTGTAAATTTGCATTAGAACTCTGAAAACTTGATTTTGAATTTATATGATGTAAACTTAATTAATTTTGGTTATTTATAATTATAATTCATGTATGATCATTTTTATTTGAGAATTAAGTTCTGTCTTTTATAAAATTCATTTAATGTAAAAATAAATTTCATTTTATTTTATGTAAATAGGAGTTTAAAGAATAAAATTAATCTTAAATAAACAATTTAATACTAAATTAAACGGACTTTTAAATCATTAAAGTGCTAAATTAAACATATTATTAAATATAAAATAAAGGCAAAGAGTACGTCAAGAATATTTTAAAATATTTTTAAAAGATTAAAAAGAGCGAATATTATATAAATTGAAAAATAGAGAAAACAACAATAAAATAAATACATAAATCAATAAATATATAAAAATAATATTATTATTTTATTAAGATAAAATTTTACCTTTCTATTTTATTATTGTAGAAGATTTATAAAATTATTGAAGTTATATGTTATGCATATAGAATAAATTCATATATGACATGAATTAAATAAGTATGTAAAATATTTGTTATATTATTATATTTTTTATACATGCTTAAAATTTTTTAGACTTTATGCAATCATAATTTTTTTAAGGGAGATAATATAAAAACTATTCACACAGGTATACATGAAACCAAAATTGAGGCCCAAAATTTAAGATGGGCTGGTTGTCGTGACAATGATGGTTTGAACTACAGAAAACAACAATCATTATATTCTTAAAAGATGAACTTTATTCATCATGCTTACCATCTAAAAAATATTATTTAGCTTCATCCATTTAACTAATAGAGACCCTCAGAATTTACCTAAAAAAATTTGAGGCCCTAGTCCCTACTTCCGCCTGTGGATTCCAAGATTTGCACATGAATATTTAATATTAGTTAATAATGTTTTTATAAGTAGGCTTTCAATATATTATAATAGATAAGGTACTGACAAAATGACATTCTGTATAGCCTCGTGACCACTAAGGTACTGATTTACTGCCTTTGAAATGCTCCCTAGTTCTTTTCCTTCTCATTCGTATATAGTCTATCAAATATTAATCTAGTTATGAATGTTCAGGAATGGAAATAGTAAATGAGTTCGTGTGAGATTTTAATCAAACTTTTAATCTATCATATATGTTGCTTTACACACACACAAATTTAAGTTAATATGTAAGCCATTACTAAATATTTCACTTATACGTACATGCAACTTAGAAAATCCTTGTAACGCAGGTCAAGAAATCTTCTGTTACTCTTTGACGACGGAGGGGATTAGCATATTCTACGGATACAAATTTTGTGCACGCCGACTGTAAATTGACGCAAGGGCTGAAACTTGATTCATACACAAATTAAATCTTATCCTTTACTTGAAAATTTCTTTTTGTATAGATTTATGGAAAGGCGATGCTATTTATTTATTTTTAATTATTATTATTATTATGTTGTAGACCCTCATCGTGGTGAAAAGATGCAGGTGACTTTTCCCATGAATCCCATTACTGGACCAATGTCAGTTATGTACCAAAGATTCCGCTCTGCCACATATTTCAGGTGTATCCCCTTCGCATTATACCAATAAGCATAAACTACGTGGCAGATATATTCTGGTCCAACGTATTTTTAGACAAATTTATTAATATTATTAATTTTCAAATTTGTAAAACAATGCGATAATATTAATTGGTTATTATTATTCCATTAAATCATGATTTAAAACAACCATCTTTTTTATGCAAATAAAATTTCATACTCAAGTTCTGTATCGCTGTATTTGAGGATCTGTCACGAAATGGATTTCTATTGTCAAATACAGGTGAAATTGATAGAATTGTATGTTAAATAAAAATTTAATTGTTCAAATTTTATAAAATTAGTCGAAATCATTTAATAATTGTTTAAAAATGAATCATTAAATGAAGCTTTAATGGTCTAAATCTTAAATGTAAATAATATAAATATAAAAAACCTAAATCCGATCAGTCAGAGATTTGCCTTCGTTGAGCCATTACGTTTTAGCCAGATGAGTAAAATGGGTAAAAGGAAAGTGAAAGTGGTAACTTCGCAAACACCAGGGTCCAAATATCACTTTACTAGTCCCACAACTAATTAAGGGTGAGGCCATGATCATGGCCCAACCCACTTTAGCAGGCCATCATCTTCTTAGTACTCATCAAGCAGTTCTATATTTTGTTTGGCCAACTATGTTTCGTAGAGCTAAATACTATTACAATTAACGAGCATTAAGCTACAATGACATTTTATTCACCGAATCAAACAAATGAACAAGTTTTATTCAACAACTTATACATGAGAATTAATAGAAATGAATCGAATTTGCTATAAATGAAGATATTGACATAACATCAGTATTGATTGTATTTATTTATTCATGTCTTCACTGCCCAGAAGAAAGCTCATCCTCAATCCCCAACACTCAAAAGTTCTACTCTTTGAAAAATGGGTAAATTTCATATTGCACGGTGCAGCTTCCGCCTACAACTCTTCCACCTTCTTTCCCGTCACAACAATTAGGAAGTTCACGGATTGCATCATCAAGACACTTCTTGCAATCATTGCCAGAAAGGTCTCTGGTGCACTGAGTCAACCCATACAGGGTCATATTCTTCGATTCTCCAAGCTTTACCTCTCCGGTTGCATACATCTTAGGGTTCCCATGAGCTTCGTCGGCAAGTCGGCTCAACAACTCCTTCGTCTTGTAATTGAAAGCGTCAGGGTCACTGACGTTTCTCAAGTTCAACATAGAGAACTTGTTTGCGTTATCAATGCGGCCAAAGAAATCTTGGTCCAAATACTTGAACATGCAGTTGTCGTACCAGATTATGGCACCTTTGTTGTAGGAGCAGCGTTTGAGGAGTTCGCTGGTTGCCTCAGCCACACAAGTTTTGCAGTCTGAGGCTGAGACATCCCCACGGCAAAGAGAGAGACCGTAGGCTTGTTGGTTATGGTATTGGCCGATTGAGGCGAGGCCAAAACCTGTGGGAGGGGTTCTGTAAGTAAGAACTGTGATGAGCTTTTTCAAGTTTGATTCGTAGGGGGTGTTGGAGGTGAAGTTTTGGGGGTTTGAACAGAGATAGAAAAGAGGGTTGGCTCCGAGAGATGTTTGAAGAAGGAGAGCTAGGGTTAGGAGGAGGACAGTGGAGGATAGCTTTGAAGAAGACATATTTTGGAAGGAGGTGATGAGTCTGATGATTTTTGAGTGAGGAATGATAATTGATGAAGGGCTATATATAGAGTTGATCTCCAGTTTGTCTTTGGGGAAGAAAAGTTAAACAGGTTGACATATTCCATTGACCAGTCTAAGTCTAATCAGCCAGTTTCACAAGACAGTGTCAAAAGCGAGCTACGTGCTTGTTATCTTGAATTATTTTATTAATTAGTTGATGCTCTCCGTACTTCGTCAAGTCTGGCAACAACATAAAAATACTGATTTATGTATCTTTACTTTTAGCATATCTTAAAATGTCTTTGCGCACAATTTCGAATATTTGCAGTGAGGGATAACTGCGAACCCTCAAATTAAATTCTTAGTCATTTTAAAAAATTACTTATTTGAATTTTTTAAAATTACAGGCGTCTATAATGTCGCATACTTCAAGGATGTGCTGTGTAATTGTGTCTGTGAGGTTTTATTAATCTCTTCGTTAGCCAATAGGGACTAGCTCATAGATTTCACATTAGTCTTTTAGATATAATTTTACAATATTTTAATTAAAAAAATAATACAAAATATTTAATTATTTTAATGTAAAAATATAATTATTACAAAGTATTTAGGTGATTTTCACCATGCATAATAAATACTTCGAAGAATGACCAAATACCTTTATATTTATTTTATATTTTAATTAAAAATAAATACTTTTAATCTAAAAAATAAGTAAAGAAATTGCTAACAATTCCTAATATATATATATATATATATATATATATATAAAAAAATTTTTTGTACCGCACCTAACTTTACTTTTTTAAGACTTTTAAATATACAAAATTTTTGGAAAACGCATATAAGTTTAAATTTTGCAATGTATGTATTTATCTTTCAAATTAAATGTTTGGTATGTACGAGTTATTTAATACTCAGTTTGGGAAGATTCAATTGATGATTACGTTCTGATTTTCTCCATTTGGATTTGAATTTGTCTCCGGCCTTGTTCAGAAGATCCAATACAGTGTGCTAAGAAAAATTCCATTTATTTGAATTTGTAAATGCACAATTTTTTATATATATTTTCGAAGTGATAAAGAACTTTTCCACCCAGAATACACTTGTACACGATTATTACAGAACACCGCAAGGTATCTTATTATTACGCAATTATTAGAGACATGTAGAGAAAACCTCAACAAACATTAATATTTCAGAACCACGTATCTTATGTCGCAAGTCCCGCTACAAGCCCTCGCTTGTTTCTTCTTCGAACAGCAACTAGGCAGCACTAAGATCGAATCACTGAGACATTTATTGCAGACCGTGCTTGAACGTTATCTGGTGTGCTGAGCCATCCCATAGATTCTCGACGTGTCTCCCAGGTCCAAAGCATCCATTGCCTCCCTTTTTTATGTCAAGGAAGCCTTCTCTGCCAACTCGCCAAACAAACTTAATCTTTCTTGATCGAAGGTGGAAGCAACTGGTTCACTTGCGTTGTTAGCCCCAGTTCTGTATTACCAATTCTCATGGTCAATCTTCCCGAATAAATCTGTGTTTAAGTCCTAGCTGTGGATGGCGCTTCATTGTAAAGGTAAGTGAGGAGTTCATTCAAGTTTCTTTCGTAAGGGTCGTTGCTAGTGAAGTTCTCAGAGCTTAGACACACATACTCGAAGTAGTCGACATCAAAAGCACTTTGTGACGAAGAAAGAAAACAGGTTCATAGTACGGATTACGAATAGAAAAATATATTTTTAAATCATGAATTAAAAAAAAAACTTAAATTATAGAATATAACATATAATATATGTAAAATAATCAAAATAAATTATAAAAAATCTTATTAATTATGTGATTTGTAAGTAATTATAAATTTTTGAACTAATTTCAATTAATATCTTTTTTTTTTTATAAAAATAATAAATGATACTTACAACAATATAATACTATGTTTCCAATTTATCAATTTTTCATATTTTTGAATTATAAAGTTATATTATTTTACTATATTAACTTGAATTATATGATTCAAAATTGATTTAATTGTTGATTTATATTGTTGATTTTGTGACTCATTATAAATCATAAAATTTAATTTATGAATTGTATAATTTATTACTATTTCTACTTTAACCATAAAATCATATAGTGAGCTTTGTAAATAGTTTTAAATTGTAAGATTCGAACTGTAAACCATAAAATTTTGGTTTCTATTTGAAAGATCACAAAGAGAAAATGAGTTATGGGCAAGACATTGTTGATTACGCAATCCTGCTGCTCAGTAAAATGTCTTGTCTATTGTCTGATCATTTATCTATTTTTGTAAATGTGGTTGGTGGTCTTATCCTAGCCATCCATTCATCTTGGCCCAAAAAACCTTTGCCAAAGTTGAAGGTTCAAGAGCTATATTTATATTCTATAGCCTTCTCTGGTATATGTCTATAGAAAATGTTGGAATATAAATTATGGGAGCCTGAAAAAGGCACCATATTTTTTCTTTTTGTTGGCGAACAAGAAACTAATTTTTTTTAATCTGAACATGTGTCTGAATGAGTGTAGAGCCACCGGTGAAATTTTTTTAAAACAAAGGTCATGCTAGCCGTGGGATAAGCAATATCAATAAAATTTTATATAATTAAATAATATGTTACTACAATGATTAAAAAAGAAAAATTAATCATTCAATTCTTATATTTTATTTTAATTTATAAATTGGTTTCCACACTTTATTTTGTTTAAAGTCTTCTTTATAGTTTTATTTCTTTCTTATATTAATTAATGAAGCCGTTGACACTGTTAAATAAGATTTAATGGGGCAAAATGTGAATAATGTGAAATGCCCAAGTGAAAAACACTTACCACATGACATGTCCAAAAAATATGAGTTATTTGCAATTTTTTCTTTCCTAATGTATTGCACAAGTTAAGGGTTTAGAGAAAGACAACCAATTTTGGGAAGATCAACCCTAGTTGACGTAATGGAAAATCTGCACATTCAATCGAAAATATTAAGATAAGTCCATGTGAATCCTTTTTTTTTTTTTTTGCTGTGTTTCGATGTCAAGATTGAAGTTTTTTTTTCGTCCTTTACAATGATCCCATCCAATGTTGTCAAAATCACAATTCTATATAGACTCAGAAAGGAGAATGAACTCATAACGTATTATCGTAAGAGTTCACTTATACCTATTATTTTAGCTATTGAACATAACTATATTATAAAATCACATAAGATTTTATACATAAATACTTATATTATTTTATAATCCACAATCCATTCCATATGTATACTTTTCATTCAAATCAACATACGAAGTTCAATAAATTCTGTAATTCATAATTCATAATCCATAATGATAATCAATAATATATAATCCATAACACATAATACATAATAATCATTCATTTAACGTAACAAACTTTCAATGTAAATTCAATAAAGATCATCAATCCCATGACTATCATCATTTCTACAATCTTGATCATCTCCTATATAACCTCCACCTATCCCATTCTCATTCTCACCATTATTATTCTTATCTTTTTCCTCATCTTGGAAGTTATCATCGAAATCCATTTTGTTAAATTGTTCACTAACACTAGTACCACAAACATTAGCATCAAGCTGAACAACAAAATCATCCATTTCTATTGTCGTTGCAAGAGGATTAACTTGAATGGGTGCAAGGACCTCATCATCTGCCTCCATATTACCTTTTTTATACAACTCTATTTTTTTTTTAAGTCCTCCAACATCAAATTAATGCAATGGGCTGCACATGGTGTCCAATACATGTGTTGTTTTTTCTTCATCAATTTTTTTTCTAGCTGCTTTGTAATTTGTAGCATTATTAGTTATTATTTGCACCACATTCTTTTCTCCCACTTTGTCAACAACTTCATCAAACATCTTAAACACTTTGTCAACAGTTTTTAAAACATGATAAGTGTCCAGTGAATATAAAAGCATGGTCCCTTTTGGACTATTAACAAAAAAAATTACAAATTAAATGCCTTTTATTATCCGTCCACCCATCATACATAATGGAACAACCCATTGTTTTCCATTCTTGCTTAAACTCTTCAAACATGGCATGTGTATTTATAACTTCCATATTTAAGTTTTTTCCTCTAATCTCATGATAGGATGAAGGCTTAAAACCTTGGTCATATCTTCCAATAATGTCACACATCTTAATAAACTCATATTTTTTACACAATTAAAAGGAATGACACTTCTGTAAAAAAAAACTGAGCTACTTGTTAGCAAGTTTCTTCCCTAATATCTTTCTTGAACATGTGATTAATGGTAGATTGTGAGCTACATTGACCACTGCTATGTTTTTTCTAGAGCTTTCAATAAATTTATGAGGTTTTAGGAATTAGAATGTCCTTAACTGCATGGAGTTTCCTCCTCACCAACATCAACCCATTATCTTTTCCTTTTAAATGATGCATATTTAGCATCAATAATATGTTGTAACATCTATGCCTTAACATCATCTGGAACATTAACACATGGTTCAACATCTATTCTTGTGCTAGCTAAATGATGTTTAAACCTATAGACTCTTCCATTATAAACCTTGCCACAACAACTAAATTAAACTTTTTTACCATCCCACTAACATCCTTCCCATGTTTCCACTCTATATCAAATCTATTACTAGGAAAATTCTTCCTTCCAACAACTACATTTTTTCCAACAGGGGCTAATAGAGCACTTGCACTTGAAGACATATTTTCTTTGATGTATTACAACAAAACAATATATAAGTTCATATTAGCTAAAGGAAAATCCTAATAAAGCTAACCAAAACAAATATGCATAAATATAGGAAATAAGTCCATAATACACATTTAAACAGGTGAAAACTGAAGACTAGTTTATTAGCAGAATTATCAGTTATGTAACCACTAAACCAGGGAAATTAATGAAAAGGAGAACAAAAGAATGTCTCTTACATTTTTACTCTAGGTAAGTAACTTTCATAGACAACTTGATAGGTAAGTAACTTTCAAACAACTTTAAACAAAGATTTTGACCAATCAAAGGTGCATTAGTCATTACTTGCATTTGCCTTTTGCAAAAAATTAAAGTAAAGACTAGGTGGACAAGGTTAATTTAAAAAAAGAACTTTCTATATCATATTTTAGCAAGTCAGGAAAAGGTTTGCCCAATGGAAGAGTCTATGTAAGTTCATCTAAGCAGCCTTCATTTTATAGACAGTGACTCAATAAGCAAAACTCATAAAATAGTTATTATTCCAATCCCAACTAACATTAACATAACAAGCAGCCTATGGAATTCTGCATTTAACAACAAACCTGGTTCTTTCATATAATTTACTGAACCTTAACTCCCAAAACTCAAAACACACATTCTATTTCCTTTAGCTTTAATATATTAATATTCGCTCGTGATTGAATCCATACCAATTTTATACAAAAGTGAATCCCACAAGACATGAGAATTTGGAAAGCATTTTATAATGGTCATGAAAATAGATGCTTATATCAGAAGAAGCAATGAGCAAGCATAGTAACTAAGGGTTAGTGGGTTACCTCATTCCAATGCACTAAAAAACAACATGTATAGGAAATTGAACATACTACATAAAACAAGCTAGACATTACCATTCTCAAACAAGACAATTAGTACAGAGTACCTTCAAATTCTTTGACTTTATTCATTCATACCTCATAACAGTGCAATACACTCTTATATATTTATCATTTATTCTTTTAAAGTCATAACAACGGCTCCCCATCTAACTAATTGACAACTAACTCTCTCACCTTACATGTATCAATAGCTTAAGCACATAATTCTTTTGCCGAAGCTTATTGGAACTAGAATGCAAAATTCCTTTGTATATAATAAAAGAACATTGTCAATCATCTATTCTAGATTATACTAGCACTGCGTCACTACCTAAGTCATCTCTCAAGTCCATTTTCAAATTTTTTAGTTCTCCAACCTTGCTATACCTAAATAATTTAGTGTTACTTCTGCAATGCACTACCTCTGTCATGAGAAACAACAACAATAAGCCCTAAAAGATCATAAGACTTAAACTTCATCTAGAAACTAATTATTCTAATATAAGTAATCCATAGCCACAAAAACATTTAACAAGAGTGGGAAGGAATCATGTTATTTACATCCTTATCAAGAATAGTAACAAATTTTGATGTTTACAAGTTATAGGAAGTAGCTGTTAAGATGATTATATGTTGTTGTGTAAGAAATTCCAAAATCAACACAAAAGAAATAAATTTTTAGTAAAAACTTCAATTAACAAACAATATACACTATTCAATGGCATCTCACCTCTATGCCTGTGAGCTGCAAGCTACGAGCTATGACCTTTGCGACTTTATTGGACTGCTGCGAGTTGCAACCTTCATCAGACTGTTGCAAGTTGCGACCTTCACTAAGACGAGGATGGATGAGCACAGGGTACCGAGAGCAGAGGCAACGAGTGGCTAAGAGGCCAAGAGGCAATTAAGGATTTTAAGTTTTAGGCATATCATAATCAGGTCAGCAACAGAGGAATCATTCAGCCATTTCATTTTTTTTTTTTTTGGCATTGTTAGGCAGGGCTAACAGCTAAGAAGGACTTTGGGCTGATCAAGTGAGGCTTTTTTTTTTTTTTGGCTGCAAAAATGGTCTAATTTTCAAACTTAACTAACTCGGTCAAACTCGCCAATTTTATTGAGTCTATGCAAGTCAGTGGTGACTTTGACCGAGTTAGCACTTATTCTAATTTTACTTGCGATTTAACACGAAAACGCAACCCATGATCGTAACATCGACGATTCTACCGAGTTAAATTGTGATTTTGACAACATTAATCCCAACAACTAAAATGGCATGTGAAATAGGGAAGCAATATTATTTTGTCCCTTATGGTTTAATGGATATATCTATATATATATATATATATGCATCTCTTCTTTGAAGTTGCAAGGGAGAAAGAAAAAGTAGAGACCAATGTCTAATGATATAGGCTACCAAAGTTCTTTAATAAAAAGGCAAGTGATATCTATTAGAAATGAAATTTGGAATAATAATTTTAGAAAATCATCAACCTGGTTAAGAAATAAATTGACTGATGCCATTAAGAACCATCTAATTGTTAGGTGTTTGAGGTGTATTTCAAAATAATTAGTCATACATTACTTAAGTATGACTTATTATTTTCTAAGTCCCACATTGACTAAAATAATTAGTCACTTGTTTTTAAACCCTTATAAATATAGTTTACCTATTAGGGTTACATTGCACAAAACAATTTTTTTTCTTACTAGTTCTGTTCTTAAGTTTTATCTTAGACGAGTATGTAATGTTCTTAAATGTGACTCATACTAAGTTTTTCTTTCAATTTGGTCTCTATTTCATTTCATTTTAGTCCCTATTTCTAACAATCTTAAGGAATAGCTGCATTGAGATCATTATGCATTTATGCAAACTCGCCATTTTATTTCTTTCACTTTTATTAGCTAGAAAGTTTGTTAATTTATAAACTAGCCCATGATATTATTAATAAAAATGCTATGATATTATTAAATTCTTCAAGAGTGTTAAGTAAGACATTTGAAATTTTTGTAAATATCAATTGAAATGGTATCAAAATAGTATACCATAGAAGACAATGTAATATATTACCTTGAATTGTTGTTGAAGTGATGCAAATTATGTGAAATAGTAGGTTGAATTATAATTTGTTTAGACCTCTTAATTTTGTCAAGACTTAATGTTGGTTTTAAGGCCAAACAAGAGAAGTTTGAAGTGGTTATTGAATAGCTATAGCATTATTATTATTATTATTATTATTTGTATAGCCTATTTGTTTCAAGACATGCTTTGGCTAGTGGGGAAAAGTCATTGGGGGTTTGTGGATGTACATGGGATATTGTAAATTTGGTTATTCAAATAATTTGCTTCAACTCCCAATGTTGTACATATGTTTAAGTTTCTTGTAAATAATTACTCAGTATTGTCATTATTTTTTATTGTAGTGTTACTTGCTTCTCTTATGGTAGATTAGAAAAGGAAAAATTTTAATTCTTGGATTAAGGACTATGATGTGAAATTTTAATGTTGATTGTTAGTTAATCACTATTTTTTATAGAATCATAATTTTAATTAGACAATGATAGTCATGGGAATTCCTAACTTTGATTAGAATGTTCATATATGCATTGACAATATGGTTTAAGTATAGTCAACGTGAAGAAATTTCAAAGGTAGAAATGATATTAGTTTTGGTCTAGTTTTCATGCTGAGAGCAACCTAAAAATTTTGCTCCCAATGTTATACATTTGTTTGAGTTTCTTGTAAATAATTACTCATTGTTGTCTTTAAATTTTTTTATAGTGTTATTTGCCTTCTTTTATGGAAGATTAGAAAAGGAAAAATTTCAATTATTGGATTGAGGACTATGATGTGAAATTTTAATGTTGATTGTTAATTGATAACTATTTTTTATTAAATCATAATTTGAATTAGACAATAATCATCATGGGAATTCCTAACTTTGATTAGAATGTTCATATATGCATTGACAAGTTGGTTTAAGTATAGTCAATGTGATTAAATTTTAAAGGTAGAAATGATATTAGTTTTGGTCTAGTTTTCATGCTGAGAGCAACCTAAAAATTTTGCTCCCAATGTCATACATATGTTTGAGTCTTTTGAAAATAATTACTCAATATTGTCTTTAAATTTTTTGTAATGTTCTTCCCTTTATTTCATGGAGGATAAGAAAAGGAAAAATTTCAATTCTTGGATTGAGGACTATGATGTGAAATTTTAATATTGATTGTTAGTCGATCACTATTCTTTATAGAATCGTAATTTTAATTACACAATGATTGTCATCAGAATTCATAACATTGATTAGAATGTTCATATATGCATTGACAAAACGGTTTAAATATTGTCAAGTCCAGTTTTCATGTTGCAAGCAACCTAAAAATTTGTTTGGCAAAAAAAAAAATTTACTCCTAATGCTACACATATGTTTAAGTTTCTTGTAAATAATTACTCAGTTTTGTCTTTAAATTTTTTGTAGTGTTCTTCCCCTTCTTTCATGGCGGATAAGAAAAGGAAAAATTTCAATTCTTGGATTGAGGACTATGATGTGAAAATTTAATCTTGATTGTTAGTTTATCACTATTCTTGATATAATCATAATTTTAGTTAAACAATGATAGTCATGGGAATTCATAACTTTGATTAGAACACTCATATATGCATTGACAAGATGGTTTAAGTTTAAGTATTGTCAAGTCTACTTTTTATGTTGAGAGCAACCGAAAAATTTGTTTGGCAAAAGAAAAATTTTGCTCCCAATGTTATACATATGTTTGAGTTTCTTGTAAATAATTACTCAGTGTCGTCTTTAAGTCTTTTGTAGTGTTATTCGCCAACTTTTATGAAAGAATAAAAAGGAAAATTTTCAATTCTTAGATTGAGGACTATTATGTACGATTATAATGTTGATTGTTAGTTGATAACTATTTTTGATAGAATCATAAGTTTAATTAGACAACGATTGGCATGGTAATTCTTCAATTTGATTAGAACACTCGTATATGCATTGACAAGATGGTTTAAGTATAGTCAATGGGATGAAATTTTAAAGGTGGAAATGATATTAGTTTAAGTCTAGTTTTCATGCTGGAAGCAACCTAAAAATTTGTTTGGCAAAAGGAAAATTTTACTCCTCATGTTGTACATTTGTTTAAGTTTCTTGTAAATAATTACTCAGTGTTGTCTTTAAATCTTTTGTAGTGTTATTCACCTTCTTTTATGGAAGATTAGTAAAGACAAATTTTCAATTCTTAGATTGAGGACTATTATGTACAATTATAATGTTGATTGTTAGTTGATAACTATTTTTGATAGAATCATAAGTTTAATTAGACAACAATTGTCATGGTAATTCTTCAATTTGATTAAAATGCTCTTATATGCATTGACAAGATGGTTTAAGTATAGTCAATGTGATGAAATTTTAAAGGTAGAAATGATATTAGTTTTAGTCTAGTTTTCATGCTGAAAGCAACCTAAAAATTTGTTTGGCAAAAGGAAAATTTTACTTCTAATATTGTACATTTGTTTTAATTTCTTGTAAATAATTACTCAGTGTCGTCTTTAAATCTTTTGTAGTGTTATTCACCTTCTTTTATGGAAGATTAGAAAAGGAAAATTTTTTATTCTTAGATTGAGGACTATTATGTAAAATTTTAATGTTAATTGTTAGTTGATAACTATTTTTTATAGAATCATAAGTTTAATTAGACACTGATTTTCTTGGTAATTCTTAACTTTGATTAGAACGCTTATATATGCATTGACAAGATGGTTTAAGTATAGTCAATGTGATGAAACTTTAAAGGTGGAAATGATATTAGTTTTGGTCTAGTTTTTATGCTGAGAGCAACATAAAAACTTGTTTGGTAGAAGAAAAATGTTTGAGAGAGTGCGGGTATCTTGCAAAGACACAAGCACTAATTTAGTGGCATTAAAAATTAGACCAAGAAATATAGGTGATGGTTTACTTCTTTTGGAGTTGATAATTGCCTTGTAAAATTATAATTTATTTAGAATGGATAATGATTATTATGTGACATTTTTAAAATGTAATGACAAGACAATACAAGAATATTCTTGTGATTTTAGTTAGGCTTGTTAAGAATTTTATAATTACAAGTTTTATCCAAATGTGATGTCATCTAGTGGGTGAAAACTAATTTTTTTTTTTTTAAATAATGAACTATACGAGAATATCTTGTCCATATTGTCTAAATATTTGAATAAATGATAGATAAGGAGTATATTTATCCATTAATTTTCATGCTTAGATGTCATGAATAAATATTATTTGGAGAAATGGATAAACTAGGTATTATTTTGAATTCAAAAGTAGATGACATAACAAATGTTTATCTATGAAGGTATCTTGATTACAAGCGTAAACAATCTAATGCCACCTTAGAAAAAGAAGGAAATTGATTTGTTAGTGAGAAACAAGGTCATTATATTATTCAATGTTGGAAAATAGCGAGTAATGACAATCCTCCAAGGCCAAACATAAATTTGGTCCAAGGAGATGATATCATTGAAGTGGTCATTACTTAAGCCTTCAATATGTCTAATGTAAAAGAATGAGTCGTAGACTTTGTAGCTACCACGCATATTTGTTCAAATAAATATGTTTTTATCTCTTACATTTCATTAAGAGATGGAGAAGAACATATGTATCTTAGTAATTTTAAAACTATTAATGTTCATAGAAATTGTAAGGTTCTTCTCAAGATCATAAAGGGAAAGACCTTGGCTCTTATTGACGCTTCATGTGTATAACATTAGAGTTATTATATTTTTGTTGCTTTGTTATGAAAGGATAGGGTTAAGGGGTCATTTAAATTTGATAAGATTGTCATGCAAAGTATTGTTTTGTAGGCAAAGGCTACTATAATCAAAGATTCTTATGCTTAATTTTTCTTACATCTATATTTGATATAACTAATGAAATATTTAAGAGACACCATGAACTATGGTATAATGTATAATGGATTTACCTTTGTATTAGAAAAATACAATAATGCTAACTAAATTACAATTTAAAATGAGACAAAATCTATTAATGGCAATATATTCACCTATGGTGATGATGCAATAACTTTGAGATTAGCCAAATAAATTATTGTTGCTTTGGAATTGGTTGGTAATGAGGCTAAGTGGTTACGAAACTTTTTGGATAATCTCCCATTGTGAATGAAAACAACTCCTTTGTCTATGCATTGTGATTGACAAATGTCAACAACTAATGTAAAAATAAGGTTTTCAATGGTACAAATAAACATACATATTTAAGACATGATGTGATTAAGCAGCTACTAAAAGGTAGAATTATATCGATCGATTATGTAAGATCAAAGATGAATTTGACATATCCTCTAACAAAACTTTTTGTAGGGAAATTAATCCTTACAACATCAAGGGAAATGATACTTAAGCCAACTTAAAATTAACAATGATTGTAACTAACTTTTGTTATTGGAGATCTCATGAAGAAGGTTCATATGGGCAACAAGTTATCTATTAATTTTGCTAATAATAATAATAATTATTGTTCCTTCCTAAGGTGTGAGAAAGTATTATAATGCATTGAATGGGAGGATGGACATAAAGCTCATAATGATTTTCATAGCTCTTTTGGGTGGTGTATTCATTGTAGATATAATGATGAAATCATTTATATAAGTGTGGACTAGGGTCGTGGCAAATTCTCTAGAGCTCTCATGAACTACCAAGCACGCACATGACTGATTAAAGTGCAAAACCGCAATAACAACAAGAATTGTAAGGGTCTAATATGGTTGATAAGATATCTAACTTGCAATCAAGAGTTTTTGGTTCATAGAAGTTATAAACTTCATTATAACTCTATAGGTTATATTTTATCTTTCTAGGTCTGGTTAATAGTCCAAAAGACACCAGATTTAAAATAATTACACTCATGTATATAACCCAAAGACTTTTTATTGTAACCTAAAAATTTTCCCACATTGCTTAATTGCGACTTACCTTTTATTTCCTAAGTCTCATATTGACTAAAATAATTAGTTACTTGTTTCTAAACCCATATAAATATAGTTCACCTATTTGGGTTACATTGCACAAAACAATTTCTTTTCTTACTAGTTCTATTCCTAAGTTTTATCTCAGAAGAATTTGTTTAATCCTTAGGAAAATTCACGTGTGGTGAAATATTTCTTAAGGACAACATTCTTAAACATGATTCAGACTAAGTTTTTTTTCAATTTGGTCCCTATTTCATTTCATTTTAGTTTCTATTTCTAATAGTAATTTGAGGCAAGCAAAAAACAAAACATTGTTATATCTGTTTCTTGCTCTCACATTCCTTCATATCATACATTATTCTTTTAATTCCATATCCTAACATAGAGTAGCATGTATAAGTGAGATATATAAGTAACTATGAACTACTGCAATAGGTAACTATCTTCTTCCTTTTGCAATTTAGTTTCAAATACACCAAGCATTCGTATGTTTTCCTGCCTTCTTTTTCTAAGTTTTAAAAAATTATTATATTTATTTGGCATTACATGTGGCATGGAATTTGGTACGTCTCCTTGTCCACATGGACATAAACTCCACATTCTGACCTTTACTGCACAAGAATAAAGATCTCGTAAATGAACAAGACAATAATTTAGAAAATCTAAGTCTGACACTTGAAGAAATATAACCAATACTTGGTGATAAAATTGCAAGCCAATTAAGACTAGAACAACCATAAGTTGCCATAGCTTAGACAATGTTACTTACACACAAATTCAGCACCAACCACGAGCCGTTTATAGCTTTCATTTTCTAAACAACAAAATAGAGAGATAACAAGATAAACACCATTGAGAAGGTACCAAAAAAACCTAAAAAGAAAAAGTAATAAGTGTTAGAAGAAAATTGAAAAATAAATAGAGAAAAGGGTCACAAACCAAATATGGCACTTGAGTTTAAGACCCAATTTTTGGAATTGAAGCATCCATGGATTCAAGAATTTGATGTTGCATAGGTTATATTTTATAAAACGGTTTTAGAGGCTTCATTAATGGCTAGTGGCAAAGAAATGAAACAAGAAAAATACATTTTTTGTTACTCATCTTTTATCATTAGATTAATTTGGCCCAGAAAGATCAAAAGTATTTAATTGGTCCCTCAAAGATTGCATCAAGATCAAATTTGGTCCTTCTGTTATGAGAGTATTAAAATTAATTTGAACTAGATCATTTTTTACTAATACAACACATTTTCTATTGTGTTAGATTAGTAGCTTGCCTCAAATTGAACAATTTGGTCCCTTATTTTTTGCAAATAAATCAATTTGGTCTACCAACCTTTAACGTTAAATCAACTCGATCCCTCATCTTTTGACACTAAGTTCGTCCTTAGCGATAGAAATAAAATTAATAATGATGCTACTTTCAAGAGATTCTTAAAGTTGGCTAAAATAGAATAACAATATAGGCTTTAGCAACAATGCATAATAAATTATCTATTACATTAACACAAATACACACATATGTATAGCATTCAACTTATACTTGCCATGAAATTACATAATACACATATCTCTACACCAAACATAATGGAGGAACACAAATACATAAATACTCCTCCTAATACTATAAAACTCAGTTTGGATGTTTAAGTGCCATTCATGCGTATTTAACATTTTGCAGCGTAATACACAATATGAATAGTTGTTTAACTAGAATTATAAACAGTAACAAGAGGCAATATACACTTCTTATATTTCTTATATTTATTAGTACACTTATGATGTTGAAGGTTCATTCACTAGTACCCAAATTGATGGGGATGATTCATTAGTGCTTTTTTCCATCCACCAATAATCATTTTTGTTGATTTAAATATTCACTTTAACCTTTCTACTTTGCAACAAATGTAAGATCAGGCAACGTATGCATAAACTTTCTTTCACAAATTTTGAGACCCTAAAACCTTAAAATTAGCAACACATCTTCTAAATGTTAGAATAATTAATTAATTTATGGATTAGCATGAATTAATTATTGGAATAATTATTATATTATAATTTAAATATTACCAAATATTTAATTATATATCTGACACTATATAAATAAATTATGTCATGTAATTAGATAGTTAGTTATAGATTAAACTATCCATAAATCAATATTGAGAAATGGCCCAACTTATAAATTTTTGTGCACACCAAATGTAAATTAACTTAAGAGCCGAAATTTGATTCATACACAAATTAAATCTTAACCCTTACAAGAAAATTTCTATTTGTATAGAATTATGGAAATGTGATGCTATTTATTATTATTATTTGTAGAGTCCTCATTGAAAGTAAAAGTAGTAACTTCGCAAACACCACGGTCCAAACTTCTGTTCCTCAGGCCCACGACTCATAAAGTGTGAGGCCCTGATCATAGCCCAACTCACTTTAGCAGGCCATCATCTTCTGAGTATTCATCATGCAGTTCTATATTTTGTTTAGCCAACTCTGTTTCGTAGAGCTAAATACTATTACAATTAACGAGCATTAAGCTACAATGACATTTTATTCACCGAATCAATCAAATAAACAAGTTTTATTCAACAACTTATACATGAGAATTAATAGAAATGAGTCGAATTTGCTATAAATGAAGATATTGACATAACATCAGTATTGATTGTATTTATTCATGTCTTCACTGCCCAGAAGAAAGCTCATCCTCAATCCCCAACACTCAAAAGTTCTACTCTTTGAAAAATGGGTAAATTTCATATTGCACGGTGCAGCTTCCGCCTACAACTCTTCCACCTTCTTTCCCGTCACAACAAGTAGGAAGTTCACCGATTGCATCATCAAGACACTTCTTGCAATCATTGCCAGAAAGGTCTCTGGTGCACTGAGTCAACCCATACAGGGTCATATTCTTCGATTCTCCAAGCTTTACCTCTCCGGTTGCATACATCTTAGGGTTCGCATGAGCTTCGTCGGCAAGTCGGCTCAACAACTCCTTCGTCTTATAATTGAAAGCGTCAGGGTCACTGACGTTTCTCAAGTTCAACATAGAGAACTTGTTTGCGTTATCAATGCGGCCAAAGAAATCTTGGTCCAAATACTTGAACATGCAGTTGTCGTACCAGATTATGGCACCTTTGTTGTAGGAGCAGCGTTTGAGGAGTTCGCTGGTTGCCTCAGCCACACAAGTTTTGCAGTCTGAGGCTGAGACATCCCCACGGCAAAGAGAGAGACCGTAGGCTTGTTGGTTATTGTATTGGCCGATTGAGGCGAGGCCAAAACCTGTGGGAGGGGTTCTGTAAGTAAGAAATGTGATGAGCTTTTTCAAGTTTGATTCGTAAGGGGTGTTGGAGGTGAAGTTTTGGGGGTTTGAACAGAGATAGAAAAGAGGGTTGGCTCCGAGAGATGTTTGAAGAAGGAGAGCTAGGGTTAGGAGGAGGACAGTGGAGGATAGCTTTGAAGAAGACATATTTTGGAAGGAGGTGATAAGTCTGATGATTTTTGAGTGAGGAATGATAATTGATGAAGCGCTATATATAGAGAAGATCTCTAGTTTGTCTTAGGGGAAGAAATGTTAAACTGGTTGACATATTCCATTGACCAATCTAAGTCTAATGAGCCCGTTTGACAAGACAGTGTCAAAAGCGAGCTACGTGCTCGAGATGCTCCTGAATTATTTTATTAATTAGTTGATGTTCTCCATACTTTGTCAAGCTTGGCAACAGGGCAAAAATACTGACATATATATATCGATTAGGTGTAAAAAAATATAAAATTTATTTTTCTCATATCTCAAAGTGCCTTTGCGCATAATTTGGAATATGTGCTGTGAGGGGTAACTGCGGACCTTCAAATTAAATTTTTAGTCATTTTTAAAAATTACTGGCATCTATATTAATGTCGCATACTTCAATGATATGTTGTGCAATTTTACCTTGAATTCCAGACATTAAGAATCCCACGTATGGGCGTGATTGTGTCAGCGATGGTTTATTAATCGTCTCCTCGTCTGTTAGTAGAAATATGGTTATATTCAGTCAGTGAATATTTACATAGAGAATTAATAGTTTAAATTTATAAATAAAAAATATAATGGTATATAATTATATTAATTTAATATAAATAAAGATTATTGAATCCTCATTTAACAATTCATTATAATTGAACATAATTTTATGTTCTTACCACAACATTAAGAATCTAAATTATTTTAATCTTTTGTTAGCCTGCAAGGACTAGCCAATAATTTTCACATTAGTCTTTTAGATTTAATTTTTCAATATTTTGATTAAAATATAAAAATAAATAAAAAATATTTCATTATTTTAATATAAAAATATAAGTATTACAAAGTATTTAGGTGATTTTTCCCCATGCATAATAAATACTAAGAAAAAATGATCAAATACCTTTATTTTTATTTTGTATTTTAATTAATAAATAAATAAATAAATTGCTACAATCCCTAATAATTATTTTTTTGTATCGCACCTAGGTTTACTTTTTTAAGACCTTTAAATATATAAACATAAAATTTTTGGAAAACGTGTAAAATTTTAAATTTTGTAATATATGTACGGAATTTATCTTTCAAATTAAACGTTTGGTATGTACAATTTATTTAATACTCAGTTTGGGAAGATTCAATTGATGATTTCATTCAGATTTTCTCCATTTGGATTTGAATTTATCTCTGGCCTTGTTCAGAAAATCCAATATAGTGTGCTAAGAAAAATTCCATTTATTTGAATTTGTAAAAGCACTATTTTTTATATATATTTTCGAAGTGACGGTGAACTTTTCCACCCTGAATACACCCCTACACGATTATTACAGAACACCGTAAGGTATCTTATTATTACGCAATTTTTAGAGACATGTAGAGAAAACCTCAACAAACATTAATATTTCAGAACCACGTATCTTAGGTCGCAAGTCCCGCTATAAGCCCTCGCTTGTTTCTTCTTCAAACTGCAACTGGGCAGCGCTAAGATCAAATCACTGAGACATTTATTCCTGACCATGCTTAAAAGTTACCTGGTGCACTGAGCCATCCCATAGATTCTCGACGTGTCTCCCAGGTCCAAAGCATCCATTGCCTCCCTTTTTTAGGTCAAACAAGCCTTCGCCCTATAATATTTAGAATTTAAATTTATTAAAATTTTATACAATATCTTTTTGTACAATATATTTATTAAATAAATATAAAATAATAATTTTAAAAATTATTATTAAATTATAATTCTAACTAATCTTTTATAAAAAAAAACTAGATTATTATATAATAAATAAAATACAAATTGATATATTAAAAAAATAATTTATAGAGATTTGATATGCTCTGAAAAATATACTTATAAAATATTTTGTAATCACATTAAAAATTTATAATACATTTAGTACATTGTAAGTATTCTTTACAATCAATAATTTTAGTCAAACTTCGATAAACTTTTACAATAAAATAAAATATGTAAGTCTGTTGCCTAAATTATTTACAAATGTATTTATTATTTGATTTCTTGGTCCGCCAAGCCGCTAAAGCAAACTTAATCTTTCCTGATCGAAGGTGGAAGCAGCTGGTTCACTTACGTTACCAGCCCTAGTTTTGTCGTACCAATTCTCATGGTCAATGGTCCAAAAAAAAAAAATCTGTGTTTAAGTACTTTAGATGACACTGTTTGTACCATATGATTCCCAGCAGAGAGCACTTAAATCATTGACGGCTCTAGCAATGCAGGCGCTGCAGTTTTGATCAGCTTGTTCAGTAGGGCTTCCCTGGTCCACTATGTTCAGCTGCTCTCTTGTGGTGCCAGGCGTATCAAATAGCCCACTCTAAAAAAGAACCTTGTTCTCAAGGTTCTGATATCCGTACGTCAGACTAGGTCATCCCAATCTTCCCACGTATCTTCTTCTCTCGGAGATCCATCCCATTCAACTAATACTTGGGTCTTCACTTAATTCTCTTTTTCAACCAACCTCTGGGCTGTGATTGCTTTAGGCTGTTGCTCTACCACATATAATACCTCAGGAAGTTCCGGCGTGCTCTCAGGTGGTTCCCCTTTATCAGCTGGTAATGATGAAACTTAATAAGAACCCAATGACCAACGACAAAATTGGCTTCCCTTCTCCCTTTATCAGCATTCTTCTTCATCCTTCTCAGTGCTTTCTCCAGATTAGCTCTGAGTTGCTGCCATACCTCATTTCTTTTGCTCACCCACTGATTAACCTCCTCCACCGATCCTCGTCCTTCAACGTGTATAGGTAACGTCACTGGTTCAAAGCCACACATGGCTCTGTATGGAGCCATTCCTAGTGACGAATGGTACATAGAGTTGTACCATAGCTCTGCCCAGGGTAGATGGAAATGCCACCTAGATGGTTGATCTCAAACAAATGCCTGTAAGTATTGCTCTAGACACCGGTTTACCACCTCCGTCTGTCTGTCACTCTGCGGATGATAGGCAGTGCCATATCTAAGCTGACTTCCACTCATACGCCATAACTCTCTCCAGAAGTTACTCAGAAATATAGAATCCCGGTCAGAAACTATTGATTGAGGGAAACCGTGCAACTTAATCACCATGGACGTGAATAGTTTCACTACAGTACTGGCAGTATATCCAGGCTTCAGGCCGCTAAAGTGTGCTCCTTTAGTAAATTTGTCTACCACCACCAAAATGGCGGTACATCCCTATGACTTTGGCAATCCCATTATGAAGTCCATCGTCAAATCCACCTAAATATATATATATAAACATGTGAAATGAGAATATACTTTTGGTAAACTTAAATAGAATTTTTTTTCTGCTAGTTCGAGTTGGGGTCTCTCTTCAAAATGAGTTCATGAATAGCTTATCCAATCCAAGAATCCAATTCATATTAGTAAATATTAAACATGAATTGATTATTTAATGTCATCAAACATGATTATGTTAATTAGTTTAACAATTGATTAATGCTAATCCACATTAATTAAAAAATATAATCTATCACTTCATTCTTTTTAAAGGTCAATTCCTTTCCATGTGAATCCTTTATTTTTTTTTTTTTGGTCTGCGTTTGGATGTCAAGATTGAAGCTTTTTTCCGTCCATTACAATGGTCCTAGCAACTAAACTGATATAGGCTGCCAACGTTCTTCATTAAAAGGGCCAGTGATATCTATTAGAAATGAAATTTGGAATAATAACTTTAGAATATCATCGAGCTGGTTAAGAGACAAACTGACTCATGCCATTTATAAATGGGTGCAAGAACCATGTGATTTGAAGCATGCAAAAAACAGAGCATTATTATACCTGTTCCATTCTCTCCCTTTTCCTTTGTACATATTCTTTTTAATTCCAGATCCCAACATAGAGTAGCATGTATAAGTGAGATGTATAAGTAACTAAGAACTACTGCAATGAGCACTCGTCCTCTTCCTTCTTGAGTTTCAAATACCCCAGCGTTCGAGTGTTTTCTTTCCGTCTTTTCCTAAGTTAAAAAAATATAATTAAATCTATTTGGTATCACATGTGGGATTTGATACTTCTCCTTGTTCAATGGATTTGACACGTCATATTTTACTTAACTAGATTAGAGGGTTCATTAAATTAATGTTTCGGAGCTAGTTGCAAATAAATCAAATGAAAAAAAATATATACTTTTGGCCCCTCATCTTTGTCAATTGATCAATTTGGTCGTTAAAAGATAAAAAGTACTAAATCATTCCCTCAAATATTGCACTATGATCAAATTTGATTCTTTTGTCATGAGAGCATTAAAGTTAATATGAATTGGATCTTTTCTTACTGATATAACACGTTTTTGGCTGAGTTGGATTAATAACTTGCCTCTCATTAAACAATTTAGTCCCTTATATTGTACTACTAGATTAATTTGGTCCCTCATCTTTCACAATCAATCAATTTGGTCCATAAATTTTTGATATTAGATCAATTTAGTCTTATATCTTAGACAAGTTTCAAAAATTATACTAACATCCCCAACATATATAGACACTGAGTTCCCAAGATATGAAGGACCAAATCATGTGGCACTGTTAAAAATTAGGATAAAATAATAATAAGAATAGTAACACTGATAATAATACTAACGATGATAACAACGAAATTAAAAAATAAAAATAAATAAATAAATAAAAAGGTGATGCATCAAAAATAAAAGAGACAAACCCACATCCTTACATGCACTCACCATGCACGTACAAGACAACCCCCCTTCATGCATTTAACACACATATATATGGTGAGGAACGTCCCTTTGTATATGCATATATATATATATATATATATATATATATAGGAAAAAAAATAAAAAAAGATAAAAAATATAGTTGTCATTTTTTTATGTGTACCCCTTTCTTACTTTATTGGTTTGTTAGGGATTTAGTTAGAGCTGTCAAAGTAGGTTAACTCAATCCACCCAAGCTGATTCACTCAAGTTAATAGGTTAAACGAGTCAACCTGTTTAACCCACTATAAGGTGGTGAGTTGAAAATTTGAACCCACCTCACCTAATGAGTTAAGCGAGCTGACATGTTTAACCTATCAAAAATTTTTTTAAAAAATAAAATAAAATCAAAAAATATAAAAATTTAAATATGACTTTCTTTAAGCACATGTCTTATTTAATCAATAAATCTCTATATTAATATAAATAAGCAAAAAAAAACTAAATAAAAAGTAATTTTCAACGAATTAAAACAAGTAGAGTAATCCAATAATTCAATAATTCATTAATAATAAGAATATGATTATGAACAGAATATTCAAATCTGACAAATTACAAAATAATAAAGACAACACAACGCATACATTAGGGTTAATTTTTTTAAATAAGAAAGTGCAGTGGGTTAGAGCGTTGGATTAAGTGAGTGAAAATTTTTTTTAAAAAAAATGGGCAACCCGTTTAACCCGTGACTTGTGGGTTAAATTGACTGAGTTGATAGAAATATACTAGACAGGTTCTTTAAAAAACCCTTCAATCCAATCCACCTTTTAGGAGGATTACACGGGCTCGACCCACATTTTGACGCCTTTATATTTAATTATTATTTATCATTTATCCTTTTTAATTAATTGAACCCTCACAAAAGTCTAAGTCCAAATAGGGCTATGCTATTGTGTTGGGGGTAATAACACACTGGAAGGAGTGCAAAAACAGCAGTTTACTCAAGCAATACAATTTACTACAAAGAAATAAACAACTGCTTAAGACAAATACTCATATACTCAAATTAAGTACAAAGGTAACTTACCTGAGGTTCAAGACCTCATAATCGAATGTTTTACTCATAGAAAGTAGGGATAAGACATGTCAACATTCAGTCAAACCCCAGTGAAAAAAAAATGCTTCAACCTCTAATATATACTAAAGCAACTGAGTCTAGATTTAAAAGTGAACGATATCTTACCTTGACTTTTCACGAACCGGCTACGTGAAGGATGACAGGAACATCTGGGGCTATTAAATGCTTTACTAGCTCTTCTCCCTCTACACTGCACCTAAGTGTCTTACTGAAGTAACCCTGTAAAAGACTTGGTGCATAAACTGGGATGTTGAAATTGTCTCTTTTCTCACTACTAATGAGTCCCTCTTGGACAAGATCATCCCAGGCATCCTGAAAGTGGGTCTCAAAGAGGAGGCCGGCCCCACCCTGGTTGGTAGGGTCCACAGAGGTCCTTCTTAGGCACACCAAGAACATGGACCATCCTCTCTTCATCTCCTTTGCTCTCGCTCCGAGGAAGGCTGTGAGATCCGTCTGAAACTGCTTCCAGTAAGCATTCGCAGTGCTCTCTTTTGCTCTATCTATGAACACTCTTCCTCTGTTGTATGTGCTTGACTTCTTGTCCACCACACTCTTCGGCACTTGAGACAACCAATGTAAGGAGAAGGCAGAGTGGAAAACGTCGATGGACCTCGCCAGAAAAAGCCTCCGATAAAAGGACCCAGGCACTCCAACAACAAAGTAGGAGTAGTGGTTGTCGGCGGCGAGGCGTTCCTCCATGCTAAGCCCATAGTTGTTGGTGAGAACAGAAGGGAGCAACTAGAAGAAAGTGTTGAAGTCGTTGCTGGGGAGGTCGGAGAATAAAGCTGAAAACTCAAGCGGGTTGAGGCCTAACACCTTGTAGCACTTAATGATGTGGTTGATAATGACGTCCACCATATAGATGGTGTTGCTGTCATAAGAATAGCCCAAGTCTACCACCACAAAAGGCACATCAGCACTGTTCCGCTGAACTCTGTCTACGGTTTTCTTCAGAAGATGGAGCATGGAACGAACATGTATGGCTTGAGCTTGAGAATTGTTGGCATAGCTGGCTTCACCTTTGCCTTCTTTCATGCTAAGTAATATCTCAAGCTCCATATTTGAAACACAACGTTATCTCCTTTAGAAGCCATGGCTTCTATATATATATATATATATATGATCTCACTGGAACAACAGATATGGTGTACTGTGCTTCTGGCCTCTCTCTCTTCTCGGCTCTTCCTCTTCTTCCTCTCTTCTCCTTCCCTGCTACTCCCTCTCTCTCGGTCTCTCCCTCTCCTTGGCTTTTCTCTTGCTCTTGCTTCTCTTCTCCTTCCTTCCAATTGTCGTAACCGACCTAGTTATTTAAATGTGAATCGTTCACGTTTGTTTGCTACATTTTGTCTTTGTGTCTTGATTCTTTCAATCCCCTTTTCTCCTCTACCCAAGACGTGCTCGACACCGAGCCCTCTCTCTGATGCTCCCTTCTGCCATGCCCAAGGATGACAGAGACTTGAGGGAGAGGATCGACATGTAGCTCCCTTCCCTACCATTTCTTCCCTTTTGCCTCACCCTTGAACCATGTATCAAAAAGGACGTTGCCTGCACCTACCCATTCCTATGTTTGGTCTCGTTTCCAGCAATGCACAGCATGACGAAATATACTAAGCTACTGGATATAGGGCTGCTACACTGGCTTCCAGCAATCCCTACTTTGGCCGTTTGCACTGTCCCTTAACGCATCATTTTCAAGTTTCTCTTTCTTTTTAGTTTTCGATCACCAGAGATTATAAGACCTTTTTTTTTTTTTTTTTTTATTTATATGATATTATAGTTTTTTTCTTTTTGATTTGATTTATGCTTTTAATCCATTACTTTATATATTTTCATTTTGGTTTTAATTTTTTTTAATTTTTATTATTATCACCTTTAGTTTTCATTTTTGGGTTTTTTAATTTTTAATTTTTGTGTTTTTTATTATTTTTCCTTTTTCATGATTTTTACTTTGATTCATTATTATTAATTAATTTTTTCATTTTTGGATTTTTATTTTGCTTGTCTTAAAGTCCCCATATTATTATTTTTTTTAATTTCAACTTGTTCCCAATTAACGATATTATTTGATTCTTAGTCATTTTTAATTTTTTCATTTGTTTAATTATTAATTGATTGGTGAATCAATTAATTAAATAATCATGTAATTAGGAATGAAGAGTTTACATTTCATATGAAAGATTACTTAGAAGCTGAAGCAAGTTTGCTTCGTGGGGGCCATTAGGAGAATACTTATCGGAGCTTTAGCACAAAACAGGGTAATCAATTCCAAGAACAGCTTGGCAAAATATAGAGGAGAAAAGTCATAAAGGAGAGAAAAGTGGTCGATTTTGTGCGAGCCATTGAATTAACTCGCAGATTAAATTAGCGTGGTTATAAAATTTGGCATAGTATTAGTACCGTTTATATAATCACTGGTAATGACAACAGATATATACCTTCATTTCCTTTTTTAAAACATAGTACTTACAAGTTCATGTGTGGTTAAGTATCATGTCCAGTGTCTAATAGCCAACCATGGGATGCGAAGTAAAAATAGCAGTTTTCGGTCCAATGGTTGTTCACAGGAGCTGCTGGATGGTTGTGGTGGTGCAATAGGCATGATCTTGATTCCTGACCTATTCAATGTAGTGGATGAAAAAAAATTGCAGTAAATTACCCCGAATTTTTATTCAAAATTTAGTTAAATTATAAATTAAATATTTTTTTTTCTTTCAAAGATCATTTAGCTCTCCTAATATTTGATTTATGTTACTAAAATCCTTTTCTCTAGTTTATTTTCTATCAATTAGTGAAGTTGATTTTATATATATATACACTCACACATATATTATATGACCGTAGTTTTATTTTTATTAAAGTACATATAGTCAAATTGATGTTAAACTCTAATGTAAAACTGTACTTTTATTCTTGATATATATCATTTGCGGAATGTGTTAGACCATAATAGATTTAAATCATAATAAGTCCTACTAATTAACAACGTAATTC
Source organism: Delonix regia (assembly GCA_037074485.1). Classification (NCBI taxonomy): domain Eukaryota; kingdom Viridiplantae; phylum Streptophyta; class Magnoliopsida; order Fabales; family Fabaceae; genus Delonix; species Delonix regia. The sequence goes on from CM073455.1 coordinate 8,031,602, forward strand.
ACTAATATAATTAAGGAGTCATCAATAGAATTTGCATTGTAATCTAATTCAATCTCACTATAAAAACTGAAAAGTCATACTTGTTCAACTAGTCTAATTAGCAACGCGGTCTGTTCTTATTTTCTTAGAAAACAATTAATCAGGACTATTTAAGTTATCACTTGTGATTTGAATTTTTGTCTGCATAATATATAATATACATAACAGTTCAGATTTAATCAGTATTGTGTGAAGCTTCTATATTAAATTGTGCATATCAAATTTAAGCCTTTAAATATAGTTAAGTATATTTTCCCGTAATTTAATGGAGAGATATACCTTGTTTCTAGGCTCCTGTTAAAATATTTGACTTATAATTAATTAATTGTCCTGATCAATATAACTAAAACAGAATAGATTAAATTATTTTTCTAGATAAAAATGTATGTTCGATGAAAAGGACGGCACGTGAAGTTTGGGAAGAGATCAATAACCATATATGAAGTCCTCCATTTCCTTTTAACCGAGCATTAGTTAGGTAATTGGGTTCTTCTAATTCAAAACCTGAAGTCCTACATCGCAAGTTCGACTATATAGCCAAACATATTTTCCCTCGAAACAGCAAATTGGGATGGCTGAGATGGATCTGCTCGAGGCACATTAGTTAATTATATCATACTTACGTGATAATTAAATTAGTATATTAATTTTAATAAAATTATTTATAAAAAGGAGTTGGAACTGTTAATAGATTAATTTTATTAATATTTATATACTAAATTAACTGTTACGTAAAGTTTTTCGTGCGTTGCGCCAACCCATATAATTTCTCTGACATCCCCTGAAGCTGCATGTTTGCCACTGCAGACATTTTTGGCTTTCCATAAGCTTCCTCTACCAACTTGTCCAGGAAATCCACTGCCCTTTAATCAAAGCACGACGGATTGCTCACTTTTTCACTTGCAGTTCGGTAGAACCAGTTCACGTCGTCAATCTTGCTAAAATTTTCTTTATTTGAGTACTTCAATTTTTTTTTAAAATAATCATTTTTTATTAAAAAATATTAATTTGAATCTTTCAAGTTTATATCCAACTTTAAAAAAAAGGCTGACTCCAATCAGTTTTTACAAAACAGACTTTTTATTTAGATTTTATTATTTTTAACAAATTTTTAAAATTATGACGAAATTTACTCACGATACAAAAACTAAATTATTGTTTGTTTGTTTTTTTGCCAATATTTAAGCATGAAATGGACGATCCACTTTGATTGGCCCAAAATTTAAAAAAAAAAATTGTAAATATAGGCGGAGGAAAGGGGGTCAGCATATGCTATGTCCCCCGAAATTCCAACCAATGATGTATATATATGTTATAAATTATATTATATAGTGTATAAATTAACTTTTCTTTTTTACTTTTTCTAATGTTCTTTTTATGCACTATTTTCTACTCCTTTGGACTCTTTTCAAGTTTTCATCCAACTGCAATTAAGTGATAGCTTTATACTTTTTATTTACTTTAAGCTTCTAACCTTCACTCCATAATTTTCACTTAGTCATATTTACATGCACAACTTTAGATAGATTTATCTCTTGGCATTACTATTTTCACTTTACACCTTTACATCATGTAATTATTTAGTTCAATTTATTTTTTTTCTAAGCTTTTCGCCTTTCTCAAATATTTTGATTCTTTAGGAATGCATTTATTTCATGTTTTAGAATAATATTGTATTAATTTTTAATCCATTGTTTCATGGTTCATTTCTAATTCATGCCTAATGCCTTCATTTTTGTTCATACATATTTTCATTTCGTGTAAAACTATTGTCCGTATGCATCTTACTAATAATTTTTTTCTATTATACTACATAATTTGTTTATCTTTTTAGTTTAAAGATTAGTTGTTATATATATGTATATATATGTGTGTGTGTGGATAATGGTTTTCCCCTATTACTTTTACTTCTTATTTTATTATTAGTTAATGTTTTATCAATAGTATGATAATGAATTTTGAAAAACAAATAAGTGTGTTCGATTTAATTATTTAATATTTTTATTTTTATTGAATCTTGAATATTGTAATTAAAAAAAAAGTGTATATGCACAATATTATTTGTTGTTTGACAATATTGATTCTGAATATATAAAAATAATATATATTATTTAATTAATTATCAATTTTGTATATAATATATCGGAGCGTAGTTGATCTTTGGCCCCCTAACATTAAATTGCTAGCTCCTCCACTGATTGCAAAGGATGGTTATGCCCAACAAGGCTACAAATTTGATGAATTTCAGCTTTCAAAAGGTGTTTGCCTCTTCCACGTTTCAAACTGACGAACGTAATTTAGGCCCTATATTTGATAAAAATAAAAAAAAAGATATTAAAAACACAAGGCATGTTCACATTTTACAGATTCAACAACAAATAAAATAAAAAGTTCTTTTAAATATACAAACTCATAGTTAACATATATTTCAAAGGCATAGAAAGCTATAGCTGTCAAAGTGAACCAACTCGGCTCACCCGAGTTGATGGGTTAAACGAGTCAGCTCGTTTAACCCACTATAAGGTGGTGGGTTGAAAATCTCAACCCACCCTACTTGGTGGATTAAGCGAGCTGACTCGTTTAACCCACCAAAAAATTAAAAAAAAAATAAAAATAAAATAAAATATATAAAAATTCAAATGTGACTTTTTTAAGCATATGTTTTATTTAATCAATCAATTTCTATATCAATATAAATAAACAAAAAAATAATTAGATAAAAAATAAGTTTAAGCGAATTAAAACAAGTAGAGTAATCCAATAATTTAATGATTCATTAATAATAAGAATATGATTATGAGTAGAATATTCAAATTTGGCAAATTACAAAATAATAGAGATAACAAAACACATACATTATGATTAATTTTTTTAAATAGAAAAGTGTAGTGAGCTGGAGCGCTAGACAGAGTGAGTGAAATTTTTTTTTTTTTAAAAAAGGGCAACCCATTTAACCTATTTAACTTGTGAGCTAGTTCGTTTAACTTGTGGGTTAAATGGTCGAGTTGATAGAAGTATACTAAACATGTTCTTAAAGAAACCTCTCAACCCAACCCACCATTTAGGTGGGTTAAACGAGCTCGACCCGATGGATTGAACCCATTTTGACGGCTCTATAGAAGGCTCTAGTGTTTGCTTTATTTTTGGTATAACTAAGAAGCAAAGCAAAATCAATATGTTGCCATTGTTAGTAGCTGCTGTTAGGAATCGCGACACTAGATAGCAATATTGAAAATGAGAAAAGAAGAATTGACATAAAATATTTTCGTAGAAAGCACTTTTGTATAAGGAAAAAACCACAAACAAGAATAGAAAAGACCTTCATTAACTCAAGAGATTGTACAATCTTTCTTTGACTATAAGGAGAGAACAATCAAACTCTATCTCAGAAAATCTATCTCAGAAAACAAGAAAACACACAATTCTTTATTTCTCAAGTGGAAAAACAATTACTTACTCTCTCAACAAAGGTGATATAACTACTCTTATAACTCTTCACCCTCCAGTGCCTCAAAGGGAAAGACTATATTTATAGGCATCTTTTTCAAAATATTTCAATAAACTTATCTTTCAATTTGTCAAAAGGTGCCAACTTTATCTTTCACTTTATCAAAAGATGTTAACTTTATCTTTTACTTTGTCAAAAGGTGTTAACCTTATCTTCTACTTTGTCAAAAGATGCTAACCTTATCTCATTCTTTATTAAAAGTGGCAACCAATTTTCAACTAACTTTATTTTTGTTAAAAAATGGTAAAACATTTCTACCATCTTTTTTTCATTGTAAAAAAGTAGCCACCAAATTTGTTTTTACCTTTTTGAAAATCTCCCACTTAAAGTCAAATTTGGTGGGTTCAAAGTCTTTTCCTTTCTTGCCAATAATTTTTTTTTCTTTTACATTTCTGGTAAGCCATAGGAGGATCTACACTAAATGAATTTGTCAACGTCTATTGGCTTTGTCATCACATATGCTAGGTTGTCTTTTGTAGCAATCTTGAGCATATCTACTCTTCCTTCTTCCACCACTTCTCTTACAGAGTGATATTGACCTCCTATGTGTTTTGTTTTTTAATGAAAGACTTGAATTTTTACAAAGTGTAAAGCATTTCGATTATCGCAATATACAAAAATTTTAAGCTACTTGTGCCTGAGCTCATCCAATAACCTTTGCATCCAAATTGCTTCCTTACATGCTTGTGTAACTACCATATACTCTGCTTTTGTAATAGACAAGTCCACAATAGTTTGTAATTTGGATAACCAGCTTATAGCTCCTCCTGCAAGTGTGAACACATAACCTGTGAAAGATTTTCTTTTATCAATATCACTAGCAAAATCAAAATCAACATACCCTTTAGTAGTAAATTCATATCCTCCATAACACAATGCAGCATTCACGGTCCCTTTAATGTATCTAAGGATCTTTTCACCACATTCCAATGCTCTCTACCAAGATTTGCCATAAATCTTCTGATAACGCCTACTACTTGAGCAATATCTAGCCTCGTACAAATCGTGGCATACAAAAGGCTCTCTAATGCTAATACATATGGTATTTGAGACATTTATATCCCCTCCTCTTTACTGCTAGGACTCATACTTAAGGATAATTTATAATTAACAAGAAGTGGGGTAGAAATTGGCTTATAGTCTTGCATGTTGAAGCGTCGCAAGACTTTGTTTAGATAGTTCTTTTGCAAAAGCCAAATCTTTCTATTTTTTCTATCCCAATGAATTTGCATCCCTAAAATCTTGTTTGCTGGTCCTAAATCGTTCATATCAAATTCTCTAGTAAATTGTCTCTTCAGTTCTTGGACTCAATCTTTGTTAGGGCATATTGCCAACATGTCATCCATGTATAATAGCAAAATGATAAAATCACTTCTATCAAACTTATTATGATATGCATAATGGTCTAAACTCAGTCTATTGTACCCAAGACTGATAATGTAAGAATCAAATCTCTGTACTAACACCTTAGCGCCTACTTTAAACCGTAAGGAGATTTGGTTAACATGTAAACTAAGTTTTCTTTCCTTTTTTCTTCAAACCCTTATGGTTGGAGCATATATATCTCTTTTGCAAGTTCTCCATGCAAAAAAGTTATTTTCACATCTAATTGCTTTAAATGTAAATTAAATGTAACACACACAGCCAAGACCATTTTTATAGTCGTAAGTCTAACAACTAGAGAAAATATCTCATTGAGGTCAATCCCTTCATTCTGAGTGTATCCTTTTAGTACCAATCTCATATGATATTTTTCTACTTTATCATTTCCTTCGCATTTGATTTTGTAAACCTATTTGTTCCCAGTGGCTTCCCTTTCTTGTAAAAGTGGAATAAGTTCCTATCTTTTGTTTTTATGCAAGCATTTCATTTCTTCTTGCATTGTTGTCATCCACAGTGAAGCATCTGGACTTACTATAGCCTCTTGAAATGTTGATGACTCTTTTTCCTCCATGAAAAGACAGTATGCATCATGTCTTGCCACAACATAATCTGAGTGCCATTATGGTGTACTCCATTGACGAATTAATCGTCAGACTTCCATGCTAGCCTCATTTGGTTAATATTTTTTATGCTCTGGTTTCACTTTAGAAGAATTATTGTTTCCAATTTGAATGGTAGTAGTCACTTTTATAGTGCCACTCTCTTTTCTTTATTTTGCAATTCGTGTTCAACAAATATTACATCTCTGCTAACTACAACATTATGGGTAGCGGGATCCCATAGGGATACCTTTTAACACCTTCAACATAACCTAGGAATATACATTTCCTAGATTTTAGATCTAATTTTCATCTTTCTTGAGATTTATACATTACATATACCAAACATCTAAATACATGTAAGAATGAATAATCAACTAGCTTACCACTCCACATCTCTATTAGAGTTTTCAAACCAATAACTATTTATGATGATCAATTTATCACATAACTAGCAGTTTTAACTGCTTCTGCCCAAAAAGACTTTTCTAATTTTGCAGTTATTAACATAGCTTTTATTCTTTCTAAAAAAACTTTTATTTATCCTCTCAGCCACACTATTTTGTTAAGGCATACCGACAACTGTGAATTGCCTCTGAATACCTTCTTGTTTGCAAAATGCCCAGAAGTCATTGTCTATGTACTCTCCTCCGTTGTCTGTCTTCAAGCATTTGATCTTTCTTCTAGATTCAAGTTCCACTTGCAATATAAATTCCTTGAATATTGAAAATACATCTAACCTCTTCTTGATTAGGTACACCCATAAACTTGTGGAGTAATCGTTAATGAAAGACACAAAATATTTTACATATCTTAAAGATATTATTGGTGATTAGGACTAAGCACAAACCCTGGCAACCTAGAGAAGCTGACCTAGCTTAGACATTTCAAGCCGGGTCAAACCAAGGTAGAAAAATATAGGGTAGTTAAGAAGGAAGATTTTCGGGTAAGTCTTCTAGGTTGGGCCAAGGTTCAAGTAAATTTTCTGGCCACAAAACCTAACCTAGCCCAGTTTTGGGGTCTTACATTTTTTTAAAATACTTTTTAATATTAATAATAATATATCAAATTCATAATGAATTTGAGAGAAACACTTGATCCTTAACCCTCTCACGTTGTGTCGCTGCCTCTACTGCCTTGGCCCTTTATTGCAGCCTTCCATCATTATTGGTAATCACTCCTTTCTACCCCACTATTTGTTCACTGACATTCACTAGATTGTTCATCGGCACTCACCCTCAGAGACGTCTTTGTTGCAGCTTTCTAGTGTTGTCTTCCTCATATCTTTCGTTGGCCTCTCCTTCTTCAATCTCATCATCGTTCATTCACTTCATCACCCAAGTTAGCAGTTTTTAATTTGTTCACTTCACTTCTCTGTTTGTTTCCATTCTTGCTGACTCTGTGAATATGTAAGGATTTGAATACAACATGGTTGAAATCTGCTATACAATGATATATAAGCTTTATTCATCAACACACAATGGTGTGTAATGGCAAGGGAAGATCCATTTTCTAAAGAAAATATACTCAAAAGTTGTTCTGATTAATGGGAAAAGAATGAAGTTGTGTTTAGATTCACAGCTCATCTAAACAAAGTTGATCTCTTTACACCTAACAAATGATTCAAAAAGGTTACTAATGATGGCCAATTACCATTGTGTAATCTCATCATGGAATTTTCTCAGAAATAAAGTATAGTTACAGGATTATAAATTATGATATTTACTATAAAATATTTTAAATTTTAAAAGATTAATGGGCCATTTTTTTTTTAATTTTATTATGCAAAATCTTATTCTATGGTTTTGAAATCTTGTCTTGAGACTTTTTATTCTATGTTCTCAAAATTGAAAGAAAAAAAAAATCTTTGGTTCATATTTTCTTTACGTCTCTTTGTTGTAACCAAATTCTGATGCATATATATATATATATTAACTTAATCACTTTATTTTCACTGTAATTTGGAAAGTCTTTGTGATGCTGAAGTTAGTTTCAATGTAGATGTGGAAAGTCTTTGTAAACACCATTAATTCTCGATCTTACTTTGATTATCAACTTTATAACTTTACATTTCTTTGGTAAAGTTTAGTAATGGCAGTAAATAGTCATGTGACTTATATGTATGCTAAAAACAACCCTACGACTCCTATGCCTTCTGAAAAAGCTATACTGCAACTACAAATTCAATAATTGTAGGCACAAAGAGAAAAAGCTCAACACTCAAGTCTTTTGTGTGGTAACACTTTGTAAAACTTCCGTTGGAAGAGACTAATAAAGAGGTTAGGCTCAACACTCAAGTCTTCTTTGTGGAAGTGGATGCATCACCATTGAAATGGATGTTGATTTATGCTTCTTTACTATTTAATATTCACTTATGTCTGTAATTGGTTAAATGTACTATTTTATTTCCTTCTTTGGTTGTTACTGACAATAAGACCTTAACAACACTGAATCTTTGTGTTGTGTTAGGATGGTTAAGGATATGTTGAATTACTCCTTTAGTTACTATCTGTGTATTAGCAGTTTCATAACAATGAATAACTTTCATTCACTATTTATCTTATGCAAGTCTGTTATGTTGTGAAGACTTAGCTTTTCTCTTTGTCAAAGAAATCTTTGAGTTCCAGGGAATGCTTAGGTAAGGATAATCAACTTCCTTGTTTATGCATATGAATTGTTAGTCTTTCAATTATCTCTTATTTGAACTAATTTTTTTTATAGGTTTTGGAATGAGTAAATGGTGAGTTAGAGAAGCAGGTGAGATCAATTATTGGCATGATTTGTGAAAGACTCAACTTATCAGTTATAATAAGGAAACAAGAGTTCTTTATTAATCTCAATAGATTCAACAATTAGCACAAGCCATTGTCTTAGTAAGGCTAATGATTCCATTTTTGCTAATTGGCTACATTAAGTTTAAAAATAGTTAGAAATTTGAATTTCACTTATTTTTAATATACTTGGGCAAGGCTTTTCATTATATAACAATCGCCATTCTTGTTTAGCAGGTTCCTTTATTCTAGGTTTTCACCTTAATGTGGGGTTATTTAATTTGGAATTTTATTCATATGTTTATAGGAGATGGAGCTAAACTTGCCTGTGATGCCTTTCAGTTGGCAAAATAGAAGTCCCCATGCATTATATTTGTCTTTTATTCAATTGATTAAATAAGCTTTAAAGATATTTGCCATCATTAGTTTAAGCTTATAAGATTTTTTTTCTTTTAGGAACCTTTGTTCTAAGACTCATCCTTTCACAAAAGGTTTTAAATCGTAAAATCAACTACAAGTTGGCAGTAGTACTTAATGTTTGCCCATTGTTATTCTCCACTAAGATTTTAGAGCTTGAAATGTCATTTAATACCACCACAGGAGGCATTTTCCTTAATTAAAGATAGAATTAAAAGCATCTTAGTTAAAACAACTTAGCATGGTAAACTGGTAGTTTAAAATTAGTAGTCCCTTTACTTAATATTAAATAGCTTGTCATTTTTACTTTAGAAGGGCGAATATACCTATTTAACTTGTTTCCTTGAAAGGTCATCCCCCTTCCTATGTAATCTATTGATCTATTCTGGCCAAAAACAAAAATCTATTGATCTAAATAGTTGTAATTTTTTTTCCATATAGCTTGCAGTTCTTTTTACTCTGGTTGCATATTTTATTTCTATTATTTAATAGTCCCTCATTTTATGTTAAAAATATCAATCAATTTTGAACCTTTTGGGCAATCATCCCGTTAGTAATGAACTGACACAAAAGTTTGCTTCAGTTGGAATTTATAGTGGTTAATGAGAATTTGCACTTAACTATTGAATGGTGTGACGATAAGGTATTACAGAGTATTTTTTGCTTGAGGAGCAGATATCTGGACCACTATTTAATTACCAATGAATGAGGTTGCATGCAGTAGTAAAGATTCAACTATAACATTAAACATGAAGTTATTTTTAGAAATATCCATTGTTTTTTCTTCTAATGGCTTTAACTAACTTGGGCCCGGTGACCCATTAATACTCGGCCTGACCTAGACAAGTCCAATAAATCTTGAGTATGTTTGGGTCAGGCCAGGCTTAGGACAAAAAATCAGCCCCGAACTTTTTGTCAGGCTAGGTTTTAGGTCCATAACTTCCTCGATCTAGCTCGGCCTTTGCTCAACCCTACTAGTGATTCCCATACATCAGAATAAATCAAGTCTAGTATGTGTTTACTTCTAGCAATTGATCTATCAAACTTTAATCTATTTTGCTTACTTTCAACATAATGCTTACAGAATGGTAAACATACATTCTTGAGTCCTGATAGGAGATTACGTTCTGCAAGAATCTTCAATCCTTGTTCTGACATGTGGCTTAGTCTACAACGCCACATTTTTGCTGATTCTTCTTGGCAAGTAGAAACAATAGATACTTCTCCTTGTTTCAACATATGTTCTAGAAGCATGAATAATTTTGAAATGTTCTTTCTTGCCTTCAAGACCATAAGTGCACCTTTAGTGACTTTCATAACCCTATTGTTGTAACCGACCTTTCGGCGGAATAGAATAAAAAATTTAAAACCGATTCCCAAAAATGGAATTTTGAAAATCAATTTATTTGGAGTCGCCACCAAAATTTTTAATGGAAAACCAATTTAAAACAAAACGAAAAAGGCGAAATGGTCTGCGAAATCAGAGATGGATTCGGGAGTCTATTTAAGTGTGGGGAAGGTGTTAGGCACCCCACAACACCCGCCCATAAAGACGGTTACCTTAAACTAGTCGGTTGAAATAGAATATGGCCTTTAATTAATCTCAATTACCCTTTTATTGACATGGATGCATGTTAGACATAAGAGACAAAAAAAAGCAAGAATGCATGCAAACAGATAGATATTTACAAAAGGGCATACTTGACCTAGGATGAGAGCCTAGGGCCTACGTATCCTACGATAGGGATCAAAGTCCACGTAATTCGACCAAAAGGCATGTTTTGTGGGTTGGTGGTTTTTTGATTTGTTATGAGAATAGGAGGATTTTAATTAAGACAGATCATTGTAAACAAAACGGGATTGGAATTTTGTTTGTATGTTTTAATTTACTACAATCTGATTAACCTCGTTCTCCTGACCTCTTCATATTTTCTCTTTTAAATTTTTTTTATCGATTTTATTATTATTATTATTATTATTTTTTGAGTTTTGGGAGTTTTGGGAGTTTATATTTCGAGAATTAATGCATAATTTATAATGAAAGGAATATTTTTTTTTTTATGAATTTTTGAATTTATTGTTGATTATGGAGACTCAAGTTCCGCATGTCATTTTTTTTATTAATTAAATTTTATGCTTGACTTATTTAAACTGTTCATTTTTATATTATTATTGATCATTGGTAAATAATTTAATTCAAGTGCCATTATTTATTTGTTTATTTGTTTATTTTTGAACGAATATATGCTAATTTTTGGGTTCTATGGAGATTAAAATCTAACACGAGCCCGGGAAGTCGAGGAGAGAAAAGTATTCTCACACGATACATTTTGTATAAATATTTAATCAAAGTTAATATTTAATTATTGTCCATTTATTTATTTTTTGTATTGTTATTATTATCATTAATATTATTATTATTTCTGAATTAATTATAGGGATTTAAGGAGATTAGAATCTCACATAATCCCAAGCAATCGAGGAGAACGATATTCTCACACGATAATTTCGTAAATAATGGGAAATGTTTAATTAAAGCAAATCTTTTAATTATTTATTATTTATTATTTTTTTTCTAAAAAACAAAGGTATGCTAACTTTAGGGATCTAAAGAGATTAAAACCTCACACGATCCCAGGTAATCGGGGAGAACAATATTCTCACACGATAATTTTGCAAATAATGGGAAATATTTAATTAGAATGAATACTTAGAGGTATATTAATTTTAGGGAACTAAGGAAATTAAAATCTCACATATTCCCATGCAACCGAAGAGAACTGAATCCTCACATATAGTGTCAAAAATCATGAAAAACATTTAATTAAAGTTAATATTTAATTATTATTATTTTTAAAACAAATGTGCTAATTTAAAAAAGATCTAAGGAGATTAAAATCTCACGTGATCTCATGCAATCGAGGAGGATAAAATCCTCACATGCTAATTTCATAAATAATGGAAAAATATTTAAATAAAGTCAATATTTAATAATTATTATTTTTTAAAACAAATGTGCTAATTTTAAAAGGATCTAAGGAGATTAAAATCTCACATGATCTCATGTAATCAAGGAGAAAAAAATCCTCACATGATAATTTCATAAATAATGGAAAAATATTTAAATAAAGTCAATATTTAATTATTATTATTTTTTAAAACAAATGTGCTAATTTTAAAAGGATCTAAGGAGATTAAAATCTCACATGATCTCATGTAATCAAAGAGACCAATATTCTCACATGATGATTTTCTTAGAACTTTCCTTGTAGAACCAAGATTAGTCTCACATTACCATAAAAAAGAAGATAAAATAATAATAATAATAATAATAGTGAATTAAAAAAAAAATTTAGAATGAACGAAAATGAAAAATTGGTTACTGGACGTGAAACCGAAATGGTGCATGCAATATGATGATTCACCTGGCTTCGTCTTAGCTTCTTCTTCCTTTCTTAGAGTTCGGCTTCGTTCTTCCCTGGTGCGTTGCTATGTTTCCCATGCTCTGTCCCATGACTGAAAAACAGAGGTGGCCTTTGAGTTCGGGTCCCCCACACATCTCTTACTCCATCTTTCTTTGTTCGGTCTCCTCTCCTTTTTCCTCAGCTCATTTCTCTCCTGAGAAGACTTAAATCTGAAGCTCCAAAAAGTGCAACCATATTGGGGGAGATACCACGAGCAACTGCAGCAATATAAGCTCTTCTAGCTTCTTCCATCTTCTGCATCTCCATCTCATCCAAATCATCAATACTAGGCAAGCGATTATATTCATATGGCTTGACATCATAATCATCAGCGTATTCAGCAGTGTCATATTTATTCAAGCTTTCAAGTAGCAATGTAAATGATGAAATATCTCCTTGCATGGACTGTAGCTCTTCTTTAAGCTTCTCTGTTTTCTTGTTGGATGTTGTTACTTCCCATTGTAACTTTTCCAGAGCAGCTTGTTTGTCTGCAAGCTTTATCTTAGCATCAGAAAGTTAACGTTGAGTAGATTTGAGAAAAGAGTCCTTTTCTGAAACCTGGTGTATCAGTTCATCGAGTTTTGCCTTAAGATCATGCACTTGGTTTTTTGAGTTTTCTGCTGACTTTAAAAGTTCATCTTTCTCCATTAATTTCCTCTGCAGATCCTCCACCTGCTCCTTTAAAATAACTAACTCTTCTCTTTCCTTTTCTGATGCCAAAGCTCTTAAAGAAAACATTGGAAAGCTGTCAGTGTCAAGGTTACTGCTATCATTTTTGCCTTGATCTTTCTCTCCACGATCCTTTTTCTTTCTGGTGGGAATAGAATGAGCAATGGTCCTAGCTTTTTCTACAGCTCAAAAGTGTTGGGTTCACTGTGGGTGTGGTGGCTCCACCTGGCGCTCAGAGTGACACGGTGAAGAAGGTCTAAGCTGATTCACTTCTTGCTGACGCAACGAAGACGTCGTGGAAACATGGGGGACACCGCTTGTCTCATGCAGCCATTCTGCTATGCTGTCGGCATTTCCAGTGAAGCCAACCAGAGCAACCCAGTTCATGCACTTGGGCAGTCAATCTCGTTCGGGAGTTTCATGTCAGAGTCACTGGCATGGGAGAAATGGTCTTCTTTCTCTCACAACCGCTACGTTGAAGAGGCAGAGGGGTATTCACGACTTGGATTAGTTGCACAGAAGAAAGCCTTCTTCGAAGCTCATTACAAGAAACTTGTTGCTCAAAGGGCGGCTGCTTTACTTGAACAAGCAAACAATGTTGCCTCAGACAATGTCACACAGCAAGAACATAAGGCAGTAGGTGATAACAACCACAAATCCCAGATGACAAATCCAATCGTTAAGCACGTCGTCAATGAAAAACCAGATTTCAAGGTTCTAAACTCACGGTCAGACACACTCGGTTCCAATGGATATCATTCAAGTTCAAATACAAGCCCAAGTATGAAGGAAACGGAAAAACAACCTTTTGTAGGTAAGTCACTGAGAGTTGAATTGCGAAGCCACATGAAAAATGTTGATACCCATATAGAAGCAAGTGAAAAGGCTAGTGGAACTCCTCCAGTACACACACCGATATTGAAGAATTCCAATTCTGATAAGGAAAACTTGGCATCGCTGAGCAAGATGAAGCCACCGTGGATGATGCTCCCAAAGCTCAGGCGAGGCAGTCAACGAACAAGATGGCTCTGTGCTTTACGATGCAGCGTGAATGAGAAAGGTTACACTTTTTCTATCTCTGCTTTGCTCAGCTTCATCACACATAGCCACTCTTCTTCTTCCTCCATTCCTTCTCTACTTCTCTCTCTCTTTTCTGAGTTGCTGTGCATGGAGACTTCACGCCCCCCTCCTTCAGTTCCCTTCTTCGGTTTTTCTTTCAAGCTCCTCAGTCTCTGCCCAAACCCGTTGTTTCTCTTCGCTGTATTCTTCCTCCTATTTCAACTTGCTACCCTTCAGTCTTTTCTCTTTCTGCTGCATTTTCTCGTGCTACCTTCCTCGATCTAACCCTTTCTCAGAGCCTCTCTTTCTCTGCTTCATTTAGCTAGCCTCATTGCTGCTGTTTCGAAAGCCCCTTTCTGCTTTTGGTCCTTCATAACAGGGTCAGTTTCTCTCTGCTCTTCTTTCCAGCTTCTCGGTTTCTGCTTCAGTTTTCTGTTTTGTTGCTGTCTACTTCTCGGTTTTCTACTCCTTTCTCTTCTCCTTATTCTGCTGCCTTCTCTTCCTCTTATCCTTCAGCTTCCTGCCTCGGTTCCTCCTCTCTTTTCTGTTCTCTTTCTTTTTCTTTTGTCCGGTTCTTTCTCAAACCTCTTCTCTCTGCCTTTCCCTTGGATCACTCCTCTCCATGTATTTCTCTCTTTTCCCCTCTCACTCTTTCTGCTCCTACTTTTTTCTCTTCTCTCTCCCACAAGCTGCTCCCTGCACCACCAGCATCCTTTTGCTTTTTGCCTTCCTTTTTCAGCTTTTTCTTCATTTTCTGATCCATCCTTGACGCTTGTTTTCTCTTTTTTTAATTTAATTTTTATTATTATTACTATTATTGTTAATTAATTTTTATTTTTTGATTTTTTGATTTTTGCTTTGTAATATATTTTATATTTTTATATTTCTTTATTATCTTTCTTTGATTTATTATAATTATTTTAATTAGATAATTTTTTGAATTTTTAGTTTATCTCCCATTCTTTATTTTTAATTCTAAATTGTCCCCCAATTGAAAATATCATTTGAAGTTTTGACATTTTTAATTTTCCTATGTTCTTAATTATTAATTAATTGGTGTTTCCATTAATTAAATAATTAAGTGATTAGGGAACGGGTTTTCACGCCTATTTTCAATTTAGGTTTTGAGTTTGAGGTAATCAAATTACCCAACAGACAATAAATTTTCTTTAAACCATTTACATGTCGTACCTCTTAAATAATACAAATCGTGTCATCATGCATTTTTATCTTGATGGTCCCTATGCTAGCAATTTTCTAAGTGTGATCGTTTACCATGTACACATATCCATTAGAGATAGGCTTATATGAATGAAACCAATCTCATTAGAATGTCATATGCCATGTAGCTCCTAAATCCATTAACAAAGTTTCTGAAAATGGATCACTTCTTGAAGTGACTATTGCTTCAACATATAATATTCTATCATTGTCAGAGGTATCAGTAACACATCCTTGAGAAGTTGTTCCTGAAGCCTTCTCTCCATTTTTCTTGTTGTGTTAACAGTCATCCTTCACGTGCCCCTTTTATGATAACATTTAATGTTTTTCTTGCTTCGTGACTTTGATCTTCTTTGGTTTTGACTCCTACTAGAGCCACGTTCTTCTTATCTTCCTTTCACCATCGATAATGCCTCTACTTGTTGAAAAATAGTTAGTCTGTCTTCTTTATTTTGGCACCTAAATTCCTATTCCAGAATAGCAGCTGCAACATCATTGAACATAAGATTATCCGTAGAAAAGCAATTTTGTTAAGTTAATGATGAGTTAATCATATGAATATGGTAGACTTTGAAGTAGCAGCTCCGTATGTTCATTTTTTACTATACTACAGTTCAACAATGAAAGTTAGGAAAATAAAGTATTTAGATTGTTAATATATTCCATTATCATAGTAGACTCAGACATATGAATAATGTATAGTTTTATCTTTAAGGATATTTTATTTTGGACTGAATTAATCTCCTACAATCTGGTGAGTGTATCTCTGATTTCTTTTGATGTCTGATTTATTACAACATTTGACAAAACTGAATTTGCCAATGCTAGATGCAGGTTTGCGATAACATTGTCGTCCATCTCCTTCCACTTGTCATTTTTTATCATATCAGGTTTCTTACCAATTGCTGCAATGCAATTGTCCTTCCTCATCATCGCCATCATCTTTAATTTCCATAGGGAGAAATTAATCCCCTTGAACTTCTCAGTCTCAAATCTTGTCACCATAATGTTAATAAGATAGTACCAATAACCAAAGCTCTGATACCACTATTAGGAATTGCAGCACTAGACAACAATATTGAAGAATGATAGAAGAAGAATTGACATAAGATATTTACATGGAAAACCCTTTTGTAAGAGGGAGAAAACCAAGGACAAGAATAGAAAAGATATTGACTAACTTAAGAGATTGTACAACCTTTCTTTGAATGTGAAACAAGAAATATCAAACTCTCTTAAAAAACAAGAAAACACACATTTTTCTATCTCTAAGTGGAAGGACAACTACTTACTTTCTCAACAAAGAAGATATCATTATTTTTACAACTCTTTACTCTTCAATGCCAAACCCCAAAGAGAAAGGTCATATTTATAGGCATCCTCTTCAAAATTTTTCAATAACCTTATCTTCCAATTTGTCAAAAGCTGTCAACCATATCTTCATCATCCACTTTGTCGAAAAATGCTAAATCTTCCACTTTGTCACAAGGTGCCAATCTTATCTTTAACTTTGTTAAACGTTGCCAAATTTATCTCCTGCTTTATCAAAAGTGGCAACTAATTTTGAACCAACTTTATTTTTGTCAAAAATTGGTAAAAAATTTTTACCATCTTTTATTCATTGTCAAAAAGTAGCCATCAAATTTGTCTTTACCACTTTTACAGCTATGACCATCATTTTCTCACCAAGTTTCTGTGTAATACTCAAGTCTTGATCTTTTAGATATTTGAGTGTAAATTTTTTCATAAATTTTGAGAAAGATTAAAAACTTGGCTGGAATAAAAAAAAAAGAGCTTCATATACGTTTTTCTTTTCTTTCTACGCCTATCTCTGAAATTTTAAAAATTTACAAGGAAAAAAGTAAAATTGTAATGATTTGTTTGTAGATATACATTTTGTCATTGTGCTTTAAAACATGCAAACAAACCGTAACACAATGTAAAACAATGACAATCACGGTATGCAGTTTAATTCAAAGAACCGAACCGAACCCAAGAAAACAGAGAGGACTTGCATTGAAATGCAAACAAAGCCTTTTCTTCTTCCCTGCGCACTGGTGTGATAAAATACTTTGAACATACTGTTCTTATTCTATTTAGACTTAAGTGTTAACCCAATACATATATAACACTTCTCTAATTTGTTCAGTTTTGCCTGGTAAGAAGTGTTGATGGCAAAGTACTCTGTGCTCAAGCAGACATGGTGGAGGTAGCACTGACAAGCAACAGTTTTCAAACAAAGAAATGTTATTATTGAAGAGAAAAAAGTTGTGAGCTTAGAGAAAGCCATTGTTGAGGTGGAGCATGGGATCAGTACAGATGGGTTTGAATAAAACATGTGTATATATTTTGTCGATCTAAACATTTTTCAAATTAAAGATTTACTTGACAGCCATTTGGTAAAGTTTGGTGGGTGCAGTATTACTATTGATTTTCTGTATTGTTTCATATATCGTTAGAAATTTGTTCCAATGGGAGCAATGAAAGAGAAGCATAAAGTTATTCCTAAAATGAGGCAAAAATCATTTGAAAGTTTTTTGCAAAAAGACGATAAACTAGAATTTTAGATTTTATTAGTGTTTGCAAACTAACTAGCTGCATAAAACTTTAGTGAGAACATTCAATGTTAATTGTGCCATTTCCATGTCTTAAATTGACGGTGCATTTTGAGAATTAAATTTCAACGAAGATTGTTAATTGGAACAAAGAAAAGAAACTAATTAGTTTTAGTGACATTATTTTTTAATTTATTGTAAATCTATCTATAAGTTGTGCTAACCAAAATACCCTTGTTTCCAATAAATTTAAAGTTATTAAAAACATAGTCGGAAAATAATATTAGAAGGATTAATAAACACTGCAAAAAGTTATTTTTAACATCAGTTATTTAACGTCAATTTTTAAAGCCAGACATTAAGTATTAGAACATTAAAAATTTAACAACAATTATCTAATGTCGGTCATAACAGACGTTAGATTCATTTTTTAAAAAAGATAAAAGGAAAAAAGCATCATTTCCTTATTCCCTTCGTTCCTGTCTATTAGGGTAAAAGTATGTCATCTTTACTCTTCAGTATTGCTTTGTTTCTGGGTTGCTATGCCATTATGCTCTGTCGTGGGTTGCGCTGTCATGTGTTGCATCACTATGCTCTGCTGCGACACTATGATCGGCTACATCACTATGGTTTTTCTCCCTTTTCCATCTCTCTATATTAGTCTCCATGCATCTGTCCGCTGTGTCGTTGTGCTCTGCCATGGATGTATGAAAACTTAAAAACCACATATATGTGCATGAGGTTGTCGATGTGTTGGCATTGATTTTCCCTTTTTTTTTTATAAGATTAATTGAAGAGAGCCTATGTAAATAGCATAAATAGACATTTGAGTTAATGAAAAACACGGAATAGCTACAGTATAATAATAGAATAGGAACAGAGCAGGTAATTAGAGTTGTGAGATTTCGGACTTTTCCAAGTTCTCTAACTATCTCAAGATGCATAAGGAGGTTTAGAAAAAATTCTAGTAAAAAGTGATTACATGAACCTCATACTTATTCTTTTCTGTTATCTTCTACTGTATTCTTTTTCAAATCTCTGCACAACCTTCACACTTTGTAGTTTAAGAAAATCATTAGAAATTAGAGGAAAACAATGCATCAGTACTTATATAAATACAAGACACCACATGATTCAAACACTCTGTAGTATGATAAGATATATAGAGTTTAAATATAATTTAAATTACCATTTAATATATGATAGTATATTATCAGTGATTTATAGATTGAACTCATCCAAATTATCACCAACTGTGAAAGTTTGTCCAGAAGCCCAAACTTATAAATACGTACTATTTCTATGTCAAATAGATAATCACTCTTAGAATATTCTTGAATGGAAGTCTGGCAGTCTTTGGCATTACCCTGATTCAACTTGCAACACTCACTATTGGTATATATATTATGGGGAAAGAAGGGTTGAACACGACCATTGTTTCTCACCATTTACAAGATTAGTTATTATAATGATTGAGCCCCTGTTATTGAACTTTAGTAATGAGTCTAGCTTAGGGGAAAATGCAGACACCTTGATCTCTAGTCTTTTTAAACTAGTTGAAAAAGATAACCTCTTGTTTTCAAAATTGACTAATGTGCTTGTAAATAAATTAAGGGAAAATTTGACATTTTGTCCCTTCAATTTTAATTCTTTCGATTGATGTGTGTTAGGAATAAATATTGATTTTGATAGAATTTTGCGATAATAAAACATGTTATTGTAGAGGCATGATTATGAAATGAACTTAAAGAACAAAGGTGAATGTACTCTTATTATTTCAACTGTGAATTGCCTTGCCTTTAGGACAGAACAGGGTACCTATATGTTGTTGGGTACAGGCCCAAAGAGTGGTGATGGTAGTTAGTTAGGTCTTATCACTTTGCTTCCTTTAATTTGCTTGATCTTTCTTTCAAGGATAAGGTATAAGCGACTCTTGCAAGTTAGAAAGGAGCTTCTTGACAATACACCTTTTTCCACTTTGTTCTTCTTGTGTTTTCTTTATCCACTTATTGCAAAAGGATAAACTACACAGTTGGTGTCTTATGCATCAAATGGGGTATAGTGCCATAAAATTAACACCTAATCTACTCCCAATAATTTTAGCATTCCAGAACCATCTACTTCACAGTTAATACGAAAGTTAACTTTTAATTTTATCAACTTAGATAACAATTTACAATGAATTCTCACTTTAAATGTTTTATTTCAGGTGTCTGATTCAAGTAGTGCTAAACAATATGAATCTAGTCATGGTCCATGACACATCATAATTTGATTGTTTTGGCAATTTTTGAACATAATTTTATGTCTTGTTTAAGATTTTTGGAAATTTTGTCATATTCCAAATTTTTAGATATAAAGATACAATGTTGACTGAGATTTTTTTAATACAAGTATTATTTTGGTTTAAGAGATCTATTTGAATTATTTATATATGTAAAGGTTTAATAGTATAATATACTTGAGAATATATAAATTGTTGTAAATGCCAATTACACCACTTAGCGTCGGTCATAACAGTCCCTAAGAGTATTAAGAATGACAAAAAAAATGACATTTAGCGTCGGTTCTAACCGTTGCCAAGGCCAAACACTAACGTCAATTTTAATTGACATTAACAACTTTTTGCTTTTAACATTTGTTATTTCCACAAATGTTTCGTTAAATAAAATCTCAACACTGCATATAGCAACAATTACATCAACTGATGCTAAATTCATTTTTTTTTTTTAGTGAAATGACTTAATTCTTTAATCATGATATTACTGATAACGACATATTAGTAATATTTTCTATCATGACAATAATTATAAAAAAGTTATAAATGGCTTTATTAATCTATAAAAATAAGTCTTTGTTATAACTTTGCTATGACAAAGTTTTAATTACGTGAAACTTAATAGTAAAATATAATTAAAATTAAAAGTTTAACTTGGCAAAATTTATATGATAATTAGAAAACTTAGGTAATTTGTTAAGGTTAATTCTGTCAACGTAAGTTATATTTAAAGTCATTCAATCTTCTAAACTTGGTAGTAAAATATCTCATGATTTAGATGGTTCTAAACATATCTGGCTGTAAAGCCAGAGTACTCTATCTTAATATCTCAGTATGAATTGTAGGTCTCTCATAGTCTAATGTCCCTAAAATTTAGTGTCGGCAGTCTTAATGGTATAACAAGTATTCAAACAATTGCTTCATATGTAGGGCATGTTTGATTAGTGGAAAGGATGGAAAAGGGAAAGGGAGAGGGAATGGACTTTAAGGCAATGGAATCTTAAGCTCATGTGCTATGTTTGGTATGATTTTGAAAAAAAAGGTGGGAATGAGAATGAGGATAAATCAAATTACCAAAATATCTTTATTTAAAAAATTAAAATATTAATTAATTAATTATCCTTATAACAAAGTAATTATGGTTTTTAAAAAATTATTATTGTTAAAAATTATCTCACAATCCTACTACCCAACTAGGTAATCCACATTCCCACATATGAAGGAAAGAGGATTGCCAAGGGGATCAAATCCCTCAGCAAAAAACATACCAAATATAGGAATGGGCCCAGAGCTCATTCCCATTCCCTTTTACCTCCCCTCAACTCCCTCCAACCAAACTTGCACGTAATAATTTGTCCTTTCCATAGAACGTTGGTTGTCATTGTTTGTGGTTTTCAATATACAAGACTACAACTCTATTGTCGTCCCTTCTAGAAGCTTTGTTAATCTATGTAATGCTCTGCCACTGGTTCAATTATATTAACCTATTCAAGTGCTATACTTTCCTACACAAGAAGATAAAAGTTTTGGTCTTTTTTTATTGGCTGAATGCAACTAGTTTATTACATTTCTTGTAGCTTTAGTAATAAAATATGTCATTAATGGCATATTTTGAGAAAGAAATGGAGATAAACCATCTTGGTTTTATGCAGCAACAATAAAATAGAAGTATTATTCTTGGCTTTTAGGTTTGCGTATGTTGCATTATCTAATTCTCTTATTGTTGCAAATTTTAAGAGCATACGCAAGTGCACGTATTATAAACAAGTAATAATTAGATTGTTCTCATAGACACCAAATTATAAGTTAAATCAATCCCACACTATTATATCCCTAATTGAAGAGACGAAAACAAAGTTGAATAAAATTAAAGGAAATAAAATAATCAGAGAAAATGATTGCAAATTATTTTGTAGTGAATAAAGGAAGATCTAGGTCTAATTTTCCTCAAGTCCTTTTTATTAAATGAAATCAACCACCTTTATTCACTTATCTTAGGTACTAGTCTAGAGTTCATATGTATTCATATGATTCTTCTGAATCTTATATAAATCTAACTATTAGATCAATTTCCTATATTCCTATGGTAAATTGCTTTGTAATAGCTGCTTATTAACAATTACAAGTTAATCATAAGTTGTATCAATTGGTTTTGAGTTTAAGTTTCCTTTTCCAAGCTTCACCTAACCTAATATATCAATTTCACAATTGGTCAAATTATGAAAAGCATTAAAATCAAATTAACACATGTACCAATAATAAAAGATAAAAGAATTAAATGAAGTTTATTTAAAATAAAAATTTAAAGTACCATTAGATTCCTAAAAAAGAAAATTAGTTCAACCTAAGTGTAGCAACAATCATACTAAAAGAGCAGAAAAAAAAATACCCAATTCATAAAGAGAAAAATGTAAAAAAAAAAAAAAACAAGGAGGTGAGAAGAAAAACTCCTTTTAAAAGCAATCATAAACTCTCAATTTTCACCCAACTGGTTCTTCACATGTTATGTGCTTTCTAATGGATGCCTCCCTTTCTCCCCCTCTTCTTTTCAAATTTTCGCACTTTCCTTTTGTATTTTAGGGTTCTATTCGAGGTTGAGCTTTTCCAATTTCGAATTCATGTGTTTTGGACTTTTCTTTAACGGCCAGACATCTGGTTAAATTTTCCCATCCACATGGGAAGCATTTTTTCCATGAGCTCAACTTTCTTGACAATATCTCTAATTTTCTAGTCTAGTGTCTGTGAGATTTTCCCAGTTATTTATATGCTACTCTGCCACTTGCTTTATCTTTTGCCCTTTTTCTCCATGTTTAGATATAATCTTTCATCCTATTGCTCCTTTTTCCATTTCCTTTATCCCAAAGACTCAAAACATAAACAAAACCTACAAAAACAAACCAAAAGTGAACTTGTTCAAATTAAACTAATATGAACAATCCTTAATCTAAAAATTACCCAAAGCTAAACTAAAATATTATAATATTAACGAAATTGTACCTAAAAGATGATTCTAATGTGCAAATCTAATGACTAATATTGAAGGAAGTGTGTAGATTTAATGGTTTGAATTAAATTTTAATGATCGTACACGGTTAAAAATTTTAATATTGATCACATGTGGTTCAAAATTATAATTCAATAGTCAATATTTAATAAATCATGCGATTCATTAGCCAACAGATAAGGGATTACTGGAAATCCATTTACTATTGCTATTGGATAATATAAACACTTCAACCTTAATATTTTTTATTTACTTTTCAAATATTTTTATTTACTTTTTTAACTCTTTCTATGCATCATTTAAAACTATGAAAATCTTGATTCGCACTAGATAAGTTCTGATAGAATTAGGTTTTTAAGATTGTCTTCCTCAATCATATTGTAATTTTGTATCACTAATCTTTCATATGAAATCAATAATTTTTATTTTATTTCAGGTAATAGATAATTATAATTTTGTCATCTATTTTTTTAACTTACTGTGTTTTAGTTACAATTATATACTTGCAAAATTTATGTTCTATAAGAAATACATCACCTCATAACTTATATATTACAACATTATCTGCGTAACAAGTGAAATACTAGTACATTCACATAATTACCATTCATGTAACCTCATATAGTTATATTTTTAACCATCAACAAAGTCTCAATACACTATCTCAACATGTTTTATCTCACCCATAATGGATGAATGCATATTTAAAGTGTGAAATATTTAGTACCAAAATTTTCAAAATCAAATTGCTGAAATTCACATAGAAACTAGGCTCAAAATTCAAATTCAATGCAATATTGAATTTATAAAGGCATAATTTTTTCAATAAATTATTTGCCATGTCAAAGTACTTTATCACTGAGAATGTAAAAAATATATGGTATTTAAATGCATTTTGAATATATACAAAATTTTTAAGGCCAAAATTTAGAAAGTACTTATATGAAATCTCATGTAAATACCTTGGAAATTCAAGAACTTATATTTCTAGATTTCAAAAAAAATTCAAAAAATTTACCATTAAATAGGAAATAAAAAAATAATGTAGGAGCCAAAAATTTGTGTAAAATGGGCCTATTAAGCCTATTTGTGTAAGACTTAAGGTTTTGATAATAACAAACATCATATAAAAGTTTTTCTATGTAATACATAAGTTCTAGATATTCTTCATTATACTATTGTGTCTTAGGAACCTTTGTAAGTAATGCTAAGCACATTAAAGATGTTTAAAATATTGTATAATTGATTCTGAGTCTTAAAGATTGAAAAAGGTTGATTTGGGGAACTCTGGAAGTTCTCAATTAAGTAGCAGTAGCCTAACAATCAACTGGCACCTTGCCAACCAGCTACCAACTCTTGTTCCAGTCGATTAGTATGTTTCAGTGAGAACCCAGTCGACTAACCTCCTTCTGAGAGGTCTCAGTCTATTACCAACTTGAGCCTCAATCAACTAAGAACTCTTTGTGAGCCCCCAGTCGACTAGTCACACTCAGATCAAGCCCAGTCAACTGCTAAATTTAAAACCAATTAACTATGAGCTTTTTCTGCAACACCTGTTGACTGGTCATGGGTGAACAATCAACTGTCGAGGTTTATAATTGAATTTTTGAAAGGGGAAAGGGGGTCCAGTCGACTGGCAATAAGAGGGTAGTTAACTGGGCAATGACAGAAAAGTCATGATTGATTTACAATGGACATATTTTGAAATTCTTAACTTCCCTTTTATTCCCAATGGATCTATTGGACCTTTGGCTATGTAAACACTACCTATGGATTATGAATTAATAAGGAAAAATATTCAATAGTGATTATATCATAAGTTTTATCTTCTTATTAGCTCTTTATTACATTAGCGGATTATTATTCTATATACTCTATTTCAAAGAGTATATTCTAATGTAATTCCTTCTTTTCTGTAAGAGAGAAACTCAAGGAGTTTCATTGAGGGTGTCAAGGTGCTTAGAATTAGAGAGAGTTTCTCCTTGGGAATTGTTCAAGGAGGTTCCTTAAGACAAAACAAGCAAATAGTGCTTGGATTGAGGGGGCAATTCTCCCTGACTATTAAACTTGATTATTGATAGTGAAAAATCCTAAGATATTACTTGAGGACTAGACGTAAGATTGGATAGAAGCTAAATCAGGATACATCTCTGTGCTCATTCTTCTTCCTTATCTTCTTTATATTTTGCATTTATCAGTTACAAG
This sequence comes from Delonix regia, assembly GCA_037074485.1. Classification (NCBI taxonomy): domain Eukaryota; kingdom Viridiplantae; phylum Streptophyta; class Magnoliopsida; order Fabales; family Fabaceae; genus Delonix; species Delonix regia. The sequence continues at coordinate 8,056,774 of CM073455.1, forward strand.
TTACATATATTTATTTTGGTTACTTTAAGTTTGAAAAACACATTTGAAGATTTTAACTTATGCAAATTTTTATATGCACCCCTCTTAGGTGCCAACCTTGCTCAATAGGGCCTTGGAAGTGGACAACGTGCCAGGGGCACCAGTGGGTCTCGCCAAGGGTCACTGTTCATTGTCTTTTTCCATAAGCTAGATTTCAATTAGGTCAAACACCCCGATAGGAGCTTTAAAGTGAGATCCATCAATTTCTTGGGTGATTTGGAATGATTTGGGCATTAAAATGTTTAGAATCTCATGATCTAAAAATCCTCTCTCCATAGAGATTTTAAGAGAAAACGCACCATTTAAAAGCATTTTGGATTGAAATCTTATAAGTTTTCTTAAGTTAGAACAACAATGGAGGCCAAGGCATTTGAGCGTGATAAAAATGTAATTTATGCACCATTCTACTCAAAATCCTTCATTCTTTAAAACCTCTAAATTAAATTTTGATTAGAACCCCACCATTATAGAATAATTTCATTTGAAATTTTAAGGTTTTTTTTTCTCAATCTTAGGTGTTAATAATGTCTAAAGCTCTTTCTTCACGTTTTAGGTGTGTTTTAGTTTAACTGAACATAAATAAACAAATATGAATTCAAACATGCTAAGCATACATAAAGGGATGTTCAAATCATATTCTTTTCCGTGATTGGAGAGAAGCAAGTTGCCAAAAGGAAATTAAAAAATTTATTGGAAAACAAATAAACAGATCAAGAGCCAACTAGGCTCTCATACTAATTGCTAGAAATTTTGGGAGATATAGTAGAGAAAACATATAAGGAGAAAATCCAAATTCAACTATAAGTAAACTATAAAATTTGTAACTTACAACACCCAAGTTTTTTCACAAAAGGGGAAACCACACAAAGAGAAAAAGGAAAAACCCTAGAACATTTTTTTTACTCAATGACAAAAACAAGAAAATTAGAATAATATATATTTCATCAGTTACTTGATAAAATATATGAAATAACTAATTTATTCATTTTTCAAAAATAACTATCATTTCCTTTAACTCCTCAAGATTAATAAGTAATTAAATAATTATGAAATAACTTAAAATTTTTCTCTTAACCCTCAACCAATAAATTGATAAGATAATTACTAATATGTTTTAGACTGCAAGTTGATATCTCTATCAAATGAATTTATGGGTAGCCCAACGTATTACTATTTATCTACAGTAAACATAAACCCAGTTTATTCTATGATTTAGATTAAAATTGATGACTTAAGTAATAACATAAGAGAATTATATTAATAATAAAACTAATCCTAATCCACAAAATACTATAAAATTATTCCAACACTACTGCGATAAACAACTTCTAACACAACGTTCTAATTCTATTTAGATTTAAGTGTTAACCCAATACATGACACTTTCTTTTGTTTTTTGCTTTGGTCATCACTCTTAACATATATAAGACTCTTGTTCAAGTGTCGGAGAAGCTCCTATGAACCAAGTAAAACATAAATAACATCCAAAGTCACTATACATGGTGTTTGTAGCACTAAATGGATTTTCTACTCCTGTTCTTTCTTCGATCTCCAGACATGTAAACAAAAACAAAGACTGGCGATTATGGAGCACCTGACACAACAACATGTATTAGGTTGCAAGTTCCACTATAAAACCTAACATATTGTTCCTCAGAACAGCAATTGGGGATCAGTGAGATGGACCTTGTAAGGCAACTCTTACGAGCTTCTTTCAAAAGGTCTCTAGCTAACTGAGCGAAGCCATATAGCATCTCTGACCCTTCAAGCTGTATGCTACTCAGTACCGACATTTCTAGGCTCCCAGAAGCTTCCTCTGCCACCTTGTTGATCAGAAGATCGACAGCACTTTTATCAAACAAAGTGAAATTACCAGTCACGTTTTCATTCCCTGTTGCACAATACCAGTTCACATAGTCAACCTTGCCAAAAAAAATCCATGTTTGAGTACTTTCAAATGACTATGATTATGCCACAAGATAGCTGCTTTGTTATATTCGTATTAACAGCTGTTCTAGGAAGAATGTATTTATGCGGTGTTAACGATTTAATAACTATTTTTGTAGCTTCAGAATATTTCAATTTATGCTCTTATCTATTATCTGGATAGACCAAGAAAGATGTACGGTCTAATGAGACTACTACAAAATATTTACTCATGAGTGGAGCAATTTCGAATCTCCAATAAAAAAATATATATATATCCATTTATAATTTCCAGTCAATTAGATTAATGTATCGTCCAATTGAAAATGATAATAGAATGCATAGGTTGTTAGTATTTAAATTAAAATATTTAAATATTAATATAAATATATAATATTAATATAAATATAATTATATTATTAATATATTTATATTTTTAATACTTTTATATTTTATATTAGAAGGGGACAGAATTTGGGTGCTTCAGTAACTGCGACGTTGACGCAATCGGTGCAGTTTGTGGGTGCGATGTCATAGCGCCAATGGGCCAGCCGATGGACTCTGTATGGGCCCATACCCTTGGAGCCCATTCTAAAGCCCGTGGTTGCTGTTTCGTGCGAAGATCACTCAGAAGATCCTTCAGGTTTGCCTGGTATGAACCGTTGATAGTGAAGTGCTCTGAGCTCAAGCAGACATGGTGGAGGTAGAACTCACCAAGAACAGTTATGAAACAAAGAATTGTTATTATCTAAGAGAAAAAAGCAGTGAATTCAGAGAAAGCCATTGTTGAGCACGGGAGCATAATGGGTTTCCGTCATCTCAATTAAATTGTTATATTCTAATATACATGTAATCGTAACCTTTCAGCGTCAATCTAGTCTTAGCATTTTTCGAACTTGGACTGTCTTCCAGTAAGACTTGGTGGATGCCCTATTGATTATTGATTTTCTACACTGCTTCATATGTCATTAGAAATTTGATCTAACGGGGGTAATGAAAGAGAAGCACAAAGTTGTTCCATAAAGGAGGCAAATTGATTGGCTTTTTTTATCTATATATATTTAAAAAAATTATTTTTTTAAAATCTCATGCAGAAAAAGGTATTACACTCATATCTTATGTTTTGGAATAAATCGGATAGATTAAGTCTGAATTAGCAAATCAAAAAAAGAACTCCGATTGAGTGATTCCGAACCTGTAATTTTTTCTGAGAGAATGTGCATGTAATATGAAGTAAGGGGGAAAGGAGAGAATTGTGTCTACGGAGATTCGGGAGGGAAGAGAGAGAAAGTGGCTAGTGCCTAAAGACTTTAGAGGGTCTCATAAGGATGCCAAAATGAGAAAGATTTTATTAATATTATTAACTATATTTTTAAATATGAAAAAAAAATTTAAATTAAAAATAAAAAATTTAATATTTAATAATAACATTAGTTTTAAGGTGTTATCTTTTGCACCAATATACCTAATTATAATTTTAAAATATAATTGTAATATTATTAACTTAAAAAATAATAATATTATAATTATGTTCTTATATTATAACTGGATATACTAGTATACTTAAAATTATGAATGTATTAAAGATTTTAGCTTATTTTAATTATATTTTTTATTTTAGTAGTAATTTTTTATTCTCTATTCTTATTATATATATAATTAATTTTTTATTTGTAGTATTTATTTATAATTAAATTAATTGTTTAGCTAAAAGCTATATAATAAAAGAATTAGTGAATTAATTATATTTCAAAATATTTTTTATTTTTAGAACTAATAATTAAATATAATTAATTATATTTTTGATTCAAGAATGGCTGCAATGTTCTTGCTAGTTAATTAAATAATTATATTTAATTATTAGTGCTAAAAATAAAAATATAATTATATTTTGAAATATAATTAATTCAATAATTCTTTCATTATACAGCTTTTAGATAAACAATTAATTTAATTATAAATAAATACTAAAAATAAAAAATTAATTATATATATAATAAAAAAAATAGAGAATAAAAAATTAGTACTAAAATAGGAAAATAATGTTATTATTAAATACTAAAATTATTTTTATTTTTAATTTAAAACATGTTTTTAAACATTTACAAATATGGTTAATAATATTAATAAAATCTCTCATTTTGGCATACCCTAAACCTTATGATGCAATTCTCTCTTCTTTCCTCCTCATTTCATATAACATGCACATTCTCCAAGAAAAAAGTAGACTCACAGTCACTCAATCAAAGTTTATTTTTTAATTTTCTAATTCAGACTCAATCTGTCCTATTTAATCCAAAATATAAGATAGGAGTGCAATACTTTTTGCTGTATGAGATTTTTTAAAAAAATAACTTTTTTAATACATGTAGCTCAAAAAGCCCCAATTTATTCGACAGTTTTGGGTAAAAAGAGTATAAAACTAGATGAATTTTAGATTTCAGCAGAGTCTGCGAATTGACTAGTTGCTCAAAACTTGAAGAATATTGAAAAATGTGGCATTGCCATGTTTTAAAAAGATAGTATATTGTGGGCGTTAAATTTCATCAATGGGCAGAACCACATTCATAATAGGCACAGTTGACTTTCTGTAGATTCAGCTACTAATCTATAGGCATACAGTACATAAATTGGCCTTCAGAACTTTAGTTAGGGCGGCATCGTCGTATGCTCGACATTGGTTGCCCTGGTTTATATCCCGGAGTACTCCTATGGCCGATCTGTCACCCAACCCACTTAAACAACCTAAAGGCTTGGCCCCGTCCCGTTTGGAGAATGACCCTTATGGCATGGCTTAGTCAGTTATTCTCGCAGTTCAGATAAGATTCGGACCGCCACTTCTCTGAAAGCATGGTTCTTGCCTTCCTCTTTCCTCCCTCCTTGGAGCTCGTCCATTCGTTAGGTGATCCCTTGCTCTCACGTTCGAGTGTTTGCTCGTCGTTTAGGCCGGTGAGTGAGATTTCTGCTCATTGCAGTCACCTCCGGGGTTCTTCGGGGGTACATGTTAGGCGAGCGGGGTCACCAAAAAGCTGACCGTGGGTTTTTTTTTTAATTTATGTCGTCTCAAATTTTTTAAAATATTGAGTGAATTTCATTTTAGTGGAGAGTTTTATTTAAATATATAAAGTTTATTTATTATGTTTATTTTAAAAAAATTAAAGGATTACAGATTGAAAGAATCCAAACATTATATAGATATATATATAGAGCCTTGTCAAATTTTAATAACATAATAAATAAGGAAAATTTTTCAATTTGATATTTATTTTTACAACAGATTTAGTTACGTTTATCCAGTTCTAGAATTTAAGTAATTAAAACTTGGTCGTGATCTGTTTCTAAAAACATTGTTAATTCTATTACTACATGAACATTTTAAAAACAAAATTAATAACTAAATCGGAATTTTCAAATAGTGTACTAAAAATAAAGCCTTAGAGTTAAGTATTGCAATTCAATATGATTTTTTTCATTCTTGCAAGCTCTCATTTTTAACTCAACTATATGCATTGATTTGAATTTTCGTATTGTAACAATCTTTATGATCTATATTTAATTACCATATGCTTCAAAAAATAGGAGGGCGAAATTAAACTTTGTTGAAAAATAAGAATATATGTAATTTTGGAACTGAACGACCAAATTTATTTCTAAACTAAAATGTTTTTTAGTATTCAATTTATAAAATTAATAAATCAAATTAGTTATAAATAAATATGTCTAAAACTTCATCAAAAACTCACTTTTGATGTGTCTGTATGACATTACATGAGTCATTAGTTCATGGTAGACAGTGTGTCTATTAAAAAAGGAACCATGTAATTAGACAAAGCCATAGTGCGATAAACTTCTAGCACACCATTCTTATTCTGTATAATTAGAATTGGGTGGCCAACCCAATACATAGCGCTGTTTCCTTTAGTTTTCTTTTTCGGTCGTAACATGCGACTCCGTTCAAACGCCATAAAAGCTCGGAAACAAACAAGAAATTAACCTACAAATCCGATACATATGGTGCTTGTTTCTTCTTCTCGTGAAGAAAATAAATATTGGATATAAGTAAAATCATGACAAATATAGATTTTACGTGAAAAACCTCAATAAATTTAAAACTATTGACAAGAAAAAAAGGGTTTTATTATAAAAAAAATATTAATTATATTTTCTCTTTATATAATAAAAATAATACAATATTTTTATATCTCCTGCTAATAGAAGAATACTAATTTCATAATTATTTATGTATTTTTTCTCTATTTATATAGGATTGCTCCTTTTTTAGTTATAAAAAATAAAGTTTTGAAATTTTCAATTTATAAAAAATGATGAAGGGTTCTCATACAAATTTTTATAAGACTAAACTACAATTATAGTAAAATTTTTTCTCTTTTCTTTGGACGGTCATCAACCATGCATCATCCATTGACAATAGTGCATCGTCCATTGACAATCTCGCATTTGAATATTTGATTGAGAATCAATTAATCTTTACATCATTCTTCCTTTCTTACCATTTCATGTTGATTATGTCTCTGCTAAGCCAATAGAGTATCTACACCATATGAACTTATCAATGTTCATTGGCTTTGTTAGTACATCTGCTAGGTTATTTTTAGTATAAATTTTTTGCATATTTACACTTTATTCTTCCACTTTTTCTCGGACAAAGTGATATTGAACTCGTATGTGTTTCGTCTTAGAATGGAATGTCAAATTCTTTGCGAAGTAGAGAGCACTTTGATCATCACATAATAGTGTAATCTTCTTAGGATTGTACTCGAGATCTTCATACAATATCTACAACCAAATTGCTTCTTTACTAGCTTACGAAGCTGTAATATATTCTACCTTTGTCGTTGAAGTGGCCACCACAAGTTGCAATTTTGAAACCCAACTTATAGGTTCGCCTGCAAGAGTAAACACATAACCACTAGTGGATTTGTTATTGTTAAGATCACTTGCAAAATCTAAATCTGTATAACCTTTAATGATGAAATATGATCCTTCATAACGTAGTGCAACATTTGTGATCCCTTTGATGTATCTTAGGACCCTTTTTACATTTAATGCTCTTGGCCAGAATTCATCATATATCAACCAACCACTCCCACTGATTGTGCAATGTCAAATCTTGTGCAAATCACGGTGAACATTAAGCTACCCACTGCTAATGTGTATGATACTCAAGACATTTCCTTCCTTTCTTCTTCATTGTTATGACTCATACTAGAGGATAACCTGAAATTAACAAGAAATGAGTTAGATATTGGTTTACAATCTTGCATATTGAAGCATCATAAAATCTTTAAATAATTATTTTGAGAAAGTCATATCTTCCTATTATTTCTATCTTGGTAAATTTGCATTCCTAAAATCTTTTTTTTCTAGTTGCAAGTCCTTCATAACAAATTTCCTAACCAATTATACCTCCAATTCATTGATACAATCTTTGTTGGGGACTGCTACCTACATGTCATCTACATACAACAGTAGAATAATGAATTCATTACCACCAAACCTCTTAATATATGCACAAGAGTTTGCATTAAGTTTGTTGTATCCAAAACTCATGATAAATGAATCAAATCTCTTATACTAACATCTCGGTGCTTGTTTAAGACTATACAAAAATTTGTTTAACTTGTAAACTAAGTTCTCTTTTCCTTTTTCTTTAAACCCTTATAGTTAGAGCATATAAATTTCTTCTTTAAGATCTCCATGAAAAAATGTAGTTTTCACATCTAACTACTCTAAATATAATTCAAATGTAGTACATATTGCTAAGACCACTCAAACTGTTGTGAGTCAAACAATCGGAGAAAATATTTCGTTATAATCAATGTCTTCTTTATGAATAAATCATTTTATCACCAATCTAGCATGATATCATTCAACTTGATCATCACTAGTTCTCTTGATCTTGTACACCTATTTGTTCCCAATGGCCTTCTATCCTCTTGGTAATGGAACAAGATCTCATGTCTTGTTCTTATGGAAAGCTTCAATTTCTTTTTGCATTGTTGCGAACCATAGACAAGCTCCTGAGTTTTTCGTAACCTCTAAAAAAATCGAAGATTCTCCATCTTTTGTGAATATATGGTATGCAACATTTCCTTCCATAATGTAATATGAGTGTCAAACTGGTTCTTTCCTCTCCCAAGTTGATCGTCAAACTTGTGGAGTTACAAGATCATATTGCTCTCATTCATCATACTCGGGTACTACTTCAAAAAAATTTGGTACTTTTGTTTCATTTTCTCCTCCTTCAATCTACATTGTAGTGATCTTTACTATTTCTTTTGAAGTGTTATCACCTTCATGTATATGTTGTTTTTCTTCACGAAAGCTAACTATAACCTGTGGTCAATAAGATCCCATAAGCGATACCCCATTAGATTTTGAATTTGGCTTTGTAATTTCTTAGGCATTTTACATCACGTATACTAGACTTCCAAACATATGCAAGTTTGTATAGTTAGTTGACTTCATAATTAATATCTCCATTGGCGTCTTTAGATCAATTGTGGTTGATAATGATCGATTGATCACGTAACAAGTTGTCTTAACTACTTCAGTCCAAAATGACTTGGCTAATTTAGTAATTCTTAATATTGCCCATATCTTTTCCAAAAAAAGTCATGTTCATCCATGCACGCTACCAAATTTGCCTCTTGATACTTTTTTGTTAACATAAAGTATTAAATTCATCACTAGTATATTTATCTTCATTGTCTGTTCTCAAACACTTGATCGTTTCTCCTATTCACATTCTACACATGCTATGAAAGTTTTAAAAACTCCACACACATCTCTCTTTCTCTTTTCTCTACGTTAAATAATATCTCATCTATAAGTATTAGATAAAAATTTACAATAATATTGTCAATGGACAATGCATAGTTGGTGATTGTCCAAGGAAAAAGGAAAAAATATTTTTAGGGCAGTCCCCAACACCAACAATAGTGCGTCGTCCATTGGCACCTCCTAACATCTAAACAGAATCGAACGCTAGTGATTAATCAACATGTAACACAACAATATACCTTACGTCGCAAGTTCCACTATAAAACCATACATTTTTGTTCCCAGAGTAGCAATCGGGATCAATGAGATATATCTGCTGAGGCATCTCTTGCAAGATTCTTTCGAAAGGTCTCTGGTGCACTGAGTGGACCCAATTAGTTTCTCAGACGTCCCTTCAAGCTGCATTCTACTCTTATCGAACGACGACGGATTGCTCACATTCTCACTCCCCTTTTTGAAAAACGAGGTTTCGTAGTCAACCTTATTGAAAAAATCACGGCTTGAGTACTTCAAATGGCGACGATGGTACCACGCGACAGCTCCTATGTTGTAGGGACAGAGAGTGGATATTTCGTTGATTCCGTCGTTAAGACACTGAGAGTAGTGGGAGGGTGAGGTATTGGCACGGCAAAGGGTAAGCCCATAGGCCGGATCTGGGCCTTCACCCTCGGAGCCCATTCCGAGCCCGTGGGTGGGTTTGGTACGAAAGGTAACTCATGAGCTCCTATAGGTTTGCGACGTATGAACTGTTGCTAGTGAACTGCTCTGAAGGGGTTCGAGCACACATGGTGGAGGTGGCTCTCACCAACAACAGTTTTGGAACAAAGAAGAAATGTTGTCATCAAAGAGAGAAAAGCTGTGAGTTTTGAGAAAGCCATTGACACTGAGCTGGGGAGTATGGATTAGGGGGGGGTTGGGTTTGGAATGGATCAGTGTGAACTATATGTGTCTTAAAGTAACAGAAGCGAAAGGAAGAGTGTCTCTTGGCAATGTTTGTTGGCCGCGAATTCTTTTCAGTGCTTAGCTATCATTAGAGTTTAGATCCTTTCGTAAGACAAAATGATTCACTCTCGTAATGGAACACCCAAATGACTCTTGTTAGAGACGCATCTTTCGAAATATATAGAAGACAATAATGGCCGAAAAGGCTCAAAACAAGATGAATTTTAGCTTTTCGTGCATGATCAAAAGTTATTGGCTGAAATGGTGCGTGTGTTTCTTTAGTAGGTTGTACAGCAGTTGGGTTTAATAGATTTATAGTAAAATGACCAATAGAATGGTTGAGATTATGGGAATGTACTAGTATTTCACTCGTTATACGGAAGATGTTTTAATATATAAGTTATGAGGTGAAGTATTTCTTATAGAATAGAACTTCTGCAAGTACATAATTGTAACGAAACCATAATAAAAAAAAAAAAAAAAATCTATTAACCGAAATAAAATAAAAAGTATTGATTTCGTATGAAAGATAAATGATACAAAATTACAATATGATTGAGGAAGACAATCTTGAAAAGCTAATTCTATCGGAAGTAATCAGGTGCAAATCAAGATTTTCGTACTTCAAATGATGCACAGAAAGAATTAAAATAATAAAAAAAAGTTTTGAAAAGTAAATAAAAAAAAATTAAGGGTGAAGAGTTTATATTATTTAATAGCGATAAATAACAAATTTTCTATAGTCGAACAATTTATTAAATATAGACTGTTGAAATAAAATTGAATTGCATGCAATTAATATTAATGTTTTTTATCATATGCGGTTATTAAATTTTAATTCAAACTATTAAATTTCTGCAATTCTTTTCATATTATCTGACAAATCTATTATGACAAAAAAAAAAAAAAAAAGACCAATAGGTCCACACATTTCTCACAAAGTGTAGGAAATCTGAATTTACAGGTGTACCATGGCCAAGAAAATACAACGTACCAACACCTAAAAGCCAAGAATATGCACAAAAAGGAGGCGGTCTATCTCCATTTCTATCCCAGAATATGCCATCAAAGATATATTTTAGTACTAAAGCTGCAAGAAATGTAATGAACTAGTTGCATTCAGCCAGTCAAAAAAAGACCACAAAACAGTGGCAGAGTATCACCTAGATTAACAAAACTTCTCGAGGGGACGGCAATAGGGTTGCAGTTTTAAATATTGAAAACCACGAACATTGACAACCAACGTTCTACGGAAAGGACGAAGGATTACACATGAAGCAATTGTCTGAACGCCTATTACCCCCTTAAGACTGCCGACACTGACTTTTAGGGACATTAAACTGAGAGGCCTACGATTCATACTGAGATATTAAGATAGAGTACTCTTCCTTTACAGCAAAAGATGTCTGGAATCATCTGAATCATGAGACGAGGTCAACTGTGAACTCAGTTTCTTTATTTAAGGATGCCTGCAGAGTATTTAGTTCTTCTTACATACTTTTATCAAAACCAATCGGACTATAAATCCAGTATCGTGTATAATCATCTATAACTACATAAAAAAGAATGCTATTTAATATCAAAAGTACGACTTTCACTTACATCTCTAGCCTAGTATTCTTGGATATATTGCCTCGTACGCTATTAGTGTGTCAAAGAGTCGAGTAAGCTAGTAACTCTCCTAGCATCTATTGAATTCTGGTTTGATGGTACCTCCACATGCATCTCTGGACATTTCCTTATATATTAATGACGCCCTTTTCTTGTTCTGTCAATGCATGTAAATCAATTCTTCGTCTTCGCATTCTCTAATTTCAATTTCCATCAAGTCACGAGCAGTAGAGGGCAACACATCACAGCACTGCCTTCTTGGAGCTTGCAACTGAATACAAAAGAACAGGAGAAATCAGAGCTATTATCACCAATGTTAAGTCATCCTCCTAATAAAATACTTAAGTACTTATATAGTATCAGCTCACTCTTCAATGGGTTAATAAAAACTCATTGAAGTGTGTAACTTTAGTAAGTTTCTATTGATTTCTTAGACCAGCTATCTATGTCTTATGCAGTCCTAGTGTTTTTCTGAAGAAATACAAGTCATGGATCCTATACCTGTTTTATGTCAAGGTCTAGCTTATTTGTAACCACTTTGATCGCTTCCAGTTTCCTCGGTGAAGCAGAGTCGTAAGAGCAATTTTGATAATGTTTACTGTAATGACTTATGATCCCATGCTTGCCAGAAGACACACTGTCTAGATAAAAAATGGTGGGTCTTTTGCATGGGTCAGCGTGAAGTTCTCTTTTGTTGAAAGTATATGCTCCTGCAAAAACACTTCCCTTCTTCCACTGCGTGAATGTTTGTTGCACGTTCAGAGCATCAGGTAAGAACATATGGTTCGGGAATACCTGAACCGCATAGCCCCACGACACCGAGATTGTCCATGAAAACCACCTGTCGTAGCAAACTGTTTGTTGTAGGATCCTCTGGGAATCAACATTAACAGCCTCAAATAAATGTCGTAGAGCTTGTAATCTTGTCATGTTAGGAAAGACAGGGTCAATGTTATCCATGTGGTGGAGGGATAACAAAGGTGTCACCGGGTGCGCGGCCAAAAGGCCAAACGCATTTCCCTGCAAATCAACCTGGTCCAATTTCAACAACAAAACAGAGGAATTAGAGAAGACCATATGTGGGGGAAAAAAAACCAAATTTCTCATAATCTGAGAAACACGAATATACATGGCACCATAAGAAGATAAACAATTTAATGTCCAGAAACAATTTAAAATATTACCTGATGAAAACCAGGTTCATGGGTTAATCCAACGCCAAGCTCAGTCAAGCAGGAGTACACCCTTCCATCACTTCCATACAGATGTGGGTACCTTTCTATGCATGAATCAAAAACCTTAGCTAATACCTTTGCTAGAGAGGAACTTATGGCGAAACCTGCTCCACCGAAAGCCATTCCGAAGCCAAAGAATCGGTTCTGCTCGTAACTCTCTGAGTGCGCGCCAATATAGTACCAAAGTTCATGATCATATTTGGAGAGAGTCTTCGCCAAATTCTCTGGAAAAAAGATCGTATCATCATCCCCAAACACATACCATCTCACATCAGAATGATTCAGGGCTACAGTCTCTGCAACAACACGTGCCACACGGATTGCCGACCGGTATCCGCCCCGATAAGTGTAACGAAATCGCGATGTGTCCTCAGAGACGCAGAGAAGAGGAAGGGAAGAACTGTCATTGTTAGATTGGTCTTCAGCTGAAAGGCTATCCACAAATACACATCCCCTCATTTGATTGGGTTTCCACCAGAGCTTTGCATACTCCTTGCGCTTAGGCCATGAATTCTTGCTTGAAGCAATACCGAACACTACATGATCAAGTGATGTCTGCGCTGCCACATCTTGTGAGGAAGAATGTACATGTGATAACTTTGAAGTACGAAGAACTAGCAACGATACGAGAAGATAAATGACACCAAATGAAGACGAGATCAAGATGAAGCTTATCAGAGACTGGGTTTTGGTGGGGTTGTGAAGAAGCTGCATATTAACAAGGAAATTGGATGTTATTCTGCAGAGGGCAATTGATTGTGCTGAAGAGAAAGTAGTCAGAGGAGTTTGAGCTTTATAATTAAACAAAGTGCCACCGCGATCAACGGCGTAAGAAAGCAGTGAACTTTGACGTTCTAAGTTAGTTACTTCTCCATGGGTAAACAGAGTTAGGTCACTGCCCAAACCATCGCGAATCAGAATCGAAGGGTTTGGCGAGGCCCCTTAGATTCATTCAAGTCAATCAACAGGAAAGAAAATGGGTGCGTGAAAAAGGGACGGGGGAGAGAGAGGAAGGCTACCTGTCAAGCAAAGGTCAATGCTTTTAACAATGACAAGAAATAGAAAAAAATGGTCATAACAAAACTGTATTATAATTCGTCTGTTCTCTTCAAACTTTGAAAGTAAGCAACTTTCTATTGAAAAATAAAAATAGTGATAGCCACGACCAAATTCAGAATGGCTAGTTCAATCATCTGTGCGTAACTGTCTCAGTAGCCCTTACAGCCGTTGATGTCGGCCTAAGGAAAGGGAATGAGAAGGAACACGGTGCACGCGTGGTTGTGGAAGTACAACTTCAGATGTAAGATTAGATGAATCTGGGACGGTAGATCTGAGGAAGCTACCACTTGATTCGTCGCCATGTGCAAGATGAATTGGCTCCTTCTTAAATCTGGACGAGAACAATTCTCAGGCAAACAACTTGCCAAGGCGTGTTTGAACTCACTTTTTGGAGATGTCCAGCTTAGTACGCAAAGTGAAAGGGACTCAGGTCTCATGTATACTATTTATTGCTATGTTTGGATCTCTAAAAAGTACCTGACGACAAATCGAAATTGTAGCACGTCTGAATAAGCATCCGAATAAACGTGTAACACCAGGTAATGGTAATCTAATTTTTGCTTACCGAGATCTAGACCAAAATTGAGCTATCCAATAAGCAATAAAGAGTCGGTAACGTTATTTTCACACCACCAAATACGTTTCTTTAACAACTCTTAGAAGTAAAGATAAGATGGTGTGGAAATAACACTTCTCTTGATTAACCATAATGAAAAAAACGGTAACGGTTGAATTTTATAAATGCGTCAAACTGATTCTATGCTTAGTTTAAGGTCACAATACAAATTTTTCACAGGCTAATCAGAAGTTTGCATACAGCCACATAACCTATTCTGGGCCATAGTCCTATTTAAGATCACATTCAAGTGAAAGACTAAAAACATTCCTTGGTTATGTGGCTTCGCACGCCACTCCAAACTACACGGCGCTTCCCGGTGAAAGGACACACTTCACAAGTTAAAAGCATTAAAAGTGGAGGGAAAAGTATGCTATAAAATGTACAAGTGCGGCAATATAAACCATGTGGAAAGCTTAGCAACGATAAATTGCAAGGAGCCAAGTAGGAAACAGGCCAAAACACTCCGGCAAGTTCTGAGGGGTTTATTACTTGTAGTGCAAAAGAAGGGCTGCCTATAATCTCTCGCCTTAATAATCTTTTCTCCCTCTTCAAGTAAAGTCTTCTTCTATAAAGAGAACAAGGAAAATGGACATCAGAAAAAGCAAGCCTCACAATAGCCTTTCACTTCAAACAAATTTGAATTGGCTGAGGGATTAGAGGAAAAGGAAATTAATAGTTTTGCATATTATAAAATGAGTCACCATATCATTCACCCCAAAAATTGTTTTCATCTATAAATAAATATTACACAAGTACCCCAAAAATGGGTGAGATTAGAAATTTAAAATTATTAAGGAGCTCCATTGACGAAAAAAAAAACCATCGAGTAAATTACACCACACCAACCCCCATGACGTTTGGCTAAATTACACACCGCTCTCCTCCAATGTATATTTTCTCAATGAAGTTAACTTTCTATGTAATATGTGTTTCTTCCAAAAATAAAATATCAAACTATCTTTGTTGTCATATTATGAATTAAATCAGTCTCATGTTGGGTAGAAAGTTAACTTGTTTGATAGATACAAGGGAGATTTCTGCAATACATATCAAATTGTTAAGGGAGCTGAGTGTAATTTTTGAAACAAGAGGGATGTCATGTGTAATTTAATTAAACTTCAGGGAGTTTAGTATAAGTTACTCAAAAAGATATATCAACTGAAAATTTGGATATCATAAAGGGTAGAAAAAAATTATGTAATTTCCACAATAGACGATCATTTTTAAATTTCCAAGGTAACCTTTAAAGAACAAGCATCCACCTTATACCAATTTAATTTTAAGAGGGAACAGACACCTCCAAAAAAGAATGCTAGTATTGCATGGAGATTAGTTCATCAGTGCCGCACTCTCTAATATGAATAATCATTGATTCACTAGAAGTTGGCAAGACATTGCAGCACTGCCGATGAGGGGCTTTCATCTGCAACAAACACAATATGGCAAGTAACAACAGTGACTCAAATAACTGGAATAAGAATGAGGACATGATTTGCAAATGATTTTGTGAATTTCAAACCAAGCACCTCTAAGAATTAATTTAGCATTACCTGCTCAGTATCAAGCTCTAGCTTCCTTGCAAAAACTCCAATCTTTTTCAGCTGCATTAAAGGGTTTGATTCAAAACAGTGCCCAACAACATGTCTGGTGTAATTGGTCCAAATTCCCTTTTTATTAGTTGTGACACTTTCCAGGTAAAAGACTGAAGGCCTTCTACATGGATCCTTAGGATAATCTCTCATGTTAAACATAAAATGAGCATCAACATTACTACCCCTCTTCCATGGCGTAAATGTTCTCTGCACTGAAAGAATATTTGGGAGAAGTTCGTTGCCTTGAAAAACCTGGATAGCAAGACCCCATGAAACAGAGAAAGTCAATAAGTTTGATCGGTCATAGCAGACGGCTTGCTGCAAGATCCTAGCAGGATCAACATTTGCAGCTGTAAAAAGATGCTCCAAAGCTTGTGATTTGTTCATGTCAGGAAAGAGAGGCTCCACTACATCCAAGTGATGAAGGGACAACAAAGGAGATAATGGATGTGCAGCCAACATCCCAAACAAATTCCCTCTCACGTCTACCTGGAATAAAAGTAAATGATTAAATAGCCATTACCATAAAGTTTGTCATATAACTTGCGTGACTTATATTTAATGAAGTCAAGCAGCCCCAACGAAATTCAGAAAGAAGTAGAAGTGAGACCACAACTACACACTCAAGCACATGTTCATGATATTTGACTTAGGTGCTCGAGAAGCAAACAGAGATAATCTTAAACTGAAGCAATAAGATCACTTGCAGATCTCAAATGCGCAAAAGAGACAACACACACACACACACACACACACACATATATATGCATGATTGTAAGTACATAATATGCAGTTAAAAATTCCAGGAACCCAAAAAAATTGAACACGTTATACATTTTTACAAATCTCTTTCATAATAAAATTATAATCATCAGTACAAACAAAGTAATTATAGTTAGGATGGCTATGCAGAACCTTTAACACAAAGAACAGAATGAATTATTGCATCTCATAGTTAACCAAAGAAAAACTCTTAGTGAGAGACAAAACAACCAATATCAATTAGTCTCTGCCGAAGCCTGACTATTTTTGTAATGAGTAAAGCCCCAATTTGGTCCATTAAAGAAGCCCCATCATCAATTGGCTCCATCGAAGATAATTTGTATCACTTCAGCAATGATTTTGTAGTAAAATGATACTAAAGAGTCTTCTGAGGATTTCATATTCTATAGGGTTGAAACAAAATCAAACTTTGAGGTAAAAAAGTGATACTAGGGTCATCTGTGAGCTTTAAACATCGGAATAATGAAGAGCACAACCGACGTAACCAAGAAATTTCTTTTCAATAACAAATACCAAAGTGAACAATGTATCAGACTAGCGAATGAAAGAAAGTAATCAATTTTCACCTGATGGAACCCAGGTTCATGAGTTAACCCCACACCAAGCTCAGCCACACAAGAATATATCCTCGCATCGCTTCCAAATAGATGCCCATACCTCCTCAAACACGAGTCCAAAACCCTTGCTAAAACCCTAGCCAGCGAATGGCTCATGGCGAAACCACCACCACCAAATGCCATATCAAATGAATTCTTCACATTCTGCTCGTAGCTCTCTGAATTGCTCCCTATATAGAACCACCTATCGTGATCGTATTTCGACAGAGTTTTCACCAAATTGTCCACAAAAAACACCGTATCATCATCGCCAAACACAAACCACCTTACATCCGGTTCATTCCGGTCAACAACCTCCTTAACCACGCGCGCAACGCGAATAGCCGAGCGGAGCCCTCTTTTGAAGGTGTACGGGAACTTCGAGGTGTCAGCGGAGATCACCACCGGCGGAATATCCGGCGAGGAAAAGGAGGCATTCGCGACGGAAGCGTCTAAAAAAGCAAATGCTCGAGTGGAATTGGGGGAAAACCAGAGGCGGACATAGGGTTCCCTTTTGGGCCAAGACAGAGACGACGAGGCTATCGCGAAGACGAGGTGGCGGCGCGTGGTCGGCGAGGCGGTGGCGAGTGAGATTACCGGAGAGGGAGGGGCGTAGGAGTGCCAGCGATAGAGGAGGAGATAGAGGTTGAGAAGGAGGGAGAGGATCAAGAGGAAGGATCTGAAGTTGAGAGGAAACGGGTTTGTAGTTCTGAGGAAGTTGGCGGGCATCGATGGCAATGGAAGCCTCTTCGCGAGGTTAGGGATGGTCGTGGAGAGTGGCAAGGTGGTTTCCTTTTTCTTTCGTTTGTGCATTAAGGAGACTCAGACAGAGTAGGCAAAACGAAAAGATGTCATAGTAGTAACAAGAGAGACTGCCGTGTGTTTGTGTCCTTGTTTTATGTTCCAAGCTTCCAAATTGCACCTTACACACTTGCACTACTGACTCAAACAACGTTGAAGGCGCTAAACAGAAATGGGCCACGACATGGACGTTAAGGCCCGAGGTCTATGGGCTACAAAGAGGCCTATTTCCACTTCTCAGCTATTACAAGCCCAATTTTTGCGATCACCGAAAAATAAAAAAATTTGTAATAAGACAAACTATGTAAAAATACTGAGTAGTATACTATTATGTTTTGGCCCAAAAAAAAAACATGCTATTATGTTTAAGATTTTTTTTTTTTCTCGCTCGTTCATGTAGCCTATGGGTTTAAGCGTGGCAAATTTAAAACCATTAATATAGGGGCGAGTATGGGTCAAAATTTGTTGTTTATTTGAGATCTAACTCAATTTTATGTTGAGTTAATTTTTTTGGATTTTAGACTTGATTATTGATCAGGTTAAATTGGGTCTAAATTAAACTTTTTTTAACAAAATAAAATATGAATTATTTTGTGTAAATAATTTTTTAAAATAAAAAATAAAAAAATAATATTTAAAAGGAAATAAAATAGAATTAAAAAAATTTTAAGATTTGAAATGAAAAATAATAAAAAATTAAAAAGAATTGATATTTTAAAATTTATTTTAAATCAAATTAAAAATATATTATAAATTTTTTAAAAAAAAATTTAAAATAAATATCGGGTCAAGTCTTATATCATTTCTAGAACCCGCTCAATCAGGTAAAATTTATAATTTTTTTTATTTGACCCAATCATAACTCTGTCTAATATAATCATATCGGGTTAGGTTCATTAGGTTGATCGAGCTAATAGTCACCCCTAATTAATACAAAGCTCCAAAAAAAAGTTACAGACAATCAAAAAGATATTTTAATTAGGAACGTAAAATTAGAATTTCTATAACACAATTACAGTTGATTGTAATCCACTTATCCTTAAGAGGCCACCAACGTATATCATTAAAAACACTAGATACGAGAATGAGAGACAAGAATTTTTGGTGCTAGCGTTTAAATTTATGTTACTTTGTAGGAGTGGCGAAACATGATAAGAAAATGAGTTGGTAAACTTATTTCCTCTTTAATTTATTATAGACTAATAATTGAGTATTAGATGGATAAGATACCCTTCAAATATGTGCAGGATGTTAAATGATACATAGCTTGAACAAGAAGGAAAAGAAAACAGAAGGAAAAATTAAAGTAAACAGTACAAATTTAAAATATTTATTATGAAAATGTTAAATATTAAAATTATCTTAAAAGATTTATAACCTAATTTTGTTTATCACGAAAGAGTGAACTCTTTTATTATATATTTTTAAAATTTTAAAACATGGTTTTTCAGAATAAAAAATTCAGTTTCTACATCATTCAAAATAATTTTAAAATTTAAAATCTTTGGTAATAAATATTTTAAAATTATAATCTTTAACTGTAAATCTTATTCATTTGTGTTGGAAACACTCTTATTTGATATTTTGTAAGGTCTAATTTATTATTCCAATGAAGTAATTTTTTATTTTGTATTTTTAACATATTTCATTTATTTTTCATATTATTTGCTTTACTTTGTATTTTTTTATAAATAATAGTTTATTATAATTGAATTTAATATAGCTTATGATATATATATATATATATATATATATATATGTATGTATCTTTTAATTCATTTTTTCACCCAAAAAAAAAATTTGTAGTGTGTTGCCCAACTTTTGTCCACATCACTTACAGGAAGCATGGGGTGCCAAATTCTACATTTATCACAAAAAGTATTTGTTCAGCTAATTTAATCTGATAAATTAAGTACCGATACAATTAATAAAAAGTGTGTTTGGAATAAATATTACAAAAAATAAAATAAGATGATAAAATTGAAATCCCATCATTCCATCCAGGATTAAATCGTTTATTAAAGATTTTGGAAAACTAAGTGCTAAGACAAACTATATGTCAGAAAACTTACATCAAACATAAAATTTTTTTAATATTTTAAAAATTCAAAGAAATCTCCGTGCCGAAATTAATTTAAAGCTAACCACAGTTAATTTATTGCAATAACGAAGCATAATCGAGCCCATTTTTTGGCTGGAGTAATAATCGAGCCCATTAATCATAAAGTTTTTAAGAGTTAAATCTGATAAAGTTGGGGTAGATCATTTTAACATTTCTAACATCATAAAAATTTGGTGGGAAAATTATACTTTCGATACACATAGTTTCATTAATTCCTTATAGTGTTTAAATTTTAATTTAATCCATATTGCTAAAACTCTGTTAAACGTTGTTGATACAATTAATTTATACTATGTTCACATTCATATGATATATGCTAACAAAAGCAATAAAGTTGATAATGAAGAAAAATTAACTCAGATATATTAATAAAAATATATTGTTATGGGCTAAATTAAAAAGTAGTTAAACTATAAGGACCTAATTACAAATTTTCAAACTTGTATTATAAGAAATTATGGAAATATTACAATTTTAAATTTTAGTTCATTAAGTTCTACAAAATACTAGTTATATAATGTTAATTAAAATATAATAGTTTTACTATATTATTTAAAATAAAATAATTTAATTTATTAATGTATTAAATGGTTCTCCATAATTTCATACCAAAATTCTATCAATACCTAAGTGTATGTATCATCTGGTTGCATTAATTAGTCACCAAAAAAAAATTTGTATAGATTACAAATTCAAAGGTACGAAGTACATTAGCTGCATGTGAAATATAATTTTTTTCTTAACTAATTAAACCACATATAACTCATTAATGGTCATGCTTTCAAATTTACGAAGAAAGTAAAAAATGCTTTTTCATCTCTTTTTCTTTTTCTTTTTTTCCCCAAGGTTTGGAACGATTGAATTCAATTACTAATATTTCAAGTCCCCTAACAGAAATTTCCCTTCTCGCCAACAGTACCGAATTTAAAGCAAACCCATGAATCGCCATATCTGTTCAATAAATTTGATTACTTAATACCCACTCTGATTGGCTCATTAGTGGTTGTGTTGTGGTGTCAAATTTGAACGGTTAGAATTTCACAGCGTACCACTCTTCCTGAGTCACCAGAAGCACCAAACCCCATCATCTTTGGACTCACCGACTCTCACATTCGTGGCAACTCATAGGCTGAAGCTCCCAATGTTTCAAGTTTCAGCCATACATGTGGAGACTAGTCTGTCACCCTCATAACACAATATGTGGACAAGGACATCTTCTGCTCCTCTGGTTCGTAAAATTACGCTTCACAAGCTTTCTTGGGTCCAACCGTGCAAGATAAGAATGGTGCAAAAGCCTCCAAAAATTTCTACCCTTTACCCAATTAAGTCAATTCAATTCCCATTTCAAATATGGCCTTACGTGCAACTACGAACCATATGGACTTTGGTGGGTCACAAGTTAAAAGGTGCTAATTCTGGACCATACAATTACCCTTTCTTCTTTAGAAACCCCGATTGGCTTGCTAACCACTCATCATCATAAATTATGGCTCAAGACTACCCTTGAAGCATCTTATGCACGCTTTAAAAATTAATTTTCTTTCTCTTCTGTTTTGTCAAAGCTAGTGGGAATCGCAAGCTGTGTCTCCGTGGGTGTAGTTACCACCGTGACCTTCGCTGCATGATTGGAAAAGGACAAAAGGGTAAAGATAAAACACTCAACAGCTTTCGTGATGCAGTGGCATTCACGTCCTGTCCTTATGAATTTGTTCAAAGAACCTGCGTGATGATTCATCCATCATTCTGATCATTTCCTATAAATAGGCTTTATTCAGCTATTATTCTTCTATACCATTTGTTACTCAAGAGCCTACTGTTAGCTTATCCCAATACCATACAGAGATCATCATCTTCTCAAAATGTGCAAGGGTGCAGAAGAGGAAAAGCATGGTGGTTTCTGCAGGAGCCTCCTCCCACCTCAAGACGTCACTCCACACGGTGGAACCACAGGTTCGATATTATGTGAGCTCTGTGGATTGAAGGCTTCGTTGTATTGCCAAGCTGATAATGCGTATCTATGTAGAAAATGTGACAAATGGGTTCATAAAGCCAATTTCTTGGCCTTTAGGCATATTAGGTGCTATCTCTGCAATACGTGCCACAATCTTACACGAAGATACCTTATTGGAGCCTCGGTTGAGTTTGTTCTTCCAACCAATATTGAAAGTTCGAACAGCAACGACAGAAAGTGCTCGAGATGACAAAACTCTCTTCGCTTTCCTTTTTTCTACTTTTACATGATCAGATTCTGTTCTGGCTTTGATTTTTCTTAGTTGACATAACCAAGTGCTAAACATTTTCTCAATATCAAGGTTAGAGGAAGAATTTTTTAGATCTAACCAGATTCTGCGGAAACAAATTGAGGAAGAAAAGTGCAGTGTTCTAAGATTTCTTTATCTCCCAGACTTCTACTATTTTTGTGGTTAATTAAATTTCAAATCAGTGGTTATGTTGCTTTAAACTAATGACAAAACAAAGGAACACAATTCTGACTTCAATGATTTTGGTTATGTTTGTGTGTGATATAATCAAAAGAAGCGTCCTACAGAACTATGCCATGGTAATTCTTGGCTACAGCTGTCCATTAATTATATACGTATAAAACTACGGAGGTCCTGTTCGGAAGGACGGGGGAAAGAGGGGAATGAAGGGACCTAATAAAGCCCATGGCAGTTTCTCTCTGAAGAGAAGCTGAACCTGCAATGCTGAAGTAATTTATCCGTCTACTTTAGAAAAATGTAGATGTTCTAATTCTATATCTAATTATCGAATTAGTGTTATGTCTTTTTGAAGTTTGAACTGTCTTTCTTGTAATTGCCCTCTTATTATTATCACTGGATGCTCTTTTGTGTTCCAATCATATGCTTTCTTAGCTCTTCCAACCGCGAAAACTGCAAAGGAAGTTCATGGAAAGGGAAAATAGAAAAGGAAAAAAAAATATAGAATGTCACATTAGTTTTTGAAAAGATGAGCCCCTTTTTATTTTAGTCCTTTCTACTCTTAGCACAAGTATGTGTGTTTTTCATCATTTGTTTATTTTGAAAGAAAAAATATTAGCAAAAGAAAATAATATGATAATGGAGGACAAGATAAGTTCTAGAATAACAATAGGAAGATTACAAACTTTTAGTTCGGAATAACTTTATATAGTGTGGAAGAAACACAAGGTATGAACACTTTTTCTTTTTTCTTTGTTTTTCTTATTTTTATTTTTATGATTTTGCATCAGGACCCACTGTCTAGTTTACTAAAATTTACAAAGACCTTATAAAAATAATTCTCCCACAAATATGCTAAAGAAGAAACTTACTTATATTAAAAAAAATAATAATAATCTAGCAGTACAGCATTTATGTTTATATCATATGAGCCGAAAAACAGAGGAAAAAGCTTATGGACTACATTTTTGCTAAACTATATGCATGAAACGAATCAATCTTTCCACGGTCATGGAAGAAACAAAATTCCCTTGATGGCATAAAAGCAATGTTTACACCATCATATGCTAAAAGTATAAAGCAATACTAAACATATTGATTATTGAGGCAGAACATAGGTTGTCAAATACGCATTTGGTAGCAGGTATGCACAACCTAGATCATGAAAATTGGCTGCCAGCAAATCAATTGATCAATTCTCTATCCACAATTGACCATTCTCAAATAATCTGTTGAAAAAGGACTAAATGTAGAGCTGCGAAAAGATGGTGTCTGGTGCCCTTGAGACTTGGCTTGAGGGCAAGGTAGCATTTCTTTAAGTCTTCAAGTTTATCCGTATCAGGGACGAACAAACTGGAATCAGAAAATGTATGGTTGCCTGAAGTTGCTTGCCATCCACCACTTTCCCTTTTATTCCTGACTTGGATGTTGTTTATATATGACACACAACCGCAGCGAATCACAGTCTCGTGTCAAAATTTTGGATGGAACAGTATGCACAGTTCCTCTGAAATCAGTAAAGACTACACAGATCAGCAACTAGTAGAAACAAGAAATCCAAATGTTAACATATAAGAAATAGAGATGCTTTCAGAAAACGTTACCTTGAAATTAAGCAGGAGATATATTAGTATGGCATGCCTGTTACCTCATACACTTCCTAATATATGCAATATCTTGGTATAAACATTATCCCCGCTTCTGCAGTTTCCAAATGCAGCCCCATTTCGCATCTTTGCTTTCATCTATAGATTAATGCAGGATTGTGTAACCTGTTAAAAGCTATAAGAGATCTGTAGTAATCAACCCTAAGTAGGCAAGTTTTGAATATAATCTAGCTGCATTAAAATTCTATCCCACATTCATAAGATGAGCAAATATGCTGTTAAAACAAAACAATGTATTTTCAATACTCAGTGACTACCTTACCAGTCAGAATTATATATTGCAAAAGAAAAGAGAGTGATTGCAGGCAATATGCTCAGAAGTTTCCTTTCTCTTGAGGATCATAATCATATGCTTCACCAGCTTTCACAAATCTACCTTTCACACGCTTCCTAGTATCAGCTCTTGCTTTGCGAGATGCATATCTTATTTGTTTACAAAACCTGAACACAAGAGATGTGCCAACTCCATTAGGCATCTGTACCAGCCTAAAGAAAAAGCTTTCCGAGATGTAATTGTAAGCACAATGCATGAGATCATAGTAGTTAAAAAGATGGTTCTAGGCACATCTGGTGACTTATCAATCTAACTATGTGCATCAATGCATGAATGTCAATGTAGATGGGCATATGTGTATTAAGAGTTGCATGGAGTATACCGACGTTATGTCTTTGAATAATATGCATACAAAGAGTGAAATGCACATACGTCCGAGTTTTCTTTTTCTCGTGGTATCTCATTTTAGCTTTATCCCTTGCTTTTGGGCATTTGGCCTCGTAATTTGGTTCCCACCGGCTTTCACCTGTCAGGAACGTGGGTGATAACCCACAATCTCGATAATCAGGGGCACTATTTTCACCACTAATAGTTGATAACGAATGTGATGTGCTTGAATGAGCTTGAGGCTGAGGATATCCTAGATTGATGTTTTTGTTGCAGCTCAGATTCATAAGTATAGAATTTGCATTGTTGTTAATGGTCTGCACCATGTTAGCCGACCCACCAGCCCTGGATGATTGAAAGGCTAGATAATCTTGTTGAAATGATGAAGATGCCTGAAAAAATCATTTGGGTCCTAATCAATTTTTTGCATCACTGATAGATAATGATGTTATTATGGAACAGTAATGAATGAGAATAAAATTTGTGGGATAACCTCCATAGCATTTTCAACAAGACCATTAGGTTCCATCATTGATATGTTCTTTTCCATTAATAGACGGTCAATTTCTCCATCCTCAAGATGGTATCTGGCGGCTTCTTGAGAGTAATCAAATATTTCATCACCACTTTCAAAGTATATTTGAAGATCATCCATGTTGAGACATTCACAAAGATCATCGCCATCAAGAATTCCAAGATCCTTGCATTTAGGACATCCCTGCAGCTCATGAGTTAATTTTTCTTTTTAGGTACATGACAGCACAGAAGTTGAACTTAAGATCTCTTCCAAACTACCCAAGTCTCTCATTGATAGACCACATGTTGTGACTTATTTTAAAACTTGAAAAAAAACTTGGATTTCTTAGGAGAACTGATCAAACATACAACGAACGTCACAATCCAAGTTTGATAGTGCAAGTTCTCAGCTCTTTTGTCATTATTATAGTACCTCTTATTTCCCCCTGTGAAGTGTGAAATAACGAAATAGACTATTTAAGTATTTATAAGTCAATCAACTGCCCAGCATTCTTAAAAATTAGAATACACATATTACTGACCAAAACAAACCAATAAAAGGTCATCCATACCTTTGGCAGGTCCGAGTCAAGAGGAAAGAAAAAAGGGTGATCTTTGCCGGATGACAGGTGATTTGGATTTGGTGGCACAATATTAGAAGATTGCCCCATCCAAGGTTCATATTTGACACATGCTTCTATTTCATTCAACTTGCCAGTCACCAAACCAAAGGAGGCACCATAATCTGGTTGCTCATTCTTAGGCAATGTGCTAAGTGATCCACAACCAGTAATATCAGGACCACCTGGACAAGGAGCGTCAAGAACAGAGGACCATATTTTTGAGATCTCGGCCGAAGAAGGACAACCCGTGTAAGAACTCAATGTCTGATGCCTATGTCCCAATACTGAACAGCCATTTGGGTTCCGGTCACAAGATTGACATAGAGACATTTTATCATACATGCAGCGGGCAATTGCTGGCTGGGAATTGCACTTATCACACAAGAGAGAACGAGGATGACGATGTGACAAAGCATTGGCAGAGTGTACATAGCCATCGCAATTCAAGCAGAGACGAGCAGAATCTAACTTGCAGTATACCACCGCTCTCACAACCCCACAAAGATCACACAGAGGTTCCATAATCGTCAAATTCACTTATTCAACACCCTAACTAAAATAAACTTTATTTTTTGATATCAGAGGGCGGGAATTCAGGTTTATTTTTATTCTAATCCTCCGATGCTCGGAGCTCCTAACCCTTCAGACATCAAAACAACATCACAAAATAACAAAACACCCATTTAGAACACGAAAACAAAATCAACCATTCCTACAGAATAACTCCAAATACACTTATTGTGCATACGGTGAAAAAAGAGAAAGATGCGAGCTTTATAGATACTAGTTCAGAGATGCTGAATTCCCGCCCCAGAATGAGCTTGCACACAATCAATCAAGATCAAGAAACACAGAATCCATAGATAATAGGCACAATGCAGGTTTACGGAGAAATATTTTTCAAACAGCACAAGTAATATGCCTTTCTTTTTCTTTTTGCCGGGATTGCAACGCGAAAGAACTAGGTTGAGTTTGGTGAAACCACCAGGGAGTTCTCGTAGTAGGAAGTACGTTAATTTTATACATGACCTTACAAGAATCCTGGTTTTGAGGGTTGCCTGCCACGTGGCAAAATCTGGGCTGAGAAAGTGATCGTTCGGCTGACGTGGAGGTGGCTCATCGTGGGAAACTCGGAGTGGTCAACCTCTTTATTCGGACACTAATACTAGCAATGCGGCATAAGAAAAACGAGCCCGTAAAATTTTACCAAAAATAGTAGCTAAAGTATGCTATTATGTCTAGGTTGATGTGATTAAAGTCATGAAATATATGATACGTTGATTATAATACGTTTAAAAAAAGTATATACTTTTAAATTAACTTTTCAGTAATCATGAGATAATTGAAATTTCAAAAATCATGTGTTATAATGGGTAAAATACAATTTTTATATAGTGACGTAACCTATTTTGTAACGTGATATCATATTATTTATTTTTGGTATTAAAATTTAAATTTAGAATTAGGATATGGAATTCGTTCTTTTATTTGGTTGACCGTTTAGAATTATATTTTTAATTTTGTACACAAATTTTATAGAATTAAAAATAACTAATAAATGTCCTTTCTCAATTCTTATCCTTTATATCAAAAATTGTAATTTTTAAATTTAAAATTGGAGTGTAACTCTTTTACTCATAATACATGTTGTTCTTTTTTGTTATCTAATTATTGGGTCACTTTTTCAAAACCTGCTAAAATTTAACTAAGTCACATTGGAATAGGTCATATTTTATATTTTAAAGAAAAATAAAAAAAATTGAGATTTAAAATCAAAAAGAAATTAAATAAAATATTTAAGATTTAGAATGTAAAATTTATATTTTAAAAATTAATCATAACCTAAATTTAATTTAAATAACATAGAAATAAATAATTAAAATAATATAACATTTATATAATGAATATGCAAGATTTATGCCTCTATATGATATGACATATATTTCATATAAGCATGTATATGTGTATATATATATAAAACATTTATGCAACATAACTTCAAAACATAATATTTAATGTAGATGCATGATGCTACATGTATACACAAAAATACTAACATAATATTACATATACAATTACATATTAACATGTAAAATTTCAAAAGATGTAAAATATATATACTTGATATAATAGTGTAGATGCACTTATACAAACACATATAAGCATTTTATATATGCTTACAAATAGAAAAATATAAAATTATATACGCATATATGTTTATGCAACACAATAACATTGTATTCATAAATATACGTTTCTACACATACACATATACTTGCATGTGAGTGCATAGATACAATTAGGGATTGAGCTATGTTGAGTTGAAGGGTTTAAATTTGATGTATTTGGTATTAAAGTATAATTTTGAACCTATTGAAATTACACACATATCTTAAAAGATTGGATTATGATATTTTTAATTAATTGATGTTTTAATTTGAACCCATTTAGACTCACACATGTATTATTTATATAATTTTATATTTAATATATGTATACTCTTGATACACATATGTAAATAGTAGTTTTATAATAAGGGAGTAGGATATAATTGAGTTCATAAGTTAATATGTTATTTTAGTTAGGTCTTGAACAATTATCCTTAAAAACACTATAAAATTCTTGAAATATTGTTAGATAACATAATATTTATGTTGCTATATAAATATTATTTTTTTACAAATTGGCATATATAAATTTGTATACTTCATCAAATAAACATTTTTGCCTTCAAATTGCTCTATGGATTTGTTTATTAAACTATCATGATGTTATTAAACGATGGTATTTTTTTTTTTAGTGTAAATAAGTAAATTGAAATGTCCTCATAGGTAGGTAATGACGTTGATATTAATATGGAAAGTAATATTTAGTACAATACTCATTTAAAATTAAACAAATTAAACTTACTATTAAATTTAAGAAAGAAAGAATGATGATATTGTAATTTAATTCGAAAGTTTAACAGAAAAATGAGAAAAATGCACTTTTGTTTCTCACTTTTTACAAAATTATCATTTTGGTCTTTCAATTATTAAAATGTCCAAAATAATCTTTTATTTATTTAAAAATGTTACACTTGATCCCTTATTTTTTAAAAAAAAAATCAGATATAGTCCCACAAATTTAGGGTTTCTAGTTTGACAAAAGAATTAAATTTGGTAATATTTTAAAAAGTAAATGTCTAAGTTTGACATTTTCTAATAAGTGAGGGACCATTTTAGACATTTCAATAAGTGATGGATCAAAAATGCATTTTTCTTTAGAAAAAACTTTAATTTTTAAAAATATAATATCAAAATATAATTTTTAAAATAAAATTAAAAAAAATTTGCCCCTATTGACTTCAAGTCATGGGTCCACCACTAGACATAATATTGAATACGCATAATGACATTATATCGCATATGTATACATTCATGCAAGCGTAAGCACGCAACATGACATCATATACTTATAATATTATATCATATTTACGTATAAGTTTATATGTACACAAACACAATATCATATCATAGCATAAAATCTACTATGCACATGTCGGCATGTGTGTTTATAACATTACATCGTACATGCATATCAATGACGGAGGGAGAAAATTTATATGAGGGGGACCAAATTATATTATAATATATCATATTTTTTTGTAAAAAGTTCATTTTTACTACCTATATATATATATATATATATATATATTGTATTAAAATTAAAAGTTAATAATGTGGTATACACATTATTTGTACAACACATTAATATAAAACATAAAAAGAAGTACAAGTTTCAAATGAATCTTATTTTATACGATATATTTTAAGCAAAACCCCATTTTGGTTCCTCATTTAGTATCTTATTCCCATTTTGGTCCCTCACTCCTTCGAAAATGTATTTTGGTCCCCTACTCATCTAAATATCCACCATTTTGGTCCCTCAGTTATCCTACCATCTAGAGAATGCTGACATAGCTCGTTAAATAATGGCGTAGCCCATTAATTGATGACATGTACCAAACTGTAATATATTCCTTGCCATGTCATCTACCACCTATGAATTAAGTTTCAGCTCATCCAAACACTACTTAAATCCCACCCACTCTTTTTTGTTTCTTGGCCAAAGAATTACCTAGCCTACAAAAAATGCAATGCTACCCTAGTGTTTACCAAAGCCATAGTTTCTTGCTGTAGTCATCGTGCCACCTCGTCACTCGTCATCTGTACTGCCATCGCACCAGCATTTGTTGATGTTGCCATATCACTGTCATTTGTCTCTGTTGCAAATCCCATCTAATTTTTGAAATGCGTTGTCATTGCAGAATAATTTCTGCATACTTGTTATCTGTAGCTCAGTAACTTGTAATCTTTATGCTACAGCTTTTCTTTTTTCTTCGGCATAAAAAATGAAAAGTTTATGTTTTTCCTATTACTCTCATCTACAACATTGTTATGCCACCTTTAAGTAATTGATAAATAATTCTGAAATAAGTGTATAACAACTAGCTGAGAGGTTTTTCTTTTTAGTTAATTGTTACAAGTTTAGCTAACTTTAGTCCTTCAAAATTTTAGTATCAAAATGAATTCAATCAAAAGTTGAAAGTTGAAACATTGTACATATCCAATGTTGGATGCACACTCTTTCTTCATGTTACTTTAGGAAGGTAAATCTCCATTTGTTCTTTAATGAATGAATATCTTTTCATTTGGAAAAATTTACAGTCAAAACACAACAAATGGAATTCATTTGTTGTCATAGAAAGCTACCCTGATATTGAATTTATTACTTTAGCATGTTTTGATGTTGTTCTATCATAGTTAAATTGAGTAATTACATAATAACCAAAAAAAAAAAAATTGATTGATAGGTAATGCTAATTGTCTATAAATTGCTTAAGGTTATAATTTCATATTACACCTTTGGGTATAGTGTTGGGAAAGGTAGTAGTAGGAATCAAATAAGTATAATGTTGAACATTTTTATTAGATGTATGCCAGACTGTTTGTACGCTGCTGCCACTTTGGAGTGATTAGTTAAAAATGACAAGGAAGGAAATCCACACACATTTATTAGCTAAAAATTGTTTAAATGAGATAAAGCTTTAACATTCTTTACATTAGGGTGTTTAGATTCCTAATATTTGCAAGACCTTAATGATCAACTTTTTCAAGGTTTTGAGCTGTAATTTGTTGATTGGCAAATGCATATTGCAACTTCTTTGATTAGGTGAAAGACAAGGCTAATTGTTTAAGTTGTGAGAAAGAGAAATTTAAAGTTAAGATATTGCCAAGTATGGTGGCTATCACGGGTAAATGTAATGGTGTCTAGTAATATGTAGGCTATAATATAACTTCTATTTCAAATTTTGTGATAGATGTAATGTTGTCTTGTTATATGTATAGTGTTTCCTAAATTATAAAGAATTATATGGTTGTAATGTTTTTTATTGGATAAGATAGTGAAATATGCTATGTTCTTCTAAAAAAACAATTATAAATTTATGAACTAATTATGTGAAGTTAAGGGAAGGAACTTAAGTTTGAAACAAAGTGGCATTATATTATTGAAGTTCAAAGAAGAATTTCATAATGAAATACGCAATGTTCTTTTGAAAAGAGTGTGGATTGATGAACTGATTATTTGAAGTTCAAGGATGGCATTAAAGTATGAAACAAAGTGGCATTATATTATTGAATATACCATATTGTTATTATAATTTAGTTCTTGATGATACTAGCGATGTATCTTCAACTGCATAAGAGTTAGACCCATTTTTGCATGTATTACTTCCATTATTCATATCATGGTTGTTAAGTTTTGCCTTAGATCAATTTCAGTTCATAGTTATATCTGTACTACCAAAAAGGTTGCTATTTATGATATCTTGATAGCATGTTTGATTCATATCTTTAGCAAAGTGTAAAATTCAATGGGGGAATGTTTCAAGATCATTAAAATTCATATATTTAGGATCAGTGACTAAAAGATTTGACAAAAGCTTGTAAGATAAAGAGAACAAAAAGTTATTAGACAAATATAATGAATATACTAGAATAAAACAAATTTCTTGACATTAACATTCCTAAAATATATGCCCATACAATATGCACCATTCCCATAATATATTCCTTGACATTAAATTTCAAATCATTGACAGATGTACATTAGAGCTTATTCAAAAAACATAATACAAGTATGATGATGTCTATGACAGCCACAACTCATGACAATATCTTAACTAAATTTGTAGTATAAGAACACCTACTGAGGCAAGTAAGAAATAAACTAATAAAACCTAAATATGCCAAAATATTCCCACAAAACTTAGACTTTTGCCATCATCCTTTTAACATTACTATACTACTCAATAGGAAGCAGTCAATTAAATTTAAAATATCAACTTCAATAAACATCAATAACACACTTAAAAAAAACGATGTTAAAATACCAACTGAATCAACAAGAAATCACAACAACCCTTTATAAGAGCATATTAAAGACTAACTTGAACAAATGACAACACCACACTAAATTTCATAAACTTCAAAAGTGTTTGATAAATTATAAAACATCTCCCTAAAGTGTACATTTACAATTCTCAATAAAATAGATCTAAAATGTGTACAAGGGAAGTCTACCCAAAAAGTGTACATCTCCAATTATTAATAAAACATCTCCAAAAAGTGTCTAACTAAATATAAAAAATACATAATCTAAGCGCATATTCATGATATTGTGTTTCATTTAGTTGACAATTCCTACATTTCCATTTGGTGAGGTGCAAACCCTATCCTTGTACTAGTGTTCACTACACATACATGTAAGAAGTGTTAGAGCTAATGTTTTATAGTGGCATTTAGTTTGTTAATTTATTTTAACTAGTATATTAAACTACACATACAAGGAAATAATTAGCCTACAACTACACCTTCTTGCATAAAAATTTTATCTTATGTTATATTCATTTCAATTACATTTTAACTACATTTTAGCTTTCAAAAATGAGAAACTTAAGTGTAATCATTAATTAGTTCTATTAGTTCTAATAGAACTAAAGTTTTATTATGCTACAAAGTGCATCACTCTTATGTTACAAAGTGCAATATAATTTTAATACAAATGTCTTTTTTAACAATAAATAGTTGTTACTCTTATACTACTTCATTATAGTTGTCAACAGTAAGTATCTAGAATATTGCTACTCAAACCTTTAAAATATAGACATTTGTTGGAACAACTTCGCACTTAAGCTAAAATCATAAACTACACATCAAAATGTCAAAAGTTCATAGAGTCACATTCTCAATTCAAAAAGTTCTAAGTCATAAATTGAATAATCACAATCTGTACAAGCCAAAAGAAAGATTGGGAATTAGAGTGGCAAAAAGGAAATCTGAAAAAGCATAGGATCTGCAGTTAGTATTAAATAATTGAAAGACTATAACTTCATTGGATTTGTGTTAAATAGGACAAAGACAATGAAATTCTTCTAATATGTTTCACAAATAGTATTGAACAATTACAGCAAGAGCAAGTAACAATTAATTATATTTTTTATATAAGAAATAAATATATTATATCAATATAGAGAAAAATAGAATTTATGTTTCTCACTTTTAGCATTAAGATTAGTTTGGTCCTCAAAAAATGGAAAGTATTAAAATGTTCTTCCAAAGATGAAACCTATATAAAATGATGGTCTTCCAAAGATCAAAATGATCCTCTAGAAAGACTAAATTAGTTTACCTTTCATCCTTAGAGATCATTTTGATATTTTCCATCTTATAAGGACTAAACTGATCTTAAAGTGAAAAATAAGAAACTGAAATTGTATTTTTCTCAATCAATATTTAAACTATCAATTATACTATGATATTTTTTGTGATATAAATTTTTTATTGTTAAAATCATATATATATATATATATATATATATATATATATATAGGATTGAGGGAGGGGGCCAAGGCATCTCTAGTCCCCCTCCCTTCGCCGCTAATGCATATATATTCATACTCATAAAGGAATATTACTTGTGCACACATATGTTAAATTTGAATTAAATAATTTTTTGAAAACATAATTATTATATATTGAACAATGTGGTGTTACAATCACTAAGAAAAACATTTTATCTTGTCTAAACTAGATTAAGAGAAAAACATTTTCTTAAAAATATTAGTTTTGTATTATTTTTATTACGTGTATATGTGTGTGTGTGTGTGTGTGTATTTGCTTTTTTTATAATACTTATCACCTATCTACACTCTAGAATTAGAATTCAATATGGAATTGTAACTTTATGTTTTAATTCTTTATATGACCCAAACATGAACTTTAAAATTCTAAATCAATTTTAGGAATTGGAATTAAAATTCTTGTTATAATTCCTTGTACCAAACAAAGCCTTAAGTTTTTTAGTATTACAGCATATTAAAGTCATTTGACTTAATGTCCCTAAATTTGAAGCAAAATCTCTAATTTGTCATATCTAAGTTTAAAATTTCAAAGGTACTCTAGTTTTGATTCAAAATTCATCCTTGATTAACCATCATTAAAATAATTAGAGGAAAGAAATTCACTTTCATCTAACTAATCAATTTTACAATGTTCAATTGAAACTAAGGTGAGTTTGAAAGAAATCCTTGATTCTCCTTAATGGATTTCAAAATAATAACCCCTATTGAAGACCTAACACCCAAATTAGTCTCTAATTGGTCTTCCTTAAAGTAATCCTAGCCAAATTTGATTTTAGATAAAAGATAGGGTGACATTTAGATGTATGAGTCAAGGCTAGGATGACATTGGGGACAAATTTTAAACATGGGTCCCAATTAAATTTAGGATTTTTAATTGGTAAAATGAGAAATTTGGATCAAATTAAGGGAAACACAGAATCACATTACTCTCACATGCCAAATAACTCACATGACACCATATTGCAGACTTTAAAATTTGGAAAAGAAAAAAAAAAACAAAAGAATGGCTGAACTAGATAACAGGTAGTTATATTATACCTTTTTATAATATATTTAAGAAAAAATAATTATTTACTCCCTATAATTTACCTAATTTTACAAATTAGTCCTCATACTTTATTTTTTTTAAATCACTCATCATTGTTTCAATATTTTTCAAATTAGTCACTATTGTTTATTTAAACCATTAACACTGTTTACTAATGTGGTAGTTGCCAAGCCATGTAAATGGATGGCTAATAATTGAAGAGAGTAGAATGAAACGAAGTGAAATGGTAGGATTTATGCCATGTTCTTGTTTGGGAGTTTCATACAGGAATGAGGATGGTCGTTAATGAAATAAAGTGGCTTACATATTATTTTTATAGTATTAGCTTTATAAATAAAATGTAAGCTTTTAGCTAAGAAGGATATTATAATAATTATATCATTAAGCCCTTTTATTCCATCCTTTAAACTCCAAATTAGAGAGACAACAGAAATGAGATTTTGGATGGTAAAGAATGACCTTGAAGTTTTTCCTTTGCCATTCTATTCCATCCCAAAATAAACTTTTAAACATGCATTCACCTTAATTTAGCCATTCCATTCCTTTGCCATCCATCCAAACATAGTTATGTAAACCTATAACATCTCTCTTTTAACTTTCCTTGCTCACTTGCCCTGTTTCATGTCCATCACAGTAGGGTTTCTTGTTCTGCTCATTCTCTTTTATTTTATTTTATAATCATTCTAGCCTTGATTCAATTGGTTTCATATATTAAACATATTCATCAAGTTATCTCAAGAAAGGTAGAGAAGCTGTAAGTAATTTAAGAAGCCTAGAAGCAAACTAAATAATACAAATAAGGTTCAATATATTGCATAAAATAATGAAATGTGATTCTTGAATAGTGAACTTGCTTCTAACAAACTATATGCCAAGTATAAATGGAGTCCTTCAGTGTGGTGTTGGGCGTAGATGGACCAAGTAATGCTTATTTCACCCTTATTTGTATCTAACCCTAACTTATTCCATACAGTTTATGAAGCATCCACAATGTTAGTCATGCACAATGGTTAAAATGTATGTTCTTTGTCACACTTATGCACTGAATCACACTTTGTCACCACCATCACCACCATGCTTCTCCCTTTCCTAGTTGTGATTCTAATCTTCTTTCCATACCACAACCAGTTGTTATACCAGTTTGTGGACAAAGGCCGCCACTTAATATGGCAAGGGGTGGTACAAGTGGTTGCATGAGATCGAAGTTATTAAGGATGAAAATAATAAGTGTGTTAAAAGGGACAAAAGTAGAGGAGTTAAAGCTATTATAAAGGCAGTTGCTTCTACCTCTAGTTGTGTTGCAAGTATGGGTTCCAAATCAAAGGTCATCGTCACATTTACCATTGATGTAAATGAGTCACTCAACATAATTAATTAGAGTTTGACATGGACCACAGCATAAAGATGCATCTATGTTGTGACTATGACTCTAAGCAACACTAAAAAGGATACAATGGCAATGAAAAGGCTAAGTATATGAAAAAAGCCAACACCAAACATCAGGTTAAATTTTCAAATCTGCTATAGGAGAATAAGGTTGTTTCATCTTATTACATCCAACAATTGATTTTTCATTCAACCTTACATGCTTGTAACTAATGCCCATGTGGGAAAAATTGCCAAGTAATTAATGTCGTCAATGGCCTCTTGGATTTTGTTAGGAGAGTCATTAGCAGGTTAACAGTGTCTTAATAGTTTTTAATAGTAGGGAGTTATTTGCAAAAGTTAGAAATTATAAGGAGCTGTTTGAAAAAAATAAACTATAAGGATCAATTTAAAGATAAGGGTAAACTATGGGACCAAATAATTAATTTTTGCAATATTTAATTAACTTTCAAATATCAAATGTTAAATCTAAAATTTTGAATTCTAAAACCTTAAACCATATTTCTTGGATTACCGATTATAGTTCAAGTTAAAACTAAAATCCTAAAA
The DNA here is from genome assembly GCA_037074485.1 of Delonix regia. NCBI lineage: Eukaryota > Viridiplantae > Streptophyta > Magnoliopsida > Fabales > Fabaceae > Delonix > Delonix regia. Next base: position 8,093,757 of record CM073455.1, read on the forward strand.
ATTAATCAAAATGAGGCAAAATATATAACCTTGAACTTTAGATTCAAAACTAAAATTCAAAACCCTTGATTCTAAAATAAAAAAACACTAAATCTCCAAAACCTTGACACTCAAATCATAAATATGAAACCCATTACTTTAAGTTCTAAAGCCAAATAAACCATATACCATGAAACTGAAAATTAAGATTTAAATCCTAAATATTTATCTCTAAACCCAATTGTTAAATTCTAAACATGAAAAAAATTATATCTTACATAACAAAATTTTTTTAAAAACCTAAATTTAAATCAAAAAATTTGAACACTAAATTAGATATCTTAAATCCAAAACTTAAAACTTGTAATCTGAAACTCAAATTATAAGTTCAAGAATTACAACATAAAACTTAAATCTTAAATTGAAAACACTAAACCATACACCTTAAAGAAAATATTAGTCGATATTAACATACTTATTTATCATCTGATGTGATGTGTTAGTTTAATTTTATAGTTCAAAAAGAAAAGTGAGAGCCTCACACATAATGACAAAATTTTATTGACATAATAATTTAATAAGACAAGCACATCACATCAGTTGTCATGTAAGTATGTTACTACTAACCAATATTTTCTCATATACCTTACCCCTAATTTCTAAACCATAACTTCCTATAAAAACTAAACCATAAACCTCCCTTTAAAAAAATCTCAAACCATAAAATTTTAAGCCCTACACACTAACTAAAAAAAGAAAACCTTAAATCCTTAAATACAATACCTAAAATAATTAATTTAAAACCCTGTCCACTAAATAAAAAACCTAAACAATAAAACCTTTGCCCCAAACACTTAATGTCACAATGTTTGGATAGGTGGGTAAGAAGGGAATGACAATGAGTAGAATGACTAAATTAAAGTAAATGTAAATTTGGAAGTTTATTTTGGGATGGACTAAAATGATAAAGGAGGGATTCCAATGCCACACTTTGCTATACAAGACCTTATTTTTGTTGTTCCTTTAAATTGAAAGGTCAATGATGGAAGTAGTATAATTACTATAATATTTTTATTGCTAAAAGTTTACTATACTAGCATTTTATTTATAAGAGTAATATTGAGAGCAATACATATCTTGCTATTTCACTGCCCATCACTTTACTCCCTTCTTGTATTAGCTATTCCATTCCATCATCTTCTAAACCCTCAAACATATTAGTTCCTAAGTGAAACCCTTAAACCATGCATCCTTGACCTGAAGTCATATATATAAAACACTAGGACCTCAACTTTTAACTATAAACCCATAAATCCTAAATAATGAAATATTAAATCTAAAGCCTAAACTCATGAACCTATACATTGACCTTTAAATCCAAAAATAAGACCTTAAGCATTAAATCCATAATTAAAAAAAATCGTAAATTGTAAATTATAGATCTTAAAACCCAAAACCTAAACCATAAAATCTTAGCTTGAATTTGAAATCTAAACCCTTAAATTTGTACCCTTAACCCTAATTCCCATATCCTAGGACATGATATATAACCTTAAATCCTAACATTCCAAACCAAAAACTCCAAAATCACAAATCTTAAGACAAAAACACTAAACCATAAACATTAAAATCCTAATTCATAATACCTAAATCCAAACCCTACTGTGCAAAATTTATGCTCTAAAACCTAAATGCTAAATATAAGTAGTAGATTTCATATTCTAAACTTTAGATTCAAACTCTCTAAAACCTACGAGAGCGGATCCCCTCCTGTTACAAGAGGGGATCTCTCTCTTGTAATTTGAGAGTCATTGGATTTTAGATCCAATGAATCTAAATTTAAAGATCATTTTAAGAAGATAAAATTTTAATTATTTTTTTATAACAAAATATATTAATATTTTATATCTTTATTATACATGATAGTATTTTATTGAAAGAAAAGACTAAATTGCATTCTAAAATATATAGAATAGAAATAGAATAATATCTTGTTGAAAAGAAGTTATAAGATGTAAAAAATAAACTACAAACTATTAAAAACTCTTCATATTTTTTTCTTTAACAAAATACTATTTTATACAAAAAATAAATAAATTTAAGATGTGAAGCACATATCGTAAATTATCACAAACTATTCTTATTTTCAACAAAATACTACTCTATATAAACAAATTAAAATATTAATAAATTTTTATATATTATTATAATTTTTTTATATAAAGAAATTTTGAATCAATTTACATTATCAGATTTTATTTGATGTTCTAAAAGCCGCACTCAGTGGAGGTGATTCAGATTCCAAAACCTACCCAATATTCATAAACCTAGACCCAAAGTCTTAAATTACTAGACCTAAAAATCTTAAAATACAAAACCCAAAATCGTACACCAAATGACTATTATCCCTAAACCTATACTTAAAACCCTAGAACTTGAACCGTGAACCTTAATACCATACATGACCCTTGAAATAAAAATCCTAAACGTTAGGTATTAAATCATAAATTTTGTACCTTAAATCTTAAACTACCTGCCCTCAACCTGAAATGTTGAATCCTAAGCCCTTATACACATATTCTAAACTTTCAAACATAAAGCCATGTATATATGGACATTGACAATTAAACTTCCAACCTTAAATATAAATAGCAAACCATAAATGCTAAACCATTTAACCTTGATCCATAAATCATAAACTAAACTCTAGATCCAAGACATGAAGTCTTCAAATTTGGAATAAACTTTCATTGAGGGTAAAAAAATTGCATGTTTAGTCAATTCAACCATTAAAAGATATTTATAATCATTTCACTAAAAAAAAAAGTTCAAAATTCATTAATATGATATGATCTTGTTGTGAGCTATGATAATAATCAATTTAATCCATTAAACGATCATATTCATGTTTTTTTAAATTTAATGTCAAACTAGCCATCATCATTGTTTAAAGACTAAATTCATGAGACATGCATTTTTTAAGGATCTAAATAGAGGTTTACTCTTCAAATTCGCTATGCTAAGCTACGATTCTACAATTATCGTTGACATGCGTGCATGTGATGGATAGAGTTTAGAGCTCCGAGAAGTGATCTTTTTAGGCATTATCTTTTCAACTTTGTTGGACAATTCTTCAACTTTAGGATGCAGCACATACTGTGTCACAACAAACGTGGTGAAGTGCACAAGAAAAAAGGCAGGCCTGTGTTTGAAATGTTGAAAGTTAAATATTCTTTTTTCTCGAGTTCGATCATCAATTCTGAAAATCGATGAATACCTGACTGGGCATATTCTCGTAATGATTTTCTCCCGTTAAATCTATCTTCCATTTCTCATTTCTTTCTTCTGAATTATTCATTATCTTAAAAATATATCTAATAAAATGATAATATATTTTTTAAATTAGTTTTCTAGTTCAATTCAGCATAAATATGATTTGTGTAGGAAAGTTTTTTTTTAAAAAAACTAACTTATTATTTTATAGTATAAACATGATGAATTAAAATATGCGCTGAGATGACTGTTTATTTTAAATTTTAATTTTATATGTAACTTTATTCTATATTTTTAATTTTTAAGAATTTATCCTTCTTAAATTGTAAAAAATTATTTTTCTTAATTTAAATCATTAATTGAAAATTTGTTATCTTCTTTAAAATAAAATTTTAGATCCCTTCCCGAATATGAACGAGTATGTGTTGCCATTCCATATTAAAATGTGACATTGTTTTATAATTATGAGCCATTTCGCTGTCCAACTTCTTGACAGAGGAGAGTGACTGCAATTTGTATACAGATTAATGCCTTTCTTTGAAGTTATAACTGTGTCTCTGGGTTGGAATTTAATTATAATTAATAATTACTATTCTTTTAAAGCTTTGGGATGGAACACTACAAATCACGTTTGAGTGCGAAAGCGCACATGCCTTTCAAATTTGGGGAACCCACGTAATTTTAAATTAGCCCTGCAAATTCTTAAATTTGCAACATCGGTCATCTGACAATTCAAATATTACGCGTTTCTTCTTCGCCTTCGTTCTTACTCAAACCCGCCATCAATCTTCTCCGCCATGTGAGATGCAGATCCAGCCAACCACAGAAGTCATAATCTTACCTTACGCATAAATTATCCAATAATCGGAGCCATTGTTTTTCTCACACCAATCTCTCCTGATCAGGTTGCTATCTGCTATTTGTTGATCTCTTCTCCGTTGTATCTTGTTTTTGTCCTCTTATGCATGATGTAATTTGCTTTTAGTGTATCTCTCTGGTTTCGGATGAATGTTCTCATGGTTAATTCCATATTTGATCTCGTACAGTTTGTGGGAATTTTCGGATTTGGGCCTTGACTGGCACTAGTGAAGTTAATTATATGATAGTTTTCAGTGACTTCTGACTGGTGAGGCGATTATTCTGTCCGTCATTGTTATCTTAAGCATCAATCGCTGTGGTTCTTGAACCGTGATTCTTGTAGTTTCAACAGAATCATCATTATATGTTCGTAGTGGAAGTTTTGTTATGCTTTGATATACTGACTGGTAGAATACAGGTAATTTTGGTCGCTTACAATAGTTTTATCTAGTAAATTGTGACTGATTCATTACAGTTATACTAAACAGACTGAGACTTGAGAGTTCCTGCGTTTCGTTTTGTCAAAATTATCAGAGCAGATGTTTGTCTAAATTTGCCTATCGCAAAGACATTACAGACGGAGGTACCAGAAAACAGGTTGGAGGAGACCCAAAAAAGTGAAATTTGGTGGTTCTGTCAATGCACCTAGGTGGTTTTGGTCCCGTTTGGGACAAATTCTTAGAGGATGCTTGGAAAAACCGAGTTGATTTCGAATAGATTTATATAAATTTTATATCTGAGACTAATTATAAATTGGAAAGAATCATGTCAATATTATACTTTAAATAGGATACATTACTCCTACCCCCCTCCCCTTCCCCCTTTTTTTTTTCTTTTTTCTTTTCTTTGGATTTGCAAAGCAACTTCTACTTTGCACATAATTATGTTATTTGTTAATCGATTAATTTTGAATTTATAGTGTATATAGTTATCTGGTATCTGAATTTTGCGAACAATATTCCAGGTTATCAGATATTCAAATTTATTTAGGGATGATTAATCTCTTTGTCTTTTTTTATAGCTTTTCTGCTTTATTTACGTTTATAGTGTAGCTCATGCATACTTGTGTTATGAGGGCTTGTATGTTGTATCATTGTTGATTCACTGTTATTTCCATTCAGGCAAGCTAATCCTACTCATTAATTAATTGTGTGGATGAACCCAATATGAACTTTCATAATAGTCCTTTTATAGTTTTGTTATTCAATGCATCTCCACCTTTCTTTCCTAAAAATAAAATTGGTTTTTCTTATATAGTCAGTGTGTTCATTATAGAATTAATTCTGTTCTTTTGACTTTTGCAGGTTGCCAGGTTCTTGGTAAGTGGAGGAGCTACCAGCACAACTGCATCTTTGTTTTCTGTTTCCATCTATGTTTGGAGGTCTTGTGATTCCTACTAATAGTCCGCACTTACGGAAGTCTGGAAGCAGAGCTGTTGTTTCTGATCTTGGTAACTTGGTTTATAAGTCCATGATTGGCTAGCTTTGTTACTATTTAAACTTTTTCCTAAATGCATTTCTCTCTGTACATCTTATAATTGTGTAATTCCCAGATGCAAGTGAAGCAGAAAATGGTGTTGATGAAGGTTTACTGCATTCGTTAGAATTAAATGATTTGAAGGGTGCTACAACACCGATGAGTGCTTCTGCAATAATGCCCTCGCCTATTTTACTATGGAGATTCAAGGTTTAATTTTTTCTTTTTGATGCAGTGGTAACTTTTCTCTAATTATATATATTTTAGACTGAATAAGATGCTATTATAATAAACACAAGATTGAATGTATTCATTTCATTCTTGTGGAGGTACCTTTATCTTAATTCTTCTAGAATGAAAAAGAATTACATAATATATTTGAGCAGAGTCAATTATCAAATTCCTTTTATTTGGAGTTGTATACATTATTATGATCATGAGTTGTAGTTTAACTTTAGGCCTTTTGTGTGTCTTCATTTACTTCTTTTACCCCCCTCCCTTTTTCTTCTGTTCTGGATATTCTACTTCTTCAGAATCTAATTGAGATGTATGTCTAGGTATTACTGTTCCTTGGCTGGGGCTTCATCTGTTGCAAGGTTAGTCTCTTTGCAACATTTTTCCTCAATAGCACCATGAGATGCTTCTAATACATACATTGAGGCATTATCACCCTAACACAGATCTTATCATATTGCCACTATCTCTTGTTGGCTCTATGTCAAAATTGCAGATTGGATGGGATTCTGTCATGAGAATGAGTGCAGACAAGCAGGATTTATTTCTATACGAGGCATTCTTGTATTACAATCCTCTTCTTCTTGCGGTTGGTTCTCTCTCTTTCTCTCTCATTCTTTTTGGTGTGCACTTGTGAGTTTGTTTGCGTCTGCTTTAAAGGGAATGATGCTAAATTTAAATTCTCTTTATATTCTTTGTCTCCTAATGTATTTAATCTTATTTTATATTTCAGACTTTGATGGTATGGCTCTGGGGGATCAACTTATGGTTTTTTGCTCTGGCTGGTGTCAATTATGCAAAAATATTTGATCTTGATCAGAATTATCTTTCTCACAGAGAAATATGGAAGGTAACAATTATTATCAATTTCAATCAGCTTTCATTACCCTTTTTTCTTGTCTTAGTTATTGGTGCTTCAGTCATCTGGTACTGTTATCATATTGCAATATTAATGCATTTTCGTGGCTTTCTTCTCACCCTCTTCTTTCCGTACCCACCCTTCTCTTTTTTTTTCTCTCTTTAATTACTTAGTCTTGAATGCTTGACTGACCTTTTGGACTTTTATGTTGGTGATTGCAGTGTGCCACATGGATGACAATTATTGTTCCAACCAGTATGACAGCATATCTTTATCTTTATTCTCATGGAGAAGTCTCATATGCTGCATCACAACCAGTGTAATAGATGCATCCATCTTATTAGTTGTTGATTATCAACGTTTTATTTCAGTATACTACTATTCACTTATTCTGTCATTGTGATGTTTATTTATATGTTTATACTTTTACTTACTTTTCATTAACAAACTAACGATTGGTGATGATGAAATTATGAGGGAATCCAGTAGACTTGTTTATGAAATGCCAAAATGTCTCTGGTCATGAGCTCTGTTTTTTGTCACTGCCATAAGGTTGCATAGATGTCCTGCATCTAGTTTGTTGGAGCATTATTTTATTGATAAGCCAATATTTCACATTAGATTTGGATGGGGACTCCTATTAAAGTAATGTGAATTATTGAAACAAATATTCTGCATATAGTATACTTTCATCATATCAATAATATATATTAGTGTCTCCAAGGGGGTGTTGCAATAGTTGGGCACTGCATGTTTTATCTTGAAGGTCCTAATTTCAGATCTCATTCGGAGTGGGTCAGGGGTGGCTTATGGGTGGAGAATGACTACCTCCTGTTGTGTAGCCCAATTTTAAATAAGTTTGCTTACAGTGGACAACTTATTTAAGTTCATCACTGGTAGAAAGGAAGTACCTGTTTTTCTGAATCATTGAAGCTGTCTAGCATCAAAATAAATAAGATATTCAACATGCAATTGCCTATATCTCCTTTTTTTTTTTTTAAAAAAAAAAAATTTCAATAAAGAAAGTATAGTTAGTTTCACTCTAGGGTTCTTTTGATGCAGAAAATAAGTGCAGTAATTGTAATTTTTTTAATTACATTTTGTTAATTTGCCTTTGATTTGCAAGTATTTACTTCATGTTTGTGTGTCTTTTTTTCAGCTTGTTGGGATTGTTTTGAATTTGACTTGTAATCTTCTACAGGTGCTTTTGTATGCTGCTGTTGTAATGATTTTGATATTCCCCTTTGATATCTTTTATCTTTCGTCCCGGTATTACTTTTTGAGGACACTCTGGCGTATAGTTTTCCCATTGCAGGCAAGTTTACTTTTATTTGGATATCTTCTGTTAGAACATTGCTGCATGCAGTCATGCACTATCTTGAAATTAATGATACTGAGTGTTGGTGAATGATTTATAGAACTTATTTACTTCTTCTGAGTTCATTGTTCATAAAATTAACAAAAATTATCCCTGCAATTCTCCTTCCCCCTGGCAGCAGTCATAAAAGCATGCAACTAGTGCATGCAGATGCAAAAATACATGCCATTCTAAGTTTAATGAAGTGATCAGTATAGCTGGCTGGACTATGCATAACAAATTAGTCATAATTATGACCTAGTTATCGCATTAAATCTTTATTGTGATAGTGCCATCAACAAAAGAAGCTATTATCATACACGCAGCATATACTTTTACTAACAGAATTACACCCTTAGAAGGGGCTTTGGGTTGAAACTATTTTATTATTTTTATTCCTTGGAGATACTTGAGAATTATTGCAGTACTAATGATTCTTTCTGAGTAGAGAAATATTCTTGTGCTTAATTTCATAAGGTTTGAGCCTAAATTTTACCCATGCTTCATTCCATCCCTTATTAATTGATGTCTTGAGTATTTTTATTGGTAACAACGTTTAAATATGTTCTAATGTTTTCTTCTTCTTTTTATTCTTTTTTATTTTCTCAATTAAAACAGGCAATATCATTCTCTGATTTTTTCTTGGCTGATATTTTAACTTCCATGGCAAAGGTTTGCATCCTCTTCTATTTTTCTCCAATATTTATTTTGTCTCGAGAATCTGCATTTCCTCTTACTTGATGATCCTTTTGATAAATTACTGGCTACATTTACATGTTTGTTTATGCTTTATAATATGTATCTATACTTCTATGTGTATGAACTTGAGCATGCATTTAGGTATGTGCATCATTAAGGGTAGGGAAAATATGCTGAACCCATAAACTTTAAAATTGACATGGCTTGTTCATCTATATTTTGGCTTCTGTTAATCCTCTACTTTGTTTTGTTTGGTTATATTTGCCAATTTTATGCAGGTCTTCTCTGATTTGGAGCGTTCAGTTTGTCGAATGGTCCATCGACAGGTATGATTCTGATAAATACTGAAGTTGATGCATTCCATTGTGTTCAATTGAATATTAATACCATCATTGATGATATTGCCTTTTTTCTGGGATTTATTAAGGTCATACTTTGGTTCTGTTTTTCTTTTTCTTTTCGTGTTGCTTTCTCTTTTTTATGTATACTATATATATTATTAAATCTAACCAACTTGTAATAATCACAAACCCATTTGCTGTCAAGTACTTTTTGTTGACCATTGCCTGATCAAAGTAAATTTGAAGTGGATTGGGGATCTTAGTAATAAAACCTATTTTTGGGCTTGCACCGAACAACTTAAGCTTTTAGGAGGAGTAATTCTTGGAACCTCTTTGATTAAGTGGTCTAGATTTGATCCTTTCTGCCCCATTCTTTTACTGTGATATGAATGTTAGAAGTTTAAGGACCAATTTGATACTTAAGACGCACCAATATTGGTATGCATATCGAATATGACACGATACGCATGATACAACAATTTTTAAAATTTTAATGTACGTGATATATATATATATATATATATATATATATATATATATTCATGAATAAACACATTAAAAAATGAAGAATATAAAAAATTTACTAAGCAATTTATTATATATGATACATTAGAAAAACCATGAGGTAGCTACTTGCTTATACACTGAACCTGAAAAATAATGCACAGAACCCAAAAAATGATGCACAGAATTATATAAGTTAATGCACAGAGCAAATAAAACAAGCAATCTATACACCCCCTGATGCATAGAACAGAACAGAGTAAACGAACAAGGCGAACAATGCACAGAACGAATGAACAAGGACTTTTCTACTTCTAATGTATCTATTCACCCAGAAAATGCACAGAACAAGGTGAACAGAAGAAACAAATGGACCAGAAAGGATTTGGCGCAGCAGAAAAAATGAATTGGAGATGCAGTAGCAGAACAAATTGAATAGGAGTTGAAGGCACAGGTTAAGTTTCGAAGAAAGATAATTTTTTTCCATTAATTTCCTTTTTGATCTGCTAGGTATAGGTTAAATCTGGAATTTTCTTTTGGAGAAAGACGTTCCGGAGCTGTTTTGACATGCATCAGTGGTTTTGAAACGTTTCAAATGTATCGGACAAAAAAAAAAAGTTCTGGATACGTGTATGATACATGTATCCATATCATATACGCATCTAATACGGATACACATGCTCTAGGGACGTATCTGTGCAACCTAGTTTGGTATGTAGTGAACTTAGGAGATCAAATTGAATTGAAACAAAGAGACCAAAAATACTAATTTAACCAAAAAAAATATCTCTTGACTTGTCTCAAAGAGCTTATGCTTTTAGTTATTGGTGCCTTGATGCTGATCATGTGTTGATAGGGACTTGATTTAAGTTAACCTAAGCTGTGAAGTAGGAGAGGATTATGTTAAGATAAGATCTCCCACTTGTAAACTCTCTTTTTGACTGTAGCTCAGAGAGTATAAGAAGTCAGAATTTACGGAAAAAAAAATCTTATAGTGGATATAAATATTTTAATAGAGGTGAATGATGAATTAGTAAATTGGGGAAACTAAAGTTGACCCCCTTGAACTATTGTCTAATTACAGCTTTGTTACATAAAATTTAAAATGTAATACTTTACCCGAACATTAACCATCGTCTAATTTTAACAACTTACAGCCACATGAGGGGCAAATATCACTTGCGTGACCAGAATACATACCAGAAGGCTTCACCCCTTCCCCCTGCCTCGTTTCCCCATTCAACGTGTTTCCCTCATCTCAACCATACCAAACACTGCAATCAAAGGAACATCAAACAAATTGACTTGGTCTTGTTGAAGATCCAAGCTGTTCGAAGCATCTGGCATTAGATATCTGGCTGCTTAAGAGATGGCCATATGTATTCTTTGTCCAAATCCAGATAGAATGAGCCATGGATTCATTGGAGCCAATGGTGCGCCCTTGCAGTTGATAGAGATTGTTGAAATGGCATCAGAGAAGCTGCTGGAATCTGACAAGTTGTTGAATGCCACAAAGTGCAAACTGGTGGCCTTGACGTTTATGAGTATTACATCCATTCCATGAAGTGTAAGGTTCAGTTCATGGAATCTGTGGTCATGCCCTATTTTGAATGGATAGGATTTTGGGTATGAAGTGTTTGAGAGGGGCTTTGATTTTGATTTAGGATTGAAAATTATGAACTTTGGTTCTGTAGTACATGAGCTGCCAGAATGATGTTTGAAATTCTGATGCTTGGGCTGATTGTGAACATGCATAGAAACGAGAAAAATGGGAGAGGTTGAAGCCTTCTTCTGGCTTGTATTTTGGTTAGCCAGTCTACATGTGCCCTTTCCATGGCTATAAGAAATTAAAATTAACATTTGGCTGACTTTTTCACTTTTTTGTGACAACTCAGGAGGGTAAAATTTTACATTTTGAAGTTCTTATACCAAAGCTGTAGTAAGACTATGGTTTTTTTTTTTTTGGGGGAGGGAGCCCGCGCGGGGCCCCGGGGGGGGGGGGGTGGGGGCGCGGTGTTTCAAGTGTAGTTTCCCCTTAAGAATTACTTACTCAATATTGTTGTATGCTTGGGTTTAATGCATTCTGTGGAGGAGTATTTGAAGGGCCTGGATTATCAGACGCCTGAAGGTTTATCTGGTTGGATGGTGAGGGTTTGGTATCTTGTCCTGAAAAGACTACATTTTCCATGTTTTATCCTTTGTGTAACTTTTGAGTATACTGTTCTGATTATTACAGAATCTGATCAACTTCAAGCTTATGATAAATGATTTTGTTTGAATTGTCATTATGTAACACAATTACTTGGTTTTGTTTAATGAATTTATTCACCAGCACTATGGCATGATGAAATGTTGAGAGCTCTGAATATCAGATTTCAGTTTGGGCCCATGAATGTTAATTAGGTCTGTCGTGTGGAGATGAATGAGCCTAATTTGCTGCTGCTATTAATTTTCCTTAACCTGATTAATTATTTTAGATTTTGAAATTTATAGTGCTAATGGAATTTCAAATTAAAAGGCCTCTTTTTTTTTTTTTGTTCTAACTTCAAAAACAAAGAAAAAATCTCTGAGGCAACTCTTCTATTTTGCATAGCAGTTTCGGTTGTTGCAAGGCATTTTTCCTTTCTTTTTATGCTTGGATTGCTTTCTCTTACTGCCAACTTCTGAATTAAGTCAATCATTTATCCTCTACATTTCAGAATGCTGGATCTTGGGATTGTGAGATTTTTGCTTTGTCTATGGTTCTGGTCATGCTTATTGTTACTTGGATGTGGATTTCCTGGAAGGCAGATATGATGAAATCATCTGCCTAGTGCTGTGCCTTCTTAATTGCTGAATTCCTAATAATTTAATATCATTTGCTGTTCCCAGAAATCTCATTAATTATCAAAACACTTTATTATCTTGTTCTAGTTTTACAGAAGATGCGTTGGTTACCTCATATGGGAATGATTTTTAAAAATTCTGTAGGTTGCCACAATCGCCTGGTTAGAAGCTGATTCTGTTTGTGGCAGTCACTCTATTGCAATCCCTTTAGCTCTTGTTTTACCTTACCTTTTCCGTTTAAACCAATGTCTCCGACAGTACAAGGATACTGGGGAGAAAACTACACTTCTCAATGGTAAGAACTCTTGGTTACTGTTATATATGCTCTTTTTTTTTCCTTTCTAAAACTTGTATTACTTACATAAGTATTTGCAAGTTTTATACAATTGATAATTTACATTAGCTTATGAGTTTTTGGCCTCTTAGATATTTACTTAATGTAAATAATGTTTTGTCAAATCCTTGTCATACACAGTTTGAGAATCTAGTGCATTTTCTATCCATTCTGTAACAACTTGTTATGTTTTTCCTAAGATGGTTTTGCTGCATTGTGTCAATTCTAACTGTTTTCTTATGGTTTCAGCTTTAAAATATTCAACTGCAGTGCCAGTAATTTTTCTCTCTGCCCTCAAGTATCACGTCTTTCCTGATAGTTGGACAAACATGTATAGGCCTCTCTGGCTTCTCTCAAGTGTCCTGAACTCATTATACTCTTTCTACTGGGATGTGACTCGAGATTGGGACTTGGGGTATGTTAAATATTTGTCTACCATATTTAATATTATCTTTTGAATCTAGCTTTTAACTGTGGAAAAATTGATGCTGCTGTCACAGAAAGTGATTTTATATCTTGTCCAAACATCAATAAAATGTAAGAAATGGCTTAAAAGCACTATTGTCTTGCACTGCAGCATGGCCAAACAGGTGCAAACTACTGCATTAAGTGCTAGGGCGTTGAGTTGCAAGTTGATTATGTCTTAATTTTTTTGTGATATTGTAGTTGGAATTTCATTTCTGTACAGACGTGTACAAAATTTAAGTTTGTGTTATGATGTTACGCATGATCAGAGTCTTGATCATGTGATTTAGTGGTCCCAATTTTTCATGTTGAATGAGGTATAGGAGAAGCTGTGGGGTTAATATGTTTATAAATGATCAAATATCTTTGATGGCATCTAAATTGATCTAGTGAAGTTATATATGTTGCAATTAAGCCGTGGAAAACCTAGATATATACTGTATTTTTTATGTTATATAACATAATGTCTTGTGACGGACTGACGAATGTCCCTTTCTCCTTTCTTTTTTTTTTTCTGCAGTTCCTTCACTCGGATATTCAAATTCAGCAAACCACATCCATTATCTCACATGTTGCATGGAAGGAGATGGGTAAGGACTGTTGAAGAATAGTAGCCATAAAGTATAAAAAGATTATTTGTTTTGATGAAAATAAATAAATTAATGACTTGTATTGGTCTTTTAAACTAAACAATTGGTAGGACTTCTGACTTTTCGAGTCCAACGCCTTAACTAAGCTATCAATTGTGACTTGGACACTTATTTGTAATGCGAACTTGCAGGCAAAATCTGACCCAACTATGTCATTGTCTAAGTATTTTAGTAAAGGTCAATTACTTTGTGATGCTGTTGTTTAGCGCGTGATTAAATCAACCTTTTCTAAATGATATATATATGCATGGGGTTTATATATGCTAAGGAAAAGAATAAATTATTCTTCACTGTCATGAAGTAATTTATATATGCATGGTCATGCAGGTTTATATTTGGGTGCTTGGGAGCAATCTGGTTTTGCGTTGTACATGGACATATAAGCTGTCTGCCCATCTCCGCCATAACCACCTCACTGTATTCACAATTGCTGCCTTGGAGATTTTCCGTCGCTTCCAGTGGATCTTTTTCCGTGTAGAAAATGAATTGAATAAGATGAATTCCAAATCGCATATTCAGCTCCCAATGAGTGACATGCCAAATGAGGAAGAGAAATTACTTCATTCCAATAATCACAATGTATAGGCTATTGAACATTATGATGCCTTGGTAGCATCATTTGAGGTATTATCGATATTTTGGGGATAGCGGTTTTTCTTTCCCTTATGTCATTCTAAATACTTTTCTTGCTTATAAAATGTCATTCTTTGTTCACAAAAATGAACAGTGTATTTACTTATTACAGTGATCATTTAGTACGCGTTGCTCCATTCTATAACCATATCGTCGTCTATGCTTTGCAAGCTTTCTGGGTAAGTCTAAAAGTGGACCAGGTGCACCTTCGGTACCTCAGGTCTTCATTCAGAAAACATTAAATAAATAATGAAAGAAAACCCTGCATCATATTAGAGCAATGTCTTTTGTTTCATAGTTGTATTATTGGTTAGATTCATTGCCAATTTCCTTGTATTGTAGTCTAAATTTTGTGTTTGGGGTTGTGTTGCCTCTTGGTTATCCAGATTTGGCTTTTGGTGAAGTATGTTCTCTGATTCTCTCTTAGGGTTTCAAGATGTGTTCTCTGTTACGAATCAGAGGTATAGGCTAATGCTGTAAGATTTAGATTAGTGGAACCTACTTTATCTTCTACTTTGATTTGGCCTTTGTGCTTGTTAGGGATGGCGCAAGGTTGGCATGGATACCTTCCTTGCTCCTCGTTCCAACTACTGTCCTGCCTTTACAACTTCTCATTTTCCACTGCAGGAGACATTCCCCTGCGGGACATTCCTACAGGAGATTGGGTTCGTGGGGATTTTCAAAATTGTAAAATTTTTAAAGAAAAACTAGAATAATATAATATTAAATTGAAATAAATCTCTAAAAAAATTATATTATAGTTAAGTAGTATCCATTATAAATGTATAAATATTGATTTAGATATGTTTAAAAATAATAGAATAAAACAAATGATATTCCAGGGATTTTAATGTAGTGGGGTTTAAACAGGGAGAAGAGTCTGATCTCCATCTCTATCACAACATTTTTGGCAAAGAAAAATATACTCTCACCCTTCATGGGAGTTAGTTCTCGCGGGGCTTCCAATGAAGAAGGAAGATCGTTATCTGATTACAGAAATCTATACCAAAATAAATAAATATATACCTTATCTAGCTTTATGGTTTTCACATTGCTGTCTTTCGAAACTGCCAGAAGCCTAGAGTTGGCTCGTGCTACTGCTAACTGCAAAATGATACCAAAATAAGAATCTGCCCTTGCCGTTAGCTGGTAGCGATCACAGTCAATGACTACATTTAAAAGTTAATATTTATATTTTTATTATTAAGTTTCTTAATAAAATTATAATACAAAAAAGTTATATATAAAATTTAGTAATTAAAATATTTTTTTGTTCTTCACTTATTATAAATTTATTATTTTTATTTTTTACTTAATAAAATGTTTAAAATGATTCTCTATTTATTGAAAAAATGTTACATTCAATCTCTTATTTTTTGAAACAAAAAATTAGATTTCGTAATTTGAATTTAAGATTTAAAATTTAATAAATAAATTAAATTTAATATTTTTATAAAAGTGCGACATCAAATATAATATTTTTTAATAAATAATAATTATTTTAAATATTTTAGTGAATTAAATATCAAAATAATAATTTTATAATATATGAGAGATCAAATAAATATTTACTCAAATTTTAATTATATTATAAATTGTTAAATTTAAATACTTATCATATTATTACAAAAATTATATATTATTATATTTTAATTAAGAAACCTACCAACCACAATACGAGTTTCTCTATCATCAAGATAAGCATATTGGAATTAATGCGACTGTAATTGATTTAGATACGACATCAACCTTTCCGCGATAGACTGAGGCAGAGAGTAGGGATACGTGTATGCATTGTTCTCTTGTTAGTGAAAGTATCATAGTCCTAATCTTCCAAGCCTGTTATCCCATGATTAGACAAGTTAATTTACTAATAGCAAATAAATGGGTGAATCTTACTTAACAAGATTAAGCTCTCAATTTGATTATGCTTCTTTTAATTTACTTATATATAATGTTTAAGTATATGTTATATTTTATAATTAATGTTTTTATTAAAATCTCATAACTATAGTATAAGAATTTATTGAGGTCTTGTTTTAAAACATAGCTGTTTGAATTTTCTCCTCAGTTTTCCTATTTTAGTTAAACACAACAGGGGCACATTGAACCCAAACAGGAAAAAATTAGGGACTAATATTTTGTATTATTTGAAGACAAAAATTAAATTAATAATATTTTCAAAGGCTCACGTGTCAAATAATTTGCTAATAAACTTCTAAATTACATTTCGCTAACTTCAATATTTGAAAAAAATGATAAATTTCAATATCTTTTAAACACCGTGGTTGATACTTAATATAAGCTTATAGTTTTAATAAATGTGGTAAAATTTTCAATTTTTTAAAATAATTTAATTTTACAAAAAAAAAAAAAGTTGAACGGGCGGTTATTCCCCGTATTAAAAAACAATAATGGATTAAAAAAAAACACAGAACTAGGCAAGTGCAGACCAAAAACACAGAGGAAAACACCAAGAAAAAGCGAGATCAATAATATATTGATTTTCTCATTTGGAAGTAAACCACTTTCGCGACCGAAAAACAAAACCACTTCGTATTGGAACTCGAAAGCTTCCTGCATATTCTATCGTTGTCGCAGGACGGAGTTTCTCTTTCGCTTTCGAACATTCCACAGTGATCGGCGATGAAAGGCCTGAGAATTTGAGCAATCCTCTAAAACGCCGTCGTTCTGGAACGGAGAATTCCTCTTTAGGCGGAGGTATACCATGGTCGACACCTCGAAAGAAGAGCTGTTCCAGCTTATCAAACGATTGGGAGCTTATATCACGGTCAAGATGTCCAATTTCTTACCGATCTCCTTGCAAAACCTGGTATTTTTGCTCTCTCTACACGATTGATTTCATGTCTTATTCGTTTATTTCTCGGCCATTTTAGCGGATCTGATACCCCGTATGTGGGCGAAAGAATGTTCAAATTTCCTTTTTCTTTTTGTTAACCATCGTTGATTGAATGCGTATATTCAATATTTTCTATTCAGTTTCCACCCTTCTGTTCAAGTTTCGTTTTGTTTGCTTCTTTTCCAACTTGTAGTTGATTGTGGTAGTGCTTAATTTGTTTCTAAATAATTCTCGACCAAAGTTTATAAGAATTGTGATTGAGGAAAGGAACGTGATTAGCCCAAAAAGAAAGGATGCAGGGAACTGCTATAATGCATGGATAAGAAGTGCAAAGTGTGTTACTTTACCGGATTTAAGCGGAGCTGAAACCAAGCAATGATCAAACTATTTGACTAACTGAAACGTAATTATGAATCATATCTACTGCTTCTCCTGATTAAACTTTAGTCTAGTCCCATAAATGACATATCAAAATATTGACCATTGAATTCAGAATATTAATTTCTGTGCAATATTATTTACTGGCTCATTTGTTAAGTACAGATACTTTCAGGGCTGGCATGGTACATAGATCATCAATTTACAAGTTTATAGTTGTCTTAGGGCAACCTTCCCTTTATTATGGATATACTCTTCCAGACATGGTTCTTAATAGGTCCGATGTGTGAAGTCATCTCTAAGTTTTAAATGCAATGGTAGTTGAATGAGTTAAAAGCAAAATGTACAATGGTTTAGTTTGCAAGTGAGTTCAGTAGAATAAAACAGATTATGATGAGCTAGTATCTCCTTATATTTGTAATTTTGTGATTTTATGATCTTATATTCTTGATCCTGGTGATGCTACTTGAGGAGGTGGCGCTGGCATCAATTTCCTTTTTCTTCTTTTACTATCTGACATGTTTTATCAAAACATTGGGAACAAGAAAAGTGGTTTATGGGGATGCTTGTGATTCAGAAGCAGAGGCACACATATCCAGTAAATACATTAAGCGTCAAGTTCATAAAATGAAGACTATCCAAAATAAGAAGATAATCTCTATTCAAGATGGTCCTCAAACCTATAAAATGTGGACAGCTCAAAATTTTTAAAGCTCTACATCAACTCCATACACTGTGAGAAATCAACAATTTTCGTTTACTCTTCCCCTCAAAAGGTGGTTATGTTGACTTATAGATTATTATTTCTTTGAATCTGTTGATAATTAATATTTTATCTTACATAGCAAATTTGCTAGGTGTTTTTCCTTTTTCTGCATATCTCTTAGACCACCAAAATATGGTTTCTAAAGCCACAGCTGTGAATTTACAGCACAATCCAAGTTTTTGGTAGCATGATAGAGTAGCAATTTAGGGCTTAAATCAGTTTCTCTGTGTGACTCTGTGAGTGTGTCATTTTTTTTTTTCAAAAAAATTTGGACAGGGGTGGGTGATGGTAACAGGCCTAGAGTTATATATTGTAGATGTCCAATGTATTTTTTCTGTTTCTGTATGGAGTATATATTTTTCATTGGTGTCTCAGTTTCTTGTAGTTATATCTTAATTTGGTTAAATGAGCATCTCACCTTTGTCATCAAAGCGTAACATGAAGTTATTGCCATCTTTCAAATGGGTAAATTTTCATTATACTTGACTTGGTATCAGGATTCACGCTCTATTGGGGCAGTTGCTGGTCTTGCTGTTGCAATTGTCTTCACCTGGAGGATGTTGAGATCACCTGGTGGATCTCAACGAAGGCAAAGAAAACGGCAGGCTGCTACGCCTAGTAATTCTGGAGTCAGTACTCATTCTAATGCCTCTGTAATTCCTTCTGGAGTTTGTTCACCTTCACCCTCAGATGATGCAAGAGCACAAAATGTTGTAGATGAGTTCTTTCAGCCAGTCAAGGTAATTGTCTTGTCATTGTCACTCTCTACTGCTGCAGACAGTGCTTGAATCTTTCCATATCAATGTTCAATCACTTTGAGTTGCTTTTGGTATAATAAATAATTTTAAATTTCCTTACTTTTTGCAGCCAACATTGGGGCAGATAGTTCGACAGAAGTTGAGTGAAGGACGAAAGGTAATTAAATGCATAAACTCTGATCTTTTTATGTGCTAATCAAGTTTGTTTTATGCTTAATGCGTTCTTGTTGTTACGACTTACACAAATATATCTTAGTTCTCAACCTTGTCGTAGTTTAACTTATTCGAGGTAAACTAATCTGCCATGTTATGGTAGACTGGCTGTGCCTGTCAGTAGCTTTATATATTAAATTAGCTTGGCACATTATGGGTGTAGTTGCTTTATAAAGTTTTGAATGAGAACAGAATTATATAACTGATGCAATATTATAGTTTTTCTTGTGTTATCTTAACTCATAATTGCTGTCTCTTCTTGAGATGAATTTATAAATGTGATGAAACGAATTGCATTGTCCTGTATTCCAAATGTGTGAGGCCTCAATCAATTCCTAATCTCCTTGATTTATAACCATATGGCTGTGGGTTTTTTTCCCCTTAAATTTGAGATTAAGGGTCGGAATAGGGGATGTTCAATGTTCTTCCTCTGCTTTTGTAGAGGATTCCTGATGACCATGATTTGCTTATTTATCAAGATTCCTGAACATATTTTGTTGATGGAATTAGAAGTGTTGCTTATTTACAATCTTTTGGTTCAAATATCTGAAGCAGAATGTTTGATGGAAAATGTCATAATTAAAGGAGTACTGTTATGTAAGTACTTATTGAAATTCTAAAAAAAATTGAAACAAAACTAAGGTCTTAAAATCGTTAAAAGAAAAAAAAAAATTTAGAATGTCAGTTTTATGTTAACTTTCAGGTCCGACCATGCTACCCTATTTTTTATTTGACCAAGAGTTCTGGATTTTTGTTTTTTCCTCCTGAGCTGGATTGCTATCCATATATGTATTTTTAGTCTCTGTGACTGTTGTTCTTATCTTACGTCATATTTCCAAATGATTCTGAGTTCTCAAATCTTTTCATGATTACTATAAACCAATTACCTGTGATTGTAAATCAGATCTACAGGAGATTTGTCTTTTGAATATTCTGTTTTTAATTTTTAAGTATATTTTATTGTGTAGTAATTAAAGCTATACAAGTGTTATACTCTTCTGCAATTGATGCTCAGTCAATTTTTAGGGGATCTTTGTATTATTACTTCTCTGATGTCCTTTTTTTATCTTCATGATTACATCACTTCATGTCAGAAATATCAATGGGAATGGCAAAGTAATTTCTTGAACATACATATCTACAAAATCTAGAAAGAGATGGAAATGGGTAGTATATGGCAAGGAATTTTTTTCCCCTTGTTATACCACTTACGGGATGAAGTGGTCTTCTTGGCTTCTTTATGGTGCTGTGCAAATGGCTAATTTAGAGGGGTTTTTTTTGGTTCGACATGTGGAGAGCTTGGTGTGCTTTGCTTAATGGATGTGCTTTTCTTGTTTGTTCTGGTATTTTTTTTTTTTCAGTGTCTTATAGGTGGATATTGTAACTTCTATTCTTGTAATCTATTTCTTAATGTCTACTGTTATAGATTATCTTCTTTATTCAAAAAATTGAAAAGAGAAGAAAAAGTAAATAAAAGTAATTTTGTTTAACATAGTAATTTGGTCTAAGGTATGTTTGGGGACTGACACAAACCTGACTATGAGAAACCCTTATAAGATACTTCTATACTTTTCATTGTGATTAACATCAATAAGATAATATAAATTTGAGTTTTTATAGACCTGTGTAAGTTGATCAACGTTTACTACCTTCTATTGCAGAATTTTATGGTCTACTTTGTCTTTTTTGCAGGTTACTTGTCGACTTCTTGGAGTGATACTTGAGGAAAGTAGTCCAGAGGAGCTTCAGGTTGTGAGATTCTCTATTTTGTTTATTTTGTTTTAACTCATTAAGCTGAAGAAAAATATCAATGTGGGTCATGCTGTTCTTGCAGAAACAAGCAACCGTAAGGTCCTCTGTGCTGGAAGTTTTGTTGGAGATAACAAAATTTTGTGATCTATATCTCATGGAACGAGTTCTGGACGATGAAAGTGAGGTGTGTGCAAATGTTTTGTGCGTAACATTTTTTTTCCTCAGTAGAGAATATAATATTAGAATCAATTATCCCCTATGTCTGTCTAGATCATTTAATCTTCATGTTTGTCTAAATCATTTATCCTTCATGTTTTATCTTATGAGCTTAATGGAATCAGAGCCAACTTCACAGTCCTCCTACCTAGTGGAGCAAAAACTTATTACAACTGACAGCCTGTGAATGAACTAAGATGTTGTATTGTTGCTTGAGGTGAAAATGCTGAGGATTTTCTTCGATGTGTGGAATTTGTAAGCTTGACATTATTCGTATTAAATGAAATATATGGTATACTAAATAAATTTTATGACATTTTCTCTTGTCTTTGACCAGCTCACTTTTGTCCTAGGATATGCATGCTAGTAGCTTAGTATTATGTTGTAATGTCATTGTTTTTACTTAGCTTGTTAAGATTGTAATTTTCTTTTGGCTGCTGACATTTGGTGCAAACTTAAATTGATTTCAGGCCATCCTGTAATGCTTCTATGTTGCTGCTCTGTTTTCATATACCAAACAATAGAAAAGTTTACTCTTTATGTATGGATTGATTCTGCAGAAAAGAGTTCTTGTGGCATTGGAAGATGCAGGGGTTTTCACTTCTGGTGGTTTGGTCAAGGATAAGGTATGTGAGTATGTACCAAGCTGAAGAGTAATCACTTTTTATCATACCTAGAACTTAATTGTCTTCTTGCTGTAGGTGCTGGGCATCTAATCTACCATTAGTGTCTGCAACATTCACACAAATATATGTGTACTATATGAGGACAACCTTTTGTGTGAAGGACATGTGTTGATGAACGTTAGAATGTCTACAAAACTAATTCTTTCAAAATGTGGTAACATTAGTTCTGTCAATGAAACGTGGTACATGATTAACATTTGTGTCAACCTCTTTATGTTATGATATCTTTATTTTAGGTGGCCTAGGGGACATTTTTCAAATTGTAAGAGTATCATTTTAGAGATATCATCAAAAGTTAGTTCCATGGTTTTTCTGGGAGAGAATTTTGATGGAAGTTGGGATGAACAAAGACTAATTCCATGTGGAATGCTGATATAGAAAACCATTTGTCAGAATGACGTGAAGATCGTAAAGAAGAAAAATGCGCTAGTGGTTATTGCTTTTGTTTTATTTTTTATTTTTCTAGGGATGTCCTTGGGACCTGAAATGAGTATCTGGTCCTGCCATCCTGTGAATTGTGACTTTCTCCATGTCTTGCTTATGCAGATTGGAGAAATGTTGCAAAAGCACATGGTAGCAAAATGTAGTGGTTAATAGAATTTAGATTTGTTGCTCGAATCTGTCTCCTTGTTTACCTTATAAAAGTTGTAAAATTTCATGGGTTTGATAACGCTTGCTATTGCTGCCTATTGTTCCTCTCTTGTGCTTCTTAATAATTCTTTTGATGTACTTTTATTTCTGGTGCCTATATGCAGGTTCTCTTTTCTAGCACAGAGAATGGACGGTCATCATTTGTTCGGCAATTGGAACCAGATTGGCATGTTGACACGAATCCTGAAATTATCACTCAGTTAGCTGTATGTCCATATATCTGAAGTTTATTCTGTATGCACTATTATACGTACAAAATGTAATTTACATCAATCAATGGTTGACAACAATTCATGATGCAGAGGTTTATCAAGTATCAACTTCATGTCTCTCCTGTCAGAACTGAACGGCCTGCTGCTAATGTGTTCAGTGCTCCATCCCTGGAACAGTTCTTTGGATCTATATGAAACACAAACCATTAAAACATGAGATGTTAATCATAATTTTATAACAGTTTGTTCCTTTCTGCGTTTTGGATTCCACAGTCACCATACGAATTTTTTTAGCTTGTTTGGAAATCTTTGAGCACTAGGTGGTTTTTCTTCAAGCTTTATGGGTGCTCACCGTAGGTGGTAAGATGATGGCCTGCTGTGTATCTGTATGATGCTATAAAGAGGATTCTTTTCTTAATTCTTTTGGTTTTGAAATTTGTGCATGAGATTTTACTGGCGAAGTGTCAATTTTTTTAGCTGTTTGATGTTTGCACTGATCAGTCAAATGATGTGTCATCACGGACAATTTGTCGAATGTCCTCCTATTTTTACTGGCTATAGTATGGTTTCTGAGATGCAGGATAAAGTATTAGGTAGTTATGCTATATTCTATGGTTTTATTGCAACTTTCGTGGGATTACTTTTAGACATTTTATTAGGTTATTTTTCGAAGCCTTGAATCTTAGAAATTGGTTTCTTTTTTAGGAGGGGGAGAAGGAGAATGATACAGCACCCAGGAATTTTTTGTTTTAATCAAAATTGACATGTTTTTGTAGTTGTATTCATGCAGTCCTATGATTGTCATGTCCTCCTAAAAGGCTGATGTAATGAAAAGAATCAGGATAATATTAGCCGCCTGTGTTCCTTTTTTCAACGGCTATTTTGTTCACATATCTTAGTAGCACTTTGAGATATTTAAAAGTTTGTCTGTACATTTAAATAGGAGTTTATATTGTAGATATTGTTGTTTGTTTTGACATTTAATATTTTTTAAAATT
The DNA here is from genome assembly GCA_037074485.1 of Delonix regia. NCBI lineage: Eukaryota > Viridiplantae > Streptophyta > Magnoliopsida > Fabales > Fabaceae > Delonix > Delonix regia. The sequence continues at coordinate 8,117,735 of CM073455.1, forward strand.
GATTTTATTTTTAAAATTTTTTGTTGTACAAAAGCTAAAATAATTATTTTTGTGTACAAAAAAATAATTTTTAAATATAAATTATGGTGTTATAAAATTATGTTTAATTAAAATTAATTTTAAAAATTAAATTAATTCAAAATTATGTTACTATAAAGTCGGTTCAAACATACATTATGTATATTCATGCTGACTTCTCAGCGACATGCAATTACATAAATCAGTTGAGCATTCAGCTGAAACCGTGAGAACCCGGGAGTCTTCTCAGTAGAATTTTTCTGCTCAATTGAATTATTTGGGCAATGGAACTGAAATTACAAGGCTCAATTTCCTCTTTACAAAAGAGGTGTATATTCATGGAAGCTCATCAAGATTCTTGACGCTACAAAATGAAGCTGGATTTAGACAGACGAGTGTAATACATATTAACGTAACGGGGGAAATCTAATGTTTCTAATGGCCTCTCTACAGAAGAGATGCATATTCATGGAAGCTCTTCCTAAAGTGAAGCTTTTAAACTCTAAACCATCAATTTGCAGTAGAATGAATCACGGAAGGAAGTGCCATGGACAGGCATGGAAGTTTATGTTGTTAATAAGGAAGTTGAGATTCAAGTCCATCACAAAACTCAGATTACTGAAACTGTACACACAGGCTTGCTTATATTCATTCTAGCCAAATTTGTTCCTTTAGATGCACTGCAATATTTTCTGTTTTTTTTTAATGTGTCTATGTCAGTCCTTTTTAGAATGGCACTACAATACATTTAAACAATGGTAGACTGCTATTTATTGGTTTATTTTACGGTTTAATTATTTTCAATGTTTCGGTTTACTTTTATTATAATTGAAAGAATATAGTTTTGAGGAATTACTTTTAAAATATAGAAAAAAAAATAAAAATAAATTAATGATCTAATATTTAAAAATCACATTACTCTCAATTTAGTTTTCTAAACATAAAGTCTTTAATTTATTTTTTAAAAATTTATCTACCTAATTTAATACTTTAAAAATAAGATATTTTAATTTAATTCCGTTAATTTTTTTAATCAAAATAGTTTTTTGGTAAAGCAAAAATAAATTTTCATTGTAACTGTTAGCTTATATTATAAATTTGCTAAAGTATCTTCAACATAAAAACAGGTTAAATTTTTAGTGCCTTAGGGTTATAAATACTTTTTAAAACACATTTTAATTAAAACAATATTTAAAAATTAAATTAAGCATTTTTTTTCCAAAGAAAAATACTGAGAGAGGACTAGGAGTAAAATATAACTCGGACAGAACGGGTGTACGGCAACGCCGTGTCTCTCATTGACCTGAAATGTAATAGTAATCTATTCGTTATATCCTTCGCGACTATCTCGACGAAACCGATCGGCGCATTTCGTGTTTATGACTCGCCTGGTCACTCGTGCTCAACTCGCCCGAGTCCCGCCGTTGATTCAGCGTCCCCAACCCCATCTTGCCCACAGTTTTCCCTCTTTCACGCGCTTCCTTCGTTTCTCGGTCGCATCAAGCCCCAAAGCCACTGCTTCCGCCACTGCTCGCCGCAGAATTGAGCCTCTCCGGCCGTTGATGGACTCCCAACCGCCGGAATCTGATGCACCAGCCGTCGATGGCGAAGATTTTGTTCATGTCCAGGAACCTACAGTCGAGAGTTTGTCTGACAGCATGGTCCGTATTGACCCGCCGACAAACGCCACCGAGTCGCCGAGTCGTGATGCGGCGGGTTCGGAGGATCGGAGGGTGCTTCCTGAAGAGCTCTCAAAAAACGTGGTAGTTCTGACGTGCGAGTCGGCTACCGAGGGCGGTGTTTGTGACGTTTATTTAGTTGGCACAGCTCATGTTTCTCAGGTATCATTGTCTAATTCCTCTCGTTGTGATTGATTTGGGTCTAATTTTGATGAAGGCGAACAATGCTTGGGCTTTTCAGACTAGTGTTTTGGGCATTGGCACCATGTTCATTTGGAATGCAAATCAATTTTTTTACCGTTCGGTTCTGCATTGTCAAAAGCTAGGCAGAGCGTTTACATCTAATCATTATATTTATAATTCAGTCATTCTTTGATTTCTTTCGAGTTCATCAGATAACTTTTCTCTATTTTGTGGGGTGAGTGTATAAAGTTCAGGAATTCATATCCGGAGAATGTCCTATCTTCTCATCATTGGTTAAGTTTAATTCTAATTCGCACTATTTCCTGATTGAAGGAACGAAAAAAGAAATTAAATTATATATGTATGAGCTTTGTTGCTAGTAATCTTGTAAGTGTTTGCTTTCAAGTCTCTCTGTTCACAACAGCAAGTGTCTTTTCTTAGGATCTGTGTTATAATTGAAGTTGCGACATCAAGAAAAGGAAATTCATGGGTATTAATTTAAAAGAAACTTGAGAACGGATCTTTGGATGACCATGGATAACAATATGGTTATCCGGTTATCTTTATTAGAATATTGAACAAATGATTTAAGCTTAGTTATCGTCTTCGAAATGTGGGATGAAATATAATACAGCCACTATGGAACTAGGAATCTGTAATACAAAAGGTAAATAGAATATACAACTGCGAGAGCTTAAGATATTTGCTGAACCATGCCTTTTTATTTGTGCAGGAATCATGCAGAGAAGTTCAAGCCGTAATCAATTTTCTTAAACCACAGGTGCTTCCCTTTTGAACTTACTAACACTTGATTAATAGAATCAGCTGGTTAGCTGCCTGCTTTGGATTTCATGCCATCCCTCCAGCTTCTTGACTTTTCATGATGAAATTATATACCTCACTTTTCTTTGCTGCAGGTTGTCTTTTTAGAATTGTGTTCTAGTCGTGTGTCAGTTCTTACCCCTCAAAACCTTAAGGTATATATTATTTTCTTAGGTCTTGTGATTACTTTCTTTTGATAAATTTTAAGCAGTCTTTTCGATAAATTTTTAGCATTCTTTTTTTGTCTACTGTCTTGTTTCTTTGCATACATAATATTAGAAGTATTCGGTGTAACTAAATAATGTTTAGAAGTTCAGTGAAGATAGGAAAAGATGTTTCCTGCAGTGAGTATCAGTTCCTTATTATTTATACCCAACTGCTAGGTAGTAGATCCTAATAATAGTCTGGCTATAGCCTACTGGGTATTCCACTGAAGAAGGAAAAGTATCAAATCCGTGTGAGAGTGGGTTGTAGTGCTCAAATCAGGATACTTATCATAAATCAGAAGGCCTATATTCCTAATCTTGTATCCTAAAAATATATTAATCAGCTTATAAAAGACAATGGAAACATATTTATATACCTATAACATGAAAACAAAAATACTTAAAATAGTGATATTAATTCAAGTAATACAATTTACAAGATTGATACCGCATACACAATTGATAGGGTACCAAGGATTCCAAAACTAATCATAAGTTTTACATAGATCATTATTAAGCTGAGGAATGGGAAAATTTGAGAAGAGGCAGAGTTGAATATAGAAGCTTGTAGAAGAAGGTTTCTGGGACACATCTCTATTGGACAATCTGCAGCTGCAAATTGTTTTTTTAATCTGGTTTTTGAAAGAAATGAAAAATACAAAATAAATTGAAATAATGGATCTTTTCATATTCCGGTCTAACAGAAATATATTTTCCTACTGATTTCTCATATAATCAGTTCAGCATAGATTACTTAATTTTAATGGCCTTTGTAATTGTATTGCCAAACATTAGCCTCAGCAGATTTCCATCTCCTCTGGTTTTATTCGGTCTGACCATTTATTTAATTATTTATTTTCTCCTTCCAGGTGCCCACTATGGGAGAAATGATTGTAATGTTGAAGAAGAAACATAACATTTTTGGAGTACTTTACAGCTGGTTCCTTGCCAAGGCATGTTTTTATGTTTGACATTGTATTTAATGTCACTATAAAATTCAAATCTATTACTGTAATCCTCATATACCTTTACATTTTCTGTGTAATTTTTCTAACAGGTTGCTAGTAAGCTAGAGGTCTTTCCTGGTTCTGAGTTTCGAGTGGCATATGAAGAAGCAATCAAGTATGGCGGCAGGGTGATACTTGGTGATCGCCCTGTGCAGGTTGGATTAGTTTTCTTTTTGAGAGTTTTCTTTATTATGGGAAATAACGAGTGTCAGTGGAGGCACATGCAACCATTGCATTGACCAAAAAAATCACATGTCTGTGGGAGCACAGTTATTAATAGTGCATAACTATCCATTTCCTTAAGCTATTGGTAATATTTGATTGCTGGACAGGGAATACTTCGTGTTTATTGGTTCACCATTCTTATATATAAAGAGTATAAGACCTTCCCTAGGCCTTCTTTTCTGGCAGATTTATTTCTTTAGATATTCCCACCCTACATCAGAACTGAGGACTACTTAAATCCTCAGCCCCTGAAAAGCTCAAGAACATGCTCAATTTTTGCGAGCTTACTCTTAATTAATGGATCTATAACTGAGTATGAGAAAAATATTATAACATACTGAAGTAATGTTACTAGTTTCTTTTACTGTTATTTTTTCTATCTCCTGCATTTTACCATGCGTTTTATCAACTATGCATGCATTGTGTGGTTATGCTTCAGTTTTTCCATTAAGGTCTTAATCAATTTATCTTGAATTATATTGTTGATTGAAACAGATTACAATATGGAGAACATGGAGAAAGATGCCACTTTGGCATAAGACAAAATTGTTGTACTCTTTACTTTTTCAGGCCATTTTTTTACCCAGTCCTGATGATCTTCATAAAATGGTGAAGTTCATTATTCTCTTATATTTGTGATGAGTGTAAAGTAGTTATGTTAATGGAAAAAAATTGTCTATACCCTAATTTGGGTTTGCTTTCTTCAGTTAAAGGAAATGGATGACATTGACATGCTGACTCTTGTTATTCAAGAGATGAGTAAGGAGTTTCCAACTTTAATGGAGACCCTTGTACATGAACGAGATCAGTAAGTTGTCTTGCACCTTCATTTTGTTTAATCTTATTTGTATGGAATATGCTGTTTGCGTTATATCAGCTATTTATAATCTAATAATAAAGGCATTCTGGTGGTTTTAATTAAATAGCTTCTTTTTCAATTCTATGAGCAGTATTTTGTCTTCCTGAAAAATGCCATCATTCTCATGATGTTATTGTAGAGTGTGGACTATCTATATCAGTGAAGAAACTGAGGTGTTATCATGTAGAAGAACATGTTCAGCTTAAATAAGAAAAGATTACTATAATTATCTCAATAAGAACCTTCTGCTGTCGTGTTTGAGATGTTACTCTGGCAAATTTCTAAACTGTCTTAATTCGTCAATAGTTTACCTCTAACCTGTCTTTACCGTTGCCTAACTTCTCATTACTGACTTGCGTCCTAGTAACCTACACAATCCTGTAGGTTAAATGAGACTCTGCTTTTACATTGGGATATAGACTGTGGGGTTCTAGCTATACTTTACAATCTAGCATGAAGTTTGACTGCACCAGTTCTTGTAGCCATTATATCTACTTCTATTAAGTATACTAGTGATTCTTCTTATTCTAATTTATTTTACCCTTTAAATATCCAGGTACATGTCTTCCTCGTTACTAAAGGTGGCGCGGGAGAATAGCTCAGTTGTTGCTGTTGTTGGAAAGGGGCATCTACAAGGAATAAAGAAGTATTGGAAGCAACCTATTATGGTTCGTGAACATTTCTTGAATGAGCATATCTTTTATAGCACCACGAGTATAGATTATGTTTTACGGACTTGCAAGCTGATGTATCGAAGTTTAAATGTGCTTTGATAGAGAAATCATTTTCATCTCTTCCCCATCACCAATTCGAAGAGGACTAGATTTTTTTTTTCTTGGGTGCTTTGTTCTGCAACTTTTTACCTTCCCAAACTTGTTTTATTATTATTATTATTATTTCCATAATTCACTATTAGCATTTCTTACTTCAATTTTCCTTTTACTGTTTCTCAGGTGAAGGATCTCGTGACAATTCCATCTCCAGGACCAGCTATCTCTGCAGGAAAAATCATTTCTTCCGTAGGCGTAGCCGTGGCTGGGGTAGCCATAATAGCAGGCATCTATCTTTCGTCCAGGAAATGACTTGATGAGTGGAGATTTTGTCATCTGCAGAAATTATGTATATTTATTGATTCAAGGATCATTACAAATTTGGTGCGGAAGGCATTAAAATTTTTGGGGTCCATGTTTGCATTAATATTTCTCTTTAAAATATCCCCGTGTACTAAAGATAAAATGAAGAATGTTATTTAATTCTCCGTTGTTTCTTAATCAAAGGTTAGGCATTTAGTAAGATAATCTTAGATGTTAATTGTTCATTATACTCTTCTAATTTTTTTTAAAAAGTAATAGTTGAATAACTTAATGTTACTGACTAATTTAACAAATTGTACTGTATTCTAATTTATTTACGCCTTTTTATATAAAATTTTTAACAATATTTGTTATCATATTAATAATAAAATTGTTATTATATTAGAATTTTATATCAACATAATTATTTTTAATAATAAAATTATTGTATTAGGATATTTAACTTCTTTTTTAAAAAGTAAATTACAAAGAGATATTAGGGTTGTATTCTCTTCACTCTTTGTTGTGAATTCAAGTATAAATTCATACAACTTTCATCCTATTTTCTATTTTTTTTTTCATTTATTGAGTCAATTATTCAATATAATCTAGTATAAATATAATATTTAGTAAATTCAATGAATTTATGCATCTTAGTTGAGTACATTACATAAATTTTTTGAGTAATGTATTCTTTTTATCCATCATTTATTATAAAATTATTATTTTGGCCCTTCACTTATTAAAGTGTTCAAATTAATTTTTTATTTATTAGAAAATGTCACACTTAGTCATTTATTTTTTTAAAAAGAATACTAATTTTAGTCATTTTCATTTAAGATTTAGAGTTGGATAAAATAACTAAATTTAATAATATTTTAGAATGTGAGAACCATGTATGACATTTTATAATGAATAAGAGATCATTTTATATATTTTAATTAGTGAAGGATCACAATAGTAATTTTGTGATAATAAAAAACCCAAGAATATTATTCTCAATTTTTTATAATGAGTTAAATTACATTTTATAACTTTATTGTTTCAAATATTATATTTAATCCTCTTTTAATTTTTATAATAAATAAAATTAATTCTTTGATACTATATGTATGTCTTCCATCACAAAAATTATTTAACAATCTTTAGTAATGTTTGGATAATAAAATTAGAATATTATGTTAAACTTTTTCATTAACTTTTAGGCTTCACGCAAAGAATTTTCTTATATCATAAATCGATATTAAGTTCTTAAAAGAAGTTTGAAAAAATTAATTATTTGATTCTTATACTTTTCATCAATTTTCAATTTAATTTTTATACTTTAAAAATTTTCAAATCACTCTCCACGTTTTACAATCAGTGCTCGCCATCCTCCACAGTTACGACACCATCAAAATTTTGTCGAATGGGCTAACGAAGCTGACATTGACAGATGACTTGGATAAAGATATGAGTTGACGTGACAGTTTGTGAGAAAAAAAAAAACAACAGAACGGTGGGTAGGATTCAGAAATAAGACATAAGGGGGCATTAGCAGAAGGAGTTCATCGAACAAATCCTGAAAGGTGATATTGGGCGAGATATAGACTCACACTACATAAGTCTCAATAAAGCTCCAAAAAACTTATATAATCTTCCATCCACCAGAAACGCGCAGCCTTCTTCTGCAGCTTCTTCACCCTATTACATGCTATTTCGAAACGTGTAAAATTTATGGTTACCTTCTTCAACCATTCAGCTTTTTTGCTTTTTTTTTTTTTTTTTCAAATGATCTCACAAAGGAAGGCACAAAAGCCATACATGAGGAAGATATAGACTTAATACAAACACACCTCGCTGATTATGGATGCTCCTCCTATGATGAAGTGCAACTTGTTATTTTAAAAGACAGAAATGAAGTGGTGACTTTTGGCTAGAGAAGTTAAATCTGGAGTTTGTAAGTGCTCGCTGGTGGTGATAAGCCCGGAAAATCGAAGCAAAGATTGGATTTTGTCCCAATGCAAACAGCAACTAAAAAAGACAGAAATGAAGAAAAACAAATGCAAATAGAAGAGCCAAACCCAATGGCTACCCTCGTCGATGATATGATATGTCCACAATCTCCATCTCAATTTCTTCTCATTTCAATGTGAAGAATCATTGAAAGAAAGCGTTAAATAAAAAATAAAGAAAATATTCGTCACCCACTTGACCGACCATTGCCTTCAACTTCGAAACCTCAATTATTGTTCCTATTTTCTACGCTTTCATTTTTCAGTGGATAATTTCTATGAAACACCATGTAATGTGACACCTAAAGTTGATCAAATATAACACTTTACAATTCACCCATGTCGGGGTTCAAAATGCAATCAACACATATATTTTTGTTTCATTTCACTCCCATATTTAATGATGAATGTGTATACATGTTGCGTTCTGCATTGAGGTAGAATGCATTTTTGTCCATAGGTTCAGCGAGCTCTAAATGGAGATATAACTCGTGTCAAGTGTAGAGCTATTCGAAGGTCTTTACAAAATATAGAATTAGTTTAAAAAAGCAAAATATAAAGATCAAATTAAAAATTGATATAAAGTATAAAGATTAATTACTTTTTTAAAAAAAATTCAAGAATATGTATCTAACTCTAACATACCAGGAAATCATTTTTTTTTCTAAGGTCTTATCCCGAAATTCTCGAGACTCTTTTATTATTATGTACTCTTATAATTTGAATATAAAGTCTTTAAAAATTTTTAAAAAATATTTTTTATTTTTTCAGAATAAATCTTAAATTTATGATTTTTATACTGAATATTTTTAGTTTATGTTTTTTAATTATAATTTTTTTTCTTCATTCCACAAAAATGTCTTTTCTTAGTCCAACAAGAAATCCATCTATATGGCAAAATTCCTATCAATACCATATCTTTTTTAAAGAATTAATTTCCGAAATATAAAGCTCGTTGCCTTCTCCCCCTACTATAAGAATGATATGTGGCTCGTTTCAAAGATCAAATTGAGGAACATCAGTCTGGATAACTCCTCACAGCCATTAACAGATGGTGAGATCTACCATTCATTAAACAATCAAAATGGCTAATAGCTTGCATTGCTAAAGTGCTCAGTGGAAGGAGAAGTCGTTAAAGAATAGAGCTCACGGCGAGACCTACTGGTCACGTCCACTGCCCATAAACACTGTACAGTGTTTTCATCTCATCATTGCACCCTATGGCTTGGCTTGATATACACAAACACAACACCATTAGATGGACTCATATTTGAACCAAATAGACTAGTTGAAAAATTTTACAGACAAAAGGGCTTCAGTGTGTGTAACAATCAGATCATTGATAGAAATCTCACTGAAATCCGCTAAGATAATTATATTATCATCATGAGCCCCAATTTTTAGACCTAATTCAGTAGCAAATTTAAAATAACAAACAACAACTAGCCAGAGCAATTATTTTTCTAAACAATTCAGATATAAAACAGTTTCCAGTAAAATCCGAATTTGCAACACTGGAGAAAACGATTCGCTGAAAAGACAAAAAGAAAGAAGGAACTAAGGGTTTACATAATGGTGTGCTCAGACAGCCAAGGGTTTGTTAATCAAGTTCTGAGTATGGTACTCAGATCAGAAACTCTAGTCCACAAAATAGCCTCATCACCACACACAGAAGAATCTAAAAAACAATCGAAACCGTAAAACAACATAATACAAATCTTATCGTTAGAAGATGCAAGCTTGTTGAAAATTCTAGCTCCGTAATCCGATATTAAGACTTGCGAAGTAACCTGCGAGCACAGGAACGCAGAGAGGGAACGGAGGCAGATGAAAAATAAAGAGAGGATGTATATATATAGGGAGCCAGTGACCGGTGAGATACAAAATTAGGGTTTTTCTCGCGTTTGGTACCCCTGGCTTTCGTCCAAGAACAAGAGGTCCATGGGTTTTGCTTTAAGTTTATGCCCATACGTGGGCTACATTGGGCTGGACCTGATGTACGAAGTCCAGATCCTTGCTTTTAATGGCTAAAAAACAATTGATTCCTAGTGAAGGCGATTTAACCCGCTTAAATAATTTTTATTTGGTCAAAAAATTATTGTTCAAATATATCTGAATGCCAATTAAGGTAATGGAAGGGATGCCTCTCCCGTATCATTTTGGTGTCATTGAATCTTACATGGATGGCTCCAAATGTAAATTTTTTTTGAAAAAAATATATAAATATTATGTATTTTTAAAAAAGAAGATAAATTAATATTTTAAATTTTTATTATACAAAATAATATTTTATCAAAATAATCAAATTATACTATAAACTATGTATAATAGATTATATTAGATGCAGTTCAGTCTTATCTTTTTTCAAATAAGATAGCATTACATGTAATAAAGATTTAAAATATTAATATATCTTATTTTAAAAAATATTTAATTTTTATTTTAAAAGTATCTTTATATTTAAAGCCACTAGATCTAAGGAGGAAATCCGTTCTCAAGTAATAACACCTCAAGTACTAAGATAATGAAACCACGCTACTAATTACATCGATATATGACATAATAAAACAACTAAATAATTATGAAGAGGTGCATCATAAAAACTTTTAAAATGATTTTTTTTATGCAACTTAATGAAAGAAAATACATCAACAACTTACAAAGAGGAGGAAAATTTTCTACTGCATTTTATTCTCCTGCGGGGATGACAAGATATTCTCTTTCAATTCTGCCTCTTATTACATGAAGAACCTTAATGTCTGTCTTCAAACCAGGAATGCTACATTGAAATTCATGAACGACCGACAACATAAATAGATAACACCTTGACCATTGGGGGGTCTTATAAATAATACACAACTGCGACATAACATAAATAACCAAACCCCAAGAATAAAAATTTAAAAAAAATAATAAAACAAATTGCACTTGGATGCTTCATTCTAGACAAAGACTTATCATAACTTAGCTATTTACAAGTGCACACTGCTTCCTGATCTCCCCTTGTGTCCCAGTCTTAACATTGACTAGGATCAATTTCTCCATAGACTTGGCAAATTCAGCAAAGAAATTCTCAAGTGAACCCTGAAGCAGTTGGGTGATGGTAGATTTTGTAACTGAGTTTGTCAATAATGTAGCATCTGATTGGAAAAGACCCCTTCTCTTAACCACTTGAACATAGTAGCTTAGATCAAATGTCTTGCGGCTTCCAGGGTCCATCTCAACAAGTGTGGTATTATCATTGATGGTCTTGCACTTGAATTTTCTGAGATTTGCTGCATATTCACTGTCTAGAGCTGGGTCTTCGTCACCATTTCCAGTGAAGTTGTACAGGCGGTCTGAGAATGATGGGCAATGGGAGACACCAATTGTGTGTGCACCTATTTAGGTTCGTAATTTTTAATGGTTAGAAGCTCTGTATGTACTTTAGCATGTACAGTAATTATAGAAAATGCTCAGGAAGTGTTAGACATAATACCTGAGAGAAGGACCAAGTCTTTCAAATCAAGTCCCACGTTGGCAAAGAGTCCTTGGAGGACGGTGATGTTCTGAAATGGAGCTGGGATGCCGAGTAGGGCTTCTGTTGAGTTAGAGACGGTCCCATCCCTCCTACCTGTTGTAACATTCCAGAAGGGACCACCCTGCAAGCCCATGTCGACAATGGCAGAAACAAGCAAATGGGTAAGTTCCGATCTTGAAGATGAAGGCGTAATGAAAAGATAAAGATGAAACCGAGTTTAGACTTACAGTGGCAACAATAGCGTCTCTGGCAGTCAGTGCTATAATATCGGCACAAGAGACTACACCAGGGCATTCAGCTTCAACTAGGCTTTTTATTCTGTCAATGAAGTCAAAGCCTCTGAGAGTAAGATTTGGAGCAGCATTCTTCTCAGCTTGGTTGGTTGTTGAGTTCAGGAGCACTGATGCATCACACCCCTGAAATGCTACATATTAGTTCCTCAATTACGACAAAATATAATGTTCAAGTACAATTTCTGTTATTGAAGTACCGTTGCATAGATTTATCAAAGTACCAGTTTAAAAAATGAATATGAAATAATAAGACAACGTTTGAAATGCATACCCTGATAAAGCAGTCATGGAACTGCATTCTAATGAGGGCAGCTGCCAATGAAGGGGCATTGCGGATATGCTCATTAACAAAGTTGAAGACGATCTCCTCAGCTTTTGGGCAGCTCGTGGCATAAAAATCTGGCTTCAATTGAGCCTGAGTTGATCCAATAATTGCTATGAGACACACAATCAAAGCCCTCAAGTAACTCTGGCTTCCCATCCTCATGTTGTTTGCAATGCTCCGCGTTGCCAGAATGCCTATACAGGAATATCAATATTCAGTTGCTTCTTCAAAGAAGCAATTTCGTCTCTGGTGACGATTTCTGATAATGGTCAGAGATTTATAGTCCAGTGGCAGAGGCAAATCATAGAGATGATCGCAGCCAACTAACATGTGCAATGAGGTAATAATTCATGTTACTTTATCATGCTTTTCATTCAATAATGTTAGCAGTATAATAAAAAAATAGTTAGTTAGGCATGTCCTTATACGTCGAATGAAGTAAGCTCCAAACAAGAGGGCTTTTTGAATGCTTCAATACACATCAATTAACCCGTTACCCCATTTTTTTAAACTGGGAGCCATACAGCTCTAAAATTTAGTCAATCGTATTGTGGATCTGCAAGATTCTGAACAGTTCCACTCGGTGGTTAAAACATCTTATGGCATATTAAGCTTTCGAAGCAACTAGTTCTAAGAAGCAACACAGCAAAAGGTTGACTTATACCTGCTCCAATGACTTAAAATATTGAAATACAGTTGAGCTGTCCAATATTCAAATTAAATTAGCAGAGCCTACATGTTGCCACCTAAGAACATGTTGTTACGAGATGGAAACGCGCTATATGAATTATTAGGGAAGAGAGGGGGGGGGGGGGGTGGAGGAATAATTGTATTATTTAAAAGACATGGATAAAAATGCTTGATGATAGAGATTAGTTTGTCTAAATCTTTGCTCATGGAAGTACTCCAATATTAGAATATTATGGGTATCTGTAATTTGTGCGCCCCTAGGTGTAAAAAGTCTGATTTGGTTAGACAAACAAAATGCAATTGTTTCTGTTCTTCTCTTTCAACTTTCTGTGTTCTGAAAGATCTCGACACTGAGAGATAAAGTTGGGTTTCTTCGGAAATCGTGGGTTGAAAATATGTTCCTGTAGCCTGTGGATCCCGTAATGTCTCTGGCTAGTACTTTTGTAGAGAAGCTCATATGAACCCCTTTCATCTTCTGGTGAATCTGAAGAGGTAGCAACTGCTGAATTTGCTGATTCTTTCCCTTTGACAATCAGTTCATGGTAAAAATAAAAGATAGTAGTACGAATATGTTCAGCGCTTTTGACATCAAGATCAACATGTTCAATGTGTATTGGCATGTCCTAACCAATTTGAGTGCACCTCTAGTAGTTCTGGTTTAATCAAAACAAATCAGCCTCGTTTAAAGAATGTTATCCTTTTGTCTGTACCCACTACTGTTGAAAACTAGGAATTGCTGGGATCTAAAGATAAGTAGTGTAGTGAACTTAAGAATGAGGATTCTGAGCCAAAATGCAAGGGATATAGTCATAAGGTAATGGTAGATAATTAGGGCAGGTCTTATGGAGAGAATCATGGAGGCATTGCGCTGGCCAAACTTTTAACTTTATTGATCAAATTGTGATAAGGTCAAGTTTTGTGTGGGAATAATGAACTTTTCATCATGAGTTGGTATTCCCCCACATCCTCTGCACAGTCCAACTCAAAATTATAGTGACCTAAGTTTTATGGGGTCAACTTCATGTTGTGTCCAATCTAATGCAACGTACAGGAAGCCTCATGAATATCTTCAGAAACGAACGATGTATGATGCATTGAACGCAGTGCCTCCATAATTGTCCCGAAGTAGTTCCCTCGAAAAAGCAATGTCTGTATATAAACAACATGAAAGAGAGTAATACAATATACCTACAGTCAATTGCATCATTCAATAGTAAAAGATAAAAGTAATAATATGAGCAATAATCCATATCGGGTATATTTTCCATTTTCTTCACTTGTTTTTTGGTTTTTATTTTTTAAAATCTCCGTGTAGTGTAGTCAATTGTACCATAACTATAAACCTTTGACTTCGGAAGGTTTTGTTAGGGATTTTATACTTTTTCTGCAGTAACAAATTTAGACAACTAAATATTTATTTGACGATTTTATATCTATTATTATAAAATATTAAATTTGTTAAAATAATATATTTTAAATTATTGGATGAAAATCCGTGACCCAATCTATTGTAGACAAAGTAAATCCTTTTTCAGGTTTCCTTTTCTACCTCCTTCCTTTAATATTATTTTTTGTCTTTCATGTCATTCAATTATTGGTTTTCCAACAATAAAGAAGAACCTGGATAACATGAAGAAGCGTGATGGAGTGAAATCAGGAAGAGGAAAAAGAACAGGGAATAGAGATTATTTATATTGACCGATTAACTTGCAATTTTTTTTCTTTTTAAAGTCTAAACCATTGAGTGTCAATTTTTTAGCCAAAAATAAAGTGTCATTTACTAGCGAGTGATTTAAATATGTTCTCGAAAATTAGAATAAATTATCTTATCCTGTTTCTATCACTTTATTTTAATTTTAAAAATTGAGAATAATCAGGTATAAGAGTGTCGGTGGAACTCAAACACTATTAATGAACATGTGCCATGGTGGATGGCTATAATAAAACTTATAAGACGTTTTCGAAACTATCATATATAAACAACAAAGTCCAAAATATTAAAAATATTGCATAAAGCGGCAACGTTTCTGTCCGTTTTCTTCCTTAAGCCAACATGAAAAAAAAATAAAAAAATTTCTCTATAATACTTTCTTTATATTGAGTTCCAACCACAACTACTTGGCATTTGCTTGAAGGCGGCCATGGATTCCAAAAAGGTGTACAAGTGGACGTTCGTTTTAGGGTTTTATATTTTGATTTTTATATATAATATTATCTTATCTATTGATTTGTTCTCTTAATTGATATGAACTTGACTTCTTTATTTTGTAAAAAACTCACCCACCTTAATTTAGAGATATGTTGATATTTTTTATTTACTTATAATTTAAAGACTTTATTAAAATCAAATGCTGAATTTGTCTTTGCTTAAAGGAAAAAGGGAAAATGAAGTCATGCTTGAATTAATAATTATAATTTTTGATCTACTAGTAAGGATTCAATGATGAAATTAAAAAATTTATATGATTTGGGCTAACCAAATGTGATATATCTTTTTTGAGTGCCAAATGTATGTATTATTTGCATAATTTTAGATATTTAATAAGATAAATTTTTTTACGTATTTACAATTTTATGTACATTAGTGTAGTCAATTTTATAGGAACATAATACTATTAAATTATAATTATATTATTACATTATAACTAAATAATTGTAAGTGCACTAAAGATGTTACTTTTTTTTTTAAAATACTAATTAAACTATACCTATGAATTTGTTTTGAGGAAGCAGCTAAATCCCTTTTCTTATACTTAAAACAACATCTGATTTTAACAATTAGTATATCACAGAGAGACTATGGATTTAAATTTTACGAATATAAGTGAGAGAAATTGTTAAAAGAATATAATCTGCATTTGGTTTGGACACTGAACCTAATTTTTGTATTAATTAAAGTCACCAACCAAAGATGTGGAATCCGTGTTCCTAGTATAATAATGCTGGTTCATATATAAACCCTAATCTCATAATTATTAGCAAGAAGCATCACTGTAAATTGCAAAGAAAATTGTAAAGGTAAGTTTGTGCTTTAATTTTAGATTATTTGTATATTTTTAAATTATTATTAAAATTAACAAATACGCTCTAAATAGCAAATTTTTAAAATTTTGATCTTTCTGTCTACTTATAGTTAATGCTGTCTATTGAAATATTATTTAAATTTTTTAAAAATTGTCATGTGACATGCTGCGCTATTGATTTGCATCTTGAGTTCTTTTTGGATTTTGAATCATCAAAGAATGTTGGATTAATTGAATAAAGTCTTACTCTACTCGAAACATGTCATTTGATAAATGAAAAAGCATATTTTTGAATTTTAATAGTTGAATTATTTGTGAATACCTCAAAATTAAAGAAGATATTTTATTTTCCTTATTTTTTATTACTAACTTTCACTCATTTAGGAGTGAAATTTATAAACAAAACCCATTTGGATTATGCCGAGAACTTGACTTGGTCATTTGAAGTATATATAAAAATTGAAGTAAAATATTGTTTTAATTTTTTACTTAATTATTTTTTATTTTTTAAAATATTATTAATTTTTACTTTTTTATTAATACGAATATTAACTCATTTAATTTTACAATATTAATTAAATTTAAATTAAATATGTTAGCGTATTAAGATAAAAAATAATAATATTTTAATAAATAAAAATCAAATTAAAAATAATTAAAAACAGAAGAATTAAAATAATATTTTAATCATAAAACATTCACATGCGCCCTACTCCGACATGTGCATTTATGGCTGGGAACGATCCATCTGTTTTTTTGGATGTTATGTCTCTGCATGAAAAGATTATTCTTTATTTAAAGCAATATATATATATATATATATATCTCTCTCTCTCTCTCTCTCTTCTCTCTCTCTCTCTCTTAGTTCAGAGTAAAAGCCCATCTTCTATATCAATCTTCCATGAATAATCTGCCTAGTGTAGGTATTATATCGCCTCCGGACTATTGACTTGGCTGAGAAGGAAATACTTAGCACTGGCGGTGATCATGTGCTCTAAAGTCTAAACTGACGATCAAATTGATGGCAGAAAAAAATGGTTAATTAGTGATGGCAAAAACAATTCCAAATTGCAAGCTTTACAATGACCAATCTATTTGTGTGTGCGTGATAAAGAGAACTCCTACACCTTTTTTTCCCCTCCCAATTATCAAAGAACTTAGAGATGAATAGGACTTCAAATCAGCTCTTTAATGCTATATTGAAAGTCTTAAACTTGATAGTACTTCTTTTACTATAACAACTTTTGGAATAGGTTCATTTCAAAACCCACTTCATCAAGTTAAATATATAAGTCAAGATTGATAAAGGTTGGTACACATGTATTGTTTGGTCTTGAATCACATGCCATGTAATTAGTTTTGGACTTTCCTTGGGATATATGAAATGACCCTTATCATCAAACCCAAGTCATGTGCTAATTGGCGAGTCCGGATTTTATTCAATAGTTCACGCTATTAGTAAATCTCTAATAATATTTAGAATTATTGAATCTAGATTTAATAGTTTTAAATTTAATAGATATAAAAAAATTTTAAAATATAAAAATAAATATTTTTAAAAATAATAAAAATAAGATATATTAAAATTTTAAATTATACTTAAGATAATTCTGTTTCTCTGAATTATACTGTGAGATATGTAAAATAAATTGTAAGATACTAAAAGTAATTTTGTAAAATACTAAAAATAATTCTATTTTTTAATAATAAAATAAAATATTGCTATTAGAAATTCTCCAATAAGATCTGAATCCAATGTCTTATGGTTCCAAATTTAATAGATATAAAAAAAATTTTAAAATATAAAAATAAATATTTTTAAAAATAAGATATATTATTTTAAATTTTACTAAGAACAATTTAGTCTTTTTAAATTATATTGTGAAATGTGTAGAATAAATTATAAGATATTAAATATTATTTTATTTTTTAATAATAAAATATTATATTTTATTATTTTTAAAAATATTTTTTAATATTAATTTTTTTTTATATAAATAAATCTGAAGCCATTAGATCTGGTTCCAGACATTATTGAAAAATCTCTAGAGAAGATATGCTCTCGCTAATTGGCATACATGTTATCTAGTTAATTCTTTTAAACATTTAAATTTTTTTTATATAAATGGTCTTATGCTGCATAGGATATATGCTATGCAGTATAGTATCATCCTTGGTCATCATATTATCGATAAATTTTTTTCAAGAAAACTACAGTTCAAAACCCGGCTTATGACACGAAAAAAGCTCAAGTTCTTTACACAATTTTAGCTCAGAATTTTCTACCTCCTAAGTGAGATTTAAAGGTTCAATCCTTACAAATAATTCATAGCATATTAGTTATTTGTAAGTAGCGTACTAAATAAATTACTATGAATTGTAAAGTACTTATTATTCGGATGTGCATGACTGGCCTCTGTTATTTTTATTGTTCTGTAGATTTGTTTTCATTTCTGTTTTTTTTTTTCCCGTTAATGGGCTGTTTGGAAAACAGTTCAACATCATGACTGACTAAAACCTGAGATCTGCGATGTGCTTGAATAGCATTATTATAAAAATTTACAAACAAAACCACTTGATTTTGCGAGATTGTCAAACCCCTTTTCCATCCAATTCAGTACAAAATGACATTCTATACATAACATTCCAGCTTGTGAGTGCTTTAATTAAATGCCCACATCCACATTCCACATGCTATCCCCAGTAATTAATCAATATATATATTATTATAAACAAAAAGAATACTAACTCCTACTGTTCTAATTTCTCCATGATATATAACATATCCTTAATTTGGTCTTAACTAGCCGAGAAGGAGATCTAGGAAGTGCAGGTAAAATGATTATTGCTATTAGACTGATCATCATTAAGGGGATTGAAGAAGAGGTAAATGTGGGACCCATCTTGGACCCCACAATCAACCAATGAAACCCTTTCTTCTTCCTCTTTGTAATTCATGAGAGGGCAAGGATCGGCATCAAGAATGAGGATCAGACGGTCACAAGGGATCTTCTGGTGGGCCTCAATCTCCTTCTTTAAATCAGCCACCGTGGCATCATTCCCCACCTGCACGTAGAACAGTGTTCCTGTCAAATTCTCCACCACCACTTTCATGGCCTCTCATACAGATTTTGCTTAACAGAGTCATTTGTGAACTTAATAGTGCATCAACAAAAATGGGGTTTCAGAGGGGGGAAAGGGGAAAAATTAGTGCTTGCTGCATTCTCGGAAGTTAGTTTTGTGTTCATGAAAGTAGGAGAGCCAGAAGAGTGTGAATCTGGGAACATGAAGACATTGTTTATCCATTAAAAAGTAGGTGATTAAAGGGTCAACTCTTGGATTTGCGCTATAATTAGTTGATAATGGTAGCAGTTAATATTAGAGGACAGGAGGAAGATGGAAATTTTTATTTTTTAGACAGATTATTGAATATATGTGTCTCTGAAGATTTCTCTTTTTACTTGTTCATTTTCGAGCCTTTTTGTGCGAGTCAATGGGTAGAAAAAGGATCTTTGATTAGCATGTGCGGTGCCGAATTTCGTGCTTGATGAATCATATATCATATAAAAAATTTCAAATAATTAATGTGAATCCATATTTATAGTTTTATTTTACATAAATAACTTATTTATTGGTTTTTTTTTTAGAATTTAAATTCTCTTACTGTTAATAACTTTATATATCTATATCTATATATATATATATATATATTTCAATACTTAGACTGTGTTTAGATTAAATTTGTCAATATGATTTGTAAATTTGATTTTGTTCAAAAGTATATGATTGTAATATATGTTTGAAAACTTTTGTACTCAAAAAAATTAGTTTTGTCATTAATGTAGTTTTGGGGTTTAACTATAATTGTAAACTATTTTGATGATAACAAAATTCTTAAAATTAATTTATAAAATGCATTAAGTTAAATAAAATTCATTTAAGTTTTAGGTTTATAGTGTGTTTGATTTAACGTTCAACAAGTTTAAAAAACTTGTTTGCACACTCAGACAGAAGTTTACATTGTAAACATTTTTGCTTTTAACATTTAATTTTTTCTACAATCAATTTTGTTAAAGAATTTACTTTTGCGTTTATTAATGACAAAATTTTAATTTTTAAATAAAACTTTTCAAATATAAATTACAATCATGCAAAATCAATTTTAAAAATGAAATTAACTTAAAATTACGCTAGTCAATGCTAATTTAAACACACCAATTAATATATATATATATGTCACGACCTAAGTCGGTAGGACATAATCGGCATGGGAATGAGGTGTTGTTCATCCTTACAAACTCGTCAGAACCCTCATAACAACATAACTTATTTAAATTCAAATTAAATAGCGTAAGTCTCATAACTCTTCATACTGACATTTTTTGATATACCATAGTAATATATCAAACATCTAGCCTATATACAATGGAGCAACTGAACTAAATCATAAAAGTAATAAAAGACATAGCTCTAGTAGTAAGCTGAACTCACTAAGAAATTAATCACTAAGGTTAAAATTTCGAAGGTGAATGTTCTGATTAGCGTTGGAATCTGAAAAATGTTAAATAATGAGGTGAACGAAAACTCAGTGAACATATAATACTAATATTGCAGAAATTAGAGTAGGCTTATAGTGCGACACCTTTCAAAATTTTAAACCAAATATCATACAGTCATAATTCAGTATTATCAAACGGAGAATAATCATTAAATGAACATATTTGGGAATATCTTATAGAATAAGTCATAATTATATAATACAGAGCTAGCCCAAGGCTAGTGATAACATATAAGAACTTATATTCATTTGGCCATAGACTCAAAGTAAATATCATAATGGCTCTTGCCCTCAAACAAAATTTGGTGGTAAGGGAATCATACCCAGCCTTATTAGATTACCAATTGCAGTGCACTACAGCTAATGTTTATTGCCATTAGCTACAGTGTATCATTTTGGATACATTCCCAATATTTAGAAATCAATAAATATCCATGTACAGATATCGAAAATTTCAAAATTCATACCACTTTAGAGTTCAGATTTCAATATTTTTAATAATTCAAAATTCAAAATTTATATTTCAAAATAATATTTTACATAATTAGGATTATCTACTCACTTGATAGGAGTCTACTAACCTCTTTCTATCATTGATTATAATTCTTTTGTTGACAATGTCACACCCCAAAATCCCTAGAGTGGGACCAACACAGGACACAAGAAAATTTCCCAAACCTGCAAGCTTTACACTTGAGGGACATTCAATACTATGTTAAAACTAAACAATTTTCACCATATGTAATATAACTTGCCTTAATATAAAAATAAATGGTTAATACAAAACAAGGATTTTTGTAGAAATTTCAGCAGAACCTCCTCAGTAAATAGGACATCCCGAAATTTCTACAATATCCTGTAAGGCAATACAAACATATAGGAGAGCTACGCTCTCACCAGCACAACCTAGTATAGCATGTCCAATATACAACAAATAAAAAGAGTTCAACTGTGGTCACTATACAAACCCATAATACAAAACAATGGCTAACACCCTAATGATATATATATATCTCAAAAAGAATAAGCCATGAATATCAAAACTAAACAAAAAGAATTGGATCCTCAAGCGGCTCACCAAAAGACTCCCGTCACTACTCCGCAGCCTCCGGGAAGTCATCTGTCTCCTTATCTCAGGCAAAATTTTTCCGGTAAATAGCACCCCAAAATCAGTAATAAAACTTCAAATATAAATTATAATCAAATGTGAATTAAGCTTTGAATAAAAGGATTAACATTTAAACTGCGAGTAGTCACCGTTACAAATAAATATTTTCAGCTAAATAACACACTTTTCAAAACATTGAATTTAAAGTGCCATACACAAGGAAACAATAAGTTTCTAAGGATCATTTCAGGGGAAGGACTACTAAGGAACAATCCGGTGTGGCATACAGCCACAAAGGGTAAATCACAATAAACGAGGATAAATAATCCTCGAGGACAAATAACCAACAGGCGTGAGGTCATAACTCATGAAGATTATCATTTATCAGTCCTCGTGCGATGACTGTCACACAGGGCTAGCACCATCATTAACCTTGCTAGCTGGGTCATTACCTAGGTGCACCAAGGGCTAGCAATATTGTTGTTGGCAACCAGTGTCCTATCTAATCCTTCCAATGATAATGGAATTAAAACAAGCATGCACAGGGAAAAACGGCCAGTATGCATGAAATCAAATTGTCTTTCAAAAATGGTTTATCCAATGGTTATTCATAACCGTATGCATGATGTTTCTCAAAATTCATTTTCAAAACCATATATAATGTCATCTAATATATTAAGGGATTTCATCTACTTATAAGTTCAAGTCCGATAAAATTTAATCATGGAAAAATTAAAATGATAATTATAAAATATTTCCAAACAATGAAAATTGAAGCATAAAGAAGAGTATTGGAGAGTACTATTTGTGCACCTGAGTGCCGTTAATTACTAGCAACTCAATGTTTTCCCTTGGGTGACTGTATCATTTTTACAAGCTATCTACGCCAATTAGAAAGCAAAGAATTACTCCTCTTCCATCTTATTAATCAAAACAAACCCTAGTTCATATTTCTTGATTCCATTACTAACTTTCTCAGAATTTTCGTCAATTTACATTTACTGCCTTAAAAACTTTTTGAGTTTCACTTTAGTCCTAAATTTCATACCTTTGCCTTTATCTTAAGAAAAACCATGATGAACAATAGGATTTCATGCCATACACCTTAAAATTTTTCTTATAGGACCAATTTAAACCCATTACCTCTCAGAATTTCACCATTTTCTGGAAACTCCAAAATTTCAAAACTTTTCAGTTTGGTCCCTATCAAAACAACTCTAAAAAACTAGCCAAAAATCATGCTTCCAAAGCTGAAATTCGATGGATAAGGGCCAAAAATGCTTCTCCTAATATCATTTTCATGAAACAAATGCTTAAAACTCACGAAATCCGCAAAAAAGTCATTAGTTTTGGGCTACGCAAAGACCGTCAGAAAATCGTTGTTGCCACCGGCAACTGCTGGCGGTGACCAACCAGAACACGTCGCCGGTGAGGGGAGGTGCTGGCCAGAGGTGGTGGTGGCTGACCATGGCAGAGAGGAGCAGTAGAAATTGAAAAGTGGAGGAGAGCTCTGGTGGGAAAACCAACGGGAAAAAGGGAAGAAAGGAGAAAAAAATAAGAAGGGTAATTTGGTAATTTCACCTGGGGGGGGAACACATGTGAGCACTAAAATATTCCTAAGGGATGAGAGAGCTACATCTCAAACCCACGCCTTCTTGAATCTGGATGCCCAGCCTTATCGCTAAGCCAAAGCTCATATCTGATTATTAATGCACACCACAAATATCAATATTCTCTCTTTTTCCTAAGAACAAAATTTTGCATCATAATTTGACAAATGTTACAGATAATTTTTTAGTCACCTAAAACATTAAATAAAATACTCTTATCATCCAGTCCTTACAAATAAATTTAATTATTTAATTATGTCACATACCTAATTAATTATCTCTTATTCATTTTTTTATCCAATTCACCTCTTTCTTTTCTAAAATTTGGAAATTAAATTTATGGGCCACTTAAAGAATACTTTAAAATACTTATAACCTATATTTCATTTTATTATTATTATTATTATTATTATTATTATTATTATTATTATTATTATTATTATCATTACTATATTTGTTATCATTATTATTATTATTATTATTATTATTATTATTATTATTTTATTCAATTATTCCATTATGCACTTATTAAATTTTCAACACCTACCATAACACAAATTTCACTTAAGAGTCATTTAAAAAATTTCAATTTTTCCATTTAACCACAATTAATATTTATTGTCATCCAATCAAGTCATACTAATTTTTCCTTCTAATTTCCTTCATTTTTCTTCATGAAAAATCTAGGAAAATTACTAAAAATTTGAAATTTGTTCAAAAATTTAAATTTAAAATTAAAAAAATTCTAAATCACTCACTAGGTGGATAACAAAATTTAAGAAGTCCTAAGAACATAAATTTCACTAAATTTCCAAATTACCCTTAGACCCTAAATTTGGATTTTTCAATCCGAAAGCTAAAATTTGCAATTGATTAGTGATTTCAATGGAGAAAGGTACGAAATTCACATATGAAGTGTAATCCTAACTTAATTTGAAGCAAATAACTTGAATTGAGCTCAAATTTGCCTTTTTTTTTTTTTGATAAACAGAGCGAAAATTAGGGTTCTTCGATTTCAAGCAAATTGGACCAAATTGATTAGTCTAAATGAGGAAGAAAGGACTAAAAAGCATCACAAAACTAAATTCCCTAAATTGAAGCAAATACACATCAAATTCGTGAATTTTGAGCTCAATTTTTTGGATCCTTGAGCCATTAGAAAATTTGAAAAATTCCAGGGATGTGGCAAGTGGTGGTAGTTGTTGGGGTGTTGACGGGGCTGCTGTGGCGGAAAGGAGTTGTCGGTGACCCTTCACAGTGCCCGAAACAATACCGGTGGCCGGTGGGGATATTTACACGGTGAAGGTAACAAGTTATGCAATTTTCCAACGACTTTCGTTGATTAGAGGCTGCCGGTGGTTAGGGATGGGCTGAAACTGTTGCTAGTGGGTCGCTGGTGCTCACCGGTGATGGGATGGTGGCTTCCGAAGGGAGAAGGCATGATTTATGTGAGGAAAGGTCATGCAAGAACGGTATAAATGGCATTTGATGTTTAATTTGCAGATGATTTGAGGATTATAGGTGGATGTTAGTTGCATAATTGAGCAATAATATGAGGTAGGTGGAGTTAATGGAAGTAATTAAAAAGTTTAAAATATTTTAAATGGAAAATATTATATATATATATATATTATCATATCCAAATTTTCATCATAGATACTTAGTTATTGTACTTAGTTGAGTTACAAGTGCTAAAAATGCATAGGGTGAGGCTTAGGTATTGAGTTTAGTTACAATCTCAGATAAAATTTTATATGCATATATAATTGTTTCTGACTGAGTTTCCTGTTAAATGTAAAAGTCATGGGTATTACAATACATATATATATATATATATATATATAAAAGCCAAATTATTAAAACTTTTATTAGGTTATATTTCATAAATCCAGTGTAGGGCTTACATATTTATACCTTTAAACCCAAAAGTATTCCAAGATAGCCCAAATAAGAACTTAATTATGGTTTTTTTTTTTACAGGTTTCCAAATGCCCAATTAAATATGCTTAACAAAATATTATTTATATTATTCTTTATGGGTACCTTTCTTTGGAATCTCTTTGCACTTTATATATAATGATTAAACTAAATTCAGTGATACCCAGACACATTCTTAATCAAATCAACCTTAGCTTTCTACAATTAAATTGCATTGGGTTTTATCAAAAACCCAAAAACAAAATATTGGCCTCCCTTTTATTGCATTACGAGCTAAGTCTGTGAGGTCCCTTCATATTGGACAAATCAATCTCAAGCAAATGCCATCTCTCACACACAAAATAATCAAGCGGTTAAAAGAATAAGAATGTAAGGAAATTTTGATGCGTAATATTAAGAAATATGACCCATATTTGAGTTAAGGAAGACTCCATAAAACATATGTCACCAACTTACCTTATAATCCTTTGTGTCTCCATTCTTATACACCCTTCGTACAAAAAAGACAAAGTAATAACTCTATGATTAGAACTCTATCCCAACTAACTTTGCAGAGCGATGCTAATTCTTTCTTCTAGATTCCTTGGCATAATTGCCACATAGCATTGTTCCCATTTCTTAGTCCTTCTATAACTTAAACTGCTTCCTTTCTCAGGATACACCCCTACTTTGCATATTGGGCTACTATTTCTTATGTACTTTAAGTTCTTCCAATGGTTCCTGAGCTCTTTTGGACAATAGATGCTATCATGCCTTTAATCTTTTAAATCTACCTTGTCCTCAGGGTGGACATTTGGAAATAGAATATGTATATTAGTGACATCAACCCAAGTTACTTCCTCTGTTGATTAATTAGCCCATTCAATTAACACTTGAGATCGAAGTTGATTTTCAATTTACAAATATCTTGTATAAAAAACCTTTTTGAGTTGAAAATCCCCCTACAAGCTAATAGCCAAATTTGATTCCATAGGAATAGTTATAGCTCCTTTATACGCCTTAAACAATAAGACATGAAATATATTATGAATATTAGCTTCAGGTGGAAGAATGATCTTGTAAGTGACACTACCAATCCTTCTTGTAATCGAAAATGACAAAAAATAAAATGCCACTGGTTTAAAATTCTTCTTTGATGCCATTGATTGTTGTTTATACTTATGTGGCTTAATCCTTATCAAGTCCTCTTCTTCAAACTGCTTCTATTGAGGCCTTTTGTTTGCTTGCTTCTTCATTTTAGCTTAAGCATTCTTATTGTGTTGTTATAGGTCTAGTAATAGGTAATGTCTGTTTTGTAAAATCACATCAACTAAGTCCACCATGGTTCGTCCTTTTTCATAGCCCAGTATGGCTTCTGGTTTGTAGCCATAGACAACCTCAAACAGTGTTCCTTTTATAGCATAATGGAAGCTGGTATTGTAAGATAGCTCTACTCGAGGTAAATACCAAGACCAATACTGAGGCTTGCAATGGGTGAATGCTTGAAGATATTGCTCTAAGCAATGGTTAACTACCTCGATCTGCCCATTGCTCTGTGGATGGTAAAACAAGCTAAATTTTAAAGAGATGCCACTATATTTCAACAATTATCTCCAAAATTAGTTCATTAACATAAGATCATGATCAAAGATTATGGCTTTTGTAAATTCATGCAATTTAACTACCAAGGAGTTAAAAATGGTAGCCATTGTAGCTGCAGTGTAACCTATTTTAAAGGACCCAAAATTGCGCCATTTTGGTCAAATGGTGATATACCACAACAACAATAATAAACTTCTTTGAATTAGGTAAATGCATGATGAAGTTCATGTCAATTTCATCTCATGGTTACGTTAGTCATGTAAGTTGTTATAGCAATCCATTGGCCTTTTATGTAGGTATCTTAACCCTCTAACACATTAAACACTTGGTTATATAGTCTATAGTTATGTTCTTTATGTCAGGACAGAAAAATTAAGTAGTCATACATTTATAAATTTTTTATATGCTTGCATATCCTCCTCTACTTGTGCTATGGTGCTCATGTAAGATTAAGTCGAGAAGAGAAGAGTTAATAGGAAGAAAAATTCTATTTTACTTAAACATTACCCCTTCTTTAATTTCATATTCCTAACTCAATTTCCCACTTTAATTAGCTCTTGTAACTCCTTGAGTTCTTCATTAGTGCTATTTTCCTTTTCTGTAGCAACCCCCATAAGGTGAAGTGTAAGATTGATAAGGCCTAAAATACACTTTAAGTCTTGGCAATATCCTTTTCCTTTCTTGACAGTGCATCAACAACCTTATTGAACCTCCTAGGTTAACATACAATGGATTAATTAAAACCTATGAGTTTATTGATATAATGCAGCTATTCTGAAGTTTGCAAGGGTTGGTTCATTAGTTCTTTAAGACTCCCACATGGTTAGAACTTTATATTGCCACAATTTATAAAATTAATCCATCCACAGTAAAAGTTTTTAACTATTTAACTATTATGCTAAAACCTTTCCTCTAGTAATAGAATGAAACCTCTTTTCTAATAGGAGGTTTTTTCTGATGGCTTCTGCTAGTTGTCATTACTTTTTAATAGAATCACTCTGTTAGTGTTTGCTCAGAGGTTCTCCTTATGGTTGGTTTTGTTGTTGTACATCTTGGCTCTCTAACTGAGGGGCAGTATATAAAAAGATGAGTATGAGCATGGATATGGAGGATTTTGGTGGTGAAGATTGCTTGATGGTGAGTTTGGATTAGAATGAAGAGTTGGTAGAGAATGATAGTAGTTTTACTCTGATCAGGAAGTTATTGGCAAATAAAGTCTTGAATAAGGGTATAACGAGGAATTTAATTTTGAAGAGTTATGAGCCAAATAAAATGGTTAGCATTTCTGATGTAGGGGGAGAATTGCTTTATCTTCAACTTTAAAGGTAAAGATGATTTTGATCAAGTAGTAAGGGACTGTCCATGGACTATAATAGGCTTTCTTTTGATTTTGAAAGTATGCTCCCTGTTTCTTGCATTATAGGAAATTGATCTGCAGCGATTTTTTTTATGGGATCTAATTTTATAGCCTTCCTAAATATAGTATGACTATAAATTATCTAGCAAAACTAGGTGGGAAAGTAGGTTGTGTTATTGTTATTGAGGATCTTAAGATGAATGGTGGTATTTTTTTGTAGCTTTGACAGAGTAAAGGTTGAAGCGAAGGTCTCTTCTTTGTTGCTAGTGGGACTTTGGATTCCATGACTTGGTTTGCCCAAATTATGGATTGATGTTCGTTATGAGAAATTAAAAAGTTATTGTTATACCTCTAGAAGATTAGGCCACAATTGTAAAGTGTATAAGGCAGTTAAGTCTTTCTCTATGAAGGATGTAAGGAGTGTGAAGTATGGTACTTATTTGAGAGTGGCTCCGATAAAGTTGATTGGTGGAGTAGAGTTAGGGGGGTCACTTGAAGGTTTATAAAGAATAAAGCATAAACAAAACTTACAAATGGAGCATGGGAAGGGTGATGTTAGGAAGTTTGTTAAAGATAATGATTAGGAAGAATATTCTGGGTTAAATGACTTGGGTAATTATGACATGGATTGTAATAAAGGCACTAAAATGGTTAAGATGGAGGGTGACGTGGCGAGTAAATTTATGGATGCTAACTTGCCTATGAGTGAGCTTGATTTAATCATAAGTGGTGATCTAAGTTAGAAAGTAAGTGACCTAGAAAAGAAGGTTTGGCCCAGTGGTATGACTAAGGAGTTAAATGTGGGGATTAATGTTAATAAGCTGATACAAAATGTTGGGTCGAGCAACTCAAGTGATATGATGGATCAATATCTAAAACCTATTGTAACTCATTTTATGTCGTGGAACTACCCTTAAAGATAAGGAAAGTTTGATGGGAAAAAAGTTAATAGTAGTAAATGGAGTGAAGTATGAAGATGAGTTGGTAGATAATATGAGGAAAGTTAATTTGAAAAAAGGATGTGATTAGAATTGGGCTTGCTTAACTTTAAAGAATATCAGTGTTTAAGGTTGTGGAAACACGGTGAAGGATTTGAGTAGTGGAGATAAGAAATTTCTTGTAAGGGCTCACTTTCTAAAACTTTAAGCAAATGTCTCTCCTCGGAAGATACTGAAAGGAAGAAGGAGTAAAGGCTCTTATCACAAGGAGGGAAGGGTTAGTGTGTTTATAAAGGTATATTAGCTTAAACTTGGGTTTTCAAAGGGGTCTAATCATAAGGATGATTTTGTTTTTTCTGCTAGTTGTATTGTTATTGATGAGAAAAGGCTTGGTGGCTACCCGAAGAAAGCCACTGAGGAGCTATAAGAGCCTTAGCATGGAATTTTCAAGGCTTAGGGGTGGCCTTGACAAATAAGAATTTGAGGTTCTCATGTGGGAAATATAAAGCCCCTATGGTCTTCCTTGCTAAAACCAAAATAAAAAGAAAAAGGATATAAAAATTGTAAAATAAGTTTAATTTTAAACATGGTTGCTATACAGATCCTCTTGACCTCTTTGGTAGACTTTCTTTATAAAGGAATAATTATATGGAAATTGAGATAGTGTATATTTACAAAACATTATTCATATTTGCATTATAAGGGGTATGAATAATACAGTAAGTTTTGATTCGCTTGTTTATAGACCACCTAGAAGCAGTGAAAAGAAGAAATAATAAAGGGAATTGTTAAGTTTAAATCCTTACAGTGACCAACTATGATACTGCAGGGTGATTTTAATAAGGTGTTATTTAATTCGAAAAAAAATTAGGTGTGAGGGTTTATTTTGAAAAATTTTCTTTGTTTCATGGATTTATGTGGGATGGAAGGTTGATGGATTTAAAATTTAGAGGCCTTTCTTTCATGAGGTGCAATAAAAGATTTGGTGGCATGTTTATAGAAGAAATATTGGATAAAGCCTTATGTAATCTGTGCTAGAAGGAATTATTTGCCAAAGTTCAGGTTATTCATTTAGAATTGATTGGTTGTGATCATACACTAGTATTAGTTAATTTTTGTTTTGTTGATGGTTTTAGCCTAAAGTTAATTGAGTTTGAAATGATGTGGGATGATTATGAAAATTGTAAGAAGGTGATAGAAGAAATTGGTATTAAAGTCTAGGTGAAGATGCAGACTTATTCAAGTGTGCTTTACAATAGAGTACGGTTGAGTTTCCTAATAATAGAAGAAAACTTTAAGCTTTATAAGTAGAATTCCAAAAGTGTTATAATGGCAAGAGGGATGATTTAAAGGCAGTTGAAGCCTCTCATATTGTCAAGCTTATTGAAGACTTATGGGATAAATAGGCAAAATATTAGGCTCAGTGTTCAAGAATTCAGTGGTTGAAATGTAGGGACAAAAAATCAAAATTTTTCCATGTTACCATTGTGCAAAGAAGGTAAAGAAACAAGGTGATTGTATTAGTTAAGGATGATAGTGAATGGATGGAACAAGCAGGGGATATTGCAACCACTTTTAAAAGTTTTTTAAGAGTTGTTTTCCTCAAAGGGTTCAAGAAATTTTGATGAAGGCTTGAGCTATGTAGATACTTTGGTGATTGATGCATAGAATAATTTTTTGTTAAAGCCTGTTATGAATGAAAAGGTGAAGAGCATTGCTTTTGAGTTAGGTAGCCTTAAGGCCCTAAGCCCATATGGGTTTTTTGGTATTTTTTTTCACCATTCTTCATGGGATATAGTGGGTCCTCAAGTATGTGATGTGGTGAAAATTTTCTTTAATCTAACTTCCTCATTTGCTAAATGTTATTGATTTGGTTTTAATTCCTAAGGTTGATAATCTGATTCATGTGGAGAATTTTAGGCCAATAAGTCTTTGTCACTTTGTGTATAAAATAATTTCCCGAATCATGGCAAATAAAATGAATGACATTCCTCTTAGAATCATTTTAGAGAATTAAAAGGCTTTTGTGAAAGGATGACTAACTGTTGACAACATCATTATGGTGCATGAGGCTTTCCATTACCTAAAGGCAAAAAAATGAGGTGTGAATGAAATGGCCCTAAAGGTTGATATGAGCAAAGCTTATGATAGGATAAAGTGGGAATTTCTTAAACGAGTGCTTTTAAAGTTAGGTTTTGGTTGAGGTTGGATAGATAAAATTTTGGAGTATGTAACTTCTATTTCTTTAAGCTAGAATCTTTTTAGGAAAAGGATAGTAGAGTTTATTCCTTAAAAGGTTTAAGACAAGGTGACCCCTTATCCCTTTATTTGTTTATTATAGTATCAGATGTTCTTTCAAATATGATTAGAAAGCATGTGGAATAGAGAGAATGAATGAGATGAAACTTGCTATAAGAAATGTCCTATTTTATCTTATTGTTTCTTTGCAAATGACTTGGTTTTCTTTTTTGAAGCTGCCAAGGAGAATGTGGAAGAAATGAAACATATTCTTAGTAAACATTATGAAGCTTCCAGTTAAGAAATTAACTTAGAGAATTATATGCCTTATTCTCTCAAAATACACCCTGATTATGATTGATTTATGTAGATATGTTGTGAATTAATGTTGCTAATTCACTTGGGAAATATCTTGGTCTTTGGGTACTTTGGGGGAGATCAAAGGCTAAGGTTTTTGCATATGTAAGGGATAAAGTGCAAAACAAAATTCTAAGCTAGAAATGTAACATGTTGTCTTAAGTTGAGTGTGAGGTCCTTGTTAAAGCTGTAATAAATGCTATACCTACCTTTTTTATAGCTTGCTTCTTGATCCCAATGAAATCTTGTTAGGACTTAGATAGCTTATCGCTAGATTTTGGTGGGGTCAATAAAATGAAGAAAGAAAGATTCATTAGGTAGCTTGGCAAATTTTGACTATTGCTAAGAGTAAAGGGGACTTGGTTTTAAGGATTTTCATAATTTCAATCTTACTCTTTTAGCTAAATAGGTTTAGAGGATTCCAAACTCTCTAGATGAGATGTGGGCTAAGATCCTTAAAAGGATTCACTTCCCATATACTAATTTCTTACATGCTAAGATGGGCACAAATGCTTTTTGGGTTTGGCATAGTCTATTGGAGGGCAAGAATTTTTAAAGTAGTTAATTGTGTCGGTCGATTAGGAATGGAAGAAAAGTAGATTTCTGGAAGGACCCTTGGGTCCCTAATTTACCTATCTTTAGATTGGAATCTTTAGTGCCTGTTGAATCAATAGAGGATTGCAAAGTAGCTTAGTTTAATGTTAATAAGTCTTGAGACCTATCTATTATGGTTTCATGGCTCTTAGATTCTGAATTCAAGGTTGTTATAGCTATTCCTTTGCCTTGTGAAGAGATTGAAGACCAATTGATTTGGACTAGGAGTAAGAATGAAGTTTATATGGTTAAAAAAAGGGTACCATAAGAATCAAAGGATTGATGTTGCGTCATTTGAGTGCAAAGCCTCAAGTTCTTTTCAGATTCCAAACTCTTAGTGGACTGAATTATAGAAAATTAAGGCCCCTCCTAAGGTTAAAAGCTTATTGTGGAAAGTTTGTTAGAATGATATACCTTTATTGCTAATTTATGGAAAAGAAATTGTTGCTTGGTTTCTATTTTTTATATTTTGCAATAAGTAGAATCGCTAGAGCATATGTTCTTTTTTTGTTCTTGTATTGGCGTGGCTGTGGAGCAATTTCTCATTTATGATAAATGATGGGAAGATAAAAGGGATAAAAAAATGGTTGTTATGGGTGCTGGTAGAGGCAGGGTCCACTAATTTTCAAAAAGCCCATATTGCAATGAAATTATAGTGGAGTTGGAAATGTAGGTGCAATAAAGTTCTAGAAGATGGTGTGTTTGACCCAATTTTTGTAATTAGTAATGTTGCTAATTCTACTATGGAACTCTGGGTTGGTAATGGATGGAGTTATGATGAATATGAGCCTATTAATTTCGGTGATGGAATTATTGCTATTCCTATTAGTTGGTCCCCCTGATGATGGTTTTACTAAGGTTAATATGGATGGTAGTTTAATTGGCATCTTATTTCGTGACAATGCTGGTGAGCTTATTAATTGGTGTTGTTGTTTTGTTGCTGCCTCTTCTACTTTCATAGCAAAAGCTTTAGCCTTGAGATGTAGGATTTTAATGGCGGTAGATTTGGAGCTTATGACCATTGTTTTTAAATACAACTGCTTGGTGTTGGTGGAGGCTATTAAAGATCCTTTAAAAGGTCAATATTAGAGGTGCCTTGCTATTATAGACGAGTTTGCTTCTTTTTTGAAGATAAACTCTTCATTTTCTCTATGATGGGTTCTCAAATTTGCAAACAAGGCAGTTGCTCGGCTTGCTATGCATGTAGAAGAGAAGATGTGCCTTTTTGGTTGGGATTCTTTTTGTCCATTGCCTTTAAAGTCAATTTTGTTTGACGATGTTAGTTTTATCAAAGAAGGAATAGGTTGAGTTGCTACTACTAGGTCTTCGCTCCTTGGGATCTTAGTTAGAGATGGCAACAGGTTCTCAAATTTGGGGATCCCCGTGGGCACTGCCCCATTTAGGGATCCGCATGTGTTTCACTCATTATCTATAATTATAATAATTAAAAGTTAAAAATTTAATTTAACTTAAAATGTAATTCCATTCATTACATATTAATCTTCTACTTCTTTAAAACTTGGACGACATAGTAAAATCGTTTTCAAAATACTTTAGAACTGCAATCACATTATAATGGAGAAGAGGAAGTGAATATTAGAAAAAATAATATTAATTATTTGTAAATTAGGATTAAGGATAAATATAAAAATTAGAATTATTTAAATAATTTTATTTTAAATTTAATTGTCATTTTGTTAAATAGTTTTTCATAATTAACTTACCATATTAAGAGTTATTTATTGTAACTTATAGAATTTATTGTAAAACTTGTTATTTGAATATTTGTAATTTTTGTAAATTTAATTAAAACTTGTTAGATAATATAAATAAAGTGCTTAAACTTTAAATTCAAGTTATATATATTATTTATTTATTTTTGAATTTTTATAAAAAAATTCAAAGCTCCTGTAGGGATCTATGGAAATGCAGATTTCCTCAGGAAATAGAAATGAAGGTAAGATCTCTTCAAAAATAAGGAATGAGAATAAGATAAAAGATATAATTAATGATGGGATAGAGAGTAGAAAAACACTCTTCTCCTCCTGCAAAATTGTCATTGGCTCTAGCTTTTGCTATTCTGTTTGAACTCTTTTGTTTTGTATTGCCGTTCAGTTTTGTTTTTTGACTAATTATGGTGTTTCTCGATAAAATTCTTTCAGGTCAAACAAATAAAAAATATTTAACTCAAAATTCTACCTTTACTGTTTTCTTTTGAGCAGACCGAAGTAATCATTCGGTGAAAAGTGTAGAACCTGAATTTTCTCCTGCGGAACAGGAGAATATATATAATATTATTTTATTAATATTAAATTAAAAAATTATAGTAAAATATTAAAAAATAATATTTTATATACCTTCAATTACTGAAGATTCTCTGGTGATCCAGAGTGGAAAAATGTGATGCTATAGTACACTAATTAAAGATATTAGCATTCCTCACACACTAATTATACAAGAACATTGCCCTCAGTTATGGCCTGTATTATCCGTTGACATATTTATTTAATTATGACTAGTATTACTAACCAATAAATTATATTTAATGATATCAAAAAATTAATTTTTAATTCTTATTAAATTTATAGACTTACTTATAAATATAACAAGGTAAACTGTCATAACACTCTTCGAAAGTAAGATAATTTATAGTTTATTTAAAGGTAATTATCCTACTCTCATACCAAAAAAAAAAGTAATTATTTTATTCATATTATTTAAAGCTTATTATATTAAAAATTATTTTATCATAATATTCGTTAAAAATGTTATTGTAAAATTAAGAATATTTTCATTTTTAAAAATACAATTTTATATTTTTATTAAATTTTTTAGTAATAATAATATAACAAGTATTAAATAGGGTGTACATGGACCTGATTGGCTTGACTAACCCATCATATCAGATTGAGTTAAATTAAATCAAAATGAAAAATTTATAATTTTATTAGGTTAAATTGGGACGCGAGGTCACACAAGACTCAGTATCATATTTTTATGTTTTCAAAATCTTTTTTATTTTATTTATAATAATATTTTAAACTAAAACTTTAAAGTATTAATTCTATTCAAACTTTAATCATTTTTTCTTTCAAATTTTAATTTTTCTTTTCATTTCATTTTATATATTTCAAATCTTAATTTTTTTTATCTATTTCTTTTGAAAAATTAGTTTTTATTTATAAAAATACTTTTTATGAAATGAATTTAAAAAAAAAAATAATATATTGACCAATTCAAACCTAACATAACTTGACCTGGCTTTATCACTTATCAGGCTCAGAAACCTTGTCTAAAACCAAGCTAAATTCTAAATCTTGTAAAAACCTTACTCTACCTAATCCTTGTTCACCTTATCGTTAAATTTTTACAGATAAATACATCACATAATTAATACTTTTAAAAAATATTGACACATTTTTATACTAATACTCGAAAAAATAATAAAAATATAAAAAAAATCAACTTAAATCTAGTTTTTTTTTGTTTTGCTGATAATAGTACCCATATTTTACATTAATATAATTTCCAATAAAAGAAGTAAATAATGTGATAATCGACTCAAGAGGTTCGCAGGGGTTGTCTCCAGCGTCTATAAAGTCCGAATCCGCCTCGTCTGTACCGCGTTATGCGTTGTTTTGCATTCTTTTCTGCGTTTTGTTGGTAGGAGCTTATTTCACCTTAATTCTTCCTCAGGTATGTCGTATGCTCATCGTTCTTGTATTTCAATTTTGGATTTTTTTTTCTGCGAGATTCCCTTTGGTTTCTTGCGTGGTATTTCTTCACATTCTTATGTATCTATTATTTACTCAGAGGTTGATTTAGTATTTTATTGCTCCTTGCCCTTTGTGAATATCGATTTCTTCGATTACGCATTATTTTTATATCAGGGGTTTTCTTTTGGTTCTTTTCCGCTATCGTCTTAGTACTCGGTTGTTGTAATAGTCTCACTGTTGTTATAATAGTTCATTCGGGAATTTGAGTATGGTTGATGATATTTGTATATTTTTTTTATAGGGACACTGTATTTGAGATAGTGGGATTCTTCGTATATAATCATTTGTTTCTGATTATTGGTTTAATTTGTTATGTTCGTCGGTGATGGGTGTTTGTGAATTGAATGTTTTTCTTATTAAGTTCTTGGGTGTGCTAGTTTAGTCGATTGCTATTCCGTTGTCCTTTTTCTTTTTTCTTTTTCTTTTTTTTGGGTAGGGGGATTTTTTGGTTATATACTGATTTTATATATGAGACTGGGAATCCTTTATCATATTTTTTTTATATGTAATTAAATATACAATAACATGTCTGGTGATGAGATAACACAGGTTTTTATAGATTTTTTTCTTTTTATGTATACGAGTAAGTTGAAAAATGTAGCTTAGCATACACACTGTGTCGTGTGTGCTGTCCATGTTTCATAGAATATCGTGCTTGATCATTAAAGGAGATTATCGGTTCTTATGATAAAAAATGTGCGTATATGCATATACGAGCGCCTTTGCTTATACATATGAATAAAAGTTTTTCCTTATTTTTCTTATATATATGAATAATTTGAAAAATATATAGCTTAACACACACACACACACACACACATTGTGTTGTGTGTAGTGTCCATGCTTCATGGAATATTGTGCTTGATCGTTAGAGGAGATTATCAGTTCTTATGATAAAAAGTATATATTATATAAATTCTATGTAAGGATGAGTGCTTTGCTTATTTTGTAGATGTAAAGTAGAGAAGAATATGACTGAGACTGAGGACATCTGATTTTTATATGACAGTAGGGGACTTTTTTCATTTGGTATAATGTAAATTATTTCTCTGTTGTTGTTGGCCAACAAAAAACATGTCTTTATAGTATGCCTACGTCCCTGAATTTATGTATATGCATGATCTTGGCAGTGTACTGTGAAAATTGTTGGCTATGCTGTTATTTTCTGTGTTTGTAGAATGTTTCTTTATTATTTGGGACCTGGTGATACTTTTACTGTTTTGCATGCTGAGAACTAGTTGCAAGTGAAGCTTAGATAGCAATAGCATCTGCAAATTCTGGATTCGTTGATTTGTATATTCTTTTTGTGCTTTCCCTGACCTCTTGCAGTGCTGAGTGGTTGATTAATCAGAACGACTTTGTTGGTGACAACCTAGCAAGGGCCAAGTTCATGTCTGAATTCGATGCAAACACTCCAACAGCTTATGGTAGGTTTTTAATCCCTTTCAAATTTAAACATTTATGATATCTGAGAATTCAAACATTTTAATTGCCGACATGGATGGATTATTGGGCAGACCCCTTTGCTGATGCAAATGCTGAGGACTCAGGTGCTGGGACCAAAGATTATGTTCATGTGCGTGTACAACAGCGCAATGGAAGGAAAAGCCTAACGACTGTTCAAGGATTGAAGAAAGAGTACAGCTATAATAAGATTCTCAAGGACCTGAAGAAAGAGTTCTGCTGTAATGGTACTGTTGTCCAAGACCCTGAATTGGGCCAGGTTTGTTCCTCTTCTTTATGAAGGAATGACTTTGTGTGAAGTTTTGGAAATCTCTTTCTAGTTTGCAGTTTAAACCAATGGGTTTGAGACAATTACTTTATGAAAAAACTTGGGCGTTCTTTTGGTGTTTGGTGTCAAGTTTTTCAATTAAATTTTGACATTGGAGGCTTCTTTCACAGTGGTCAATAGCTCAATAATGTACTGGTAAGTTTATAAAAATGTCCATATGTAGTGTTTTTATCGAGTTACATGATAGCAAACATTTAGAAGAATTGCATTTAAGTCTTGGTCCACTTGATTTCCCTATGAATTATAGTCCTTCAGTGAAGGGAATAACATGATATTCATCCTCAAAAAGTGTTGTTTCATTTTGGTCCAACAAATAGGAATTATTCATTTCACTTGTTTTGAACAGCTGTGTTATTGAGTGCAACGTTGCATCTCCCTTTGTCAATGGAAGCCTAAGCCTCATTTGTATGATGCAGGTCATACAACTTCAGGGGGATCAACGAAAGAATGTTTCCACGTTCCTTGTGCAGGTAAACAAATATGCTTAATGTATTGATATCGCTGGTGAGAATACCGTACATATATAGTTATAATTCCAGAAATTCCTCTGTACTTTGACAAACAGGCTGGCATAGTGAAGAAAGAGCACATCAAGATTCATGGATTCTAAGGCCTAAAGCAGCAGTAGCAGCGGATAATTTAGTTTTATGTTTGATATATAGTCTGCTGACTACACCCTGTAGTAGTAGTTGATGATGATTTGAAAGTTCTATATAATTTTCTACATATCTCGAGTAGTTGTCTAGTCTACCATGTTATGTGATAGAGTTATATTGCTGTTTCGGAGACAATCATTTGCAGACAAATTTGTCATCATTTCTCCTTGTGCGTGTCTCGGTCTATTTTCATTGCTCTCTGTCTGTTGCTCCTGAAATGCTCAGTTAATGCTCTAATATTAGAAATCTTAGTTAATTACTTATTGGTAAAACATGTTTGATTTTTCTACGATTATATAGCCTTCCAGAAGCTCAATATCGTCCACTTTATTTTAAGTGGGCCCATTTCGTAGGAGGGAATTGTTTGCTAGTTGTTTGAATGTCGTTGTTATCTTGGCAAGATGACATACCGCCTTATAGCAATATGCATCAGAAAGACCCAATTTTAGTCGCGTCTGCGTTCGGCACGGCTGGGGTGCTATTTCCCAAATTTTTTTTTCTTAATTTTGATTAGCAAATTCTATGGAAAAAATTATACAAATGTTTTTATCTTTCTTAAATAAGCTGTCATTCTGTAAAGAAAAAAAATATTTGACGTGTTAATGTCTGATCTAAGCACTCATTATTTCTGAAATAAAATTACAACACAGTAAGATAGTTTTATTATTTTATTCTTTAAATTTTGACCAATTCCTTCTTAAAAAATAATCAAAATACACAAATGTAAAGGCAACGTTATATATTTTTAATGCCATGTTTTAGTTATGAAATATAAATGCGTATTTATTAATAAAGTAATTGTATTATTTGTATATTAAATTAAATATTATTGTTATAATTAATGGTAATTTTTTAATTAATTATATATCCATCATTTTTAATTGAAGAATAATATACTTTGGTAAAAAAAAAAAATTTAATAAATATGTAAAAAATTGTATATAAGTCTAATTCACAATATCAATTTTATTGGTATCAATCTCTTGATTTTTTGTCAAAATACATATCATTATTATTTCAGTATATAATTTGGTTGTAATATTAACTAGTGAATACGAAACCATTTTATTAAAGTATCATACATTAAAGGGCGTAGAGTCCAATAGCTTCTGATGCTAAAATTTATTCAGTCTTTTTCTATTTAACAAAAGGATATCTTGTACTTAAAACATTTGTCCTTTTTTTTTTTTTTTTTGTATTTTGATTCTTTAAAAATGGATGCATGTCAAAATTTTATAAAATATACGAAGAAGCTGTGCGCTCGAAGTTGTCGATTTTTTTCTTAAAAACACGACATCTTATACAAAAGAAGATAAAAAATTGTTTTTCCATGATCATATTTTATTATTTACAAAAAATTAATATTTATCAAAATTTAAAAATAGAAAAAGAAGAAGAAGAAAACAGTATGCAGGGCAGAACGCAATCTGGTTGTGCGTGCGTGGGAGAGTGAATGAATGAGAGAATGAAACACTGATGAAATCATCAAATTATGTAGATAGAGCAAATGAATCAGTTGTAGCAAAAGTCAATTTCTTTTCACCACTCATCACCTTGTGTAAATGAATCATCTGTTTACAATTCTTTCTGTTTCTTTCTAATTTATAATAGTCAGATTTTATTTGACTTTATTAATTATTTTATTTGATATTTTTCCAAACGATGAATCTGATTTACGAAAATTATATATAGTTACTCCATAGAGAAACGAAGAAAAAATAAACTCTGGTAGTAGTACCCGACTCTAGATGCAAGACTAAATTATTTATTTATTTTTGGTGTGCGTTCATTATCTTTCAATATTACAAGGTTTGTGATGTCTCGTGGAGACGTGCTCTGTTTGCTTTAATCTTTTGGCATTTTCTCAACTATTGCCCAGACCTGGACAGGATTGTCCATTTGCTACCGCTAATTCAACCAACCATTTCACGTGCGTGTTCGAATGTAGGTCTCTCAGGTAAAACGAATTCCTATAATTACCTGCCATCATCAGTTCAAAGACAATGACAAAGGGTAAAATAACAAGGTATATTTGTGAGTTTAAAAAATGATGGAAACAGAATAATTAATAAAGTAAAAAAGTGAAATGACAAAAAGTAAGACGGTAAGAATATGTCATCAATTTATTTAAAAAGTTTTAAAGTGATAATTATTATCAGAATGAAATGATTTATGTAATATTTTTATAATATTATCTTTTTAAATAAAATGTTAATATAGTAAGTTTTTAGGCAAAGGAAATATTATAAGAATTATATCACAATTTTTTTATTTTATTTTTGATATCTTAATTTAAAAGCACAATAAAAATAAATTTTTAAATGGCAAAGATTGGCTTTAAAATTTCTCATTTATTATTTCATTATCTCTCAAAATAAACTTTTAAACACACATTCATGGTAATTTAATTATTTCACTCTTTACCCCTCCTTAATTTGCATAAGAGGACCGCATGGCTTGAGAATTTTTTTCCCAAAAAAAAAAGGAAAATTTAAACTACCCTTTTGGCCAAAACCCCTCTTTCACTTTTTTTTTTTTTCCAATTTAGGACAAATGAATTCCTTGTATATTGTTTGACTGCCAATATCCCTTTTACTTTTGGCCAGAGATATGAATGTCACTGAGCAACTAACATCCAAACTTTGGAATCTCTTTATCCAACCAAACATTTAAGTCCCAACAACCTAACAAAGTTAGACTGAAATCCTTCCTTCAACTACCAGTCCACTCCCTATTGTCACCCGTGTCTTAGGAATTTACTAACTCCTATTAATACTATACACCACTAGTTAATGATTGCCAATATCTGCAAAGCGCATAGTCTCTTCCCCGTCTCTTCGCTTATACAAACAAAGACAGAACCTTTAGACCTCCTTCGAGCTCGTTTATTGCAATGGCTGATATGGATCGCTCTTCTGATAATGTTTGTGCAGTTTCTACAGGTACCCCTTTGGAATCAAAGTCTTCTTTCTTTAACTACGTAGTTTTTGAGATCAATTCTTGGTGTGACTCTGATCACCCTCTGCTATCATACGCCTGCAAACTTCTAAGTGAACACCGTGATCTTTGTGGTTCCACTCTAATGCTTATTCTGGACTTCTGGGTCACCCTTTTGAGGGAACTCTGATCCCTTACAAGGTCATATTCACAACATAGCTTTTCTCACGCAATTCTGGGCAGCCATAGTTTCAGAGATTGCTAACATCTCTAGTCCTTCTGTCTTTTGTTTACCTTGTGTTTGATAAAAAGAATAGATACCGAGCCATGATCTTTCAATCAAATATGACAAACTTCGTCTACATTTTGGGAAGTGACTTTGTGTTTTGTTTCTTTTTTTCTTGGGTTGTTTTCTGCAGAGCAATCCAGTCAAGCTTCCAAGGCTGAGTTTTCTGAAGATGAGGAAACCCTTATAACCAGGATGTACAATCTGGTTGGAGAGAGGTGAATATGCTTTCCCTTCCGCTAATCTCTTTCTTATCCCATAATTTTCCCATCTTAAACCTTTTGAAGATTTGCATAAGTTTACGAGATGAGATATTTATTTCTTAGGTGGGCCTTGATTGCTGGAAGAATCCCTGGACGAACAGCAGAGGAGATAGAGACGTACTGGACTTCAAGATACTCAACTAGTGAATAAAGTTCCAGATAATGACTATGGTTCATTCCTACACAGACAATTTAGGGGGTTTTTTAAGTCGTGGAAGTAATATTGCGGTATATGAATGTAAATGGTACTGGTATTTCTCATTTTCCCTATAAGCAAAAGATGCGTGCCACATTGAAGCCTCTACAAAACCTGCATGTATCATTGTTTTCAAGTAGCCTATAGCTTTCTGGAGTGGTGCAGGTTCTAACTTCTAAATTGAGCATGACAGGTAAAAGAGTTTCTGATGAATTTAAACTGTAATGACGTTTCGTGAAGTAAATTCACAAACAAAACTTGAAAATTGGGCGTTGAAATCTGAAACTGCGTATAATCACATCACATTAACCAATTAGAGTGCGAAAATTTCTTTTCAAGAACTTGAAACTGCGGGAGTTGAAATATAGGCATGAAGTAAGCACAATCTTATTAGCCCTGAACATTCCTCATCAATTGGGAAACATGGATAGTGACACAGGTACAAGACATAACACTCCAGAAACATGATAATAAAATAATACAATTACTTTTCATGCCAAGATTCAACACACCATACAAAATTTCCTTCATGCATATCCTATAGTATTAATAATAATGAGATACTTGGTAGTAAATAAGAAGTTATGTGAAGTACTCCCTGAGCTTATCATTGAAATAAAGTAACCCTATGACAAATGGAAAAGGAGAAAGTACTAGGACTACTAAGGGTGAGCATGAGCCTGATCAACCTGGTGAACCCAATTCAGTTGAGTCACATCAGGTCGAGTTATAACTGGACCAAATAAAAAAAATTTACAATTTGAGCTAAGCTGGGTCTTAAGTGTGACATAAGACTCAACCCAACCCAACCCAATATTTATTTTTTATGTAATATTTTTAATTTGATTTAAAATAAATTTTATATATAACTTAATTTTAAAATATAAATTCTTTTCAA
Organism: Delonix regia; assembly: GCA_037074485.1. Taxonomy (NCBI): domain Eukaryota; kingdom Viridiplantae; phylum Streptophyta; class Magnoliopsida; order Fabales; family Fabaceae; genus Delonix; species Delonix regia. Next base: position 8,160,735 of record CM073455.1, read on the forward strand.
GTTTTTATTATTTTTCATTCTAAATCTTAATTTTTTTTTTTAATTCCATTTTATTTTCTTTCAAATCTTTTTTTTTCATTTTTTGTTTAAAAAATTCATTTTCAAAAAAAAAAAATAATTCATATTTAAAAGAAGAAAAAATAGACTCGGGGTCTAAAAAATAAACCTGGTCATTGAATCGGGCTGAGTATTGGATCAGCGAAAAACCCAAACCGGCCTAGCCCATATTCACTCCTAAGGACCACTGAATGAAGCAATAAGTAATCTTCTAATAGTACATATAAAAATAGAGCAACACTAACGAGTTTTATGCTCTCATTTAGTGGTCTGATAACACATATATCGTAGCTTTATAATTTCTCAAATCATATTTCTAATTTGTTTTGGCTATTTTGGAGGATCATTAAGAAGCCTGTGTCACAAACTATATGCTTCTTACCACTTCCATTGCAATATCACAACAAATGATTAGCTTGGGTCGTTTGCATAGCAGAGAGAGCCCAAACTCTCATCTCTCTCTAATTGCACAAAGTGTAATTATACAAAGAACCCATGTAGTAGTCGAGGGTAGGTTTTATTAAATAAGTATATATTTATCACACCTAAATACCTATTTATAATTAGCTCAATTTAGCTAAAATATTGTAGAAACCATCTTGCTAGAGTCAGATTCAAATAGCCCAATGCACATATAAAAATTACAATGGCACAAAGTAGTCACTTATACATATGGATGGATTGGATATCTAAACAAAACGATGAACAATAACAAATTAGGACATTGAAAAACAGTGATGTTTATAGAACTAGTATACACTCTAGTTTTGAGTTTTTTTCTGCCAAGTATGAGGGTTAAAGGCTGAACCAAAGGAAGATGGGGTGAATTATTATTTTTAATGAATTATTGATTTTATAATTTCTTACTTTCTTAAACAGTTTATTGATTCACTTGGCCCCCGAGGATAGGGTTACTATATAAAACAGTGAATGAAATGAATAATCATATACAATATTTATAGTGGTCAAATTAATTTCTCATTATAAATCCACTCCTCATAAATCACACTTAGAATTATACTTAATCAGTTAGTTTTATACAATAGGTTTAGCTTTTCAACTTTTACACTAAACTTAAATAACCATAAACAAAGATAAGTCACAAGACTTTTATAGGGTTTAGGGTTTATGTTGAGTATTTAGAGATTCTTAAAAGAGAAGCCCAAGTTTAGTTATAGGACTAAAAACTGCTTGATTGATATTAATTAATTGTTCAAATTAACTTGATTGATGTTAATTAATTATTCAAATTAACTAAATTTTCCTTTAGAATAGACATAAACATATTTGACTAATAGAGTTGTGATTAGCCGTTTATAATTCATTTCTTTAATTTGATTCTTATAAAAATATAGGGAATTAAATTGAGGCAATAGAATTTATAAAGGATTGACAGATTCTTATAATGAAATTAGATATTTAGAGTAACTCATAAGTATTGAATTCAAGTTAGGAACGTAACCGTATTGCAATTGAAAAACCAAATTAAACCATATTCCAAGGGAGTTTTCTTTGATATACAGTTATATCTCTAAGTCTCACTTTCTTTAATTCTTTACATTAATTTGATTTAGTTCGAATATTAGTAATTTTTTTTGAAAAAGCAGATACAATAACATTAGTATTTAGCAAAAGATTCAGCTAAAGTTCCTAAAGTACAACACTTATTTTTTTTTTTTTTTTTCACTATTGTATTACTTGTTGATGGCTTACACTTGCAACCCCATAAACTTGTGTTTTTGCTTAACCTTGAGCAAACAAAGTATGCTTACATAAAAAGACATTACTTTTGATAAGCATTTAAGAATAGTCAAATGTTCATCCTTAACAACTAAGCACAAAATCATGATCAACAAGATATACAAAATAATCTAAAACACTTTAATGTTCAATAGGCAATCACAAATCTCTTCCCATGGAGCACGTGTGTGTGCAAGTAGCTATGTAATCCTATCTTGTATGTGATCAATTCATTTTTTATACAATTCAAGATACATGACAAATCTCAACTCTAAATACTTCATATGCTTGTTTGTCTTGCCTCCCTCTACTAATATAAGCCATATATAAAGCAAAGATCATTTGGTGTTTATAGCTTGTAACATGGCATATGATAATAGTTGTCAATTGAGAGGATAGAGATTGAAATCAAAGCTCAAGAAAAGTTGTGCAAGACAATGCAAAATAACATAACTTGAATCCTTTTATAATAACCCAAAACAATATATATATATATATATATATATATATATAAGTATGTATGTAATATCCTAAAAATGTACAGTTTGAGATAAATGATCTTTATAGGGGTATAAATGATAGTATAGCCTCATAGTTAAACCCAAGATAATTTTAAGAATAACATATAAAGAAAAAATTTAAGGACTAAAATGAAATGAGAAAATAATATTTAGGTAGAAATTATAGTTTAATAGGGACTAAAATGAAAATAAAAAATATTATCTTAGATAAAATTATAGTTTTAATTTTTAGAAAATTGTTGGTAAAATGTGAATGTAGTGTCGACAAGTCAAACTGACTAGATTGAAAGAGAAAATAATGCTTAGATAAAAATTACAATTTAATAGGGACTAAAATGAAAATAAAATATAGTCTTAGACAGAATTATAATGTTAACTTCTTATAAAAATGTGTTAACAAGAATTTTGTATAGTACTAAATAGTAACTTACATAGTAATTTGAAAACTTGTATATAAAACATGAACAATTCTTAGTTCTCTCATTTGAAATGAAGATAAAAAAAGAGAAAGAGAGGTCGTGGAAGAAGCATTTGTAAGAAATTCATATTTGAACTTGTGCGAGAGATAGATTTGTAGATATCTTTTTAATCGAAGTTATGTTGTGGGAATATGAGATTTTTACTATTGATCCCTGTCAATGAATGTACAATTAGCAAAGTAACACTTTTTATTTTAGTAAATATTTTTATTTTCTTGTCCAACTTTCAATTTCCTTATTCCATACTCTGCGTTTTATGAGTAAACAAATCTATGTTCTTTTGAACTTTTCAACTACATATATATGATATAATATGTATGGATATAAATTAACACAATGATAAATGATATTACTAAATTGTATGGATTATTGTCATTATAGACACTTGGTATATGAGAAGTGATAAGTGAAGGTTATATTATATAAATTAAGGAAGAAGTATTATATGAAAGGAGAAAGGTTATGGTAAAACTCTTAATTATAATTGCTTCCTTTACTTTACTTAAATGTTTCTTGTTAGTATTTTATCTAAGTTTATTTTTTGTGATTGTTGCATGATTGTAATTTTCATTTTAATCTTTTATATTATTGTCAATTCTCTCCTAACCACTCATTATTTTATTTTATCTTCAAGATTATTTTTATTTAAATTACTTTATGGTAATAAATATGTTTAAATAAAATTATTTATTTATGTATCCAATTTACACAATTTATTTATATTCAATGGATTTTGTAATTTAAAGGATGGATGAGAATTCATGTAAAAATCCTATAATCATTAGCAAAGGTAACGACCTTGGTACACCTTGTTGAAATGAATTATTAAGACATATCCAGTGAAGGGATACAAGTATGAATTATTAAGACGTATTCGGTGAAGATATATAGATATTAGATATTGAGACATATCCAGTAAAGGGATATAATATGAATTATTGAAATATATCTAATAAAGGAATATAAGTATGATTATCTTGGTTCTTTCCTTAATACCCACTTTATACAAAATTATAAGATTTAGAAATGGTATTTTTATTTTATTTGAAATTGTTTCTATACTTAAATAAATGTTTGTTAAAAACTCTAAGGCCTCTATTGTTTCCCCTTCTGCTTACTTTGTAATTTATGCATTCACAAGTCAGTGGTAGACTTACATCTCTTTTTTCAACATTTTATAGAATATTATATGATAAAGTGAGTTGGGAATTTTTTGTCAATTAAACATTTTGATATATTATTTTGGGTTAATCATCATGTATGTCTAACTCCAAGGTTGTAGCTACTAGATGTTGGGTTGTTTTGAATTTATAAATATTGTAAAGTGTTGTAAGTCTTGTGTAGGCTATTCTCATACTATACTAAATGTAAAATTTGAGAGATTATCAAATTGGTTTATTCATATGATTGTGATATTATTGAAATATGATTAGTTGTACATGTTTGGAAAATATTGAATTTTGGAGAGATACTGTCAGATTTTTAGCAACCTTTAAGAATTTTCATTGAATAATTTTTTAAAGTGTGTTTAATGCGTTTTATTAATATATTATGGACTTTGTAAGAATATTATCTTAGGCTTCATAGGCTAGGTTGGTTTAGCCTATGTGTCGATATGATTTGGGTTCGTGACACCTTCTATCTTACATTACAACTACACAATTACCCTTCCTTCATTTCAATCTCAAAATCTTTTTTCATCATGAATTTCTTTCCTTTCTTTTTACCTTTAATACTTTCAATATATTTAAGGCTCAAATCAGGGTATTAAGGATTAAAGAGTGTGTGAGTGAAGGCTAGAAAGGCACAAACATAAAACAAAAATGCCTAAATCATATCTTCGATTTATGCATAGCTTGGAAATTTTTGCTTAAGAGGTATAAAGTAAGTTCTAGAGCTATAGATTTGACACATATCATAAAACATAAATTATATAAAATCTGATTCTAAAATAGACATTCAATTCATGCAGGTTACCTAGTGCTCAAAAAGATTATAAAATAGGGAACAATAAGTATTTACTTATATATCATCTTAGTGTTAAAGCCTTAAAAGTTATTTCTTGTTACACATAATCCATGCTACAATTAAATTCATCATAGGAATTTGATATTCAAGAACACAAAGCAAGAGCACATGCATAATAAAAAATTTTGTTCCCACCCCAAACTTAAAAGGTGAACATTGTCCTCAATGTTCAAAATAAAACACAAGAGGATAAAGGAAACAATAGTAAGCAAATGATGTGATACTTTACCTAAGAATGACTAATGTTTCAAATAAGTCCAAACTGAACATACAATCATTCAATTGATAGAGATAACTAACTAACAAAGATTGTAAAGGACAAGTCATAAAAATCATGATATGTCATCCAAGTCACATTCAGTCACAATTTTAGGGTCTCATATAATTCATAAAAACATGCATATTTAACCCATGTCAATTATGCGAAATAAAATAGTAATAAAAGAAAAATAAGTAGATAGTATAAAGAGGTTTTGCTAAAGAGCTGTCAAATGCTATGCATCATCCTTTTTGTTCACATTTAGTTAAGTTGAACTTTATCCAATGCATGGACCTTCTTTTGCTACTTGTAATTAAAATACACAAATTAAACTAATAACACTATAAACAACTAGCAACTACTAAATGAAAATTTTTTTAAAATGACAAAAATGAAAAAAATTTAAGTTGCATCCTAAGAGCGCTAAGTTCTAAGTATTCAGTCAGACTTTCTTCTTCTTTGTTAAGGGTGTGCAAGGGCGATGAAGGACTTAAGGCTGCAATAGTTGCCACTCTAATATCGCTTGAACATTTGCCCATTCATCAAGAAGATGGTTGTCTTCTCATTCATAACCTCAATAGCTTTATTAAAAGAAACTTTAGCCACCACAAATAGTTTAAACCTTGAGATTTCAGTTTCGTTAGGAAAAGTTTTAGTCTTGCATTGAAGCATAATACCTTTTAGCTAGATATGAAATTAAGCTTGATGTTGAACATATCATATGATTTCTTTTTGCTTTTCTTATAAAGCCTCTTCTTCTCATAAACTTGGAGATGAAATTCCTTCAAATCATTTAGTGGAAGATTTCATTTCTCTCCAGGTGGATTATGTGGTCTTATTGTAACAAAGGGACTAGCTTCCTAATTGTTACTCAAATAAAAATTTGGGTGATTCCTCTTCCTTGGATTATAAGTGCTAGTATATTGGTTGTTTTAACTCTTATTGGCTAGAAACTTAACACTTTTCACATTCCTAGAACAATAATTAGAGTGATGATTTCCTCCATAAAATTCATAACTACCACTCTAAAGGACTTATTGAGTTAATTAGTGTTGTATGACCCAAGACTTCTAGCTTTTAAGTCAAAATGTTGAGATTTGATCTAGCAATGAGGAAATGGCTTCTAACACATGAATGTTAATAGCTCTTACAAGTCTTATTCTCTCTTAATGCCATTGATAATTGTTTGAAGACATAATCTCTAATAATTCATTAGCCTTATCCACTTGCTTTGTCATCAAAACTTCACCTATAGCAGCATCAATAGTTGTCTTGAATGACAGAGACAACCTATTATAGAAAGTCTGAACTTGTAGCCCTTTGGAAAGCCCATGATGTAGACACCTCCTTAACAACTCCTTGAATCTCTCCCATGACTCACATAAATTTTTATTGTCAAATTGAAGAAATGAAGTGATATCATTCCTCATTTTCGTAGTCTTCTTTGGCAGGAAGTACTTAGCAAGAAATTGTTGTGCTAACTCTGCCCATGTTGTAATAGAGATAGAAGATAGGAAATTAAGCCATGCTTTGGCCTTATCCCTTAATAAGAAAGGAAACAACCTTAATCTAACAGCATTTTCACTCACCCCATTATACTTGAAAGTATCCCATATCTCCAAATAATTTAGAATAAATTGTCACAATGCAAGTTTATGCAATCAACAAGTAATATAGTAGTATAAAAAATTGAGTGCCGTCCTTTTAGAGCTCTCACTAAAACTTTTGCTAAGTACTAATATTATTATATCTACCTTATCTAAGTAAGTTACTAATATTTGAACTAAACCAAATTAATGCAAAGAAACAAAGAAAGTGAGACTAAAAGATATGAGTATATATAAAAGAAAACTCCCTAGGATTATAGTCTAATTTGACATTTCAATTGCAACATGGTTACTTTCCTAATATAAATTCAATGCTTATGAGTTAGTTTAAGCCTTTAATTTCATTATAAAACCCATTGATCCCTTATAAATTATATCATCACAATTTAATTTCCTATATTTTTATGAGAATTAAATTAACAAAATTCATTATAAACAACTAATCACAACTCCACTAGTCCAATAAGTATATGTCTATCTTAAAAAAAAATTGAGTTAATTCAAACAATTAATTAGCATCAATCAAACAGTATTCAGTCCTATGATTGAATTTGAGCTTCTCTTTCAAGGATCCCTAAATCCTTAACATAAACCCTAATTATTGGTCAAACAAAGGGCACAATGTGTAATTGAACTAAATAAATTCATTCATAATGAAATTCAAGAAAAAAAGTAACAATAATTATCATGTTACATGCCAAATAGCCATAATCATAGAGAAAGAATAATTAGCCTAGCATATTTAGAGGTACAATTAAGCTCAAGTAAGAAAACATGGTAAAGAAGAAAAAAAAGAAAAGACCAAGAGAAGAAAATGTTGTCTTTACCGCTTTGATTGGTTCCTTTTTGGTTTCTCCACTTAGAATGCTTTCTTCCAAGGTCCAAGTTGTCCTTAAATGTGCTATCCTTTAGTGCCTCTCTATTTCCCAAGCTTTCCCTATGAAAAACCCTCAATTTGAGTTAAATTGACTTCCTTTTTGTGAAAAGATGGACTTGCCTTTCTTTAATTGCATTTTGGCGCCTAGGCACCAATCCTTATATTTCAAAAATTTATAATTAGGTCCTCATAGTTTAAGTGATTTATAATTCAGTCTATGTTACTATATTTTTTGATATTTTATTATATACCTGGATTACTTTTACTTCATTATCTACTTGTGATATTATTATAAATCATATATATTCAAAGTATTAAGACAATGTCTAATTACTTATATAAACTAAATTTGATAAAATTCTTAAACTATTTTAATTGTTGGGACTAAATTAAAAATTTATAAACCATAAGAATGTAATTATAAATTTTTAAACTATATAGACTAAGTTAAAAATTGAATAAAACTATGAAGACGGGAAATATACTTTTTTTGGAAAAAATAAATATAATTGATAATATAAAATAAATACATAAATAAAAATGTAACGAAGATACATATTAAAATGTAATTAAAATATGCTTCAACACAAAAGTCATAGTGTTTTCAAAAAGGAAATTGCTTAATTGTTTAATAAACTTATTGTATAGTTAGTTTTGGAGAATTATGGAGTAGTTAAAACAGAAAAGACACGTGAGAAAATGGGGTGTCTCGAAGTGCTCAAAACGTAATCCGTAAAGTATATAATCTCATCTGCACTCCATATATTATCCAAAAAAAAACCATCCCAACTTTGCTTCAATGATTCAAACCAGAAATTCCCATTCTATAAGATGTTGCAGATCCCAATGCCCAAGATAAAAGGGACCACCCATACCCCCCAAGTTATCCCCGCTCTTTTCTCTTCATTTATCTTCCAAACCACACTCCCATACCCTCCATTCTCACTTTTGCTTCATCATTCACTACGTTCCAAAATCCAAACACCATCCTTAGTTCACCCATTAATGCACCAATCCAAATTTTTTACTATTGTGTTTATATTTTAGTCGTTTAAAAATTAAAATTGATAATTTTTAAAATTATATCTGACGACTATAATGACTAAAAAATTTAATTCAACAATTGCTTAAATTAACTACACAGCTTGTTAATAAATCTAACAAACAAGAGATCTATTTTGATACTGTACAACTTCCGTGGTTCATGGAGTTCAATCCCATCTTGTTTTACTATGAGAGGGGAAGCTGATTGTTTTCTTAAATAACTTATAATCTTGTATATTATGGATTATAGAATTAAATTACAAAAGAAGTATAAAACTAGAAGCAAAGAGCTGGATGAAACAAGAATTTTGCATTCGAATAATAATAATTAAAAAAGAAAAAGAAGCAAAGTCAACAGGATCAGTTAACTCTATATGATATCATATTAAATGAAAGAGGACAAGAACGGTGCCATAGGATCGTTGGAGGAGTGCCTGCAAATGCAGCTCTCCAATTGATAAGTTTCAATCTTTTCCTATAAAAAATTTTATTGAGATTAGATAAGTGGACATTTATTGGCTCTTTTTTTTTGGTTTTTTTATTCAGATTATTTCAATGTGAATTTTAAAAAGAGATAGATACTAAGCGAGTTTAGATATTTTGGTGGAAATCATAAATAAATTTTGTTATTTTGTATCTATCTCCGTTGAAATTAATAAGAAATTGAGAAGAAATATTAAAAGGACCCATATTATTAATTTAAATTCTCTCATATTTTATTCTCTTAATTTTCTGACATATTTGAGAGAAATGAAAATAGAGTTAATAAAACTAATAATGAGTTGAGTCTTGCTTAAACAATGATTTTCACTTTGTATATCTACCTCTCTTCGTCCTAATAAGAAAATGAAAAGAGAACACAAAAGATCCAAACTCCCAAATTATATATTGTATAGTCTGTTCTACCTTTTTCGGAAGCCCATGATCTACCTCTCTACCCCTCCCCTTACCTTATAAATTGAGGAGCTTTTCGACCACGAACTTCTCATAGTTCTTCAAGAAACATTCACACAGAACATAAAAAGGGTTCTATCATGGCTGCATCTTTCTCTGCACCCTCATTGGTCAGCTCAATCAATTTCCTGCACTAGTTTTTTCATTCTTCTCAGCCTTATAGATTTTCTTTTTCCTCGTTTATCGAATTGAGTAGTGTAACTGCCAATCTCGGGGCAATCCATGCTCAATCGTTATTATTATACATATATCATTTTGATGATTGAGCTTCAATGATGCATGTTTTGTTACTAGAATGATAGTATGCTAGTAGAACTTATCCATGTTACATTATTCTGGTGGTGGGTGGAAATAAAAGAAAAAGCTCAGTTTAGAAGAACAATGTAGTTGTGCTGATGTTTGTTTAATTGGATTAGAAGCACTTACAGTGAACAACGCCAAGAGTCAGAACCACGATGATAATCGTAATGCTTTCTTATGACTTCGTTATTGAATAGTTCATTTTATTCATGAAAGCTAGCTTCATGAACAGATGATGGAGGAAGAAGCAAGGTTCGAAGCGGAGGTGGCGGAGGTGGAAGCATGGTGGAAGTCGGAGAGGTTCAGGCTAACCCAGCGGCCATACTCGGCGAGAGACGTCGTGGCGCTGCGAGGCAACCTGAGGCAAAGCTATGGGTCCAACGAGATGGCCAAGAAGCTATGGCGAACCCTGAAGAACCATCAAGCCAATGGCACGGCCTCAAGGACCTTCGGTGCACTGGACCCGGTTCAGGTCACCCAAATGGCTAACCACTTGGACACCATCTACGTCTCCGGCTGGCAGTGCTCCTCCACTGCCGCCACCACTAACGAGCCCGGCCCTGACCTCGCCGATTACCCTTACGACACCGTCCCCAATAAGGTTGGTATCACTCTCGTTCTTTAATTAAAATGAATGTGGAATTCATTATTACGTACGCTCAAATATATTTTCAATTTATTTCTTTTTCGATTTGAAATTAAGTAATATATGACTTTCAATTATGCTTTTCATAATAATTTTGTCACTTGGAGTTAACAAAAACGGAATATTTAGTTTGTGTCGCTATGTTTCACAATGTACGTATATTTAATTAATTACAAAAATTTTAAGATATTTTTTTCCAACTTAACTTGATTGGTTGGAATATATATGGAACTATTTTTTTATTCCACTCATTCTCTCTTTTCTCTCTATTTTTCTTTATATAAATAGTAAAAAAATTTTCCTTTAAAAAAAAAAAAGGGTTGACAGGTCAGAAATGTATCATGTCATATTAAATACATCTTTACATTGACCATTTTTGCTAATTGTGTGACCAAAAGGTTTAATTGAAGCTTTTTAAAAGATAAGAAGAATACTGCTTAATTTTGAACTAGGAGAACCATATTAATTTTGTTTAAAAGTTAGAAGGGCCAAAAATGTATTTAATTCTCATCATTATGGTATTGGTTGGACCCACCAAAAAACATTGATCATCTTCTTTTGTGACTTATTTGCGTTTATGAAGTATTAGTTAGCATGTGAACTTACCTTAGTGCCGTAAAAATATATAATTGTGTTCTTCTGTATATAATGTAACATATATAACGTTTATAGGAGAAAAAAATTATGATCTACATATCCAGGTATTAATGATAATGATTTGCTTCAGGTTGAACACCTATTCCTGGCCCAGCAATTCCATGATCGAAAACAGAGAGAAGAAAGACTGAGAATGAGCCGAGAAGAGAGAGCCAGAACCCCTTACATTGATTACTTACGACCCATCATAGCCGATGGCGACACTGGGTTTGGTGGCACTACAGCAACTGTTAAGCTCTGCAAGCTTTTCGTTGAACGCGGTGCTGCTGGTGTCCACATCGAAGACCAATCCTCTGTCACCAAAAAATGTGGTCACATGGCGGGAAAAGTTCTCGTTGCCATCAGTGAACACATCAATAGGCTCGTCGCTGCGAGGCTGCAATTCGATGTGATGGGAGTAGAGACATTACTGGTGGCTCGAACTGATGCAGAAGCAGCTAATCTGATTCAGTCCAATATAGACACAAGGGACCATCAGTTTATACTGGGCGTCACCAACCCCAGCCTTAGAGGAAAAAGCTTAGCCACTCTTATGGCGAGTAATATGGCTGCTGGGAAAAACGGAGTTGAGCTTCAGGCTATTGAAGATCAGTGGCTATCAATGGCGAAGTTGAAGACTTTCTCTGAAGCAGTTGCGGATGCGATTAAGAACATGAACATAGGGGAAGAAGACAAGAAAAGGAGGTTGAATGAATTGATGCATTATTCAAGTTATGAGAAGTGTCTCTCGAATGAGGAAGCAAGAGAGATTGCTGAGAGATTGGGTGTGAGAAATCTCTTCTGGGATTGGGACTTGCCTAGAACAAGAGAAGGGTTTTACAGATTCAAAGGGTCTGTTTTAGCAGCAATTGTTCGTGGATGGGCTTTTGCTCCACATGCTGATCTGATATGGATGGAAACTTCAGGCCCCGATTTGGTTGAGTGTACTCAATTTGCTCAAGGGGTTAAGTCTAAACACCCAGAGATAATGTTGGCGTATAATCTTTCTCCATCGTTTAATTGGGATGCTTCAGGCATGACTGATGAGCAAATGGCTGAGTTTATACCAAGAATTGCAAGGTTGGGGTATGTGTGGCAGTTCATAACAGTGGGTGGTTTACACTCTACTGCATTAATTACTTCCACATTTGCGAGGGATTTTGCAAAGAGGGGAATGCTGGCTTACGTGGAGAAGATTCAGAGAGAGGAAAGGAATAATGGGATTGACACACTTGCTCATCAGAAATGGGCTGGTGCTAATTACTATGATAAGTACCTCAAGACTGTGCAGGGAGGTGTAGCTTCAACTGCTGCAATGGGCAAAGGCAAGTCATGTAGAAAAACCCATCTTGCTTTGTGTGTGTATGAGGATAAAGATTAAAACTTCATGATAATTTCTGTTGTTTGATGTTGTTTTGCAGGAGTGACTGAAGAGCAATTCAAGGAAACAGGGACGAGGCCAGGAACTGTGGACATGGGTGGGGCGAGTATGTTGGTTGCTAAGGCCAGAATGTAGAGGATCTGCTTCTGAATCACCCAATTCAAGTATAATTGAGGGATTGGAATCGAAGTGGAGGAATAATTATCAAGATTGTTGAGTCATTTTGGTATTGTTTTTCTGGGCCGAACATTGTGTTCTATGTTAAACTCTCAAGTTTTTGGGAGGATGGGGATTGGGGAAGGATGAAACTTGCTTATGTGTTGTGTAACTTGGTTTAATCCTTATATGTGCTTGAAATATTACCCTTAAAAACATATTTTACATTGTGCTTTCCGTCTCTTTATTTTTCCTTCTTCCCTGTGCTCATTCCTAGGAACTCCTTCATGCCAAATTCAAACATGTTTTGGAATGAACTAATATAGATGAAACTATTTGATGCTGCATTAGTACAAGGCTATTTGGTCTTAGTAACTTAAGCTTGAAATCTTTGCAAGTCACTAAAATTTTCGTGAAAACAGTTTGGCTGTGTATACGAAGTTTTCAGACTCAAGCACCATGGTGCAATGTAAAATTACCAGCACAGAAATTATTCATGATCGATAAAGTAATATGAATTTGTTTCCTCGGAGCATAATAAATTGTGTTCCTTATCCACAGTTCATTTGGATTTGTTTGATAATTTTCGTTGTTTGATGTCATTGTCTAGTGTTAAACTGTTAATGAACCTCTTCATTTCAGTGGGTAGAAAACTGTTTAATAGTAAATAAGGTAACGAGACCCATTAATCACAGAAAAGTCATTTTTTTTAATGAAAAGAACTCATTTAAATAGAAACTTGTAAAATTTAAATAAATATATATATATAGAGAGAGAGAGAGAGAGAGACTATTTTTTACATGTTAATTTTATAAAAAAATTATACACAATTTTTTATATATTTAATATCAAAACTTTTAATTAAAATATAATGATCCGAAGATTTTTATAAATGATAAAATAATTTTTATTTAAATAATACTCTTATTATATTTTTATCAAAAAATTATATATTCATCTTAATTTAATCAAAAACTTGATAAAAAATCTAATAAAAACTGTAATAAAAGGGGCTTAAGACAAGGGATTCTTTGTCGCCGTACTTATTTATAGTTGTGGTTGATATCCTCTCCTATATGGTTAATGACTCCGTAGCAAATGGAAGCCTTAAAGCAATGAAGCTAGCCAGAAAATGCCCTCCTTTGCATTTGCTAATGACTCCTTGTTCTTGCTCAAAGCGACTACCTGTAACTGTTTGAATATGAAACAGATCTTAGAGGATTATTGTTTAGCCTCGGGACAGCTTATTAATCTAGAAAAGTCCTGTATCTCTTTTTCAATAAATACTCCTGAACCTCTTCGTTTAGAAATTTGTGATTGCCTAGGGATTTCTAAAGCTGACTCACCAGGGAAATATTTAGGCCTTCCGGTGTTATGGGGACGTTCAAAAACGGAAGCTCTTGGTTTTGTGAGGGACCAGGTTTTTAAGAAAATTCAGGGATGGATTGTTGTATTGCTATCCCAACCTATCCTATGTCATGCTTTCTTTTTCCTAAGAAGACCTGCAGGGAGCTTGATAGTTGTATTGCTAACTTTTGGTGGGGTCAAAAGAAAAAAGAAGGGCGTATCCATTGGCATTCTTGGAGGAAACTCTGCGTCTAAAGAGGATGGGGGATTAGGATTTAAAGATTTTCTAAACTTTAATCTTGCTTTAAGGGGAGTCGAGCATCGTGGGCTTGGTCAAGTATCTTAGAAGGAAGAAGTCTGCTAATGAAAGACCTCTGTTGGAGTGTGGGCAATGGAAATAAAATTGACTTTTGGAATGACCCATGGATACCATCTCTTCCAGGATACAAGCTGCACTCGAGGGCTACTTTGGAGTCTGTTGAAAATATTAAAGTTGAGACTATTATTAACGCCGGTAGATGGCACTTAACAGCAGTAGAAGAATGCCTATCTCAGGAAGAAATGCATGCTATCCTGCAAATTCCCATTTCAGGCTACCCAAGGGGTGATACTATTATGTGGACTGCAAAGAAAGATGGCTTCTACTCAGTGAAAGTTGGCTATCATAGAGCCAGAGCTCTCTTCAATCCAATAATGCCAGGGGTTCCAGATACATCATTTAGAGTTTCTTCAAAGTTCTGGAAGATGATTTGGAAGCTGAAAATCCCTAATAAGGTAAAGCATTTCATATGGAACGCCTCCACAGGTGCTTTACCGACCAAGGAGAATTTATGGAACCGTAAGTGTTGTCCTACCCCCGTATGTTTATGCTGCAATGACTTTCCGAAAACTGTTGAACATCTCGTTTTGTTGTGAATGGGCTGAATTGACATGGTTTTGTAGTCCCTTTTTGGTGGCTTGCATGGAAGGGACGTTGTACTTTTGTATTTGAAGGAAAGTCTAGGGATCCAATTCAGACTGTTATCCTAGCTTTGAACGCCACTGAAGAGTTTTGGAAAGTTAATGAATATGGAAATTTTAATGTTGAATCTACCCAAAGCAAATTGCATGATATGGTAGGTTGGAAAGCTCCGGAGGAAGGAACCATTAAAGTTAACACTGATGGTATGTTCAGTGAGGAACCACTAAGGGGAGGGGGTGGTGTGATTATGAGAGATCACAATGCAACTGTGATTGTATCCTGTAGTTTCCCATGTAAGGCTTCATCGCCTTTTATGGCTGAAGCTTATGCTCTCCTAAAAGGTCGACATATGACTCTGTCACTTGAATTGGAATATGTTGCCTTTGTATCTGATTGTCTCCAGTTGGTTTCATGTATACAGAGTGGTGAGAAGTGCCTAGATTGGAGGAGTTGGCCTCTAGTGGATGACCTGAGGAATCAGTTTGAGAGGCACTTAAGTTTCTCATTATCTTGGATCCCCAGATCTGCAAATTTGGCAGCTCATTGGCTTGCCAATGTTTCTGATAAGGGGATACGCCTAGGTGGGAGGGATGTTATTCCCTCATCCCCTTTCTTATCAATTCTGCAGGAAGACTCCGAAGCTAGTAAAGAAGGAGCGGGTTGATGATCTCTGCCGGACTCGAAACTTGTTTCAACTCTGTTTCATCTTTTACCATAGTTTATTCTTAGGTCTTATGGTTATGTATTTTCGTTTCTGGTTTTTCGGTTTTTCGTTTGTATTGGACTTTGAATTTCCTTTCTGTTCCCTTTATGATAATGATTTTTTGGCCAAAAAATAATAATTGATAATTTTATACGGTTCGGTCCCAAAAACAAAAAAAGGCATACATAATTATTTAATATCTAAATAGGAAGGATTGCCACGTAAGCAGACGCACCTTGTCTCCTTCCTATTCAAGGTCCACTGTCGCTGTCACGCAATCTCTCTTTAGCCTCCACCGCACCACACCCATCAAGCAGATGAGAAGGTCGCAGTTGATTTGCCAACGAAGATTGGCAGGTCGTCGGAGTCGAAGATTCGAAAAGGCTCTGTTCCAATGAAACGAAAACCAGACCTCCAAGGTAGAAACTTTACCTTATTTTAGCTTGAAACTTCTTTTTTAATTCCCCTCGATGTATTGATTTTTTTTTTTGGGTTAATTTTATTTTCCTTGTTCGACCTGTTATGGGTTCTTTGGTGGTTACTTTAATTCGCGGAATATGGAGAAATCCTAGCAGATCTTATTGATATGCTGTTTGGTTGGGGAGGACATTAAGGAAAAGACGAATGACTTAAAAAATTTATCCTTTTTCCATCTTCGTCTTGCGGGTTGGTTAGGCTTTGCTGATTTGATAAAGAAACGAAAGCTTAAATATTGATGAGTGACTTACGTTACATGTTCAGTGGTGACTTAAACTTGATCTCGGTCGCCTAAACATGGATGTTTAGATTTCCAGGTTTTTCCTTCTTTGCTGTTCTTTATTTTTGTTGTTGGATTCTGAACAATATATTTTGATTTCCCTCTATGATTTCTATTACCATTGTTCTGGATTTATCTGCTTAATAGTAATAGGATATAGATGGATGTAAATTGAAACTATTTCTGAGGCCTTCGATTTTACTTGCACTTCATCTTATGAAGTTGCTTGCCTGCTTAAAGTTTTTACTTCCAATGAGGTATTCAATAACAGGAACAGTCCGCTTGTCATGGCTTTTCCTGTATTACTGCTATGCAATTTTCTTTTGATGACGGTCATCAAATTCCACATTCTGCAATGTAATTACTGCCACTGAAATTTGCCAACTGAAGATTTATGATTTCGGAAAGGTTTGAATTCTGAGTACAATTGTAAATTTTAAAGACAAATGAAAATGATGAGATTATGGGAAAGTTGTCATCATTTTATCTAGCTGCAACAAAAATTAAATGAAATTAAATTAACTTGTGTCCTTCGCAAAAACTTGGAATGAGAATAATTCATATGCCAGAACTTTAATGCATTTGATGATTTCCTTGATGGCTTTTTATGTCTCTGGTTTATCTCCTTTTTAGTAAAAATTTCCATGCATAGGTGGAAAAGTCATATTAACCAAAAGATGCCAAGATTGTGCAAAACTCCTGTGGATAATAATATCTGTAGTACCCTATATTCAGATTAAATTTACATAATCTGTTTTTAAATTGCTTAATTCTTGCCAACACCAAGTACTTAATCTTTTGGTTCTCTGCTTTCAATGTGATTACCTTGTTTACTTGATAAGTCTCTGGGTTAACTTTAATAAATTTTCCTTTTTTTTTTTTGGTTGCATCACTTACCAAGGAAAGATATGCTAGAACTTTAATGTATTTGCTGCTTGCCACATGGTAAATTGCTAACTCAAACCTGACTAATTTTTTTAAGTATATTAATGTCAGCTGCTTTGTTTGAAATCATTGAATGCTTTTGCCATTTGCTTACCAAGTTGTAGTTTTGAAACCTTTAGTATTCCAAAAAATTAACTTATCTATTGTACAAAACCCAACATCTCGCAAAATCTCTATGTCTTACATGCACGTGTGTAATCCTCACAGATCATTGTATGTGCCAGCTATTTCTGTGTGCACTGCCTGTATCTTCCATTCATCTGTCTAATATCTCCTAGGGTAGCATGGAGACATTGCTTCATGCAGGAAGAGAAAAAAAATTTTGATGCATACGAATCATGGTGTATGAGGACTAATTACATACACATGCATATACACTGTAAGAAATTGATTTAAGTGGAAGATGACAAGATACGGAGACATCATGTACAAAAAGGATATCATACAATTAATGGAATAAGTTTGTGCTTTGTTTATTTGTTCATAAATCATGCTTCTGCAGAATTATATGTTTTTCCATTCTTTCCAGCTTAAGATTTTCATATAAGTAGAATTATGGCTATTTGAATTTTGTAACTTGTAAAATCGCATTTTTTCCTCTTATGTGTGCTGTTTCACATTTCTACATACTTAAGTTTAAGAAGTTTTTGTTAAATAGAAAGCTCACTATAACATGTTAGAATTACTCTTGAAGTTGTCATACTTCTTAGGCCGCTGTCTGTTAGACTCAAGGCAAAGAGAAGTTTTTGTGGTTGACAAGATACTACAATTTGTGGGTGGCTAATTTCTTTCACAACAATGTTTATGGTTGTAACTTGTAGGACTGTAGCAGGATAACAAATGTGTTCGCTAATAAATAGATTAGCAGAGGAAAAATATAGTGTATAAATTTTTATTAGCTTTAAGTGTAAAAATCTATGATTACTATTATCTCTGAAAGTATGATGCTTTTTTTTAATATATGCTCTAAAGAATCCATCTTTGGAATGACATAGATGTGATAGACACCCAAAAACTTTTGAAGATGTAGAGTAAAAAGTTCAGACTTATTTCCCAATAGTTGTGTGCTCTAATTAGATTTTATAGAAGTACTGGTTTGATGCCTGGATGCACAAATGATGCATATTGTCCATGGTTTAGGGAACACAAAGGTGAAGTCCTTGTAGCTTAGGATGAATGAGCAACCAGCAGTATCCCACCACCCAACATGTTTTCACCTCTAACAAAAAGAAGAGAGCAAAAGTACAGGGGGGATGAAGGAGACGCAACAGAACATTTATTTATGATGGCCCAAAAAAAAAAAAAAACAGAAGATTTATTTGTTACTTTCACAAACCTAACTCTAAAACTGTAGTACCTTGTTGTGAAACTGTTGTTCCTGCTGCTCTTTTAAAAATATAATCTTTCTAGTCAGAGGGATGACAATTTAACGGGAAAAAGAAAATGTAAGAGATGTATTGTTACCTAACTATAGCTGGAGGCAATATCCAGAGGATGGAAATGGGGTTTGAAACTGGGACCCCTCTTATAATGTGGTAACAGCTGAGGGTTGGTATCTTATCTAGTTAACTATTATCTCTGGTGAGAATGATCAAACTTACAGAATAGCCCATTCTCCATCATGGCATATGGACATGAACTTTAATTCCCCAGCCTTTCTCTTGCATTCTAGGAATATGCAACATCTAGGTGGCCATCCATTTCAAGGTTGAGCAAGGCCTGTGATTCCCGGTGTTTCTTTCATGTTGTTTTGTTCCTTTTCCCATATGGTCAGTAATCTGTATTACATATGTTGCATTGCAATTATAAATATCAGTCTCGTATGATAGTGGTCAAGGAAATGTGTTCCACCAAAAAAATATCTCATGCTATTGGTCACTTTCAGCAACGGAGACAACAAATGGTGAGACTATCAAAGTTTCGACTCATTCTAAGGTTTATGGAACATAGGTAAGATCTTCTTTGATGAAAGCACAAGTGTATTTTCCGATAGTCAATGGTGTGACCCTGAGATTTCTTCCCCTAACTTGTGAGATGATAACTTGGTATCCATGTTGGTCATATCTGCTCTGAAATTTGGGCATCTCTTTTCCCTTTCCTGATTTTTCTAATCATCTTCAATCATTTAATTTTATTCAATGTACATATCTGTAAGAGTCCTAGCTTACCACAGTGTGCAAGCATCTATTTTTCAAAAGTGATACCCCGCTTGGTTTTCCAGAAATTATTCATTTACTGACACTGAAAGAAAACAGGGTTCTCACAAAATAATAATAATAATAATAATAAAGGTATATCAGGGTTAGAATTTTGACAGGAATACGACAGCAGTAGATTGCTACGCTGCATTTTCCTTCGAGGTTCAGAAAAGATATAAAAAGAATTGGCATCTTATTATACATTAATTGTGCATGTATTCTTAAAAACAAAAGGCAAAATTTGGCAAGTAGTACGAGCAACCAACTCTCGCCGCAGTAACTATTGTCAAAGTTCTCATGCAGTTAAAGAAGCTGACAGAAAATAGTTGTGAGATGGAAATTACTTTCCTCTTCTGGTTACTTCTTCCCTGGTTTAAGTATAGAGAGTACCACGATAATGGCGATGACCAGGAGCAGTATAATGGAAATCATCATGCATTTCCTTGACCTCCTTTGCAGAGTCTTTGCAGTGTGAAGAGCATCTGTGCCCGATTTCACATGATCAGTTGCATTTGCCACCTGTTCATTACAGAATGCTACATCTATCAAAACATAGAAATACTTTATTTCTTGAAGGAAAAACCATAAGTGAACAAATGTATGCTATTTTCGCCTATTTCTGCATGACTTGGCCAAGGCATCTTAAGTAAAATAAATTATACTGGTCACAAGGAAATGGACTCTAATTAAAGAATTTTAGATGAGAACAAAAAATTTTACTTGTCATGTCTTTATCATGGAATATACTAGTAAAATCTTAGGAATTGTACATTTGCTCGAAATGAATAAATTAGTACAAGCAAAAGTCTGGTACAAAACTGGAGTCAATGCTTTCCCTAGACAACTGGATAGTTTAATTGTCTTATGAAATCGATGGTCTCATGCTACAGTAGCAATGTTAAGAAATGGAACGATGGAGGGTGATGCGACCATAACCTAAGCTCCAAAGCCAGCATTATCCCACAAATAAATGCAATACCAAGAGAAATGGAACACTGTATTAAAAGAGAGGCACCAGACTCGAGAAACATGGTATTATTTTGGTTTGCAGCGTCGTAAAAGAAACTTAGGGAACAGAGGGCAGGGTTAGTGATTGTACCATGCAAGACTAAAACTATACTTCTGTTCTCTACAATTGGGATCTTTTTCAATTTAGGTTCTAACAGAATTATTTTTTCAAATTTGTCTTTCATAGATAAGGTATTAGTCCCTACTAAAACTATCTTCCTAATTTTGTCAATCACACGTGAACTGTTATCAATAATGCTCCTAAAAGCCGACAGGATTAACAACGATCTTAATAATGAGGGGCTAAGTTGATAGCACAATGTTATCAATGATCAAATTTAGAATTACTTTATTTATGAAAATCAAATTAAAAAAGCAATTATATAAAAGACTAATAAGAAATGAAAATAGTATTTTACTCAAAAAAGATCGTGCAACACTGAAAAAAAAAAAAAAAAAGAGAAAAGTATATGCAACACTTAATGAATGTAACCCATTCATTCTTCTTAAAAGTAAAAGAGACATGAGAAAGCAAAATCATGATTGGTAGGTAAAATTCGGAAAGACTTTTTAAGAAGCAGATTTCTTTTCTATTGATCGGAAATCACGGCTGAGTCAGGGGTGGAAAAAAAAGGGCATATATCAATCGTACTTGTCAAAGTGCCTACGGATGGAAAACTGACATTTTCAGCAGCTAAAATTGATGGCCGAAAGAATCAGAGAGTTACGTCCAAATACTTACGAAGACAATGTAGAACTACACAAATAAACACATAATTGGTATACATACAAGAAACACATGAAGCAAACCAGGGCAAATTGGCCTGATTCATCTATAAACCAATACGATTTTTTCAAGGGCTTATTGGGAGACTAGTACACTACTTACCAATACTATGATCGGTTGACCGGTAGTTGTGCCAAAAATATGTTTAAAATAAAGTTCTTTTTAATATTCATAAAATGAAGAAGTAATTGAAAGAGGGGGAAATGTTTTTTGTTTATTGTTTAATGAGGATTGAAAAGGTATGATATTTATTTGGCCAAAAAAAAATGGTATAATATTTAGAATGTCAACATAGCCCTTTGTTAAAAAATAATGAAACATTGGAGAAAATTTAGGGAGAAAAAAACAAAAAGTAATTATAATTTTAGATTAAAAACGACTCAAGGGAGAAACCTTCAAAAAGATTCAATTGCAGTAATTTTATCCATTCACTTCATTCGGACCAAAGAACCTTACAATATAATCAATCAATTTAGAAGTTAAAATTGAACTGAATTACATTGTGTGGTTATTTGATCTGTATAAATATTAGCAAAGAGCATTTGTTTAAAAAGTAATTATTCTCACTCAAAATAACATCATTCCATGGCTTAATCTTATGTAATCAAGGAATTTAAGGAAATGGAGACGGGTATGGTGGTAAACCCCTGCTATTTTTCGGATTCAGATCTTTTACAGTACTGTAAATTCTGCAGTAAAATGTGAGTCATTGGATCAACATTTCACTGCAGAATCTACAGTAAGTACATCTTACTGCAGATGATCTGTAGCCTTATTTTTCTGGTCAAAATTTCACTCCTTCCTTAAAATTACTTCCACCCCAAGTTTTTCCTCCTCATTTCAAACTTAAGGGTATGTAGCTCACCAAAACCTTGGCCTAATAAACAAAGTACTAATAAAGAGGGGATTCTTTGAAAGAAAAACAGTAATGCAAAATATTCGGCAAAGCAAATGAAGGCTACAAAGAATATGACTTTCATATCAAGAGACACAACAAAATGTATAATTAGTCAAAAGTCAATCACACCAGCCAAACCGAGTGTCAAAGATATAGACATAAAGACACCATAAAAACAAAAGATGTGCCGCTGACACGTAGGTGAAAATTTGCATATCTTTTACCAACCAAGTAAACTACTATATATATGGACAAGGGGCAAAGAGCAGACTCAAGCGCCCTTGTTACTCTTCCAAGGTTGGATAACACCAACAACTATAATAGCTACTATTAGCAAGAGTATAATGATGGCAATGCACATCCATTTTCGAGAATTCTTCTGGAGTTTCTTAGCATTTTGTAGGGCAGATGTCCCTCTCTGGACATGGTCGACTGCATTGTTGACCTGAATAAGGTTCCGATTAACGCAAATCCAACTAAAAGTGTTTCACATTCTATGTGCAAGCATACTATGACAAAATCAAGGGTGAGAGAGCACGTGCAAACCTGACTTTCAATGTTATCTAAAATTTCTCCTTGAGCATCAACCAACACAGCCATGTCAAGGTAGATCTGAGAAATAACATATAACGCAAAAGACATACTGTTTATAAGTATCATCATCATCTAAATTATGAATACGTAAACTAAGATCTCTGTGCAGGAATACCTGATGTAAATCAAGAAGCTTTTTCTCAATTTCTTTCACAGCATCATGCCTCTCCTGAATTTCTTCCACTGTATTTAATACCTATGACATCCCAAATTTTATGAATTAACATATATGAACGAAGTTTAATTTTCCAAACAAATGAACAGAAAATAGTAACTACATTTGCAAGTGCAGATTTGTTCCCAACAAAAAACAACCAAGGCCAAAATCCCAAGTCTCGTTTCATTCTCCCTCCTATCGAGCAAAATTACAAGAAAGGCACTTTAGAAGCTCTTTAAGCCAAACGTTACCATAACACCTCATAGCATGTCATGAAATAAAATGTGAAACCTCACAGCTAATTCCAGTAGCCACCTCTCACCATGGGGCAATGCCAACGCATTGCTTGATACAATCATTATTTATTTGGTGTAATAAATTAAGTGTGTCATAATGTAAAAGAAAATCTATCCTCAAGTTGTCATTATAAAATTATATACTGGAATTTTAGCTGCTAGAAAACAAAAACCTATGCAGGAAATACCATTTTTGAACTCAGATGAAAAATAGCTAACAGAAATTTTGCATCACCTCACGCTATATCAAAGTATGCATATATATATATATATATATATATATATATATATCAATAAGATGGCCCCAATAAGGTATAAAGTAAACTGCCCCAAGTCCAACTTTGTAGCTTTCCAGCATAAACTATATATCTCAGAGAGGTCATATTTCTTTGGGTTGGTATTAATGGAACGGTTTCATTATCTACAAAGAACATTTCCCACCAAAAAAAATTCAGTCCATAATACCACTTGTCAATTGCAGAGGAGTGACTTATAATTATACTCCCTAATTATCCATAATAATTGTCCCGTCAGTGCTACTAATTCTAAATAAATAAAGCCAGTGAAAATTTTCACAAAACACACCCTTGAAAAAAAAAAAGGTAGACAGACAGTGAAAATATGGATATCTTGTTTATTTTTCAAATAAATATAAAAACAAAGAAAACAGCCCAAATTTATGCATATCCAACATCATAAACCAAGTACCTGTCCTCGGCCCGTTTCTAGCATAGCCTTCTCAAAGATTTGCTCGCTGTTTCCAGTTTCTATCAGGTGGTCAATTGTCTAACACAGTGATTAAACTTGACCGATTACAACAAAATTTACATTTAGCATAGCTAAAATAACAAGTTTATGATTCAGGCTTACCTCATCATCCGGTCTAGTTCCTGTGACTGTTCAATCAAATCATACAATCCAACAATTGAAAAATATAAGAGTATGATAAACTTCATATAAATAAGTAAACAAAAGGACAGTAGGACTTCCACACTGTTACAATATTATTCCTATCAAAAGGGTTGAATTTTTAAACCTGTAATAACTCTTCTCTCCACAACCTCGCGATATTCATCTTGTATTCTTTGTCTAAGAGTCTGGAACATCATACATTCATGAGAAGATAGAATTGAAAATTGTAAAGATAGCTATAAATGTACACATCTTGACATACCTGAAACTCTGTCATTATATCCTTAAACCTTTTTGTCAAGGCGCTGTCATTTCATTTTAAAAAATAAAAAAGTCAGCTTTCTAGTTTGCTTCAACAAGTATAATAATAAAAATATCTACTGGCAACTAACTTTGTCATATTCATCCTTGCTCTGTCAATACCAGTTCCCTTCTCACAACCAGGCTTTTGTCTATTGGCTAGGTTCTGCATAGAACAAGACCTGATTACATACTTATCCAAAATTCCTCAAAAATTTCATAACCACTGGACATCTAATAAAAGAATAATCATCCAGTATCTCAGTACATCTTTGTTTATAGCTTCTATTTTTGCTTTGACCGTACGTGCAATCTTTCCAACTTCATCAATATCTTTCTCCATTCTCTTCTTGATGGCTGAAAATAATTTAACATCTCTGTTAATGTTATAATGAACAAAAAAATTTAACATCCAAAGAACTGTCATACTGGAATACTCATTTCATTAATATAAATCAAGTTTATAACTTAATATATTGTTAAACAGTAATACTTATTTGTCTGCTCATAGTTGCCAGAAAGGCAATTATCATGTGTCTGGCTATTACTGGCAGGTCGATTGATACATATTCAGAGCTGATTTAACAAAATCTTACGTGTTATAACCCAATTCCAAACAAATTCATCAAACTGCAGATAAAAAAATTAAAAAAAAAACAAAGAGATGGCACTGTAATATACCTTTCATGGCAGAAGCTTTTGTAACTGATTTTGACTCCTCATTAGCTTCCTGCAAAAAGCCCACTTATAATATGTTACAGGTATCATCTGGGGAAGCATTATAGAACATATACATCAAAAACTTCCAAAATCACAACTAAATTTCAAATAGCATCATAAGGGGTCTGGAAGTTGGAAGAAAGGGGTATATTATTGAAATAATATGGAAAAAAGTGTTTTATTGAAATTTTTTATAGAAAATTACATAGAATTGAGTGTCATGCTCAATTTTGATGAATTTATGATCTATTTAACTTTGGTACTATAACTTTTCATTTAACTAAATTAAATTATTTGTTCACCCTCTGACTGGCCCCAAGGGGACAATAATTTAATGTTGGAATAGTCCCTGATCACTGTGATTCAGAGTGGAATTCGCAAATGAATTTCAGCAGCATAAAGAAAGTTGAAAAATATAGTTTTACGTATGATAAGCATATGGATCAACATGGTCCTGGCTGGGATCAGGCACTGATGCCCTTATACCGTAAGCCACCAACCATATGTCATACTAGTACTGATGACCCGTGGTAAGTATCTAAATTAACATAGTAGTAGAAATTCCAACCAAATACTAGATCAAAAATCATATTTAATAAGTTCAATGAGTTTCAAATTCTATTTTCAAATTTACAGAATCATAAGCTAACATCTCACATAAAGTATAGCAAAGGGGAGGTTTAATTTCCAGAAGCATGACAAATGAGATCTTGCTCCCAATAACAATAAGATATATGATGAAGAGAATACTTGCCTTTAGCTTTTTTAGTAGCCCAGACAGCTTATCAACCAGTTTATCAGCCTCTTGGATCTACAACAATATATAAATAGATAATTAATCATTAGTCAATGTAGGATATTCCACTAAAACATTAACAAACTGCTTGAGGAAAAACAAAAACAAAAAAAAAAGATAGTAGAATCGAAAGTTTGATCAGTCTGATTCATCCCCCAAGACTACATTAGTCTTCATTATATGAACAAAAGGTTAAATTGCATGCAAATGGTTTACCTGTTTATTAAAAGCATCCATTCCCATATCATAGTTGCTCCCCGCACCCTGCATTCCCATCTCAATATCACTTTGTCTAGAAGGCTGACCTTTACTGTCGCCAACAAACGAATCCTGCAAGAAAGCAAGTTACATAGGACAACCTATCTTTAAACTTTGAGCTGAAAACACAAGACAATACTCAAATTCACATCAAAGTAACGATTATTTAACAAAAGAAAGAACCAAAACTACTATCAGAAGTTATCCTAAGAACCAAAGAATTAAATCAACTTCCTATGACTTCCTTGCTCTTGGGGTCCAAATCAGGCAGCGATGTTATGACAGTAAACAGGACCAAGCATGCCAGAGCAGAGCATAAGCATACTACAACTAGAATATAAATGAGGCAAATTATGATCTTTCGCAATAGAAATCGTTAGCTAAGGAAAGACAGTAAATTTAGGGAAAGCTTGACTATTCCCTTATAGTGATTCAGCGATGAATTGAATACGACTTAACGATCAAGCGCGATGATTGCTGATAAATCTCCTAGAAATAAAGCGGGGGTGGAAGCACCACACTATAAGGTGATACCCAAAATTGTAAAAATAGAGTCAAATTAAACACTCAGAATCAGTCCAAAGAGCAGAAAACTCGAAACGGAACACAAAAAAACCCAGTAATCAAACGCTAACTGATAAACGCATATGGGTTTTGGGTAACGGAATTAGCTATGAACTTACAGTGAGCAGGTCGTTCATGTTGATCAAATCAAACGCGGACCCAGAGAACGAAAGGGAAAGAGAGAGAGATTGTCCAAACAAGGAAAGGAAAGAGAGGGCTGCAGAAATTAAGATACTAAGATTGAAATCTCAAGACGGTAAAATGCTTTGTTGGCCGTTGGCCGGCGAAACGACAGAGAGACAATTAAACCCACTCGGTCGCTTTTGCACGAAGGCGTTACATCCGAATCTCCTCGTTGGCATATTTTCTCTAGACCTTTTTCCGCAAATGCGTTTATTATTTATTTATTAATAATTGTTTTTTTTATGCAATTTGTAAGAAAATTTTTAAACATGGTCTCACAAAGTAATGCTGTCTTCTTTAATTTCTTAGATACAAATTGTTAAAGTAGTTACATTTAAGTTTAATACGCCAAAGCTCGATAAAATCAGTTAAATTAAAATACCGTCATGTTAATAAATTTTAAAAAAAATGGTATTGTATTAATCAGTACACTTTTTTTCTGAACAAGACGCACCAGGACAGTTTGGAATTCGGGGAGTGGGGAAGCATATAAAGTTAGGATTAGTTGCACGGCAATCAAAATTCCCTGTTTATGAGAAGTGATGATATTGTCATTTTGTTATCTACTTTTTAAAATGCAAAAATAAAAAAAAAAATTAGCATGTTAAATCTTCTTTTTTATATCACGTTATTATTATTTTTTTTTATAGAAGAGATCTAAAATGTTAGTATTGATTTTTAGTTTTTATATTTTAAAAATTTTTATTTGTTAAGGATTTTAGAAAATTAAGAATAGGAGATTTGAAATTCTGTACACCTAAACGTATACACCCTATTGTGCATTGTACAGAATCCAAATTATCACCTATAATATAGTACTCAACTTTGGATCAATTGTTTTTTATGAAAAAAATATTATTTTAATTTTGACTTATTATTAATTTATCATTTTAATCTTTTATACATCTTATTTTTTAAAATAGTCCTCTATTAATTGAAAATTAACACTTTTGGTCATCACTTTTGAAATCATTACCATATATATAAGCTCTATTAACTCATGTGGAGTAATTCAAAGTGACAAATTATAATCTACGAGAAATTATTTTAAGAAATAAAAATGATGGAAAGATCAAAATAATAATTTTATAATAAGTTAACAATGAAATAGTAATTTTTTATTTTTTAGTAAATGAATCTATAATTATGTTGCACATCAAATATCTAAAAATTAAATTATATATATAATATAATATACTTAAATAATAACTTATATTGAAATAAAATAAAAGGATGACATCTAGTTTATGACCCTTTGGTTATTATCCCCATTATTAGTTAGTATACGAGTAATATTTGAGCCAACTACAATGGACCAGTACCTATTTAAATGGACTTTTAAGTTATTGGGTGGCCTCTAGTCGGCCCATCTTAGACCTCTTGAGTCTGGACTGCCCTTTAAAGACTCCAAAAGTTTTATCTCTCCACCCTTATTTTCAGTTCTAAAATAATTATTGGCCAAAATAAATATATAATAAAAAAAATAAAATTTTTCTTTCATTTAATGCCCCAGCTTGACGCAGATAAATAACCTTCAATTCGTTGACTAACAAGATAGAATAATTCAGCAACGGAATAAAACATACTCTTCAAAAACTCTATTCAATGAAAAATGATTTAGCATTGTCTGCATGCTACTTCATGAATATTCGAACAGATTTATATATTCTATTTGTTTGTGTGATAGCTGTTTTTTCTGGAGTTGTTTACAACAAATTAATTGTGGTTGTAGCTTCAGTTTGGTAATGACGTAGGAGATGATGATCCCAATAATATTCCATTCGTTGTTGAAAGAAATAATATGTTTATTTTCTTTTTGAACTTTTTATAATGGAATTTAGTATCAAACTATGATATTTAAAGTGATTATTGTACTCGAACCAAGAGTAGGTAATGTGGATTTTTATGAATCTCCGTAGAAATTTCAAATTTTTGTATAAGAAATAAATAATAAATAATATTAAATAAATTTACATATTTGAAAAAGTTTAAATCTAAAACTCAAACTCTTTATCCTCAAACAAACTCTACTAATTTTAAGATTAAACTAAAAAAAATACATGAAAAATTTTACAACTAATTCATGTGTGTGTGTGTGTGTATATATATATATAAAGAATAAAATAAGTAAAATGATACGAGGCAAAAAAATGTGTGTATAAAAGAATTATTAATATAGTTTATATAAAATTAACCGAAATAGAGTCCTAGCAATATGAGAAGTATGATTTCTATTAATATTTCTAAACTATTTTTGTTTTAAAAGAATTCTTCCATATTTTTTTTTATAAGAATTCCAAATGCGGTAGTTCCGACGAAAACATCCAAATTTAGGGCTATTTAAATCACCAATCATACGTGCTTTAGATGACCGCCATTTATTTAGGCAAACTTTCTCAAATACCACACTTCAATATCTTATATTATCAGATTTTTTTTTTCAATGAATTAAGGAGTTCATGCAAATTAATTCTCATTTGCTCAGGCCAAAAAATTAATTCATGATTGCATAAATATCATTCAATGAATCTGACACAAAAATCATGTAATTAATCTATTAAATTCATATAAAAATGTGATAAAGCCAAAATTCTCTTTTTTTTCCCCTCAAACGTCATGATTAAATAAAATATGAAAGTATAATTTTGCTTTGAATAAGATGAGTGTTGTGAAAAATCACATTCCTTATATAAAAATACAATCAACCAACGTATTTTTATATGTCAATTGAATATATTATTATAAATTAGACATGTAAAAATGGCGGATTTTCAGAAAAAAAAAAAATCACAATGGCAATTGAGATTGTCATCTATTATCTATCATAATATATATAATTTTGAAGTCTTCTGATATTTTGATCTATGATAGTTATAAATAAAAAACCATATATATAACATATAATATAAAAATTAAAATTAAAATGCATGTAAGATAGTAAAAAGTTGAATAACTTTTTATTTCTTTTTATTATTTTAAAATTTGAGTTAGGTCTCTTTATCAGTTTTAGACGCATAATTTTGCATATTATATTACATTTAAGATTTTATTTATAAAATAATTTTAAAAAAATAATAATCTTATGTTGTCCAAAATAATATATTTAATTTTATTTTGTGCAATGAGTATGAATAATGTAATAAATTAATTAAAATAGACAAAATATTATTCTATATTTAATAATTACTATTCCATAACAAAAGAATATAATATTTTCAAGAACAAAAAAATTATAACAAGAGAAAAAAAAAAGCCCACTTAAATCTAGAAATAAACATACTATCATGATATCATCTGTTAATTAATAACTGAACAAACTTCTTAGTGCTATCACAAATGGGTACGAGAAGCCTAAAAACAAGCACGTCTATATGCAGTTACTAATCAGAGAATTAAAAAAGTGAAAAAAAAAAAAAGTCCATATGCAGTAAGACTTTAGGTCAAGGAGAGCACGAAAAAACAAAATGACGAAGAGTTTTCGTTTGAAATACTACTTGCTCTAATTTTGTCTTTGCCTTAGCACTTTCAGTGGTCATCATAATACTAGTCGTAATTGTGATCTTTACGTTATGCTTATTTTTGTATCAGCACAATGCCAAGTAAACTACTTTCCAAATTGGATTTCAAACCCATATCTCAATTTCACTCTTCATTTCCCATAATCGACATTATTATGTTCTCTTAATGTATATTCCGAGTATGAAGCAATGAAACATTCAATTCTGCACTCTAAATCATTGACATATTTATAGCTACTCTCATGAATATAATCAATAGAATCAATTAACTTTTCTCAAATCCCACTCATTTGATCATTCCAATCTATCCTTCATTTTTCTTAGTACGCAGAATCATCAAGACCATGAAAACTTCAAACCGAGGCCTCAGGATCTGCCTTGCTGTATCTTTTATCTTGTTGATCCTTCTTACCACTGTGATTGTCACCTTAGCTTTCACCATCTTCAAACCTAAGGATCCTGAGATCAGTGTGAAACCCATTGGCCTTCCGTTTTTCTCCAATCTAACAGACAATGTGACTCTGAACATGCTGATTACGATAGTGAATCGAAACTATGGAAGCTTCAGGTACGAAAACTCCACTGGCTATGTGAAGTACCACGACGTCGTTCTGGCTCAAGTTCCAATGGAGACAGAGACGATCCCGGCACGAAGCACAGTGAACGTGACAACTTCTGCAGATTTCATGGTGGGAAGGATCATATTTGATCCCACTTTCTGGTTAGACGTTGCAAGTGGAATGTTGAATCTGAAATCAATGGCTACACTTCCTGGGAAAGTGACGATGCTCAAGATTTTCAGGACGAAGGCCACAGTTCATAACAACTGTGACATCGCTGTTAATATTACTTCTATGGGTGTTGATACCAAATGCGTTTCCAAACTCAAGCTGTGATTTTTTGGAGGCTAAAATTTCATGTTCGAGGTTTTGTTTGCTTCCTTCGATTTTCCGTTTGTTTATGTAGTGTTATTCAAATTTTAATTTGATTTTTATAGTCTAAAATTTGTAACTGGAATTTTATAAGTTTAAAAATTTTGAATTTAGTTCTTAGTGGTAAACTGCCAGGAATATCTATGCTATTTACCTCCTATGCCCACCAAAATTCTTTTTGCTGCGTTTGCCACAAATGCCTGTGTGAAGGTCCAGTGATTGTCTTGCGATGGGTGCATGCTTAGCGTCGTTGAACTGACACCAATTAAGAAGAAGAAAGAAAGAAAAAAACTAGTAAACATTAGTAAATTAGTCAAAAACAACTTGTGAATAAGTCAAAAACTGAATCAAAGTATCTTTTATATATATATATATATATATATATATATAGACACACATATTAAAATTGAATTCTATTTTATAAAATCAGAAAACAAAATATGTTCTAGCCTCCTATATTTTTTAATTAAAATAAAAACAAGAAGAACACATTGAGAGAATAGTTTTTATTAATATTATTATTGTAATTTGTTTAAAAAATGGAGAACATTAATTAAACAATTTTCTCTTTTTTCTTTCTATTTTCAAAAATTTTCTTTTAAAAAATTTGCAAAACTTTTTGAACACAAAAAAAAAAAAAAAAAGAATTAAACATGTCCAAATGACTGTTGTTTTTTTGGGTTTTAAGAACCATGGATGAAAATGATATTATCATATATTTTTTATTTTAAAAAACAAAGAATTATTTTTAAAAAACAGAATCCAAAGTGGCCCAACTCTCTCATTAATTGGTTAATGAGGTTCAAACTTAAAATCTTAAAAAACTAATTGATGCAACGAAGTCGAAGGATAACTTTGTTTATCAAAGAATAAAATATTCTAATAAAGTAATAACGGATTTTTGTATTAATTTCATATTTAAATCCATAAATAGATAATAATCAGTATATGAGATTCTTCTCATGTCTAGCTGAAATTATTAATTTATGGTGACTTGCCATATAAAGCCTCATGTGGTATTTATAAGGATATATTGACATATTAAAAATTCACAGATTAAAAATATATTATAACGAAAGTCGACATATATATATATATATATATATATATATGTGTGTGTGTGTGTGTGTGTGTATACAGTACACCGGATAGAGACTCTTCACAGCACAAATTATAATTAATAAATTAAGTACATACTGATAAAAGTCGACCTTTAATTTAATTAAGAGTGGGTCATTGCATATGGAGGCCAAGACATGGACCAGTTAATTTAAATAATAGAAGCTTCCTTAAATTGGATACTTACATTTTTTTTATATTATCAGTCTAATTTTTAAAGGTAAAAAATTAATTAATTCAGAATTGGATATTGTTAAACTCAATATTAAATATAATCATCATAATATTATAATTTTTATATATAAGATAAGAATCAAACCTAAAATCTTATTTAAATAATATTAAACTTCTTGCTACTCAACTCAACAATTAACAATAAATTGGACACTTACATTATGTAAAGTTAGTTTGTGGTGGAATTAGCATTTATATATAAATCTAAAATTATACGAAAGGAGCAGAACCCAAAATATAGTGAGTGTTGGGTCCGTCTGACAAATTTACAGACGAGAGTTTTATTTTTTTATATTGATGTGAGAAATTTTATTCATTGACTTAATATTACATTTTGTTTATATATTTTATTTATAGTCTAATTTTACGAAGAGTATGCCTTTACAATTTAATTCTAGATTCTAAAATATAGTAGGATTAGCTTTCACATTATTTTCATCTCACTATATTCTCAAAGGCTAGGTTGGGAATTTAAGGAATGATTAAATAGAGTAATCATTAATGGAATGATATATAATAGAATAGCATGAAGTGAAATGACTTAAATAAATATATATTTTTTGAAAGTTTTAATGACAAAAAGAAATGACACATATCAATTTTGTTTAAAAATTATAATAAAATAAATAAAATGGAATGACTAATTAATTGTTTTTTTTTTAATATTACTCTTTGTAACATAAATACATAACGTATAAACTACATAATGTTACACAATTCTCCTATTCATATTTCTTTATTTTATTTACTA
This sequence comes from Delonix regia, assembly GCA_037074485.1. Taxonomy (NCBI): domain Eukaryota; kingdom Viridiplantae; phylum Streptophyta; class Magnoliopsida; order Fabales; family Fabaceae; genus Delonix; species Delonix regia. The sequence goes on from CM073455.1 coordinate 8,194,358, forward strand.
ATTATCATGTTCATATTTTTTTTGTTTACTACATTTATTATAAAATATTTACGTTACTTCAACAAATTTTAAAAAGACAAACTTAAAAAGCCAAAAAACAAACTTGTTGACAAAAAATTTTATATATATATATATATATATATATATAACTAATCTACATTATAGATTTTTTCATTCTCATTTTTTATTTTGAAATTTTAAGTGAAAAAGAAAAGAGAAAAGAGAAAGGTCATAACCATAATAATAAAAATTAGATAAAGTTGTAACAATTGAAATTGAGTATATTAGTAATAAAATAAAGTTATATTAGTAATTTAATTTTTTAGATCACTCTATTTTATCATTAACCTCTTAATTTGGATAAACACAAAAATTGATATTTTGAATGGCAATAAAAGGTTTTGGTGTCCCTCATTTGCCATCTCATTCTATTTTTAAAAATCCAACCATAAGTCTAACTCATTTTAGTTATTACATTCCTTATCACTCCCGTTTCAACCATCCAATAACGAATTTGTCAATTTGTGCCAACTTAGATAGAAAATGTCCTGAGCCAAACAATACTTTGGTCACCTCTATGAATGGCATCCCACTTTCCTTGGTTTAAAGAGTTACGCTGAAATATCAAATCCCTTTTTTAAAGGGTAATATTTGGTTTGCAGTAAATTATTCTTTTCCTTATTTATCACAAAATTAATATGAAAATTTTTTATTTTTTTAAAAATATCAAATTTATTCTCTTCATCCAAATTTCGTTAAAAATTATGCTAATAAATTTCAAAACTGATAGACTGAATTTGATGTTTTTTCTAATGTGGAAGATTAAGTATGAGACTTTTAAATAAATAAGAAATCATTTTAAATATTACAATTAAAAAATTAAACTAATAATTTTATAATAAGTAAGAAACTAAAAGATATTTTTCTTATTTCATTTGATTGCTATGATAATTAATTATCTATATCAAATGATATTTTTTTCTATTGTTTTAGCATTTAAAATTTTTACTTTATTTTAATTTCAATTTTTGTTAGAATCTCAGAGAATATTTTATACTATAAAAAATTTATAATATCATCTTAATATTTTTGAAAGATGAAATAAAAAAAATAACTTTTTAAATTCTAATGTGATAACTAATCTTTGAGAGAGTTAATTGACGCATTAAGTGGAATTTTACTCCAGAATAAAAATCATAAAAAGTTTATATATTAATGAGTTATAACAGTTATAAAGGCGATCGGTTAAATTATTATTTTGGCTAGTACAATTTCACATAATTTTAATTTATTTTTTATAGTTTAAAATTTTATAATTAGATTGTTGTAATTAAAATTTTAATTTAGCCCCTTCCATTAAACTTTGGGCACCATCTTGCCATTAGATTCTATTCATGACCAATACATATCACCTTAGCACGCTAAATATACATAACTTGTATAAATAAAATGCGTAAAATTCAAAAGTGAGATGAAATTAACTAACATTACATGATATAACCTAATATGTTAAATTATTTTAGCAATTTGACTTGAAAATATATATTTATAATATGATAACACATATAATTGACTATATCAGTAACTTAAATTTAATGATACATTATCAAAGTCTGAACTTTAAACTATAATGATCAAATCATAAATTTTAAACTATGAAAAATACATTTAAATTTGAGTAAAATTCTAGGGACTAAAAATAATAATTTAACCCCAAAAAATTTAAATGATTATAAATATATATATATATATATATATATATATAACTTTGATAACAACGCTATAAATTAGAAAAAAAGAATTGAAATTTGTTACAAGACTTTTTGAAAGGTTTATCTTAAACAAAAGTATACATATATAATGATATTTCAAAAAGAAAAAAAAAATTCTTCCAGAAGGAAACTTAGCCAAATTGAGAGTGTATATTAATGGCCTCAAATCAAAAGCATTATAGATTATAGATAGAGGTCATGTCAAGAAATGAAACGTGTCCGTGTAACAAACTTTGCTTCCATTGACAATCAAATCACGGGGTCTGAATAATGACCACGATCTATAATTCTCTGTCACGGGATTAATCAATAAAATAATCATAATCATAATAATAATAATAAAAGAATACACATCACCAAGCAAGTTAATACGAAACACTCGACCATTTAGAAGTGCATGGGGTAGCTAGCTAGGTTTAAGTGTCAAAGGGTGGCACATGGTGGTTAATTAAATGTTCGATTACTACGATGCATGGTGGGGCCATTATATTTGAAAATTAATATATTTGAGGTGGAGATATTGCTTCAATTGGCTTCGCTTTCTGAGTGGTTCGACGGCCACGTAAGCATCTCTTATAAATTATTGTTTTCCCAGTACAGTAAATGGAGAATATGAAAGGTAACAACAGTAATGGAAAGAGACATGCACGTAATAAGAGGAAGGGTCTGCCACTACCAATTTCATATCTCCTTTTACCGGAAGGGGAGGCACGTCAACTTCCTCTTATTTATCTGCCTCCTCCTAATTAATTATATAAAATGAGTGTTATGCGCTGATTTGATATAAAAGGGATTGAACCATATATATTTCAGATTGATAGTGTAAAAGGGATACTATATACTAGATAACAGGAATGAGATTTCAGTAATTTTATATAATTAGTTTTTAAATTTAGACGCTAAGAAGGAGGATTAATTGAGATATATATATATATATATGTGTGTGTGTGTGTGTGTGTGTGTGTAACAAAATATTTTGGGTTGATTAAAAACTTGAATACAGCTGAGGTATTCTCGTTGCCAGTTGTGATCATTGAGTAGACATTTGATCTACCACTCCAAAACGCAAATTACATCATTAGTGGTTGTTAACTATTTGATTGGTTACCTAACCTGTGATGTTAACCAATATTTAGCCCAGTGGGTTCACATTAATTGATATCCGATCCATGAGGTTCAGTTTATTTGAGTTCATACAATATTTCACTATTTTTCTTTTTTCTTTCTTTATGAATATTGATTAATACAGATTAGTCTAATCCAACTACATCGATGGGCCAAAATTTCGATCATGCCGTGGAATACAAAGATCATTCTCAACAGTTCTCCATTTTGTGTTTGATATATATATATATATATATATATGATGGATCTAGAACTTAATTTTAAGATAATAAAAGTCTTTTAACAGTTTAAGAGAACTAGCTCTTATAAATTAAATAATTAAATAAAAAATATAAGATAAAATCATAATAAAAATTAAAATTTTAAAAATTCAATAAGACAACCTATATTATAATTATGTTTTTATATTATAATTGTGTGTGTTAGTCTAAAGATTTTACGCGTGTGTGTGTATATATATATATATATATAAAAGCATTTTGATGGAGGCGAGTAGAGAAGTTAACATTCAAAGTATATAAACTAGTTTCTGGCACACCTTTCGATTCATTTTGCAAGCTTTAAACAATGGCTTCATATTGACCAATATAAAGGACTAACTAGACATGTATATTGTGGCCTGCAATATAAGGATTACTATATTTCTTTAATCCTTAATTAATCCATCATCCCAGAGATGTTGGAGAATTGTAGAAGATTATAATGAACACAAATAAATAATCAATGACCAAAAAAATTTATTTGGAATGTAAATTCATTGCAGCTATAAATTTTTGTAATAGAGATAATAATTTATTTTATCAAGTCTTTCATACGTAAAAGTCAGAAAGTTCAAAAAGAGATAAAGAGAAATATTTGATAAGCCAAAAAAATACGTTCTAATGAGTCCTCAGAAAAGCTGGGGAGTTACTTCACATTCAGAGTACTTATTTTTATTTAATAAAAAAATGGTAACTTCCCACATTTCTCTCAACTGCTCATAACTACTTAAATTTTAAAATTGAATATACTTATGAAATATTCCTCTTATCTTGTAGCTAGTAATACGATAGGATAATTACTTAAAAGACTTAGACTGCAAGTTGGGGTCTTTACCCAATAAGCTTGTGAGTAATCCAACCTAACACTGATTATCCACAAATAACTTGGCCTTAATTCGTTCCTAATTTATATATCTAAATTTAATTGTTTAATTAATTGATTAACCAAAATAATTGACCTAATAATAAATTAATACCAATCTACATTATTTTAATATATTTCAAAAAATTAATTCAATAATTTCCCACTTGGATGGTATTAATTGATTATTAAACAACTAATTAAACAAAAATCCATTAAACTTAAGCAACTAACATATACATCAAAACCATCCAAAGTTTAAAAATAAACATCGAAATATCATTGAATCTGATAGGAAAACAAATGATATTCATATAATTATAACACAATATTATTGAATCTGATAGGGCAACAAATGATATAATTATAACGTGAGGTTAATATTTGAACTGAATGGATTTTTAATATGTCAAATTAAATCACAAAAGTCCCTTAAGGACTCAACTCATACTCCTACTAGACCAAAGCAACATCAAATATTGAATAAGACCCATATGAGCTCCTATGGGTAGCCTTTGGTCAAACGATCCGCATGCAAATGTTCACAAAGGATGTGAATCACATGAGTATGATATAAAGAGATAATTCAAAAATGAAACAATGAATCAAGAGCATCAAATCTAATAGAAAAAAGAAATGTTATAAATGTTGACAAAGTTCCAATTTTGAATTATATCCAAAATTTTTGGCACAACTAAGAACATTGAATCTAATAGGGAAACAAATGTTATGGATGTTAAAAATATATCAAATTATCCCTCAAGAACACAATTTAGACTCTCACTAAACAATTACATCAAAATTTTAAAAAATACCCAAGAATAATAAGTTTTCAAAACTCTAATGGGCAAATTTTTGGTAAACGGATCACTCAAATGTTCAATATGAGTATGAGATTAACTAATTTTCTCTTTTCAATGAACAAGAACTGTGAATCAAAATATTTGACAAAAATAAAATTCTTGTAATTTTGAGATAAACCCATAATAGAGTCACTGTCGCAATGAAAGTTGTCAAGACTCAAAATATATGCACAACAAAAGTTCATTCCTTTAACCATATTCATCGATAAATGGCCATCACAAAATAAGCGACACACTTTTCACTCATATATATGAGGTAGCTATAAGTGTTTACATGACACCTTTGAACAAAACAACTCCTACAAAACATCACATAGATGTAACAAAAATAAATTCACAATCATTAATACATGATGCATAATCTGAATCAAAATATCTCGCTATCTCAAATTACTCAAATTTCCTAAAAGTTAACATGTGATGTTTTAATACTTAAGAAGGTACTTCACAACTATCTTTATAGCCTTTCAATGATCATACTGAGAATTATTTATATATATATCAAGCACACCAACAAGAAAAGCAATGTTCAAATATGTGCATACCTGGGCATATAGTAGGTTACAAATAGTATATGATATGGAACTTTATCCATTAAAGTCATTTCATCAAACACAATGACTTAAACAAACTATTATCACTCTCAACTAGTCTGACACATCAGATTCCAACTAAACGATAACTTTAAATGCCTTAAAGGCATCCAGAGATTCAAATGCTTCATACAACAAATCTATCCATGGCAATAGGTGTTATAGGTCCACTAATATCTATGTCGATCAAGTCTAAAATATTCTTATGTATATATTTAGCCCATTATGATTCAAAAGTCTGAGAAATCTAAGTTATATAATGTTTTCTATTTGACCATCCATTCTTAATCTCTTTACGAAGATATAACCTAAAAGCTAATGTCATAACAAAGACAATGTCATAATCAAGGAAGATATTAATTCTTCTATTTTCTTGTTAAAACCAAATAATCACATCTATTTAATATAGAAGTGAAAATTCAAATTCCTCCTTGATGACGGTATGTAACTTCATTACATAGAGTCAAATAATATACAGAATGAAAATTTAAGATTTCAGTCTTATATTACTAACTGCAATCAAACTTCCTTATACTCTAAGGATGGTCTTACTCTAGCCTCAACAAGTTACTTAATCTGTCTCCAAAGTGGCCCTCACATGCTCCACTGTTATTCATATTAATGCCTTTTCACACTCACACACACATTCTAATTTAGGTGGTGTCACAACTCTAAAAGGGCTCTCCAAAAAATAGTGGAATTGTTGTTAAGTGTAATAGGTGTATTCACCCTAAGGCCAGAGGTTATAATTATAGTTGCCAAAACAAATTTTAGGGACTTTCTTAAATTGTTATAGTTTGTCCCACTAAGAGTTCTCATTGCTAATAGTTACTTTAACAAGAGCTGAGGTAATGAAATTAGGAAACTTGTATATTATTTGTTTGCACATAATAATAAACCAATTTCTTTTAAAAGGCTCAGCTTATTCAACAATATTAATAAGATTGTTTATCATAATCCCGCATAAGGGTCCCGGATTATAATAAGCCAAGAAAAAACTCATTCTTCATAAATAAAAAAAAAACTTTTACAATCAAAATGTCTCTAACATCTCCATATCGATAAAGTACAAGAAGTATTAAGACATTAATCTAATTAACTCTTTCACAAAAAACAAATTACATTGCTCGTGTCACACCGATAAGGTGAATCCACTGCCAATGCATTTATCCCACAAAAATTCATTAAAATAAATGCCTTAATCAAACCAATAAAACACCCTTACAATTGGTCCCATGATAGGTGAGCTCATAATTGTAAGGTGCTAATAGCTCAAATGATCATCTTAGTAAGTGAAATCACTTAATCATGCCTAAAAGCATGGAAAAGCCAACACTTTGGATTTCATATTGTTTTAAATGATGCATGATTGAGTACTACTAATATAAAACTAATCGTGTTTTTCATCTCTAATTTTATTTAAATTAGAAAATCTCCAAATAGATAATATTTTGGCTTTGAATAATTACCACTCTTGAAGTTAATTTTGGCTTTAAACAAGTATCTTGAATTTAAAGGTCTTAAAGTCAATGAAGATAATAGAATAAAAGTATGAAACTAGACCGAATTACCTTCGGTAATTTATTTAGGCATAAGGCTCCTAATGAGCTTTCTGTAATGGTATTATAAACCTAAAAATTTCATTTGTACTAAAAGTTATGCCTTTATAAATTCAGTGTTATACTGAATTTAATTCTAAGACCAATTCCTCTATGGACTTAGTGAATTTCGTTATAAAATTATTGTCCTAATTGTTTAAAAACTTTTAGGCAACATATTCATTTATCATGAGTGACATAAATTATTATGGTTAAGCAATTTAGCCAAATTGGCTGTCGGGATAATGCATGTCTATTTTTAATATAAATAAAACTCTTCGGATATTACTTAGTGACTAATTTTACCCTTAATAATTATTTAAGGGTATATAACAATAATTATGTGTCACGAATCATAATTACTTTAATAAAAGAGGCTTCAAATTTGATACCATCATGGCTAGGCCCACAATAGTTGGACACTCAACCACTAGGTGAAGTACCTTTATTACTCATAGATTAATTTCACAACACAAAATAGGAATGAAATTAACTAATTATGTAAAATAAATTCATTTTAATTTATTCAAACATCATTAGGGAGAGTAAATTAAGTATTCTGTTCCTCATTATAAAAAATTTCTCTGGTCAAAACACCTCAGTTACATACTGTTTTTTAAACCCTAAATCTTCAAGAAATTTTAAAACTCCTATGTCTATACTTAAAAAAATTTTGAAAAAATCACAAAAAATTAGAACACAGCGAGTGGAGTTGAACTGTAAAAGGTTGTTAACCAGAAGACCAGTGTGTGACCCACACACGCCAGCATGTGCCACCACTGTGAGTGGGCTTTGCTCAGACACACCTGTTAATCATCCTCAACCTTCAACCAGGTTGCCTGCCCCGATTTGCAACCCAGAAATTTGACCTGATAAAAATACAGTGTTTTAGGCATTGAAATAGGCATGAAAATGATAATTAATTCATGATTTACAAATTTCCTATGGTGATTTTGACAAGACAAACGTTATTTAGGAGGAATCATGTTCAAAAGTTTAAGGGCTTTAAGCTCCTTCGAGCTCCAATGGTGGATCGTGATACCGAGAGATTTAGGGAGTGAAATTGGTTAAATTATGTTCGAAATAACCTCATAAGCAAAATGCCTAAGTTTATTTTTTGAAACATGATCTATACTTCGAGTAATTTTGCTCGAAATTTTTCGTGTCCTTTGGGCATTAATAGGTCAAAATTGTTCTGGGCACCATTTTGTTTGGAATATTTAAATCTATAAAAGCCCTAACATTTTTTTGCTGAAATTCTCCAAGAATTGTGATGAATTTTATTTGAAAAGTAATCTAGGTTTAATCTTGTTTCACACACATATTGGGATTGATGAAGCAAAACAAAATTTCTGATCAAGGCACATACAAAAATTATGATAAAAAATTCATGGAACCAAGAGCTCTTATAACAATTGTTGGAGAATTTTAGGAGATTATAATGAACACAAATAAATAATCAATGACAAAGAAAACTTATTTGGAATGTAGATTCATTGTAGCCCTAAATTTTTGCAGTATAGATAACAACTTATTTTGCCTAAACCTTTCGTACGTAAAAGTTAGAGAGTTCAGAGAGAGTGAAAAATATTTGATAAGCCAAAAAATACGTTCTGATGAATCCTCAAAAAAGTTGGAAAGTTACTTTACGTTTAGAGCACTTGTTTTTATGTAATAAAAAGAATGATAACTTCCCACCATTCTCTCAATTATTCAGATTTTAAAATTGAATATACTTATGAAATATTCCTCTTATATTTTAGTCAGTAATACAATAAGATAATTACTGATAAGACTTGGGCTGCAGGTTAGGGCCTCTTACCAATGACTTGTGGGTAATCCAACCTATCACTGATTATCGACAAATGACTCAGACCCAATCCATTTCTGGTTTATATATCTAAATTTAATTGTTTAATTAATTGATTAACTAAAATAATTGACCTAATAATAAATTAATACCAATTCACATTATTTTAATATATTTCAAAAAATTAATTTAACAAGAGATACAAAAAGTAATTACAAAAGATTCCATCATTAGTTGAAAGTTTATATATATGCATCGACTAAATTTTTTAAATTTAAATCAACTTGATGTTTTATATCCAGCTGATCCTTGCCATCTTCTCTCTTTACTTTTCTCCCCACGTCCATCATCTCTATTTAATTGTTACACAAGCTATTGGCTGTGATCCAATAATAAGGGCCCTTAATTAATAATTTGTATAATTAACAGCTTCAATTTGGATCACTTTATGGTACTATATATATGTATATGTGTGTGTGTATATGTATATATATATATATATATATATATATATATATATATATATATATCTTCCATATATCTCTTTTATGTTAAAAAAATCGTTGTGTATACTAAAAAACTGAAAATGAAAATTTAGAATATAAAAGAAAAACCAAATGGGTACAGGAATTTTGGAATTGAATTTCACCTTATAAATATGAACCAATAAAAGATTTTTAAGAAATGAAAAGTTGTGCAAATAAACAATGAATAAATGTAATTAATAAATCTTAGCATTGTAGATGTGTAAAAGAATAATAAAGAGGAGTCAAAAACAATATTTCCTGGCGGAATTTATAAGTGAGAATGAGAATGTCCTTATGCATCTGTGCTCGCCTGTTTTATATTAATGCTTGAGCACATGGAGGGGTCTTCAGTTGCAGCCGTTTCTTAATATTTTTAATTAAACTGAATGGCCTGCAGGAGGTAGGAGAAGAATTAATAATATTTAAACCTATCAATCTACTTCTGCTTTTAGTTAAATAAATTTCCCATATATTATATTTGTTCTATCCATAAAATTAAATTCTTTTGAGGGTACCAGCAAACTCGCATCTTTCAGGTTCTTTGTTATTATATGTTTGAATAAGCTATCGGCCTTAACAAATCTTAAGATATATGTATTGGATTAAACTAAAGATTAGAATGTTATTAATGAACAAAAACTCAATTGTCTACTATATGAATCAACTAATGTTCAAGTAAATCAGCCACTAAATGGGAAGTAATTTCCAGAAATATTCAGAAAAAATTTTCATGTTGCTAGCTACGTTAAACTTTAATCAAAATTTCTATATGTAATGGTGTTATTGTATAAAAATTAAGCCAATGGATTTTCATTTTATCAATACTGATTATTGTATGACATATATATATATATATATATATATATATATAAGATCATTTTGTCTACTTAATTCTTGCATTTATATCTGTTTTTTAAAGATCCTTTTCCCAACCTACTTGTATAAATTGTAACTTTCACTTATTCTTGAGTTCCTACTAATAATTTCAAAGTTAAGAGACAATATGATATAATTCAAGCCACTAACTACTGTGTTTCAATAACTGCCGTCAGACCAAAAATAATGTATAATTATTAATTAATTAAATGTCATTTCCCTTTCTTCCAGAAAATAGGTGCCACATTACTAAATATAAGGTTATTACACTCTGACACTTCCTCCAAATAAACCTAAAGTGAAATAAAGAATGTACATTCTTTAGCCTTTTCACCTGCACCAAACAAAAACTGCTCTTTTCTTCCCATTACATTAATTTTTTTAAATCCACATTTAGCTTCAGGTTTTCATAATCATATCATATCCACATGTTTTGCAGTATCATAATTAATTTTTCTAAGTTTCTCTTCACTAATACAACAATTCTGGAATCCAAAATATGTATCCAACATGTTAATTAGTATAATACAAATAATACAGCAATTGATTATACTCTGTATACAGCTCCATGGTTTTAGACAGAAAGAAGAACACGAAGAAATCAAAGGGATACAATGGAGAGAGAGAGAGAGAGAGGCCATAAACAAAAATCATATATGAGTCACCCAAAATAATTAACCAACATGGACAAGGGAACCAAACAGAGCCCTTTTTTCTTTAAGTCTGAGTAGTGATCAATATTGTTCTTTCTTCCATTAATGTTCTTTTCATCCTTATTGTGATCATCGTCATCATCTTCATCTTTATTCAATTCTGAATTATGCTCCGATGTAAATCCCTTACCCTACAGAATCACAATCAAACCTTGGTAAAAAATATGAGAAAATATATATAAATGTCTCTGCTAATTAATAAATTAATTAATTACTGATTTAATCATACCATAGAATCATCATATAGTTGATCATCTGTCTTTCTGGGAATCATCTCAGTCGGATTCAATTCTCCAACCTACAAATAAAAGGGCGAAAAGTAAATTAACAGGAAATAATCGTAAAAAGATGAATTACGTACATATAATTTACAAATATATATACCTTGGGACTACTGAGAGGAGAGGTAGCAGTGTCCTCCAAAGGGTCATCCTCGGAAATCTGTTTGGTTCTTGTTTTCTTGAAACTGAGCTTCATATCAGGAAGATTTGAGGGAACCGCAGAGAAGGAGGAATGAAGAAGATGATGATTAATGGTGTGGTGTGAGAATTTGCATGCAGCACAAGAAGCAGCATCTGAAACCATAGAAGGAGAGCCAGCACCACCCGAACTGAAACAGGAGGAATTTGTATTTGATGAGAAATCTTGGAAGTAAGAAGTCCACCCACTTTCCTCATCAGATGCTGGTTTAGCCATAGATGAGTTCAGAGACTGAGAGTGATCCATTGATCTGATGAAAAACTAGAAGGGTTTTGGGGGAGAGAGGTAGAGGTTGAAGGAAGGGATTTATAAACGGAAAATGATGGATGATTAAAGAATACGGAGGAAATTAAAGGAAAGGGTATGATGTAGAATCTTAAAGGTGGGCCATAGATCAACAGTTGAAATTCTGCAACAGAAAACCAAGGCTACCTAGAGAGAGAGAGAGAGAGAGAGAGAGAAGATACAAACATAGACCTAGGGGGTGGTTGACCTTTGTGGGCTGAGAAGGGATTGTAGAAATGGAGGCTAATTTTCCTTATCGGATAAACTCGCTTTTCAACAAAATACTATTGATGAAGAAGAAATTATATTTATTTAATACTAATGCTCTATTAAAATTTAGACTAAAATAAAACTACTAAATTTCAATCAAAATTAACAGTAAAACCTCACGTGATTTTGATTATTATGGCCAGATTTAGTTTAACCCGGCCGACATAAAACTTTTTTTCCAAAGAAAGAAAATTCATTTAGTTTCAAAAATTAATTTATGTTGAATTTGATGTCTTTTATTTAGTTAGAAATTTATTGCGAGACTGCTTTCTAACAATTTAAAATTCATATATTAATTTTATAACTAAGCTTTAATAATATCATTTGAGAATAGATGAAATAAAATTTCCCAAATCATAAAACATTGCCATTAGAAAGAGGCGTTGTTGGGTATAAACAGTGTCCATGATATCATTTATACACAAAATTGACAAGATTTTTATTATATTAATGTTGTGCATTATTATTGATTCTTATTCTATTAATGAGTGAAGTTCATGGATGAGTAATTTTCTCGGCACATGATGGTAAACAGTGCTTATTTATAAATACATAAATACTATGCTAAATGCAGAAAATCAAAATAACAATATTTGTGTATTGCGTATAGTATATGTGTGATGAATTCAGAGATTGCAAAGTGAATATAATATGTATAATGGGTTTGATTAACGTAATGGGCCACATCACATGAACCTGAATTGGGCCAGCCCAATCTCATATATTGGTGATTAGTTTTAGGTCTAAGCTTTGAGGATAGGCCATTAATTGACTTCCACCGGTAAACCCCACAAAGAATAAAAATAAAAAATAAAACGACTAGCAGGCAACTCACTTTTTCTTCTTTTAAAAAAAAATGGGGTACAAGATTTTACGTGTAAAAAGTAAGAATCACCAAAAATTTCTTAAATGTTAGGATAATATTTAGCGAGATTTCACACACGATTCATTAATATCAATGATTTTCAATTAAGTACATCTATATTAATGAACAAATTAAATTGGTAAATGCATTGCTACTGTATATCATTTACCTTCTCAAACGTAAAATTGGATCATGCATGAGGTCGTTTAATATTTTATAACATAAAATTAACTAATAATTAATTCCTTTTCTTCATATTATATTCACATTAAATCCCCTACAAGGAACACTCATGCACAAATCCCAAAACTCTGAAGCAGCACAAGAAGATGTCCAGCCTGGTGAAGTCTTCAATGAAGTTTGGAAAAAAAATCTTTTTTTAATCAATAACTTTAGTATATAACTCTTTTGCTTAGTATTATATTTAATTATGGCGAACAAAGTGGGACATAAAGCCAGTTAATCTAACTACACTGGATGATGATCGTAGAGGAAAAAGAAAAACGATTAAAACCAACAAGCCCAAACTGCCTTAGCAACATTTTTACACAATAAAAGCTTTTATCTTCGCTCTTATAATCCCTTTTGGTTACTCGAAATAATGAGAATAAGAATGTAAATAAATTTTAATAAAATGGAATCCTAAACCTGTATGTTATATTTGATATGATATTAGAAAAAAGAATAGAAATGAAAATATAATTCATCAAATGATTATAATACCTTATAAACATTTATTATTATTTTTACTAAAAATTATTATTATTATTATAATAAAATAACTATTTGATAAAAATAATAGTTTTATTATTATTAGAAATTAATTATTGTTTTCAAAAAAATTAATTATTATCACTATTAAAATATTAATTATTATATTTACATTTTATAAAAAAGTTATTTTCTCCTTACTCTGCCTTAATGGAACATCTCACAACTTGCCTCTTCTCGGAAACTGAACATAATTTCTCGACAGATCTATTTTGCTCGACGGAATACTAAAGATGGCGATTGGCCATGGAATAGAACTGGTCATGGACACATTGTTAAAACTGAACGGCTTCTCTTGATAGATCTGCTTCACTCCATTTTTATAACGCTCTAGAAGACTTCACTTTATGGATCCATTGTAAATCAGAGATGGAGGAGAGCGAAAAAGGTGATGAATGAAGAACCATTTCGATGAAGATGCGATTTCACTGAAGAGCGGTTTTAATGGAGACGTGAAATGGAAAGTGACGAATGAAGAATACGGAAAGGGATAATTATGACGCCGGCCATCACCCAGCTACAACGTTCATTTCCCATCTTTGCTTGGTCGGCGATGTTCTGACAAGGGAAAGCTAGTAAAGGGACAAGAGAGTATAGAAGAAGGGAGGCTATAATTGACATTTTATTATTTCTGTCGGGGAATGATGAAGATTACTCGCAGGATTTCTTATTTGTGGTGATGTTTTTTCCCATGAGACATTCTATTATTATCAAAATATCTTCTCATTCTCATTCACGTTCACGTTCTATGAATCAAACAGGTTAAGAGGTTATGAGTGTGCGAAATCCTATCAAATTTACAGGCAAAAAGTGAGAAATTAATATAAATGAATATTCCGAAGATATATTATATTTATTCCTTTCCATATCTTTCTTTTGCTTCCTTTTTTATTTGGCCAGATATTTCTTTTTCTTCATAATAAAAGAAAGTGCTGTACAAAACCACCTTTATTTCCCCATTGAATCCCATCTGAAATATTAGGACTACTCAAGCCTACCAACACCGACACTTAAGTAAGAAGGGATTTAAATTTCATAATAAATATTCTACCAATAAAACCTATATTCAATAACAGGGCACTTAAAGAAGTGTATCTTACATTAATAGAACATCATGAAATTAATTTTTATCACAATAGGTAAAGTCAAAAATAAATTAATTAAGTTTAGAGTGTCAACATTATCACAATAAGTATTAGTCATTAGTACAATTAAGACTCATTCTACGTACATGATCCTAGTTTTGGTTGTAATCCTTTCTTTAAAGGATCTACAATTATTTCATTAGTCCTAATATTTTTAATAGTCACTATTTGTTTCTTGACTTCTTCTTTGATGAAAATAAACTTTAACTCAATATGTTTTATGCTATCAAGAGTATTTGTCATTCTTAGAAAAGAATACTGTTATAACATTATCACAAAACTTTTTCAATGGCTTGGTAACAGTGTTAACAACCCCAAGTTCTGAAATAAAGTTCAACAGTCATAATGCATAAATTGTTACTTCATAGCAAGCTATAAATTTTGCTGCCATAGTAGATGAAGTAACTATAGATTCTATCATACTTTTCCATGACAGTGCTCCTTAGTAGGCAATCAAATATGGACTTTCTGTTATCCACACATCCAGCAAAGTCTGAATCTGAATATCCAAGTACTTCTAAATGGTTTTATTTTTTTATGTGAGCATGTAGTCCTTCTGTCCTTGTAAGTACTACATAATTTTCCAATTATCCAATCCTAGATTAATCTAATACCCTCCTAGCATTCCAACTGTAAAATTGACATATGGTCTAGTTTAAGTTTGCACATATATAAAATTATCTATAACAGAAGTATATGGAATTGATTTCAATTACTTTCTTTCTAAACCATTCCCTGGGCAATGCTTAAAATTGAATGTGTCCCGTTTTAATAGGAACAACTTTAGCTGAACATTTATCCATATTAAATTTCTCAAGAATTCTTTTAATGTAGGCTTTCTAAGACAATCCCAACAGTCCTCGTGTTCTATAACGAAATATTTCAATTCCAATAACATATGATACTTCTCCCATATCCTTCATTTTAAAATTCTTTGAAAGACAATTTTTTGTTTGACATAATATACCCAAATCATTTGTAGTTAGCAAAATAAACTCACTACAACTGGCCTTTCAATATATACAACGATCAACCATATTTTCTTCAAATCCAAAAGATGTTATGGTGTTGTTGAATTTAGTATATAATTGTCTAGAAGCCTATTTTAGTTCATATATTAACTTATTAAGTTTACACATAATTTGGTCTTTTCCATCAACCGGAAAACTTTCAGGTTGGTTTATGTAAACTTCATCCTCAATATTTCAGTTAAGAAGGGTTATTTTCTCATCCATTTGGTGTAACTCTAAATTGTAACGAATTATCAATGTTAAAATGATTCTTAATGAGTCCTTCTTTGAAACTAGCAAAAAGGTTTTAATATAATCAATATGCCACTTGAGTCATATTTAGTCTTGAAGACGCATATACACCTAACTTGCTTTGAATCTTTTGACAATTTAATGAAATCTCAAACTTTATTTTATTCCATAGACTTAATTTCTTCTTTCATGGCATTAATCCACTTTTTAGACTCAATACATACAATAGCATGTGAAAGAAAAACTAATTTTTCTTAATTCCAAGATTAAAATTTGACTCTTGTAAATAAACCACATAGTCATATGAAATAGCAAATCTCCTTTATCTTTCATATCTTCTTAATGACATTTCTTGTGATTCAGTTGTGTCAGATGCTTATGAGTTAGTTTGTTGTAGGAGTGTTTCATCATTCAAATGTTGTTCAGTGTTATCTTCAACCATTAAAACAATACTTGGAATAGATGTTAATAATGGAATATTTACTGTAGAGGGATGTTTACCCCAACTTCCTTTATGCTCACATCCTTTCATTCACTACTCTCACTAACTTCATTATTCTCTATAAATTTTGCATTTTCAATTTCTACAACTTTTGAACTATAGTTTGAACAGTAAACCTATGTCATTTAGATTTCTCTGGGTAACAAATAAAATAACCACTAATCATTTGAGCATCTAATTTGCTTTCATGTGAATTGTAAATTCTTTTTTTTTTTTTTTTGCTAGGCAACCTCATACATATAGACGTCTTAAACTTGGCTTCTTATCAGTCCACAATTTAAATAAAGTTTTTGGAATTGCCTTACTAGGAACCTTATTAAGCAAATACATGACAGTTTTCAATGCAGGCATCCACAATAATTTGGGTAATGAAGAGTTACTCACCATAATCCTAACCATATCCATTAAACTTCTATTTTTCCTTTCTGCCATACCATTTTGTTAAAGTGTGCCTGGTATAGTATATAGTGCACATATGTTATATCTTTCAAGGAATTTTGCAAATGAACTTGAATATTGACCAAACTCTTCATGTTTTCCATAATATTCACCACCTTTATCAGATCTTACAATTTTCACTTTTTTCTAATTGCCTTTCAACTCCATTTACATATACCTCAAGGGCATTCACTGCTTGAGATTTTCCTTAAGAATATAAACAAAATCGTAACATGAAAAATCATTTATAAAGGTAATAAAGTACCTTTCTCTGCTAAAGATGAAACATCAAGGGATTTACATACATGAATGTGTATAATTTCAAAAAGTTGTGTGCTTCATATGGCTTCTTACTTGTTATGTTTAGTTTGCTTTCCTTTAATACAATCCACACATAAACCAAAATTCGAAAAATTTAGATTAGGCAAAATTTCATTCTTTACTAGTCTTTCTATTCTTTTTTTGAATATATGACCTAAACATTTATGTCATAAAAGTAAGCAAAGTGATTATTTAGTTTATTACATTTGACTCTAATATTATGATGCACTACAAGCAAGGATTTAACAAAGTTGTTATCAAGTTTCAATTTATATAAACCAATAGAAAGGATACCAAATCCAATACAATAATTATTCTAAATTAAATTGAAATATACATGTCTAAACTTAACATTAAATCTAGAAACATCCAATCTAGATAAGGAAATAAGGTATTTAGCAACTAAAGGTACATAAAGAGTTTTTAATAAGTCTAAATGATATCTAAATCTAAGACCAATTGGTAAGTCTTTATGCCTTCAATTAGAGCCTTCATGTGATTCCCTATAAATAAGAAACTTTCATTTAGATTTGCGTTTAGATCATAAGCAATCCCTACATCATATTACATATATGAGTAGTACCCACCAGAATCAAACCACCAAGTATTATAAGGACTTCAGCTAAGTTTGATTCAAAAAATATTAAAGCACTAGGCTTATCTTTCTTTTCAAACTAAGCTATGTGTTTATGACAATCCTTTAGAAAGTGATTAACTTTTCCAAGAAAGTGACACTTGCTGCAATATTAGTCATCTCAATTGTATCTCTTGTATACCTTGCAAACCATCAAACTTTGTGGTTGTGAGTGCTACTATTAAGCTATCAACAAGTGACTTATTTACAAAGCAGAAGTGTTCTTCCACAAACTTATTATATTCCTTCGCACTTTTTATTTATGGAATAGTTGTCTTAATGTTGTTGGTAATAGTCATTCGTATAAACATAAGGCTTAGTTTATTACAACATTCCCATGCCTTATGGTGTGATTTTTCTTACTCATAGCTTGAATTAGTAATAGTAATAAGTTTTTCTTTGAAGAGTGCTAAGTTAAGATCCAACACAAATGAAACTTGAGTTGTTTGCACCATTTAAAAAAATTCACACCATTAAATATGATAACAGATAAAGGTTGCGAATGAAAGTGAAATGACTGCAAAAATAATACATAATTGCATAAAAAAAATTTAGAACTTTATATAGATTCAAATGAACAAATGATCATACCATAAAAGCATATTACAGTTCACCTCTGGGTAGATCCTATAGCCATGGTTGTCAAACTCGCCAGTTTAGACACTATCAGAAAGGAGGATGTAGACTCGTATCGTAAACTTGTAATGTAGAATCGTAAGAGTTTACCTTTATTAATAAACAATTGTTTAAATATATAATTACATAGTTAAAATACAGTATATAACATGAGATTTATTCAAATACTATTATATTTAAAATCATAAATAATGAATGGGATATACCATTAAAATCTAAAAATTAAAAAAAAAAATTAGTGTAAATTTGTTATCCTAAAAAAAAAAAAAAAACCAATATGAGAGGCCATTTTACATGCTTATTTTGAATATCCAATTGCAATATTAATATTAAAAATATATTTAATACAATTTTAACTATATATATATATATGTTTTATCTTTTATTATTCATGATATTATATAAAAATTTAACAGTTTCGAATAATATAAGATGACTCATGAGAAAAAGATATTAACATTTTGAATAAAAAATATCATCAAATGTTAAGAGTGATTCTTGATATCCCAAAATGAAAAAAAAAATCAAAATTTTATATAAAAGTTATTCCATGTTTATCTTGCAAAATGACTGAGTAGATGAGGAATTAATATGTAAGGACGCTAGACACTTTAGATTTGAGGTGATTGTTAAATATAAAAATTGCCTAATATATATTATATAATCATGTTGGACAAGGTGGCAGGGTTAACTATGTTAATATATACTTACTGAAATATCTAATTATATAATTAAAATACAACATTTAACATGAAATTTATCCAAATATTAATTATACTTAAAATTACAAAATGAATGGGAAATATCTTTAAGAAAACTATAGTTAAAAAAAAATTAAGTATAAATTTACCATCCTCAAAGAAAAGTAATAGCATGGTAGTTTGACATGGTTATCTAGAATTCATAGTATTTAAAACTATATTTCATATAATTTTTTAATTTATATGGATTTTCTCCCTATACAAATTATTATATAAAAATTTTATATTTAGTTTTTAAATAATTGAAAATGGTTCATGAAAAAAAAAATTAACAAAAAGTTTGATTTCCTGTTAAAATTTTAAAGTCAAATAAATCTAAGTATATACAAAAACATGTGACGTGGTACCATGTGGTGGCTCAATGGACGTACTTTCATTAAAAAGTTATGTCTTTCACAAATAAAAATAGGAACAAGTTTATATATAAAAAGTGGCATATGTATATTAAATACTAGTATTGGCTATATGGTAGAGTATACTCATCAAGTTAATTGATTCCACACTAGTTAGATACCACTGAGCACCATATCCAAAATGCCAAAAATTTATCTTTATTAACAAATCAAAATCCTCAATCAAGCACATATGTCATCTTTGGATAAACAAATATATGTGATTAAAAAAAATTAATTGTGTTCACTATTTATTAAAACAATTGACTTATTTTTAGGTAAATCTTAAAAGTTTAACAATTAGTGAACGTAACAAGAATCGACATTTACTTGAATATATATATATATATATATATATATTATCACATAATAATTATCTCTATTTGAAATTTATTATCCTTATGATTTGTCTATTTTAGTGACTAACAAATCATCATGATAATCCTTTAAATAATAATAATAATAATAATTATTATTATATTCATTTAATTGGTATTGTTCCATACATTCATATAAAGCATATATGTTCATATAAAACAATATGCATATAAAATAATTCATATGAATATGTAATATGCACAATAGGCACAATACATTTATAATCCATATAAAACATAAACGTTCATATGATTTTACAAATGCATTCATATAAATTAATAATTCATGTAAAACAATTCATATTGAAATATATTCAGCATATCAAACAATATGCACATATAAGATTCTGAACTTGATAGAAACAATACACTAACATATAAGCTTAGACTTATAAGATCCAATACACAATCATATAAAATAAAATTTTTGGAAGAAACAATAATTCTTAATTGAAAATTTATTAAATTCTCAAATGACACTAAATATTATACCACTCAGATCTACATAAAAGCCTTAATTCTCAAATTCGCAGAATTTAATAATTTTTACAATAGACTTAAATATACATACATGATGTAAAAGCCATTATAAATTACTTTGTCAAATTGGTTTCTCTTTCTTTTCCTTCCTTGATCAACACTTCAATTTTTTAGCGATGGAACTCTAACTTTTCACATCTTTTATTTTCTGAGCATGTCTACTTTTATGAGCAGAAAAATGATCAATTTATTTAGAGTTAGATTAGCTTTAATGTAATATGTCTATCAAGTAATCAAATACATGGTCGAAATTTATTCAACTATTAAGACAATAATTTAAATTAAATATAACTTTGATTATATTTAATTATATAATATTAAAGATAACTAATTATTTTATCTATTTATCATATCTCATTCCAATATATAAAAAAATCAATTTATAAACTCATATAAAATATCTGAACTAAATAATTAATTTTTCAACCAAAAAAAGGCAATTTCTTTAGTTGTGTGATTAGATTCAGTGTTGACATTTTATGCCTTAATGTCCATACATAATCGGAATGGGAAAGTTTTACGCAGTCTTAATATAATTGACTCCACTCAAGTCCACGTACTTGAACCTCTCTACGTACGACTTTCCGAGAAGAGAACAGATATTGAGAAAGGAAGATGTAATTAATTGGGGTGACTTTGAAATTGTATTGATTTCCACAACAAAACTTCAATCTAAAGTTTGACCTTTTTTAGAGTAATTGTATTTAATGGCAACAGCAAAGACTGCTACTATACATATAGACCCGCCAACTCTATATCTTCAAACCTGCCAGTGGCTGACCAGTGCCATCATATATGTATTTTGACTTTTCAGTGTTACTTCACATTTGTCGGTTCAAGCATTTCATAGTACTTTTCAAACTTTTTTATTTAATTAGATTAGTATTGAATTAATTTAATTTTTAAAATTAATTACAATTAAATATGATTTTATATTTTTTTGATTTATGTTTAAAATTTTTTGTTTGAAAATTAATTTTTGTCATTTATATAATTTATTTAATATATAAATATTTTTTATTTTTGTGCAAATAAAAATTTTAAAAATAAAATTAACTTTAAAAAATCAAATATCAAACCTAACAAAAATATTTACAAGGTAAACTACTATTTAAATATGTAAACAAATTTTTAAATATTTTAAACATTAAATCAAATATTCTATGAGTTCAAATTTAATTCACGATAACAATTTGTGTCGAATATTCATTTAATTCTTGGTACACCCTATCTCACGCGTTGATCTCTATGATGTTAAGAGTATTATAAATGTATGAGTAACAAGTAAATATAAGCATTAAAAATAAAAGAATCATGATGATCATTTACATAACATTAATGCACTATTATTTTTCCAAAAAAAAAACTGCATTGTCAATTTTCCATCCTGAAATTATTATATATCTCTGTTTAAAAATAATTATTTGTCAAATGCATGATTGAAATAATATGCATCTGTAAATTTAAAGAAAAATAATTGATAAACTAAAACATTCTCAACGTCAATAACACTTAATATCATTAATGTGAAACCGTGAGTATGTCACTAACCCTAATGACTTAGGCTACCCAATAGGAGAGTGGCATTTCAATTCACAAGAACTGGGAAAGAGACCCTTTCTTGGTTTGACCTAATCAATTAAATGGGAAAGGGTAAAAGATGAAGAAGAAGACTGTTTCTTGTTGCTTGTTGGTGGTAGCTAGCTAGGGTTTACTCTTCCGTTTGTATTGTGAAGTCAATGAAGACAATTATGGTATGGGAGCCACTTGACTTTGCCCTCAAGGCTATGCCAGCTACGACTACATGCACACCCCAATATGTATATCCACTTACGTCATCATCATCCATGCCCTACCACTATTGGATATGCAGTTTTGGCAGAACCTAGCTCACAACAATAATATGCAAGGCATGAAAAAAATTTATTTTATTAGAAAATATCATCAATGAAACGCCCAACTACCCAATAAAGAGTTTGGAAAATGGAACAAAAGGATGTGGATGTATATGGTTAATCTAATTATTATACCTATTTGATATAGATAATTCTCTCAGAGCACGATGATGCATTAAAGTTATATAGTATATTTGATTCAGAGTTTAAGAGGTTGTCATTTGTCTATTAAATTTGAGGTTTTTTTTATAAATAATTTTGTTTGATTTGGTATTTACACAAATGTAAAAAAAATGTTTTATTAAATGAATTATATTGATACAAAACTTAATTTTTAAATAATTTTTTTTACATAAATCACGGTTATGCTAAAATATGTTGAACAAGTCAAATTTCAAAATCAAGTTAATTCAAATTATTTTTTGCCCAACTACAATCTAAACACAGCATGACAGAGAAAGCTATATATATGGTTTAGTTTAGTTTCTAGCGAAACTATTTTCAGTCTTAAGATTAAACAAATTGATATACATAAGTGTCCGTCGTATTTAATGACATTGGAATACATATTCTAATTTCAACTGTTAGAAGAAAAACAGAAGAGAATAGAGTAGGGGGGGGGGGGGGGGAAGGCAAACGTCAATTGTAGAGAAAGCTCAACACGATATGTCACGAGAAATTTAAATGAAAGGGCACAAGAATAATATCATAAGAGAGTATTCCTGTATTAAATAAATAAAGCTTTGGTGAGGAATTATTGATCACAGGAACTCCATTAATATCAAAGAGAAGACGTAAGGAAAACAGTGCAATAAAAGAAAGGGAAATTGTGAATGGCAAGACAAGGACGGGTGGTTTAAATATTACCATAACCTCCTTCATGTGTGGAGCTAAAGAGACCTCTAGATTCTCTCTCACTTTAATTAGCTCTTGCTGTTCATTAAAAAGCATATATGTGTGTATAAAATAAAAAAGATTGTGTGCATATTTTCAAACATTTATAATAATAATAATAAATATTTTTTTGACTTTTTACGTATGGATTATGAAAGAGAGCAAATTTTTGGATGCATTTAATGCCGACTGTTAACAAATTAATTATAATTATGATGGAATTCGTAATATACAAAAAGAGTGCACAAGCATGATACTTTGTATGAATTTCAGTACTATTTGCATCACTAGTAATTTTTTAATTGCTACTTACAACAGTGTAAAATCAGCTCTGTATGTATAAACTAAATTAAGCACAAGTTTCATTATAAGGAAAAAAAAAAGATATTAACTAGTATTAATGAAGGGAAAACTAAACTATTATATATGTCGATCACATATCCATTATATCAGTAGTGAGATATGGGGTATTTTCAAATTTCATCCAGACTAATATATTTATTTATTTTTTTCGCTTTAAGAGTCAACTCAAGTTGATAAGCAAAATTATAATTTTATCTTATCATTTGGCCAACTATTTTAGCTAACTAATCATTTGAAAGTAAAATGGATCAATGCTCTATTGCAATCCCTCTAGAAAGAAAGAAAAAGAACTTTATCTTGGAGAATGGAAAGTACAAGTCCAAATTAAAACATACGAAGTAGTTGGGCAAAAAATGGAGCTTAGTTTAAGTAATCTAGTTCGATAATTATGGGATATGTGGGGTCCATTAATGATCTGACTGAGATTATATTATTTATTTGTCATCACGTGCCTGCTTTCGGTTCTCTCCTTCGACTTTGTCCCTTATTGTTTTTACAATAACGAATTGCATGATTTCAAAAGTCAGTAATTTGGATTACGTGCGTTAGTCGGCTCTAAATCTATAATTTATCTTGTTGCTACTTTCATTCACATTATTCTTTGACAAATATTATTTGATGGATTCGACTGAGATTATATATATTATTTATCTGTCATCACGTGGCTACTTTCGGTTCCTCCTTGAACTTTGTCCCTTATTCTTTTTACTATAACGGATTGCATGATTTCAAAAGTTAGAAATTTGGATTACGTGCGTTAGTCGGCTCTAAATCTATAATTTATTTTGTTGCTACTTTCATTCTCATTATTCCTTGATAAATATTATTCAATATTCATGAAATTAAGGTGTTTATGATCCTCGTTGTATTTCCCTAAAGCAGAAACAGTTATACAATTACCAAATAGTGCAACTGTTCACTTTGACTATATTGGGTGCTCGTGCTCCACGAAATTTATAAGCTTCGGATTCAAATGTTTTGTACCTTTTTTAAATGCACCAAATGAACAATTTTTATTAAAAATTTTCGTATATTAAATGATTCACATTTAAAATATTGACATCAAAATCAGTATTCTTCAGTTTCTAAAATTAGTAAAAATTTCAAAAATTTAATTTGACGATCCACATTTATCAAACTGTGCAATCTAATAATACACAGATCTATAAGGGAAGGGAAATGTAGGAAATTGCCATCCATAAAGTTTATCATAGTGAATTTTCATAAACTAAAATTACTGTTTGATTTGCTATATTAACTTTAAGTTATATATAATGTACCTATATTCCTGTAATGTACTTATATGTGAATTATTTTTTCCACTAAATCAAAAATGAATTATAATTAAGCCTTGATCAAAATACCTCAAACAACTAAAATAGATACTTTCTGAATTTCGAAAATTGTATATATAATTGCAAATGCATTTTTCCATTTAATATTGTAATACCGTAAACATGTAGTTCCAATGAATCCTGGGCGCAAAAATGATTGATTATATAATACGAAAATTTGGAGGACTATTTTCAATAAGTAAAGGATGATATTGAGATATATAATGAGTGAGGGATCAAAATAATATATTTTTTCTTAAATGTATATATAATTATATTAATCATATGGGAATAGTAAAGTAATTTGACATCTTACTTGCATATTTTTTTTCTTTTACTTGACTAAATCAAATAAAAAATATTTCTTTAAAATATTCAATAATTTGATGCTAAATTGTAAAATAAAATTCATTAATTATTTTTGTGTAAAAAAATATAACAACAAAAAAATCCATCTAAATTTTTGCCTTTTAGTTTTGATTACTCCCCCTAACTGCCCCTCTCAAAAAAAAAAAAAAAAATTAGACTCCACAATACGACAACCATGATTGTGTTTCAATCACGAGGCCCAAGGTTGACGAACCCCTTCACGCGCAGAGCAGATGATGTTAATTTGTCACAACACATAATTATTTCATAAAGGTCCCATTTGGAGTGTAATATTTTCGGTTTTTTTTTTTATTGAAAAATGTTTCCCCCTGAAAATGAAAACTTACATTTATAAGTTGAAAGAGAGACTTAAGCATATATAGTGAAATTGTTATTTTCTGAGAAATGTTTATATTTACTATATGAATACATGGTGGCATATATATTTCATGTTGATTTATATTATTGCATAACCAAAAAATTTAATTATTAACACAATTAATACATAATTTGTTATTAAGACAAACAAAATCATATGTGAATTTTAGATTTTATAACTTCATGACAAAATATAGTAATCATTAAAAAGATTACGTACTTTTAGTGTACAGTATGATATTGACTTTGTTAGATTGAATTAGTTGATATGCTCGAGAACGTTATAGCATGTTTTGTCGTGTTTTTGGATATTAGTATTTGTCCTTGTTGACATTTTGATCAGATGCTGTTTTTGTAAACACTTTTTTTTACCTCAAATTTATAAAAGATTACCAAATGCAGGGTAAAATTTAGGGTTAAATTTTAAGTGAGGTTTGGGAGGTAGTTGCTATTTTTAGATATTTTAAAATTTTATTTTTTATATGTAATTTATTTTATATTTTTTAAGTACAAATTTATTAGTTTAAATTTTAATTCGAAACATTTTTGTCCCTTGAAATTTAGATTCATCCATGACTTAATGTAAGTTATACTAAGTGATATATATATATATATATATATATATATATATATATATATATCACACTATTGTTCATATTGGATTCTCATCCAACCAAACGCAGCGTTTGACATTGAAAGACCTACTAACGCAATGGAAAAATCACGCTTTTCAATTATATACATATGACTTAAATACATTTTAAACTCTTCTAATTGGTCGCTCAAATTCTGCAAATGAAAATCTTTCTTTTTATTTATTGAATTGATCTGAATTTATGAATTTGTCACAAAATTCATGTAAAATTTATTACTAAATTTAACCATTTAATTATTAACTTGATGATAATTATCAGCTACTACTCACTTAAATTTGTTATTTAAATAAGTAGACTGTTAATTTTGATATTAAATTTTAAATACAAATGTAATAAATGAACAAACCAAATCGTTTTAATAAATATATAAGTGATGTATGCTTATCCATAATTTGTTGGTTAAGGTGTGGTTAGAACCTTTGAATTGAGTATGATCTGAGATTTCACTTGACTTGATAATTTTATAAATGATATTTTATGTTGATCAAGTTCAATTCAATGTGATGTGATCAGACCTATCGAGTTGACCGAATTCCTATATTATTTGTTCAACTCTAACTTTGAAAGGTTTGAATCTTAGAGATGTTAGAATTGCAAGAATATTGTCTTCTACAATTTTTTTAATTATAATAAAATAGACAGACTAAATTAAAATTTTTTGTGAAAGTTGAGAGGCCAACGTGTGTGTGTGTATATATATATATATATTGGAATAATAAATTTTATTTAATTACATTTTGTATTCAAATATCAAATATATATTGTTGAAATTGAAAGTATAAGACGTCAGATGATTTGGTTACAATGTAGGCATGGAAGATAGAAATGAAGAGAGGGTGCAAGATAAACATGAACGTAGTAATTATATTGGGGAATGGGTATGCAGAGATGCTGCATACGTGGCTCATCTATATCCATTTAATAGAGGGGCCATTATGGTTTGAAGGAAAATATCGTGTGCTTCCTATAATTATTTCCATAGCTCTGGGGAATTTCCCTGCCTCTCTGTGGAATGGAATATTTATGATCCATACTTTTTTTTTTTTCACTTCCAAATATTCATGATACTGATTCGTGAGAATCGTGACATTACTTCCTTAATTTAAATGGTTTAATGATATTTTTATGATAAGTTCAATATTCATCTCTAACGAATGCACTTTTGTCTCTTTCATATCATTCACATGTTACAAACAAATCGCGTAGTAGAACTAATTTAGTTCATATATAGTTTCTTTTTTCTTTAACAAATTAAGATTGAGTTTGTTGAAAAATACTTAAGCAGTCCAAAGATGTATATTTTAATTTGACAGTGTTAATAACAAAGATAAATTAATTAAATTACTTTCTATGTATCAAGAGAGTTGGACTATTATTGAAGAATGACATATATTTTAATTTTTAAACATGTATAAAGTAAGATCTTAAATGTTTTAAACAAATGCAAAAGAGCACATCATTGAAATAAATACTCGAGGCCCTTAATTCAAAGAGTGGAAAAAAAAAAAAAAAAAGCTTCGCATTTTAAATGTTGTCCTGGGAAATTAAGGGTTTAAAACCTGAAAACAATTCTTGTCAATAGAAAGCTGGCGTTTTGTCACATTTTTTTTTTCCTTTTATCATCAAGATGGTCATTTGTGAAGATCATAATTAACGTTGTCTTCCCATCACAGATTGGTGGAAAAAGAAAGAAAAGATGAATGAGAATTAATATAAAGATGCATGCACTTCATCAATATATGTATATTAATTTTTCTAGGATTTGAGAAGCTCCAAGAGGGTCATAAATTGAGGGATGGATACTATACGTCACAGGCAGGTGTCAATGGTCAAGTTTTCCTCTGGAATTTATGTTAGAATACCTTTCTACTTAATTTCTCGTCCCTATTAAATGCCTTTTATACGTTCAACAATTATGGTAGTGCTAATATATACTCTACAAATTTGTTTCCATCTTTATAATTGACAATGATATATTATTATATCTATGACAGACCCGTAATTTAATACCAGATTGTTATTAACGTTTAACGTTGTTGGCTTCATTTAATTCACTCATTATTTTCATAGTTTCTACATATATATTCCTTTTTAATACATAGTATATATATACACACACATGTGTACATATAAGCAATTTAATCTCTTATTACATATTTTAAAAATACGTCATAACCAATTATTACAGCACGCAATAATTAAATTATTCACCGGAAAATTTATACTCTCATTTAATTATGTGATGGCATAATATTTTCAACTGATGGCAATGGAGAATCAAACATATGTAGAAGCCATTATTTTCCAAAGGCATAAAGACACATTGTGAATTAAGTCATGAGCCCTAGAAACATGGAATGAATATGAGGATCCCATGTAATGAATGAATTGACATGTAGCCCTTGCCCCTTTATGGTAAACTTTTGGGGTAAAATAATTGACTATTGAATAATTGCGAGGACAAATTTGTAAAGAAAATGTTAAAGGTCTAGTCAAGTCTTAACGTGCCACTCGAAGAAATTTGACACCGTCCTTGATGTATGAAAGCAAGTGAGGGAGAGATGTAACAATTTTTTTTTTTTTGACATCCGGGAGAGATGTAACTATTGGAGTCGTGTTTTACTTAATAAACGTGGGATGATAGCATGTAAGACGATTAATGCAAATCAATATATATAATTTTCTTATAATCTCGGTATTTTTAATTAAATGCGGGTAATACTAAAAAAATGAAATAAAATGTGAGAATACTCAGTCAAATTTGTTACCTTGATAAAATAAAATGCCAATTACCTTTCAGAATGCCTTTTTTTTTTTTCTGGGCGAATGGCCATGCAATTAATTGAGATACCATTAATTGCACAGATGCGGTTATAATTAAATTGATAACACTAGTAATTAATAATATTGACTATCTGTTCATGTGTTCATAAATTTATATACCACGCAAAAAATTGTCTTAATCTAAATCTTTCATGTCTAACTCTTTGTATGTATATATTTTTTATTCTTTAAAGAAAACCGATAAGATGGTAGAATTAATGTGGATAGGTAAAATTGATAATGGTATGGGAGCAAAAGAAAAAAAAAAAAAAAATCGTATGGGGTGGTTTGGTAGCCGTCATTCGTTGCACCATCAACTGGATTAAAGAAAAAAAATTTTGTATACACCAAAAATATGCTCTTTTTCTTTCTCTCTCTGTATGGCAATTACACCTCTTTCGCCCGCCATTAAATGCAATTGCACCCTCTCAATACGCTCTGCAATTACTCCTTCTCCTTCCCCACATCTTTCTCTTTCTCTATCTTTCTTCCCTTCCTTTCTCATTCTTCCTTCGTCTTCTTCTTCCTCTACCACTCACTGGTAGGTGAAATCTTTGCTCAACTCAAGACCATGTTTGGATCAGCAAGTCATACTGTCCTAAGATCACTTATTTCACTTTTGTTTTCTTGCTGGTAATTGTAATTCTGACATTTTTAGTGGGTTGGTCTCTTGGTGAAGCAGATAGCTAGGGCTAGAAGAAGAAAGGAACGGTCTCAACTCTCAAGAGCTGGGAGGAAATACAAGGACAATAAAGTCTAAGTTGGATTCTTCCAGATCTTCGTGGGCGCAAATATATATAAATATTTTGTTCTTATTTGATTTGGGTTGTTTTCATTCTGTCGGAGACTCAAACCAGATATCAGAAAATCGTCAACGCTAGTTTCAGTTTAATTTCTTTCTTGCCTTTGGTGTTATTATATTATCGCATTTCTTTCGGGTAAGGTCACCGATAAAATCTCAAACCTTTTTGATTTGGAGGTCACGTTAATTTCTTGGTCTGCGTCTTTACACCCTCTTTTTCTTTCACAAAAATCTCTTGCAGTGACCATTTAGTGTCAGAACTCAGAAATCAAGTGGGGTAGTAAGAGAACTGCAAGGAGATAGCTAGTGCTTTTGGGGTGTGAAATATGCCTGCCGGGATAATGATTCCGGCGATAAACATGCCCTCGATGATTGGAAGGAATAACAACGTTGGTGGTGGGTTTGGATCATCCTCAGGCCTTACTCTTGGTCAGGTCGGTGCTTATTCACTAACTATCTTCTTTCAATAATTATATTTAAGACGCTAAATTGATTGCTGGGTCTAGATTAACTCCTCCATTATATTTTAAGAATTCCGGAAGTCCCACTATTTTGTTAGTGTGAAATTTTGGTCTCAACGAAGCGAACTGTACCTTGAAAAATCCTTCTCGATTCTCGAAAACCGCGTTATTCCTCTTATCTTTTCGATGCTTAAGTTAACCCACTTTTTCTAATTGGGTTTCCCCAACGAATCTTGTCAATTTCACATCTTTCTGCCCAAATTTTTATCCCATAAAAAAAGGATTTTTCACTAGTATATATTTACCTACGTATGATAGAAAATGATTGTTTGTTTGTGTGTTGTCTTGAGTGTACTATTTTCTCGTATTGTTGTGTTAGATTGAAAAACCATAAGCCTTGGGAATCTTAAAAGATCTGTTAGAAATGTTCCAGCAGCCAAACATGATGGAAGGTCAGCTCCACGCAGTACTGGACATGGCTCCCAAGACATCGGAGAGCGACATCCCTCGAATCCGAGACGACGACTTCGACACCGCCACCAAGTCGGGAAGCGAAAACCAGGAAGGCGGCGCCTCCGGCGACGACCAAGATCAACGTCCCAAGAAGAAGCGTTACCACCGCCACACCCAGCACCAGATCCAGGAAATGGAAGCGTAAGAAGCTAACTCCAAAAAGAAGACTATCTTCAGTTTGATTTTAATATTTATTACTTTTTTTGTATTTTTTTTTTTCGCAGTTTCTTTAAGGAGTGCCCACACCCAGATGACAAGCAAAGGAAGGAGTTGAGTCGTGAACTAGGGTTGGAGCCCTTGCAAGTCAAGTTCTGGTTCCAAAATAAGCGCACCCAGATGAAGGTAATCAAATGTGTTAATTAGGTGCAAAATATAAATCGCTATTACTATTTTTTATTTAAAACGAGGTCTGGATTGGTATTGAATATCCTCAAGCTTACCTCAATGTTAATAATTGAGGCCAGTCTAAAGTGTGTGAACCACATTTAATTTGTTTTGTTTGGCTTGTTCTGAGTAAAATTTTGATCATTTGCAGACCCAACATGAGCGGCATGAGAATTCACACCTTCGAGCCGAAAATGATAAGCTTCGTGCGGATAACATGAGGTACAGAGAAGCTCTTGGCAATGCCTCCTGTCCTAATTGTGGTGGACCTACAGCGATAGGAGAGATGTCCTTCGATGAGCATCATTTGAGACTCGAAAATGCCCGCCTAAGGGAAGAGGTACAATAATATGTTGCCAAAAAATGTAGAACTTCTTTAGGCTTAAATTTTCTTTGTCTAGAGAATGGCGAACTAAAAGTTATAGTATGGGCTTACTTTTAATTTGTCATCATGTATCATTCCTTTTAATTCAATCTCTCCATTATTAGGATATGTACTTGAAATTTTGTCTTTTTGTCTCATATTCATTTGAAACTAAATCGATAGTCTACTGACTTTGATGATATCTGGTAACAACTTCTATGACAAAAAATGGCGGCAAATAACATCTAAGTAGTCGACATTGACGTGAAAATTTAGATTAAAATAGCAAGGAAGACAACATAACAAGAATTGTAATGATCGAGAATTATATTGAAATTAACTTGAAAATTCATCCATCTATCTCTTTGATATTAAAATATGATTGTCGTCTATTTTATCTAACATAAAGGTCATATATCAATGGTGCTATATATGATAATTGTTAAACCCTTTGTTGCCTTCGTTATCAGATTGATAGAATTTCAGCAATTGCTGCAAAGTACGTAGGGAAGCCAGTGGTGAACTATCCACTGCTATCACCATCTTCGGTAGCATCTCGTCCCTTAGAAGTTGGGGTTGGTGGTGGTTATGGTGGACAGGCAGGGATTGGTGGGGACATGTATGGAGCCGGAGATCTTTTGAGGTCGATAAGCGGACTCACCGAAGCCGATAAGCCGATGATAATTGAGCTGGCTGTTGCGGCTATGGAGGAACTTGTGGGAATGGCTCAGATGGGTGATCCTCTTTGGATGACCACCCTTGATGGCTCCGCAACTGTGCTCAACGAAGACGAATACGTCAGGTCTTTTCCTCGAGGAATAGGTCCTAAACCCACTGGCATGAAATGTGAAGCTTCACGAGAAACTACTGTTGTCATCATGAACCATATCAACCTCGTCGAGATTCTCATGGATGTGGTAGGCTTTTTCATTTTGCTTATGTTGTGGCTTATGAGATTTCAACGTTGTCTAATTTTTCTTAGCCCATTTAAGCTGACCACGTTCTATTTATTGTGTTCAGAACCAATGGTCGACGGTGTTCTCTGGTATAGTTTCAAGAGCAATGACCATGGAAGTACTATCAACAGGAGTGGCTGGGAACTACAACGGTGCCTTGCAAGTGGTAAACACAAAACAAAATAAGGACATGTCAAAGACAAACCTCGTAAGGTTAATGATCAGAAAATTTTAACACTTGTCAAATGTTCGATATACCTTTTGCAGATGACAGCAGAGTTCCAAGTGCCTTCACCCCTCGTACCAACTCGAGAGAGTTACTTCGTGAGGTATTGTAAACAGCACGCTGACGGGACTTGGGCAGTAGTAGATGTGTCTTTGGATAATCTGCGTCCATCCCCTTCTATGAGATGTAGAAGACGACCTTCTGGTTGCTTAATCCAAGAAATGCCCAATGGCTATTCAAAGGTAATTAAGAAGACTACATAATCTTTGTATCCCTCAACACAGGCCACATCAGTCCTATATATTGAAATATGTCTGATGAGTGAAGACTGATCACTTTATTTATGATTGATTTGGTCTGTTCTTTTGAGTGTAGGTGACGTGGATTGAACATGTAGAAGTCGATGAAAGAGGAGTACATAGTCTATACAAGCAGCTCGTAAGTTCAGGGCATGCCTTTGGGGCAAAACGTTGGGTTGCAACGTTGGATCGACAGTGTGAAAGGCTTGCTAGTGCTATGGCGTCCAACATTCCCACTGGTGATGTTGGGGGTATATATTAATCAACCTTCAGTGATTAAGGTTCTTAGCGTTGTGTTTTGGTATGATAATTAACGTAATTAACGCTTTATTATGGTGATGCATGGTTAGTGATAACAAACCAAGATGGGAGGAGGAGTATGTTGAAGCTGGCAGAGAGAATGGTGATAAGCTTCTGTGCTGGAGTGAGCGCTTCTACTGCTCACACGTGGACCACACTCTCGGGAACCGGGGCGGATGATGTACGGGTCATGACCCGAAAGAGTGTGGACGACCCCGGAAGACCTCCTGGTATTGTTCTCAGTGCTGCAACCTCTTTTTGGCTTCCTGTTCCTCCAACGAGAGTTTTTGATTTCCTCCGCGATGAGAACTCCAGAAGTGAGGTGCGTATGCCTTAAATTATGAAGTGCATTATATTTTTTTATTCAGAAACATTTAAATAGCTTTATTTGATATTTTAGGCATGTATTCTTATGCTATAATACATAGGTCATTTTAGTCATTTTTGGATGATATTAAACAGGCTATCCATGTAATTTTGAAGGATATATATATTGTATTATTTTGGAAGCTTAATAATAATTATAACGCAATTTGTGTTATCCACATCAATGTTCTTATCGACAAAAATATCATTAATTTGTTTCAATTTTAAAATAACGTGAACCAATTATATATAAAGAGTCGATCACCTTTTTCTGCCAAATATGAAAGATAATATGCTCATTGCTATATATGACATTTATCATATGGAACCAAAAGGGATCGATGCAATATCTAATTAATTGATCTCATTTTTGCCCTGCTTGATTAATTTTTCGTATTAAATTTGTAACAGTGGGATATTCTTTCCAACGGTGGGGTGGTCCAAGAAATGGCACACATAGCTAATGGACGAGATACAGGAAACTGTGTGTCCCTTCTTCGAGTGAATGTATGCTGATCATCTCCTAGTTCTTTTCCTTCTAATATTATTTATCTATTTTACTAATATCTAATCTAATGTAGAGTGCCAATTCGAGCCAAAGCAATATGTTGATATTACAAGAAAGCTGCACAGACTCAACGGGCTCTTTCGTTATATATGCTCCTGTAGATATAGTAGCCATGAACGTAGTTCTAAATGGAGGTGACCCTGACTATGTGGCACTGCTTCCTTCTGGGTTTGCTATCCTCCCCGATGGTACCACTGCTCATGGAGGTGGCATTGGTGAAACAGGCCACGGTGGCTCCCTCTTGACCGTTGCTTTTCAAATCTTGGTTGATTCGGTTCCAACGGCAAAGCTCTCTCTTGGATCTGTTGCTACTGTCAATAACCTTATTGCCTGCACTGTTGAGAGAATCAAGGCCTCTTTATCTTGTGAAGCTGCTTGAGCAGCTTCAACAATAGTAGACTAATTAATAATGCCTGGTAAGCTAGCTATTCTTTGGCTTTATTAATCATCACCTCTATCATTGATTTCTTTTGTTGATTTCATGTTTCAAACTTTAGATTATAAAGGTGATATAATCTTTAGATGGATCATACCTGTTGAATTGAACAAAATAAAATGAATGTTACTTTTATCGTAAAATCAGATAAAATACCACAATTTTGTCCTTCTTATTTAAGGTAATACTATGAAGCTCTAACTCTGGCGGTTGAGATACTTTTTGACCATGTAATGAACTATGAAATTCTCACTAGCAAAAGCTTAACCCTTGAGATGTAGAGCTCTCAATGTAGTAGTTATACTTCTCTTTTTCCTAATCTCATTGAAGCTTGAGGACTTGTGGCTAGTCATATGTAGAGCAGGAATCATTACTATTATTGACTTAACATTTATGGCATTTTATCAAGTTTGCTCCTCAAAGTGATTGACACTGACTCCTGTTGCTGCATCTTTATCATTTACTCTGTTAACCCTTGCAGTTTAGAAAAATGTAGGGATAACGTTAAGAAGAGAAGAAAAGAAGAAAAGGGAATGGAGTGAAGTCAAGAACGCACCTTGCATGAGAGTACTCAGAGGATTAAGGTTCGGGAATTGACTCCCCCAGCTAGCTGTGTTTAACTGACTGCAGAAGAGCTTAAATTAAAACCTAGACTTCCCCTTCGTCTCATTTCCTAAGACTGTATGCATGGCTAGGGTTAATTAGCTTTTTGGATAACTAGGGTTTTTAACTCCAATGATGACTCTTTTACTACTTCAATTGTTACTGTGTGTGTGTTTTGGAAACACTAGTTGGTAGGAAGCTTGCCCCAATCACACTCTCTTTTTCCATTTATGGCTTCTGAAATTAATGGACTAAGCTTTTTGCCAATTATCTTTCATTTTATTTTAATCTCTTCGTTTTTTGAATTATAATTTTTTTCTCTGTTTAAGTAGCAAATGTTGGATAATTAAAGGGTAATTATATTTTTGCTTAGAGAAATGTTTTCCAATTATGGCCTATGGCTTTGAGCTTCAACCAATATCATAATTGAGGAAAAATGAATAACTCCCTTGGCTAATTTGTATCAAATTGTATGAGCATTTTTGAATCTCAAGCTGATCTACATCATATTAAATGCATTTATTTCCTCTTAATGGTTAAGATGCCATTTATTTACACAAGGACGGCTTGTATATGAAGGAGTGAAGAAAGGATTTATTTAACATGGATTGGTTAAATGAGCCTTGAATCTACTTTCAAAATCGTATATTTAATTGTACTATTTTAGGAACATGATTTGAATTAGATGCTGATTTTGATACTCCTAGTATAAAAACTTGGAAGTTTAAAAAGTAAGCAATATCTGGCAGCCCCTGGCATACTAAATTTGCTATTGAAGACAGGAAGTTTGAGAAAAATAGAAAAATATTAGCAAAGTTGAAGACGTGGTCACGTGGAGAGGCTGCTAATTAAGAGCCTAAGAATTCAATTTTGAGAAATGAAATTTGCATTTATAAAAAGGTTTAATTCTATATTTGATCTGTCCTATATTATTTTCCTTAAAAACAAATGCCTACAATTTTCATATATTTTCAAATAAGCTCTCAACTTTAGGATTTGATACAACACCACCTAGCCAGCTACAGAATGTCTGTGTCACAACGAGAAGGATCCCCCAGCAGTACTGCCACCTGGAACGCTGGATTTTGATCCAACAATTCAAAAATATTTTCTTACAAGAAATTTTTTGGTAATAACAAATTTAAATTGTTGGATGAAAATTCAACGAAACTGCAGGAATCATCTGCAACAGGAATCTCTGCTCGTGTCCCAAACTTGATCTGACATGGACATTGATGATCCGACAAGGAATTTGAATCCCGTGAGTTTCAAAATCATCCAACCTAGGAGTCACATGAGAGGCACATTCTCGGAGAGAAGCAGGGCATCCTCGCCGTTAAACTGCAAACAATGTTTGGGAACAAAATAAAATTCTGACCGGAAGTATTATGTATTTCCTTTCTCATCTGCAATAGTAGCTCTGTTTCTCTTACGTCGAGAGTCCAGACGGTATCGTAGCAGATGTTAATGTTGAGCACTTGTTTAAAAATGACAAAAAAAAGTGTAAGGACCTATTTGAAAATAAACAAATAAATAATGGGACGAAGTTCAATTTTTGAAGAAATTATAAAGAACTGAATGCCAAGAAAAAGTTGTTGCAGTGCAGATTTCATCAGGCCTTAAATTTCATGATGATAATTATACCGTCATGTGGTGCATCAGAAAATTTTTGTTATTAAACTTGTTCTGAGACATTTAGTACTTCAAACGATTTTGCATTGAATCCTCATGATATATACCAAAGTATGACCAAATTTTGCTCCTTTCATAAATAATCAAGCCAAATCAAAACACAGGAAATTGACCACTGTGATGAAGACTTTTTACTAGAAGAGGGTTTTTTTTCCTTTTGGCCAACACTAAAAGAGGGTTAATTCTAAGATTCTACACAACCTATGTCCATACCATAGATCAATAATTGACCCTTTTGTGGCACAATGGAAAAAATTCTAACTTTGTTCATTCTCAACAAAAGCATGCAAAAAGCAGGATTCTTAGTTCACCAAAACTTATCCTCTACAAAAATCTGTCTCTCATCTAAGCAAGCAAAGAAAGCCTGAAAGAAAAATCAACTAACTCAACAATGATAAAAGAACAGAACTTTCATTAGGACAGAGGACTTTGGCACAACTCACAATACTTTCAAACCTATGAATTCTGTTCCTCATTTTTCATCCAAGAACTCACTTCAAGCTCGCTTTTTCCTGGGCATTGCAGGCCTCTTGGCAACGTTGGAAAATGTCCTAGGGGAATGTGATAACAACCCTCGTAGAGTTGCTAAAATTCCTAAACCCAAGAAAGGGAAGTACATCCTCAACAGCTTATCAGATGCCCGTTTGGAACCCACCATTTCTGATAAAATAGCAACCTGAAACACACAAAATCAACCAAAAGATACAACTAGAGAAGCAACAAATCTCTCACACTAACGTTTTGATACTGAATAAGTGCTAGTAATTGTTCTGCTCTGCGTTTTATAGTTGATTTTGGCTCTCCAGTGATGACATAAATATCAATGTGCTCCTCGAAAGGCTTTTTCTATATAAATATTAGCATTGAAAAGTTTGATTCTCTTCTTCAGAAAATAATAACAAATAATCTTTTGAGAAACAAATATTCTGCCGGGTTCAATCAAAATACTGAGGAAAGCGATAACTACTCTTGACATTATCTTTGAAGTAGCAAGATAAAGCTTTACGACGAGACAGGCCAGGCGACATCAATTTGTTAGGTTTTGGATCATCTCAAATTTTTAGAGAATTGACAGTTCAATTTTAAATGAGATAGACACAATGTGTATGACACCCATACATATTGTGAGATTCACCTCTAAGTAATTCTTACATAATTTGGGCGTATCTCTCACTTACAGATCCCAATTTGTTCCATGAAATGTTTAAGAGATTAAAAGATCAGCACAAAAATAAGTCAAAGCACATACCATGGAGGTAGACAAAGAGACACCATAGATCAAGCAAGTGGTATTGAACCAAGGCTTCCCAGCCAAAATCCCGTAAAGATTGACAAGAGCAAGCGGCCATTGGAAGATTAGTTCAAGCCAAACCAGTCCAACAAAGAAATGGGGCTGCTCGGCTATGAGATAGTCGCCATACTCGCTGCTGTACCAATTTTTGAGGTCGACAAGGAAGTGTGGGTAGTAAGATCGAGGTAGAGCGGTTTGGGCGTCAAGAAGTGGAGCTGCGAGTGCTATTAGGAGGAAGAAGAGGAACAGAGTGAAGTCTACGAGACTTACCACCAAACCCATTTCGTTTTAGGCTTATAAGGCTTCTCTCTTTTCCTTGAGCTTTCTCAGATCAGGGGTTTGGTGGGACTGAGTGCGATGGGTTGCAGATGAAGAGGGAGCTTTGAGGAATCCGCCTTCGCATAATTAGGTTCTTTATATATATATATATATATATATATATACAAATCATTTCTGAGAGAAAATACTATTTTGGTCTTGGAAAAGTATATGAGCTTTCAATTTAATCCTTCACCCATTATTTCTCCAAAATCATCTCATCAATTATTAAAATGAATGGTAACATTAACATACTACATTCTATTTGGTCTTGTACCAAATTTTAGATGGGGATATGATGAAATAAATATAAAATTATTTGAAGGATCAAATTTTAAAAAATTATTTGTTGTCATATTGCTAAGAACCGTTAAACCTCGTTGTCAATAAGATAGAATTGGTATATTTTGTTCTATTAATACTTGGGGTTTTGTTTGATTGGGGATTATGATTAGTGTTTTTCCTTTTTTGTGAATTGTGATAGTGTAAATGACATGTAAACACGTGGGCACCACATGTAAATCATTTGTCATGTGAGAGTGAATAAATCAACTCCAATAGAGATTGGAAAAAAAAATCAATTTGGCATAAATTGAAAGTTATGATATTAAATTAAAAAAAAAAAAAGTAAAAACCCAAAATAGTAGCTAAGCCAAAATAAATGCCAACTCAACATGGATATAGAACAGAAATTTCTTTAGGTTTGAGGAATGTGGCATCGTTCTTTCACACCTCTAAATTCTGCTTGTCATTTTTAAATAAATGAACACTTGGATCCTCATTTTGAGATCGCTTTTGGCTTGACACTGCAGCCTCATTCTCATATAATCACACCTCTAAATTCTGTCCCGCAGAGTTAGCCAAAACTGCCAAACCGATGAAAGGGAAGTACTATATCATTTCTCATTATGTGGCAAACTGAAACACACAATTCGCGAAACAACCAATACAAGAAAACACGGAATGAACAAGATCTTGCTCATTAACAATGATCAGTTCAGAACTATTGTTTAATTATGTTCATTGATTTTTGTTGTTGTTTATAATCAATGTGAAAATTTCCACTTCTTTAGTTACTATTTCTTGGTCCAGAATCCGCATTGGAATATACTTGTTTCTTATATCAGATTATAAGATTATTACAGATTGGAAATCCTTCATGAATCAATCAATATATGCATTGAGTATCGAATTCAGATTTTCCTTTGGGTTACACTTGTTCCTGATTATTTTTATTAGCAACAAAAATTTACGTGTTTCATAGTCACCACTCTGCATTTTGCATAGAATGATTAAGCCGGTATTAAAGTCTTGCTTGAAGATTTTTGTTTTTTTGGCTATCTTGCTTGGAGATGAATGAATGAAGAATCTACTAATACTGTTGCAAATAAAACAGAGTATCACCAGGAGTGGTTCACAAGACCATGCCTGTAAACTATTTTCAACATTCAATCTCAACAGAGCTATCAATTGGAAAGATTACTTGTACATATATTTATATACCATTACTTCATTAACAACTCAACAGTGTAACTATCTGGTTATCAGGATCAGAATAATTACTGCCTTTACACTGAAACTTTCCTCTGTATTTTCACATACGTTTATCCACCTAAGTCCAGGCTCTCTCCAATGGCCATATAAATTTTCCATTAACATCATCGAGTGTTTTGTTGCGCCGCTTGTGACCTGTGGCTATAGCAGGGAATATTCTACAAAACCATATTCCTCTTTGCGATTAGATCCCCCAAAGACAGGTGAGACATGGCTAAAGCCTTCTGTACAGATACTTTCAGAAAACAAATTTTGCACCGAGTTGCTACCCTGTGGTCCATAAATTCATCTTCTCCTTACATGAAGATAAACTTTCAGACTTTTAAGATGGAGGATGTTAAAGGTATGACTTCCCACATTTTCAATGTAAATACGTCAAATGATATATAAGTTGGGTTTGGTGAAGACTGAAGACCATCTGCCTTGGTTTTAGTCGCTTATTCTGATGTACAAAAATAGACATGTTACACTTCCTGCTCTGCACTTTGAAGTTGCTTGGCCAATAAACTTGGCTAGGCGTGTTGTTGAATAATTTTAATAATGATTTGTTGCTTATGTTCATTGATTCTTGGGGTTGATTATAATGAAAGTGATACAATTCCACTTCTTTAGTTACGTTCTCTTGGTCCAGAATCTGCTTTTGAAGATTATTAGATTTTGTGAAGTGCAATCAACAGAAATATGTCTAAGGCACCTAGTCATGTGCTAACATTTCTTTTGTTTCTCAATTCTCTTTTATTCCCCGCCTCAGTGTGAAACCTATCTATTTGACGAAGTGCTGACAGTGCAAGATGTTCCCCTTCCATGGGGGTGCAGGGAGGTGGACTTGCCTTGTTTCTTCTCTACTTCATGGAAGACTAACAACTCGAATGCCCTGAGAGATTTATCAACTTCCCGGGGCCGGTCGGCTTCAAAGTTTTGAAGACTTCAGTAGAAAATGTAGTTCAACATTGGATGTACAGATTAGAAATCTATGATGGGCTCTCCAACAGTTAGATTTCGCTCCACTGTCCATGGCAGGTCGAAGAGTTTGGCTGTGATGAACTTGAAGATTTTGTTCACGTTGATGTTGTAGGTAGCACTGGAAAAGAATAGCGTTGCATTCATGGCCTTTGCATATTTTCTTGCCTGTACAATAATATACACAACAAACATCATTTTGTTGATGACTATGGGACATGAGAATATTATACGATATTATACAACGCAAATGAGTACTGCCTTCTTAATATAGAAAGTTGGGGGTCCTTATCTTGTTTAGAGATTCTATAAAGTTTGTATGCGAGCCTATCACTCCCTTTCACTTTGATCAATCATAAAGAATGCAGAATTTAAAAGAAGGAAGCGTCTTTTCGAAGCATTGACTATACTGATAATGACAAAATTTGCTTGCCATCTTTTAAGTGTTTATGATGCAGCTCTTTCAATAAAATTAAGATATGCTAAAATTTTTTGTTAATTATAAAGAGTTGTTATTCAATTGGTGAAAAAAAAACTATATATTATGTTTCTATTAAGAAATATGGCCTGAAAAAGTTTAGAAATTTTACAAAGTCCAGGATGGTTTCAACTTTCGATTGATAAAAGCTTCCTATAGCACTGGATAATTCTGTAGGTTTCTAAAACATTCATCCCCCGGACAGAAATACCCCTTTACAACTTTTGGAAGATTAGGTATGAGGAAATAACATAGATTAAATGTTCAAGAAAGAATCTTTAGTTTCATTTACGTTTCTTTTAATGAGAGAAAATTGGTTATCTTATTATAAAATGTAGTCGTCATAAATTTAATTTGTACCATAAAATATATTATGAAAGAGAGTAAGAAAAAGTAGTTTATCAAATGAAACCAGAATAAAATTCACTTTTCTATTGATCTTAAAAAAATTATATATCCACCCTCCTTTACAAATGACGTGTTATCGAGTCTAAGAAAACAAAATGTCAAACCAATCAATTAAATTAATCAAAAATTACAGGGATCTATTATATTATATTATAGAAAACTCCTTTTTTTTTGTTTGGCCAAAAATAGAACACTCCTTCAATAGCTTCTTTCTTGCTTTTTCTCTTCTGGGTTAGATCTAGAAAGATCAAAGTTAAAATAAATTTTACTGGTAGAAAATCAAGTTGAAATATTTACCTCACTAGCGATGGTCCATTGTAAATCTATAGGAAGTTGAATGAAATCATCAAACTTGGTTCCTATCATCACTGGAATTGCCGTCTACAAAAGTAAAGACATAGCATTATAAAATTCATAAGCATCCATCAGCATACTTACACATGAATTTTGCGGAAGAGGTAGTGTATTACCAGATTCCATTTCCTGGCTTCTTTATACCACCCAATTACACTGAATTCAAACCAAGAGAAAAAAAATAACAAGAATTTTAGAATGTTGCAAAGAAAAAATGAAACAATCTTAGCTTAATTTTCAAAAGGTACCTGTTTAATGTACATCGGCTTGTTAAATCAAACATGAACATGATTGCCACGGAGTCCTTACAAGCCATTGGAATCTGATCATGTGATTTTTCATCACCTGCATATCAATGTACGTATTAATTAACAAAATAAATGATTTTTTGCTCACAATTTATGCCAAAATCTCCAGTTACAATCTGGGCTTGTCGCTTTTGTCTACCTTCTACTTCCCAGATACTATACGATATACGTGCCCCTTCAACAACTAAAGTTTTGTCCATCTGATTTAATCCCTTCTTCTCGTTGCCTTTCTGTCCAATTTCGTCTCCTACATATTTCACCTTCAATCACGAACACCATAGCAATTAATTAAAAAAGTAATTTAAAAAAGATTATTTATGAATTCTATTCTTGCTACGGCTCTAATTTATGACAATATTAAAAGGAAGAAAAAAATAGAAACTAACCAGGAAACTGGTCTTTCCTATTTGGCAATCACCCAAGAGGCTGATCTTGAGAGCAACCAAATCGGAGTCCAAATCAGGGGTGTGAAACGGAGGCGCCGTGTCCTGCACCAATTCGTCACAAATAGCATCACCGGCGGAGGGAGGCGGCGGCGACGGAGAAGGCACGGCTGAATGTGGCAGCATGAGGTACTTAGAGGGCTTCCTTCCGGAACAGAGCATGAAGCGGTGGAGAACGCGGAGAATGCATCGCCGGAGAATGGAAACGCGGTGGTTAATCCGAATGCGAAGGGTGAACTGAGAGATTTTCCGGCAAAGCTTAGTCATATTTTATTTTTATTTTATTTTTTCTTCTGGGAAAGTTTCTGGGGTTTCAAGGGATGGCCTCGAGTTCAGGTGAGAAAAGCTCCTTCAAGCCTGTCTTCGGCCATGGGGAAAAACAAAATCTGAGCTGATACTGCTCTCATATTTT
The DNA here is from genome assembly GCA_037074485.1 of Delonix regia. Taxonomy (NCBI): domain Eukaryota; kingdom Viridiplantae; phylum Streptophyta; class Magnoliopsida; order Fabales; family Fabaceae; genus Delonix; species Delonix regia. The sequence goes on from CM073455.1 coordinate 8,238,244, forward strand.
TCAAAACGAGAGGGTAGTTTCGGAATTTCAGTATCCCAATTTTATCTCTTTATTAATTTTAAATGCTTTCAGTTACAACCATTTTTGAAGTCTTTGCCATCGACGTGACTACTTTAACGGGAGACGGTTGACCGGTAAATTTCGCAAGGATCCATTCATCCAGGGCTATTCTGGGAATTTCACACTTCTGTTTTTTTGTTCAAATATTTTCCCTCCTGCCACCAATATTAATGGATTAAAAAAACAAAAATAGTCTAAGCTTGGAAAGTTCAATAAAAATTTGCACGAGCTCCGTGTTTTGCACGAAATTTAAAAAAAAAAATAAAAAAGAGATAACGCAATTTAAAATATGCGAATTTTTTCATACAATCTCAACGTGGCTGCATTGGTGGAAAGGTTGTCTAATATATACTAAAACAAAGAAAGATACATAGCGAATGACATATATAAATTATGTTGATTTTATCTCGATTTTTAAAAAAATTTGTATTTATATTTTAATTTTAATTTAATGTTAAAAATGAATTAAAGAATACGTTTCTAAAGAGTAAGATTTTTTTGGGTTTAAATATAGCATGTGGGGGTGGGTGTGATCGTACCAAACCAAATCTGAAACGTCTTTGCCTTTTGCTTTGGTCCTTGGGTGCTATTGATAGCGATGATTCAAGTATCCTACCAAGTGGCACTAATCTATAGGACTGTCCTTTTACATCGACACCATGTTGCCACCTGCGTCCTTCTAATCTTTTACCCTTCACAAACGACAATTCCCAATCACTGTTTCCACGTCATGCGTCTCAGGGGTAAAATAATAATAATAAATAAAGCTTGTGCCTGAGAAAGAAGGACAATATAATGAGCACGATGAACACGTGTTCACATGGAAACTTCCCACACATGCGATCTCTATGTCCGTTCGTAAGTCATTGCCCTCCGGATTATTTTCTTCACACTTTGTTATTAATTTTTTTTTATTATTACGTCATATTTTTTAATATTGACTTTTAAATAGAACACCAGCATAAAACTATTCAAATAAATATGAGGAGCTTTTACCGTTAGATCATTTTTTCTATGTTCACTTTTTATTAATTTTTAGTAAACTGTATAACAAGTATATATATTTCTTGTTTTTCTTTACAGTTCGGTTTGTTTTGTAACATCCTTTTTATAGAACTATCTGTTAGTTTGGTTACAATAAAATTTTGTTTTGAGGAATGGATCTAAGTTTGCTATAGTATTTTTAGGAAATATTCTTCCCAAAAAAGCAAAAAATTCATTTTATTTTTCATTTCAATTTACTATTATCATTTAACGACTATTCTTATTGTTCATAGTTGTCCAACATCGTCATTATAATATATCGGCTTTTTTGTCTAAATTTTAAAAATCAAAAACATATTTTAAAGTTTAGCCCTTGGCTCGAATTTAAATCGTTCTATTCTAATCAAATTTAAACCAAAATAAGAGCTTTGATATGAGTCTTTTATGAGTCCAAGTTAAGACAGTAAGACTCAAACTTTTTAATTCCTCTTGTTTTTCAATATGCCAGAAGACTTTTTGATTGGCTTTGTATTTACGTGCATCGAAAAACAAAATTTAATCCTATAATACATAAAATATTACATCAATCTGCTACAGTTTTTCAAACTCATTGGATGTACTTTTTTGAGTTTAAAGTTTAGGGTTTATTTTTTGAGACTTGGATTAATTTAATCCGGATTCTAACATATTTTATTTGCTCAGTCATTCATATTTTTTAAAAAATATATGTCAGGGCAACTAAAACATTTTTCCTTGACAACTTTAAGAAAATTCAAAAAATTATATATCGAATCTCTTAATTTCATTAAAAAAATTTTACAGCATAACGTATATGAGTGAGTAAATACCTACCTTTTTTTATTCACTTTTGATATAATCAAACCCCACACTATTTTTTATAAACTTATTTATTCTCATTTTTTTTTTTTTATCTTCCATACTTACTCAAACTTTGCCTAATTTTAAGTACTTAGTCATATCTCAAAATCTAAAACATTGACTAAATTATGTTAAAGTTTTAAATAATTGATATTTATTTTTTATTATTTTAAAGTTATTTATTCTTCATATTTTTATAAATATTTTGTATTTCATAATAAAAATTAAATTTTCACACAATAAAAACAATTTTAATTTTAAACAATAATTAAATTATTATCATTCTCATATTAAAATTAAAATTGGGTAAATTTTGAGTAAGTATAAAAGATAAAATAAAAATAAAATGTATGAAAAAATAAGTTTACAAGATATAGGGATGGCATAATTGTGTCAAGAGTGAATAGAAAATAACATGTATTTACTTATTCATCCATGCTATACTACAATTTTTTTTTAATGAAACTAAAAGATTTTAAATATAATTTTCTGAGTCTTCTTAAAGTTATTAGAAAAAATTTTTTGAGTTGTCCAAACATATATTTAAAAATAAAAGGCAAAAAAATTGAGTCAATTAAAAAAAATTAAGACTCAGACTGGACTCGGATTGAATCAATCCAAGTTTCAAAATAAAGTACGTTGTCCAAATCTAAAAAATGTAACATCCTGCTATAATACTTTGTATACCGTAAAAATTTTTTTAAAAAAATTTATGCAAGTCGATAAAAGGCCCTTTTTGATTCCCCTTCTTTGCACTGTTATTTTCACTCGTAAAGCACCCCTTTTTTTTTTTTTTTTCTAAAGAGTAGGGCCAAATGCCTCCCAGAAAAACCCAAAAAATACTTTTAAAAGAATTAATTACTTGCCCATACAAGCTAACTTTCATGCAAATGAACCTCTTACCAGTAGCGGCCCCCTCTCGTTGATCAAGTCCACTTCATCAGATTTACAGGACCACCGCAAGACTAAACCTGGGGATACAGGGAGAAATAGATTTATATGCAATTTTGTTATATTTTTGTTATTAATAAAAATTAAATATTTGCTATATTTTAATTAAAAAAATTATAACTTAAAAAATGTGTCATAGCCAAAATATTTGAAAGTCTATAGATGCCAATTATGGTAAATGTATATCTTCTTCCTCTCCTTTCATTCCCAGCTGTGTTTTCCTTGCAAGGATAAAATTGTATCACTTGCATAATTATTCTTAAATAATCGTTTTCATTAAATTTGGGCATATATAGTTTCTGCTTTGGCTAACCACAGCATACAAATTTAGGTTCATAATTACATCTGATTATTTTTAAATTATTTACTAAAGTTCTATAAGAAAATTCACATTAGTAGCACTCTTCCAAAAAACTGCATCTAAGGCTTCTTTCTTCACTGATACAAGTTCAAACTTCCATATCCAGTCTTATAGAAGTTTTATGCTCAAGGAAGAATATATACTAATGAGTTATGACGCCATGGTAACCAAAACAAGAGAGCTCAAAGAACTGGCCAACAAAAACTGTACACTGCAACTTAGCTGTTTGAATAATTGGATTGCCTGTCAAAGCTCCTCTCTAAACTCTGACTGCCGCCGCCGTTTGTTACTCTTATGCCTCAGTATCTCCTTTATCTCGGCTTCCTTTTTATCTACAAAATCAATTAAGTTCTTGAAGCTGGTGGATCTGCTTGTCCTTCTTCTCCTGGCTGACTCAGTTTGCTCGCTAGCCTCCTCAGCCTCTGGGATAAATTTCATATATTGACAAAACACCCTAGTGAAGAATGCAACCAGAGCAAGGAAACATGCAATCCCACATATCAGAAAGAGGCCCCAGAAGCTACTCAGAGATAGTTTGTTTGAATCAACGTCACTTAGTTGAGCAGGACAACTATACTTTGAGAGCCATTTGTCATGGATCATTTGCAAGTCGCCGTTCTCAGAGAGTTGAAGAATGGCGGTTGACAAGTCGACGGTGAGGGGAGAGTCCCTCTGGAATGCCTGGTATAAAAGACCAAACATGGAAACAATATTCAAACCTGTTCAGAATCCCTCCTAGGATATTCCATAATACCTGCTCATGGACAAGGCCGAGCTGGGCTTTTGGTCAAAGACTCAAAAGCCTAATAAGCTTTTGGGTGTTGAACTTAGGCACAGGCCCATGATATATGTTGATTATGTAAAAGATTGAGTAGACTACCATAGAAATTACAACCTTTCTTCAGAGGAAATTCTACAGTTCAATCACTAGTCATTAATTTACAACAAAAACGAAATGAAAAATAGTAACAAATCTCCATCTTGTCGTGACTGTAGTTTAATTCATCTCAACACACTAAATAAGCCATCTAATCAACCAGAGACTATAGTTCTTCAGATGCAAATTGAACAGCCAGGAAAGTATTCTAAAGGTTTTCTAAATATTTGTTGGTCCCAAGAAAAATAACTATTATCTTTAAAAGGACAAAACTTAATCTAGGAATTTGCTATTAGATTTTCTAATAAAAACATAACAAGTATTAACTTTTTTTCAAAAAGAAAAGGAATCGATCATGTGCCACAAAGTTGTAAAAGATGATCAAGTCCTACAGATATTTGCTATTAGGACCTCCTAGAAAACTCAACAAGTGGAGAAGCTTCTTTTAAAAAAAACACGTAATCTTGAGTTATAAAGTTCACATCTTATATTTTATTGGAAAACCTAATAATTAAAACCTAATAAACTACACCTAAGTTTTATCCTTTTTAGAGTGGGCGAGATCGAGAGATAAAATTCAATAATTAAATCATTTTATTCTTCACCTCTTTCTTTGGTTTCTTTAGAGCCAATTATTCTCCATGTATCTCTTGAATACACCAACTTTTATTCATTTTTTACCAGACAATTCAAGTCACCATCTTTTGAGTAATTTGGCCTTAAGGAAGATGTTCCAGCTATTTAGTGCATTCAAAGTTGAAGAACCAGCATTAATTTTAAACTTCAACAGTGCTAATGGATAAAAAGTTTCAGCAATATAAACCATAACTATGCAGATCAAGATACTTACAAATCCCCATCCACTTTTAGTGAACTCCAGGCCTACAGTTCTGAACTGACAATTGGTGGTGGACATTAATATCTCTATATAAGGAAGCTCATCAATAACTGCCACCACCCCTCCATCTCGCAGACCACGTTGAAATGCATCAATATAAGCCTGCAGGTTTTTCAAAGTCACAAGCCTAGATTCAGCTACATTGAGCTCATCTATCAGATATTTCTGTGCAAATGACCCATCTTGAACTCCGATAGGTTGATTACTTGAGATCAAGCTATCAAGTCCTTCAATTTGCAATGAGAGTTGTTGCACTGTGCGGATTGATGTCAAGCTAGCAGTGTAGCTTGAATTGATAATTAACACCACAAAAAGCCATATTATTAACACCAATCGCCCCAGAGTGCTCACGGTGTTTTCTCCTGCACCAGGTCAACACAGTCAAGATGTCAGAAATTTTTACCATGTACCATACAAATTAATGACAGTGGCTACAGGTATAAAATTTGCAAATAGAAAAACTAAGAATGTATGAAGTACATACTGTGTGAGAAAAAAATTGTTGACAAGTTAAACCTGCAAAACAGTAACCAACTTCAGAAAAAATAATAGATATATAAATTAATTAAAAAAACTTTGAATTGATTTTAAAGTAAGCCATGCAGCTACTAAAGCTAAAAGAGATAGAAATGAGAAGGAAAGAAAATTCAAAAATTTGAAATCATAACTTCTCCTCAAGTCCTACAGATATGACAACATTTTATCTCAAGTCTGACTTGCAGTCCACCATACAACAGCAAACAATATGCTATGATAAGCAATACTAGCAAAGGCAATGTCATTGACTGAGATCAAAGAGCTATCGAAAGATCAAAACATACTAACCAAAAAATTGTCACAAGTTGTTTCCTTGGTGGACCGCGGAACTCAGGATTGAACCGGTGCTCAAGAATCCATACCACAGCTCCCATAAACAGAAAGAAGGCACCAGTGACACACCACATTTGAGCAGTGAATGGTTTGAGGAATGACCAGGGGCTAGACTTCACCTCCTCGACAGGAACAACTACAACCAACCCTGATTCCATAAAAGATTGAGTAAAATCCACAATCCTCGTCCTGTTTGTGACAATTGTAACATCTCCCACAACTGCATCAAAATTCTGAAAAAGAAAATAACAAGATAAACATAATTACTAGAATTTGAACCAAGCAAGATTTACTAGATATAAGATAGATCCCCTGGTCATATTCATACCACTGCCATGTCCAATCCAAACCTTGTTAGACCAAGCACTATCTTTCCTAGGGTAGGAAAGAAAATTAGTAAATTAAAATAGCAATTTAGATTTATCCACTCACATTTTGTGCAACCTCATTCACAAGTGCATCATAGTTAGGTAGTCTCTGGCCATTTCCATATAATATGTATTGTCGTGGGACAGGATAAGGCAACAGGTTTAAGGCTGCTTCAAAGACATCAATGCAATAACCTTTTACCCCTGGGGGATCCTTGTCTTTGGCAACAAATTCCATGTAGCTTATTCGGTTTGGCACTGCTATTCGCAGAGGCTTTCCATTGTTGGGGAACACCCATCCCTTTGGTCTTGTTTTAGTCTCTCCAGGCCATATCACACCATAAAGATGTTGATTGCTAGTTGAAGTGTTAGGTGGCTTTGTATATAAAATTTCAGGAGCCACAACTGACAGACCTGAGTAATTAGACCAATAACCTATTCTATGGGCAGATCCACCAATGTTTAGAATATCATATGCCGGATGGATTAAATTCTTCTCTGCATCAAACTGAAATTGACCACTCAGACCAGTGAAGTTCATTCTCAGGATTGTCTGGAGAAACTGTGGGCCAGCATCAAAAGTACGAAGTGATACTAAATGCAACATGCTTCCATTTGCGTCCTGCAATCTAGGGTCACTAGAGAAAGATATATTTCCACCATCATTAAGAAAAGCATCAAGAGCACGGGCTGCTAACCAAACTGAGTCATACGCATATAGTGCATAAGAATTGAAGCTTGCAGTCTCCTTGTCTTTAAGGTTTTTCAACCTAGAGATAAACCTCCTCTTCAGATCAGTGTCAGGTGTATGATGGCGTAAAGCAATAACCCCTTGTAAGACATTCATTGTGTCAGGGACGACTGGATCTGATGCATCCAACACAGAAGGAAGCCAATCTGTGGCAATCCAGACATAGCCACTGCCCATCATCCCTAGCTTCTTTGCAGTAGAAAAAATTGTCAAACCAGAATCAGGGTTAACATGGAGAACATAGACCCGTGATTCCATTAAGTTTACCCCATTTAACAAGTCACTTATTTTACTTATAGGGTCTCCAGGAGTAAAGGCAGCCTTATAAGAGATCTTGGCACGCTTCTTTGCCAAGGCATCACCCAGTGCAGATATTCCACTTCTTCCATTATCATCATCTACAAAGATGGCAATTACCTCCCTCCATCCATAATAGTCAATCAAGTCTGCAATTGCATTCATCTGAAAATAGTCATTCCGGGTAGTGCGAATAAAATATGGGTACTGCAGAGAAGAAAGAGTAGGATCAGTTGCCCCAAATGACAGAAGAGGTACATGGAGTTCATTAACAACATGGGAGATAACATGAGCTATTCCAGATGACTGCGGACCAACAGCAGCGACCACGTCATTCTGCATCAACTGCAGAGCTACAAGATCAGGAAACTCATCAAGCTTGCTTACTTCTCTTTCCACACATAACATACACAGAAGATAGTAGGAGAAAATATAAATATAATCCAGATTAATTCATCCCTCAGATAAAACATGTCAGCAATCAAAAGTTGCCTAAAATGTCATTGATGAACTGAAATCTGTTCAAAATCAAGTTTGGTTCACTAAATGATCCTCTACGTATTCAGATAGCAGCACAAATAGGGTAACCTTTATGCATAATCTGCTACATTTCAAACTCAGCTAAGTTATACAGATATCAAATAAGAATTATCAGACATTCCACATGCAAAACTTATGCAGCAAACTTTGATGCAAAGTTATCCTACAAGAAACTGAATGGTACTCTTAATACGAAAGCCATAGCTCTTGACATTGTAATTGAAAAGCCACAAGAAAGAACCTGAATATATTTGCAGACTATATCCAATATGCACAATTTCTAATTATATGAAGACAATAAACTTAGAAAGAAGATTAATAAGAACTACCAATTAACTTATACTTAATAAATAGTACACAAGTTAACTTTTTAAAGAATTATTTTCCTCCAGAACCCTTGTTTCTAGTAATTATCAATTATGATGTCAAATATAACCAGTCTTCAATTGACCAAAGAAAAGCAAATTCTAGCTTCTATATCTGAGTTTGGCTTATACCTTCCACTGTTCCAAGAAAACCACTGCAGTTTGTATCATGTAAAATAACTTCCATTTTAATACCAGGAAGAATGCTCGTATCGTTATTAACATCATCAACGGCAGCTAAAATTGCGGGTTTAGCTGATTTTCCAATGACCGAATTGAAAGTAAACAATGCTCCAATTCTCACAACACTTGGTCTTGAAGGGACTTTAGTATTATTTGCAATGATATTTCCAGTCCTACCCACTACTTCTGGGGTAATCCACAAGCAGAAAACCAAGAGGAATAGTGTCCTAGCCATAACCATGAGGCCTTGCCCTTGTAATCAAGAGGGGCTTGGCTTGCTGGAAAAAGCTCGAAAATCCTGCAATTTGCTGTTTCGATTCTTCAGTATTATACCAGCGCCAGTACTGGAGAACAAAGCACCTGTGAAATGTCAACCACTTCAGGAGCACAATGACGAACAACCAAAAACAAGAATCATTGTAGTAGGAAGACGAGAAATATAACCAAACAACAGTATTTTGTTCGGTATTAACTAAAAACCCAGGAGTTCAAAGATTCATAATAACTCATTGAGGCAGAAAACTAGATTCGGCACTACCTTTGGATGAGAAGTTTGGAATTTCAGATTTTTAAAATTGATACCAAGTTACCCAAAGTAACAAACTATGGTATGAACATATCCATACTTTTGCTTTCAATATTCTCATAGTCTACCAGCATATATAGCCAATCAAGCTCAGATATTCTAAAGAGGGAACTTTGAACTATATATTAAATAAGTTCGTGAAGCCCCACATGGCTAATTTAACAATACATAGAAAAACAAGCGAAACCTCAAGAACAAGTCAGGTGAAGGAAAGTGAGTATCTGAGCGTACCTCAAAGCCAAACACTGATAGAGAAGCTTGGAAAAGTTTTGAATTCTCCTATCCTCTATCCATGTGATTGAATGTTCGAACAACTCAGAGAACCAGCCAAAAAGCGAAGTTACAGTGTTGAAAGCTCAAGAAAAGAATCATTCAATCGCTTTCTAGCAGCCCACCACCAATTTCCACAGCTTTTGAGCAAAAACGAGATATTTACAGATTTTACGGACACAAAAATTGGAGGGTATTTTTAAATGATGATAACGTCTGCAATGGACAGAACAGTTATTAGTGACAACTGACAACATAAATAGAAATGAGGCAAAGGAATGAGAAAGACATACTGGGATTTGCTATTGGTGTGTGCGAGAGATCGCACCCAACATTTTATACTGTTCAATTCTTCCCCAACCAAAGGAAGAAGGCGCAGAGACCCTCTGTTTCTGTATTTTGTGTAGGATTTTTAGTTCTTATAACGAAAAATTCTCAAATAGGACAGGAGTTGTTAAAGTCAATTATTGGAAATGTGTAATGGAATTGAAATTTCAAACAAGAAATTTACATTCTATAATATTAAATAATTAGTTTATGTTTAATAATTTTTTTTAAAAAAAATATTAAATCAGTCTCCGTTGTGACAATTTGATTCTTACAAATTACTGTAACGAATCAATTATTTAAAAATTATTTTTTATACAAAATTAATCATTCATTAATCAAAATGAAATTTTTGTATAAATTTAAATTTATAAAGGATTAATTTGTATAAATTTAAATTTTTAAAAAATTGACTTATTACAATTAATTTGTGAGGGATTAAATTGTTAGTATAAAATTGAAACACTAATTTTATATTTTTCTCAAATTTTTAAAATAAATTGCTTTGTAGGAATAGGTAGCTTATAATACATTAGTATAAGTTTATTCTTATATATAATTATATATATATATATATATATATATATATGTGCGCGCGTGTGTGTGTATATATATATATCTTAATTATATTCTTTTGAAGGAAATATGTAGGGCTACCAAAACAATATAAATCAAGTGATGATACCATGGACTTGAAAGTGTTTTCATATATGGTAACGATATAATAATTATTATATATAAAATAATATTTTATTGAATATTTCATATGTTCAATAGCTTAATTGATTTAATAATTAATAAATTTGGATCAATTCAATTTTTTAAATTACTATCATTACTGTAATTAATCTCAAATAAAATGTTATTTTATATTTAATAATTATTATATCTTACATAGTGTTTTTTAATTCATATATATATATATATAGATAATATGAAATAATGTTTTCATGTTATCCTATATTAATTCTTTTATAAAAGAAAAAAGCTTTACTCAAATATATTTAGTACTTAAATCATTTGATGTATTTATTTACTGATATAAACTTTGAATAATTATAAAAACTTAAGTTCAGATTCTTACTCTACCAGAGGAAGAAAACCCTAGCTCCTATATTCTCTATTATAGGCAACTAGCCCACGTCAATGTGAGCCAACGAGAGGCAGAATCTAACAAAATGACACCATCCCAGTGAGTATCTTCTTTGTTTGCATGAAAAGGATATAAAACGAAGTTGGTGTCTTCTTTCACAATAGTTTCTTTATGGTTTCCTTTCAATGAAAATCCTTTGGTCGTTTCTGATAATGTATATCAACATCACAATTAATGATATGTGCCGTCTATAGTAAATGGATCATTTTAGTTATTAAAAAATCTTGGGGTGAATAAAAAAATAATTTTTTATTAATTTAATATATTTTTATTAATAAATATTATAAAATATATTTTTTTTTCTACAATAACAAAAGAAAATCCAAACTCCCGTGTATAATGGGCATATAAGACTACTTCAACAAATATTAATGATCATATAATAATAGTTAAAGAAAAGTGTTTTTTGATGTGTGTGTGTGTGAATATGTCTATCCCTGATCTCGCTAACCTCAAGGAGATGAGATTTATTTAATTGAGAGACATTTTTGTATATAAATTTAAAAAGAGAGATATGATTTCAATAAAAATTATTGTTTTAGCCCATGTTTTTAAAAAATAAAATTGATTGGATGTAGGAAGGCAAAGTCAAATATCAAAACTGTATATGTACTCACATGTCATTTAATGCAGGCAAATATCAAATAATGAAGAAAAATATAACATGGAAAAACAAGATATTCATCGCTGACTAAAACATTGTGTTTTCCTTTCGTAAAGTTTAGATAAATTCTTTTTGTAATTATAAAATTATTTATATTGATATAATTATTATATAATACGTTAATAAAAGCCATATGTAATGACGTAGCATACTTTATAGATTATATATTAATTAAAAATAACTTGTTTCATTTATATTATAATTTTATTATTTTTTGATTTTATTTATAAACTAATTTTTTTTTTCAATTTTAATATACTCCCTCTATTTTTTATTTTTTAGTAATTTACATAAAAATATTAGTTTATAACTTTGTTAACTCATATTTGTATTTTTTTTAATAACTCGATAACTTCATAATTTTTATTTTTATTTTTAATTTATGAACTAATATTTTGTAGGATTACTAAAAAATAAAAAGTAAAAGGAATAAATTAAAAATCTTTTTAAAATTTCTGGATTCATAAATAAAGTCTAAAAATATTAGAATCAAAATATAAATTCAAAAAATCATTTTAAGTTTGCATATAATTAATCGACATATTTTAATATATGATTGTCACATATTTATTCTTTAATATACTACATAGTGATTGCATTAATACAACTAATTTTATAATTATATCAAAAATTGCTACTAAAGTTTATTATTTTCATTCATTAAATTAACAATTATACCTTTAGAATTTTCATAAATATTTATTGGATGGAAACGTAGCACCCTCCAACTTCACACAACGAATTATTGGATCACAACCAATGTAATGTGTGTTTAACGTCGTGTGTCTATATTGTTTCTGACTTTATGCTTATCTTCAGCCATAGAAAATTCATTCAGTGAAGAACATCAATTGCTTTGATAAATTAAAATATTTAGGTCCCAAAAAATGACATAAAATTGATTGGTATAACAGTATGAAAGGACATAAATTGAAGCCGCCTATCTTTGAAAGATATGGTTAATATCTACGACACATATGATAATATGATGTGAACAACTGAACAATATATGAATATCATCGTAGAATCTTTTGTGAATTTGTTTAAAAAATTATTTTTATTTTACGAACAATAACTAAAATGGAAAAAATAATGATCACAAGTAATTTATGTGACATTTCATTTTATTCATGATTTTTTTATTCAGCTTCCAGATAATAAAATGTGCTAATCTTATTATTTCACACCTTGAAATTATATTTAATTCTATTATTTTTCATTCTATTCTATTATTTTATAAACTCTCAATTATTGTCTCATTTGACATTTCAACCATTTTTTTTCTATAATAGAATATCTTTTTTTTTTTTGTTTACTTTAATTTTGTCTCGTTAGTGGGGCATCTTTTCTCTTCTTTTTATTTTAATTTTATGTTGTCTTTTCATTTCTTTTTTCTTCCGTCTTTATGATTTAAAAAAATTTTATTCTTTTTTTTTTTATACATGCAAAACTTTTTTTGAGTTCCATGCAGATATAGTAAAGGACCTACCGGTAGAATAGATAATATATATAAAACAAAGATTATTTTATATTTACTAATATTTTCTTTTCTATCCTCCCATTCATAATACTAGCCAGTTCATATAATATAGAGTATGCGTTTGGTATAAAGATTTTTGTTATCACGAAGTATAGTTATTTAGCAATTTATTTTAAATTTTAATATCATAAAAAAATTATATGTTACATTTGGTTTTAATTGGGATTTTTATGCTCCCTCTATATAATGTAAGATGAGAGTGTTTTGTCTCTTTGTACAATGTAATTCTGTTTGTTAGTTTTTATAACAACTTTATTCGTAAGAAGTTATCAAAATAATCAAACATAAGTTGATTAAAAAAATTATTTATTCTCATTAATAAGGCTAATCTCTTTGGATCGTGTAAAATTTTTTTAAAGCTGAGTGCTACTGATATTCCTAGGATGTTTATAAGAGGGGTTATGCTTTGAAATTACGTTGTCTTTTGTTCTTCCTTTGCTCTATGTGCATGTTAATATAATAAAGTGCAATATTTTCTAAGCCAAACAAGAAATGAATTGGTGTAAAAGCATGGACCTTTTTCTTTTGTCTTTTTTGTCCTACAAGATATACAAATACAAGAATTTACATTATTTACAACTATACTGAGACAACATTGTACGAGCTTCGTAGATTGTTCATACCACTACAGAATTATCTGTTCAAGCCTTTTTACAACAAAACCGTTATCAACTCACATGCTGCTGTTTGAGCTGGGGTTGTCATGTTGAGTGAACATTTTCTTGATGGCCTCTTCCTTCTCATCAAAGAAGTTAAAAAAGCTATACACAGTATGAGAACAATGGCTACTCGATGGCTCTGAGAACGAAGACGAAGAATTTTGCTTTTGCTTATTATAGCGACCATATTGGCAAATTGTTCTGAGCAGAAATACCAGAAGGGCAGCCCATCTTGCAGAGCCACTTCTCATGTATCTTCTGAAGCTCTCCATTCTCAGCAAGTTTCAAGATTGCCGTAGACATGTCAATAGCAAGAGGAGATTCTCTTTGAAAAGCCTGATATTGTGGCGAGAAATATGTCACTAAATGCCACATACAGAAAGTTTATAGTGCTTAAACTTTTTCCAGAGCATTAAACTTCCGAGAGATTCTAAGGTAGATTTTATCTACCAATAGAAATAGGAACTACTCAAAAGTAAATCTCATTAAAGATTGTGTTTGACACTAACATGTCTCTTTGTGATGATTTTTCATTTATCTTTAGTAAACTAGATATATCTCTCATTGCTTTCACTTTCTACTGTCACTGTTGTGAATAACTTTTACCATATTAATTCATGTAAGGCATTTAACTATATAAGCTAATAAGTAAGCACTGAATTTCCAGTCAGATGGCTACTTACAAATCCCCAAGTGCTTCTGGTAAATGGCTGCCCAATTATACCAAACTCAGTTTGTGATGACAGAAACAACTCCACATATGGAAGCTCATCGATGATAGCTGCAACCCCACCACCAAATGGCCCTTGCCGCAGAGCTCTTGCATATTCTTCAGGTGAACCCAAAGGAACAAGTCTTGATTTGGGTATGAAAAGGCTATCTTTTAGATAGCTGTAAGCAAATGAACCTGCTTGGAATCCTATAGGCCAATTACTCGCAATCAAACTATCAATTCCTGTGATGGGTGATGAAAGCTGTTCCACGGTAAGAATCGAAGTCAAGTTTGCTGTGTAGCTAGATGTGATCACCATCAATAGGAAAAGCCATGTTATCATCACCACTCTACCAAGTGTGCTTACTGTCTTCTCCTCTGATTTTGATGACAAAGTGAAAGAGTTTATTAACTTGTTGAAATGTGTAATGCCCATTTTCTAATTGGTATGAAGCATTACTCAAAGATCCTTACACATATGATCTGATGGCACAAATACAGAAAAATCCTTCAAGTGCTTCTAACTTTCAATTAGTGGATCAAAAGCTGTATTACAAGGATAGATTGGTGGTGCCTAATAATCATACGCTTCGCCAAACTCTTCTTTCAGAATCACATGATTCTATGACAGCTAGACATGGCAGGTATTTAAAGACTTTGAAGCGTTTATCATCTTCTTTTTTCTGGCCTAAAATGAAGCATGATGTTAAGTACTATGTTCAGAACTGCCTTATTTGTCAAAAAG
Source organism: Delonix regia (assembly GCA_037074485.1). Lineage (NCBI taxonomy): Eukaryota > Viridiplantae > Streptophyta > Magnoliopsida > Fabales > Fabaceae > Delonix > Delonix regia. The sequence continues at coordinate 8,253,284 of CM073455.1, forward strand.
CCAAATACGAAGCATTGGCTCCTGCTAGACTCTTGCAGCCATTACCAATTCCTGAAAGAATATGGGAAGATATCTTAATGGATTTTATTACAGGGTTGCCTAAATCTGGAAAATATGACACTGTTCTTGTAGTGGTGGATCGATTGAGTAAGTATGTCCATTTTCTTCCCCTTTGTCATCCATATACTGCCAAAACTGTTGCTGAAGTGTTTTGCAGAGACATAGTTCGCCTACATGGCATTCCTAGATCCATAATTTCAGACAGGGATGTGGTTTTCCTAAGTGCTTTTCGGCAGGAGCTTTTTCGCCTCAGTAACACTAAATTAAAGATGAGTACAGCATATCATCCTCAAATGGATGGCCAAACTGAAGTGGTCAACCGTTGCCTTGAAACTTACTTGCAGTGTTTTGCCCAAGAGCAACCTAAGAAGTGGAGCCATTATTTATCTTGGGCTGAATACTCCTTTAATATTGGGTTTCATTCTTCTACGGGTACTACTCCTTTTAAGGCGGTTTATGGTAGAGATCCACCTGCCATCACTCCTTTTGTCCTTGGTGAAACCAGATTGGCAGATCTTGAAGATCAATTGGTTGCTAGAGATGAAATGTTGAAGCTCCTTCAAGGACATTTATTAAAAGCCCAAACTAGAATGAAACAGCAAGCCGATGCACATCGCCGTGATATCACTTTTCAAGTTGGTGATTCTGTTCTCCTTCGAGTCCAACCTTATCGGCAGCAATCTCTTACTTGACGGAAATTTGAGAAACTCTCCCCACGTTTCTTTGGGCCTTATAAAGTACTTCAGAGAGTAGGACCAATGGCTTATGAACTACAACTTCCTCCTACAGCTCAAATTCATCCAGTATTTCATATTTCTATGCTATGTCCAGCCCTTGGCTAGGAAATTCCTACTCCACCAGCACCACTGCCAATTAATGAAGATTGGGAACTTCTTTTGCAACCAGAGAAAGTGCTTACTCATCGCTGGCTTGATTCCTACAATCCAAAACAACTAGAGCTCTTGAAACAGTGGAAGGACCGTCCCTTGGAAGAAGCCAGTTGGGAGCAATATGATCTCATTGCTGCCCAATTTCCCTCTTTCCACCTTGAGGACAAGACAGCTTTCCCAGGGGGGAGTAATGATACAACACCTCCATTAAGGACTTATTTTCGAAGAAAATACAAGAACATAAGAGGAAAAGCTGAAGGAGAATAGCTACTATAATTTTGTCAATTATTGTTGTGTCAATTTTTTTTTAGGTCTGTCAGTGTTAGTTTTTTATTTTTGTCAATTATGATATTATGGTAGTAGTGGTAGTAGTGGTGTCAGCAGTAGTGGTGTTAGTTAATATGTTAATGGCAATAGTAGTGGGCAGTTATGTGGTGTCAGTTAATATGTTAATGGCAGTAGTAGTGGGGCAGTTATATTGTCAGTTTCTAAGGGTAATTTTTGTCTAAGAAGTATATATATATGTATCTATACTTTCATTTGGGCAGAGAGATTTTTCAGTAAATTATTCTAGAGATTTGTCTACTCTGTATAGGACTTGAGAGTTTTCATATTCTAACTCTCACTTTTCTTCTTATTTTTCAATCTAATCCTTATCTAAAAAAAAGCAATTCACTGGTTCATACCAAAATGTGTAATGCCCATTTTACCACTATAAAACAAGGTCATTGAGAAGTTCAGAGGTATTATTCTATTCCCCTTGTAGATTTTACATGGCAACTGAATCATTCAAATGGATATTAAGAGGAATATGCAAGACTGACACTGACCGGTTCAAAAAGCATTTAGAAGGGAAAGAAAGAAAACTCTCACTCAATCGAATTTATAGACAGAACACTAAGATGACCACGAGGAGGAAAAAAAAAAAGGAAACTAGTAGACAATAGAGGCAAAGATTTGCTTACGATTTGTCTTAAACAATGTTGAGAGGCTAAACCTGCAAAACAAATAGCATGAAGTTAGAATCCAAATCGCAAGATAAAAAATGGAACATTAAAAGGTAATTAACTGAAATTTCAAAGGCTTACATAATCATTCTTGCAAGTTGTCTTCTGAAAGGACCTCGGAAATCGTCATTGACTCGGTGCTCGAGAATCCATATAACCACTCCAACCACTACAAATGAAGCTGCGGTGGCACACCACATATCTGATGTGAATGGTTTAAGAAACACCCAAGCACTTGACTTTGCAGTTTTTATTGGAGCAAGTATGACAAGGCTAGTTGTTGCAAAAGGCTGAGAAAAATCCGCAACCCTTGCTCTGTTTGTCACTATTGCAATATCTCCAACAACTGCATCATATACCTGAACCAAGAATGCAGAAGAAGAGGTAATTTTAGACTTGATTATAGAGACGATTATGATATTAGAAAACAGAACATGAACGAACCAATACGAGATTTTATTCTTTTGTCACTTTGGGTCTTACTTACGTTGTCAGCAACCATTTTCACAAGTGCGTCATAATTCATAAGGAACATCATATGGTATGAATTCCAGTGCTTTCTTAAAGACATCAATGCAGTATCCTTGAATTTCATGAGTTTCAGGCAATTCAGTGACAAATTCAACGAAGCTTGCTCTCTTGGGCACTCCAATTCTCAGTGGTCTCGCATTGGAGGCAATTAGCCAGCCACGTGGTCTTTCTTTCTTTCCACCTGGCCAAGTTATATGTCTAAGCTTCTGGTCTTGGTTAAAACTGCCATGTTCTTTCTCTTTAAGGTTTTCAGGAGGTACAATTGACAATCCTGAATAATTAGACCAATAACCAACCCTAGTAATTTCCATGTGATTGACATTTATAACATCATAGCCACTACCTATGATGTTCCTGTCTGAATTAAAACTAAGTTGACCACTCACACCAGTAAAATTTGACTGTAGTAATACGTCTACAAGATAAGATCCACCAGTGAAGACTTTGAGCTTGTCAAGTTGAATATTAGCCGCTCCTGTTTGATTTTTATAGCTCTCATTGGGAGAAAATGACATATTTTTGTGTACTTTGATAAACTTATCAATTGAACTTGCAGCTTTCCAGATTGTATCATAAGCATTCAAGCCACTATTTACTTTACCTTCTTTCTGCATTTTCACCCATTTAGAAACAAAAGCCCTCTTTTCGGTGGAATCTGGAATGTGTGGTCTAAGCCCAACCACCCCTTGAAGGAAACTAAGAGAGGTATTTTTATTTACAGGGGAGAACGAGTCTAAGGTAGTAGAGAGCCAATCTGTAGCAAGCCATACATAGTCATTCGCCATCATTTCAAGTTTTTGGGCTATGGTGAAAATTCTCAATCTTGGATCCATGTTAACGTGAACAACATAGACTCGAGGACCAAGCAATCTGGGTTGATTGAGCAGGAGAGTGACTTCATTCTCTTCAAAATAAACACTCAAGGGTAATTTATGAGCACTTTTTAAATTCCTTTTCCCAAGTTCATTATCCAAAGCAGATATTCCATTTCTTCCATGATCATCATCCAAGAAGACAGCAATCACCTCCTTCCATTCATGAAAATCAATTAGATCAGCCATTGCAGACATTTGAATAGAGTCACTTTGCACAGTTCGGAAAAAGTAAGGGAACTGAAGTGAGGAAAGGGTTGGATCAGTGGCAGCATATGAAATAAGAGGCACTTGGAGACCATTAGCAATTTGAGAAATCATATGAGCTATTGAAGATGACTGTGGACCTATTATGGCTGCAACCCCTTTATTAAGTGCCCGGAAAGCTATAGTATAAGGAAAAAAAAAAAAAAAATAGAAGGTTCAATTCAGATTCTTTCCGATGGTGAATGTTTATAAAGTGATGCTAAGTTTGAGACTAAACTGTTGATTACCGAGTGACTGTGCTTGAAATTAATATGCAGAATAAAATTTGACCAAACAGAATATAAAACATTTGGTAATCATTCATTAGTACCTCCGATTAATCCCAAAAAGACGTTGCAACTTGCATCCTCCATTATCAACTCCAGCTTCGTCCCATTGAGGATTCTGGGGTCTGCATTGACGTCAGAAACTGCCAATTCCATAGCCGCCTTTGCAGCTTTACCTATGACCGAATCAAAAGTGAAAACTGCTGCAATGTTTACAGAAGCAGGCCTTTGGCAGAGAGCAATCCCACTCAAGAATACCCATATTGACATCCAAGTTACTAGGGCTAAAGTAATGAGCTTTTTCATACTAGAATAAATATTCAATTCACCTCACCCTAAAAACCCAAGCTTGTCCAAACCCACTGTTCCAGAGTTTCAAAATCTATCACATGGGGAAAAAGATTACATTTTGTTAAATACCCAGATAGCAGTATCCCTAAAAAAATAACACCTGAAAATGGGTCAGCAACCCAGTTGCCAGTTCTTTCAAGAGCAAGCAGAGAAACTGAGACGCTAAGGAAACTCAAGCAATTCTGTTAGATATCAAAAGAGGCACCTAATACGTGGAAAAATGGGACCCCAAGAATGAACTGTCTGGTGAGAAGAGTAAATGCAAGCATGATGTGTCCCTTTTGACTAAAAAATGTGTGGAAAACAAGACCATTGTATGAAATTATAGCGGAAGAGAAATATTACAGGAACTGAGCATCATTACCAAGTCCAAGTAGTCTGAACAGATAACTATGGGACAAAGAAAAAAAGTTCTAAATTCATTTAGCTTTTGGAAACACACAAATCCATTTAGTGTATTCCAACTAGCACAAACTGAAAGACCCAAGTAAGCCGCCAAACGATGCAGCAAAACTTAAACCACGAGAAACTCACATGTACTTATGAGTCTTTGAGTATCAATGGAGATTGGAAGCATATTTTAGAATCAATCAACGTTGATTCGTATTAGGCCCCACATACCAGGCTAGTGGATTCTGAGCAAGTATTTCTAGTCAGCGACCTGCTCTCCAGGATTAGTCTTTTTGGAATCTGAAAGACACGACATTTGGCCAATTGTAGAACATAATACAGAGAATGGTGCCACTGCTCTCTCATTCGCTAGTTCTTAATAAGATAATAATAGTATTCAGTTAATATGATATTTAATATGTTAATAGAATATTCTGACCAAAAAAAATATGGTAGTAGAGTATAATATAATAATACATCATGTGTACTCTATGGAGTGAGAAATTTCAATATACTAGAACATGGTTAGTTGCATTGACTAAATATATTGATGATGCATCAAGCGCCTTCTCTTCTCATAAATATGATGCAAAGTGCAAAGTTTTATTGTTTGTGTTTATATTTATTAATTGTCTCTTGTTACATTGAGGCAAAAAGACACTTCGTTAAATATATGAGAATGATAATTATAGACATGCAAATCTCAAATAATTAAAGAAAGGTGAATTTTTTTGTACAACTTTGATGGTGATAGTATTAATATAATTATTACATGATATATTAAGAGGATAATAAATCACAATGATACATCAAAATATATTTAATTATATGTGAACTTAAATTAATTTGTTGTATTTATATTTTAATCTTACTATGTTTAAATTTTATTCATGAATATAAAATATTTTTAAGGATTTTTTATTCATTGCGTATACCTTTTTTATATTTTAGTATGATATGCAAAATATTAATTTATAAATTAAACATAAAAATAAAAGTAAAAAACTTGTAGAGTTATTAAAACTATAAAAGAAGTACAAAAGTAAGTTAATAAATTTATAAACTATTATTTTTATGGTAGTTATTAGAGAATAAAAAGTAAATGAGATAAATTTAAAAAAAATTGAGTTTATGAATAAAATCTAAAAAAACTATTAAAATTAAAATATAAATATAATAAATTATTTATATTGATATATAATCAATATATTTTTGACATATTGTTATATATCTTTTTCTAAATAAATCAATTAATTGTTGCATCAATATGACCATTTTTTTTTTGTGGTTGCAACAAAGAATGTGCAAGACGCAAATTGCTCAATAAGTTTGTTTGGTACACTCGTAGGTGCCTTGTAATGAAAGTTAAAGCGTAAAATATTATTTTAGTATTTCACTTTTATAAAAGTGTGATTTTGATTTTTTTTATTTATTAAAATATTTAAAATAATTTATACTCATTAAAAAATATCACACTTGATCTTTTACTTTTTAAAAAAATATTAAATTTAGTCTCTTAAATTTAAAGTTTGAGATTTGGTAAAAGAACTAAAGTTGAAAAATTTTTTAACAGTAAAAGATTAAATATAACATTTTCTTATGAATGAGAGATAATTTTAAATAATTTAATAAATAAAAAATTAAAATAATAATTTTATGATAAGTAAGAGACTAAAATATATTTTTTTTAAAGTTAAAAATATGACTTTTACTAAGATCAAGTGACCTTGTATCTCATTAGACGGACAAAAGATAAATAAAGTGGATGGAGATTGGGTTAAGTGCAAAAGGCCGAGGCAAAAGAAATTTGAATGAAGAAAACTAAAATGGCAAGTTGACTGATTCTTACTGCAGAAAGTACTGATTTTAATTTGTTTTGGCTCTATTACATGTGGTCCTATTATGTGATGGGTCCTTTTCTCAATAATTAATTTCTTTGATCTTGGAATTTAATTTACATCCACCGTTTTCTCTTAGTACATCCTCTATATATATATATATATATAGAGAGAGAGAGAGAGAGAGAGGTGAGGTGTGCAGATATGTCACTCTTCACACCTTTTAAATGTTTAAAAATTGAATGATATTCAATAATTAAAAAATATTATTTTAATATTTTATTTTTTTAACTTAGTATTATTTTATCATTAATAAATTAAAAGTCTGAAAATCAATTTTTAATTTTAAACTGAATTTTATTTTGGTCTTTTATAAATTGAAAATTTAAAAATATTTTTTTTATTTTTCAAAATCTAACTCAAAGTAATCATTTTCTAAATAAGATTAAGAAACAATATTTTTAATAAATGACCACTTTAAGACTTTCAGATGGACCAAAATAAAATTATATTTTATTGTTTATGTTTATATTTATGAATTGTCTCTTGCTACGTTGAGGTAAAAAGACACTCCGTTAAATATATGAAAATGATAATTATAGACATGCAAATCTAAAATAATTAAAGAAAGGTGAATTTTTTTTGTACAACTTTAATGGTGATAGTATTGATGTAATTATTATGTGACACACTAAGAAGATGACATCTCACAATGATGCGTCAAAATATATTAATTATATATGAACTTAAATTAATTTGTTGTAGCTATATTTTGACCTCACTATGTTTAGATTTTGTCACCACCCAAAATCCCTGGAGCGGGATAATCATAGGACACGAGAAAAATTTTCAAACCTGCAATCCTACACTAGATGTACATTCAATATTATGCTAAAACTATACAATTTTCACCGCATACATAATAGCTTTGCCTTTATATAGAAATAAGCAACTTATACAAAACAAGGAGTTTTGTTGAAATTTCGACAGAACCTCTCTTATAATTAGGACATCCCAAAATTTCTATAATACCCTGTAAGGCAACATACATATATAAGAGAACTCCGCTCTCACCAGCACAACCCAGTATAACATATATCAATTTACAATAGTGGGAAAAATTTACTGTGGTCTTTATACAATCCCAGAATAACAAAACAATGACTATAACCCTAATTAAATACATTCCAAAAAGAATGAGCCATAAACATCAAAATAATCAAAAATAGGTCCCCGCAAATCTCACGTGGACTCACTAAAAGAATTCCCGTCACTACTCTGCTGCCTCCAGGAATTCACCAGTTTCCTTATTTGAAACAAAAAATTTTTGATAAATAGCACCCAAAAAATAAATAATAAAGTTACATATATAAATTGTAATCAAAATGTGATCAAGAGTTGAATGAAATGGAATAACACTTAAATTATAAATAAACACCATTACAAATAAACCCACCAGCTAGTTAATGCATATTTCAAAATATTAAATTTAAGATGCCTTGCACAAGAAAATCAATGAGTTTTTTAGTATCATTTCAAGAGAAGGTTTACTATGGACTAATCTAGTGTGACACACAGCCACAAAGGCAAATCACAACAACCAAGGACACATAATCCTCGAGGGCAAATAACCAATACGCATAAGGTTATAACTCATGAAAGTTTATCATCCATCAGTCCTCATGTGATGGCTGTCACACGAGGTTAGCACCTTCACCAACCTTGCTAGTTGGGTAATTACCTAGGTGCACTAAGGGTTAACAGTACTACTGTTAACAGCCAGTATCTTAACTAATCCTTTCAATGGTAATAGGATTAAAACAAGCATGCATAAGGAAATTTAGCAATTGTGCATGAAATTCATTTGTTTTGTAATAATAGTTTACCGGCGGTCATTCATAACCGTACTCATGATAATTCTCAAAAGTTATGTTCAAACCACATATGATGTAATCTAAACTTATTAAGACTTTCATATACCCATAATTACAAATTCCAATAAAGTAGAGTCATAACAAAATCAAATTGGTAATTATAAAATATTTCTAAATAATGAAAAGTGAAATATGTAACGAAAAGTGTTGGGGAGTGCTATCTGCGAACCTGAGCGCCGTTAATTACCAGCGACCCAATGCCTTTCCTTGGGTGACTGTCTCACCCCTAAGAGCTACCTACGTCATTTGAAAAGCAAAGAATTATTCCTCTTCGTCTTTCCTCAACCAATTTTGGCATTAAGCACAAACTATAAGAAATCATCTCCTAGCCTATAATTTAATATTAAAGAGTCCTTCTACTCCTAAGAGGCTTACCAAAATGGAAAAATCAAGTCCTAATTACCTCATCTAACCAAAATTCACTCTTAGGCATATTACCAAGCAACCATGAATTTTTCCCATTCTCACCCATTCAATTCTCATTCATTGACTTTCTATAACTCCCATGATTAGTTTTCTCTAGCTTGCCTAAGTTATAGATCATCTTTATACATCTCTAATCTCCTTAGAGCATTCTTATACTTGTAAAAATTCAAGAAAAATATGAATAAATTCCAAATCATCATTTATAACCAATTAACAATTTTTAAATATCCCAAATGTTGCCTTGAAGCTACCAATTACATCTCAAGTCCCAAAATTTTCAATTTAGTCCTTAAGAACCCTAAATCTCAGCCAAAATTAGGGTTTTCCATCTAAAACCTAATTCCAAGCAATTGATAGTAGTTAAGGGCCAAAAATGAGTTGACAATCACAATGTATATCAAGATCTGGCTTAAAAACTCACCAATTCGAGCAAATTTGGCCGAAAAACTCACTTTCAATGACCCAAAGCAACTCGCCAGAATTTTTGCATCACCATTGATCAATGGAGCTCAAGGTTAGTGGAAAAATGAAGGCAACGGGGAGAGAAGCAAAACCCACCCAAGAGACAATGGAAAAGCACTTACCGAAGCTCCGGTTGCCCCGCGATCTCAGCTGCTTTTCGACAGAAAACGCACCCTTTTCACCATAAAAATGATGGCGATAGACCGACGACTCTCAAAGGGTGGTGAGGCGCAGCTCCGACGAGGCAAAAAGTCAACTCTAGTGAACGCTCAAATTTTCAAACTCCTCTGCTGTTTCAGTAAAGCTTGCAGGAAGATGAGATAAAACAATCAAGGGCAATTTGGTCTTTTCATGTTGGAAGGGGACATTTGTCAGCTCCTAAAAAAACAAGTGATGGGAAAATCAAGTCTCGAACTCATGGCCTCTTGAATATGCACATAGAGCCTAACCACTCAACTAGCCTAATCTCAATACATGGTTTCACTTAATAAAATAATATACCTTAATTAAATTTCTTACAAAAATTTTTCTCCTTTAATTTTTCATTAACTAAATTATTAATTATAATTTACCCATTTAGCCCCCATTAATTGGGTCATTACATTTTATTTATGAATATAAAATATTTTTAAGGATTTTTTATTTATCATGTATACTTTTTTATATTTTAGTATGATATACAAAATATTAATTTATAAATTGAAAATAAAAATAAAAGTAAAAATTTGTGGAGTTATTAGAAATATAAAAGAAGTACAAAAGTGAGTTAATAAATTTATAAACAGTTATTTTTATGATACTTATTAGAGAACAAAAAGTAAATGGGATAAATAAAAAAATTGAGTTTATAAATAAAATATAAAAAAATATTAAAATTAAAATATAAATATAATAACCTATTTTATATTAATATATAATCAATATATTTTCACATATTGCTATATATCTTTCTTTAAATATATCAATTAATTATTGCATCAATATGACCACTTCTTTTTTTTTTTTTTGGTTGCAACAAAGAATGTGGAAGACAATTGTGCAAACTGCCCAATAAGTTTTGTTTGGTACACTTGCAGGTGCCTTGTAATGAAAATTAAAAGAGTAAAATATTATTTTAGTCTCTCACTTATTATAAAAGTATTATTTTATTTCTTCATTTATTGAAATATCTAAAACAATTTATACTTATTAGTAAATGTCACATCTGATCCTCTACTTTTTAAAAAAATATTAAATTTAGTATCTTAAATTTTGGGGTTTAAGTTTTAGTAGAATGACTAAATTTGATAAATTTTTAAATAATAAAGTACCAAGTGTGACATTTTCTTAGGAGTGAGAGGCTATTTCAAACATTTTAATGAGTAAGGGACCAAAATAATAATTTTGTAATAAATGAGGGACCAAAATATATTTTTGTCAAAGTTAAAAATATGCCTTTTACTAAGATCAAATGACCTTGTATCTCATGAAATGGACAGAAGATAAATAAAGTGGATGGAGATTGGGTTAAATGAAAAGGTGGAGGCAAAAGAAATTTGAATGAAGAAAACTAAAATCACAAAGTTGACTTATTCCTATTGCAGAAAGTACTGATTTTAATTTGTTTTGGCTATATTACATGTGGTCCTATTATGTGATGGGTCCTTTCTCAATAATTCATTTCTTGATGTTGGAATTTAATTTACATCCACCGTTTTCTCTTAGTACATCCTACACACACACACATATATGTGTATTTAATTTGGTCTATTTGATTATATCGAGCAGACTGGTTGGGGTCAAAATAATATTTAAAAAGATTGTAATTTTACCAAGTCAAGTCGGGTTTTGAGGCCACACAAAATCCAGCTCAACCCGATATCATATTTTTATTTTTTAAAATTTATTTTATTTTATTTATGATAACTTTTATTTAAACTAAAATTTTAAAATATTAATTCTTTTCAAATTTTAATCACTTTTTCTTTCAAATCTTATTTTTTTCTATATATTTCAAACCTTAAAATTTTTTTCTTTAAAAAATTATGTTTTATTAATAAAAATGTTTTTATAAAATAAAATTTTATATATATATATATATATATATATATATATATATATATATATATATATATATATACTCGACCTAAACTCAATATAACTTCCAATCGTGCAAAACATAATTTTGCATAAAACTCAATTGGGGCTGCCGTGAACACCCACCCTATATATATATATATATATATATATATATATATATATATATATATGAGGTTTGCAGGTTTGTCACTCTTCACACTTTTTAAATGTTTTAAAATTGAATGATATTCAATAATTAAAAAAAATACTATTTTAATATTTTAATTTAAAACTTTGTTACTTTTTGGTCGTTCAAATATTAAAAGTTTAAAAATAATTTATTATTTTTTAATTTAGTATTATTTTAATCATTTATAAATTAAAAGTCCAAAATAAATTTTTAATTTTTAATTTAATTTTATTTTGATCTTTTACAAATTAAAATTTTAAAAATATTTTTTCATTTTTCAAAATCTAACTCAAAAGTAGTCATTCTTTAAATAGGATTAAAAAATAATATTTTTAGTGCATGACCACTTTAAGACTTTTAATTTGTGAGGGATCAAAATAAAACTATATTTAAAAGTAAATAATTATTTTAAAACTTTAAATATATAGAGGACTAAAATGATACTAAATTTAAAATTGGAAGACCAAAAGAGTGCTTTTCTCTTTCAATAATCTATTTGTTAGATTAAAGGTAACAATTATGTTAATTTATTATGTCAAATTTTGTAGAAATTCAATAATTATAAACATATAATCAAATAGTCAATAATTTTATTATCATTAAAATGCATATTGTATGTTAAATATATATTTTGATGAGACTTTGGATGAAGGTCAAATTTTGTACAATTGATATTGATCTTTTATTTTTTTTAAAAACGTGTAAGTCTAGTTTTGATTCAATCAATCAAATCCCTCCTCGTATTAAAAATTTGCCTTGTTATCCTCCCAAGCAAGCCTATCACATATATTCTCTTTCTCAACTATTCAAATGACTTTCGGGTCACTTAATTAACAGTGTCAAACTTGAACAAGTAATATTCACATCTAGCTTTTCACAAATTGACTAAGAATAATTTCAGGGGAGAGTATACATATGGTATTATAAATCATAAATTGTTGAGGTGTGATTTGTTTTATGTAACAACTAAGTTTTTTTTTTTTTTTGGTCTTTGATTACACAAATATCAGGTTGGGACCTCAAAGTCTGAGTATCTCAATTTCATCCCCTCAATATATTTTTTTTTCCATCAATTTAATATTCATATATTTGTTAAATTAACATGAATTTAACTAATTAAATCTACTCTATTAGAACTGATCATTTGCGTGACTTATTTAAAAATGACCCGAAGTTTAGTTTCAAAAAAGTTCAAGCTTCATTTTTTAATTAAATTTTCTTTTTCAGGCTTATATTTGTTTAACTAGTTAATCATATCAGACAAGTAAACTTTTTAAATATCGACCAATTATTGTTTTATTATAAAGATATCATATTTCGTTATAGTTTTATGTACAATCATAACTATAATCCTTCATATTTTGATTTACTAAATATTGAGATTCCGTTAAATTATGTTAAAGTTTTAAATAATTGATATTTATTTTTTATTATTTTAAAGTTATTTATTCTTCATATTTTTATAAATATTTTATATTTCATAATAAAAATTAAATTTTCACACAATAAAAACACTTTTAATTTTAAACAATAATTAAATTATTATCATTCTCATATTAAAATTAAAATTGGGTAAAATTTAAGTAAATATAAAAAATAAAATAAAAATAAAATGTATGAAAAAATAAGTTTAAAAATATAATGGGCGGTATAATTGTGTCAAGAGTGAATAGAAAATGACATGTATTTGTTTATTCATCCATACTATACTATAATATTTTTTTATGAAACTAAAAGATTTGAAATATAATTTTTTGAGTCTTCTTAAAATTATCAAAAGAAAATTTTTGAGATGCCCGAATATATATTTAAAAAAAAAAGGCAAAAAAATGAGTACTTATAAAAAAAAATTAAGACTCAAGACTGGACTCGGATTGAATCAAAATAAAGTACCTTGTCCAAATCTAAAAAATATACTAATGAGTTATGACGCCATGGTAACCAAAGCAAGAGCGCTCAAAGAACTGGCCAACAAAAACTGTACACTGCAACCTAGCTGTTTGAATAATTGGATTGCCTGTCAAAGCTCCTCTCTAAGCTCTGACTGCGCCGCCGTTTGTTACTCTTATGCCTCAGTATCTCCTTTATTTCGGCTTCCTTTTTATCTACAAAATCAATCAAGTTCTTGAAGCTGGTGGATCTGCTTGTCCTTCTTCTCCTGGCTGACTCAATTTGCTCGCTAGCCTCCTCAGCCTCTGGGATAAATTTCATATATTGACAAAACACCCTAGTGAAGAATGCAACCAGAGCAAGGAAACATGCAATCCCACATATCAGAAAGAGGCCCCAGAAGCTACTCAGAGATAGTTTGTTCGAATCAACGTCACTGAGTTGAGCAGGACAACTATACTTTGAGAGCCATTTGTCATGGATCATTTGCAAGTCGCCGTTCTCAGAGAGTTGAAGAATGGCGGTTGACAAGTCGACGGCGAGGGGAGAGTCCCTCTGGAATGCCTGGTATAAAAGACCAAACATGGAAACAATATTCAAACCTGTTCAGAATCCCTCCTAGGATATTCCATAATACCTGCTCATGGACAAGGCCGAGCTGGGCTTTCGGTCAAACACTCAAAAGCCTAATAAGCTTTTGGGTGTTGAACTTAGGCACAGGCCCATGATATATGTTGATTATGTAAAAGATTGAGTAGACTACCATAGAAATTACAACCTTTCTTCAGAGGAAATTCTACAGCTCAATCACTAGTCATTAATTTACAACAAAAACGAAATGAAAAATAGTAACAAATCTCCATCTTGTCGTGACTGTAGTTTAATTCATCTCAACACACCAAATAAGCCATCTAATCAACCAGAGACTATAGTTCTTCAGATGCAAATTGAACAGCCAGGAAAGTATTCTAAAGGTTTTCTAAATATTTGTTGGTCCCAAGAAAAATAAATATTATCTTTAAAAGGACAAAACTTAATCTAGGAATTTGCTATTAGATTTTCTATTAAAAACATAACAAGTATTAACTTTTTTTCAAAAAGAAAAGAAATCAATCATGTGCCACAAAGTTGTAAAAGATGATCAAGTCCTACAGATATTTGCTATTAGGTCCTCCTAGAAAACTCAACAAGTGGAGAAGTTTCTTTTCAAAAAAACACGTAATCTTGTGTTATAAAGTTCACATATTATATTTTATTGGAAAACCTAATAATTAACACCTAATAAACTACACCTAAGTTTTATCCTTTTTAGAGTGGGTGAGATCGAGAGATCAAATTCAATAATTAAATCATTTTATTCTTCACATCTTTCTTTGGTTTCTTTAGAGCCAATTATTCTCCATGTATCTCTTGAATACACCAACTTTTATTCATTTTTTACCAGACAATTCAAGTCACCATCTTTTGAGTAATTTGGCCTTAAGGAAGATGTTCCAGCTATTTAGTGCATTCAAAGTTGAAGAACCAGCATTAATTTTAAACTTCAACAGTGCTAATGGATAAAAAGTTTCAGCAATATAAACCATAACTAAGCAGATCAAGATACTTACAAATCCCCATCCACTTTTAGTGAACTCCTGGCCTACAGTTCTGAACTGACAATTGGTGGTGGACATTAATATCTCTATATAAGGAAGCTCATCAATAACTGCCACCACCCCTCCGTCTCGCGGACCACGTTGAAATGCATCAATATAAGCCTGCTGGTTTTTCAACGTCACGAGCCTAGATTCAGCTACATTGAGCTCATCTATCAGATATTTCCGCGCAAATGATCCATCTTGAACTCCGATAGGTTGATTACTTGAGATCAAGCTATCAAGTCCTTCAATTTGTGATGAGAGTTGTTGCACTGTGAGGATTGATGTCAAGCTAGCAGTGTAGCTTGAATTGATAATTAACACCACAAAAAGCCATATTATTAACACCAATCGCCCCAGAGTGCTCACGGTGTTTTCTCCTGCACCAGGTCAACACAGTCAAGATGTCAGAAATTTTTACCATGTACCATACAAATTAATCACAGTGGCTACAGGTATAAAATTTGCAAATAGAAAAACTGAGAATGTATGAAGTACATACTGTGTGAGAAAAACATTGTTGACAAGCTAAACCTGCAAAACAGTAACCAACTTCAGAAAAAAAATAGATATATAAATTAATTAAAAAAACTTTGAATTGATTTTAAAGTAAGCCATGCAGCCACTAAAGCTAAAAGAGATAGAAATGAGAAGGAAAGAAAATTCAAAAATTTGAAATCATAACTTCTCCTCAAGTCCTACAGATATGACAACATTTTATCTCAAGTCTGACTTGCAGTCCACCATACAACAGCAAACAATATGCTATGATAAGCAATACTAGCAAAGGCAATGTCATTGACTGAGATCAAAGAGCTATCGAAAGATCAAAACATACTAACCAAAAAATTGTCACAAGTTGTTTCCTTGGTGGACCGCGGAACTCAGGATTGAACCGGTGCTCAAGAATCCATACCACAGCTCCCACAAACAGAAAGAAGGCACCGGTGACACACCACATTTGAGCAGTGAATGGTTTGAGGAATGACCAGGGGCTAGACTTCACCTCCTTGACAGGAACAACTACAACCAACCCTGATTCCGTAAAAGGTTGAGTGAAATCCACAATCCTCGTCCTGTTTGTGACAATTGTAACATCTCCCACAACTGCATCAAAATTCTGAAAAAGAAAATAACAAGATAAACATAATTACTAGAATTTGAACCAAGCAAGATTTACTAGATATAAGATAGATCCCCTAGTCATATTCATACCACTGCCATGTCCAATCCAAACCGTGTTAGACCAAGCACTATCTTTCCTAGGGTAGGAAAGAAAATTAGTAAATTACAATAGCAATTTAGATTTATCCACTCACATTTTGTGCAACCTCATTCACAAGTGCATCGTAGTTAGGTAGTCTCTGGCCATTTCCATATAATATGTATTGTCGTGGGACAGGATAAGGCAACAGGTTTAAGGCTGCTTCAAAGACATCAATGCAATAACCTTTTACCCCTGGGGGATCCTTGTCTTTGGCAACAAATTCCATGTAGCTTATTCGGTTTGGCACTGCTATTCGCAGAGGCTTTCCATTGTTGGGGAACACCCATCCCTTTGGTCTTGTTGTAGTCTCTCCAGGCCATATCACACCATAAAGATGTTGATTGCTAGTTGAAGTGTTAGGTGGCTTTGTATATAAAATTTCAGGAGCCACAACTGACAGACCTGAGTAATTAGACCAATAACCTATTCTACGGGCAGATCCACCAATGTTTAGAATATCATATGCCGGATGGATTAAATTCTTCTCTGCATCAAACTGAAATTGACCACTCAGACCAGTGAAGTTCATTCTCAGGATTGTCTGGAGAAACTGTGGGCCAGCATCAAAAGTACGAAGTGATACTAAATGCAACATGCTTCCATTTGCGTCCTGCAATCTAGGGTCACTAGAGAAAGATATATTTCCACCATCATTAAGAAAAGCATCAAGAGCACGGGCTGCTAACCAAACTGAGTCATACGCATATAGTGCATAAGAATTGAAGCTTGCAGTCTCCTTGTCTTTAAGGTTTTTCAACCTAGAGATAAACCTCCTCTTCAGATCAGTGTCAGGTGTATGATGGCGTAAAGCAATAACCCCTTGTAAGACATTCATTGTGTCAGGGACGACTGGATCTGATGCATCCAACACAGAAGGAAGCCAATCTGTGGCAATCCAGACATAGCCACTGCCCATCATCCCTAGCTTCTTTGCAGTAGAAAAAATTGTCAAACCAGAATCAGGGTTAACATGGAGAACATAGACCCGTGATTCCATTAAGTTTACCCCATTTAACAAGTCACTTATTTTACTTATAGGGTCTCCAGGAGTAAAGGCAGCCTTATAAGAGATCTTGGCACGCTTCTTTGCCAAGGCATCACCCAGTGCAGATATTCCACTTCTTCCATTATCATCATCTACAAAGATGGCAATTACCTCCCTCCATCCATAATAGTCAATCAAGTCTGCAATTGCATTCATCTGAAAATAGTCATTCCGGGTAGTGCGAATAAAATAGGGGTACTGCAGAGAAGAAAGAGTAGGATCAGTTGCCCCAAATGACAGAAGAGGTACATGGAGTTCATTAACAACATGGGAGATAACATGAGCTATTCCAGATGACTGCGGACCAACAGCAGCAACCACGTCATTCTCCATCAACTGCAGAGCTACATGATCAGGAAACTCATCAAGCTTGCTTACTTCTCTTTCCACACATAACATACACAGAAGATAGTAGGAGAAAATATAAATATAATCCAGATTAATTCATCCCTCAGATAAAACATGTCAGCAATCAAAAGTTGCCTAAAATGTCATTGATGAACTGAAATCTGTTCAAAATCAAGTTTGGTTCACTAAATGATCCTCTACGTATTCAGATAGCAGCACAAATAGGGTAACCTTTATGCATAATCTGCTACATTTCAAACTCAGCTAAGTTATACTGATATCAAATAAGAATTATCAGACATTCCACATGCAAAACTTATGCAGCAAACTTTGATGCAAAGTTATCCTACAAGAAACTGAATGGTACTCTTAATACGAAAGCCATAGCTCTTGACATTGTAATTGAAAAGCCACAAGAAAGAACCTGAATATATTTGCAGACTATATCCAATATGCACAATTTCTAATTATATGAAGACAATAAACTTAGAAAGAAGATTAATAAGAACTACCAATTAACTTATACTTAATAAATAGTACACAAGTTAACTTTTTAAAGAATTATTTTCCTCCAGAACCCTTGTTTCTAGTAATTATCAATTATGATGTCAAATATAACCAGTCTTCAATTGACCAAAGAAAAGCAAATTCTAGCTTCTATATCTGAGTTTGGCTTATACCTTCCACTGTTCCAAGAAAACCACTGCAGTTTGTATCATGTAAAATAACTTCCATTTTAATACCAGGAAGAATGCTCGTATCGTTATTAACATCATCAACGGCAGCTAAAATTGCGGGTTTAGCTGATTTTCCAATGACCGAATTGAAAGTAAACAATGCTCCAATTCTCACAACACTTGGTCTTGAAGGGACCTTAGTATTATTTGCAATGATATTTCCAGTCCTACCCACTACTTCTGGGGTAATCCACAAGCAGAAAACCAAGAGGAATAGTGTCCTAGCCATAACCATGAGGCCTTGCCCTTGTAATCAAGAGGGGCTTGGCTTGCTGGAAAAAGCTCGAAAATCCTGCAATTTGCTGTTTCGATTCTTCAGTATTATACCAGCGCCAGTACTGGAGAACAAAGCACCTGTGAAATGTCAACCACTTCAGGAGCACAATGACGAACAACCAAAAACAAGAATCATTGTAGTAGGAAGACGAGAAATATAACCAAACAACAGTATTTTGTTCGGTATTAACTAAAAACCCAGGAGTTCAAAGATTCATAATAACTCATTGAGGCAGAAAACTAGATTCGGCACTACCTTTGGATGAGAAGTTTGGAATTTCAGATTTTTAAAATTGATACCAAGTTACCCAAAGTAACAAACTATGGTATGAACATATCCATACTTTTGCTTTCAATATTCTCATAGTCTACCAGCATATATAGCCAATCAAGCTCAGATATTCTAAAGAGGGAACTTTGAACTATATATTAAATAAGTTCGTGAAGCCCCACATGGCTAATTTAACAATACATAGAAAAACAAGCGAAACCTCAAGAACAAGTCAGGTGAAGGAAAGTGAGTATCTGAGCGTACCTCAAAGCCAAACACTGATAGAGAAGCTTGGAAAAGTTTTGAATT
This sequence comes from Delonix regia, assembly GCA_037074485.1. Classification (NCBI taxonomy): domain Eukaryota; kingdom Viridiplantae; phylum Streptophyta; class Magnoliopsida; order Fabales; family Fabaceae; genus Delonix; species Delonix regia. Next base: position 8,272,609 of record CM073455.1, read on the forward strand.
CTCCTATCCTCTATCCATGTGATTGAATGTTCGAACAACTCAGAGAACCAGCCAAAAAGCGAAGTTACAGTGTTGAAAGCTCAAGAAAAGAATCATTCAATCGCTTTCTAGCAGCCCACCACCAAGTTCCACAGCTTTTGAGCAAAAACGAGATATTTACAGATTTTACAGACAGAAAAATTGGAGAGTATTTTTAAATGATGATAACGTCTGCAATGGACAGAACAGTTATTAGTGACAACTGACAACATAAATAGAAATGAGGCAAAGGAATGAGAAAGACATACTGGGATTTGCTATTGGTGTGTGCGAGAGATCGCACCCAACATTTTATACTGTTCAATTCTTCCCCAACCAGAAGAAGAAAGCGCAGAGAGCCTCTGTTTCTGCATTTTGCGTAGGATTTTTAGTTCTTATAACGAAAAATTCTCAAATAGGACAGGAGTTGTTAAAGTCAATTATTGGAAATGTGTAAAGGACTTGAAATTTCAAACAAGAAATTTACATTCTATTTTTTATATATTTATATAAAGTTTGTTTAATTAATTAATGATATATAAATAATTTTTTAAAAGTTGAGAGTTAATAGTATTAATAAAAAAGAGAATAAAGTATTTTTTTAAATATTATTAATTAATTTAAAAAATTGATATAAATATATGAAAAATAATATATAAATTTTTTTATTTTAAAAATAATAAAATATATTTATGAATCAATGAATAAGCAAATTAAATTCTTTGTGGACCCATGTGGGCCCCCTCTTAAGTGTGGAACATGTGGGATTCACTTTATAGCGATGCCCTGTGATGAAACGCGGTGGATTTTCATAAATTTTAAAATTAAACCTGCCTTCTGAAAATTGATTCATAAAAATTAATATTATAAGTAATTAATTAATATAATTTCTTTATACTGTGGAAAAATAAAGTGATACAATTTACGTGATTAATTTAATTTAAATAATACATAATTAATTATAAATTAATATATTAATTTTCTAAAATTGTTTTAAAAAAAAAAAAGTAGTCCCTTCAATCTAACAAAATCATAAGGAACATACGCATGTGAATGCTGTAAAGTCTGGAACATGTTGGATTTATATGAGTACTACCCTGCGATGGTACGGAATTTTATAAATTTTAAAGTTTGAACTTATTTGTTGAGATTAATTCATAAGTATTATTAGTGTACATCATTAATCGATATAATTTTTGAATGTGAAAAAATATCTTTTAGGTTTAGTAGTAAATTTCACCTGTCATACAATAATACTACATATCATTGTTCTATTTATATTAGACTTCACTTATGTATGTCACTGTAAATAATATATTATTGTGAAAAATATCAATCAAAGTGACATGATTTACATGACTAATCTAATTAAGATATTATTATATATCATTAATGTGTAAATTAAAAAATGTAAAAATAATTGGCCCTCCAATTTAGCAAAATCAAAAGGAACAAACGCAAGTGAATCCCTTGTGTTAAAGTATGGAACATGTGGGATTCACTATATAAGATGGTGCGATGCATAATTTTATAAATTTAATTTAAAGAAATAATATTATGCTTTATTAACAAATATAATTTTCAAACGCTATAATTTTTTAGTAGACTCCGCCTATGGAAAAAATAAAACCATGTGTTATTGTTGTTCCACACATGCATACCAATCCGAATAACAAAAGAATACAACAAAATTAAATCAATGTGATATAATTAATTATATGGTTTATCCAAATGAAGTATTATAGAGCAATAATTGTAATATAGCATATCAATGTTCTTAACTAAGAAATTGAAAAGAAATAATCCCTTCAATCCCGCAATATTAAATAGTCCCTTCATATGTGTAATTTGTAGTTATTAGTTTGAATTTGGTATCTAAAAGGAAAGTCTTGAGTTAAACTTATGTAATGAAAGAAAACAATGAATCTCTTGTGGGCTCCAACATCTTCAATATATATAGTGAAATAAATCAACTCATCAATGTTTGGATAATAATGCTAGATCAATTATAATTTGTTAATTAGCATGAAGATAAGTAAGTATTAATTAATTAGTAAATTGATTAATAGGTCTATAATATTAAATAATCAGTTTATGTCTAATAATTTTTTAAGAGAAAAATATCAAACTCTCACTTTTATACTTTGTGACAATTTGATCTTTATAAATTACCGTGACGAATCAGTCATTTAGAAATTATTTTTTATACAAAATCAGTCATTCAATAATCTAAACAAAAGGACTAATTTTGTACAAATTTGAATTTATAAAGAACTGGTTTGTACAAATTTAAATTTATAAAGAACTGACTTACTACAATTAGCTTGTGATGGATCAAATTGTCACAAAGTACAAAATTAAAACACTAATTTTATATTTTTCTCAATTTTTTGAAATAAATTGCTTTGTAGGAATAGGTAGCTTATAATAAATTAGTAGAAGTTTATTCTTATATATAATTATATATATGTGTATATATATATATATATATATCTTAATTATATTCTTTTGAAGGAAATATGTAGGGCTACCAAAACAATATAAATCAAGTGATAATACCATGGATTTGAAAGTGTATTCATATTAGTAATGATATAATAATTATTATATATAAAATAATAGTTTATTGAATATTTCATATGTTCAATAGCTTAATTGATTCAATAATTAATAATTTTGGGTCAATTCAATTTTTTTAATTACTATCAATACTGTAATTAATCTCAAATAAAATGTTATTTTATATTTAATAGTTATTATATCTTACATAGTGTTTTTTAATTCACATATATATATATATATATATATATATAGATAATATGAAATAATGTTTTCATGTTATCCTATATTAATTTTTTTTATAAAAGAAAAAAGCTTTACTCAAATATATTTAGTACTTAAATCATTTGATGTATTTATTTACTGATATAAAATTTGAATAATTATAAAAAATTAAGTTCAGATTCTTACTCTACCTGAAGAAGAAAACCCTAGCTCCTATATTCTCTATTATAGGCAACTACCCCACGTCAATGTGAGTCAACAAGAGGCAGAAGCTAACAAAATGACACCATCCCAGTGAGTACCTTCTTTATTTGCATGAAAATGATATAAAACGAAGTTGGTGTCTTCTTTCACAATAGTTTCTTTCTTTATGGTTTCCTTTTCAATGAAAATCATTTTATCGTTTCTGATAATGTATATCAACATCACAATTAATGATATATGCCGTCTATGGTAAATGGATCACTTCTAGTTATTAAAAAATCTTGGGGGAATAAAAAAATAATATTTTTATTAATTTAATATTAATAAAATATATATTTTTTATTTTTCTACAATAACAAAAGAAAATCCAAACTCCCGTGTATAATGGGCATATAAGACTACTTTCAACAAATATTAATGATCATATAATAATATTTAAAGAAAAGTGTTTTTTGATGTGTGTGTGTGTGAATATGTCTATCCCTGATCTCGCTAACCTCAAGGAGATGAGATTTATTTAATTGAGAGACATTTTTGTATATAAATTTAAAAAGAGAGATATGATTTCAATAAAAACTATTGTTTTAGCCCATGTTTTTAAAAAATAAAATTGATTGGATGTAGGAAGGCAAAGTCAAATATCAAAACTGTATATGTACTCACATGTCATTTAATGCAGGCAAATATCAAATAATGAAGAAAAATATAACATGGAAAAACAAGATATTCACCGTTGACTAAAACATTGTGTTTTCCTTTCGTAAAGTTTAGATAAATTCTTTTTATAATTATAAAATTAGTTATATTGATAGAATTATTATATAATACATTAATAAAAGCCATATGTAATGACGTAACATACTTCATAGATTATATATTAACTAAAAATAACTTGTTTCATTCATATTTTAATCTTATTATTCTTTGATTTTATTGATAAACTTAATTTTTTTTTGAAATTTTTTATATACTCCCTCTATTTTTTATTTTTTAGTAATTTACATAAACAAATTAGTTTATAACTTTTTTAACTCATATTTGTATTTTTTTTCAATGACTCAATAACTTTTTAATTTTAATTTTATTTTTAATTTATAAATTAATATTTTGTAGGGTTACTAAAAAATAAAAAGTAAAAAGAATAAATTAAAAATATTTTAAAAATTTTTGGGTTCATAACTAAAATTTAAAAATATTGAAATCAAAATATAAATTCAAAAAATCATTTTAAGTTTGCATATAATTAATTAACATATTTTAGCATCTAATTGTCACATATTTGATATTTAATATATTATATAATGATTGCATTAATATAACTAATTTTATAATTATATCAAAAATCGCTACTAAAGTTTATTATTTTCATTCATTAAATTAACAATTATATTTTTAGAATTTTCATAAATATTTATTGGATGGGAACCTAGCACCCTCCAACTTCACACAACGAATTATTGGATCACAACCAATGTAATGTGTGTTTAACGCCATGTGTCTATATTGTTTGTGACTTTATGCTTATCTTCAGCCATAGAAAATACATTCAGTGAAGAACATCAATTGCTTTGATAAATTAAAATATTTAGGTGCCAAAAAATGACATAAAATTGATTGGTATAACAGTATGAAAGGACATAAATTGAAGCCGCCTATCTTTGAAAGATATGGTTAATATCTATGATACATATGATAATATGATATGAACAACTGAACAATTTATGAATATCATCATAGAATCTTTTGTGAATTTGTTTAAAAATTTATTTTTATTTTACGAACAATAACTAAAATGGAAAAAATAATGATCACAAGTAATTTATGTGACATTTCATTTTATTCATGATTTTTTTATTCAGCTTCCAGATAATAAAATGTGCTAATCTTATTATTTCACACCTTGAAATTATATTTAATTCTATTATTTTATAAACTCTCAATTATTGTCTTATTTGACATTTCAACCATTTTTTTTCTATAATAGAGTATCTTTTCTTTTTTCTTTTTGTTTACTTTAATTTTGTCTCGTTAGTGGGACATCTTTTCTCTTCTTTTTACTTTAATTTTATGTTGTCTTTTCATTTCTTTTTTCTTCTGTCTTTATGATTTTAAAAAATTTTATTTTATTTTATTTTAATACATGCAAAACTTTTTTTGAATTCCATGCAGATATAGTAAAGGACCTACCGGTAGAAAATATATATAAAAGAAAGATTGTTTTATATTTACTAATTTTTTTTTTTCTATCCTCCCACTCATAATACTAGCCAGTTCATATAATATAGAGTATGCGTTTGGTATAAAGATTTTTATTATCACGAAGTATAGTTATTTAGTCAATTTATTTTAAATTCTAATATCATAAAAAAATTATGTTACATTTGGTTTTAATTGGGATTTTTATGCTCCCTCTATATAATGTAAGATGAGAGTGTTTTGTCTCTTTGTACAATGTAATTCTGTTTGTTAGTTTTTATAACAACTTTATTCGTAAGAAGTTATCAAAATAATCAAACATAAGTTGATTAAAAAAATTATTTATTCTCATTAATAAGGCTAATCTCTTTGGGTCGTGTAAAATTTTTTTCAAGCTGAGTGCTACTGATATTCCTAGGATGTTTATAAGAGGGGTTATGCTTTGAAATTACGTTGTCTTTTGTTCTTCCTTTGCTCTATGTGCATGTTAATATAATCAAGTACAATATTTTGTAAGCCAAAAAAATAAAATTGAATTGGTGTAAAAGCATAGACCTTTTTCTTTTGTCCTTTTTGTCCTACATGCTATACAAGTACAAGAATTTACATTATTTACAACTATACTGAGACAACATTGTACGAGCTTCGTAGATTGTTCATACCACTACAGAATTATCTGTTCAAGCGTTTTTACAACAAAACCATTATCAACTCACATGCTGCTGCTTGAGCTGGGGTTGTCATGTTGAGTGAACATTTTCTTGATGGCCTCTTCCTTCTCATCAAAGAAGTTAAAAAAGCTATACACAGTATGAGAACAATGGCTACTCGATGGCTCTGAGAACGAAGACGAAGAATTTTGCTTTTGCTTATTATAGCGACCATATTGGCAAATTGTTCTGAGCAGAAATACCAGAAGGGCAGAAAGAGAGACCACAGAACATGAGACATATAGACCCCAGAAGCTACTCAGGTGAAGCCGGTTAAGCTCAGAGCTGCTTCTTCTTTCTTCAGGGCAACCCATCTTGCAGAGCCACTTCTCATGTATCTTCTGAAGCTCTCCATTCTCAGCAAGTTTCAGGATTGCCGTAGACATATCAATAGCAAGAGGAGACTCTTTTTGAAAAGCCTGATATTGTGGCAAGAAATATGTCACTAAATGCCACATACAGAAAGTTTATAGTGTTTAAACTTTTTCCAGAGCATTAAACTTCCGAGAGATTCTTAGGTAGATTTTATCTACCAATAGAAATACGCACTAGGCAAAAGTAAATCTCATTAAAGATTGTGTTTGACATGCTAACATGTCTATTTGTGATGATTTTTCATTTATCTTTAGTAAACTAGATATACTTCTCATTGCTTTCACTTTCTACTGTCACTGTTGTGAATAACTTTTACCATATTAATTCATGTAAGGCATTTAACTATATAAGCTAATAAGTAAGCACTGAATTTCCAGTCAGATGGCTACTTACAAATCCCCAAGTGCTTCTGGTAAATGGCTGCCCAATTATACCAAACTCAGTTTGTGATGACAGAAACAACTCCACATATGGAAGCTCATCGATGATAGCTGCAACCCCACCACCAAATGGCCCTTGCCGCAGAGCTCTTGCATATTCTTCAGGTGAACCCAAAGGAACAAGTCTTGATTTGGGTATGAAAAGGCTATCTTTTAGATAGCTGTAAGCAAATGAACCTGCTTGGAATCCTATAGGCCAATTACTCGCAATCAAACTATCAATTCCTGTGATGGGTGATGAAAGCTGTTCCACGGTAAGAATCGAAGTCAAGTTTGCTGTGTAGCTAGATGTGATCACCATCAATAGGAAAAGCCATGTTATCATCACCACTCTACCAAGTGTGCTTACTGTCTTCTCCTCTGATTTTGATGACAAAGTGAAAGAGTTTATTAACTTGTTGAAATGTGATACAACACCTCCATTAAGGACTTATTTTCGAAGAAAATACAAGAACATAAGAGGAAAAGCTGAAGGAGAATAGTTACTATAATTTTGTCAATTATTGTTGTGTCAATTTTTTTTTAGGTCTATCAGTGTTAGTTTTTTATTTCTGTCAATTATGATATTATGGCAGTAGTGGTAATAGTGGTGTCAGCAGTAGTGGTGTCAGTTAATATGTTAATGGCAGTAGTAGTGGACAGTTATGTGGTGTCAGTTAATATGTTAATGGCAGTAGTAGTGGGGCAGTTATATTGTCAGTTTCTAAGGGTAGTTTCTGTCTAAGGAGTATATATATATGTATCTATGCTTTCATTTGGGCAGAGAGATCTTTCAGTAAATTATTCTAGAGATTTGTCCACTCCATATAGGACTTGAGAGTTTTCAGATTCTGGCTCTCACTTTTCTTCTTATTTTTCAATCTAATCCTTATCTAGAAAAAAGCAATTCACTGGTTTATACCATTTTGGTATCAGAGCCATTTTGATTCGGCCATGGTCACTACCCGCTCCTCTTCCTCCACTGACCCCTCTCAACCCACCCAGCCTTCCTCTCAAACCAGTCATCCACCCATCATCGCACCGACCACCAACCCCGCCTCTACTGAGAATGTCATCCTCCAACAACTGTCATATCTAACCTCACAAATGGAAGCCATGGATGTTGTCCTAAAAAACCAAACAACAACACCAGCAATAGCTATTGACTAGAAGCGCAAGACTCCTGAATTTCCAGTTGGATTGCAAGCTACGGCCCAACCTTCCTAGGCAGAGGAGATTAATAATGATGCTGAATTACCTTGGTGGTTCAAGAATCCTTCCCGGAGACCCCACACTAAAATGGAATTTCCTCGTTTTGAAGGAGGAGATCCTCGAGGTTGGATTCTTAAGGCCGAAAAATATTTTTGGTATTATCAGACTCCGGAGGAACTTAAAGTTAATAGTGCTGCAATGTATCTGGAGGGTGACGCCTTGGATCTGTTTGCATGGATGAATAGTGAGCGTACTCTTCTGTATTGGGAGGAGCTGGTTAAGGCATTACAGGAGAATTATGGTCCAGCAGAATTTTCAAATCCTGATGAGTACCTCTGTGCAGTTAAATAGACCGGAACTGTCCTTGAATATCGTCAGAATTTTGCTAAACGTGCAGCCAGGGTTAAGAATTGGCCAGAGCATTGTCTATTAGGGGTCTTTCTAAATGGGCTTCGAGAGGATTTAAAAGCTGATGTACGAATCCATAAGCCTAGGACTGTGTACAAGGCTATGAGCCTAGCATTAGAGTATAAACAGAAAGTTTCTTTAAATCGTGGCCCCAGATCTACTACCTGGTCCAATACCTCTAAACCTACTGCATTTTCAACCACTTCCTCACGTGAAAACACCCAACCCAATAACCAGTTCACCCAACGTCTATCTCAGCCTAATTCTTCTAACCGAAATTTAACCTCTAAACCTTGGGACCAAGAGAGACAGCAACATATTGCTAAAGGACTTTGTTTTAGGTGCAATGAAAAATTTTCCAGGCCATCGATGTAAATCTGCTACCTTAACACTGATGGAAATGGCAGAAGATGAATCACAAAATGATATTGTTGGCGAAACTGTTGAGGATGAATTAAGTGATGAGATGACTGAAATCTCCTATCATGCCATCTTAGGCAACTCGAACAGCACCACTATGAAGTTACAAGGTGTCCTAGGTGGGAGACAGGTCTTAATATTAGTAGACAGTGGCTCAACACATAATTTTGTGTCTACTCAACTTGTGGAACAATTAAAGTTGCCTGTTGAAAAGACTCCAGCCTTTGGAGTCCAGATAGGGAATGGCGAAATTATTTGCTGCAATGGCATTTGCCTTAACTTATCAGTCCAACTCCCAAATCTCACAATTATCCAAGATTATTACCCATTTTCATTAGCAACAGCAGATTTAGTTCTGAGGATTAAATGGCTAGCCTCCTTGAACACAGTGGAAGCAAATTGGAGTGAGATGTTCTTAATATTCCAATTGAATGGCAGAAAATATAAGCTCCAAGGCATCCCTCCTAAATCTGAGGTAGCGGCTAGCTTCCATTTTATGTCCAGAGAAATCATATCTCCAGGTAACTTTGTTCCTCCTGATATACAATCATTGCTTCACCACTTTGAAGTCATATTTGAGGAACCCATTGCCCTACCTCCATACCGCCATCATTACCACTCCATTCCCCTCCTTCCCAATTCCAAACCTCCAAATATTCGACTATATAGATATCCTTACTCACAAAAAACAGAAATTGAAAACCAAGTGATTGAACTACTCAAATCTGGTTTTATACAACCCAGTACTAGTCCCTATGCCAGCCCCGTCCTCTTGGTTAAAAAGAAAGACAATTACTGGAGGATGTGTGTTGACTATCGTAAGCTTAATCAAATCACTATTCCAGACAAATACCCAATCCCCAACATTGATGAGTTACTGGATGAATTGCATGGTGCAGTAATTTTTTCTAAAATTGATTTACGTTCTGGTTACCATCAAATCAGAGTAAATCCGTCAGATATCCATAAGACTGCATTTAGAACACACTCTGGACATTATGAGTATGTTGTTATGCCTTTTGGGCTTACTAATGCTCCCTCTACTTTTCAGGCAGCCATGAATGACTTATTTCGCCCTCATTTGAGAAAATTTATTTTGGTGTTTTTGCATGATATATTGGTTTATAGCTCTTCTTTGGAAAATCACCTAACTCATTTACAAACTGTTCTCACTCTTCTTAAGGAGGATCAATACTATGCCAAATTCTCTAAGTGCTCTTTTGGTCAGACCAAAATCTCTTTTTTAGGTCATTTCGTAACAGCCAAAGGTGTGGAGGTAGATTCTGAAAAAATTGAGGCAATAGTTAAGTGGCCAATCCCTTCCAATGTTAAGGAATTAAGGGGATTTCTTGGCTTGACTGGTTACTATCGCAAATTTGTGAAGGATTATGGATTTTTGGCAAGACCCCTCACTACACTCACCAAAAAGAATGCATTTCACTGGTCTTCTGCTGCAGAATCAGCTTTTGTTCAACTTAAAAGGGCATTCACATTAGTCCCTGTCCTTAGGCTCCCAGATTTCTCAAAACCTTTCACAGTGGAATGTGATGCTTCCTCTGAGGGAGTTGGATGGATTCTTCTTCAGGATGAACATCCTATTGCATATTTTAGTAAGGGGTTCTCTTTTTCAAACATATTTAAGTCTACCTATGAACGGGAATTGCTTGCATTGGTTCTCTCATTACAGAAATGGCGTCATTACCTCCTTGGCCACCATTTCTATGTTCAAACAGATCATCATAGCCTCAAGTACCTATTAGAACAACGCCTTACTACCAATGAGCAGCAACGACTCCTCTTGAAGTTGCTCCCTTATGATTTTACTATCATTTATAGGGGGGACAAAGAAAATATAGGAGTTGATGCCTTGTCAAGGCACCCACAGCATGCTGACTTTGTGGCTCTAGCCATTCCAGTGTCTTTGGATTTTTCTAATTGGTATGAAGCATTACTCAAAGATCCTTACACATATGATCTGATGGCACAAATACAGAAAAATCCTTCAAGTGCTTCTAACTTTCAATTAGTGGATCAAAAGCTATATTACAAGGATAGATTGGTGGTGCCTAATAATCATACGCTTCGCCAAACTCTTCTTTCAGAATCACATGATTCTATGACAGCTAGACATGGCAGGTATTTAAAGACTTTGAAGCGTTTATCATCTTTTTTTTTCTGGCCTAAAATGAAGCATGATGTTAAGTACTATGTTCAGAACTGCCTTATTTGTCAAAAAGCCAAATACGAAGCATTGGCTCCTGCTGGACTCTTGCAGCCATTACCAATTCCTTAAAGAATATGGGAAGATATCTCAATGCATTTTATTAAAGGGTTGCCTAAATCTGGAAAATATGACACTGTTCTTGTAGTGGTGGATCGATTGAGTAAGTATGTCCATTTTCTTCCCCTTTGTCATCCATATACTGCCAAAACTGTTGCTGAAGTGTTTTGCAGAGACATAGTTCGCCTACATGGCATTCCTAGATCCATAATTTCAGACAGGGATGTGGTTTTCCTAAGTGCTTTTTGGCAGGAGCTTTTTCGCCTTAGTAACACTAAATTAAAGATGAGTACAACATATCATCCTCAAATGGATGGCCAAACTGAAGTGGTCAACCGTTGCCTTGAAACTTACTTGCGGTGTTTTGCCCAAGAGCAACCTAAGAAGTGGAGCCATTATTTATCTTGGGCTGAATACTCCTTTGATACTGGGTTTCATTCTTCTATGGGTACTACTCCTTTTAAAGCGGTTTATGGTAGAGATCCACCTGCCATCACTCCTTTTGTCCGTGGTGAAACCAGATTGGCAGATCTTGAAGATCAATTGGTTGCTAGAGATGAAATGTTGAAGCTCCTTCAAGGACATTTATTAAAAGCCCAAACTAGAATGAAACAGCAAGCCGATGCACATCGCCGTGATATCACTTTTCAAGTTAGTGATTCTGTTCTCCTTCGAGTCCAACCTTATCGGCAGCAATCTCTTGCTTGACGGAAATTTGAGAAACTCTCCCCACGTTTCTTTGGGCCTTATAAAGTACTTCGGAGAGTAGGACCAATGGCTTATGAACTACAACTTCCTCCTACAGCTCGGATTCATCCAGTATTTCATATTTCTATACTACGTCCAGCCCTTGGCTAGGAAATTCCTACTCCACCAGCACCACTGCCAATTAATGAAGATTGGGAACTTCTTTTGCAACCAGAGAAAGTGCTTACTCATCGCTGGCTTGATTCCTACAATCCAAAACAACTAGAGCTCTTGATACAGTGGAAGGACCGTCCCTTGGAAGAAGCCAGTTGGGAGCAATATGATCTCATTGCTGCCCAATTTCCCTCTTTCCGCCTTGAGGACAAGACAGCTTTCCCAGGGGGGAGTAATGATACAACACCTCCATTAAGGACTTATTTTCGAAGAAAATACAAGAACATAAGAGGAAAAGCTGAAGGAGAATAGCTACTATAATTTTGTCAATTATTGTTGTGTCAATTTTTTTTTAGGTCTGTCAGTGTTAGTTTTTTATTTCTGTCAATTATGATATTATGGCAGTAGTGGTAGTAGTGGTGTCGGCAGTAGTGGTGTTAGTTAATATGTTAATGGCAATAGTAGTGGGAGTTATGTGGTGTCAGTTAATATGTTAATGGCAGTAGTAGTGGGGCAGTTATATTGTCAGTTTCTAAGGGTAGTTTCTGTCTAAGGAGTATATATATATGTATCTATACTTTCATTTGGGCAGAGAGATTTTTCAGTAAATTATTCTAGAGATTTGTCTACTCTATATAGGACTTGAGAGTTTTCAGATTCTAGCTCTCACTTTTCTTCTTATTTTTCAATCTAATCCTTATCTAAAAAAAATGCAATTCACTGGTTCATACCAAAATGTGTAATGCCCATTTTACCACTATAAAACAAGGTCATTGAGAAGTTCAGAGGTATTATTCTATTCCCCTTGTAGATTTTACATGGCAACTGAATCATTCAAATGGATATTAAGAGGAATATGCAGGACTGACACTGACCGGTTCAAAAAGCATTCAGAAGGGAAAGAAAGAAAACTCTCACTCAATCGAATTTATAGACAGAACACTAAGATGACCACGAGGAGGAAAAAAAAAAAGGAAACTAGTAGACAATAGAGGCAAAGATTTGCTTACGATTTGTCTTGAACAATGTTGAGAGGCTAAACCTGCAAAACAAATAGCATGAAGTTAGAATCCAAATCGCAAGATAAAAAATGGAACATTAAAAGGTAATTAACTGAAATTTCAAAGGCTTACATAATCATTCTTGCAAGTTGTCTTCTGAAAGGACCTCGGAAATCGTCATTGACTCGGTGCTCGAGAATCCATATAACCACTCCAACCACTACAAATGAAGCTGCGGTGGCACACCACATATCTGATGTGAATGGTTTAAGAAACACCCAAGCACTTGACTTTGCAGTTTTTATTGGAGCAAGTATGACAAGGCTAGTTGTTGCAAAAGGCTGAGAAAAATCCGCAACTCTTGCTCTGTTTGTCACTATTGCAATATCTCCAACAACTGCATCATATACCTGAACCAAGAATGCAGAAGAAGAGGTAATTTTAGACTTGATTATAGAGACCATTATGATATTAGAAAACAGAACATGAACGAACCAATACGAGATTTTATTCTTTTGTCACTTTGGGTCTTACTTACGTTGTCAGCAACCATTTTCACAAGTGCGTCATAATTGGGATTTGATAGACCATTCCCAAAAGGCTTAAATTCATAAGGAACATCATATGGTATGAATTCCAGTGCTTTCTTAAAGACATCAATGCAGTATCCTTGAATTTCATGAGTTTCAGGCAATTCAGTGACAAATTCAACGAAGCTTGATCTCTTGGGCACTCCAATTCTCAGTGGTCTTGCATTGGAGGCAATTAGCCAGCCACGTGGTCTTTCTTTCTTTCCACCTGGCCAAGTTATATGTCTAAGCTTCTGGTCTTGGTTAAAACTGCCATGTTCTTTCTCTTTAAGGTTTTCAGGAGGTACAATTGACAATCCTGAATAACTAGACCAATAACCAACCCTTGTAATTTCCATGTGATTGACATTTATAACATCATAGCCACTACCTATGATGTTCCTGTCTGAATTAAAACTAAGTTGACCACTCACACCAGTAAAATTTGACTGTAGTAATACGTCTACAAGATAAGATCCACCAGTGAAGACTTTGAGCTTGTCAAGTTGAATATTAGCCGCTCCTGTTTGATTTTTATAGCTCTCATTGGGAGAAAATGAAATATTTTTGTGTACTTTAATAAACTTATCAATCGAACTTGCAGCTGTCCAGATTGTATCATAAGCATAATATCCATAAGCATTCAAGCCACTACTTACTTCACCTTCTTTCTGCATTTTCACCCATTTAGAAACAAAAGCTCTCTTTTCGGTGGAATCTGGAATGTGTGGTCTAAGCCCAACCACTCCTTGAAGGAAACTAAGAGAGGTATATTTATTTACAGGGGAGAATGAGGCTAAGGTAGTAGAGAGCCAATCTGTAGCAAGCCATACATAGTCATTCGCCATCATTTCAAGTTTTTGGGCTATGGTGAAAATTCTCAATCTTGGATCCATGTTAACGTGAACAACATAGACTCGAGGACCAAGCAATCTGGATTGATTGAGCAGGAGATTGACTTCATTCTCTTCAAAATCAACACTCAAGGGTAATTTATGAGCACTTTTTAAATTCCTTTTCACAAGTTCATTATCCAAAGCAGATATTCCATTTCTTCCATGATCATCATCCAAGAAGACAGCAATCACCTCCTTCCATTCATGAAAATCAATTAGATCAGCCATTGCAGACATTTGGATAGAGTCACTTTGCACAGTTCGGAAAAAGTAAGGGAACTGAAGTGAGGAAAGGGTTGGATCAGTGGCAGCATATGAAATAAGAGGCACTTGGAGACCATTAGCAATTTGAGAAATCATATGAGCTATTGAAGATGACTGTGGACCTATTATGGCTGCAACCCCTTTATTAAGTGCCCGGAAAGCTGTAGTATAAGAAAAAAAAAAAAAATAGAAGGTTCAATTCAGATTCTTTCCGATGGTGAATGTTCATAAAGTGATGCTAAGTTTGAGACTAAACTGTTGATTACCGAGTGACTGTGCTTGAACTTAATATGCAGAATAAAATTTGACCAAACAGAATATAAAACATTTGGTAATCATTCATTAGTACCTCCGATTAATCCCAAGAAGACGTTGCAACTTGCATCCTCCATTATCAACTCCAGCTTCGTCCCATTGAGGATTCTGGGGTCTGCATTGACGTCAGAAACTGCCAATTCCATAGCCGCCTTTGCAGCTTTACCTATGACCGAATCAAAAGTGAAAACTGCTGCAATGTTTACAGAAGCAGGCCTTTGGCAGAGAGCAATCCCACTCAAGAATGCCCATATTGATATCCAAGTTACTAAGGCTAAAGTAATGAGCTTTTTCATACTTGAATAAATCTTCAATTCACCTCACCCTAAAAACCCAAGCTTGTCCAAACCCACTGTTCCTAAGTTTCAAAATCTAGGTCACATGGGGAAAAAGATTACATTTTGTTAAATACCCAGATAGCAGTATCCCTAAAAAAATAACACCTGAAAATGGGTCAGCAACCCAGTTGCCAGTTCTTTCAAGAGCAAGCAGAGAAACTGAGACGCTAAGGAAACTCAAGCAATTCTGTTAGATATCAAAAGAGGCACCTAATACGTGGAAAAATGGGACCCAAAGAATGAACTGTCTGGTGAGAAGAGTAAATGCAAGCATGATGTGTCCCTTTTGACTAAAAAATGTGTGGAAAACAAGACCATTGTATGAAATTATAGCGGAAGAGAAATATTACAGGAACTGAGCATCATTACCAAGTCCTAGTAGTCTGAACAGATAACTATGGGACAAAGAAAAAAAGTTCTAAATTCATTTAGCTTTTGGAAACACAGAAATCCATTTAGTATATTCCAACTAGCACAAACTGAAAGACCCAAGTAAGCCGCCAAACGATGCAGCAAAACTTAAACCACGAGAAACTCACATGTACTTATGAGTCTTTGAGTATCAATGGAGATTGGAAGCATATTTTAGAATCAATCAACGTTGATTCGTATTAGACCCCACATACCAGGCTAGTGGATTCTGAGCAAGTATTTCTAGTCAGCGACCTGCTCTCCAAGATTAGTCTTTTTGGAATCTGAAAGACACGACATTTGGCCAATTGTAGAACATAATACAGAGAATGGTGCCACTGCTCTCTCATTCGCTAGTTCTTAATAAGATACTAATAGTATTCAGTTAATATGATATTTAATATGTTAATAGAATATTCTGACCAAAAAAAATATGGTAGTAGAATATAATATAATAATACATCATGTGTACTCTATGGAGTGAGAAATTTCAATATACTAGAACAACATGGTTAGTTGCATTGACTAAATATATTGATGATGCATCAAGCGCCTTCTCTTCTCATAAATATGATGCAAAGTGCAAAGTTTTATTGTTTGTGTTTATATTTATTAATTGTCTCTTGTTACATTGAGGCAAAAAGACACTTCGTTAAATATATGAGAATGATAATTATAGGCATGCAAATCTCAAATAATTAAAGAAAGGTGAATATTTTTGTACAACTTTGATGGTGATAGTATTAATATAATTATTACGTGATACATTAAGAGGATAATAAATCACAATGATACGTCAAAATATATTAATTATATGTGAACTTAAATTAATTTGTTATATTTATATTTTAATCTCGTTTAGATTTTATTTATGAATATAAAATATTTTTAAGGATTTTTTATTTATCACGTATACTTTTTTATATTTTAGTATGATATGCAAAATATTAATTTATAAATTAAAAATAAAAATAAAAGTAAAAAACTTGTAGAGTTATTAAAAATATAAAAGAAGTACAAAAGTAAGTTAATAAATTTATAAACTATTATTTTTATGATACTTATTAGAGAATAAAAAGTAAATGGGATAAATAAAAAAATAAAAAAATTGAGTTTATAAATAAAATCTAATAAAATATTAAAATTAAAATATAAATATAATAAATTATTTTATATTGATATATAATCAATATAATTTGACATATTGCTATACATCTTTCTCTAAATATATCAATTAATTATTGCATCAATATGACCATTTTTTTTTTTTTGTTGCAACAAAGAATGTGGAAGATAATTGCGCAAACTGCTCAATAAGTTTTGTTTGGTATACTCGCAAGTGCCTTGTGATGAAAGTTAAGAGTGAAATACTATTTTAGTCTCTCACTTATTATAGAAGTATCATTTTGATTATTTATTTATTGAAATATCTAAAATAATTTATACTTATTAGAAAATATCGCATTTAGTCTTTCACTTTTTAAAAAAATACCAAATTGAGTTTCTTAAATTTAGGATTTGAGATATGGTAAAAGGACTAAAGTTGATAAATTTTTAAACAGTAGAAGATCGAGTGTGACATTTTTTTATGAGTGAGAGATAATTTTAGTTATTTTAATGAATAAGGGACCAAAATAATTATTTTGTGATAAGTGATGGATCAAAATATATTTTTCTCAAAGTTAAAAATATGTCTTTTACTAAGATCAAATGACCTTGTATCTCATGAAATGGACAAAAGATAAATAAAGTGGATGGAGATTGGGTTAAATGAGAGGGCGGGGGCAAATGAAATTTGATTGAAGAAAACAAAAATGGTAAGTTGACTGATTCTTATTGCAGAAAGTACTGATTTTAATTTGTTTTGGCTCTATTACATGTGGTCCTATTATGTGATGGGTCCTTTCTCGACAATTAATTTCTTTGATGTTGGAATTTAATTTACATCCACCGTTTTCTCTTGATACATCCTATATATGTGTGTATGTGTTTAATTCGGTCTATCCAGATTTGTTCGGGTCAAAATAATATAAAAAATTGTAATTTTATTAGGTTTCGACATTACACAAAACTTAGTTTGACTTGATATCACATTTTAATTTTTTCAAAATTTATTTTATTCTATTTATAATAATTTTTATTTAAACTAAAATTTTAAAATATTAATTCTTTTCAAATTTTAATCACTTTTTCTTTTAAATCTTAAATTTTTTCATTTTATTTCTATATATTTCAAACTTTAAAATTTTTTTCTTTTAAAAATTAGTTTTTATTAATAAAAAAAATTCTTTATAAAATAAAATTTAATATATATATATAAGGAGAGAGAGAGAGGTGAGGTGTGCAGATTTGTCCCTCTTCACACTTTTTAAATGTTTTAAAATTGAATGATATTCAATAATTAAAAATATTATTTTAATATTTTAGTTTTTAACTTAGTATTATTTTAATCATTGATAAATTAAAAGTCTAAAAATAAATTTTTAATTTTAAACTTAATTTTATTTTGATCTTTTACAAATTAAAAGTTTAAAAATATTTTTTTATTTTTTAAAATCTAATTTAGAGTAGTTGTTCTCTAAATAAGATTAAGGACGAATATTTTTAATAAATGAACACTTTAAGACTTTCGATTTGTAATATATCAAAATAAAATTATATTTTATTGTTTATGTTTATATTTATGAATTGTCTCTTGCTACGTGAAGGCTAAAAGACACCTAGTTAAATATATGAGAATGATAATTATAGGCATGCAAATCTCAAATAATTAAAGAAAGATGAATTTTTTTGTACAACTTTATTTGTGATAATATTGATGTAATTATTATGTAACATTAAGAGAATGACATATCACAATGATGCATTAAAATATATTAATTATATGTGAACTTAAATTAATTTATTATATTTATATTTTAATCTCACTGTGTTTAGATTTTATTTATGAATATAAAATATTTTGAAGAATTTTTTATTTATCACATACTTTTTTATATTTTAGTCTAATATACAAAATATTAATTTATAAATTGAAAATAAAAATAAAAGTAAAAATTTGTGGAGTTATTAAAAATATAAAAGAAGTACAAAAGTGAGTTAATAAATTTATAAACAATTATTTTTATGATAAAAATAAATGGTATAAATTAAAAAGTAAAAAAATTGAGTTCATAAATAAAATCTAAAAAATATTAAAATTAAAATATAAATATAATAAATTATTTTATATTAATATATAATCAATATAATTTGACATATTGCTATATATCTTTCTCTAAATATATCAATTAATTATTGCATCAATATGACCACCTTTTTTTTTTGTTGCAACATAGAATGTGGAAGACAATTGTGCAAACTGCTCAATAAATTTTGTTTGGTACACTCATTGGTGCCTTGTAATGAAAGTTAAAAGAGTAAAATATTATTGTAATTTTTTACTTATTATAAAATTGTCATTTTGATTCTTTATTTATTGAAATATCTCAAATAATTTATATTTATTAGAAAATGTTATACTTAGTTCTCCACTTTTTTAAAAAATACCAAATTTAGTATCTTAAATTTAGGGTTTAAATTTTGATAGAATAACTAAATTTGATAAATTTTTAGATAATGAAGGACAAAATGTAATATTTTCTTATGAGTGAAAGACTATTTCAAACATTTTAATGAGTAAGGAATCAAATAATAATTTTATAATAAGTGGAGACCAAAATATATTTTTCTTAAAGTTAAAAATATGCCTTTTACTAAGATCAAATGACCTTGTATCTCATGAAGTGGACAGTGGATAAATAAAGTGGATGGAGATTAGGTTAAATGAAAAGGTGGAGGCAAAAGAAATTTGAATGAAGAAAACTAAAATCACAAGTTGACTGATTCCTATTGCAGAAAGTACTGATTTTAATTTGTTTTGGCTCTATTACATGTGGTCCTATTATGAGATGGGTACTTTCCTCAATAATTCATTTCTTGATGTTGGAATTTAATTTACATCCACCGTTTTCTCTTAGTACATCCTCTCTCTCTCTCTCTCTCTCTCTCTCTATATATATATATATATATATTTAATTCCATTTATCAGTTATATGGAGTGGACTAGTTTGGATCAAAATAATATTAAAAAGTTGTAATTTTATTGAGTATTGAGGTCATACAAAATTTAACTTTATCCGATATCATGTTTTTATTTTTTTAAATTTTATTTTATTTTATTTATAATAATTTTTATTTAAACTAAAATTTTAAAATATTAATTTTTTTAAATTTTAATATTTTTTCTTTCAAATTTTATTTTTATATATTTTAAAGCTTAAATTTTTTATAAAATAAAATTTAATATATATATATATATATATATATACTCAACCAAAACTCAATATAATTCCATTATCTATCAAGACTGGCATGAGTATCGAATTTTGCAAAAGCTCAGTTGGGGCAGCCCATGAACACCCACCCTATCTATATGTATATATAAAAAGAGAGAGAGAGAGAGAGGTGAGGTGTGCAGATTTGTCACTCTTCACACTTTTTAAATGTTTTAAAATTGAATGATATTCAATAATTTAAAAATATTATTTTAATATTTTAATTTAAAACTTAGTTGCTTTTTGGTCGTCCAAATAGTAAAATTTTTAAAATAATTTTTTATTTTTTTAAATTAGTATTATTTTAATAATTTATAAATTAAAAGTTTGAAAATAAATTTTTATTTTTATTTTGGTCTTTTACAAATTGAAAGTTTAAAGATATTTTTTCATTTTTAAAATCTAACTCAAAAGTAATCATTCTCTAAATAAGATTAAGAAAGAATATTTTTTATGAATAACCACTTTAAAACTTTTAATTTGTGATGGATCAAAATAAAACTATATTTTAAAGTAGAGAATTATTTTAAAACTTTAAATATATAAAGGACTAAAATGATACTAAATTTAAAATTGGAAGACCAAAAGAGTGCTTTTCTCTTTCAATAATCTATTTGTTAGATTAAATGTAATAATTATGTTAATTTCTTTTGTCAAATTTTGTAGAAATTGAATAATTATAAACATGTAATCAAATAGTCAATAATTTTATTATCATTAAAATGCATATTGTATGTTAATATATATTTTGATGAGACTTTGGATGAAGGTCAAATTTTGTACAATTGATATTGATCTTTTATTTAAAAAAAAAAAAAAACGTGTAAGTCTAGTTTTGATTCAATCAATCAAATCCCTCCTCGTTTTAAAAATTTGCCTTGTTATCCTCCCAAGCAAGCCTATCACATATATTTTCTTTGTCAACTATTCAAATGACTTTCAGGTCACTTAATTAACAGTATCAAACTTGAACAAGTAATATTCACATCTAGCTTTTCACAAATTGACTAAGAATAATTTCAGGGGAGAGTATTCATATGGTATTATAAATCATGAAGTGTTGAGGTGTGATTTGTTTTATGTAACAACTAAGATTTTTTATTTTTTATTTTTGTCTTTGATTACACAAATATCAGGTTGGGACCTCAAAGTCTGAGTATCTCAATTTCATCCCCTCAATATATTTTCTTTTTCCATCAATTTAATATTCATATATTTGTTAAATTAACATGAATTTAACTAATTAAATCTACTCTATTAGAACTGATTATTTGCGTGACTTATTTAAAAATGACCCGAAGTTTAGTTTCAAAAAAGTTCAAGCTTCATTTATTGATTTACATTCATTTTTTAATTAAATTTTCTTTTTCAGGCTTACATTTGTTTAACTAGTTAATCATATCAGACAAGTAAACTTTTTAAATATCGACCAATTATTGTTTTATTATAAAGATATCATATTTCGTTATAGTTTTATGTACAATCATAACTATAATCCTTCATATTTTGATTTACTAACTATTGAATATAGTTACTTCCTCATTTTGATGTTTATATAAGCATTTTCTTATGCTATGTTAGTTACTTATTTAAATTTCTGTCAGTGTAACAAACAAATAAGCTAATTAATTAATTAAAAAAAATTGAGAAATGAAATTTGATTGATTACACTTTAGAAAATTAAATGAAAATTTTTGTAATATTTAAAAGTGAAAAAAAAATATAAATCACTCTACTATTAAAGTATCCTTAAACTTTTTCCAAAGCATCATTAAAAAAAAAAAAAAAGAGTTATAAATATTGATCAAAATTTGATAATTTTATTTATTGAACTCGTTATAATGAAATAGATGTCGAGTGCTGCAATCTAAGGGCCCGTTTGGTTGTTAGAATTAATACAATGGGAATGAGAATGGGAATGAGAATGGGGGTGGGAGTGGGAATGAGAATATTAAAATGTTGTTTGGTTGAAAATGAATGGGAATGGGTATGTCTCCCTTTACTTCGTTTGGTAATTAATAAAATAACTAATAATAAATTAAAAATGATAATTTAATAATAAATTAAATAAATAATAAATAATAATAATAAATAAATAATGATAATTTAATAATTACTAAATAATAAATTAAATAAATAATTATATAATATTAATAAATTAAAAATATCATTTAATAATAAATAATTAATAAATAATAATAAAATGAATAAATAATAAATAATAATAAATTAAAATTCATAATTTAATAATAAATAATTAATAAATTAAATAAATAATAATATAATAATAATAAATTAAAAATAAATAATTTAATAATAAATTAGGGTTTTGATATATCACAAGGGTATTTTTGTCCAAAAATTATTATAAGTAGGGACATTTTTGTCAAGTATATTTTCATTCTCAGGAGACCTTCCCATTCCATAGCTTCAGCTAGGGAGAGAACTCTCCCTTATGTGAGGGAGAGCAGACTCCCTAGGGAATGAAAATATGGACTCAATCTCCCATTCCCATTCCCTTGCCCTGATTCTAGCAACCAAACGGGACCTAAATATATTAGAAGTTGGTGGACGCAGTTATTATTCAATTTACTAACCAAGAACTATGTCACACCACAATAGAGAAGTCATGAGTTGTCCTTAATAAAAAGTAAATTTTAGTCTATTGCTCTTATGAAAAAATATATTTTATTAATAAATCACTGAATATATTTTAAAGACGATAGATTTGAACATGTTAGCGAAGATGTTCAAAGTTCAATAAGGGAACCTTGGAGCCTGGGGCAATAGCAGAGAAGAAGGTGAAGTTCTTTTCCTTTGGTCACAGTGGAAAGCCCAATATACAGGAAATTGAGCTGGGCTTCTCATATTGATCATTTAAACTAAATTGACAGGTTGGGCTGGCAATGCTTCGGACACTTCTATGGGCCGAGCCCAAGGAAAACGGTCTTATACGTCAATGGCACCCATCGTAGTTTCATGGGCGAGAAAGGGCGATTATAATCCTGACAGTGGATAGCAAATAACGGAGCATTAGATAGGCTTTTTCTTCTCTCGGATTTCACACTCCAGGGTGACTGATGCTCACAAGCTCGTGACAATGGCTTCCTCAATCACCTCCCCTTTTCAAACCAGGTCAACATCCTAACTTTGGCTGCAAGCCTTCTTTTTCTTTCGATTCATGTCAAGAATTCAGTAATTGACTGCCTATATTTACTTTCTCCTTTTCTTTTCTTTTTTTTCCTTTTATCGGGTTTTGATATGAAGTTTTTTTTCGTCATATCTTGTGGATTGGGGCTTGATGAACAGAATTTTGCCCATTCCTTTGGCATTTAAATAGCATTGCACATTCGTCTTGCATTTTTGTATCAGGGTGACTTGACCTTGAATGGGTTACAATTTTTGCAATAATGTGAAGGATTTAAATTAAGCCGTTATGCAGTTAGTTACTGTAATTCTAACCTTGAAAGCGTTGGAATTTTTGCAATCATGTGAAGGATTTAAATCAAGCCGTTATGTAATGAGTTACTGTCTTGTAGGCTAGTACTGGAGAGTGGAGACATCGTATAGCTGACCTTTGATATGCATCTTCTATGGGACATTTGACCCTACTTTTTCTTGAATATGAATTTGTACATTTTTTACAACGGGACTATGCAACTTAACATTTTCTTACTGCTAAATTCAAGAAGATAAAGTTAACACAACCTTATATCTATTCTGGGCACTCCTGGATTTTGATTTTCTGCATTCATATTTGATGTATTCATATGTCTTGATAAACTTTCTGTGTTAATGAAAAATTAGTTCCATAGTAGGTATTTCATAAATTTGAGACATCTTACTTGCTATCATATTTCAGCAATTTGAAGTCTGTTTTCTTGGGCGAGAGAAATAAGATCAGTGTTTCCAGTATTCCTACTACTCATGTTAGTTTCCTGAGAAAGACTATAAAATGCAAGGAGTCTCGAATTGGGAAGCAACCAATTGAAGTGCCATCCAATGTGACAATCACGTTAGAAGGGCAGGATTTAAAAGTGAAGGGTCCACTGGGAGAACTTGCATTAACATATCCTCGAGAAGTAGTAATGAACAGGGATGAGTCTGGAGTTCTAAGGGTTAGAAAGGCAGTGGAAACAAGAAGGGCCAATCAAATGCATGGGCTTTTCAGGTACTTCACTGTCGTGACCTTTGTTTTAATGAAAACATTTTGTTGCTGAATCATAAATACATTCTAATTGTCTTAGTGGTTTTGTTTATTTACTCAATAACTCTTTTCTTTACACACCCATAAAAACTTAGAACATGAAATTTTACTTGATATTTGGTACAATTTTTTTTAAGGTGTTCGTGGCTTGGTGGTAAATATATATTTAAAACATGTGAGCAATTCACTGGTGTTACCTTCTCATGATAACAAAACTTTTTGAGCTAGAAGATGGTAGCTGATATTTAACTGTTGCTTACATTTATGAATGAATATCATTGAAAAACCGGACAAGAAGGGGAGGCAGTCATTGGAAACAGTTCCGAAAGAAGGAGAAAGAAATAAATAGTCTCAAATTATATTGGAGATGCGGACCTAGAAAATTTGTTCACAGAAAACGTTTCTAGTGCCCCCTCTCTCTCATGGTGTGTGCATATATGCTGACATTTTTGCGTTCTTTGCAGTGTCTTGAGCTGGTGGTGGTAACAGCATAATTTCACTCTATGTCTTCACTATTACAGCTGTCGCTTGATAATTCCAGATATTGTCTATATTGCATGATTGAACTTGAGACATAATGTCCTAAAGTATTCAAGTAGGATTTATGAGTTATGCCTGCTGCTGTGAGTGCCAAGTGAACTTCACATGTTTGTTTAAGTTCATATGGGTTATTGTATTTTCCAGACGTGCAATGTCCTGTCACTTTTCTTTTAAATTTTGAGACACTGAATAGATTAACTCCTGTGGCTATATCTTAGTTTGACATAATGCTATTATATTGAGCCAGTCCCACGTGTTACATACAAGATTTTCTTGTTTGAGCAAATTACTGGATTCCACCTTTGCAACCTCGAGCATTGCATCACAATTTGGAGCCCTACAAATTTCTAAGTTTTTCTCTGGTTATATTCTAATTTTCCCTGTATATATCTGACTCTTGTCTGGCTCGGATTATAATGTGTTTAGGACCCTCACAGACAACATGGTGGTTGGAGTGTCTAAAGGTTTTGAAAAGAAGCTTCAACTGGTTGGTGTAGGTTATCGTGCAGTGGTAGAAGGAAAAGATTTGGTTTTGAATCTTGGATTTTCTCATCCAGTTAGGATGACGATCCCTGATGGCCTCAAGGTCAAGGTGGAAGATAACACCAGAATTACAGTGGCTGGATATGACAAGTCTGAGATTGGCCAGTTTGCTGCTTCAGTACGAAAATGGAGACCCCCAGAACCATACAAAGGTAAGGGTATCAAATATGCTGATGAAGTTGTAAGGAGAAAGGAAGGAAAAGCAGGGAAGAAAAAGTAACAACAGAGGTTTCACTTTCTCCTTTGTGTTTATCTCCAATTTTTCCTCGCTGGTTAGTATTTAAAATACTAATTATGCCCAAGGAGTCAAATTCATATTGATTGGCCAGAATCCCTTTAGCTTTCATGGATATTCATGATCTTAAGAAGACATTTGTCATTGTAGAGTGACTATATACTGCAGATGGCAACTGCTGTAAAATATTTTATTCAATTTCTGACATGCTGGGTAGCCAATAGTATATCAGTTTCTCCTAGTGGGTCGTTCCAAGTGTCATTTATAAAGTAATTCAAAAGCATAAGAAAATTTTTTTTTGGGTGTTATATTTGGACTTCAAAATGCTAGCGCCTAACCTGTAAGTTGGGGCCACATTTGCGCTTAGCTTACATCCTAGTGCATTTCTGTTTGAATTGTATTGCTAATGAGCATGATTCCCCTGTTGTTGGTTTGAAATAAATTTTTGTTTAGATTTAGGTCCTTAACGATGAACGAAACAACTTGGGTTGAGAAGCGGCAGAAGATGAACACAAGAGACTTGATGCGTTTATTAGTAAAATCAGAACTTGAATTTCAAAGGAAACCAGTAAGTGAACTAGGAGAAGAAAGGGAAGGATATATTGCAGGAGCAAAACAGAGAAAATATTGTACATGACTACGTGATCCCAAATTAAATAATTCCTTGTTTTGGGTACGTAGCATTCAAATTTAAGAAAATCAGCCCCACTTCATTGGACCAAATCACGTTGTCAAATCAGGCCTTCTCAGTCCTCTACTAGTGCTGCCTCCTTCTTGTCTTCCCACTTGTTCAACCTCTTAGCTGCTTCTTCAACCTACAATTAATTAATTTATTTTTTATTACACAACAGTTAGAGCTTGCTCTTCAATCATAGTATCACTGAAACATCAATTTTGAAAAGGGCATTTTATTCTCTTACCTCTTTATTCCAATCAGTTCGAAATGTGACCCACACCAAAATCATTGTTTGCATGAGCACTCCACCCAGCATTCCCAACCATATTCCCTGTACAAAAGATAAATGAATTAAGCAAATCATTAAAAATACACAAGAAATAAATTCCCTCATTCGTACTTACGGTTGCCTTATAACTAACTTCTATGTATCTATACCTCAAAATCGAACATACCTTAGCACCAAGTTTAAAGTAGAAGCCGAGAAACGAACCCAATGGAATGCCAACTCCATAATAACACCCTACGTTCACATATGCAACAAAAGATTGCCATCCACATCCAACAGCCACCCCTTCATTATACATCGTACCATAGCAAGAATTAGCGTAAGAAAAACCACAAAAAATAACACTTTTTAAGTGCTTACTATCAGATTCGTATAGTATCAAATGTAGTTTTCATTTACCAGATAAGACAGGTTGAATGCCATTGAGGACGATGGCGACTGCCAGGAGAGGGCAAAGATCTGAAACTGCAGCAGCTACGACCTCACCTTCAGTGAAGGCGTAGCTTATGACATCTCTTAAAGCAAGCACCACCAGTGCTGCTATAAGGGCTATGATGAACGATATTAACGTCACCACCACCACTGAAAATGCTGCTGATTTTGGATTTCTTGCTCCTAGCTCGTTGCTTACTCTTACACTGCATGTGCATGTCATACCAAATACACGAAACTACGTTTACTTCTCAGAATAAAGAAAAAGCGCTTTGTAAATAACATGAATATTGTTGATATATTGAGAAGAAGAAAGTAACCTTGCAGCTGCGTTGAATCCTACTGAGATCATGAACACCCATCCAGATACAGTGGTACTGCAAAAGGTGACGCATGATTGATCAGTTAGATAAATAAATTAGAAGCAGTTTGGGGTCATCTCGCACTACTTAATCAAGGTTTTTTTTTTTTTTTTTTTCATTTCGTTAATGATTTGAAGCAGGTTCAAAATTTGGTGGGTCCATGGCTGCGCACAAGAAAGAAAAAATTATTCTAGATAAGCCCACAAGTAGTGATTCTAGCGTGGCCAGATAATAGACAAAGAATTTCCACAGTGATGTGATCAAGCATCCACTTTATTGAAGGTGTTATCTATGACATCGAAATAATATTTATATATATATATATGTTGTTGTAAAAATTGTCGTCATTAATTTACTTAATAAAGAAAGTGGGGGACAAAGCCCAACTTATATGGCAATAGTTTAATACAATGATTGAAAAGATTACCATACATTAGTATACTAGTAAACAAATTTTCCTAACTAGTCTATCTTTTGGATCTTGAAAATGATCAGATGGTGCGTTCATATCCCTCACTGTTAGTATCTAATTTTAAGAAACAAGACACATGAATAGATACAAAAACAATATATAATAAATATCATCAAATGTGACATTTATTCACATTAATTTGAAAAGCAATCTAAATATTTTACGTTTGGTAAGAAATATATGAATATAATATTAATATTAAACAATTAAACAATTTAAAAACTCAAATTAATTTTAATAATCACATAGAGTTCAAAATTTTAATTTAACAACTTAAATTTACAGAATTGTGTAATTAGATGACCATCCTGAAAATCCAAACTACTTGAAAAGTGGTATCCAAATTGAATACTACTTTTACTTTTTGAAGTATATCCATAGTCATATTCCACAATTTTTTTAACTACTGGATAAATAAACTACGCTCTGAGCTATTAATTATCCTGCAACACTATGATGTTATTATCCTATAAATTTTCTGATCATATGATGTCTTCACAATATCTTGTCAATTTTTATAAATTCACTAAGGCGAGACATTTATATAATATAACGACATGTAGTAAAAGCACCAAATGTAAGATTCAAATATTTTAATAAAAGTAAAAGCATTTAAAAAGCATTTAGGTCACTTTTTCAATAACCATGCAGGTGTAATAAATAATTCAATCATCAATTTTGTTTTTATTAAAAAAAACTTAATTATTATATAATTTGTCTTTTAATAAAAGGTACAAAAATTTTAATTTATAATATAAATATAAAAGTTAAGTCAGTGCATAATTATACGATCATAAATTCTTTGCAGTTATTGTAAAGTCAGGAAAAAAAAATAGTCTTTCTATTTATTGTCTATTTTTTTATACTTCTTTAACATTATATGGTCAATCACGAGATGTGTCTTTTAATTAACTTGTACGTGAAATTAAAGAAAAACAAAAAGACTCACCAAATAGAAAGAGAATCAAGAGAGACTTCAGGGTGATCCAGCAAGCCGGCAAGCAGAACAAGAATCTGAAAGTACCACGTTTCCAAACACAGCATGACGGCCGACGCCGCCGACAACTTGAAGAACTCCGGCAACCCTGAGAACGCCTCCACCGTGAACCCCTGCCACGTCTTCCTACACCTCTCGCTCTTCACGATATACACAAACTGACCTATCACGACGATCCACCACGAGAAGCTCAGCACCAACGACGCACCCAACAATCCGAGTCCAATCTTGTACACGAACAGCCAGCTCAGCAGAAGATGAATCACCAGCGTGGCCGCTGATATGTACGCACTCGGGGCCACTATGCTCTGAGCTTGTAGAAACTTCTGGATTGGGAAGTTGACGGCGTAGGCGAAGATCTGGGGGATCAGGCCGTACACGAAAAGTGCAGCTGCTGATGCTATTCTTGGGGATTCTCCCAGTAAGATTAATATGGGTTTCGAGAATACGTATATGATGGTTAGAAGAATCCCCGCTAGTGTTAGAAGAATCGTTGATCTCTGCAAGTATACTCCTAGCATCTCGTACTTGTGCGCCCCGAATGCTTGCCCACATAGCGTCTCCACCGCGCTTCCCATACCCAACTGTTCATCAAACATCACCATATTCAAATCATCTAAAAATACATGTACAGTGAGTGATACAAATACAGATGATCGAACACCATGACATGCCAAGATATATATGAACAAGTATTGTGTTTAGAGAGGTCGGGTTTGATTCGTTCGATGTTAGAGAGAGAACGTTGAGCAAGAGAATCATGAGAGACGGAGAAGGGGGTACCATGAGGCCATAAGCGAAGACTTGGACGCCGGTGTTGCCGAGGGAGGCAGCGGCGAGCTCGAGGTTACCGAGGTGGCCGGAGAAGATTTGGGTGGACATGGACATGACGTAGTTAATCAGATACACGACAACGGCGGGAGCCGCAAGGAAAAACAGAAGCTTCAGCTCAATCCAAGTGGCGGCTCCGACACGGCGGAGCAGAGGCACGGCGGTGTCGGAGAGAATGGTCTCGAGCTCCCCATGTAATGATTCGTGCTTGGAGCTGAGAGAGTGAGTCAATGAAGGCGGTGGTGCGTCGCTTGGAGGCAGCAATGGCTGGTGAGCATCGTTTTGCAGAGAAGCCATTATTGATGGCGAAAGTTTTGCCTTATCCTGGAGCTGAAGCAGAGGAGCTCAGCAACAGAGGGAAGGCGATTGGAGCGAATGGATTGGGAATGGGAACAGAGAGGGATTTATGTGCAAAGGGAGAATCGATTCTTGAAAGTCATATATATTTTAGTTTCTAAATTTGAATCAGCACCTTATTTCATTTTATGTCTTTGTATTAAAATTAAAAATTAAAAAAATTGTCTGAATAAAAATTAAAAATAAACTAGAATATTGAAAAGATATTTACTATTTTTAATCCTTTAAAATAATAATATTTTTTCAAAATTTAAACAATTAATGAAGATAACATTACCAAATTATTTTTTTAGTTTTCTTATAAACAAATTATTTTTAGTTTTTGAATTTTTTTCCAATATTACATACATGTATTCCTCCAAATTTATATTTAATCACACGCTAGTTGTTTCATTTGACCAACTTCTGCATATACTATACTTTTAGAATAATTCATTCAATATATACATTTAATGAATTATAATATTTTACGGATTTATTTATTAAAAAAATTTCAAAGGTTGAAATGGAAAATGTATTCTATTTTTATAATAATGTCATTGGCTTTGTTCGAATGAAGTTTTGCTTTCTTGATATCCTCCTAGTACATTTTGTGGAAAAAAGAAGAATACTATTGTCGCTTTCCAATTAGTTAATTCTCTTAAATTAAACTCATTTTTTGCTACTGTGATTATAACTTATAATAACATATTTAAAAAATTATTTATTCATAAACATGTATCATTTTTGAAACATAATTATTAATTTTATTATACTATAATAAATTTAGATTTAATGAATTGTTGATATTTTATTTTTTTTTCTTATCGTTTTATAAATATGTGTCTAGTCAGAACCACGCAGACATTGTTCTATACGAATTGAAACTTAAATATCTTTTGAGTGATCACACCACGTAATGTGTCACAGGGGTGGAGCCATAAAATTTTTTTTAATGGGGACCAAAATATTTTTTTATGAAAAAACATTACAAATATTATGTCGCATACATATACATAATCTAATTAACACTTCTTACGATATACAAATGTAGAAAAAATAAGTAAAGTTTTATTCCGTCACATCTTCAACTCATTGTACTATAATTACTAATCAAATTAACGTACGGAATTAAGGATATACAAAATATTAACTAAGATATAAGAATAGAAAACTATGTATTGCTAGTGAATAAACTAAATAGCATATTACAAAATTATTATTTTAATATTTCATTCATTTGTTATAATATTTAAAAATTTTTATTATTTATTAAAAAATATCACATTTAGTTACACACCTAAAATTAGTGGAGGCAATTTTTTTTTTCAACTTTTAAACTCAACTTAATGAAATTAATTTATTAACAATATCATTATTTTATTATTTTTAAATTTAAAAGCAAGTTTAAATATAAATAAATATTTGTATAAAATATTATTCTACGCATTACTTATGTAATAAATAACAAAGATACAATAAAAATATATCATTATTTAATAGCATCATGATAGTTCAATACATAACTTAAAAAAAACGATTTATCTAACAATATTACAAGAATTTTACAGTATCTCTAGAGACAATTATGTCTAGTTAAACTAATATATTGACATATTTAAACTTAATTATATTATACTTAATTATTATAAAACTATTTATCACAAAAGTGTATCAAATATATACATATATTAAATATAAAACTAGCAGTCATTATCATTGTGTGGATGGTTGAGGCAAATGATACAAAGAAGGAAACAAATAATATTGAGCCGTTTGGAAGGAAAATGGACAAAAAGAAGGTTCTCGCGTACCTGAATAAGCAGGTGATAAATGAGTAAGTTAATCTCACCAACCCAACCTCCGTATAACAACTTGTATAAGTATGATATTTGAACATTAATTTTCTTGTTGACCTGTGACATTTGTACAAGACTTAATTCATATTAACTTTAATATATGTAATCTTGATGTTATTAAAAAAATAATTATAATATAATAATGAAGCAACCTGTTTTGACGGGTTGATGTTTCAAAAGTCAGTTAGTAATGATGGGTGAACAAGGGTGTGGTTGGAGAGTTGATGAATGATAGTTAAAGTACAAAAGATTCAAAGCCAATTTGAGTGTCAAAACTAACAAGTGAGGGACACGTGGCCACCAATAACATGATTACGTACCCCGTGACGTAATATGTTCCAAGACAATGATTTACCAGAATTTTGTAACAAGGGTACAATTATTAAGTTCTATTTTTATGAAAATAATAATTGTTAATCCATGTTTTGACTTCTTTTTTTTTTGGCTTCTAGAAGTGTGTGCATAATTTTATGATTTAAATGAAAGAAAATAATTTAATAAATACTAGAACTCAAATTCCAAGTTATTTAATCAAATTTGTCCGATCTCACAACTTCATTCAATAACATCTACCCCATTTTTGTGGTCCTCACCGTACACTTTTGAATTAGTATTATATTAATTTTTAATATAGAAATAAACACAAAGAATCTACTTCAACTCCGTAAATAATTTAATTACAAAGGAATATTCAATTTAATTCTTTGTATGGACAGATATAATCATTGGATCACAGGATCACGCTCATCAAAATTAGATTGGACTTTGATTAAAACAATGTTTGAGTTTATTTTTTAAACGTACTTTTAGACTTAATGAATTTTTTAAATGATAAATAAATTTATTTATTACTTAAAATTTAATATAAATTGTATAATTTATTATTATTATTATTTGTACTATTGTGTTCAAAAAAATTATAAATATAAGTTAATTATTATATTAATATAAAATCTTTGAACGAATGATATTAGTGATTACTTTTTTATTAAAATATCATATCCCAATTTATGATTTTATATATTACTGCAGTAAATTAAAAATGAACTTATTTTACTATTAAATTGATATGTTACATCTATAATTTTATTTTTTTATCTCTTCAATATTAAGTTATATTCTTTTGATAGTAATGAATTAAGTTTTGCTTTAAATCATAAGTTTTTTCTTATAAAAAAATACTGATTTAAGTTTTTTTGACTTGAATCAAATTTTTTTAAAAAGTTTGAATCCAACCTATTTTATAAAAAAAGTTTTTTATTCAGATTTTGCTTTTTGGAGTCGAATTTATTGACAAAATAAATTTTTTTAAGTTATGATAAAATGTAATTATGTATTAAAAAAAAAAAAAGAAGAAAAAACTGTTTTCTCTTTGTTATTTGTGGTTGTTCGGCTTCATCTAGATCCAAGTTTGAGAGCTGTACGAGGACATCACAGGACCAAGGTCATAAGCCGGCAGAAGTTTCTCTGCAGCGTTGCATTTGGCTTTACTTTCATATTTTATTCTCTTTTTTTTTCTTTAATTTACTAAATTCAAATAGATGAAAACCAGGACAAATAAACCAAATGGAAAGGATTCAGAATGCAGAGAATTCAGATCCAAACCTCAGTCTCTAAATGCTGTAAAGTACGCTGCTACAATAATTGCCTTTTTTTTTCAAACAAAAAGGGAAGCATGATGTAAAGACTGAAGTGTAATTGCTTGAACAATGTTTCAAATGTTGGTGTAAGACTCTAGACCTTAAGACAAGAACATCCGAGCCCAAGCCCATTTATGAAAGCCCAAAAAGCAAAACCCAGAGACACAAATCGTAAGCCCGCATGCCCGGCCCAAAATGAATAGACTTGAGCTTTTAAACATGATCCACGACTATAAACAGGTCACATCCAAAAAGAAAACTGAAATTAATACGTGTTCCATAATCTAAATATTATTTTGATAAGGCAATATGTAAATATAAAAGTGTTAATATTATAAAATAATTTTCTTTAAAAAAAATCAAGCCATGTAAATTATCCCAGATGATTAGTTAATCTATCCATATCAAACCAGTTCAATAACCCTATTCATCATTGTGATTAGACAACTCATATTAGAGGGATAAAACAAGAAGTAAGTGAAATAATCTCCAAATTAATCCGTATAAATGGAGGTATTTAATTATGGAAAATCAGAAATCGCATGTGAAAAGATGCCCCAACCTGCTACTGTTTCTACGCGTAAAGCCTGAATGGCCAAATAATAGGACAACTAATAAAACTCAAAACTCAAGTCTTGCATGCATTGGCATGCACGTGAGATCCAGCTCATAAGGGTACACACAAATTTTGATTTGACTTCCATATTGTGGTTACATTCACTGTAGCTATTCGTTGAAAATTCGTAAATGGCTTTTGCTTCCGTTATTATCGCAGTTATATGTTCCCATGGTTTTAAAACTTTTTGTCTATCTTACGCCACTGCCATATCCATTTTCGTTTATCTGTAAATCAATACGCGTCTACATCAATTCATTCAATTCATATCCCCATCTCATTTATGCTAATTAAGCCTTTGATCAACAACATGACTTTGACACATAAATAAGCTTACAATTATATAAATATACAATTATGGGATTTTCATAATTTTTATAGAATCTTTAACATTATTGTATTTTATATACTCAAGAATAAACTAATAACTTAGTTTTCAAAATATTATTTTCATCTCAATTCAGTCGCCTAATTTTGTTTTCCCCCGATAATCAAGATGGTTTTTCTATCAAGTAGAAAGGGATTTCATGAGTTTGTCCAGATATCTTCAATTTCTAGCATGACGTTGCCTTGTATCAAAGGTAGATTTTAGTTTATTAGCGCCCACAAATTGAATACTTTTCAGAGGGACCATCGATTTTGATTCTTTAATAACTAAATGAAGAAAATTTATTATTAAAGAACTAAATTATGAAGAAATAATCTTTCATTATACTCAATACCACAAACGTCTCTCTTGTGATCAGTTTTACATCCCAATAAACCTGAATTAATAGTTGAGCATGTTCATTTTTAGGAGTCTAAATTCAAGTCATGTTATAGACAGATGGAGTAAGATTTACGAGGAAGGATAAGCTTCACCTCCTTAAAACGCAAAGCATTATTAAAACACAATGCGGTTATATATATATAATTTGATTATTCTAACTATATTAATAAAGCAATATCCAAATACATAGTTTCAGCTCTCTTTTTCTGTTTTTAATATATATGGACTTGCGAAGCTTTGACGTTTCAACTAAAAGTGTGAAGAGGACAAATAAGAAAGTGTTGAAACAGTGTCATCGAATCAATGCATAACTTTGCCATATGGGGGGTGTCACCATCCTTGCTGAGGGAGATGAACCGCATTTTGTGCAGTGATTTAAGGCCAAAAGCTTGTAGGTTACACCCCTTTTTGCACTTTACATAGGTCCAAACATGTAACTTTCTCAACTTTCTTAAATCATATTATTATTTCGACAATGACAAAGTAAATTCCAAATGCAACTTTCTTAAACAATAGCATGATTGATATGCATACATGCATATATATATATATATATATATATATATATATATACATATATAACGTGGGACGATTTTTTACGGATACTTAACCAAGTATGCAATTATATTGAGATTAAAAAAAGAGATTTGGGTCATTTGACATTTGACTTGGAATTAAAAGGAATTTAATTGGAGAGAGATAGATAAAAAATAGAGAGTAAATGAAAAGAGAATTTATTTTGATTCTTTGATGTTAATAGCACAATTAAACGACTTATATTTAAAATTTGGAAACTAAAATTAGTAACATTTTAAAATTTAATTTAATGGCTATAAATAATTCAAAGACTTGATCCAACGATCATGAATAATTCAATAGTATTTATTATTAAAAAAATCTACCATAGGTGATTCACTTAAAAAAAAGAATGAGTAACACTCATATCTATTTTTACATACTTGTGTTACTCATTTGCTCTTTTTTCTTTAATTTTCTCCCACTATGCACGCACGTGTTATTTGCATCCAAATTGTAGAGATCCACTTTTAAGAAAAAGGAAAATAAAAAGATATAAGTAGACTTCATAGACATTCTTAGTCTTCTCATTTATCATTAATATACTCTCTTAACTTTGTAATACTGCAAAAAATTTATGGTGATAAATAACACTAATTTCAGTCTTTGAATTAAAGTGAAATTAATAATTCAATTTGATAATTAACTTCTTAACCTTTCCTTATTCTTGCGTTTTTAGTCGAGAATCATTTATACACGGAAAGAACCCAAAAAAAAAAAAAAAGGCACGCTATTTGTGTCTGAAATTTATAAATAAGGTTGTCACACAAAAGCATAAAAAAGTTACACCACATTAAAATAAGGTTGATACTAATTATGAAGTGAAAAAACACAAAACGAAAACTTAATGCAAAAGCTAACAGACGGCTATATACTAAATAAAATAATGATAAAATTAAATACTAAAAAACAAAAAGGTATCAAAAGGCTTGATACAAGGTGGTGGGGGTCTCAAGCAAAGGAGAATCTTCCTTATTTACTTCGAATACCCGGCGCAACAACCGGATAATCCATGTGCTTTCTCTGTATATATATTTATGCTTCATTTCTCTCCTTCCATTGTTCACTTCATCCATCATTAATTTCTTCATCGTCAACATGGGAAACTGCTTGATCAGAAACAACCAGATATCGGCACAAGCTGAGGAATACGATGAGCAACTCGGTGAAGCAGCAGTTGAGCAAATGAAGACATCTTCCTCATTCAAGTTTGAACCTGCAGAAGTGCCTGAAGAAAGCATGAAGAATAAGAAGAAGAAGAAGATGGTAAGGTTTAGATTGCAGAAAGATGAAGAAAGAAGTAACGGGATTTGCAGTAGTGATTCTAGAAGTGGGTCTGTGAGGATAAGATTGCTGGTGACCCAGGACGAGTTAAAGAGGATATTGAGCTATGAGAATGATTATCATCAGCAGCACACCTCACTGGAGCAATTACTAAGTTCTATCAAGTTGAGAGGAAGCAGAATTTGTGAGGTTGGAGAACATGATGGAGCCACGAATGCTTGGAGGCCTACTTTAGAAAGCATCCCTGAGGATCGGTCAATGAACTATTGTTCGTTATAACTTACTATATATCTGACTCTCTTGTAAACAATGACTACCTTTATCTTTGTTTGATGTATAGGAGTATGTCAATGAACTAGTTTCAACTTTTGACTAGTAGAGAAATGAGAAAGGAAGCTAGTGATTTCTTGTGAGTTTTAGTATAGGTTCATTAATGAACCGTTATTTTGTTTGGTAACCATATTTCTGATCTTGTAAAACGTTTCTTGTCTAATGCATATATAAAATTATTCAATCAAAATATATCTATTGATCTTGCTAAAGTATGGGGGAAAAGTATTAAATGAAGTCAGTAAGTGGTTAATTGCTTCTGCAAGCAAAACTTATGTTCAAGTGCTTTGATCTTCTGGTCGTTTCTATGTATAGGGCTAGATGTTCAGGTGGCTTCTATGAACAATATAAGAGAAGGGATATAGGAAGAGTTAGGAACAAAATATATATAATAAATAAATAGAACTGTTTTTGAGTTTCAAAGAGTAGTTTGATAAATTGCTAAGCGTGAATTACAATGACTTCGGCAGGCACAAATGGATAGTAGCGTAAGCTGTTCTCTTGCATGCATGTGCCTGCTTCTATAACTTGTTCATCTTATATCTTGTTTGAATATATTATGGGTAAGAATAATAGGGTTGGCACATAATAAACAAATCATGTTGCGATGGTTATTTAATTACTACGCTATATGTTTTTCTTTATCTGTTGTTTTATGATATGCATTAAAATGTTAAAAGAACTTAATGTCATATTATAAGCTTAATTTGACCTTTTTTTTTTTTTTTTGTGACGAGATTAGCTTAAATTGTTTTAGAGGCAAAGAAAAGTGAGAATAGAATTTCGGCAGGGGCGAATTGGACCTACAATGACGACTTTATAGGAATCTGTTTTTAATTGTGATGGCGGGCCCAGCATCCGATTCCAAACATATTATTCTGCATATTTTATATGCATATTTAATTCAAAATACAATATTAATATACTAATATGTAATAAGCAAGACATATTATTAAGATATCATAATATTATATTTTTACAATAGGTATACGAGTGGCCTTCTTGGTTGGATTGCTAGAAAAAATTATATTCATACAAGCATATACAGAATAGGGAGATACTGTAGAATAAAACAATTTGACCTAATGCTACAGACATGGTGAAAATCTTTAATATAGAAGATGGGAAAGATTGCGACAACCTATAAACCCTAGTTTATTTTCAATGAGAAAGAGAGTTTGAAAGTATTTATGATAATTGTAAAAATAAGGACTACGCCGAAGCAACTGATAGTCTTATTTGTAAATTATTTAGTCAATCTATTTTATTTATTTATTAAAATAAATAAGTTTAGTAATTTTAAAATACGCATATAATAATACTTATTTAAATTGAGTCTAATACTCTCTTTTTTAATAATTTGATGGGATAGTTATCAATTAAACTTGAGTTGTAAGTTGGGGTCTCTACCTAACAAGTCAGTGGATAATCCAATTCATCACTAATTATTCACTATTAACAAGAACCTAATTCATCCTTGATTTAGTCTAATAATATTAATTGTCAAATTAATAAACTAACATATTGATCTAATAAAAATATTAATGTTAATCCATAATAATAATAAAATTTATTTTAACAATCTCCCACTTGGATAACATTAATTAATTATTAGATCAATTTAAAGATGATATAATTAAGTAATTAATATTCACATAAACATACAGATGTGTATATGCTAAATTATGCAAGATTCATAAATGAAATCACACAAAGATAACTGAATTTGATAGGGAAATAAGTGGTATTAACATCATCATAAATAAGTTTCAATATCTGAATAGAATGGAGTATAAAAATATTGTAATTGTCATATTACAACACAAAAGTTCCTTCAGGGCTCAATTCAAATTCCCACTAAACTAAAACTACATCAAAATTTTCAATAACACTCATATGAGTCACATGACTTTTGAAGACTCCTACAGGTAAGTCTTTAGTCAACAAATCTGCCAATATGTGTTCACTAGGGATGTGAACCAATCAAGTTTGAAGTTTTGTAATCTTTTCTCTAACAAATAGGAACTTAACATTAAAGTGTTTAAATGTGGCTTGAGTTCCTGTGATTTCGAGAAAAGCTAATAGCAGATAAACTATCACAATATATGATTATAGGTTGTGATATAGAATTAACTAGATGCATACCAAATATCAATTTTCTCAACTATGTAGCTTAGCAAGTAGTCTTATAATAAGCAATGTATTTTTCCTCCATAGTTCAGGTAACTTTTATTGATTGTTTGTAGCTTTTTCACGAACGAGCTCTTTTATATATTATGAAGATATATAGAGAAATAGATTTACTATCATCCACACAAGATGCATAGTCTGAGTCAGAGTAACACATTATCTTAAGTGATTTAGACTTCCTGAAGGTAAGCATATGATGTTTTGTACCTTAAAGGTATCTCATGACTTTCTTCACTGCCCTCCAATGATCATGACTAAGGTTATTCAAGTATTTATTAAGCATACCAATAACAATGGCAATGTCAGGTCGTGTGTATACTTGAGCATACATTAGACTGCCAACAA
Source organism: Delonix regia (assembly GCA_037074485.1). Classification (NCBI taxonomy): domain Eukaryota; kingdom Viridiplantae; phylum Streptophyta; class Magnoliopsida; order Fabales; family Fabaceae; genus Delonix; species Delonix regia. Next base: position 8,312,196 of record CM073455.1, read on the forward strand.
ATGATGCATATAGAATTTTTCATCATTATTTTTAGGACATGATAATTTAGACAATCTTTGAATCTTTTAAATAGGTGTAGTGCAAGAGTACGTATTGAATTTCTTTAGCACTTGATCTATATAAGTTGATTGAGACAAACCAAGAATATCATGTGATATATCTCGGTGAATCTGAATTCCCAAAACAAAATAGGTTTCACCTATATCTTTTATATCAAAGTGACAAAATAAAACATGTTTTGTCTCATTCAACAAAGATACTGAGTTGCTTGCTAATAGAATGCCATCAATATATAATACGAGGATCACAAAGTTGTTTCTTTCAAATTTTTTATAGATGCATTAGTTTGAAACATTCTTTGTGAAACCAACTAAGGTGATAATTTTATCAAACTTCAAATACCACTGTCTTGAGGTTTGTTTAAGCCTGTAGAGGGATATATTCAACTAACACACCAAGTGTTCCTTTCTTACTTCAGCAAATCCATCGAGCTGTCTTATATAGACATCCTCAAGCAAATCACCATTTAAGAACATTGTCTTGACATCCATTAAGTGAAGTTCAAGATTTAACTGTGTAATGAAATCCATTATAACTTTGAAGACATCTTTAGTGGATATCAGTGAGAAGGTTTCACTATAATCTATGCCTTCCTTCTAATTATAGCCTTTAGCTATAAGTTTGATTTTGTATCTTTTAACTTTACCATTAGCCCCTATCTTGTTCTCAAGGACTCATCCATTCAGCAACTCAGTCAATTCCCATATGTGACTATGATACATTGAGGTCATTTCATCGTTTATAGCCTTCAACCACTCAGATGATTGAGAATGTGACACAACTTACTGAATGTGTGCCATTAACAATGTTTGTTTCTTATTTCTGTAAGTACACTATGTAGTCATTTAGGAATGTAGGTACATGGATCCTATGTGACTATCTTAGTTCAATGATCGGTTCCTCTATATCAGCAGCAGGAGGAATAAGGTCAACTCGATTCTTAACAAGAATGTCATCTCCATTAATATAGTCAATCGGTGGAGATGATAAGGCTGGTATATGCAATATAGTGTTTTCATTATGTAAATTGATAGCCTTAGAAGTATCACTCCCACTAGCTAGGTCATCCATAAAATAAAAAGCTTTATCTGACTCAATAACCCTAGTAGTATGAGTAGGGCAATAAAATTTGCATTATCAGGATCTCAAACTATACCTAATGAAGGATCCATTAATAGTCCTAGAATTAAGTTTCTTGAGTTTTGGATTATAGGGTCTCACCTCTGCTCTATAACCTTATACATGAATGTGTCTTAGACTAAGCATTTTGCCAATAAAAAGTTCATATGGGATCCTTTCAACTAACTTGCTTGGGATTTGATTTAGAATGTAAGTCATTGTTTTAAGGGTATTACCCTATAAAAACTCTGGTTGGCAAGAATGACTAATTATGCTCCAGACCACGTCTAACAAGGTACGCCTCTTAGCAACTCCATTTTGTTATGGAGTGGTAAGCATGGTATATTAAGCTTTGATTTTATGCTCCTGTAGGAATATGGCAAAAGGTCTAGGGTTTACACTTGTTTTAGTATACCCCTCATAATACTCACCTCCTCTATTTGATCTTACACATTTAATCATCTTCTCATATTCAACTTAACAGTAGCTTTAAAAGCCTTAAAAGTATCTAATGATTTAGATTTTTCATGTAATAGGTCAACCTATCCAAATCTAAAGTGATCAGCTATGAATGTGATAAAGTATCTATAATCACCCATGGCAACAGGAGTAATTGGTCCATTAATGTTTGTGTAAATCAGTTCCAAAATACCTTTACATCTATTTGCCCTATTCTTCTAACTTTAATGGGAAGTTTTCTCTTGATATAGTCATCACATGATTCCAAATCAGAGAAATTTAAGTTATGTAATGTTTCTTGTCTGATCATCCTTTCTAATCTTTCTTTTGAAATATGACCTAAACGCCGATACCATAACATAGAAAAATTCTCATTAATTCTTTTTGCATTTATGTTCAATGACAGTATTAATGGAAGCCTTAATGGAAGAATTCAAATTAATATTTGCATTCAAGCAATATAAAAAATTCATCAAACTAGTAAATCCAATAATGACAGAATTAAAGTAAATGTCAATTCTTCAATTTCTTTGCCACAAAAAAATCCTTCTTTGTCTAATACAGAATTGGAATATAAATTCCTCCTTGAGGAGAGTATTTAGACAATGTCATTCAAAACTAGATGGTGTTTAGAATATAACTCTAAAACTATAGTTCCTATGTATTCTATTGTAGTAGAACTTTCTTCCACTCTTAGAATAGCCCACTCTCTTTTACTTGGGCTTCTTTTGTTTTTGAACCCTTGCAAGGAATTAGTTATGTGAATTGTTGCTCTAAAATCCTTCCACTAAGAACCTGTAGAAGTCTAAAAACTATAGGATTTAAAATAAACTATAGTTAAAGGGGTAACATCAAAAGAAATTCTTTTTTCTCACATATGTACTTTAATGTAAGGCAATCTGAGATCTTATGTCAGGATTTTTACAATAGTGACACTTACCCTTAAATGACTTATTCCCTTGACCCTTATTATTTTTATTCTTCTTAGGTCCAAGGTGTCTCTTACCATCACCCTTACTCTCATGCTTCTTTCATTTATATTTCTCATTTTCACCTTTACTAGATGAACTATGAGAAATTAAGTTCACTAATTGACAACGTGAGTTTAGTTTCTTGAACGACTCCTTCTTTTTAGTTACAATAGAGATCATTTGATTGACAATCCATTCACCTTCTTGAGAATTATAAGTGGTCCTAAGAATCTCATACTTAGCAAGAAGAGGCTGTAGCACCTAGTAGACTAGGTAACTTTCTCCCACGTCTATATTCAGGGACTTCAACTTGTTGAAGTAGTTAACTAACTTTATCTTATGCTCACGCACACCAGACACTCCATCATAATGAGTGTTGTCTAGCAAAGAGATGTAATAAGCCTTTTGGATCTTGTCAAACTTCTTGAACTTCTCATTTATAGCCTTAAGGTATTCAATGGTAGTGTCATTCTCAGGGATGCTTAGTTTGATAGTTTTCTCAATGGTGTATATCATAACTATCTGACAAATCCTATTGGACTCATGCCATTACTTGCGATAAGCTTTATCAGCAACATTAGACTCAACAGTGTAAAATCTACTGGCTTTGGTTCTTTCATGGCCAAGTTATCCTTAGAAATAGTTAGGTATATGTTTAGGGATTCATTCTAGTCATCAAAATTGGTCCCATTAAGAGTTGTTGCTGTTGACAGTTGCTGGAACATAAAAGCTAAAGGAATAAAATAGGAAATGTTAATTATGTCTTGGAAATATGATTACAAAACAAAGTTTCCTTCACAAAACTCAACTTATATAATTGTATAACAAAATGTTCATTATAATCTCGCCTAAGGGTCCCAGATTATAATAAATAAAAAAAACTCATGTGTACTGCAGATTTTAACCATGAAGAGAAATAACATAAAATGCATTCACAATTTTCATATCGAGCAACTATGTAATTATCAATTAAAGAATGTTGCTAACAAGTCATAAATAGGCAGCCAAATTCACAAAATTATACTAGTAGTGTCACACTGATAGGGTATGTATATTGCCAATATAATATACATTATCTTGTGGACTTATTTTAATATTCAACCTTATCCCAAATAATTACTACAAAGTGTCTATATGGAAAAGAATGGAATAACAATCATAACTTAGGTTGTTTACAAACTCAAACCATCATGATTGGGTTCACAATAGGTGAACACATAACTACTCGGTGTGAGTGACCCAAAAAAAGGGTCCATAGTAGATTCTAATATAATTATTCCTTTAAACACTTCCTTAAATTGCGATAACATCCACCAGTAATACAAATAAATTTATTTTAATTTATCTAGTGATTGTTAAAGTGAGTGAGAGAAGTATATTGCTTCTCACTATGTATATTTATCATACAAAAATTTTTAGGTCAAAATGAGTTAGTTATACAACGTTTTGAAGCCCTAAAACTTTAAGAAATTTTAAAACTCTTATTTTAGGGCCCAAAAAATTCAAGAAAAATCACAAAAAATAAGAAAGGTCTTACTTTTGCTTAAAGTTTCACTTTTGTTCCTTAAATTTATTTCATTTTAATTTGATCTTTTAACTTTATCTTAAATTTCACTTGTGCCCCTTAATTTCGTTTTATTCTAGTTTGGCCTTAATTTTCAAAAACTACTAAAATAAATTTTTTACCTTTCACTTCTTCTTTTTTTTTCATATATATATTGATATGTGAAAGCTCCATAAAATATTGTAATTTTTAGGTTAAATTCTTGTCTCATTCTTTCATAAACTATATTAATCAATACTTAATAACTGAATTTGTTTTAATTTATGTTTTCGTTATTGTGGTATTCTTTACCTAATTTGTTTTTCGTTGGTTATAACTCTTAATTCATAGAAGTTTAAATATTTAAAGCATTTTAATTTGATGATTTTATAGAAAAAAATAACATTTAAAGTTTGTCCAGAAATTAAAAAAAGAATAAAATTTAAGTTAAAATTAAGGAAACAAATTCAAATCAAATAAATTTTACGGATGAAAGTAAAACTTAAAATAAAATTAAGAGATTATATTAAATATAAATAAAATCAAAAGATGAAAGGAAAATATAAAATCAAAGTAAAATTCAAAATTAAAATTAAACCAAAGTACATTTTTACCAAATAAACATTAGTCAAAGTAAAGAATTTGAGCTATTATAATTTTACACTGTAATGTCAAAATTAAAATGCCCAAACTTAAATAGCATCAGTCTCTAAGACTTAATCAAAATATTTATTTTAAAACTGTTTTATTTATTTGAAACCAAAATAATTTTAAGACTAATATAAAATAATTTTAAGACTAGTATAAAATATAATTTAAACTTCAAAATTAAAAAAGCGGTGCAAAAAGGGCCAAAAATTATGTATCGCAACTCGCACGGTGGACCCAAATGACACGCGTCACCTTGTGGTAAAACCCTATTTGGTTCTTTTTTCTTTTCTTCTCCCGCGCCACTGTCTGTTTCGAAACAAAATTCTCAATCTCACAGTCACACGCTACCTCACTCGTCCCTCTCCCTCCACTTGTTTTCCCGCCCCTCTCTCCTTCCTTAAAATCCCCAATCTCCTTCCTCATTCTCTCTATCTCTATCTCCATCTCGATCCCCTTCTAGTCTTCTTCCCTTCCTCTCTCTCTCTCTCACACACACACACAATTCACACACTTGTCTCTCTATTGCTCACTCGTCGCTATGAATCGAAGAACTAGAGATCTTCAACTGAGAAGAGCCGAGCACTTTCACAGGTACCTGAAACCCGGTGCCCTCGCCCGAATCCGGGACTCCCGAATCAGCGCTCGATCCCACCGGTTAAATTCACTCTGCCAGATCTCTCTACACCGCCCATCACCGCCGCCGTCCCCTCATGCCTACAACGGTCAATCCCAGGTCAACGTTGCTGAGGGTTTCCCTTGCTTTGTCGGGAGGATCAACGGTCCACGCTGCCCGCAAAGGAAGAAGCTCGTGGCCGCCAAGTCTGTATTGTTTATAACCGCTGCCCCTTCCAATCCGTCCCCGGATTCACCTGATCTTATCATTGATTCATTTAATAATGACATTGTTGTCGCTAATTGAATGTGGTTGCTCTTTCGGTTGAAAATTGAGGCAATTTTGTTGTTGTAGAGTATAGACTGTCTAGATGTGTAGTTGCCCGTGCTTTCCTAGCACTTTGTTGAATTATGTGAAGAAATTACTCAAATCGAACTGAAATCAATAATAATTGCGGCAAAAGTTCCAATTTTGTGCCAAGTACTTTTATTTCATTAATGGTTTTGATGCTGGAGTTCACTTGCGATTATTGGATTTAGAAGCTTATTAGATTGGGTGATATAAGTCTGATATGGGAAAGAGCTTTCGCCAATCTGGGTATGTTTTACAACGTTGATCCTCAGAGGGTGCTTAGGAATGCAACAGTGCATACAGTTGCTTGGCTCGAACATTAACGTCGACATGTTTCAAAGTGATTACGAAACACCTTATGAGATTGTTTAACAACAATATCGTGATGTTAATAATGATACAATTAATGCTACTGTTGCTTTACTGGCACTAATTACTGTGTTTATTTACACATTAAAGTGTAGAATCTACTTATTTGTCTCCCTAACTAGTCATCTTTCAGAGGATAATATTTCTGGTTGCAATGTGGACGAGAGAATGCTCAGTGACTTCAATTTTGTGTCCTATTTTAACATGATATACTTCGAAAGTTTTGGTAAAACATCTATGCAAACAAAATAATAAAATACACTGGTATACCGTATATCTATAATTGTACTTTTGGTATCATAGTTTAGACTCTGTTCTTTAATTTGCTGTAATGTTTATTGGATCTTTTCTAAGTATGATTGTCATTGGCATAAGCATTTTCATTGGTGGCATGAGTTACTGTATAAATTAACTATCCGAGACTGATAATAAAATATACCGTTGAAAATATGGTACGGTTGCTAGATGTTTGGGGCTTGCTCTCGTTATGGTTTAGTTATTCAACTTTTTGGCAACTTTGCTAGTTGAGTTATTGAACGAGCTATATGTTTCTTGATATAATAAGAGAAGTTGACAAAATTGTATCCTCAGTTCAAGATGCTTATCAAGGTGATTGTGAATCATGCCGATATTTTAAACAATAATTTTGCTAATCAATTGCCTAAGCCAATTCATGCATTCTTTTGGTTTTGTAGAGCAAGGATCCCCTGCAGTACTGCAGGTGATCCTGCCACGGTTTTGTATAGTAAAAGTTCTGGTTTATCAGCGTAATCGAGTAGCAACTGTCAGAGATAAAGCACCTCCAGACATTAGTGATAGTTTGAAAATATGAGCAATATGAAGCGGTTGCTTTATTTTCCTAACCAGTCTGGGCTTAAGGTTTGTTTAGTAGTTTTAGCTTTATCTTCTGAAGCCTAAAATAATAATGCCATGGCTTGGTATATGAATGTATCTTCTCTCAATAGGTAGCTATCAAGTTAATGCAGTTTTGCTTCACAGCTACATGGAGTTCCTTCCATGCATCATTTTGATATCAGCATGTTTGAAGTCATTTATTCGGGTTTAGAAGTCATTTATATAAGAACTTTGATTTGAGTGCCATGCTTTGCAAAAACTGTAGCAAGGAGTGAAATTTTCTTTCTTTCAACAAGGATTATGTGGTCACTAGGATTTTACCTTCTGTTAGATGGTTTTGTAGATGGTTATATTCTTTCTCAGAACAAGTACATAACAGGTTTGGATGTGGTATGTTGTAGGTTCAAACGTGAACCTGATATCTTTATGGTTTTGGCTAATGATGCTTGCATTCTTTGAACACCCTGTGTCATAACTTGCTAAACAACACCCGCCACTGCTGGTCGGGGCTCAATAATATGTTGTTCGTTCATTTAGATAGTAAAATGCCACTTATGATCTCAAAATTGAGATTAAACTTTGGTGCAATGTTATGTATTTTTTTTATTCGGTTTTTTTAATAAGAATATGACATATAAAAAATATTTTTAAAGATCTAGTTATGAAATGCTATGAAATACTGAGTTGTAAAAGTCATATTTTTATTTACAATACTTGTATACATGTCTTATTATGATTGAAGAATTTAATAGTGAAAGAAAGTTGAATGGGTATATACTTTCGCATTTGGAATATGAATCTGATTAAATTTACTGCCCCATGCGGTTTGGATTAGAATTACGAGTTAGATTCTTTTATCTTTTTCACAACAAAAACACCATTTATTTAAAAGAATTCTCTCTAAAAAAAAACTTTTTACGTGTTCTCTCTTTTTTCTCTCTAAAAACTTCTTATACTTCCTTCTTCTTTTTAAATAAAAATTAATGATTGTTGTTATAATCCTTCTAAATACTGGCAATTTAAATTCAAAATTTTTAAAATTCAAATATTTAAATTTTGAATTTATCCTTCTAGAAATTGAAAAAAATTGATTTTGATTATCCTTAATTTATTAATTAATAAGTCTAAGTCTTTCTAGATCAACTCATTTCGGATAGCTCATTTTCTAACATCTCCCATTTGTACATAATGAAGTATACCACACAAAATTTGTTATTACTCTTAGACATTCATACTAGGTGTTTGTGGTGATTGCTTTAGCAGCTTTTATACTAGAAATTATATTATAAGACCAACATAAGGATTACAACTCTTATATATTTATTATACATATGATAAAGTGCCTCAAATGCCCAAGACAGATATACCCATATACACGTTATTCATAGTAAATTTAGTCCCTCAAGTATAATTTTACTCAAATTGTCTCCACATATGTATGGTATTCACATTTATGATGCCATCAAAATAACTTCATAACGAGCATGCCTTGGACACTAGCATATTTGTGTATATTTTTGGTAATTTTCTTTTCACCCACATATCATTTAGATACAAACCAGTTGTTCTCCTAAAAATATTAGGTTGAATTATTATAACCATATGATGTACACTAAAATAACAAACACTAACTCATCTCTTCGTGATATTGTCAAAGTCATAATGGCATCAACAAAAGGATTTATTCCTTTTTGGGACTTACACAACAATGAAGCAAAGGTTTATCCACTTGCTTCCTTATTATAGTCATTAAGCACATGCAGTATGAATTGCATGCTATGGTATCTCTCTTATCTCATAAGAGTGTATGTTAATTTAATCATTAACATTGTACAAATCTTAGTCCAAGCAGACACAATACCTAAGTTGAATTCTTCTATTTGCTCACCCTTATGGCAACTAGAACAGAATTTGTATCTGGCTACAAGTATTATAGATGGTGGAAATCCATGATTTGATCCATTAATTTTTCAAATATCATCTTGATCTTCCTTTCTTTTTCAACAATGCAACATATTTATATTTTGTTTTCTTTAATATGCAACATTTTGGCATATTCAATGCCATGCATTGTGAATACATATGTCTCATCATTGTTTGCTATTCATGAGTGCCAAAGGCAGTTGTTTGTGTGAGAAAGTCAACCCCATCAACCTGTACGACACACCATTATTGTGTATATGTTGTCCACAATTATGAAATAATGCATCTCTTTAGTTAACAATTAAGTTGTATACAAGTGTGATACTCTATATTATATGTATACCATGTGACTTTACGTCATCCTCATACATATCTCTAAGTATGAGTTTTTATTAAGGAATCAACTTATTTCTTTTACGTAGAAATACATTATAAAGTAACACTCTTCTATGCTATTACATTCTTCACATTCTGTTGTTTATATGCTTGATCTTGTTATGATACTTAAGGTTTTAAGTATAGACTATGACTACTTGACTATCATAATTAATCAATCATTGACTCATTGTTTTAAGAATGATTCCCAAGTGTTTTATAAACTTTTTCAACCATATTACCTTTTATATTATTGTAGACATACAATAAACTTTGATTCGATAACAAACCATTATATATATATATATATATATATATCTACCTCTTAGTATTTCAAAATATAACTCATTCACTTAGTAATAAGATAAATCTCAAGGATCATTTTTGCTTCAATTTATGTTGAAAATCATTTTCGTATTTTTTACAGTGTACAACCTTTAACACCTTCTAAGTATCTTTGAATCCTTTTAATAGTAGTATAACGCTTTTGACCATAATGAATCTACTGTCGGTTCTCAAGGTCAATTGCTATGAAATGTCTAAATTTGATATATCATTGCCTAAGCTATGCAAAAGTATGGGACTTTATTGAATTTGTCCTTCTAGAAACTGAAAAATCTTATTATGATTATCTTTAATTTATTAATTAATAAGTCTAGGTCTTCTTCAATTAACTCATTTTAAGCGGTTCATTTTTCAACAAACAGTAACATTATAGAAACATTACATAAATTTTTTCCTAAAAAACTCTCAAGATTCTCATAATTAATCTTTCTTGCATTCTATTTTGAAATCATGTTTTTTGATTCATACGTTGGTTAATTTGGCTCATAATTGTTTTTTTTTAAATATATATTGTCGCTTTAACTAGTTTATGATTTACCTGAAATAGTCTAGTATGGTGTCCCAACCAGATTGCTTTTCCCCTGAAATTGCTCGTGCTGTAAGCTGAAGTTTTTGATGGCTGTGTGACTGTTTCATTTTGAGAAATGTAGTATCGGCCGTATAGAACTGTAGGGGCTTAGACCGATGGTAAAGGTTATTAAGTTCTTCATTCAATAAGATTGAATTATGTTAATTACAAGAATTTCATCCAAATTTTTGTTAATAAGTACTCTAAACTTTGGTTCGATCCTCCTTTTTTTTTTTGACAAAAAAAAAGGTTAAAAACTGTATTTTTGCCTTAAGCCTGAATAAATTTAAACAACTTGCAATTGGTATTTTTTAAGCTACTTTTAAACGGTCTCTTTATATATATATATATATATATATATATATATATATATATATATATATATATAAAAGAAAACAACTTGACCTGCTATGGAATCCAAGCTTTAAGCCTAATGCCTGTTTGGTACATAGAATATTTAGAAATAAAAATGAGAATGAGATTGAGAACAAAATTTTAAAAAAGAATTATTGAATTTAAAATTGTGTTTAGTATGACATGAAAAATATTTCGTTCTTAGATTTGGTATGACAAAAATAAGAGAGGAATGAAATACAATACAAAGTAAAAAACAATTATACCCCTGATTAAAAAAGAGAAAAACAAACAAACAATTTTCCTTTTCTTGCAGGACAGTCGATGTACGAATGCTTGTCGTCTCTTTATCATTTTTGCATCAGGACACGATAGAGTATTGCAGAGGACGACGAACGAGTGGTGACTAGCATCTCTGAGCATAGGTTAATGTCCATTGGCGTGCATCTTTGATTAGTGGAAATTGGATGTAATTTTATGGCCTAATTTATAGATCCTTACTGTACCTATTGTGTGTTTTCTGCAAATGTTATGGTTGAATCAAGCCTCCCGTAGATTATATCAATGATCTCATATTCGCAATCGATAGTCATCGCAAATAATGAAGTCCAACACTGGAAGCTCTCGCATCGGAAATAATGGAGTCCGACGGCCACCGAAAATAGTGGAGTCTAACGGTCACTAGAAATAATGGAGTCCAACGAAGGAAGCTCTCACCAAAAATGATGGAATCCGACGGTCACTGGAAATAATGGAGTCCTATAAGATGATGTTACTCTTATAAATCACTAGGGACAATTTGGTCCACAAAAATATCATTCTAGGAAAGGACCATTCCTTCAATAAATGGGAGGAATCCTTACTCCTAATTTTTTTGGAATATGGTTTCCCGGGGGAGTGTTGTTTCTCATTCCACAGACATTACCAAACACTAGGAATGCTAACTCCCTCTCCCTCTTCCTCTTCATTCCTAGTTACCAAACATGCCCTAAATATTATTCTAGTTTTACCTTGTCCAGTTTTCAACTTGTATAAGAGAATGTTTCATTTATTATATGAAATAAATTAAAATATCGTTCAGTTAAATGAATTAAAATTAAAAATTGAATGTTCACTGAGTAACTAATTTAAAATGACATTTAAATATTTAAATATTATGTATAATTACATGTATTATATATGTTGTCAATTCTGAATATATTTTTAAATATTATAAAATCTCATTTGACTCATTAAGTTTTTATAACCCACCTATATATAATCTTTGGTAAACTAATGAGTTGAATTCGAATTTTCATTTTACAAGAAGCTGAATTTGATTATAAGCTCATTTAATTTTGTAAGCCGAACTTGAATAACTCATTTATTTAATGAGCAAAGCTTGAAAATGCTAGGACTTGCCAAGGGAAGGTCATCAGAGACATCAAGAGAAATTTGTGTAACCTCATCGAATCTCAAAGAGTACCACCATTAACTTTTACAAGTAGCTCTTGAAAAGTACAGCAAAAAATAACCTACGATGGAAAGGAGGTGGGGAAACATAATCCGAAGAACTAATAAACATCAGAGTCGCAAAATAAGCATGTTGCAGCTTGGAGCTTCTCGGTAGTCACTAGCTAGTAGCAGTAGCAGAGGATGCTTTTCTGACCGGATTGTAAACACTGAATTCACCGAAGTCCCTTCTACCACTGGCAAAAACAGTGTCCATAATCAAAGCCTTGGAACAAAGGGATAACAATTCAGTTGCTAGACATCATATAACAACAGTAAGTGCAGCATAAATATCGAACTAGTGGCAGTCATATGGGCAACTATGGTATTTTCTGAGATTTAGGGACTATGAATTATATTTATGTTCGCTCCCAACCATGAAAGTAATGTGAACAACGTAAGACGAAGGATAAGAATGAAATTAGATAATGAATTATTAATTCTCTGCAAATTGAGAAAGAGACATTAGGAAGAGGTCATTATTAATTTGAATATTTAATGCCTTCCATGCAAATCTACAATGTAATGAAACAGGTAGGAATAGTAAGGGTGGCAACATGGTAAAGGAACAGGACAGTCAAGTCTGTAGCAACTGCAACAGCAAATCATGATAAATTGCCAACGAGCAAATGGTTGCAAGTAGTGGAAGCAATGGTAGCAGAGAAGACACCGACACAAACAACTGACATCCTTAAATTACTCTGTATATATTCCCACAACCTAAGAATATGAAGCAAATATGCCTCAGAATAATGTAAACTAAATGCTTATAGAGCATGCATTAATTATGCGACAACGACCATTTGTAACCAAAGTAAACAAACAGAGATAGCATACCTGTGTTTTATGTCCCAGCCAGCCGGTAGAAAATGTGGTTTGACAGCTTCAACAAAAGCTTGTCTCCATCTTTGACAAAACAGACGAATGCCATCCTCACCATATTCCTTCAGTAAATGTTCAACAACTTGCTTCCCATGTGGTCCGTGTCCTAAGAGTGATAGTTTTGGATTATGTTTCGCTTGAGTGGACTCTTCATCTCCCTGGGATAAGTCATTAACTTCAATTGCCGGCCTTGTACTCAGACAACTATCATCAGCGTTTACGGCAGAGACACTGTTCTCATGGGAACCTATAGTTTTATCTGTGCTCATATGTTCAGTTAAGACAGTAGATACAGCTCCGTCAATTGCTAGATCAGAAGCTACAGAGGGGTTTCCTACATCATCCTTTACCATAACAAGTTCACTATCTTCTCCATTGCTTGTTGCTTTGGTTGCATGTGAACCATCTAGAACATTAATATTTGATGTGTCCACATTTCCCGTTCTGGGTGTGCAGTCACCATGATTTTCCTGTACTAACTCCGCAGCAGTACTTCTTAAAGAATGTTTGAATGAGTAACCTCGCTTCTTCTCAAACCGTCGTCTCTCATGAGGACTCATGCCAACTAGCAGAGCTCTTTCCAAATCTTCCTCAGATATCTCCCTTCCTCCATAATATCTCTTCACAATCTGCAAAAATTACTAAAATGTCAAATTCCAAAGCTTATAGAATATAGAATTAAAAAAACTATTCAAGAACTTTTAGAAACAAAGATAATCACTAAAGAAGTCCAATAAAAAAGGTCCAATTCAGAATCCCTGTGTCATCATGTAGGGTCTGTGATAACCATGTATATTACCAAACACTTGCAGACAGAAATAGGATCATACCTTGGTTAGTTCATCATGGCGATTGGGAGGCATTCTTGATCCATGGCGCAGAAGAGCCATGGCAGCTGTTCGCAATTGTAATGGAGAAACACCTCCCTCTTCAAAGCTTACTTCAGACACTTGTCCTGGATCAATTACCTTACGAACATAGAGAGGAATTCCAAATTCAGCTGCTACCTTTCTCTTATATTTCTCTGCAGCAGCATGGGCAACTTCATGACAGTCCACACAAAGTAGGACAATATCATGAGAACGATGGCTTTTCAAATGCTCAGGAAAATGCATTCTATAACATGATGGGATTATTCGGTACCGCAAGTAGTGATTTCCTTCACCACACCCGACACATATGTTTTTCTTACTCTGGATATAAAAATCGTTGTCTTCATCCTCTGGACGACCTTTTGGTTCGAAAAGAAGCATAATAGCCAGTGGATCTTCATCAATTAGTTTTGCCAGATCCCGATTGAGGTACCTGTAAAATAGAACATTAATCAGCAAAACAACAACTTTCATATATAGAACAGAAGCAAGTTAAAAGTGCACCAACCATTCAAGCTTCCTCCGATCACAGTAACAAAGCATCCGACCGTCATTAGCATAGATCCGACAATTATGATAAACAGGAGATTTACAAGAGAATTTCTGGACAAACAAATCTCGAGAAGTCTTCCGAGAAACTTGTTTTGAATTTTTTACACTGCTGTGTTTAAAGGCTATAGTAGGTCTCAGGTTACTGCTAACCAACAACGAATAGTTAAACATAGAAATTGGGCAACTCCCATTTGGACCCAGGCACTTCTGAAGAATGATAGAATAAATATCTCCAGTATCACCCAAATTGTTTGAAAGCAAATCATAGACATCACTTAGGTGGCTGCCAACAATAGGAGATGGAACAGAGAAAAAAGAATTGACACCCATTTCCACATTGATATCAGCCTGAGCTATGACATTGTATATTTCAAAGTGACTTGTTGGAGGCTGATTTGCCAAAGCAACAATTGCCTGGTCTGGTAAAACATATTTTAAGCTCTCATCATGGACACGAGCCTGAAAGGATGAACATGCCACAGAACAATCAGCCTCTATGCAATTTCCTCACAGACATTGTTATAGAATACATTTGAACACTACATCAAAAAAGCATCAACACATTAAATTCAAGAACTGAGTCTATTCGTTTGAAATAAAACTTAATGTAATAATAAAAGGATTAATATCACAACCAGTGACATGGGGATACCAAAGTAACTGCACTGTTAAAAAAAAAAAAAAAAACATTTCGTCAAAATATGTCAAACACATGTAAACTACCAAGAGCTCAACGGTCAAAGCAAAAGCAATTTGCTATTTCTGTTATACAAGAGAATAAAGAACTTAATGTAGTTATGGAGTTTATGTCCAGGTTGAGGCAAAAGATTATGTCCTGCCTGTTTCCTTTTTGTGTTAAAGGTAAGTAGTCCTAGCTATCACTGATCAATCAACAGACCTTAAATTAAGAAATGTTATTCATTATATGTCGCACAAGTGCAACTGCATTGGCGATCAATTTATTGTTTGAGAAATTAATTTTTAGTACTCTACCTAAGTAGCACAAAAAGGATTTGACGTGGGACAACAGTCCATGAAACATGTACATAGTACAGTAACTATTTGAGGCTTGAATGGCTCAATGGCACAGCCAAAAGCAGACATCAGCAAATGTAAGATTACAATGAGAATTAATCCATTGCCAAAGCAATGGTACTATTATACAGGGAACATATTACTCAGTTTTCCAAATCCTTCAGAGAGAGTCAAGAATGGAAGAAATAAATGAAGCCTACTGGTTTCTATACTACTTATATTAAATAAAATAAATGATCTCTAATTAAATATGATACAGTTGTTAATAAATCACAATTGAAATAAATTTTAACATATTAAAAGCACCCTCAATTAAACTTGGTGAACCATTTTCCTAGCCCAATATTAGTTTACTCCGAGGTTCACTTTTTGACTTTTGTCTAATGTCATCATAAGATCTTAACAAAAATTCATGGAGCATGAACTATTGTTTAGTCTAATAAATTGCATACTAAATTATTTCAAGCAAACAATTCAAACCTAGAATGAAGTTGAGAAATACTGAACTTTACAGTAAGACTGTTCTTAAATTGTAGCTACATTTTGGAAGCATTTACAAATTTTAACTGACCATTAGATCTCTCCATGCACATAGTCGCCTCACAAAATTCTGAAACTGAAATAAAAGAACCGTGTTAGTCAATTAGAACAATATATCAAACTACAGAGACACTACTTCAAACAAGTACTGAAAGAAGCAAACCTTAGTTTCATTGGAAACTGATGGGCAACTTTCACTGCTCACATGACGTGAAAATAATGATAACGCAGCAGATTCTCCAGGAGAAGCTTCAATTTCTTTTGTGAAAAGTTGCAAACAAATCATGTTTGAACGCCTACTGGCCTCGTGAAGAAAATGGAATTTGTCATCGGAACAAGAGTTTTCTGATACAATAAATTAAGAATTTTGATGCAACAAAATTTTTAAATGATGAGTCCCAAAGAGTTATTGAGTAGTGAAAGTGCAAAAGGAAGGTCTTCAGGTAATGCAACATGCTAATATGCCAAATATCCAAAGGGGAAAGAAAAAAAAGGAAGCCTTCTTGGACTTCTACTTTGTCTCATTCCTTGCAACATCAAACAAGAAGGCATACCATCATCCAGTTGTTTGAGCTCAGTGATCAAACAATTTGCAATATATAACAAATAGTGTGCATCTGTTCGTGCATAATGCACCATTGCTCCTGTAAGGGGGCGTTGTCTCCAGTCTTCACGCTGCAATTAAAGTTTAGAAAATGAAGAAAAAAAAAAGACAAGAGAAGGAGTAGCTAGGAGGAGCAAGAAGCCAAGAAGCCATTCTAGTCGCTAATTAGCAAACAAAATATATATCCAAAAACAGAAAACAGTCCCTTATGCCTATCCATAACAATTTATGATGTGAAAAAAAAAGCGTTAAACTAATTTAAATTTATTGATATAAATTATCTTATAGAATTTTCCAATCATATTAAATTCCTGATTATTAACAAATGATGTAAAAGAAAAAAAAAATTCTGATCTATTTCCTACATAATAAATTCCTGGCTCATAACTTCCATTGTTTAGATATCTACTTCTGAATCAGAATAAAAGGTTCTACTGAATAATTTAGAAATATTTCACTCCTCTTCTGCTGGTGCAAACTCTATCAATTTAACCACTAACTAGTAAAAAGGCAGGAGAGTACAATTAACATCACGTTCAATATGGGTTGCTTAAAAAAAAAAATCCACAATTCAGACTACATTCAAGTATTGTAATTTTAACACACTTCTAATGTTTCTATGTTTCAATATGATCAACTCAATCCATAATCTCAACTGTTTGAGGCCAAAGTCCTCTAAAAGTTGATTCCATGCATGAAAAAATCATGGTAGAGGCTAATGTGACTAAACAACTAAATCTGAAATTGGAAACAAGGTTTCAAAATATTCATTAAAAAGAGAAACAAAAGAGAGAGATGTGGCCTGAATGGGAAAATAGATGCTTGGTTCCATTCAACATAAGATATTATCATTTTTTGGGGAAATGTAAATGGGATGCCAAAAATTATAAATGTGCTATTAACACTACTATACTCTAGAGACTGTACTCTGCAATATACAACAGCTAAAGAAAAATTTAGCCATTACAATCTATTGAAATATATCCATCTACCTAAGTTAGCTACAACTTTGACTACAACAATTAATGAACTCATCCAGTTAAGGAAGATCTTGTATGATCAAGGTCAAACCTGAAATAATTTATTTGTTGTGACACCACAATAAGTTTCCAGTAAATAAACGAGTGATTTCTGTGGTTTTGACAGCACCTCACATGCCTGCATCACAAGAACAGAAATTGATAAAATAAAAGCTGCCAGTCCAATGGAAAATACAACCTTTTCCTGAATGCATGCCAAGAAATTTCAGTAAGGTACATGGCATCTAACCCAAGATCTAGTAACATGAACAGGACTTGGTTAGCTCACCTTTGAAGTATCAAATAGATTAACAACGTATATATGGAAATCTCTCTGTAGCCAGACAATATCATTGTCAGCTCCATGAAATACCTGTCCAAAAGTATTTCCATGAATAAACACAGACATATCAATCAACTAGGATATTCTCAATGAACAACAGGCACAAATCCCAAGAAACACTAGGTTTTAACCACCCCCACATATAAGCCAATGATTACTTCATCTCAAAAGTTTAAGCCCTTAGGCGAAGGCCAAGGATTGGTTTTATTCGTATCCCCATCAGACACACACCCTTATAATCCAGTCTAAACTATTCTCACAATCTTTTACCAAAATAAGTGTAAATCCAGCTTTCACGAAATTCACTTATTAAAGTAGTTTATGTTGATGTCTAAGGGCATTTTTCCATTAAAAGAGAGGAGCAAGGGAAAATTTTATATAGACAATTTCAGGCAGATATAGCAACTGCTATAACTGAACACATGTTTCCCACTTCTATATTGTCAGACATTCTAGAAACGTGACAGAAATAACTTACATACTTTACAAATTAAAGGATTTGCAAAAACTGGGCAGAGAATGCCCATTAAATCATGCAGGGCAATAGGGTCAATCAAATAATCTTCCTGCTGAGTAGAGATCTGCTTGATTTAAAAAAGGAAAAAAGTAGAAGCGTCAAATATTCATCCCAAAATAATAAGCAGATGGAAATATATCAAAGAAGAGAACTTAAGAGAAGCATAACTTGACCTGAACTAATGCTGTAAAGCCTAGAAAAGATCGTAAGGTATGTTGTTCTGTGTCAACAGCAAAGAACTTCTCTTTATTCAATACATTGACCAGTTCCTTTAATTGCAACTCTGTCTCAATCCAAACATATGTATCTTTCTTCTTCAATTCCTCAATCTCAGTACTAAATTCTAATTGAAGTTGAGGGTTTTTTAACAATGCTGTAATCTCTGCCTCAAAAGGATGGGAATTTGAAGGATTCTCTGTAAAAAACGAAAATAAACTTAGCTTGATCTTTTTCACCTTGCATAGATAACTCAATATGGTTGGTGAATATCATTAATGTCAATATACCTTATGATAGGTTTTCGTGGATCATGACCATTTATTTGGCCATAGCCAGAAGTAAGAAGAGCCTTGATCAAATAATATGCTCATCAAATGACCACTTACTGCGGTCAAAATGGAAAATTTCCTTCTTATTATTTGCGTAGATAAGTAAACAACATTGTATACTTATCAACTACCACGCACATGAGTTTAATGGTATCAAATTTTCTACAATGTGTAATTAAACACTTATTGCAGTGACCAACGCAATGTCATTTTCTTTTTACCACGAACATCCAATTTAACGTTGTCTTCAGCATCATTTATTTGCAAAACTATTGCAATGTAAGTGCAAATACTTCTTTTACATCAATAATTTCTAAGAGCTTCCCCAAACTCTACCACATATGCACTGACTGCTGCAAGCTATTTTAACTTCATAATAGTTTAATTGATGGAAAAAGCCTATCATATTACATCCGTAAATACTTCTGCGATTTGAAAGCATGCGAACACTAGTTCAAAAAGTAAAACTTCCGTGCAAATTCCAACGTAGCATCAGGATTAAACATATAAATTTCATACAGAACTCCTTCACTTTCTTGGCAACTAAACACAGCGACGCCTTAGCGCATAAAAGGAGTAAGAAATGTACCATCGCTAGAGTCGTGGCGCTTCAAGTGCTTGAACGCAGCGTACGAGTTATCCGCTAAAACCCGCTTAAAGGCATACTGTGGCTTTGGTTCCGCATGTAAGTAACATAAACTTCGACGAGACTTTTGCTTACGCCGACTCCGGTACCGAGCAGTGAAGTAGATTGAGATAGCTGCTAAAGAAGCGATCGCGAACGCCACTCCCATCTTGTATCCATATCCCATTTTATTTCTCTTTTCTTCTTCTTCGACCAGCTCTGATTTTATGCAGAAACACGATCGGAGGCTGTGATCATTACCGGCGGCGGTGTCTAACTGGCGCTTGCAGGGGGCGGGTGTGGGCTTATGTGGCAAAATGATATGCTGACATCTATTCAACAAAAATGGGCTAAACGGACAGAAGCCCAATTAGTTGAAGGTAATTGGGCTACTGTGGACAAGGGCCGAAAATTATAAACTAGGCCTGAAGAATCACCGCACAAAGGAACATGTGAAGAAGTGTTTATGGCTTCCAATTCCATCACCGGAACAAATAAAACCAAGTGAAGTTGAAACGGAAGTGATGGAATCCATAGCTTCACATCTCGGAAACGGATTGAAATGAAGAGGAGAGGATTTCTATAGAATTTGGATACAATTAGAGCTTGCAAAGTTGGTAATTTGAGAAGAAGTGACATAATTCGACTTTCAGAAATTCATTGCAATGTCCAAATTATGTTTATAATTTGTCAGAGTCAAGAAGAGTTCGTTTGCCACAAAGGAAAAGTGTTGAGAGAGTGATTTGTCGTGCAATGAGTGAGAGTGGGGTTAGGAGGAGCCTTTACGAGATTGGTAAAGGAAATAAGAGCTCTGTAATGGCCTTATGGTGGTCTCTGGGCACATGTCCACCTCTCCAAAATGAGACGTAGAAGAAAGTCCAAAAGCGTTGAGACATTGAGATGTGATACAAAATAGACACATCACACAGTGAAGTTACCTTCCAGAAACCTAAAGGAGCATGATGAACTCAGAGAGGATGATCAAAGTCATAGTGGATTGCTCCAATTTTCTGCCTTACCTTATGGAGCTTGTTCTGATTTTGAATTGGTCAATGACCCGTTTCTGGTTAGTACAGGCTGTGGTTTATATTTAAGAAGATTAAGAATAGTCATACTTGCTGTACTTATAATTTTATTTAATTTTTTAGTTTAATTTTTATAATTTAAAAATCTACAATTAAATCTTTGCGATTTATAAATTTTTTTAATTTAGTTCTTATTATTAAAATTAACGTTATGTTATATTTTATTTGTATCTGAATGTTGTCTAAACACTTTAAATATGTATTATCTATACTAGTAAAAGATATAAAAATAAATGATGAAACAAAATTAATTTATATATATACAACGAAATATTGATAAAATTATAATGATATGGGCTTAATTAAACACCAAATTAAAAATTATGTAAAACTATAAGAACCAAAAGTATAATTTCTTCAAAAATATATATATATATTTAAGGAACATAAATTTAATATATTTCAAGGTAAGTTTCATGATTATCTTTGAATAAAATAATTTTGGCTCAAGATTCTTTAAAATAATTTGAAAAATTAGAATATAATTCATAATAAATATGTAATTTTTTCTTTAATGCATGCTTTTTTTCTTTTGGCCAATCTTAAATGCATGATTAAGGTCAATAAGAATAACAATTTTGTGGAGTCAAGGGCAGGGAGCACCTCTTCACTCCCCATCTCCATCAATTATATCCCTCCATTCACATTTACATCTCCATCCTCCACCTCGGGGAAGAATTTCTTCGCATTTCTAGCAGGATGCAGATTCCTTGAGTCTCCACAAAGACTTTGAATTTTTTTATAAAAAATAAAAAACAAATAAATAAATAATATGTATATATATATTTAAAAAATAAAATTTTAAATCTAAGCTTCTTATTTGTATTATCTAACAAACTCCGTTGGCAAAAAAAACTCTAATTGAGTTCACAAAAACTACAAACATTTAAATAACAAATTTTACAATAAGTTTTATAAATTACAATAAATAACACTTAATAAGATAAGCTAATTTTGCAAAAGAAATAAGTTTAACAAAAAGATGATTAAATTGAAAATAAAACCATTTAAGTGCTTCTAATTTTTATATTTATTTTTAATTTTAATTTATAAATAATTAATATTATTTTTCTTAGTATTCACTTCCAATTCTCTATTAAAATGTGATTGTAGCTCTGAAGTATTTTAAAAATAATTTTGCTATGTTATCCAAATTTTAAAAAATAAAAGAGTAATATGTAATGAATAGAATTATTTTTTGAGTTAAATTAAATTTTTTCTTTTAATTATTATAAATATAAATAAAAATATAAGAATTAATGTATATGTGTGTGTGTGCATGCGCAAAATACCTATATAGAATTAATAGTGATAGATAATCTGAATTCTATTCATTTGAAATTTAGCACATTTGGTGCATTTGTACTATCTTACCCTATTTTTTATTTTGTAAAATAATTATTAAATTTTTTATTAAAAAAATATTTTCAAGATAACTAAATGAACCAAATGCGCAAAATCTCAAATGCACTATGCACTGAATTCAAATTAGGTGACAGGAACTTCACATGATAAGGGATATGATTGCAGTCCTCTTTTTCAAATTTCTTTTTGAGAGTTTTATCACATCTTTATCTTTACGAAAAGAAATTAAATACAATTCTCAAAATAAAACAAACCCCACAAAAAACTCCAAATTTATGAAGCTTTTATCATCCAAAACCACGGCCTTAATTGGGCCAATTAAAGATGCATGTTAGAGGATACTGTGTTAATGTCATTACTGAAAATAACTCAATACTTTCATGGCAGTGACTGATACTGACATTTACTTCCAGCGCACTTCATTATTATTACTCCACTTGAATTCTATGTCTCTCCTTACAATGCATTAAATCAATTATGGAACTCTTAATTATACATACACACGCGTCTTAATGAAAAACATCTTACAGAATAATTTATGAAATTGGCTAATTAAAGGATCTACATGAACACCACACCATGTTTATATGTATATATATACATGTTCACCACACGAAAACACCTTATAGAATAGTTCATGAAATTGGCTAATTATCAAAATCCTAAAGACAGATCTAAATGAACACCTAATTTTAAAGGATCATAATTTTTTACCTAATTTTTTGTTGACTTTATCACATATTCACGAATAGTATTTAAGAGTTAGATGTGTAGCCAATTAGGTAATACTCAATCGGAGTATATATGGGTCCAAATTTTCCTCTTTTCATGTTTTTTAGGCCATTCAATCTTCTTTTTATTTTATGTATTTTTCAATTTAAAAAATTAATTAGAATTATATATAATAACTTTCTTCGTCATTTTGATCAATACAATTTTAAATTATTCCATTAAGATTTTATTGTGATGTTTTCCAATTTTGGTGCATAATTCGTTGCCTTATTATATATTAATTTAATCTAAATATTTTTTATAATGTAAATCTTCTTTAAAATCTCTTTATTAATTGTTTAAAATTAATGCTGAAGGTGACATTTCAAAATCAAGTACTGAATTTCAATATAATTTGCATCAAAGAAGCAAGACGATTGTATTGAAAGGAGACAGACAAAATAGTTAGAATAATGCTATATTAAGAATATTAGTTTTCCCCCTTCTTTTTGTTCATATATAGAGTAGCTTGACTTTCATTTTCCATAAATATAGCTTGATTGGTTGAACTAAATACATAATTAATTAATGAAAGAACCATCTGGAATGCTGATAATAGAGATCTTTTTGTTTGGTCAATATGAACGTGATAAAGCAATGCAAATTGGGTTTCTTTATGCATTAGTATAATTAGCCTTTAAGAGAAAAGTTGGGTGCTACATAATTTTAGAAGATATCATAGAGACCCCACTTAAATGATCTCCCATATTTGTTTGTGTTTGTTAGTTCTTTATGAAAATTATATTAATCATGGCACAGCTTATTACCACCTATATTAGGCTCATCTAGGCTTAGGTAGCTTCTCCTATATATGGTGAACATGATCTAATTTTTCTTGTAGGAGAGAAAGTACAATTTCATTTTGATTTAGCAATATGGATAATCATTTTCTTATGATAAGTCTATTCCCATTGCTGAAAAAAGTGTCATTATTGTTGTAAAGAAGAAAAATAATCCCTAGTGGAGACATTTTGTGCCAAGGTTAATATTGTAGATGAATAATCAAGTATGATTACACATAATAAAGGAGACCACACAACTGCATTATATATATCAATTGGGATCCTCTACTGTACAATTTTTTTAATCAGCAGGGACAGTCAATCAATATGGGGCTCACAAAATATTGTGGGTTTTACTTAATCCAATGGTCTCTGCTGCACAATTGATGGGCGATACAGCAAGGGATCCGAGTTCTTATATATTTATAAGCTTAATATTGTTATGTGAAGGAAATTTAAATAATGAATATATTCATAAATTCATAATAGGAGACTTAAATACTTTTTCTAATTGCAGAAATTGATCAAACTCTGATTGGAATTACTAATTGAATGAGATACCTATAATGTATTTGATGTATCTCAAATTTTCATAGCCTAAATTCCCTCTTGAATGCGACTGCAGAATACTTTACAGATATTCCACTTAGAGCATCTATAACAGTTTATATTTTTCTTATATATTATATAATAGTCTAGCCTTATTTATAAAAAACTAGTTATGATTAAATTTTAATAGTAATTCATATAATTACTATTTTACGCTTATTTAATAAGCATCTCTTATTGATAGATATTATATAATATCTTAACATATTAAACTATAAATATTATATGATAGTCTAACATTATATTTTAGAAAGGACATGATTCACTTACTAAACTCTGAAACCTTGTTAAATTAAAATGAAAAAGTACAAAAAGCAGGGTTGAAACATGTAGAGAGAGGGAAAAGAGGAAAGGAGAGTGTGAGGGAAGGCATAAGGAAGAGGTAGTGTGTCATTGATAAAGCATGTGCACCTACAGTTGGTCCAGTGCTGTGGCAGCTTTGGTAATTGGTTGCTTCAAGATAGAATATGAAGCTGCAGGAAGGGCTTCCTTACTATATATTAAGTGATCACAAAGAATCCCTTCTACAAGCAACTCCACATATGTCATCTCTCTCTCACCCTTTCCACACCTCACCATCCATTAATTGTCTATATTAATCTTTAATCCATTTATTTGTTGTGTAATGTCCATGTATTCAGATAGCTAACCCCATCTAGATTTGAGAGGCCTCCTCTTTGTTTCTTTGTTTTTTAAAAAAATAAAAATTTTTGTCTTTTCTTTGAAACATAATTTTGATTACTTATAAGTCTTGTCCTCTCTTATTGTAATTTACAATTTGACCCCACTCTTTAATTGTTCTATATAAGTTCTGAGTGCAGGTGAACATATATGGTTTGTCATATATCTCAGAAGCCATTACTTAATTAAATATGAAATCCATTAAAATTTAAGTAAAAAGGGTGGCAGAAAATTTACATCATTTTGCATATTCTTTCGTCAAAATTTCAACTCCCGAACAGATTGAAAGATACCGCTTATCTTTCACATAAGCTCTACCTCATTCATTGTCGTCCAGTAAAATTAAGTTTAATTAATATTTATGAAATTAAAAAAATAAAAAAAAATAAGCACTAGTAATTATGTGTGCAAGTTATTTTGTATTTATACGGAGGCATTTCTCGATTCAGGATGACACGCGCATATAAAGATCGTAAATTATTTTCGGCATTAACTATTGCATGAAGATTAATTTGCAGAAAATAATATTATATATGATTAAACATATGTATACATAAAATATTATTTTCAGATATACGTAGTTGAGTAGAGCCACATAATCACGTTTATTGAAAAATATGTAGGTGAGCAAAAAATTTATATATTATTTCTTATATTTTTTATATTATACTTCTGAATTAAATATGATAAATGAACAGTCTGTTATTAATAATATAATAAGTCTATAGTTTGTGTAATTATTATATGACTTTTACAAATCACATGGCTGAATTTTGTTTAAAAAAATGTACACGTTATAATTTTATTAGATATTATGATAATAAAAATATAAAAAATTACGCAGCAAAGTCTAATTTCGTGAGTAATTTTTGTAATTATAGTAGCATTTATAAGTTCAGATATAAATCATGCAAGATAATGTAAATTAGAAGTAACTGGGCTTTGATGAATCTGAAGCAAAATAGATGACAAGTGACAATTATGTTATGCTAATTATAATAATATATTAATGTGGTACACAATTTTTTTATGAATTCATATATATATCATTTGAATTAATCATTATGAACAAAATTATGAGTTTGATCTTCTACTTTTTCTTAATTCAAACTTCAAAACCTAATAAACTTATGTGTAAAATGAAACTTGTTATGTATGACACTTCTAATCAATTAAAGGGTGGACGGAGCTGAGATATCAGCTATTAGATCTAGAATGATATTATTCTATTGTTTAAACATGTTCAACGAGCCGTATTTTAAAAAATCAGGTTAAAAAAATTCAAACTCATATTTTAATTAAGTTTTTTATTTAATATTTTATTTATATTTTTTAGGTTAGGTCTATCAAATTTTTTAAAATTAATTTGTTATTTAATACTTGAGATAAATAATATAACTAATTATTATTATTACTTATAAGATTATATATAGAGATGTTGTGATTACAAATATATTATTATATTAGAATAAATTTTTTAAATAAGAGGTATTAGTTTTTATTATTTTTATTAACATATCATGTTATACTAATTTTTTAAATAATAATTTTTATATTTAAAAAAATATTTATTTGGATCTTTCATATTTAGGGTGAATCTAACCTATTTTATAAATTAAGCTTTTTAATTGGACATTTTGGTTTAGACTTTATTTTTTTAAGCCAAACTCATTGAATTAGACTAATGTTCTAAATTATGATTAAATTTACTATTATCATCAATTATTCTAATTTAACAACTGCTAATGCCCAATACATGAAACTGTATAGTACCGGATCCCAACTCTGGTGGAGGTCCACATAAAATTTTCCTTTTTTTTTTTTTTTTTCTCACAACATGTTGTAGACATGACAAGCTGGAGTGGGTGAAGCAGCATATGCTTGAGGAGGTAAAATTATAAGAAAGTTATGTTTCATAATGAAACCTTTATATATCAAAGTGTTCCCTACATTCCAGCTCCTCCATGAAAAGAGAACACATGCTAAAGTTGTATCCACTACTCACTGTTCAAACTGGCTATATATACAAAGTTTGAAATAATTGGGGACACACGTGAAGTTGCTTTGCTTACTAGCCCTACCCACTCTCTTGTTAACCTGCTTTCATTACCTTGCACCACATGCATGGCTTCACATTATTTTCATACTGGCCCCTCCATGTAATCATTTTATTATTCCTTCATAATTACAATTTGTTTAGTGTAATTATTTAAATTTAACATGTTCTCTAGATATTATATAAATATAAATGATCGTGTGGAAATTGTTGTAGTTCTAATAATGTTTTTTTTAATATATATATATATATATATATATATATATACTTCACGAAAATACAATATTAACTTTTGAACACATCTAAAATGAATCATAAACTTAATGCCATAATTTTCGAAAAACGTTGCGTCTTACTATAAATATAATTAAGTGTCATAATTCTTAATTCAAATCTTAATTGATCAATATGTTCGAGTGGTGTTTATAATTTTAAGATCTCAAGCATTGTTAGAGAAAATAAGTGGTGTATACTCACAGGTGACCATATTGAACATTTTTTTAGAGTAAAATATACAGAAATTGTTTCCTGAGTTTTTTTTTTTTCAAATTATATATATATATATATATATAAAATAGCTCAATAGAGGATATTTTGGTCAAAAATTTAATATAAAAAAATTATATTATTATTTTTAATTTATTAAATATATATTAATATATTATTAATTAAATATATCTTAATATATAGTTATATTATTAATTAATAATTTAAATAGATGTCTACCTTTCCTTTTAGTTTTATGATAAGAAATAATACAACAAAATATACACATTATCTAATTGATTCTCATATGTAATTTATTAATCAAACAAAATAAAGAGAGATATGTTTATTTTTATTCTTTCTCAACTAGATAATATTTTAATATTTTTATTTTCACTTTCATTTTTATGATACAAATTCTAATAACTAAATGAAAACTTTATATTTTTATAGCATTTTATTGTTCTGACATGTAAAAAAATCATGGTAAATTTAAAAGATGATGTATAATAGTGTATGAATAAATTTTAAAATATGGGGAAGGCGAGGCGAGCAAGGCATGTTTGGGAGAACAATTATTCCTAAACAGTCTCTTTTTGGTATTTGATGCGATCGATTGACGAAAGTACCCAGCGGAGACAAAGGAGGTATCGTTTCCACTATCCTATGTTCAAGGGATGTCCCCGTCCTATTGGGTAAGTGGGGGCTTCGCGAATCATGACACGTGTCAGTTAGCCTCGATATTGGGGCCAGTCAGACTCAGACTTTTACAGCATCCACGTGAGTACGAACGCAATGCGTCACATGACTAATGTCTGAAGAAGAGGGGCCTATCCAACGGCAATGCTCCACGTTGCACTTTGCTTGGATCAGTCACGTGCGCTCACCGACTAATGTTTACTTTAGGAATTAGGCATGGAAATATATTAATTTAATATTTTTGTAAAATAAATTATGGTTTCCATTATAACAATTTATTACAAGATAAATTGGATTAAAAGAGGGCATTTTACCAATTCCAAAACCCTCAGAATTCGGACTGTAGCTAACAATTTATTACAAGATAAAGTGGATCATTAAAGTTTAATTAATACTACAAAATTAGATGTGTTGATTCTTTCGGTTCATTAAAAAATGTTTATAATTTAGTTATAATAACAAATTTTGTTTAGAGTGGACTTTTTTTCTCTGTTTTTGATGAGTGGCTCCTATTTATTAGAAAAATTTGCATATTTTTATATTTGAAATTTTTTAATAATAATATGCCATGTGTACTAATGTATTATTTTTGCAGTTGAATAATATATTATTGGATCGTTTTATTCCTCATTTATTTGGATGTTTGTTGGAAAGAAAAAAAAAACAGATATTATATTGCCCATCTTTATCACAAAAATAAATGACGATTTATTCTTAGATGAGATGTTTTGAAATTCAAGTAAATAAAATCTATCAGAAAGAAAATTTATAGATTATCAAATGATAACGTGGTTGTCAATATTGGCAACAACTTTGAAACTTACGTCCGATCTGCTAGTCCAAATCATGTACAACGACTTCTCAAAAATAATAAAAAATGCTCAAATGTTAATTGAATGTTTATTTTCATTTTAGATTACAATTCTTATATTTTTATTATTAAGGTTTTTTATTGAAATATATAACTTTTTAAAATATGATATATATATATATATATATATAATGTTTGATTATTTAATTAAAAAATTATTTACAAAATTTTACGTTTGTAATACTTTGATTTAAAATTTATATATTTATCGTTCTTAACTAAAAAATTTGATTATACAAATATAAAAATAGATGTTTTATTTAAATATCAGTAACTTGTCTAAAACTATATTGTCTAGCTATGGTCGTATAGGAAAGGAAGCCAATAAAATAGGAAACACTAACCCAACTCAAATGGAGGATATATATGGCATATCATGTCCTCATTTTTTTTTGGGTAAAATTAAAGAAAAAAATGCATAAGTGCATAAATTTTTTTAAAAAACTCCCAGTGATTTTGTTTTCGTTTACATTATCTATAAAATTAATATCCATTACAAAATTCAAATTTTTATATTCTTTGAAAAATGCTATAATACCATGATGTTATTTAATGTTACTATAATACATTGCTATTTAATTTAAAGTTCCGAAAATGTATGTAATAAAAATTAATTATGTCATATTTATTGTATCTTCAAATTAAATAATAGACTTTATATTAATTAAAAAATTATAAAAATATTATTAATTTTCATAAAATAATCTTCATATAAAATTTGGATCAAATACTATATAGCATCATTTGTTATGCATTGGAGTAAAATACCCTTTTAATCTTTCAATTATTACAAAAGTGTCATTCTAATCATTTTTTTATTAAAATATTTTAAATAATCCTTTACTTATTAAAAAATATCACACTTGATAATTTTTTAAAAAATAAGAGACCGAGTATAATATTTTTTAATAAGTATAATTATTTTAAATATTTCAATAAGTAAGAGGCTAAAATGATAATTTTGTATTAAATGATGGATTAAAAATATATATTTTTTTGTTATGAGTTATAAGTTGTCTTATCAAAATAATTAATAATAATTGCATGATCTCGAACCAAAAATAGTGTTGTATAATATATTATCCAAAAATATTATTAATTTTCAAAAAATAATCTTCATAAAAACTTTGAATCAACTATTGTATAACATTATTTGTTATGTGTTGCAGTAAAATACCATTTTATCCTTTAGTTATTAAACAAATTGTCATTTTAGTCATTTATTTATTGAAATGTCTAAAATATTTTTTCATTTATTAAAAAATGTCATACTTAATCATATACTTTTTAAATAAATATTAAATTTAGTCTTTTAAATTTAAAGTTTAAGGGTTGATAAATAAATTAAATTTAATAATTTTTTTAAAAATAAAAAATCAAGTATAATATTTTCTTTCAATGAATGTGACTTTTTTGAAGATTTTAATAAATAAATAATTAAAATAATAATTTTATTATAAGTGATAGAATAAAACTATATTTTACTCATTATACGTTGTGAGTTGTTTTATCAAAATAATTAAATATTTATCAAAATAATTAAATAATTAATAATAACCGTATAATGTAACAACGTATAAAAGATGATGTTTTACAATACATGATTCAAATTCTTTAGAATATTTATTTGGAGATAACTGTTTTTTTTTTTAAAGAAAATTATAAATATTATCTTGTTCTAAAATTTTTAATTAATCCCTCACTTCAAATCGTTTGTAATGTGTCGGTGATTCCATGGCCGTTAAGAGTTAACAGTCAAACGCGTATGAGAAGGTTGACTTACTCCATAATTAATCCCATTTGATGATATTTTAATTAAGCATTAGAGGACCACTGATCATTGCCTTCTTACGACTGAAAATGAGAAATTCATTAGAACATGATTCGTGTGGATCTTTCTATCAACTTGACACCCTTTCTGGCTGTGTCACCGTCCCTCTTTTTCTTTATTCTTTAAGCATAGCATATCATCTTTTTGCCCCAAAAATATTCATGAAAAAGCGAAGCTAATTCACGGAGAGGACATGCTCTTATTCAGCATAAAGTCTTGCTCATTTTGAGATAAAGGCAACGGATTTTCATGCAAAAATGAAATGTCAATATGAACATTTTCTGATGATGGATTGGGGATTTTGTTTGCTTACACCATTTTAAGATTTTTTTTTTTAATTTTTAAATTTTGTAAATGATTGAATGCCTATGTTTGAACAATTTTTTTTTATATTAAATACATATATTGCATTTTTTAAAAAGATTGTTACTTTTCACAAGTATTTTCATGCTTTTTGGATATAAAATGGAATCGAAATTAATTTAATTATAACTTTTTACTCTAAAATAATTATGTGTATGTTATCATAATAACCAAAATTTATCATTTTATAGACAGGAGAGTATGATTTATAATTATATATATTTTTATTAATATGACGATAAAAATATAGAAATACTGGACAATACCATAAATAAATGAGATCTTTTTTAGTAGCATAAAGTTATTGAAGAGTTTTTAATAGATTTTGAGCTATTTGATCAAAATCTAATAATTCAAAATTTATTAATTTATTTAATAATAATAATAATAATTCAGTAAATTTTGAGTATGGATGCATAAAACGGGGCGGTTAGCTAGTCTTCTCACTTCTACTCGACGTCCCTTACCTGCGAAGAGAAAGAAAGACAGAGCGAGACGAGGGAGAGGATAAAAGAAACTAAGAAAGGAACAAACGGCAATCAGCAAACAGAGACAGAGCGCTCTCTCTGTTCTGATTCTTTCTCTGTCTACCCCCTCTCTGCTTCTCTCTACTCTGCACCCTCAAGTCTTCTTCTTCCTCCTCTGTTTGTATTTATTGGATTTGGCTGTACTGCTCATGGCTTTTGCCTATTGAGTGCCAAGTCGGAAGGAAATTTGAGAGAAAATGACTTGGAAAAGCAGAGGAGAGCTCTCACCAAGAAGCGTTATATCGCAAAAATGGGCACTTTTCCTGTGTCTGGCAAGCTTCTGTGCTGGGATGTTCTTTACAAATAGGTTCACAACTTATCTAAATTATATCTTATTTCCGATTTTCTTTTGAAAAAATGTTCATATTAATATTTTCGTATGGATTTATATGCGTACTGGGTGCTGAATGTCTTAGAAATTGTGTTGACAGATCTTCATGGCTAATTACTGGTTTTCAAGTGATTAATTTGTTTACTTATTTACAGAGCTTTAGAGTTCTTGGGATTTCTGAATGTTGAGGATCTTGATGTTTTCTAAGATATTCCAATTGATACTGATTCAGTTTTTGGGTACTTGCAAACGAAATTTTATAATTTCCATATATTTACGAAAGCTCATAGCACAAATGGTTTAGATCTGAATTCAATTGAAATGATCTAGACCAGGTCAATTTTTGTTTTGGGATTAAGATGCAAGATTGACTATTTGTTTTAAGTCAATTCTGGGCCAAGAACAGCTTTACGCTATCTCTAATAAACAATTTCCTGATAGTTTAATTCCTGGTTCGGTTCACAACATTTTTAACAAATTTATCGGCAACTTTAATTATTGCTCTTAAGGTTATAAAATAACTACTGTTTATGTCCAATTACTGTACACATCTTCTCGACCATCCTCCATTACCCCAAATTTTAAACCCTTGAAAGATGAATTTATATTTCTTGGATATGCCTTGTTAATTATTATGCATAGTCCAACGTATTTTTGGTGCATTAATTTTTTTCTTGATATATCTGTTTATTTGGTCCGTACTATTTTATGTCATAATGGGCATAAGGTGGCTCTGTGGAAACGATGAAACTAAACAAATATGATATTTTTTATTAACTTGTGAGAAGATCATATGCAATGTTGTGGGAGTTGTTCCGCTAATTTTCTGATGAAAAATATAAATGCTTTATAGGATGTGGGCTATTCCTGAACCCAAAGGGCTTGCACGAACAACAACTATGGAAGCTGAAATATTGAATTTAGTTTCAGAGGGTTGTAATTCAAGAAATGTAAGCACCAATATCCTTTTCCTTACTTCATTACAGTCAATCATCATAGTTCTATCATCTAAAGCTGAAAAATGGGCACTTTTCCTGTGTCTTATGGCCTCCCTTTAGTTGCAAGAGAAGGAAGTGAAGAGAGAATCTAAAGAAATTTTTGGGGAAGTTTCCAAGACACAAAATGCCATACAGTAAGTTGCTACCCCCATAATGCTGTTCTTAGGCTGATTTGTGATCATTTTTAGTGCCAAACTTATGTATTGGTATTGAATGTAGAACTTTGGACAAGACTATATCAAATTTAGAGATGGAATTAGCGGCTGCAAGGGCAGCTCAGGAATCTATACGTAGCGGTGCTCCTATCTCAGATGGTTCAGATATGGTTCAGCCATCTGGTAGGAGAAGGTACTTGATGGTTATAGGAATTAACACTGCTTTTAGCAGCCGGAAGAGAAGAGACTCAGTTCGGGCAACTTGGATGCCACAAGGTTCATAAATTGATCCTTTTCCCTTATATTTTCATTTGTTATTATTATTTTTAAATATTAATCTGTTCATGTTATTGACTGTGATTTCTGATGTTTGGTTCTTACGAAAATTTGGAGAATAGGTGAGAAAAGAAAGAAGCTGGAGGAAGAGAAGGGCATTATCGTTCGTTTTGTAATTGGTCACAGGTAACCATTGCATCTCCTCTTTCTTTGCACTTGTCGCATAATTGTCAAGTACCTAATGTTTTTGTTACAACCTCAGTTGGATGTGTTCTAATAAAATATTACATTAGCTTGATAACCATTTCATCAAGCAGGAGTTTTAGTCTTTTAGAATTTCTTGTTGGTTAGTGGTTGTAATACTCATGTCTTTAACATACAAAGACTCTGGTTTCTTCACCCTATTCGCTATAAAAGCTGAAGAGCAGGTTTTGTATTTGACCTATTTCAAACTGAGTCCATAGCTAGCGAAATGAGTGGACTATTTCAACCCAAAAGCTTATGTTGAAGGACGATTTATTTATATCTCTAACAATTATATTCATGGAGAGTTCAATATACTCATACACAAATAAATTACAGTATCAATCATAAATATTATAGAATGAATTATAATTTTGACTAGCTTCTTCTTCTCCTTCATCAAGTGCTACATCAGGGGGTATCCTAGACAGAGCTATTGAAGCAGAGGACCAAAAGCACGGAGACTTCCTGAAGCTGGTAATTAATGAATTTTGATCTTTTTTGTATAATCACTTGATAAGACAGCATGATCAGAGTCTTTGAAGGAGTAATAAAAAGATAACATCTGGTTTTCTAATTGTTGTGTTGTGTTACTTCAGGATCATGTTGAAGGATATCTAGAATTGTCTGCCAAGACGAAGTCATACTTTACTACTGCTGTTAATTTGTGGGATGCTGATTTCTATGTCAAGGTTGATGATGATGTTCATGTAAATATTGGTATGTTAAGTTTTTTAAGCATCTTATTATCTCTGGCTTTATACCTAAACAGCTCAAAATTATTGATTTGTTGAACACGTTTAGACATGGGCGTCTGTTTAGTTTCCCTTGTAAGTCTCCATAATGTTGTTTGGTCTGAGTGTCCTTTTTAACATGTTTCAGCAACACTAGGAGAAACTCTAGTTAGACACCGATCAAAACCTCGGATATACATTGGATGCATGAAATCTGGACCTGTCCTTTCTCAAAAGTGAGATTACTTCTCTCTTATGTTCATTTTATTCAATGGATGATAGAATTTTCTTTTTCACATATAGCTTCTTACTTGCCTAATTTGTTCTACAGAGGGGTAAGGTACCATGAACCTGAATATTGGAAATTTGGCGAGGCTGGAAACAAGTACTTCCGTCATGCCACAGGACAATTGTATGCCATTTCTAAAGACTTGGCTACATATATCTCAATTAACCAGTAAGTCCTACTTCCCCTCACTCACATGAAGCCTTAAGGAAAAGAAAAAAGATAAGATGAAATCAAATTATAGGCTTCGATATTACTATGCAAATGTTACCCTTCAACTTATACATGGACACTATATTTCATAGGGTCGTGGTGTCTGAATCATTGTTCTTGCTTCTTAAGTTCCAACTCTTGATGGTTTGTATGTCAATGATTGTCTCAGGCACGTTCTTCACAAGTACGCCAACGAGGATGTCTCGCTTGGAGCTTGGTTCATAGGACTTGATGTGGAACATATAGATGATAGGAGACTTTGCTGTGGCACTCCACCAGGTGAAGATTTCTCCTCATTTTTCTATATTATTAACCTCTGCAAGTCACATGATCACATCAATATTCGTACTAGAAGTGTGAGTTCCTGAGTTGTGGTTGCTCTTGCAGATTGTGAATGGAAGGCTCAAGCAGGCAATGTCTGTGTTGCTTCATTTGATTGGAGCTGCAGTGGAATTTGCAGGTCTGCTGAAAGGATCAAAGAGGTCCATCGGCGATGTGGAGAAGGCGAAAATGCCTTATGGAGTGCCTCTTTCTAGGTGGCAACTTGGAGTTCTTCCAAACTCGGGAAGACAGATTACTATAATGGCAATCTATACAAGGCCTGCAAGATTTTCTCTTTTCTTTTTTTCCTTATATATTTTTCTGAGTATAGAGATATATCATTTTACACTAGAGAAAGAGAGGGAGAGAGAGAGTGTGTGGTGTTGCACCATGGACCTTCAACATTTTGATGGAGGAGATTGGCCATGGTAGCAACCAGAAAGAGGAAGCACCAAGAGATAGTTACAAGTACTCATTCTTTAATGCTTGAAGGGCCAATCTGTATGTTAATAGTTCCCATGGCTATCAGGCTCCTAATAAATGTAGATATCTTTCATCTCAATTTGATTTCTTCTTCTGCAAGGTTGAAACTCTTGTATCACTCTCAGTGACCACTTTTATATTTAGGAGGCCAGCTTCTTCAATCCTTTTTTCCTCACGAAAGAACTTGTATTTCATTTGAAACTAATTTCTTGGCAACTATGTCAGAATATATTTGCACGTTTAAAAAGCAAGCAAAGGGGAAGAATTTACAGAAAAATGAAGAAAATAGGGGATTAGATGGTTAAATAGTAATTTTTGTGTCTAAATTTTATTCCTCCAAAATACATCAATTTGGAAGAATTAAAAGGGAAGGATTTGGGGGGATGGTATGAAAATCATCCAGTCTCTTCTGAAGAAAGGTTTCAACGATATATATAAAAATTTGATGTTTAAGTGCTGAAAATTTACTTACAAGATATTTAGATATAACGGATATAAATTTTTACATTGTATATATTTGTAATAATGTAGAGATTTCAAAATATATTTTTTTATAAATAATATCAAATATTTTAAAAATATAAACATCCAAATACCTTGAAAAAGTGCAGTCCATTGATCCAAACAATAGTACAAAAGACGAAAGCCGAGACCTTCTTAAGTAATGAGACGATGCTGGTCCAATCCCATGACATGGTAATATGGGCAAGAGAAAGTTCCCTTTCCCTAGAATTATTGGTCCTTTCATGGGTTAAAGAAAAGCGTTTATGTGCATGATTGACTTCTAAATTATGAATAATAATAATAATAATAATTTGACAATTTTGAATTAAAAAAGTCATCAAAATAGATTGAATTAACAATCCAAATTAAAAAAACTATGAATTTTTTATTTTTTGGGTGAAAAGAATAAAGTAAATTCCATACATATTCTTACTTCTTATAACTTTTTTTAATTTATAAAAATTATGAGAAGGAGACGCAAAGATCAACTTTGCTTTTTAAAACTAAAGTTTGGTGAGAATAGTCCAAAGAGCCTCAAATAATTGGGAGGAGAATCAACATTTGGACTATAGTTTATAGGGTATAGGAGCCTGAACCATATCAAGGGAAAATATAAAGAAATAAGGCAAAGGGAAATGGGCACCATGAAGAAGTTTCAAAGTTGGAAATGAGTATAAAGAATTGCTTTTTCCATTAATTAATTGTTCTGCTTCAACTTTATTGCTACAAGTAACAGCATACCTGCAGAACTGTTGGAAGCACCATTCCTAAACTGCTATCCAACAAATTGTATAATAAGCAAATGCGTTATCTATGCTTTAAGCAACTTCATTTCTGAAGGAGTTTATCTTAAAAAGTATATATCCAAACTAACACTGAACTGTTTGGAAGAACTAACTGTGGCAAAGTTTGGACTTAAAGCATGAGAGGTTTCTATATCTAATGTATGGCTGTAATCTTTCCATATTTGGGATTAGCTTGAGATTTAAGTATTTAATTTTTAGTGCACATATATCATATCATTCTAAGCTAATAATAGCAAGATATGCTGCTTGCCG
This sequence comes from Delonix regia, assembly GCA_037074485.1. Lineage (NCBI taxonomy): Eukaryota > Viridiplantae > Streptophyta > Magnoliopsida > Fabales > Fabaceae > Delonix > Delonix regia. Next base: position 8,349,509 of record CM073455.1, read on the forward strand.
ATATATTGTAATAACGAAGAGGAAGAAGAAGATTCTTTCTTTTCCCTCTCATAAAATAAAGATTTAGGAATACTTCTTGAACCACGAGATTCCTTTACTTTAAAAATATACAAATCAAGCTATTTTCACGCTCTTCTCCATCCTCCTTCACCACTTGGAAACAAACAAGCCTATTGTGTTTGTACATGTTAACCTACAAAAAACATGTCATTTGTTTTTACATTCAAAATTGTTTTGGTTTCGAGCATCAGAGAAACAGAGGGATATATGGTATATATATGATACCAACTTTTGTGTGTACGTGGAGAAAAAGAGAGACAGATTCTCTCCTAAAGAAGTTTACAGAACGGTTTGGGGCAGACATGGTCTACTCCACTTCAAACTTCTCTAGGCACAATGTGAATTAGATACAGAGTTTAAATTCCAGAGCCAAACTTTATGAAGAAAAGAGCAAACAGAACATATAACGAAGAAGAGAACTGCAATGAGCATATATCAGTAAAGGCATAAAGAAAATTGGGCGGCTACCTTTGAAGGTTTGAGGAGGAGGGGTTTTAGGAGGAGTGGCACGTGATATTGGCACGGCTCAATCAAAAAGCAAGGTCCAAGCCATTTCTGACCCCTGTTTTCTTATTGAACCGGACCAATATCCCGCTGAACCGGGTCCCGTGAACCCCTTGGTCGCCATGTTTGCCTGGAACATATCACAGAGAAAATAAAACCCAGAGAAGCATCAAACAACTCAAACAGAAAGGACCCCTTTTTTGGGTGTGGAGCGATGGAGAAGAAAGTAGAGAGAGAAGTTATAAAGAAGGTAATGGGCAAGACGAGAGAGAGCAGGAATTATGGGTAGCATTGAAGAAGTGGCATTAAATTTTGCAACCACCAAGCAAGAAAGGAGGTTGAGAATATTAATTTAAGGCGGAAGGAGGGGAGGGGGGGTACAGGAATCGTGACGATGGTCAGAGGAGACAAATCTGGGGATTTTAATGAGAGGGCATTTATGAATTATGGGGTAGAAGGAGGGGGTATGTTGGTTCTGTTCAAATTTCAATCTGCATTTAATGGATCGAACAGAAATTAAGAAAAATACTAAAAAAAAAAAAAGGAAGAGAAAGTGAAACTTACTTTATGGGTCTTGGGTTTCTGGTACTGTATAAGTCTTCGTCATCATGCCCATCCTCGCACGAGGCACTTCGTAGGTTCAGATATTCCATTACTATGTGCATTCGATGCATCTCTGTAACCAGTTTCTTTTCTCACATGGTTATCTGTCTGCAATTCTTCGTATGAAAAAGTGAAGAACCATGGTCCATAACTAGGCAACTTACGAGCTGTACTAAAACTAGAGCCAAAGGTTATTTTAGCTGTGTTTTGTTGGGTTTTTTGATTCACCAAATCAAAATGATGCAAGATTATGATACTACTGCGATCTCATTCTCCCGTGGACCTAACAAGTCATTCAAAATGTCTACGAGATATTTCTATATATATATATCTTAGAATGAATATAAATTTAGATCTCATACATCTTATAGTGTTTGAATGAATATGGGCATCCACGTATATATATATTTAAATACTTTCTCTGTTATTGTGAAAGTATTAATAAAATTTTTGGACTGGAGTTTTACATGTATAAATTTCAAGATTAACTCTCCTGATTAACAAAAATAACTTTTTATTTGCTGATTTGAAGTAATTTTTTAAATAAAATTTTAGATATATCTTATCAACGTAAAAAAAAAAAAAGCTTTTAAATTTAATTAAGAAATAAAGTCTGGAAATATCACCAACTGTGTAATAACCAAAAGGAAGTACAATGAATGTAATTTATCCATAAAATTGATATGAACTATAGAAGGAAAATAAACTAACTTTTTGATTATTGATAATGCAATTTTTTATTCATAGTTCAAAAAGTGATTTCGCCATATTAGAATTTTTGAATATATAAGGGTAATTTTATGGCACGTGTTGCCTTTTTAGATGATTTAAGCATCCAAAATAACGTGTTAAAAAAAAAAACAGAAAGAAAACACCCACCGTTCTGAAATTTAACCCTCAAGTCTTTAAGATACCTATAAAGTGAGAGAGAAATATAAGAAGTGAGAGTCTTTTTCTACCCACTTTCTCTTCTTTTTTTTTTTTTTTAATATTTCTTTAATTTTGTAGACAATTTATAAGTTTTATATTTTAAAAAATCTAAATTCTTTTGAGAATACTGTAAATGGCACTGATTCCCGCAGAAAGCTAGCTTTTCTGTGTTTCTTTTCAAATGAAAGATCTTGCATAATGGACTTAAATTGAATTTTCTTTTAGGGTGTTGATAGAATAATGGTTTAGTATATTTATTGCATTTATTAATAGTAATTAGTAATATTTATTATTGTATCTAATTAATAATTTTTTATTTTATTTTTATGACAATATTATTATTTATTTGTTTAAGATATATAATCAATCTTTTTTATTTTTAAAAATTTATAATCAATCTCTAATAATTTTTATATTTCCATATATCTAAGTAATATCTCAACAATACTTTTGACCTTTTTAAAATAATTTTTGTTATTTTAAAATTAATCTTTTTAAATGAAGTTTCTTGATATATTAAGAGTAATATGGAGATATTATTTAAATGTATGAAAATATAAAAATTCATTAAAAATTAATTATAAAATTTTAAAAATAAAAGATGTTGATTATGTCTTTTGAGTTTTGAAAAAGAGGAATAATAATATTGTTATAAAAATAATATTAAATAAATTATTAATTATATGCAATAAAAAGTAGTTAAAAATTAATGATTACTATCAATAAATACAATAATTACTCATTAACTAGTACTTTACTGTTCTTTTAAAGGAAACAATTATTGGCTTTCCCAAAGTTTTAATTAGTTATTATACTAGCTTTAATGTTTACTTGAGAATTAATGGCTTTTAATGAGTCTTAACGACCCATGTATCTGTCATTAGAACCATGATTGATGATGTAGAAACACAGTTTTTTGTGCTGTAAATAAGAGTTTTGTCTGTGTATATTTTGAAAATATCTTATTAGTAAATGACCAAATTAAGAAAAATTTCATAAGTTCATAATTGTTAAATTAATTTATCTTTTGAGGATATTATTGATAATATTTTTTTTGGAGGGTCAAATAGAGAAATATACATATATGAGAGATTAAATTGAGAGACAATAATATGAGAGATCTTATGGAAAATATTTTATATAAAAGGGACCAAATTGAAACTATTTTTTTATGAGTTAGAATTTATTAAATTAACTTATTTTTTAAGAAATTATTGATAACATTTATTTGTGAGGGATCAAATGGAAAAATGTATAAATGTGAGTGACTAAATTGAAAAAACATTATGTGAGGGACTAGATTAAAAAGACGGCAAAGGATCAAATTAAAAAATATCTTATCTATAAGGGACTAAATTGAAATAATATTTCTATAGGAGTAAATTGAGAAATATCTTATATGTAAGTGTCACACCCCAAATTCTTGGAGTGGGACCGACACAACCAACTAGAAAAAATTCCCGAACCTGCAAGCCTTACACTAGAGGGACCTTCAATATCACACCAAATTTATTCAATTCGCACCATATGTAATATAATTTGCCTTAATATAAAATAAAGGTTTAAATACAAAATAAGGAGTTTGTAGAAATTTCGGTAGCACCTCCCCAACAAATAGGATGTTCCGAAATTTCTACAATAACCTGTAAGGCAATACAACATATATGAGAGTTCCGCTCTCACCAGCACAACCTAATATAATATAATTACAAAATACAACAATTAAGGAAAGTTCAGCTGTGGTCTTTATACTACCCCAGACATACAATCAATGGCTATCATTCTAGATATATATACATCCCAAAAGAATAAGTCAAGAATACTGACTAAATAAAAAGAAAAGACCTCGCAACATCACAAGCGGGGCTCACCACAAGACTCCCCATCAATGCTCTGCTGCCTCCAGGAACTCTTCTATCTCCCTATATGAGACTAAATTTTTTTGGCAGATAACATTCCAAAATCAGTAACAAAATTTCATATATAAATAGAAAGCAAAATATGATCAAGAATTGAGTAAAATACAATGATGTTTAAACCACTATGATCAACTTATAATAAACAGTTTTCGATGCATAATGCTCCTTTCAAACAATTAATTTAAGGTGCCATTCCCAAGGAATCAATAAGCTTTTGAAAGTCTTATCAAGGGAAGGACTACCAAGGACCAACCGGTGTGGCACACAACCACAAAAGGCCAATCACAACAGGCGAGGATACACAATTCTCAAAGGCAACTAACCAACAGGCGTGAGGTCACCACTCACGAAGATTTTCACTTAGCGGTCCACGTGTGATGGTCGTCACACGGGCCTAGCATTATCACTAACCCTGCTAGTTGGGTCATTACCTAGGTGCACCAAGGGTTAACAGAACTGTTGTTGGCAGCCAGTGTCCTATATAGTCCTCCCAATATTATTGAAATTAAAACAAGCATGCATATAAAAGTAGCAAGTAGGTATGAAATCCATCTGTATTTACAATAATGATTTATCAAGCGGTTATTCCTAACTGTACACATGAGTTCAAAACCGTAAATAAAGTCATTTCATATATCGAGGGATTTTTATTACTCCAAACTTCAATTTCGACAAATATAGTCATGATAAAATTAATAATGATACTTATAAAAATTTTCAAGCAATAAAAATGAAGCAAAATTAGGAGTATTGGGGAGTACTATCTGCGTGCCTGAGTGTCGTTCGTTACAAGCAATTCAATGTTTCCCTTAGGTGCCTAAATCACTCTTACGAGCTACCTACACCATTTGCAAAGCAAGAATTACTCATCTTCCTGTTTATTACTAAAAAAAAACCCTAACTCACTTTTCTTGATTCCATCACTAACTTTCCCAGACTTTTGGTCAATTTACATTTTTTGCCCTACAAACTTTCTAAGCTTTTCATTTTAGTCCCTAAACCCATTCCCTTACCTTCAATCCAAGGAAATCTATGACAAACAATAAGGTTTCATGCCATCATATCTAAAAGTGTTATTATAGGATCCATTTGAACCCATTACAATGCAACATTTCACCATTTTCTAAAAACCCCAAAATTTTGAAACTTTCAGTTTGGTCCCTGTCAACATAACTTCTCAAAACTAACCCAAAATTCATGCTTCCAAAGCTTAAATTCAATGGATAGGGGCTGAAAATGTTTCTCTTAACATCAATCTCAAGAAAAAATCGATTAAAACTTACCAAATTTGCCCAAAAACGCTACTGTTCTTAGCTTCTTGAACACCCACCAGAAAATGGCTTCACCGGCGGCCAACAGAGCTCGAGACTGGGTAGAGAACGATGGCCAAGAGGTAGGGAGCAGAACCCACGCAAACTGTGATGGAAAAAGGGCCCACCAAGCTTCGGCCCATATCGCGTCTTCTTGCGGTTTTTGACGAAAAACGAGCTCTTCTACTGGCGACGTCGATGACTAGCCGGTGATAGGCCGACAACCTTCAGGGGGGAAATATTGCAATACTGACGAGTGGACGAACTGCTACGGTGGACGTTCAACTCTCAGCTCCCTCACTGCTTCTACTCGAGCTCGACGAGAAGGAGAAGAAAAATAAAAGCACTTGGGGGCATTTTAGTCTTTTCACTTTAGAGGGTGACACGTGTCAGCTCCTTAAAAAACAAAGAGGTTAGGGAAGTCAGGTCTCGAACCCATGGTCTCTTGAATAAACACCTAAAGTCTGACCACTGAGCCAACCTTAATCTCATTTTAAGGTTTAACTTGATAAAATAATACACCTTAGCAATTTTTCTTGCAAAATTCCTCTCCTTTAAATTTCTCATTAGCTAAATTATTAATTATAATTAATTAGGTCATTACAGTAAGGGACTAAAAAAGTATTTTACTAATAAAGACAAAATATTTTATTAATACAATTAGACTTGATTAGGTTGAGAAAAGTTGTATTACTAATGCAATACTCTACCGTACTAAATGTAGTTAACTAGATTTGATTATATAAGCTTCTACAATCTATTATGTGCACCAAAAGCATGATAAAAATGAATCGTATTGGATAAGCTTATGCAATTTAACTTTATACTGTGTGCCAAACGCATTATCAAGGCACTCAAAGTTAACAAAATCCTTTGAAGATTATTTGAAAAGAGTGAATAAAAATTTCACAAAAAATTAATTTCACCCCATTCTTATTTTATGTCATATTTGTTTCTAAAATTTATTCAAATAGTTTAGTAAAAGAAAATGTAGAGAATATATTTGCATATAGAAGAGGTGCAGATAATGGGACGAATAAGAGTGATATTAAGTTTCATTTAATACCGTATATAATGTCAGATTATATAAATATATAAAATATAATTTATTTTTTATCAAACATCTGATGCATATATTGTATAAGTATGTATTGTGAACTCTAACCAATTTTATTTAATGTTGTCTATAACTACACTATTAATTAAGTTTCCCTCGCTTTAATTAAACTTAACTGTATAAAAAAGAGTTAAATATATTTTTAATTCATTACTTATCACAAAATTATCATTTTAGTCCCTCACTCATTAAAGTACCTAAAATAGTTTCTAACTCATTGAAAAATATCATATTTAATATTTACTTTTAAAAAAATAACAAATTTAGTCATTTAGATTTAGGGTTTAGAGTTTAATAGAGAGACTAAATTTAGTAATTTTTTCAAAAACAAATGATCAAATATGATATTTTCTAATAAGTAAAAGACTATTTTAAATATTTCAATATGTGAGAGGCCAAAATAATAATTTTATAATAAATAAGAGATTAAAATTATATTTTTCTTGTATACAAATAAATAGAATACATATATTAATTGTAATATTAAAATGTTATCACGCGTTATGGTATCAAAACTCATAATAATAAATCTTATTTGATAGAATATAACATAGGGGGGAATTTGAGAGAGTTTTCCGGCATGGAGTTATGGCAAGTGAAGAAGCACAAAAGTGAGTAGCCATACTGTGTTTGGATGCAACAGATAGTAGGCAATACATGTGAGAAGGACTACTCTCCCTCCATTAATTACTGCTCATTCCTCCTCCATCTGCTTCCACACATCACGTGAACATTATTCATTTTCAAACTTGTGACAATTAAAGCCCCTCTCCTACTCTCCTCTTCATTTATTATTCTTATTATTATTATTTGGCCTCCATAATATTTTATTTAAAAAAATTTTAAACTAATTTATTTGAATAGAGGTATTCATATGAATCACCTTCCTTCCACGTAAAACGGTAATTAATGACTAATATAACTAATTAGTAACATGTCTAGATGTCTTACTAAAAACGAATGCAACATATTTAGATGCATTGTAAATTGTACTAATCATTTTTAGATAAAATATTTGGTGCACTAGTGTACGTAATTATAATGTATGGACATAATTGTATTATTATTTTTTAATTAATATTATTACAGTTATGTCTTTACATTATAACTTTGCGTATTGGTACACTAAAAATTATGACTACACCAAAGATGACACCTTATTTTAATTACAAATTAGTTAATTTGTCTACAAGTTGCACAGACTATAGGAAAAATTAATTTGTTTTACTACTTGTTAATACATTTTAAATCAATAATATTTATAAGTGTTAGTTAAAAAAATTAAATTTAATAATATATTATAATATAAAGAAAACATAATGAATCATAAAAAGTTTATAAAATTAATTATATGAAATTAGTAAAAGAAAATTAATGACAATTGACTAATTGAGAAGGTATCATCATAAATTGTTTAATCATATATAGTTTTTTCTTGCTTTAATTTTGGACAATATCAAATTATATTTATAGTATATTATTAGAAAATTTGATATATAATTATTTAATTCGTTAATTTATTATTTTTCTCGTTGTCTCTACAAAATATTTATAATTTAAAAAATTTTCAATTTAAGAGGTAGTTAATTAATTTATTAATTTTCTCATTCACTTAAAAGGATTATCAAATTTTAAAAAATAATTCATTAGTTTTCTCATTAACTCTATAAAACTTTCATATTTCAAAAAATTATCAATTTAAGATGCAGTTAATTAATTAATTAATTAATTACTTCATTATTTTTCTTGTGACTACAAAGAATTTATGCAAATAAATTACTTCATTATTTTTTTTGTTGACTATACAAAATTTATGCATTTCAATAAATTCTTGATATGTATATGAAAAATATAAAAATTCATTGCATAAGGAGTTGAGTTTGATCCACATAACTTTTTTTATCAATCAAATATAAGCCTCACTTTAAAAGAATCCTATTTTATTGATATATAATAGATATTCCGTTTAAAAAAATTGATCCACGTGTTTAATTTTATTGAGTTAGGTTTAACAAACTCGACAAGATCAAATTGATATGTTACATTCAACTTACTTGGTTGATTGCACTCTTTTTTTCATTTTTGTCTCCACAAATGTTGATGAGCTCATGGAAATTGGAATATATGGCGTGGTAAGACATGTATGGGCTTCGACGAGTTAGCCCATTTGTTGGGTGGCTTCGGCCTCAGGCCTAAAAGAACAAGGCTTGTTTGATTTTATTTTTTTATTCTTAGAACAATTTTGTAAAATTACTTTTTAGAACAATTTTGGATTTAGAGTTTAGAATTTAAAAATAAAAACTAAACAATTTATTTGAATCATTTATTTTTATAAATACACTCAAGAGTATAGTGGGAATAATTTAGTGGTAAGGTTCTTCACGTTCATTTGTGTGGTCTTATGCTCGAATCATAATGGGACAAATACTATGAATTAAGACTTAATAGAAAATAAGAAAAAAAAACTCAAAATTTGAAAAAAAAAACTATTTAATAAAATAATTTAAAAACAAGTTTTGAAAAATGCTAAAACATTGTTTACTACCAACAATTAAATTTATAATGTAGAATAATAATTCTATTTTTAATTCAATTAAAATTGAAATTAATTCCAAATTTTAATTTTATATTTGAGCAATGTAAAGAATTAAAACATAAATTTGTAATTCTAGATTAATTATGATTTTATTATTTAAACAAAAGATAAATATTTGTTCTATATATTTGTTTGTGTTATATGTTCATTATATATATACATGCCTGCACGCGTGCATGTGTATGCACATGTATGTAACAAATTTTTTATATATGTATTTGTGCGTGTTAACGTACATGGATGTGTATTTTTGTGTGTTTGTGTGTATGCATACGTGTGTATTTGTGTATGTAGATGCGATGCATGTGCATTGTTACTACATATTCATTATATGTATTCGTGTGCATTAAACATATTTGGTATTATGCATATGTGCACATACTTATATATACATGCATGTGTATATATATATATATAATAATTTCATTATATACGTCTTTATATTTGTGCATGCACATTTATAAGTGTATGTATATTACAAGTTTAGTAAGTAGGAGTGTGTGTGAGAGTGGGTGTGTTTGTTTAATTAGGTTATACTATTTATTGGATTAATTAAAAATCCTATTATGTATTATTTTTTATTATTGATTTATTTTATTTATAATAAATTTTATTTATGACAAATTTAAAAAATGTTAATTTTTTAAATTTTAATTATTTTCCATTTAAAATTGTATTTTTTTAATTCCATTATTTTCATTTTAAATCTAATTTTTTATTTTGAAATTATTTTTTGAAAAAAATGTTTTTAATAAAAATAAGAAGTGACATGGTCCGGCTAGTTATTAACTAGTTGAATTGGGTATCAAAGCGTATCAAACTTAATCCAAAATTCTACTTAAATCATTTTTTTTATGAAATTATAATTTTGTCATTAATAAAAACAAATTTGAGAAACAAGGAAAAACATTTAAAACTTGTTCTTATTTTTTATTCTAAAAACAATTTTATGTTTTTTTTTATCTTTTAGAACAATTGATAAAACACACATTACCAAAAAAACAATTTTTTTTTTTTAAATAACATTCGAACATGCCCTGAATTTTTGGTCCAATAGAAGATAATGCTAATTATTTGTTCGTACTATTAATATTTATTTTGATAATATAAAATATAATAACATGCACAATTATGATGTCAATAATAAAATATAGGTAAAATTTTTAATATATTTATAATTTTAAATGTATTGATGCATTAATTTATAACTGAATAAATTAATATATTTAAAATTATAAATGTACTAAATATGAGACCTAAAATATATTGTATGTGTGACATAGTTGTAAGAGAATTTTAAAACAAAGCAACCAAAGAAGGAAAGAAAATGGCAGAAGAAGAAAAATATATGAACCTTCCTAGTTTAGCCATTTAGCCGAAATACAAAAGATGAATGATACAAGATAACATTTAGATAAAATTATATTTATTTACAATGATATTTATCTTTTAATTTGTAAACAATGCACAAAGAAACGACGGAAGATGGAACATCTATTAAACAATAATAAGGTTATTTTAATAATTTTATATTATCAACATTTTAAAAATTAAATAATAAAGGAATCATTAAAATAAGAATATTAAAAAATATTATCGGAATTTCTTAAAAAAATATTTTAATTGATTATAAATATTTGTTTGATAAGAATTATAAATAGTTTTTAAATATATAATATTATTTTATGATGCATATGGTAGATTAGGAGTTTAAATTATTTTTCTTTGAACTAAAATGACAATAAAAATTAATTTATAAATAAGTGAATAAAATAAGAATAAAAATTATTGAAACAGTTAGATTAAAAATTAATTATTACATAAAGAACTAAAATCATGTTTTATTCGAATTATTTGTGTATAAAATAAAATTTATAATCTAGTTAATCTGTTATTAACAATGAGTTTAAAATTTAAAATTTAAAATTTAAGATCAAGCTTTTTAAATCAAAAGATACTTGGATATCTGGATCTTAATCAAAATATTAAAAAAAAACAAATGTACCAAAGGAAAAAAAAAAAAAAAGTAACAGTAGAATATAACAAGATTTCCCTTGCTTAGAGGGGAGGTCGTCCTTTCGTCTTTCGCTGTGGCTCGTTTTCGGTATCTTGATCCTCTCTCTCTATTCTCTACTCTCGTTTGGTGAGAAATTTCCGTTCATCCTTTCCCAATTGTAAAGTCCTTTTCTTTCTTTCTTTTTTTCTTTTGGCGATTTTTCTTTTGATCGATTTAGCGTATGGTAAACCCTAACTTACTGATTAGGTGTGTATCTTGTTTTCTGATGCAGAATTGTTGCCATGGCTAAGAGTTCATTCAAGATGGAACACCCCCTTGGTTTATTTCCCTCTATCTATTTTTTTTTTTTTCAGTTTCTCTTATTTTTATTGTTATGATTTTAAGTTATATTGTATTCTACATGTGGGAAGTAAATTTATGCCAGAGGTTCTCGTGTAGTAGGCTAAGGCTTCTGAAATTCATTTAATTAGACTAATTCGAGGTATGGTTAGTAATTTCTTGGTGGTGTTGTTTAGATGTGAAAATTTAGGTCTAACTCATTATAATTATCCTCTCTGCAAAAACTATATCCCCAGAATTTGGTTCGCCAAAAGTATTTTTGAACCGCATTATATGTCCTCTTGATAAAAAGGATGTTTTTTAGATTGAAAGTTTTACTCAATTAAGTGCAAATTCCTCATGCCATTATAAATATATATATATATATATATATATTTTTTTTTTCCCCTTTCTACTTAGTTTAGGTGAAACAATGATCTAACTGATGATGTCAAATTCACAACCATTCATGATATGTTGTATTTATTAATCTTTTGAAAAGCTGTTAGCATGTCTTAACCTATCAACACACCCAAGTTAGTGTACATGAATTTGTATTTTTACTCGTTAAGTCCATTTTATATTCTCTGATTAATTCAAGCATTACTTGCCAGAGAGGAGACAGGCTGAAGCTGCTCGCATAAGAGAAAAGTATCCCGACAGAATTCCAGTAAGATTTGCTTTTACCCAAACTTGTATTTTTTACCCGTTGCTATCTTGCTTATTAGTCTGGTTGATCATTTTGGTGTAGGTGATCGTTGAAAAGGCTGAAAAGAGTGATGTTCCTGAAATTGATAAGAAAAAGTTAGTTTCTTCTTCTTCTTTATTCTTCTTTGTAACTTCAAATTTAGAGACATAGTTTATGATTTTCTATTTCCTTTTGTAATGCTTCCTAGAAAACACTTGGCGTGGGAATCCTCTGAATTTTGGATTGTAAATTTCTTTGTAAGGCTGGAAAGAGATAGATACTGGGTGTTAGGAAAGAGGGTGTGCAATGGGGCTTACACCCTGTGTCTATCTTTACAGGAAAATTTATAGACTGAAATTTAGAGGGTTTGAACTTAATGTATTGTCATGTTTCATCTAACTAAAATTTTGAATGTCAATCAGGCTCTATATTTAGATACGAGGGTATTGAGTATTGACATGTATCTACTCATCCATACATACTTTGACTTGGGCCATTTTGGTCATGTTTCTTCGAGTTCAGATGGAATGGCATTGATTAGTTACTGCTGAATTATTATATTTTTATGTCTGATTTATGGCATTAAACAATGTTATTGAATTTGCAAACCTTGTGTAATTATGGGGTTGAATTGGGGATTAAAGACTGACAAGCATCTCTTCATGGTAAATGGAAGCACGAGTCAGCGTTATGTGTTATTTTCAATAGTATGGTGGTAGAGTTCTAAAGTTTTGAGGTTGGATCAGCATCTCTTCCCCCATTGCTCCACTAAATTGTAGAAAAAAGGTTGTGAAAACTCTCTTTTAGATATGAGGGAGAACAGTAACAAAAGTTGTGGAAATGGAAAATGTATTTTTAGTAAACTAAGGCATGTCTTATCCTGCTCCTATGTTTTTCTTGTTGCCATGTTAATAGTACTTTTAGATGCCAGAGTCTGTTGTCCTACTTTGAATGGCGATAGTTATTTAAATTTTAAAGGTTCAACTTGTTTGGATCCGTATCATTTACCCTGAAATGAGGAAAAAGGAAACCCTTTCTTTTCTTTTGATCTTTCTCCCCCACTTAAGTGTATAATGCTAATATCACTTGCTGTTGGATGAACGTAGGTATCTAGTTCCTGCTGATCTGACTGTTGGACAGTTTGTATATGTTGTGAGAAAGAGAATCAAGCTGAGTCCTGAGAAGGCCATCTTTATTTTTGTCAAAAATATTTTACCCCCAACTGGTGAGTTCCAGTTTATTTTGTTGAACAGTGATTATTATGATCTGTGGTTGAATTTGTGAACTGAGCATGTTGGGTTTCTCTTGATGCAGCGGCTATGATGTCTGCAATTTATGAGGAAAACAAGGATGAAGATGGGTTCCTGTATATGACTTACAGTGGGGAGAACACATTTGGAATGATCTGATATAATCCCTGGGAACAACCGTGTGAATACGACTTCGAAAAAGAATAAAAATGTTAAGAATTTAGTTTAGTTGTAAATTCTCTGGTTTGCAACATTTATCTTTTAAGGTTGTTAATTTGACTGATGATTGTCTTTATGAATACCGAACCTTATTTTCAAATTACCTTTGTGTTCCATTCGTATTCGCTGACAGATGAAATGTTTATAGTTCCACTGGGTATGATTTCTGTTTAGGCAATTTTGGTGGCATTGTTTTCATGGAAAAGAAAATATAAGAAGACAATTCGTTTTATGGGTCAATGAAGGCATCCTTTGTGATTATTGGAATTTATAATGAAAAGTCGATAGTTTCGCATGTAATATTGAAAAAAGTTTAATTCGAGGCAAATAAATAAGATACAGTCCTAGTGAAAGCTAGAATAGTACTAGGAGAAGTTTATAGTATTTTTTACAACACAGACTAATGAACCATGAGCAATAAAAGTTGCAAATTATTTTATAAAAATTTATTTACAGATATTGCTACTGTGAAAATTAGAGATGGGCCCAAAACTGAGATCCTCTAATCTGTGACACGTCATCCCTACTGGTCAGCCCAATTTGATGTCTGTGACTCCCCATGATGATTTTGCCTTCAAAACATGCTATTTATTTTCATTTGAAACTTATATGTGGCATACAAAATAATATGTTATATAAAAAAATAAAAGAATAATATAGCAGTTGCTGGAATAGCTCAGTTGGTTAGAGCGTGTGGCTGTTAACCACAAGGTCGGAGGTTCAAGCCCTCCTTCTAGCGCGTCTATCTTTTTGTCATTTTTTAACCTTTGATTTTCTTAATGCAAAAATACATTTATAATTGATTAATTTTATTTGAAGTTTTACTTTTATCCTTTAATAAAATATCCTTTAATTTTATTAATTTATATTTGGATATGATTTACTTATATATTTTATTATTTCACAAAATAAATTTATTAGTATTTAGTAGTTGAATTGGTTTAACGATCTTAACTCTTAATTTATACAAGTCTTAAATATTTTAAGTATTTTAATATGATAGTGTTATAAGAAAAGAAATATTTGAGTAATTTCTTATAATTAATGACAAAATTAAAATAGAATAAAATTAGAAAATGAAAGTGGTATTTAGAATAAAATTAAGGAATCAAATGGGATTAAATAAATTTAAGGTACGAAAAATAAAATTTAGTATAAAGTTAATGGATTAAATTAGAACTAAGAGCAAAATCTAAAGTGAAGTTAAAGGACTAAATTTAAAATTAAATAAAATTAAGAAATAAGAGTAAAATCTCTTATAAAATTCAGGACCAAAAATATATTTTTGTCAATTCTTAATTAATTTTTTTGAGTTTATAAAAAATTGTTCTCTAGTGTACATCAAACTTTTGTTTTGGGTAGATACTTAAGCGACATTAATAGGTAAGATACATCGGTATTTTGAAAATCTACATGCAGTGAATGCCGATATCTTTTAGTAAGAAAATTAAACACAATAATACTCCAATTTCTCTAACACTATATCCAATAAAATCAATTACCAAATTCATTGGGAAATCACAGAATTTCATTGATCACTTAACAAATTGTCGTAACTTACTAAAATGCTTTATATATTAATATTAAAAAAGTTAACTTCTAATCAAAATTTTCCAAACTAAAATAGTGTCACAATTTGGAACCAAAATATCTTTTTTCTTTTACGTTGGAGACTCTAAAGTTTGAATCAAAACACCTAAGGATAGTAAATACGTTTCTTTGACCACTAAGTGTAAGCCAATACCTTGAAATTAATGAAAACGGTTCTTTGAATCTTGAAATGACACGTTTGGCGTAATTGCCGAGATTATGCCCATAAAATCATTATACGTTAAAAGGTAAGAAAAATATCAAAGATTAGGATTAAAAAAAAAAAAAAAGGAAAAAAACTGAAGAATTGGATACGATCACTTCCTATATATCATCACGCGAAGATTACTAATGAGAGATTCTGGTTGGATGATTTATATAAAAGGGCAAGGCAATGTCTGAAATTTCAGAGGCTTTAGAAGAAGTTGATATGAGGGTGATGGGAGAAGAAGTGGTGGAAAGCCGAGAATGGTACGTGGCGGCGTATTCATCGGAAGGAATTCCGACATCAGAACATCTGAAACTCCGAAGTGTTGAGGTATCGGTGGGTGGTGCGGATTCCATCCCCGACGGCCACGTGGCACTTGAGATTCTCTTTCTCTCCGTGGAGCCTTACCTGCGCGCCACCTTCACCGGAACCCACGACGGCCTCTTCTTTCCCCAGCTTCCCCTTGACCAGGTACCTCTCTAGTTCCTACCCTTTCATTTATATTTGATTACTAAGTATCACACATTTAAAACAATATTTCAGAATTCTGATTCTATAACAGCACAAGCACACTACATGTTCTAGTATGTGTTGGCTTGCTGGACGTGCATGAACATGACTACGTGACATTGCCAAGGAAAATGCTCATTTTGGTTTTTTATATTTTTTAGTGTGAATTTGGTCATTCATTAATTTATATTGACTAATGATTTCTCATAAATTTAAAAATAATAAAATTAAGTCTTTCAGAGTGGTTCTGATTGGTTTATTCTTGACTTTACAAAAAATTATATGTCATTTTTATTATTATTGAATTTTTTTAAAATTATTTTAATACTACAAATTTTAAATAGATTAAATTGATATTGAAACAAATTTATAAATGGCTAAAATAGTACCTTTCTTTTACGTTTTCATGACTCTTTGGCCAAGTAAAAAAAAAAAAAAAAAAAAGAGGAAGACCCACTGTATATCTGCATTAACCTCATGTGACAATTTTTTTTTTTTTTGGTTTTTGGTTTGCCAGTGGAAAAATCGTAAAAAAAAGATAATAAAATGAATAGAATGACTGAATAAAAACTAAACTCTATCTTAATGAGATAAAAAGAGTTTTTTTTTAAAAAATATTTTTATTATACATAAATCTTTTGGAATGAATCTAATATAATAATTATTCAATAGTTTTTTTAAGAATAATTAGAGAAACCCAGATTACATCATCTTGTCTTCTATCATCAAAATATACTTCTAAAGTTAGAACATGATCAAAATACACTCAAGAGTAATATTGATTTCTTTTATTAAAAATTATAGAATTAAATATATTTCATAAATAATTTATATCAATGTTTTTTTATTTTGGATTGAAAACTATAAATTTTAATTTATTCCAATTTTGATAACTGATATTTTCAGATTGGTCAAATACATATTTGATTGTCGTTATATTATATAAATAATGAAGATAAAGATATTTTAACCTAAATAAACATCTTTTTTTTTTTGGCCGAAAACTCATCTTTTATTAAATGGTAGTCAGTTTAATATATCATCATGTAATTTGAATATCTTTTACGGAAAGGATGTGCAGTTACCTAAATAATGATATCAAATACTTAGGATAAGTCTGAAATGCTCTTAATTTAAAAAAAAAATTAATTTGATGCGGCTGTTGTGAAAAAGTTATAGGTTATATCGGGTAAAAAAATGTTTTGTGTGTCGAGATAATAATTAACAGGTATTTTTTCTGTTGTTGTTGTTGCAAACTTCATAAATTAAAATAAAAACAAATATTGAATGGATTAAAGTTAATGATTTTACAAGTTAGTAGCTATAAAAATAGTAACATATTTAAACTCATTCTACAAACTGAAGAAATATGTGAGGTGATGTATTCTAGTATTTGTGGAAAAATAGACAATTTGTGTTTCAGTGATAAAGTAATAAAAACATATAAAGATGATAACGATATAAATCAATTAAAAGAATTTTAAAATTTAGTAAAAATTAAAATTTCTTTTTAAATGAAAAGGAAAGTCCTTTTAAACATTTTAAACTCATAATAGTCATTGTTTATATATATATATATATAATCCCTAGTTGAATTGATAGCACATATATAATGTTGTGATTTTAATAATGGGAATGCAGGTGATGAAAACGTTTGGAATAGGAAGGGTAATAAGATCAAAGGACAGTGAGTACAAGGAGGGGGATATCGTTCTGAATCCATCTTCTCCCGTTGCCGAGTATTGTGTCTCATCCTCCCAGATCCTCAGAAAAATTGATCCCACAAATGGGATTCCATTGCCAGATTATCTAAGCTCTCTAGGTGGGTTTAATTAATTTTGACAACATAACGGAGATAATTAAGTATTACATATAGCGATCACATGAAGGATTATATTATACTGATATAAATTAGTTAATTATGATAAATGGGTTAATTAATAATTACAGGGGTTCCCGGGTTTGCAGCGTGGTTGGGTATAGAGGTGGTGGGAGACCCAAAGCCAGGCTCCAATGTGTTCATATCTGCAGCCTCCAGCGCTGTCGGAATGTGCGCCGGCCAGTTGGCTAAGCTCCGAGGTTGTCAGGTCATCGGAAGCACTGGCTCCAATCTTAAGGTATTACTTAAAAAAAAAAAAAAAGAGTTGATTTTTATATATTTATGTGACAATTAATTCAGTGCACCAGTTTTAATAAAATTATCTTTTTTTTAATAATTCTTACTTTTCTAAAATAATTTTACCAAAACTAATACACTAAATTAACTATTACATAAATATGTTAAGATGAACTAATATTTTTTCATTACTTAAATCATATTAATTTGACCCTTATTTGAGGTTAATGTCAATACTGCAGTCAAATCAGTAAATTCTATTCAACAAAAATCAAATTAAGGCAAGTTTTGGTACAAGAGATATTCAGTGATATAGCAATAACATGCATGGAAATATTACCTTATGATCTCCGTGCTTGCCTTTACATCAAGCCTTCAGTGTTCTTTTAATTTGTATCAAACTAGAAATGTAATGAATGGTATCTCAGGTGAAGCTCATAAAAGAGGAATTTGGGTATGATGACGGATTCAACTACCACGAAGAAACGGATTTTGATGCAGCTTTGAGCAAGTATTCAAATTTTCACTACGCTAAAGACATTATGTTACAGTTTTTAAGGAAATTTAATTACCACGTGGAACAATAAATTAATTGTAGGTACTTTCCTGATGGTATTGATTTTTACCTTGACAACGTTGGTGGTAAGATGCTTGAAGCTGTACTTAACCATGTGAACAAGCACGCCAAAATATCTCTCTGCGGGATGATATCTGAATATAATAAGGTGAATTAATTGAATCGTAAACTTCATTACAGACTTGGGTATATATATTTTGGTTTTTCCTCTTAATTTGTAATTCTATAGTGCGTGTGATATATATAATAATATATGGTGCAGGTTTGGACAGAAAGAGAAGGCATAAGGAACCTATTGAACATGGTGGGGAAAGAGGCGAGAATGGAGGGCTACGTGCTGGATTCATATTGGGATCGTTTTGGAGATTTTGCTAAGCAAATGGAGGACTACATCAAACAAGGCAAGGTCAAAACTAAGATTCAAATCAACCATGGAATCGACAGCTTTTTGGACAGCTTGGCATCCTTATTCTCAAGCTCTAACGTTGGAAAAGTGGTGATTCAACTCAAGCCATAGCACATTAATTTGTGCTATATATAATCTTAAGTCCCATATATATATTAGTGCATTTGATGTTTAATAAATATATTAGTGAACTGGAGACTGTTTTCAATATTTCAATTTTCAAGCGATCGTTTTTATGTTTTTGAAAACTGGACAAGTCATATATTTTACTGCTACAATAATTTATTCTTGTTCTTGTGACTCCCACTTGCCGTTTCACAGCTTGACATATATTAATTAACACAATCACAAAATGTAATTGCCTCTTTATTAAGTAATTTCCCCATGTTTTTACTGAAAGGAATGTAAACTGAAAATAATTCATTTGAAAAGCCATATACAAGTACACATATGGAAGCGACATAGTAGGCCATACATCTACAAGTTACGTTCCTGCTGTTTCCAGTAAGAAACAGAAACAAACAAAAGTACGAGGTGATCAAAGGTTAAAGCTTTTGTTGGATTGCGAAAACGTGCTACTGGTTTAATCTGTCGTTGGTTGTTTCTGGCCTCATGCATAACACATGGGATGATGAGCCTCGCGTAAGGTTGTGGAATGAAGACAAAAGCTTCCCCATCGGAGGCTAAATATTTTTAGATAAAGTTGCGTATATATAATGATATGAATAAGGAACATACATACAAATATCAGATGTACATCAGACGCATATTACTTGGAAATTTAAGCATTTGAAATGGCTGCTCTTAGGATCAAAGGGAGAGAGAGAGAGAGTAATAAATTGGGTTACAAGTCACAAGGCTTGTGGGTGAGGAGCATCAGTAGCTTGAAAAGGGGATGCGTGAGCGGAATTTAAGTATAATTCCTGAGTTTTTATTGCCCATGGCCACTGTGTTTCTTCATGCAATCTATGTGCCTTAATACACAAACGCAATCTCTCACAAACCCAGTAAGAATTCCCACATTCATATAGCAAAACAGCTTATTACCTTTCGCAATGCATGATGTTGGCTTTGATAGGAAAGAAAAAATTAATTATCACGAACATTGAATAGATAATAATTATATATTATATACATACAACAAATAAATAATAAATACTAATTAAGTCTATTTAGGAATCTGTCAATTTATATATATGATAGAAGAAAAGGTCAAATTGGTAAGTGCAAAAAGGCAAAGTAAAAAGAAAGAGAGCATGAATCATGTGTTTTGTATGGCGACCATAATCTAAGCATGTCTTAGACTATGTTCTTTTTCTTCATTCTCGAACGCAGTTCATGAAAGATGGTGGAAGGGAACTTGGAGTGAAATAAGCCATGAATCGGAAACGGGTGAATGGCGTGAACCCTATTTATCTTTTTTCTTTTTCACCAAAAATAGAAGCATTTCATTACAATCATTGAAGCAACCCCAAGTTGAAGTGATGCTCATTTGACCCACATTACAGGATGTCTTCAGTTTTAGCATAAAGCTTTAAGAGCGTTTTTTCCGGGTTAAAGCGCATGTTTGCGATACCTTCTGTACTTCGTCCCTGAATTGGGCATGAAGGACAAGAAAAAGGGTGTCCCAATAGTACAAATATAGTTTATCTGAAAGTACAAAAATTCTGTGTAAAGCCATTCTTGTTAAGAGGTTTTTCTAATTAATATTATTGGGGAAGTGTATATATTTCTTTTAATTTTGAATCAGTTATAAACACTTTCTCACCTTTTTGAAATAAAATATCTTCTTGAATTATATCAACTTTCGAGGTCCAAATCATTCTGTCTTATTTCCTGCTAAAACTAGTTGATTAATATATATTACATACTACTTTATTTGTTACATTTACCATGCTTTTAGGTTCTCAGTTTCTCAATCGTTCGATGAGGTTGAATTAAGGATTTTTCCATGAGCAATTTGGTAGGATTCATTTTCTTGTAGATCATTAAAAACATGCTACGTGATAAATGTAAGAGTTTAAAGTACTATCCCAACTAATAAAATTGGACAAAAGATGTAAATTCTAAGGGCAATAGCAAAACTGTGTTTTTCTATTGAGCCAACATTGTCTTTCAGTATATATATGGGTTGTATTATATATATGTGTACTTCGTTTTTTTAGTTTCAAAAATTACATCACCTTATACTTGAATCCAAATACTTAGAATAATTTTTAACTCATTATTATATAACCAATAAGAACTTCATGTTCATCATTTGTAATGTATTATATATATATATATATATATATTTATTTATTTATTATTAGTTTTTTTATAGAAATTTTATTTTGAATTTTTCATTAATCATGACTTGAAAAGTTATCTATTATTATCTTTTGACCTGTTTTGACAAAGTAATATTTAATAATTATATTTATTATTCTATAAATTATTTTAATTCAAATTTAAAATTATTAGTATTTGATTATTAGTAGTTATTATATTTAGATTTAAATATATAAAATTTTAAAAAATATCTATATTTAATTATCACTTATTCAATTATAATCAAACTAATAAATTATTAATCATTGTATTTAGTAGTTTTAGTTATTAGTCTAAATTTTAAAATATTAATTTTATTTATGTAATTATATATTTTAATAATTATTTTTTATTATATATAAACTCTTATGATTCTACGTTACGAGTTTGCTTTCTTAAAACAATTTTACCTAAACTCGCGAGTTTGATAACCTTGTCTAAGGGGCACTCATAATTTAAAGAAAGTTTTTTTAAAAAAAAAAATTTTTGAGTGTTTGCAAATAACTTAAAAATGAGAATGTTTGCTTTTGTTAAATGTATACTTTGCAATATTGACTTAGCAATTAAAAAATAAAATAAAATAAATTATATATCTCTTGAATTGATTATTTATCTTCCATGAATAAATAATCCTCTTCAAAGCACTTATTTTTCTTCATCTTCTTTCTAATTAATTAGCGTTCTCATTTCTACTTCCGAAAAGCAAGGCCGTAACCATAAGGAAAATTATGAGGAAATTAAAGACGAACAGAAGTGTACATATAATACTAACTTTATTTAACTTCTGGGTTTAAAACACAACACGGCCGATTTTGTACCTGAAAATCTGGACTCTACAAATGACATAAAGATACAGCATTCAAGGACTACACAAATTACAAGCTATTTCTCTCTATATTTTTTCTTGCATAAGCCCTAAAATACAAGTTAAAGCTACGCTAACGATCTCACACCACACCACCTTGTTCTTCTGAGACGGGTAACTTGGTTTATTGGTGTCCATCACCCCTAATCCTAAGTGATCACCCTCTAACTCCAAACCCATATATATAACCCACCTAATTAACACACTATCATCTCATTCTGGTCTTCAACCATATATTCATGTACACTACTCTCTAGCCCTCTATATTCTAACATGACGTATATATATTAATATATTGTATTATTTTCTTCTCTTATCTTGGTTTTTTTGGCCTCTGATATATGGGCTTTACTACGTACTATCATGTACTGTCTTTATATATGTTTAGTAAATGCTAGGCATGTTGTTCCAGCAGGTTCCGAGGGTCCAAGCGAGTTGCTGATCAGTGGGGCTCAGTGAAGCATCTTGTTGACTTTCAAGTTCCAGTGATTGCCTTTCTCCTTTCCTGTACCACTCAGGCACTGGCATCTCTGACGGAAAATTGTTCAGCAGGCTAAACAGGTCATCGTCCATGGAATTCATTTCCTCCAATGGATCCTTTTCACTAATTGCCTTCTGCCCTGTGTAATCAATCAAAGAGTTTCAACCAAAAACAAAAAAAATTGGTCAAGTTTGAAATTGATAATGACGCTGTCTTTCAGATTACAAGAATGAATATACCTGTGGACAATCGAGAAGAGCTCAAATCATCCTTCTGGGTTTCATCATTCTTCACAGCTGATTCCACTGGCACGGTGTCTTCCTCGTCTGCCATGCTTTTCCTCTTCAAAGATAACTTCCTTCCTGTAGTAGAATCCTCGCTCTTGGACTTGTAATTGCCAGTGCGAGAAAGAGCTTGAGCCTCCTCCACTAGAGCATCCAAAAGCCCACTGTTTCCTTCAGGTGATGATGACAATGGTGCAACCTCATAGTAGTCTATGCTAGCACCAATGCTGGAGCCTCCCATCAAGCCATGAACCCCACTGGTACTGTAGGACGAAGCAGGAGTATCCGATTGACTCGAAGAGATCTCTGTCTTCACACCACTGGAGTAATTAAGCCCATATGGCGAAACAGAGGACATTAATGGCACACTCAAGTTTTGATGGTGTTGATTGGTTCTGTCATAAGCTGAATCAGAGTCAGAATAGATTAGCTGGTCATTGAGCTTCTGGCTGTAGCTAGAGGAAGATAGGAGAGAAGAGAATGAGAAAGAAGGAGGGTTAGGTGGCGGCGCAAAGTATTGTTGGTGCTGTTGAAGATGATAGAGAGCAGCTTCGTCTTGAACTTCTGGAGGATACAGAGGTAACCCAGCTCTCTGGCGTCTCTTCATTCTTGTGTTCCAGAAATTCTTTATTTCATTATCAGTCCTTCCAGGTAACTGAAAAACGCAGAAAAAAAAAAACAAAAGAAATTAAGACAAAAATGAAAACTTTATGAGGTGGGGTCCAAAAGAGAGTGTCGTCAAAAAGAGTGAGGTCAGCTGCGGATAGGACAGGACAAAAAGAACATAAAATCGAGAACAAAACACGGTAAAGAAACTCAATTGAAAGTTCAAAAAGCAAGTAAAATCAAATCAACTTTTGGTTCTATAAGGAGAATTTGTAAATCAGAAGTTAAGAACAGCTTCATAAATAAGTTTTTTCCTCAATTAAAAAGAGTTCCGTAGAAACTAGAACAAAATAGGGCAAGGTACATACCGCAGTCTCAGTAAACGTAAATGTAGAATAGAGAGAAACAGAGTAGGAACAGAAATGGATTTTCCTTTATGGCCACAATAGATGTAATTTATAATAAAAAAAAGAAAAGAATCTGGAGAAAGGGGTAGAAGTAGAATGATAAAACATCAGCATCAGACATAGAATGAGCCAATCAGAGATTTCACAAAAAACCATGCAGATGAGAAGGGTGTAATCGGGTACCAGGGAGGCCATGCGAGCCCATTTGTTGCCGAGCTTGGCGTGAAGCTCGATGATGATCTGCTCTTCCTCAGGGGAGAAAGCACCTTTCTTGAGATTAGGCCTGAGATGGTTGGCCCATCGGAGCCTGCAACTCTTGCCGCACCTCGTCAACCCACAATTCCTCTGCACCGAATTCCAATTCCCCTCACCGTACTTCTTCACGTACTCTATTAAGATCGCATCTTCCGCCGCCGTCCACGGCCCTTTCCGCATGCCCTGCTTCGCCTCGCCCTCAGCCTTACCGTCCATCACCTCCTCAACCTCGTCGGTAACGCTGCCGCCGTAGTGGATCGTCCTCGGCATTTTTAAAAAAGACTCAATTTTTGTATTTCCCTCTCCTTTGCTGAGAAATGTATATATAGTTGAATTGAATTAAGAGCTCTCTCCTCTCCCAAGTCGAGAATAAGGAGAAGAGAGGGGAAATTAACAAGAAGAGACAGGAATACAGATAGAGAGAGAAGGGGGTTCTTGGGTTGTGTTTGATTTGGAGTGTTCTGATGAGAGAAGAAACAGAGAGAGAGAGAGAGAGAGAGAGAGAGGTGGGGCCAAAGGAATAGGATTTGGAATTGGAGGGGAGAGAAGGTAAGAGGAGAGAAGAGAAGAGAAGAGGATATATAAAGAGAAGGAAAAGAGAGGGAAGAGCTAGCATTTCGGTCCGGGTTGCATGGTGAATGCTTCGTCCATAGACGCGTTTATCATCTTCCACCCTCCATCTCCTTCCTCATATTGCATGCCCACACCACACATTACTGCAACCCCTCCCTTCCAACCTTTCTTTTCTTTTCTCTCTCTTTTCCTTTCCCTGTTTCTATGCTTTTTTTTTTTTAATCTTAAATGACAATATAATACGTGTAAATTATTATTTTTTAAAATTAAAAAATTAGCATTTTAATATTTTATATAATTTTCATTGACAAAAAAAAAAATTTTTATATAGTTTTTTTAACGATATATATATATATATATATTATAAATTTCACATATTTTTCAAGAACGACTATGTATCACTATATAAGAAAAAGCACATTGATAAGTGATTGTACATTTCGTAATGCAAATTAATTTATATCCATACAGGATTATGGTATTTGTCTTGCACCTCCTTTTTTTAAAAGAGAACTTTTATTTATTAAAATTTATTTCTAGCTAGTTTTTCGGGTTGTTCATTAATTCTTATATGTACATTGTTTGTCAACGTGATAGAAATTCTCTTTCAATTATATTTTTTTTAATGGCGATTTTAAATTTGATTCTAACTTTTTCGTCTCATTCATTTATTTTAATAGTATAAATTAAATTTGGATTTAAAAACTAATCAATGTCCTTCCATTATTTTATGACTCTCTACCATGGTATTAAATTTAATATTCAAAAATTCTAATTCTTTATATCTTATATAATTCTATTAATGAGTTAGAGATGACATAACTAAATACTTTTAACTATAAATGTTTGATATTTTTATGAACTTTGCTAACAACTACCCTTAATTAGGGGTGAAAAATTATTTATTATACTTATTAAGAATGATAATAATAATAATAATAATAATAATAATAATAATAATAACAACAACAACAACACTTTTTTGACTAATTATATTACATTTTATTAATATTAATAATACAATAAATAACTTTTAATTGATGAAATTAATCAATACCATTTATTATTGTTGTATACGGGTGTAATAATTTATCTTTAATTAATGATCTAGAGTTAGATTCGCGACATATATATATATACATACGTAACCAGGAATGTAAAGTGTGGGGGGTCAAATTAATTTAGATATTTGATATATTAAAAAATGTACCTATAATATTACATGAAAAAAATTAATATATAATTAAATAATATCTATTATTTGAATATAGTTAGAATCAATATCTTTAAATATCAAATAATATATTGTGCAGGTACACTCTTTTTTTTCAATTACAATATTCAAGAATGAGTTTATGTTAAAATGAAATATACAATAACTAAATCAAATATACTCGTTTTTTTAGAAAAAAATATTGTCACA
The DNA here is from genome assembly GCA_037074485.1 of Delonix regia. Taxonomy (NCBI): domain Eukaryota; kingdom Viridiplantae; phylum Streptophyta; class Magnoliopsida; order Fabales; family Fabaceae; genus Delonix; species Delonix regia. Next base: position 8,375,651 of record CM073455.1, read on the forward strand.
ATGTAGATAAATATTAACTAATAATAGAATAAGAAGAATAAATAATGGGAGAAAATGATTATATACACACACAACTAATTCTCAAACAAAATATGTAGTATGGTAGAAAAATTTGTTACTAGGATGCATACGTCCAGTAGCTTTCCGCAGTGTGAAGTAAAGGCACACCACAAAAATAAAGGCATTTGGTAAGAACAAAATATAACCATAAAGCAATCAACCACAAAATAATAAATTATGATATCGAAAATTAAAATGAAGGCATAAATGATGAAAGTCCCAAACACGTAAAGTATTTGAGAAAGGTAAAAAATTTAAATAATAAGAAATAAATTGAACTCCAGAAAATGAAATAGTGAAGATGTGATATGTGAATAATATTGTCCGGTCCAAGAGTTTCTATCTAAAGTTGTGCATATTTTTGTAGTTGAATGTATATTAAAAAAAATGTCAGAGACTTAAAACAGATAAAAAGTAGAAAAAATAGACATTATTGAACTGAAGTTAAATGAGACAACATAAAAATACTTTGAAGAAGTAAAGAGCATATCACAAAAATACATAAAAATATGTTAAAAAAGGAAAGTTGAATTTATTTTAATTAAAAGTTGAATTTTGTTCTTTTTCATACTTTTGTTGTTTGATGATGCTTGAATTTGATGTCAGTTTTAGCCGTTATGGTAAGTTCTTTCTTTTCTCATTTTCTCTTGTTAAGTGGTTCAAATCTAATTTATTCTGCCTCATGGTGCATTTATTCTTTAATTATTGTAATGATAACTATTGATGACATAGTTTATCGAGTTTTCTTATAAATACGAGTCTTTGACTATGGTTTATAACATTTTATAGAACTCACATATCATATCTGAGAGTTAAAAACTATGGCTCATAAGTATATGTATTTAGTTCTTGACATTTACTATATTTTTTATCGGATACAATGGTTGAAGATATGTCATTTCCACATTATTTCTTTCAAGTTAGGATGAATTAAAATTCTTACGTCTGATATCAAAGATTCAAAATCTTTGCCAAATTTTGGAAAATTTTCAAAATTAGGTCATTTATATTTATGTGTTTTTCTTATAATTATGAGCTCAGACACATAATGTCTATGAAAAATTAATTATTTTTGGCATTTGATTCATTCAAAGTTTGGAACATGAAATATGACTTGGCTTGCAAGTTAGATACGTTCGAGGTGGGGTCGGATCCATATGACTCGGTTGGAGGTAGAAAATGATCTAAGAGCTACATGTCATTTTCATACGTTTTGACCATATTTTTTTTTGGGCCTTTCAGTTTTGGGCTCTGCATTTTGGATTTTCATTTCAAGATTTTTTAGTTGGATTTCATTTCTATGCCTTTATTTTATTTTTTATTTTCGTTATACTTTTGGGCCTATTATGTATTCTGGGCTTTCCACATGTCCATTATTATGTTTTGGGCTTTCTGTTTTTGGCCATTATTTTAAATTAAAATGAAGACGTCAGTCCTAGTAAGATTCGAATCCTAGGACCATTGAGCTGTCATGCATCTTTGTGTCTAGATTTGGTTTTCAGATATACTTAAAGTGCATGAATGCACTAATAGACTTTGCTCAAAAAATTTGATTGCTCAAATTTTAATAAAATTTATTTTGGGCAATTTGAGTTTTTATTGGATAATATTTGGTAGGTTATGTTCAATATTTTATGAAATTAAAATTTTATGTCATTTAATTGGTGCTTAATTCTTGAAAATTAATTTTGAGCAATATTTGTATGGCATATTAGGCTAAAATTAAAAGTGGGAATAATCAATTAATTAATTAGTTACATTTTGGTTTTGTTGATTGATTAATTAATTAATGGTTTAAAATCTCATTATGATAATTGCTTGTTTATGAATTTTGCATGCCTATATACAAGTATTTAAAAAAATTTTAATGTCATATAATTTGTATGATTTTAACGTAATTAGAATTGAACCACAATACCTTTAATTATTCTAAAATTATACATTAACTTTTAAAAATTACATAAAAGAAAATGACATCAAGTTGTAATTAATTATATTCAATATAATAATCATTATCCCATAAAGATGTTACTATATTGATATGATTAATTAGGATGAGATAATGAATTTCTTTTTTTGAAAAAAGTTGGCTATAGGGATTGAGGAAAGGGTTATTATTTGCTAGTCTTATCATAAATTATGCATGGGCTAATTAAATAAAATTTAGCCCACTGACAGTTTTATTTATTACTAGGCTCATGTTTAATTACATGTTTTACATTGGTAAAACATGTTATATGGAATTTTTTAAAGTTGTTTCAAATTTTGATATAAGCATGTAATTTTTGTACAGCTTTACAACCACTCAACATCTTTTATTTTCAAGTTCTTGAACTTAATGAAGATAATTATAAGATTTGGAAGGAGAAAATTTTTCGCCAATTAGGCTGGATAGACGTTGACTATGTTATTAGAAAAGATAAACCTGTTACACCTATGGATACTAGCAGTTCATCTAAAATAAACCTTTATGAACATTGGAAGCAATTCAATTGCCTTAACATGATGTATATCAAAACCAATATATCAGCTAGTATATGCGAATCGATAGGAGAGCATAAAAACCTTAGCTACTTACTAAAAGCCATAGATGAAATATTTGAATCCTCTGAGAAGGCCTTAACAAGTACTTTAATGTAAAATAATCAACCATGAAACTCACTTGCATAAGGGGTGTGCGAGAGCATATCATGCAGAATAAGGATATTTCGGCTCAATTAAGAACACTTAAGGTTGAGATTCCCAATTCCTTCATGGTGTACTTCATTCTAAATTCCATGTCGCCTCAATATGAACCTTTCAAAATCTCTTACCATTCACATAAGTAGAAATGATCAATTAATGAGTACTAATCATGTGTGTTCAAGAAGAAGGAAAGTTCTAAGCTGAAACGGGAGAAAATGTACATGTGACAACTCAAGGGATAGATAAGAAACAAGCTAAGAGGAAACGGAAGAGTAAAACACCCGTCCAAGATCATAATAAAAAGGAGTCCAAGCGTTTTTTTTTTATGTAAAACTAAAGGACACATGAAGAATGACTTTAACAAATATAAGGCTTGGTTTGACAATAATTGTAACTTAATCTCTCTTTTTTGTTATGAATATAATATGGTAGATGTTAGTAGTAACACATGGTAGCTTAATTATAGTTCTACAATCCATATTTCAAATATTTTATAAGGCTTTCTAAACCAAAGAAAGCTAATATAAAGTGAACAATACATCTATTCAGACAATAAGATGAGCTCACTAGTTGAAGTTATAGAAACTTGCAAATTAGTCTTAAATTCTGGCTTTATCTTGATTTTGGATAGGACCTTTTATGTACCAATTTTATTTAAAAACTTAATTTCTATTTCAAAACTTGTACCATTGGGATATTTCTTTGAATTTTCAAATAATATGTTAAATTTATTTTTATAAATCTAATCTCATTGGAAATGATACAATTTGTGATGGTCTTTTCTAACTTCATTACAAAACAGTACGCCATATGATATAATGCATGCTTCCAATAGTATAAGTATACATAAAGTTATTATTGAGGAAAATTCCTCTGTGTTATAGTGTCATAAACTTGGTCATATCTCAATGGAGATAGTAAATAAGTTAGTAAAGGAAAGAGTATTAAATACTCTTGACTTCATTGACTCTGATACTTATATAGACTACATTAAGGAATAACATACTAATAAATCCAAGAAAGATGCTAAGAGGAGTTCTATCTTAGTAGAAATAATTTATCACTTTTATTGATAATTACTTACAATGCTTGCATCTCTATTAGCTTAATAACAAAAATGAGGCATTAGATGCCTTTAACATTTTTAAAGCATAAGTAAAGAAAGAATGTGGCAAACAAATTAAAATAACATAATCAGATAGTGATGGTGAGTACTATAGTAGATATATTGAAGATGGACAAGTATTTGGTCCATTCACAATGATGAAATTATTACCCAATACACTATGCTTAATTCTCTAAACTTGAATAATATGGCTAATAGAAGAAATTGAACATTGTAAGACATGGTGCGAAGTATGCTTAGCAGTTGTAAACTTCCTAAGTTCTTATTGATTGAAGCCTTCAAGACAGTCGTGTATATACTTAACTAAGTTCCAACTAAAGCTGTTGAAAAGATGTCATTTGAGTTAATAAAATGTTAGAAATTGAGTTTAAGACATATGCACATTTAGGAATACCTATTTGAAGTGTAGATTTTATAGTCTACATGAGAAGAAAGTGGACCCAAGAACTATTAGTGGATCTTTTATTGGATACACTAAAAGGTTTAAAAGATATAAATTTTATTGTCTATCACATAGCATTATGATTATGGAATCAAGCTAAGTTTTTTTAAGAATGACTTGATCAATGGGTTTGATTATACCCAAAACTTAGATTTTGATAAAGATCATTTAAAAACTTAAGCTCACACTTAAGTGATAGATTGGTCATAATTCATATCCCACAAATATAAACAGTTATCAAAGAACTAATCATTGAAAAACCAAAATTGTTGACTATAATCAAGTTAATCTAGTTGTAGAACAGTCACTAGAACCTGTTATACAATTAATTAAGGAACATGCTACCCTAAAAATCTTGATTCAATATTAAGGAGATCAACTTTGCGATTAATATACTCAATTCCACTCGGTGCTATTCTTGGAGCCACAGAATTCAGTATTTGTGGATTGGCTTGTTGTTACACCTACATTGTTATTTTATAATTTTTCATGAGTTACACTGTGATATATATCTGATGGATAATATCCTATGCCTTATGAGGCTTTACTTCCAAACTATTATGATAACTTTTAAGAACAGTTACATTAAGCTCTTTTTGATAACATTGTAGGACATGTAGTACTTCCAATGGCGGTTTTTTCCGTCTCTAATAGTGAATGTCATCTTGTCCTTTACATCATTTTAGGACTACAATGCAAAAAGATCGAACGTTCAATCCTCTTGGAACATGCATATTCCTTGTATGGAATGCACCTGTCTCAATTCTTTCATTCAAGGCTTTGAGAAGCTTAGGCACTTCAACGTTCGAGCTTTTCATAGAAGAGTCCAGCATTTTATACTCTTTTGATCTTTTTCATTTTTTAAAATTTTTTTTATAATGAAATATGCAATTTGGATAGTTTAATTATACCTTGATCTAATATACATATTCTCCATGAGATCGCCTCCCAATTCAACGACATGTTAATTTTTAATAAGAATTGCAAAATAATTTTAAAGAACAATGGAAGATCAGGGGATGATCAGAAGCTCTTTTCCTTCCTTCTTCTTTGTGTTTCTTTTCCACCTTTAAAAAATAAATAAATAAATAAATTATTGTCCGTGGTCAGTGATTACTCCTGCTTCGAAAATCTTGCTTACTTTATGCAGCAACTTGTCTCATCCTTCATTCCCTGATGCTTTTCCTGTCCATCTTGGTTTTCATTTTGCAGAAAGGTAAAGTCGTAGAGTCTGATCTTTCAAAAAGTTAGAAGTCTTCTGTCATTACATTCTTACAAATTTACAAATACTAGTTTTTGTGATGACAATTATATTGTTGCTTTTTTTTTTAACAAGAATTTCTTTTAAGACTATAAGGAAAAACCAAAATTACATAAATTTTACATTTATTTTATAATTTTAAAAAAGACAAAAATATTATTTTAATTCATCACTTATTATTATTATTATTTTTTATTTCAATTCTTCATTAATCAAAATTTTTATTTCAAGCTACACCTTGCATTCCTTTCAGTCAAAATGATCCCTATGTTATCTCAACTGACAATGTCGTTTATAGCATGAAGAATAGGATAACACGTGAGCAACTTTTGACGTCCTTTTTTATCGCTTGACCCTCTCTTCTACAGCTGTTATCCCATAGATGCGCTTCATATCTTCCCGTCAATCGGTGTCTACATCCACAAAGAAAAATGAATCATTATAAACAGAATGATGTAACAAATTAAACGAATTTAAAATAAACAAAAATAAGAAGATAAGGCTATCAAAAACTTATCGTTACCTGGTGACCCCTCTGTAAATTGGGCAATTGAAGTTCGCTGGCCCATACGTATCGGCCACCTTCTTTGAGCTGTCAGAGTCCCCCGCGACTCCGGCTTTCTCATTACTTTGTGGGACAACCAGAGACAAAGCACTCGTGGCCCACCCAGAGAACGCCACGTCGTTCCCGGAAGACTCAATCGCAAGCTCCCCGCAACCTGCCTGAGAAGTTTTCGCAACGGATGCTGAGTCATCCACCTCGGAGCCAGAGTTCGCTGAGAAAGCTTGAAACCCAGCGATTGCTTTCAGATCTTTCGGGTCGCTGAGGTAGCCCGACCCACCACCTCCCTGCTCGTATAAGTGCATCAGCGTCGAATCTTGGGTCTCCGTTTGGCTATTGGAGTAACCCAAGAAGTATTCGGCTTCGGCAACCCTTGGTTGTGATTGTTTGTGGCCATCAAGTTCCCTACTTGGTTGTAGTACTCGGCCTATAACTTCAAATTCATCCAACCTACAAAAATAAAACAAACCCACAAGAAGATTCTCTGTTTAGCACTAGAAAACTCAGAAGGATAGAAAACTGGGCATATTTCATGTGGCTTTACCATTGGCATAGAAGTTATCCATGAAGTAGTGAGAAGAATTAGTAGTAGCAGAGAGATTGTCGTATTGGACGAACTGGGAGTCCGAGGACCTCAGCATTTCTATCGGCAAATTAGTGTGTTTTGTTATAAAGTAAATCTTTCTTTTTACTTCCATAAGCTTTGGAGAAGTCATTTTCAACCTTGAACCTTTGTTTCTAAAATGCCGCTTGCCTCCCTTGTTGTTTGTTTTCCTCTGTTCGGCTTCTACGTCAGTTCAACGTTTGGTGAACGGTCGAGTCGACGGAGAGAAAAGCGAGATTACCGCACTGTAGATTATGTCAACGGAGAGGAAGGGGTGTTTCGGACAACAAAAACCTGCACTAAGAAATTCTTAGGTGAATAGAGTTAAATTATTTAGATAGTAAATAAGTGATTTATGTGTTCTCTTATTCATTAAATTAACCGGCAATGGTAGCACGAGATACCAGTTGCCAAACGGAGGGATTATTTGGTTAGAAGTGATATCAGTCAAGGATTGAAATAGAAATTTTGATATAAGGGACTAAAATTAAAAAGGAGTAATAAGTGGAGACTAAAATAATATTTTTGTCTTTTATTAAGTGATTAAACTTTAAAGGATTTTGGAATTTTTTAATTAAGTTACTCAATTAAAATATTACAAAAATATGATTTCTAATAAAAACATGATAAATTATATTTCATTAGAAAACCATACATTTCTAAACAAAAGTTATATGCTTGTTACATTTTTATTAAAATATTGTACATTTGTGATATTTTATTTCAGGAACCTACTAGCATATATATATATATATAAAGTGTAGATAAATTATTTTTGGTCTAGTGAATGGTCCTAAATCCTAATACCTCTCTCGTCCTTCGCAGTAAATAAATTATGCTACTGTGCAGAAGTAAGTTTAGTCTATGGACAAATTGCTGAGTATTTTTAATAAATTAATAATATAAATGAATGAAATACAGAGTTATATAATCTCAAAATTAGAAGATGAAAATGCGATGACATAATATTATGACAAGATAACCCAATGTCTGCCATGTGTAATATCTTACATAAGTAACCACGTCAAGGCATGTTTTCATTATTTAAAGATCATAATTCCCGCTAAAACTTTATCGTATTGATACGTGGAAAAGGATTTTCCATGTGATCTAACTGGTGAACAAGGAAGAAGTTTGAAAGCTTTGTAACGTGGCGATCATTGATGCTCTGGAATGAAATTTAACCTGTGATAATGAAGTCCCAGTAAGAGTAGGAAGCACCACAAAGAAAACAATTTCGTCCCACTGATCCGGGTTCATCAATCAGTCAAATTAACTGTGCATCGATCTCTTGTCTTCACTACTTGAGTCACGAAAGTGAATTATTACTGTACAACAAGTCTATTGTATAGCGGTGGATTAGAGAAAAAAAAAAATTTAACAATCAAATTTAAGCACAAATTTTAAATATTTCTCATGAATTCTCAAATGTAAGTGTGACAAGTGGATAATTTGTACCGTTTAGCATTGTGCGTTTAGCATTGTGTGATTGGGCCTTTCCATAAAAACTTCCTCCATATTCTTTTTTTAATTGGAGAGCCTATAGTAAACACCTATAAGAAAGTCTACCTAAGTCTTATCCATTCTACAAATAGAGCATCTTAAAATGGATTTCATCATAAAGTTAACTGCCATCGAGCCCCTGTTTACATCTTGGACTGGAAAACTTCTATAGGTGGCAATCCCAGATTCCTAGTCAGAATGGTGGTTTCAGCAGTAAATGATAGAAAGATGCGCATCTTAGCATCAAGTTCTGCACTCATATTAGAATTCTTAAGGGGAAAGAATACATATCAGCCTATGGATGATTATGATATTGTACCTTTCCAGTTTTGCACTCACTCCTACCGAACAGTTAAAAAACTAGAACTATAGACTCTTCACTTTTTCAACTTTCTCCATTCCTCCATTTTCTGTGTTTCTAAGAAGGTCCTCTTACTGGCTTACCAGACAGCATTGACCAGTGAAAAAAGGGAGGCCTGATGTTTATAATTCCACAGTTCATTTCATATGTGAAGGATATTGCACATTAGGTGACTAGTTCATAAAAATAACCAGACATATAATATCTCAGCCCCTACTTAAAAGGAGGCGACAAAAAGGTTAATGAATAACGCTATAAAAAAATTCAGACAGTGTATAAACTCATCATTTCATGAACATCATACTCAAAACAATAACATGGATGAAGTAAGCAGACAAAGGCAAAATAGCATCCTCTCGTTCGGGATTGGTTGCAAGGAATAAAGGATTTTGCTCTGTACTTCACAATGATTTTGTTGAAGCATAACCAAGTCAATAATACTAAAGGGACAAGAAATTGAGATCATATAGGAAACAAGGAAGTATATTGATGCATAATCTGAAAGAATGAATAACTTCAAGAATTTTTACGGAAGTAAAGAAAGAATATACCAAAATACATAAACCAAACCAGCATGGGTAAGTTTGTGTTCCAGGATTAAAAAAATTATCCTCACTAGACCAATCGATTAAGAACAAAGAGAAGCTACTATCACGTCTCACATAACATCTATGAAGAGAGAAAAACAAGTCAATCAATTACAAGAATCTTGTCTCCTCTATGAGTTATCGCTGGCTAGTGGCTCAGAAAGTGATCCAACAGCATTTTAAGATGAAATATTTCGGAAGCTGACTGATGACCAGAAGTGACAAGTAGTCACAACATATCCTCGACAAAATCAAGGTTTAGGGTATCCCGTATGATAAGGAATAAGCCAAGAAGCATAACAAGCAGAATTCCTGTAGACATGATCTGTCGCTCCACTTCCAGTGGGAGCTTTCTGCCACCCCTGGCTGCCTCGATGAGGATCAAAGCCAGTGAATCTCCATCGAAAACAGGTAATGAAAGCGAAATTAAAACATGTAATTGAACATGATCACAAATTAGGAGAATAAATAAATCAACAATCTGACCTGATGAAGACGACATTGTTGATCTGAGTATTGGTTGAATCTAACAAGTTCAACCCACAATGCCTAAGAGCGTTTCTCAGAGTGTTTTGACGCAGAGAGAGAGTAACAAATTTAATGTGTCAAAGCTAGGGCTTCAATGTGTTATTTATATGATTTTATTTAATAATATAATTAATCAATATTATTCAGTAAAATACTCCAGAATCTTTAAATAATTAATCAATATTATTCAGTAAAATCATCCAAAATCTTTAAAACAAGTTTAAATTTAAATTAAGCCCATAAAATCTCTCTCTGGATAACAATCTTAGATTAGTAATCTGACGGGATGATTACTAATACTCTTGGGCTGTGGGTTGGGTTTCTGCCCAGCGGGCTTGTAGATAATCGAACCCATCACCGATTATCCACACATATTAAAATAAAACCCAATCCATTCTTAATTTATAAATTATAACATTAATTGCCTAATTAAAATTAATAAGGTACTAATCTAATAAAATAATTAATGCTAATCCATATAATATTAAAAATATTCTAACAATCTCCCACTTGGATAGCATTAATTACATTATTAGGTCAATAAACAAATACATAATTAGGCAATTAATATTCTCATAAACACATGAATATGTGTATATTTATAAACCATATAAAATTCAGAAATGAAACTACACACAAAGATCGCTGAATCCGATAGGGAAACAAGTGATATTAACATTGTTATAAATTAGTTTCAATATCTGAATAGAATGGAATACAAAATGACATTTGAAGCATCATATTACGATGCAAAAGTCATTTTTATGACTTAACTCTGAAATTTGGTGTTAAATTGCACCACAAAAACCCTTTAAAGACTCAACTCATAAATTTGGTGTTAGATTGCACCACAAAAGCCCCTTAAGGACTCAACTCATACTCCCACTAGACCAAGGCTACATTAAAACTTAACAAGACCCATATGAGTTATACAATTTGAATTACTCTTATGGGTAGGCATTGGTCAATAGATCCGTCATCATACGCTCACTACAAATGTGAACCATATGAGTATGAGATAACAAAAAAGTCAGAAATGAAATTATGGATCAAGGATATTAAATCCGATAAGGAAAACATTGTTATAAATGCCAGCAAAATTTCAATTCTGAATTATATCTAAAATTTTGGCATAACCAAAACATTGAATCCGATAGGGAAACAAATATTATAAGTGCCAAAATATGCCAAGGTGTTCCTTAAGAACACAACTCAGACTCTTACTAAAACAACACATCAAAATTCAAATATACCTAAGAGTCATATATTTCCAAAACTCTAATAGGTTTGTGTTGGTAAACGGATCACCTAAAATGAGTATGAGATATACAGATCTTCTCTCCAACAAACAGGAATTGACTATCAAAATTTGATACAACTAAAATTCCTGTAACTTTGAGAGAAGCGTATAATAGAGTCATGTCACAACAAAATGGTCAAGACTTAAAATATACACATGACGGAAATTGATTTCCTTGACCATATTCCTTAACGAGTGACCATCACAAAACTAGCGACATACTCTTCATTTATATATATATATATATATATATATAAAGCAGTTGTAAATGTCTATTTGACACTTTTCAACAAAACAACTCCTTTAAAAAAAAACATCATATAGATGTAATCAGAAGTGGGTTCAAGATCATCATAACTGTCTCTTTAGCTTTCTAATGATCATGCCTAAAATTACTTAAATATATCTGCCAAGCACACCAACATGGAAAAAACAATGTTCAAACATGTGCACACTTAAGTCTATATATTAGGCTATTAATAATTGATTCAAATGGAACTTTGTCCATCAAAGTTCTCTCTTCATCATTTAAGACATAACGATTTAAACAACCTATCACCTATCACCACTCTGCACAAGTACACAAGGAGTGCAAGAATACATATCAAATTTCTTGAGTACTCGTTCAATATAGGTTGTCTGAGATAAACCAAGAATGCCACAAGATCTATCGCAATGAATTTGAATTCTCAAAATAAAAAAAAAAGGTTAACCTAAATCTTTCATATCAAAGTGGCATGACAAAATGTGCTTTGTCTCATTTAATAAGCACACTGAGTTATTGGCCAATAGGATGTCATCCACACACAGCACATCCTCGTACAAGTCTTCATATGAGATTACAGTGCCTACATAGCTAACTATAATCAAACTTCCTTCCAATCCAAGGACGGTTTATTATTCTTATTGTTTTTCTTAAGTACATACGGTTTCTTACCATACGCATTGCCTTCACTTTTCTTTCCTTTTCAATTTCACATTTCTAGCCTTGTTGGATGGACCATGTGAAATATAGTTCACTAATTATAAGAATTCACCTTCTTTATTGATTCTTCCTCTTTAGTCATTTTGGGCATCATATGATTAATAGACCACTCTAACTCTTAGGAATTATAAGTGGTTCTCAAGACCTCATATTCAGCAGAAAGTAATTAGGGAACTCTATAAACTAGGTTGCTCTTATCCAAGTCCACATCTAAGATTTCAGCTTGTTGTAACAGTTAACAAGCTTCATCATGTGCTCACACACTCATGACACTTTATTATAGTGAGTGTTATCTAGTAAAGAGAGATAATAGACCTTTTTAAGTCTTATCAAACTTCTTAAATTTCTTACTAACCACTTTGAGATATCAATTACGGTGTCCTTCTTAGGAATACGTTGTCTGATAGTCTTCATAATCGTATACTTAATTACAGACAGACAAATCTTATTGGACTCATACCATTGCTTATGGTAAGCCTTGTCAACAGCGCTAGACTCAGCGGTGAGATTCACTTGCTTAGATTCTCTCATACCTAAACTTCCCTTGGTGATCACCAGATACATATTAAGGGACTCAATCCAATTATCGTAGTCTATTCTTTTCAGAGTTTTCACCATAAATAGTTGTAAGAACAGAGAAACTGAGGGAAAATAAATAGGAAACATATAATTATGTCCCAGACACATAATTATATATATAACAAAGTTTCCGTAACAAGACTCAGCTTCAGCAACTATGTAACAAAATACTTATCATATCCTACCTAAGGGCTCAGAGTATGATAAATCAAGAAAACTCATGCACACCAGGAAAGCTCATTATCGAAAGAAATGACACAAAATGCACCCACAATTTCCATATCGATAGGATATAAGAAACCATGAATACATCAATCAGCAAATCGCCGCTAACAAGCCACAAATAAGCCTTATTAACAAAATTATATTGACAATGTCACACCGATAGGGCATGTCTATTATCAACATAATATTTACATACACTCTCTCTAGTGGATTTATCACAATATTCAGAATCATCCCTGATAATGGTAATTAAATTATGCAAAAAAAGTGTTGGAAATTAAATGACAAATATAAAATTTATAAAAGACATATCACCATGATTGGGCCCACGATAGGCGAGCACATAATCAATAGGCGTATGTGAACCAAAGTCATTACAATTTCCACGCACAACATATTCCTTTTAACGCATGTGCTTAAATTAGGAATAAAATCTAATAATTAATGCAAAGAAATTAATTATAATTTATTTACACATAATCAGGGAGAGTGAACTGAACATATTGTTCCGTATTATGTCTAGTCTTTACATAAAATTTTTCATGTCAAAATTCTTATCCTAAGCTTGTTATAGCTTACACAATATTTCCCTATATATTTCAAAATATTTATCTAACCCCAGTCTTTTCTAATTCGACCTTTCTTAGACCTTAAATGAGCTCATAGAAGGTTATGGTGACAAAATTTTAAGATAAATAACCATAGGCCAAAAGAGATTGGTTATACAATATTATGGTGTGTTCTAAACTCAATTATATTGTCACACCATAGCCAACCCTTTTTACCTTTACATTACCATAAAGACCATTCAAAAAAAGGAAGAAGGAAAAGGAAGAAGAGAAACTAGAATATGCTAAATCATGTTACGAAGACGAGATTAAAGAAAGGAAATTTAAAAAATTTCATAATCCATCAAACCATGGCTCTGATACCATTTGAAAGCGAAATTAAAACATGTAATTGAACATGATCACAAATTAGGAGAATAAATAAATCAACAATCTGACTTGATGAAGACGACATTGTTGATTTGAGTATTGGTTGAATCTAATAAGTTCAACCCACAATGCCTAAGAGCGTTTCTCAGAGTGTTTTGACGCAGAGAGAGAGTAACAAATTTAATGTGTCAAAGCTAGGGCTTCAATGTGTTATTTATAGGATTTTATTTAATAATATAATTAATCAATATTATTCAATAAAATCCTCCAAAATCTTTAAATAATTAATCAATATTATTCAGTAAAATCATCCAAAATCTTTAAAACAAGTTTAAATTTAAATTAAGCCCATAAAATCTCTCTTTGGATAATAATCTTGGATTAGTAATCTGACGGGATAATTACTAATACTCTTAGGTTGTAGGTTGAGTTTCTACCCAGCGGACTTGTAGATAATCGAACTCATCACTGATTATCCATGCATATTACAATAAAACTCAATCCGTTCTCAATTTATAAATTATAACATTAATTACTTAATTAAAATTAATAAGATACTAATATAATAAAATAATTAATGCTAATCCATATAATATTAAAAATATTCTAACAGGTAAAGGTAACAGGTTTATAACCGCAAGGTTAATATTGAGTATGGCAGCAAATTGGAAGAGACCATCAGTGGTTGACCGCACAACCTCTGCACCAACAGCAATAATGGCTACAGGACCAGAAACCTTACTGGCAGACTGTGATAAGTTTAAAAATGTCTGCTTCAAGCCATCTAAAACATTAGATGCTAGATCCCAAAATTCTTTTCCTGTATAGTTAATGGCTTCCAACAAATTCTTTGGTATAACCTTATCTATCTTTACATTTGGTGACAGCAGAACTCCTATTTTACCAGTACCATCATAATTCTCATCTGAGGTAACCCCTATTTCAAAGTCCTGATCCCCCCTTTTAACCTCGAGCAACAAATATCTTTTAGGGTTCTTCTTAATGACGTCAACAACTTCAGAAACTGCATTAGGACCTGGTTTAGGCAATTCATCTCCATTAACCTCAAGGATCACATCACCAGGAAGCAACCAATGCCGAGAAGCAGCAGAAAATGGTTGAACTTCAGGCACTATTACCCCAGGAGAGACCTCTTGCACAGGCAAACCAAGAAACAGGACTTGAACAAAGATGATCAAGAATGCAAAAATTATATTAGCAATAACACCAGCTGAAACTACAATTACTCTATCTAATATTGGTCTGTTTAAGCAAATTTACGTCATCAACCGGGATATCACTCTCTGGATCATTATCAGGAAACCCCACAAACCCACCGAGAGGAAAAGCTCTAATAGAGTACTCTACGTTGTTAGCACTGAATTTAGCTAAAATGGGACCAAATCCAACAGCAATTTACTGACACGGATACCTAGGAGATGAGCAGCAAGAAAGTGACCATTCTCATGAGCAATAATTATGGCGGTTAAAACTCCAGCTGCCTCAAGTACAGACCGATCGCCCTCCAAGTTCCTACAATCGAATACAGCCCAAGACTTGTAATCCACTCTATTCCCTTGGGTATGCCTACTCTTATCGAATAAAAACCGCTTCTTGCAAGTGAAACTAACGTTTGGGGAAGTAAAAGAATGGCATACAGGAGAGGAAAAATGAGGTTTTGGGAAATGGGTTTTCAGCTTTAGCGAACGTTCTGAGATGAGTGAGTTTGGACCGGTTAATCTAATGAAGGAATTGGAATATGACTGTGGAGAGGAAGAGAGTCTTATGACCATGGTCACTGAGATTTTCCAGGGGTCAGCTTAGTAATTGGATTATTCATGGCGAAGTGAAGCGAGGTGAAATATCTCCGACATATTTTCCATACTCCTGGAAGGCTATCTTGAAAATGCGGGCTTTTGGTGAATTCGAGATTGGAGCAGGTATATATTTAATTATAAAATATTATATATAAACAAAAAATATAGGGGAGGTTAAATTAATTAATGATCTAATATAATAAAAATAATATAATAATTATGTGTATTAAGTTAAAATATTTTAATTTTTAATATCAAGAGAGGATACTTTTGAAATTAGTGTGTATTAAATTAGAGTTTTAGTGTGTTAGAGTTTTATTTTAATAATATAATAATTAATATTATTAAAATAATATTAGTTCATTAAATCTCTTTTTGGATAACTATCTCATATTAGTAATTTGACAGGATAATTACTAATACTCTTGGGCTGTGGGTTGGGTTTCTGTTCAGTGGACTTGTGGATAATCGAACTCATCACCAATTATTCACAAATAAAATAAAACTCAATCCATTCATAGTTTACAAATTATAATATCAATTGCCTAATCAGTAATAACAAGATATTAATCTAATAGAATAATTAATGCTAATCCATAAAATATTAAAATTATTCTAACAATCTCCCACTTGGATAACATTAATTAGATTATTAGGTCAATAAACAAATATATAGTTAGGTAATTAATGTTCACATAAATACATGAATGTGTGTATATTTATAAATCATACAAAATTCAAAAATGAAACTGTATACAAAAATCATTAAATCTGATAGGGAAACAAGTGATATTAGCATCGTCATATATTTGTTTCAATATCTGAATAGAATGGAATACAAAATGACATTTGAAACATCATATTATAATGCAAAAGTCCCCTTAGGACTCAACTCAGAAATTTGGTGTTAAATTGCACCACAAAAGGCCCTTAAGGACTCAACTCATAAATTTACGTCAAATTGCACTATAAAAGACCCTTAAGGACTCAACTCATACTCCCACTAGATCAAGGCTACATAAAAAATTCAACAAGACCCATATGAGATATACAATTTGAATTACTCCTATTGGTAGGCATTGGTTAATAGATCTGTCATCATGCGCTCACTGCAAATGTGAACCATACGAGTTTGAGATAACTGAAAATTTAGAAATGAAATCATGGATCTAGGATATTGAATCCGATAAGAAAAGTATTGTTATAAATTCCAACAAAATTTTAATTATGAATTATATCTAAAGTTTTGGCATAACAAAAACATTGAATCCAATAGGGAAACAAATGTTATAAGTGCCAAAATATACCAAAGTGTTCCTTAAGAACACAACTCAAACTCTCACCAAAACAACACATCAAAATTCGAATATACCCAAGAGTCATATATTACCACAACTTTGGTGGGTTTGTGTTAGTAAACGGATCACCCAAAATGAGAATGAGAAGCATAGATCTTCTCTCCAACAAATAGGAATTGAGTGTCAAAATTTGATGCAATTGAAATTCCTGTAACTTTGAGAGAAGCATATAATAGAGTTATGTTGCAACAAAATGGTTAAGACTTAAAATATACACATAACGAAAATTGATTTCCTTGACCATATTTCCTAACGAGTGACCATCACAAAACTAGCGACATACTCTTCACTTATATATATATATGTAAGGCAGCTGTAAATGTCCATTTGACACTTCTTAATAAAACAGCTCCTTCAAAAACATCGTACGGATGTAATCAGAAATGGGTTTAGGATCATCATAATTGTCTTTGTAGCTTTCTAATGATTATGCCCAGAATTAATTAAATATATCTGCTAAGCACACCAACAAGCAAAAACAATGTTCAAACGTGTACACACTTGAGCTTATATATTAGGTTATTAATAATTGATTCACATGGAACTTTGATTATCAAAGTTCTCTCTTCATCATTTAAGACATAACGATTTAAACAACCTATCACCACTCTGCACAAGTGCATAAGGTGTGCAAGAATACATATCAAATTTCTTGAGCACTTGTTCAATATAGGTTGTTTGAGACAAACCAATAATGCCACAAGATTTATCACAGTGAATCTAAATTCATTTAACAAAAAATTTCACCTAGATCTTTCATATCAAAGTGGCATAACAAAATGTGTTTTGTCTCATTTAATAAGCACACTGAGTTACCGGCTAATAGGATGTCATCTACACACAACACATCCTCATGCAAGTCTTCATCTGTGATTACAGTGCCTATATAGCTAACTGTAATTGAACTTCCTTCCACTCCAAGGATAGTTTATTATTCTTATTGCTTTTCTTGAGTCCATATGGTTTATTGCCATAGGCATTGCCTTCACATTTTTTTTCCTTTTTAATTTCACATTTCCAGCCTTGCTAGATGAACCATGTGAAATATAGTTCACTAATTATGAGAACTCACCTTCTTTATTGATTCTTCCTTTTGGGTCATTTTGGACATTATATGATTAATAGACCACTCTGACTTTTGAGAATTATAAGTGGTTCTTAAGACCCCATATTCAGCAAAAAGGGATTAGAGAACTCTATAAACCGGGTTGCTCTCATCCAAGTCCACATCTAGGATTTCAACTTGTTGTAGCAGATAACAAGTTTTATCATGTGTTCACACACTTTTGACACTTCGTCTTAGTGAGTGTTATCTAGCAAAGAGAGATAATAGACCTTTTTAAGTCTTATCAAACTTCTTAAATTTCTTATTGATCGCTTTGAGATATTCAATTGCCGTGTCCTTCTTAGGAATATTTTGTCTGATAGTCTTCTTAATCATATACTTAATGACAGTCAGACAAATCTTATTGGATTCATACCACTGCTTATGGTAAGCCTTGTCAACAACGCTAGACTCAATAGTGAGATCTACTGGCTTAGGTTCTCTTATACCTAAACTTCCATTGATCATCACTAGATGCATATCAAGGGACTCAATCCAATTATCATAGTCTATTCTGTTCAGAGTTTTTATTATAAATAGTTGCAAGAACAAAGAAACTGAGGGAAAAACAAATAGGAAACATATAATTATGTCCCAAATACATAATAATATATATAACAAAGTTTTCGTAACAAGACTTAACTTCAGCAACTGTGTAACAAAATACTCATCATATCTTGCCTAAGGGCTCGAACAATGATAAATCAAGAAAACTCATATACATAAGGGAAGCTCATTATTGAGAGAAACGATACAAAATGTACCCACAATCTCGCTATCGATAGGATATGAGAAACCATGAATACATCAATCAGCAAATCGTCGCTGACAAGCCACAAACAAGCTTTATTCACAAAATTATATTGACAATGTCACACCGATAGGGCATGTCTATTATCAACATAATATTTACATACACTCTCTCTAGTGGACTTATCACAATATTTAGATTTATCCCTGATAATGGTAACTAAATTATTCAAAAAAATGTAGGAAATTAAATGACAAATACAATATTAATTTATAAAAGATATATCTCCATGATTGGGCTCACGATAGGTGAGCACACAATCAATAGGTGTATGTGAACCAAAATTATTACAATTTTCACACGCAACGTATTCCTTTTAACGCATGTGCCTAAATTAGGAATAAAATCTAATAATTAACACAAAGAAATTGATTATAATTTATTTACACATAATCAGGGAAAGTGAACTGAACATATTGTTCTGTATTATTTCTAGTCTTTACATAAAATTTTTCAGGTCAAAATACCTTATCTACACATTATTTTAAGGCCGTTAATTTTCAAAAAATTTCAGAACTCCTATTTCTAGGGCTCAAAAAATTCTAAAAAAATTACCATAATTTAGATCAGGGCAAGCGGAGCTAATTTCAAAAATTTGAAGTTCATCTAACCGGCGTGTGCGCGCACCTGCGATGTGTGTGACACCTTCAACTTCTGGCGGGGCAAATCGACTTGCTAGAGAACTCGCCGGTACTCGAACGTTGACCCGCCAGTTTTCTGCTCTTAGACTTCGAAACCGAGACCGTTTTAATCATTGTGTCACTATCTTTAAGAACCTTATATCGGTTTCGCGTCAATCTCTTCCATTTAAGCTATATTTGAATTTGAAGCTCGAAACTTTCCAGTGGTTTCAATCTTTTTCGGTTCAAAATTGGTTTGTTGGTTCGAGATGGACACACCGGCGACCCAAGTTGACAACCGTGACTGTCTCTGTTCAAATCGCTGGCAACCTCAACTACTTTGAATGGCGACAAAGAAAGAAAATTTTATGTTGGAAGGTGAGTTTCTTGCCAACAATGGTGATCGAGGAAGGCGATGATCATTACAAAAAAGGAATAAAATATTATAATCCATAAAATGACTCTGATGAAGATGAGATTCAGAGAAAAGGATTAAAAAAAAAATTTCATAATGTATAACAAAATTCACTCATCAAAATTCTTATCCTAAGCTTGTTATGGCTTACATAATATATTCCTATGTATTTCAAAATATTTACCTAGCCTCATTTTTCTTTAATTCTACCCTTTTTAGACCTTGAATGAGTTCATAGAAGGTCATAGTAACAAAAGTTTTAGATAAATGACTATAAGCCAACAAGGGATTACTATGAAGATTATTCAAGAAGAAGAAGAAAAAGAGAATAAGAGAAACTAGAATATGTTAAATCATGTTACGAAGACAATATTAGAGAAAGAAAATTTAAAAAATTTCATAGTCCATCAAACCAGGCTCTAATACCATTTGAAAACAAGATTGGAACATGTATACATTAAATTTAGAATATGATACATGAACAGAAAATATAAAGAGATTAAGTTAATCGATGATTTGACCTGATGAAGACGATATAATAATTATGTGCACTGATTGAGTCAAAATATTTCAACCCCAATACCTAAGAGTGTCTTAGTGTGTATCAAATTAGGGCTTTAGTGTGCTAGAGTTTTATTTTAATAATATAATAATTAATATTATTAAAATAAAATCTTTCAGGATCTTTAAAATGATTTCTTATTTAATTAATAAAAAATCAGCCTACTAAATTTTTCTCCGGGTAACAATCTCATATTAGTAATTTGACAGGATAATTACTAATACTCTTGGGCTGTGGGTTAGGTTTCTGCCCGGTGGGCTTGTGGATAATAGAACCTATCTCCGATTATCTACAAATAAAATAAAACTCGATCCATTCATAGTTTACAAATTATAATATCAATTACCTAATCAGTAATAACAAGATATTAATCTAATAGAATAATTAACAATAATCTATAAAATATTAAAATTATTCTATCATTTGGGCCAAACTAAAAGGCTGCAAAATATCATCTTCTTTAATCTGAGTTTATGATGATAATGATATGATAATAAGTAGATTAAATGGGCTTATATACATCAAGCCATCGATAAATTAGTGGTGATATAATTATTTGCACGATTTGGTTTTAAGAAATTACAGTTAAATACTGCAACATATGTGCAATTTCATGATAATTAGTTGAGATGCGTCGCACCATTCAGGTGTTCATAGTTTCTGGTGGAGAGTTCTGCATTCAAATTGCAAGTGTGATTGAGGTAAATTTAAATCAACTTATGAGCTAAGATTTCATTTCCTCTCTGAATATGAGTTATGATTTTAAATATAAACCTCGTGACGTTTGTGATATTTTAATTGAGTTCATATTAGAGACAAGCACACAAATTAATATATTAAATTAATTGACTTTGACAAAATGGGAACGGAAGATTTTAGATTTTATTTTTATAAATAATTCTTGTACTTTAATTCAAAAGTGAAAGACTAAGTACACGATGTTGGTTTTTGAATCCCGTTTTCTCTTACTTTTTTAAGCTTTTATTGGAGTAATTTCAATTAATGCTTCATAGAAGAAATATAAGTGGAAATTAAAAATAATTAAAATTTGTTGTATTATGTTTAATACTTTTTCCGACAAATATATATATATATATATATATATAATTTTAGAAAATTATATTTTCAATATCTAAGTTTTATTCAAATTTTAAGTTGATCCTTGTAATGTAAAATCTTATAATTAGGTCCTTATATTTTGTAAAAAAATTAATTTAGTCATTGTTGTGATATTTTGTTAATATTCTGTTAGATTATATTAATGTAATTAAATGTATATAATTTTAAGATTATAAATATGTACGATTTATATTAACAAAAGAGATAAAATAATAATAAAATAACATTAATTCACATATATGACAAAATATTATTATAATTAAATTATAACGAAATTTATTAAATTAAAAATTATTTAAACTTTGATAACTTAATTATAAAATTTTAAATTATAAAGATTAATTCAAAAAATAAATAATATTAGAATAAAATTTTCCCTCGGGATTTCGTCAGTATTTGTTTTCCTTTTAACGTATGACGCTATAGTGAGGTTTTGCTTTTGTCCTTTATTATTATAAGTTAGCAGTTATCCTCAGATTCCTTTCTCTTCCTCCTGGAAACCCTCGCTTTGAATGTTGGGGTATATGTATGAGGTTGCTTTACATCCAGTCAGGGTCAAGAAAGGGATAAAAGGAATCCAAATTTGATAGTCTATTCCCAAAGATAAGTTATTTGACTATACATATAAAATGATATTATTACACATACAAATAGATATCCATAAAATAACTTCAATTAACATTAAGTAAGATGAATAAAATAAATTAGGAAAAAAAGGTTGGTCCACAAAAAGTAAGCTTTTTTACTAATGGAAGTAGCAGCTAGCTCAATTTCGATAATAATATTAATTCTTAGCGCTTCAGAGATTTCAACTCAATAATCAAATAAATGAAAAAATATCCACGAATTTTGACACATTTACACAGTAATTAATTTATATACTAATTTTAGTAAAATTATTCTTTTTAATAAATTTTATTTTTAAATAATTTATTAAAATTAATATATCAAATCAATTATCACATGATTATATTAAACAACTAATATATTTTCCAAGTAAAAGGCCTCTAAATGGGAAAGCAGAAATCACAAGTCAAGAAAAAAAAAAAATCAACATGCTCATGATTTTGTCCAAAATCCAAACGTATCTGCTTGGTGGGGCATCTGATTTTGATTTTGCTAAGAGTCAAGACAAAGGGACAGAGGAGAGTAGGATTATAATCAAATCATCAACCTATCAACTCCATGTAAAACCCAACATTTGTGTTCCATGTCTTTGACCCATATATAACAAAAGATAAAAGAAACATGAGAGGAAACAATTTAGTGGAAAAGACTAAGAATATAACTTGAAAATTCATCAAATGGCTTCTTTTTTTTTTATATATATTTTAACTTCTATGATGAACAGGGGCCCAAAAAACAATTTATGATGAATCTATGATGCTCCTCCCACGTCATGGCATGGCTTGACAGATGCCAAAAGTTTGAAGCCTCAACTTGTTAACGTGAATGAATCTACTTCATTTTCAGATGTTAGACTTTTAGGCAGACAATATTAGAAAAGATAAATTGACTACTTTAATTATCCATATATATATATATATATATATATTTTGTAAGAATAAGTTTTAATATGAATGTTTATAATTATTTTGATTGATTGATTTATTTATTATCAATTGAATTTATCTAAAAAAATTTAATTGTAGGTTTACATAGAGAAGAATATATATATATATTAAACACAAATTTTTATCTAAAAAGATATTTGGTCTGTTTCTTGTCATTTTACTCCCATACGTTGCCCAGAAAAACCCTAATTATTCTTTTGTAATTCATTCATTAATATTATTTTTGTAATATTGTCCCATCACAAGGCTTGCTGGTACCTAAATGGGACATATAGCTGATGGAATAGAAATTAATGCGACCCAACAGAGGCCCCACTACTTGAGTTCAGCTATTCATCAATAGCCAAGCTACCATGTGAAGAGGGTATAGACAATTAATATTGAGGGATTCCCTCCATTAACTCTGCCTCTGTACCTTCACCCTTTCCTTCCCTTTGACTCTCTCTCGTTCTCATCTTCCCTCCCATACTTCAAATA
This sequence comes from Delonix regia, assembly GCA_037074485.1. Lineage (NCBI taxonomy): Eukaryota > Viridiplantae > Streptophyta > Magnoliopsida > Fabales > Fabaceae > Delonix > Delonix regia. The sequence continues at coordinate 8,399,255 of CM073455.1, forward strand.
TCATGTCTCATCTTTGATTAATCCTATAATCAACCAACCCCACCCAATAACCATAGCGAATTTGCATGTTTAAGTTTTAAAATATATATATATATATATATAGTTTCGTCATTAATGGTCCATCGATATTGACATGCTACCTAGTGTATTTGGAACCTTAAGCATATCTATGTGATGATCCAGCGTTGAATGAGGATATATCTCAACTGCTTTATGATTATCCACCTTAGTTTTATGTCTTTGGTTGCAAATTAATAAGTTGGTGCTGGTTGTTGGTTCATTTTAAGAGGCTATCACACACTCATGTTTTGAGGGTGGACCTACATAATTTTCTGTCCCTTTTCTTTATGGTTTCGCTTTATCATTTTTGTGCCTTTAATTCTTTCTGTTTTGTGTATATTGGATAATACATATAATAGAATAATGGTTAGTGCAAGCTCTGATGGCCGACCTGATACGCCATTTTTACCTACTCCTGCTGACACTATATAATTAAAATGCAATTTTCATATACTATATGCTACATGACACACTCTCTCTCTCCCTCTAATTATCTCAAGAGGATAGCCAGAAGTTTTGAATATCAATATGGTGATATATAATGATTAGGTTCAAGCTAGGAAATCAATGATTACCCCCTTCTATTCTATTCCTGTTAGTTAGACGTCCTGCTAAATGGAATCTCAATATAGAGATAATGGAAGGAAGAAAGAGACAAAAGTACCTATATATCCAGGTATATATGGAAGAAAAGTTAGCAGCAACCAATCCAATCTAGGGATTTTACAAGTAAGATCATATGTATCAAATATCGATCCAACCTGTTGTCAACAACCCACTGTCTGTCCTGTATATATATATATACCTAAATAAATTCCTTTTAATGTATCTAGTTTGATTTTATAATTTCTCACACACAAAAATTCCATTTTCTTCATTCGTATCTTTCAGTTTTTGTTTGGCATGGTTTTGTATTCATTAAGATGCATAATAGTTTATAGCTAATAAACTTGGGTAATTAACTTTCTCAGATATTTGTTCCTCAATCAAAACAATACTAGTGGTTAAAAAAGTACATACATATCATGTTTTTATTAAGGAAAAAACTTGATAATAAACACATACGACTATATAACCACACCCAACTAATTATACAACATATGCCTGCGAAATAATCTAAATATTTGACCATATATGAGCTCTATTTGCATCTTCAAGAGGAGAATATTGAGTAACTTTGTTTTGCTGCAGAAATAAAGAAGAATCTAGTATATATACATCTTTGGGGGATAGACAGAGACAGGAAGAGAAGCAAGATTTTATGCAGAAGAAACAAAATAATAGGAGGGAAAGGCAAAGACAGATATGTAATACGAGGAAGAAGTAAGAACAAGGGAAAAGGAATATGATCATAAACAAATACATATACATACCAGGATTTGAATATAAGGGATGGAGGGATGGAAATGGAAAGAAGTGCAAAATGAGATATTGACGCGGCTCAATTAAACTACATGGCCACTTTTCATCTCTTAACCATGTCTTCTAATTGAGGCGCGCCAATACCTTTATTTGTGATCATAGCACTTCTCCATCTCCCAGTTAGCTTCCCAGTATCCTTGATTATGCAGCCTCTCGAGTATGTATGAAATTCACCAAACAGATGGGTTCTCAGAAGAGTCGAAACCTAAGAAGAAGAATTGTTGTTTGGGCTTTCATGACCTGAAAGGCCGACGATGGATGCTACGATTCACAGAAAACCCTTTTAACCTGAGGATGGGCTGTTCCTTTATATTTGCAGAGAAAACCCTTTTGGCCTGCACATCTGAATTGCTGCCTGTGGGGAAGCAAAGCGGTTTAAATCATAAAAACCATCTCATTTGTGCTTATCTGTTGACTACCTATTCAAATTTCCATCTTCCACGAAAGCCACCACCCCTCCATCTATGGACCCCACTATTTCTTTGCATTTATGGTTTTTTTTGCTTGGGCCCAAACAACTCTTTTTAGGTATATGTACTTTTATATATATATATATATATATATATATATATATTTGTATTTGTTTGCACTATAATTATTTATAACGTCCTCAGCATGCTAGAAGCATGTTTTCAGAGTGTTAATAATGTTTCTTTTCTGTATAGGTAACTAGTTAACCAGTTTGCTTACTGATCATTACCAGCATCTTAAGAGGAAGTTACAAGCATCTCAGTATGGTACTAATATGGAATCTGCTTGCATTACTATCCACTGCTACTCATCTGAAAGAAAAAAAATCACAAGCGCTTTTGTATTTAATATTAATGTGTACGTACGTATAAGTACATACATATATAGCTTGGGATATCCATCTACTCATCCGGATACTTCTTTGTATCAAATTGTCGTGCTCATCACAAGAGAGAGCTTTTGATAAGAATTTCATGGCTTTTCGTCTGCATAGATACCTACTGTGGGGCCATATACCCTCTTGTATATACACATAAATTTCTTATTTTTATTTTTTGACAAAATGTGTACCTATATATATATATATATATATATTAATTGAATAGCCAAGATTTCACCTACCACCATTCTGGACCACTGACAATGACAATGCCTTTAGCAGTTGGAGAATATACATACAAGGTCTATGAATTAATGATATCCCTCGAGATGCCTTATGATTTCTTCAGTACAATTTCGACTGTTTTTGGTTCTCTCTATAGACGCAAGCGGCCTCTAATTAATCAGTCATTCGTGAGTTTTAAAAATATGACTGCTTTAAGGTTGTCTAATGGCTGAAATTAACGTGAGAGAATGAAATATGTTTAGTTGGTAGATTGAGTAATTATTTATATTTTTTTAGAAAATTTGCTCTTCCTCATATAAGCGAGAGTTTTCTCTCTAGATAAAGTTATAGAACAGATTAATCTCCTAAAAATAAAAATATGGGAGATAAAAGTGTTTTCACTTATAATAATTTTTAAATAAAAATATCTCTATGATTTATTAAAATGTTAATTTATTATTTTTTATTCAATTTATTATTTATTTATAATTATATTATTAAATAATAGTTAGAATAGATGTATGCCTTTTTTTTTGTTTTATGATAAGAGATAATATAGTAAAATATACACACTACCTAATTGATTCTCATATATAATGTACTAACCAAACGAAGTAAAGGAAGACATGACAATTCTCATTCTTTTTTAACCAAATAACATTTTAATATTCCAATTTCTACTCTCACTCTCATTCCTATTTCTGTTGTATCAATTCTAACAATCAAACGGGTCCTAATTGTTGAAAATGGCAAAGTCCTTAATTATACATAATACTGAAATGAAAATAAGTTTTTTCTAGTTGGAATATATGCCATGAATGGGCTGAAAATGTGGAAGCAATCAACTTTCTTCATGAAAATGGCAAAGTCCTTAATTCTACGTTAAGACTTCAACATTGTTGGTCTTTCCACGATTATCATTACCTGTCAATATGGTAATTTTGATGGTGTTGGACCATTGTATTATGTTCTATATCCAACAACATCAAGTTATACATTTACTACATCGTCATCATTCTCGTTCACCCCACAGCAAGTGCCCTATGATATTTACTGTGTTGGACCATCGTATTATGTTCCATCTCTAACAACATCGAGTTATACATTTACTACATCGTCATCATTCTTGTTCACCTCACAGCAAGTGCCCTCAGATATTTACTCAACTTTTACTGCTGAGTATGGTCATGTCTTCTTCAAATTTGGTGATTCATCCCAACAATGGTTCTTCACATCACAATAGCCAATTCCTCCAATTCAGTCCTTGATTTTCAATTTAAATACGCCACCGGTTGCATTACAAGATGCACAAGAAAAATACTAATAAGAAGAAAAGGTTGCACAGTTAGAGCCACGACGATCGCAACGTGCAATGAAAAACCCTCATTGCGAAATCGGTAGCCATTATTTTGATAAATAAGCATCTGCATTTTATTCATATTATTATCGGCTTAAAACCTTGTATTCATGACATGTAGTTTGATTTTTTTTTTTTTTAACTAGTGTACTCCTAAGTATTGTTCCATAACCTACCTAATATATTTATTACTTTTTTTTTTAATTTTCATATTTTTTCAACATGCATTTTATTATTCACACTTAAACACTTCCCCCTCTCCCACTTTTTCATTATACAACAGAATTTTTCATATTAATTTTACTTCTTCTTTCATGTCAAATCATTTAAAAAGTTATATTAAAAACAAAGGGAATTACATGAATGGTTAAGAAATTCTCATTGAAATTTTTTTTAAGTGACTAAAAATGATCATTTTTGAATTTGAGAAAAAATATTTATAGGACTCTTGATCTATATTTTTTAAAAAAAAAATTGGCTAATTCAAAATCACTGGTTCCGATTTATTTTTAGATTCTTTTTTTTTAATTATGGATGAATTGGAATGAATGACCCCGAATCATTGAAGTGTAAGATTTAGATGTAAAACTTTATTATGTCTTATATTTAAAATATATATATATATTTCATGTGTATGCCTCAAAAATTGGTGATATACCTACTAACCTAACTCATTGATATTATCCTTTTATATGTCTTTGGTCGTGACTTGTTAGTTCTGGTTGTCTGGAATATGTACGAGAGATCATTCATTAATATCCCCAGAAAATGATTAAGAGGGTTCTGGAGAGCCTGAGGTCAGTAACATTCTCTTTAAACATTTGACAAAGTTTGTTACTGTATTTTTGACAGCAACAATGTATACTTGAAAGTAATTTTTTTACTTATTTGTTATTTATATTTTTTAGTAAATATATAGCGCGCATATGAGTTATTTTTTCAAGTCAGCTTTACATTATTGATTCTTTTATTTATCTTTTTAAAATTTAATTTATATTTAAACTTGATAATATTAATTTAAAAACTGTATGCATAAAACGCAAGATCAATGTTTTGTTAGTTCCTGTGTGACTCATTGAGATATTATATATTTGATAATTTTTACGGGAAAAAAAATCAGATTAAGGGTATAGTTTTTCTATAGTTTTAGTATAAAATTATCTAGTAAAATGATCATATGTTTGATTTTTTTTTTTAAATCTAATATTGTGATATTGAATTGTGATACACATATCATGTTAATTATTAAAACATAATCAATTATATATTTTAACTTAAAATTTTGATGATAAAATTTTTTTGCAAGACATATGATTCCGAGATGTAATGAAATAAACTCAACTGCAGTTAGAATAAGACATGCAAGAAATATACTCTGCTCAGCAGAAATAACTGTAAGAATAACGACAAAGTAAAATAATCAAAGTAAAAAAGATTAACCATATGGGAAGAAAATTTGTTGACTTATTCAAAGGGCTGCCCTCAGCATTGGATATTTTATTATTAGTGTTGTTGTGACATCATCATCAGACAATATTATATAAATGGTGTGAAATGTTGTGAAATTACTAGAATTTAAATTTGTTTGGATAAAAGAAATTAAAATAAAAGGGAATGCTTTTATATGTGGAAGTTGCAGGGCTCTCTATATGCAGCCTTTATATTTATAGTATTCCTTCTTGGGTATTAATTTATTTCCTAGATTTTTTTTCCATAGAAGTCCACTTTGGATTAAGAAATTATGACTTTTTTTTTTCTTAAAGTAATTCGCTGTGAATCACGTGCTTCAATATTCAATATCTGGTTCCTGAATCCACTAAATGAGAACACACAAGAATGAGTGGCAATCCATTCTTCAATTTCCTTTCCAATTTGACTTTTGAGGATGGCAATTTCAAATTGAATTTGCGCGTTTTTAATAAGGATCATATATATAACTGTGATTTTACACCTGAAAAACTAACTTAAACAGGTATAATAGTATTAATATCACAACCATTTGCACTTTTATTACTACTTTTTAAAACATTTAAAACAAAGTTACTCCTATATATGCTTATATGATCAATGTGCACATATATAACAAAAAAAATTAGTTGGCATTGATACAATATTTATATGACAGTTAATTTAATGTATTAGTTCTAATAATATTATTTTTTTATATATGTCAAAATTAATTAATATATATATATATATATATATATATAAGTGTGTGAGGTTATAATTTTTATTAAAAGACACATAAAGTTACAAGAGAAGGAGATATACTAACTTGGAGTTGCCTAAACATGATTAGGAATACTTAATTTGTCTAACCAATTTACATAGTGTAACCATACATCTATTTTATATATATATATATGTGTGTGTGTGTGTGTGTGTGTGTGTGTGTGTGTGTGTTAAAAGATACTTCATAAGTGTAAATTGTAAGAAGTAAACCTCAAATGGAATTAAGCAAAAGGTTGTGTCTCTTGTTCATTTTCAATATGTCTTGACACTAAAATATTATGTGCTATTATATATACCACATTTAGCTTTTCATAATGATACTTAAAATGCCAAAATAGACAACCTTTTTGGATGGAATATATGTTGAAGCCAATTTATATGGTTGGAATATCTCTAAGTTCTTTTCCTTCAACCTTCATAGAGTCTAACTGTAATTACTTAATTCACATTTGGATATTGTGTATGCAATGCGCACGCACAAATATATTTATATAAAGAGGAAGTTGACATCTAACCTCCACTATAATATTGTAATTTGTAAACACCTGAGATCTGAACTATACAAACCAAGATAATTTTTTGAGAAATTATTATCAAAACAGAGTCAAGTATAGATGGAGGTACCTTTCTTATTCTTCTTTTGTTTTTTTTTCCTTTGTCGACAAAATATAAAAGAATAAAAAATTTAGGTATCTCAGTCGTTAGGGTCTTGCCGGCCTACCAGAGTGAAATGCAAAGGTCCAATGCTAAGTTTTGAGCAGTCTGGCCTTTGAGTTAAATTCCTCAAAAACGAAATTATAAAAAGTGTGGCTCTCAATCTTTAAGATCGACGATTTGTTTAAGATTAAATTATATTTTTTTCCTCAAAGATGTCCAGTTTTTTAATTTGATATATGAGTGTTACAAGTTATCTTTTTTATAATTCTTTTTCTATTTTCGTCTCTTTATCTGTTCAAATTATAAATATACCAATTATTAAAGTACCAATTTAAAAAAGTTAATCGACTTTTACAGTAATTTAGGCGGTGTTGGGGACTTCCTAGGAGAATAGAATTAAGTAGTTATTAATAAAATAATATAAAATAAATTTAAATAAAATAAAATGATTTGAGTAAATATGTTGTTTATAAGTTTTAATGAAGGAATAGAATAATATTTATTAATTTTGTTTAGAAGTTATAATAAAATAAATAGAATAGAATTACTTATTAATTATTTTTCTTAATATTACCTTTTATAATATAAACAAATGATTAATAATTTTGTTATTATTTATGATATAAAGTTATATTATTTTCCTATTTATACTTTTTTATTTTATTTATTAATAGTGTGTTTAATTTAAAATTTGAACGAATCAAAAGCTTGTTTACACATTTAAACAGGAGTTTACGTTGTAAATATTATCGTTTGATTTAACATTTGATTTTTTTTTACAAAATTAATTTTACCTTCTAAACTTCTGTTTGCATATGAGTAAAAATAGTTGTATATGCGTTGAATGATTTATATAGATAGTAAAAATCAATTTTCAAATGAAACTTTTCAAATATAAATCACATTCCAACAAAATTATGTTTGACTAAAATCAATTTTGAAAATTAAGTTGATCCAAAATCACGTTAGCTTAATGTCAATCTAAACATATACTAATTATCCTATCTATTTTTCTATTTAATATATTTATTACAAAATACTTATGTTATTTCAAAAAATTTTAAAAGATAAACTTAAAATGCTAAAAAGAAAAATTGTTTGACAAAAAATTTTTTTAAAATAGTTAAAACTAATTTGCATCATAGATTTTTTTATTTTAAAATTTTAAGTAAAAAAATAAAAGAAGTAGGTCATGACTATAATGATAAAAATTAAATAAAATTGTAACAATTAAAATAATCTTCATAAATTTAGGATATATTAGTAATAATATATGTATATATTAATAATTTAATTTTTTAAAACACTTTATTTTATTTTTGGCTCTTTAATTTAAAAGAACACCTAAATTAAAATTTTAAATAATAAAAAAAATTTAATATATTTTCTTACTATCCCATTCCACGTTAAACAACATGTCCAAATATAAATTCAAACCATTTAAGCCATTGGATTCCTTATAATCTATCCATCCAAAAGATACCCCTACTCTTTGTTGATTAATACTCATTCCAATTCCAATCCTTTTGTTACCCGTTTCAATGTCCATCAACAACTTAGCCAACCATAACCATCCCGTCAACTATTCCGAACGACATTGGAATACAAACTCATACTACTCTTAGCAACTAAACTCTAACAATCAGCACCCAACTCTGCAGATTTTCATTCTAAGACTAGAAACTTCGTGGAATGCATTATCTGGGTCCCATGACGATATTAGCCGTGAAATGACTTATACATGCAATCTTACTCGGTAAATATGTCTTTTGGGCATTGGGTTTGATTCTTACTTTTCAAAGATCAATTTTTTGGTCGTAATTTTTCTGTATGAATGCCCCTTCTTCGAGCAATTACTTGGCTTCCAGAAATTCTGTCCCTTTTCAAATTTCATCAACTTGCACACGTCGCCTTTTTAGCAGCGCATTCGGATAACAGAAGATTTTGTCATCTAATATTTCCCTGGTCTCGGAAGACTACCAAAAAGAAAAAAACAAAGGTCTTCTACAATTACTTTTTGTTTCGGTTCAGTCCGGGTTCTCTCCATGGCTGTGAAATCCTTTCTTCTACCTGGGTCTACAAGTTCTCAAGTTCGCTTGCATGATTTATGGACTACACAATCTGGAATTGCATTGAATTTGAGGAATAAGCAGAAAAGGGCACGCAATTGGGGGAATAAGGTAATGGCGCGGATGGTTGATCAGACGAGTCATGATGTGTCCAAGGGATTGCGGAAAGATTTGAGCTCCCTTCCAAGTGGGTTATCTTCTCTGGTATTTTTTTTTCTTGTGATACCTTTTAGTGTATAATGTGCTAAAAAAAAAAGAAGTTGATGAGCATAAATACTACGTTGGACTTATACCAGTGCTGCTTGCTATTCCATGTGTGTTTATACTTGAACCAGTGCTTTCGAACTTGGAATGGTCTTGAAACTGAGATTTGAAGGGAACAGAGATTGCTATCTAATTCCATAAGAGAGGTGTTAAAAATCATCTGTCTAGATATTTATTGATTGTTGTACCTGAAATGATTCAAGTTAATGGATATCCTTCTCCATCATGAAAAGGAGCCGTTGACCCTTTTCAATGGAGTACAGTAAAAAGAAAATTGGTTAGGAGTTTTGTTCTTTTATGCATGCAAAAGCATAATATGAAGGTAGGAATTTAATCAACACTTATTGGCAGAAGAGTGGATAAAAATAATTTTCTTTTCCTCCCGTTCCTTGTTGTGTTTGTTCGAAGTGCCAAAGTAGGTTGATGAGTTGCAGGAAGATGATGTGGCAACAGGGCGTAGGGACTAGGGAACAGGCCACCATCACTGTAGATGATAGATTTTGAGAGTTTTTCTTCCCTAGAGATTGAGAAATTCATGAGGGTGAAACTTTTCCTTTTCGCTAATATAATTGGGGAACTTCTTGATTGAATATTAGTTCTAATTATTATTAAATATTGATTATCTACCAAGTAGAATAGTGCCTGACATATCGTACACTAGCTAGATTCTGTCTTCATGAAATGTTTTTTCTGTTTCTCATTATGATCATTTCCGTGAATTCTGGGAGACATTGTTCAAAATTTTGTGGGCATCTTAAAAAAATTCGCCAGCTCATTAGTGAGTTTAAATTTAGATTTCATGCTTTGCTCCTTATGTTTATAACTCTTGTTGCAGAGCCATTGTCTGTATCTGATATTTTGGCTGCTCCTGATGATGGTTCAAAAATTCGAATATCATTCAAGGTATGATGTTTGTGATGATTGCTATTGTATGTGACATGTTGCTAGTGATTCCTTACCGCTTGGATTACTCAACTAGGGGGTACCAGGAACATACAGTGAGGATGCAGCACTCAAAGCCTACCCCAATTGTAAAACAGTTCCGTGCGGTGATTTTGAAGATGCTTTTAAGGTTTGATTTTGATTCAATCTTCAACGTTCTCTATGCAAAACAGTAAAGGAAACTGGATAAATCTATAAATTTATTGTTCAACCAACATACTTTACTTTTTCTTTGAGCAATTACTCAAGTGACTTATGTAATCATCCTGACCCCCCAGCCATCTTAAATAGACAAAAAGTTGTTTGGCAGGCTGTTGAATTATGGTGGGCCGACAAAGTTATCATTCCAATTGAAAATACCTCAGGGGGAAGCATCCATCGGAACTATGATTTACTTCTTAGCCATAGGCTTCACATTGTTGGTGAGGTGCAGCTGGCTATTAACTTCTGCCTTCTAGCTCTGCCTGGTGTCAGAGCAGAATGCTTAGAACGTGTTCTAAGTCATCCCCAGGTCAGGCTTAATTTGCTCTTTTTCTACCCATTTGTGGTATTGAAATATAGTTTTATTTTCATGGAAAAAATCTCATTATGGGCAAACTGATTCTTACTCTATTTAAAAAATTATGAACTGGAATTTATTTTTTGAGAAATTTAGCGTTCCAAATTGGTCAGACTTTTATCCTGAAAGCTCAGTAAACATTGCTGAAAGTTATATAAGGGAAGGCATACAATGAGTACTTCGCAATGATATGATTGTTTAACTTAGTTATTAGTTTTGTGGCAGAAGTTGTAGACTACTTATTTCTAAGGAATATTGTAGAGAATCCATATTGTAGAGAAACATGAACTAGTTGCCTTATTTCTAAGCATCCTCTGAAGTATTACAATATATTTTCTCACAGCATCTTCTTTACATATAGTAGTCTATCTGTAATGCGCAAGTTTTTATGAAGTACCAGAATAAGTACTAGTTGCATGAGAGCTGTGAAAAAGTGGAAGACTTTTATTTGCAGGCGCTTGATCTAAGTGATATCTTCCTCACTAAATTAAATGTTGCAAGAGAAGGTGTTGATGATACAGCTGGTGCTGCTCAGGTAGTTCATCTATATATTTTATTTGATTCTTGAGTTTCTTAATATATTAGCAAAGAATATTAATATGTATATTTTTTTTCTCTTCTTAATGCTCGCTTGAGGTCAGTATGTAGCTTCAAATGGCCTATACAAAGCTGGCGTTATTGCAAGCCCTCGAGCTGCAGAAATCTATGGGCTTAATGTACTTGCAGAAAGAATCCAAGTAAATCCCTTAGCGATAGCAAGTTTCTTTCAATTGATAATACGAAACTCTGAAGGTTAAGAAACTAAGTGATGGAATTATAAGGACTGCAATGTAAATGCTTGACTTTGGTTCTGTGCACTGGTACCAATTATAGTTAAAATAGTGCCTGTGTCGTGATCATATAATGCTGCTATTGGTGAAGCAGGAGAAAAATATCTTGTATATCCATGATTTTGGTTTTCAGATAAGACTACTCACCTGTTGTAGAGACTTATAATAACATTTTCAGCGAGGCAAGCCTTAAAATATCTTTTATAAAGAGTTTAAACCTGTGCAATTTTTTGTTTCGCACAATCGGCCAGCTGCAGTGCATTTGCTACTTGTTATTCCTCTCAATGACAACAGTCGACGAATTGTTGAATTAGATAAAACTTAGTCAATTCCATGAAACTATATTCAGTTATGTACATGGAAACAATGTAACAGGCATATCCATATTAATATTATCCATTAACCATCCAATTATTAGACTACACAGAAAATTAATGAGAATAAGAAGTGCTCATTTGTCTGATTCCATGTTTTGTACAGGATGATCCTGAAATTATCAGTCGTTATCTAATTCTTGCAAGGGATCCAGTAATTTCAAGAGCTGATAAGCCCTTTAAGGTGAATATTCCTCTAACCTGTTGCTCTGATTTCTATTTTCCTGCAAGATTCTCTGGAATCAAACATCATCTGTTAATTTCAGACAAGTATAGTGTTTACTTTGGATGAAGGTCCTGGGGTGTTGTTTAAAGCTTTGGCAGTGTTTGCATTAAGGGACATCAATTTAACAAAGGTAACCTTTGGAAAAGCTTTCTTTCTCTTACTCTAATTCATTGCATGCTGTTACAAGGTTACTTGATTATATGACTTGTGAACTCAGATTGAAAGTCGACCACAAAGAAATCGGCCACTAAGAGTGGTTGATGACTCCAACACTGGGACTGCCAAGTGAGTAATTTTTTTGGGTGTTATTGCAGTTGTTAGCATCTCATACGTTACGTTGCTGCATATTCATTGACTGGCTCAACCTTGTTTTCTGATGTTTCCGCGAAACAAGGTTTATTATGAGCTGTGTTGTGCCTTGAGGGAGAAAGGAGGGGAGATCTAGTGGGAGGAGTTTAGGAGGAAAAGAGACCTCAAAGACTGTCCATGTAGTTTTCTCCATGGGTGAATGATATTTTTATACCGTATTGTGTGCGTGGATTGGATGGATGTTTATTCTCATGTGTGAGACAGTGGAGAAGATATATAGAAAAATGAGACAGTGAATTAGTAAAATGAAGTAATTTTTTGCTTATTTTGTGTCCTAATAAGTAAAATACATATTAGATAAAAATAAGTGAATGAAAAGGGCTTGACACTTATGCCATGGAAAGTGACAAAACTGTCATATGGAGGCTACTCAACCCCTTTCTTGAAGCCCTATTCAAGGTTTGGATTTATAATGGATGTGTTATTAGTGTAAGTTGCCGTGCTATTCTTGAGGTTGACCTTACTTTGACACTTCTGAAATATGGTTTTTTGTTTTTTGTTTTGTTTTGTTTTTTTTTAATTGTTTGCAAATTCAAACATTGAGATACTCTAATGTTTTCTGTTTCAGGTATTTTGACTACCTTTTCTATATTGATTTTGAGGCTTCCATGGCTGAGCCCCGTGCACAAACTGCTTTGGGACATCTGCAGGTCTGATAGTTGACATTCTTTCTGACCAAAATTGGCTTAGTTATGCTTATGGGTTATCGCTCTTTATCTCTAATTAAATTTTCCTTGTGGAAAAGCCAAGTGAAAAATATTGAGAAATTCCTGTTCAAATGTTTTTTTTTTCTCTTTTTAAGTGCAGTCTTCACAAAACTAAACTGAAACGTGTAAGTTTTAAGATTCCTGTAATCCAAGGCCTATTGCCTTGTTTATTTATTCTTATGCTTGCAATTCCAAAAGCTAACAAGTATAATTCATTTTAGACCCAAAACATCTCTATGTGTAATTGTCACTATAAAATTTAGTTGGAACATAATAAATACTTGAATGGCATAAACATATTTATTTGAAGTTTTCATGAGCTTAAACATTTGGATGCCTTTCTATATTATTGCATCTCAGTTTATCCTGGCCTTCATTGCTCTGCCATAACTTCATCTTTGTCAAGCTGGTTTTCGCCTGCTTATTTTAGGCAAGTAGGCCTTTAAATTCTGTTCATCCGCCTGTGATTGAGGGTTTGAAGTTGAGACTGGTGTCTAAGGTTTCTCCTATACCTCTAGCATCCCCTCACTGTTTAGCCCAAATTTTTATTGGATGCTTTGACAGCTGATAATCTATATATAATAGATGCAACTGGGAGAAGCTCTCTTGTTTAATGCTTTGTTATCTTGGGCAGCTTGTGATGCTTATTTGCATGCGTACATATAATTGTGACATATTCTGGAAAGTATTCCTGCAGGAATTTGCCACATTTATCCGAGTTCTGGGCTGCTATCCCATGGATTCAACCATATAGCTATATCATGTGTCTTACTAAAGAACTTTCTGTTGATGTCATCATGCTCAAGCCCGGGTGAAAGACGATATCTGAAGGAAAAAGCCCAAGTAAATCGTGAGCTGTAATGGGATCAGATGTAAGATGCCAATGGTTGATCAATGTCAATAATCCATGTCATGGGAAGCAAATGAATGTTGATGGATATTGAAGGTGATCTTTTGGAGGATGTTCAGAGGTACAAGAATTTAGCCAAACTAGAGTTACACCCGTGCTATGCACCGTTTTCTTCTTGTCTTGTTTATAGTGTAGCAACTAAAGAAGGGTAATGCATAGGATTACAGTTCGGTTAGTTACTCAGTAAGTAGATAGTTGGTCTGGAATTTTGGCTCATGTCTTACTTACTGACAATCCCTCCACACAACTGTAATAAGAATAAGTTATTCTAAAATTATGTTTGAGATTTTAAAGAGTAAGTAAAATAAAATTTAAAATACTACCTTTGATAACATCTGATATTTATAATAGTCTACTGAACTAGCTTTTGAGCATTAAGAGTTCTCTTAGGAATGCTGATTACCAGGTGAAAAATGAATCTTTTGAGAAGACCTCCCTAACCAGTTGAATCAATATCTGGTAAGAATGTTTTTTTATTTCATGCACACTATTCTTATTTCATTTTTTTTTTCATTTATTAAATAAAGAAACAGAGGAAACCCAAGCAATATTAGATGAGAACTGAGAAGTACAAGATATAATAAATTCTAGAAAGGTTAAGGGGGATCATTTAAAGATATGTGTAATTTTTATTTCTTTCATGTCGTCATGTGAAAAAAAAACAAAAAACAAAAGATGATTAACTATTGTTTTCTTCTTTTGTCCTTTTCACCTCTAAAATCAACCACATCATGATGACAAAGTCACACAATATACATAACTCACAAGTGATGGGATCTTAGTGCATAGAAGTTACCAATTACTCAAAAATGCTCCCACTTCATACATTGAAGTATTGAACAAACGTGACTCTGTCAAGTTCATGGTATTCTTGTATGGAGGTCTACGTGTGAAATTTGATCATTTGAATCTGTGATGGGGGTTCTCTCTAGGGTGATATATGCAGATCTGAAAGTCGAGTTCGAATAGTAAACATAAATCTGTGACATAAGTCATTATAGCTATGAAGAAGAGAGGTACTTCATTCTATGAATGGACGAATTCCTTGGTGTACGGTACATTTACTGCATTTTAATAATTAATAATGATGTTTCCTTTTAAATGTGACCATTAATTGATGCAGCAGAATTTTTATTATTGTATTGATGACCAGGCTATCAAATTATTGGCTTCTTCGTTAAAATATTGTTATTAAGTAATAACAAGAAAGTTATTAAATTAATCTTTGGTGATAATTTGATCTTTTATATATTTTTGTATCAAATTAATTTTTTATAATTTTTATTTTATAAAATTAGTCACTCTATTATTTTGTCTAATGAAACATTAAAGAAAATTTACTTTTATACAAAATAAACATTATGAAAAATTAATTAAAAACGAACAATTTATGAAAAATCAAAAGGTAAAAAGTAAAAGATGAATTTCATACTTTTTCATATCATTGATGCTTGTGGTAATTATCAGGACATTGCAAAGTATTACATACACATAACAAAACCCATTACTAATTGCACTATCCACCCTAAAAAATTTTGGTTTTTGCTCTTTGCATGATCATTCATTGGATTTGAATTATAGGTAAAAAACTAAACACTGGCTAATTCATAAAATTATATACCTGGAACGCAGGCTCGGCATCAAATTTTGTTTTAGAACAAGTTATTCTTTCTCCCTTATAGATTCTTAAAAATAACTTTTTTTTTTATTATAAACATATATATACAAAACAAAAAATCATTTAAACAGATGACCAAAATGCTTTTGAAAATAAATCGATGTTTTATTAAAATATAGTTTATTAGGAATATTTTTTAAAATTTTATTATAATATTATACATTTTCTATTAAGCATCATAAATTTTATTTATTCTAAAGTTGAAAAATAATTATTTTACTTTATTCAAATAAATTTAGTATAATTATTACAATAAATATAATAGTATTTTAGTCAAAAAAATATATATAATTGTAACTTATATTTTTTATCCTAGAGGATCATACTTTGTGATTTTAGAGTTTAAATTTTTAAAAACAATGTTACAATTAAAACATTTATAATAAATATTTTAACTTCGTGGGGTAATAAGCCATTAAAAAAAAAAAGTTACCAATCAAACTACAACGAATAATTTATACTCATTTGAATAGGGTTTTTTTATTTGGACATTACAGTGAAAATCAATAATGCTCCATATCTACTGTCATAATTCTTATTTCCCTTATTTGGAGCATCATACCTTTTTTCTAATTTTATTCGTTCATTAGCATGGTGTTAAACCATGCAACACTAACATCGTATAGCAGTTCACGTGGTCTGACACCACGCAACTAAGCGAAAGGCTGTCGATCAACACTAATCACGTGGTATAGACCCACGCGACCAGTGGCCAATCACGTCAGCCACTGATAGCGTGTACTTCACATGATCAATATCCCATCACATCATTTTGCAAGTGAAAAACAATAAATTAAAAATAAACATAATATATTTAAAGACATATATTATTATATTTGATATATATTTATATATAAAAGAAGTAGATAGAAATAAATTCAATATTCAATAGAAATAAAATATTCTAATATTCTTTATTTATAATATTAATTAATATAATATTTTTATTAAATATAATATAATATATAAATTAAATTAAATATTTTATATAGTTTATTTTAAATAAAATATTGATTTAATTTAGACATATAAATTATATATTAATTCATATTAATAATTTTAGTTATATAATAATTTCAAAAATTACATTTAATGATTGTCTTAAAAATTCAAAATAATAATAATGACATTTAAATTTTATAAATGTTTATTATATGTTGTAAAATATTACCTTAGAATAGTTATTTAATTAGTTGTTTAATATAGTTATGATATTACTAGTTTATTAAATAGTGAAATTATTGTAAATGTATTTTAAATTTAATATATAATAAATATATAGCATACTTTCATTATCAAATTTAAAAATTATTATACATGAATAATAGATATTAAAATAGTTTTATAGTAATTATATATTTTGCTTTTGTATTCTAAATATTGTCAAATACTATGTTGAAAAAGATTAATAATACAAGGCATCAAATAATTACCTATATATAGTGGATTTGAGAATTAAACCAGTTGGCACACTGAAATATATATATATATATATAAGAGTACAGGAATAGTTAAAATTACTCATTCATCAAAGTAATGGCTTCCTGTGCCACACTAAAGCCTTCTTCATAATTGTTGTAGGCACTGTTGACAGTTGAACTTTATCTTCCCCCTCTTTAGTCTTTGATTATTCTAGGTCATTTTAATCATTAGTTGGCAGTGAATTTAAATCCCAAATAGGTGACTCAATAAGCGAAATTGGCTGCTTTAAAGTGACAAATCCATATTAGTGAGAAGAGCCTCCAAAATCAAAAGGCTAATCGATATATGTAGAACCAAAAGTAGATGGATCGGTTAATAGTGATGTCATTAACTCGTAAGCAAATGGCTCATGTTGGGGGTGTGAAGTAAACCTAAAATGTGGAGACATTAAATGAAGACTGTGGAGGTGGGGTTAGAATATAACACAAAGGGCCAATACCACCAAAATCTGAAAATTGGGCTAAACAGGGGAACGAAGAAAGACCAGTAGCTACAATGTTTGTTTAAATGGTAGTAAGGGCAAACACTGGTGAGCTAACATCATCACAGTGACCTTGATCATCCATAATAGGTTGCATGGTAGACATGAAGCCATGAGATTTCTTTTTAGGCTTGCCTAGTGAAACTTTTGGTCTTGGCAAGTTAGGTGTAGGCTTTGATGCTGGCATATCTTAGTAATCACTTAAAGAATGCAAAATAACACTATAATCATGGGCAACAATCTCCCAAAAATGTCGGCAATATAGGCATACATCATTGTCGTTGACACTAAGGCTAATCAACCTCTCTGCCAAATCAGCCTACACAATGCATATGACTTGGTAAGAGAGAAAATAATATAAATGCAAAATGAATGAGATTAGTAGATATAGTCTATAGAAAATTACCACAAAGCCGTGTGCACCACTCGTAAGATGGATCCATCTGCGTGTATGCCTCCAATACCAGCACATGTACTTAAAGGTGTGATCAAGTAGCTGTGTAAGTATAGATAATTCTAAAAGAGTGTCACACTATGAAATCCATGCATAGATGACAGGCATGTGTTGTTGCCACCAATCTGTTTGTGTTTTCCCCCTGAGTTGTGTTGTATGACAAGCATCTAAGTTAATTGTGTCATATGGGATAGGTTGTTGCCTACTAAATTGATGGAGCACCCGATTGGCATGGTGCCACTCAACAATATAAAACAAATAAGTGGGACAGAAGCCATCCAAATGTCAGGTTGCACTTTGCAGTATGCCAGGATGATTTCGCAAACACTGTGGAGTTCATATAAGAGCAAAATAACCTACATATAGCAAGTGAATATCAAATCAATGTTATAAACAACATAAGGGAAATGAGTAGTCAAATAAAGTGAATATACGTTGTCATACCTCATTTGATCCAAGAGAACTTTATATTGTTTTATAGCCGTTTGAACGGGATAAGGATGTTGTCTAATGCCTCTCCACTTAGTAGTTCAGTTATAGTAAACATTTTGGTCAATTAAGTAAATAAAAAATTTAGGAATATACAAATTGATGATGAAATACTTTATACCTAAAGCCCAGTGGTGGCAGTATCGAATACAAATCAAGGCGAGGATCTAGATAAGGGGTCACTTTGGTGCTAGCATAGGGAAACGATCCCATGCCTACAAGTGTTACAATGTCAGGCAACCACCAATCTTTTTGTTCGTGTACTCGGTGGCACTACACATCTCTCTATATTAGTGTTCAAGGATCGCTAACCCCTAACTATACTAGTCTGCATCTTCAAAGTCCTGAAGAAGTGTTAGATACATATGGGGGACTCTATGGCCTATTCTACTCAGGATTAAGAACTTTCCAATTAAACGCAAGATATATGCATGAGCATAACACCAAATAGTTTTGTCGTCTGCATCTTACACCAAATGATTAAAAGTGTCAATTAGACATGTAACACTTAGCCTTTGTCTGTCAAATTGCTTAAGCAGTGGTGTGAACCCTAATAAGAATAGGCACAACTATGGGCATGGGAATGTAGCATGGCTTATAACTGGCATGTCAGCATATGGTAGGCCTAGTTTTTTTGGGCAACATTCTCTAATGTGATAGTGCACTCACCTTCAGTCATATAAAAGGTATACGTTTCAAGGTGTCATTTCTCAATGAGAGCAGACATAAGTGGTGTATTGTAGTTGAATGTTACAAGTCGAGATACACCATAAAACTCACTTTGCATTAGGTAGGAAACAATGGCTAATGTAGGGTCAAATAGCCTATCAGCTTGCGCAATTTGATGAATACAAAGGATTCAATCATCTATGTAAACAATGGGCTTGACTTTTTATCCACAACCACTCTTTTTGTCCACAACATCACGCTCGTAATGGTAGCCTGTATAGAGACACAAAATTGTATTATTTTATGGAAGTCATATAGATTGTAACCTATCAAGAAAAGTAAAGTCACTGATTGCAATGAAAATCTTCTTAAATCACTTTAGCTTAAAGCGTGTGTTGATGTTACTAAATATATGTCTTAGACATAACACATGATAAACATATGGTGGCTACCACCCAAGGTAAGGGTTTGAGCCTAGGGCAAAAATTCCAACGATCCTATTGGAAATTAAACATATTATTCGCCTATCTTTGACAACCTGTTATCAAAGGTTAAGAAGGAGCCATGACTAAGCTTATTTTGTTTCATCTTCAATTAAGGCATATGTGAGGGGTACTATATTTCTATCACTATCTTGGGAAATTGCTACTAGTAAGGTGCCCTTTTACTTTCCATATAGGAACGATCCATAAATTTTGACAATGGGCTTTGTGTGATCCAAAGCATCAATGTATGACATAAATGTCTAAATAGGTAGTGAAATATTGCAACTACATTGTCACGATCTGAGTTGATAGGACGTAACTGGCATGGGGATGAAGTATCCTTCATTCTTGTGAACCAATCAGAAATCTCAAGACAGTAAAACTTATACAAACCTACATTAAATGCCATTAAATCTCATAATCTCTTCATATAAACATTAAACAAATTAATTTAATCTCTGTGTAGAAAGTTAAGCAGGTTATTCCCTAAGTTAGAGAACTTATAAAATTTTTACAGCAGAGTTATCTAACATACCATGGATATACATCAAACATTTAACTTGTAAACAAGGGAGCGACTAAACGGAATCATAAAATAAGAGAAAAACATAGCTCTAGTAGTAGGCTAGGCTCACCAAGGAATTAATCACCATGATTACAATCTGTAGGTGAGTATTCTAGATTAGCGCTAGAATCTAAAAAATGTCGAATAGTGGGGTGAGTAAAAACTCAGTGAACATGTAATTCTAATATTGTAGAAATGGAACAAACTTACAATGGTACGCCTTTTGAAATTCAAAAACCAGATATCATACATTCATAATTTAATATCACCATAATGGAGAATAATCATTAACAAAATACATTTGGGAATATCCTACAGAACCAGTCATAATTACAAAATACAGAACTAGCCTAAGGCTAATGAAAACATATTAGAACATATATTCATTTCTGCCATAAGCTATGAGTAAATATAATAATGGCCTTAGGCCTCATACATAATGCTCAACCACTTTAGATTTCCAATCGCAATGCACTACAGCTAACATCTACTGTCGTTAGCTACTTTGTTCTGTTTTAGATACATTTCCAATATTTCATAAATAAATATACATCCATATACAGGTATTATAATTTCAAAATCATACCACTTCAGAGTTCAAATTTCATTATTTTTAATAATTCAAAATTCAGAATCATAATTCATAATAATATCATGCATAATTAGAATTATCTACTCACCTTAGATAAGTATACTAATCTTCTCCTATCATTGTTTATAATTCTTTTGCTAACAATTTTTCCTAGCCACCTAAAACATTAAATAAAATATTTTTATCACCCAGTTTTCATGAATAAATTTAATTATTTAATTTTGACACTGACCTAATTAATTATTCCAAATTCACCTTTAACCAAATCACTTCTTCAACCTAATTTAACCCTCTTTCTTTACTCAATTTTAGGAAATTAAGTTTTTGAGGTCACTTTTTTTAATAATACTTCAAAATACATATGACCTATATTTCATTTATTATTATTGTTATTATTATTATTATTATTATTAAATTTTTAACACCTACCATCACACAAATTTTACTTAGGGGTCATTTAATAAATTCTAAAATTTCCATTTAACTTCAAATAATATTTATTGTTATCTAATCAAGCCAAACAAAATTTTCCCTTCTAATTTCCTCTTGTTTTCTTGATGAAAAATCTAAAAAAATTATGAAAAATTGGAAATTCATCTTAAAATTTAAACTAAAATTTCCAAAAATTCTAAATCACTCTCTAGATGCAAGATAAAATTTAAGAACTCAAATTTCACTTATTTCCAAAATTACCCTTAGACCCAAAATTTGGGGTTTTTCAATTCAGAAGTCAAAATTCACAATTGATCAATTATTTCAAGGGAGAAAGGTATGAAATTCACCTATGATATGTAATCTTAACTCAATTTGATGGGATTACACCGAATTAAGCTCAATTTCATCACTTTCTTGCATAAACATTGCTTTTTTTGTGGATGGACAGTACCAGAATTGGGGTTTCTTCAATCTGAGATAAATTAGACCAAATTGATCAATGCAAATGAGGGAGAAATGACAAAAATTGATGTAGGAAGTAAATCCCTATGCTAAATTAAAGCAAAAACGCACCAATATCGTGAAATTTGAGCTCGATTTCACGTGAATAGCTGCTAAAAAATCGCATTGTTTTCCAGCAATTAGTGCCCGGTGGAGTTTGCTAAAGGGTCGATGGTGCTGTTGGGTGGCCAGTTAACCTCTGGCAGTGGTAGAGGCAAAAAAGGTGGAAAAATGGCATGCACAGTGATGAACACAAAAGGGAAGAATGGCGAAGAGAAATGGGATCCTGATATGATTATATAATGAAATTAGAGGATTATAATAATGTTAGTGATATAATTAGGGCAATAAAATAATGTAAGTGGAGTTAGTGGGTATAATTAGGAGTTTAAAATATTTAAAATGGAAAATATTGTATTTTTATCATATTAAAGTTTTTCTTACAGATACTTGGTTACCATTCCCAGTTAAGTTGTAAAACTTAAGAAAGCAACGGGTAAGGCTTGATATTCTCTTTGGTTACAATCTCAGATAAATTTTTATATGCATCACCAACTGAGTTCCCTATTGAGCATCCTTTTAGAGTTTAAATTTCATAGGTATTATATTCCTCCCCTCTTTAAGAAATTCGGTCCCTAAATTAAATCATCTACATGCCTTAGTTTTAAAATAACTGGGGGTACTTGGCCCATATATCATTCTCTGCTTCCCTTGTTGCTTCCTTTTGGGAATGATTACGCCATAAAACTTCACCGATGCAATCTCCTTTAATTGAAGCTTCTTAACCTACCTATCTAGAATCACCACAAAGAACTTCTTCATCAGTTAAGCCAGCATCTAACTAAACATCTTGAGTTTTGAGCACATAAGATGAATAAGGTAAATACTTCCTCAACATAGATACATGAAACATAGGATGCACACCTGCTAGTTTCAAAGGTATAGCTAAGCGATACGCCACTGCTCTAATTCTTTTTAAAATTTCAAATGGTCTAATATAATGGGGGCTTAATTTTTCCTTCCTTCCAAATCTCATTATACCTTTTATTGGAGATACACGGAGGAACACTTGATCGCCCACCATAAATTCCAAATCTTGCCTTCAATTATTCGTATAAGCTTTTTGTCTATTGTGGATAGTTAACAATCTCTCTCTAATTAACTTTACCTTGTCTATGGCGTCTTGAACTAATTCTAGTCCCAATATCCTTGCTTCACCTACTTCAAACTAATCGATAAGAGACCGACAATGCTACCATACAAAGCTTCATAAGGTGCCATCTAAATACTCACTTGGTAACTATTGTTGTAAGCAAATTCGGCCAAAGTTAGGTAGGTATCCCAACTCCCCTCAAAGTTAAGGACACAGGATCTTAATATATCCTTTAGCGTTTGAATTGTACGTTTTGATTGACCATCAGTTTGTGGGTGGAAGGTTGTGCTAAGATTTAATCAAGTGTCAAGCGCATCCTAAAAAGCCCTCCAAAACCTAGAGGTAAATTGGGGCCTTCGATCAGAAATAATTGAAATAGGGAAATTGTAAAGCTTCACATTTTCATTCAAATATATCTAAGCATATTTGGCAACACCATAACTTGTTTTTACTAGCAAAAAATGTGTAGATTTGGTTAGTCTATCTACAATCACCTGTATGGAATCAAAACACTTCAAAGTTTGAGGTAGGCCTATCAGGAAATCCATAGTTATTCTTTCCTATTTCCATTCTGATATCTCAATTTTTTGGAGTAACCCAGCTAGCTTTTGATGTTTTGCCTTCACTTGTTGATGAACTAAGCAATGAGAAACAAAGTCTGCTACGTCCTTCTTCATTCCTTCCCACCAATACAGCTATTTCAAATCTTGATACATCTTTGCCGCTCCTGGATGGATGGTATAAGGGGTTTGATGAGCTTCTTCTAGGATCTCTCTTCTGAGTTCACTATCATTGGGTACACATAACTTTTGACCATGCTATAACACCCTTTCTGAGTCCCAAGTAAACTTGCTTTGTTTTCCATTATCAATATCTTCAATTAACTTTCGATTTTTGAGCATCCGCTCCTTGAGCAACTTTCACCCTTTCACTCAAGGAAGAATAACTTTGAACACTTGCTAATAACACACCCGGCTCTTTCATTTCAATTCTAACACCATTTTTTGCTAACTAGTGGAAATCCTCAATCAATGGTCTTCTCATTCTAGTTATATGTGCCAAAGTTCCCATAAACTTTTGCCTTATAGCATCTGCCACAACATTGACTTTGCCTGGGTGGTATAAGATAATACAATCATAATTCTTCAGTAATCCCATCCACCTCCTATGTCTCAAGTTAAGATCTCTTTGTTTAAAGATGTACTTAAGACTCTTATAGTTTGTATAAATTTTGGAAGTTTTACTATACAAATAGTGATGCTAAATTTTTAAGGCAAAAACCACAGTGACCATTTCTAAGTCATGGGTAGGGTAATTCTGCTCATGTCTCTTTAATTGTCTTAAGACATAGGCAATCACGTGACTATGTTGAATCAAAACATATCTCAACCCCATTATAAAGGCATCATAATAAATTGTGTAGTCGCTAGATCCTGATGGTAACACAAGAACAGGTGCTGATGTCAAACAATCCTTCAATTTTGGAAAATTTCTTCGCATGCTTCGTTCTTTTGAGTTAGTTTAATCAAATGAGCAGCCATTTTAGAGAAATCTTTCACAAATTATTGGTAATAGCTAGCCAAACCCAAGAAACTATGAATTTTAGTGACCGTAGTAGGTATAGGCCACTTTTGAATTGCTTCCACCTTTTTAGGATATACTTGAACACCCTTCTTTTATACCACATGGCCTAAGAAAGCCACCTTATCATGCCAGAACTGGCATTTAAAGAACTTTGCATGTAATTGATTCTCTCTTAATATCTATAGCACCATTCTTAAATGTTGTTCATGCTTCTTTTGACTCTTTAAGTAAACCAAGATGTCATCAATAAAAACTATAACAAATCGATCAAGGAAAGGCTTGAAAACTCTATTCATCATATCCATAAAAGTTGTGGGTCATTGGTTAGTCCAAAGAACATCACTAAAAATTCATTATGGTTGTACCGAGTCCAGAAAGTCATCTTAGGAATATCTTCTCATTTAATCTTTAACTGATAATATCTTGACCACAAATTAATCTTAGAAAAGCATTGTACACCCTATAATTGATTGAATAGATCATCAATGCAATGTAAAGGGTACTTATTTCGCACTGTCGCCTTATTTAACTACCTATAATCCACACATAGCCTGAGGGACCCATCATTTTTCTTCATAAACAAAACTGGAGCTCACCACACTGACGAGCTCAGGCAAATAAAGCTTTTATCTAACAAATCTTGCAACTAATTCTTCAATTCCCTAAGTTCCAGTAGTGTCATTCTATAGAGAGGTATAGAGATTGGTTAGGTGCCCGGTAGTAGATTAATGCTAAATTCAATCTCCCTATCAAGAGATAGTCTAGGTAATTCTTCTAGGAATACGTCTGGAAACTCATTGACTACTGGCACTTGATGCAATGTTGGAACCATCACTTCTATGTCTTAGACTAAGGCTAAATAGCCTTGACATCCACTTCTTAACAACTTCCTAGCCTCAATAGTCAATATTAAATTATTATGAGTCACCATATGATCACCTTGGATAACAATAGACGATTCATTTGGGAATTCATATCTTACAAATTTAAGATGACAATCCATGGTGGCATAATAGGATGCCAACCGATCCATTTCGAGGATCATATCAAAGTCAGTCAAAGTTAAAATAATTAAATCAACCATTGTTTCATGGTCATCAATCGTAATCATCCATGATTTGCATACTTGATCCACTAAAGTGGATTCCCCTAATAAAGTTGTTACCATCAAAGAGCCCTCTAATTTGACACGACCCTTACCAATCAATTTTGCAAAATGTGAGGACATAAAAAAGTGAGTATTACCAGGATCAAACAGCACATGAGTGGCATGAGAATATACTGTAATTATACCTATAATCATTGCATTTGATGCTTGAGTATCTTATTTATTTAGAGCAAATACTCGCACCTGACCCCTTCCAGACGATGTTTGACCTCTACTAGAAGAAGTCTTACCACCATTTCCTCTGCCACCTTAAGCTAAAAATGCACCCTGGAGCCTTGGTCATGTATACGTAAAACCAGACGGTCATATTGAACCCTGGCTAGAGCTGTGAGGGGTCTGAGGGCAATCACATATCATATGCCCTACCTGCGCACATCTAAAGCATGCCCCGAACTCTTTATAACATGGACTAGAATGAGATTTCCCACATGTGGAACAGAAAGGTCAACATCTTGGATTCTGTACTGAGTTAGATTAAGGGTCAGGTCTGGAGTCCCTAGAATTTCCTTTGTGTCTACCGGTACTGGCCATTATTTAAATTAAAGATTCTAGGTTGGATCAAAATGTTTGAGCTAGACTTGATGCACTGGATCCTCTAGATAATCCACCCATGGTAAAACTCCTTGAAGGTTTCCTTCCTCTAACCATTTCCTCTTCTTTTACACTGTATAATCTTCTATATCCTCATTTCAATCATCCTGGCATAATTTACCACTGCAATGAAAGAGGTAAACTGATTGATCTGGGGCACTAATACCCTAAATAAGGGTTTTGTCAAGCTCATCACAAATCGTTTAATTCTGTCCCTCTCAGTGGGAACTAAATAAGGGGCTTACTTAGATAGCTCAGTAAATTGGATGACAAATTTATCAACTGATACCCTAGGGACTTGCTGTAAACTCTCGAATTCCCTAGCACAAGCATCCCTGACGCTTATAGGTAAAAATCGCTCCATAAACAATTCTTTAAACTTTTCCCATTCGAGAGAAGACAATTCATATAGTCTTCCTTACAACAATAACTCATACCATGATCTAGCAACTTTCTTTAGTTGGAAAGCAGCCAAGGTAATTGATTTCCTTGGAGGACTATCAAGTACCATACATATTTGCTCAATATCTTCAATAAATTGTTGAAGGTCCTCTTAATTATCCATCCCTGTAAAAGTGGAAGGCTTGAATTTGATGATTTTGATTAGAATCCTTTTGTTGCCACCCTCTTAGCTCCATCTTGAGGTTATCTAGCCCTCATTTATTCTGTAGGAGGCACAATGGTAGGGGGCATTATGCCAACCACTTATATCCCTATCAGGGCTGTAAGACTTTCTACAGCTCTCTAAACACCGTAGAGTCCGACTACTAATTCTATATTAGTAGGGACCTGAGGTTAAGAAGGTTTTGCCCACTCCTCGAGAACATTTATGATAGGAGGCCTGGCTACTCACCCACCCTTTGCATAAGCTCTGCTAGCACTTCTCGCACATGCTTATCACCTACCTCGACCACTAAGGGGTAATATGTAAGGCTGAACAACAACTCCTACATAGGCCTCTTCTATGACCTAATTAGCGGTGGCATGTGACCTAGATAACATTGTCACTTCACACACAGGAAGAAATTTATTCAATGCCAAATTTAGAATTACAGACTCTCATAAATATGAGATATGAAATACGCTAGAAAAATGACATTAGATACCCTATGAGATCCTCAACAGAAACTCAATTATGATTATACCTGAGTACATAATGATAACAGAGGTACCATTCAAAACCCCCTTGCTCCACAAGATATAGGCATAACAAGGACCTCTAAACCAAGCTCTGATACCACTTTGTCATGATTTGAGCCGATAAGACGTGACTAGTATGGGGATGAGGTATCTTTCATCCTTGTGAACCAATCAGAAATCTCATGACAGCAGAATTTATACAAACCACATTAAATACCATTAAATCTCTTAATCTCTTCGTATAAACATTAACTGAATGAAATTAATCTCTGTGTAAAAAGTTGGACAAGTTATTCCCTAAGTTATGGGCCTCCTAAAATTTCTACAACAGAGTTATCTGTTACACCAAATTAAGTATTTCATCACTTTCTCGCATGAATAGTGATTTTCGATGGACTGTACCAGAATTGGAGGTTCTTCAATATGAGTAAATTAGACCAAATTGATCAATGCAAATGAGGGAGAAATGATTGAAATTGATGTAGGAAGTAAAGCCATAAGCTAAATCGAAGCAAAAATGCAAAAAAATCATGAAAATCAAGCTTAGTTTTGCATGAATGGGCCGCTAGAAAAATCGTGTCATTTTCCGGCGATTAGTGGCCAGTGGAGTTTCCTAAAGGGCCAACATTGTTGTTGGGTGGCTGGTTGACCTCCGGCGGTGGTAGTGGCAGAAAAACGTGAAAGAATGACATGTATAATTATGAACACAAAAGGGAAGAATGACAAAAAGAAATGGGATCCTGATATGATTATATGATGAAATTAAAGGATTATAATAATGTTAGTGATATAATTGGGGCAATAAAATAATGTAAATGGAGTTAGTAAGTATAATTAGAAGTTTAAACTATTTTAAGTGGAAAATATTGTATTTTTATCATATCAAGATTTTCTTTACAAATACTTGATTACTATACCCAGTTTAGTTGCAAATGTTAAGAAAGCACCGAGTAAGACTTAGGTGCTCTCTCTAGTTACAATCTCAAATAGATTTTTATTTACATTGCCAACTGAGTTCCCTATTGAGCATCCCTTTGGAGTTTAAGTTTCACAGGCATTACATACACCATCATTCAAGTTGGTTTAAGGACAATCCTTGTTGACAAACACATAATATGAACCAGGATTGTAATGTTGCACTGTTGCCATCCACCTCAGTAACATGGCATACGATTTTTCCCAATTGCCAAATGTCGTTGCAACTTCACGATGCTTCCCCTTCTGTGCCTTTTTGTATGACATGGTGTAATTGAAGATTGAGTGCACTTGCTTTATAACTTGTCTTATCAAAAGCCCTGGTTGCTCACTAACCATTAACACAATAATAGATGATGTAATGTCGGAGTCTAATTTTGGATGGCCTTTGGATAATGCTACCCATAGACAAGTATGGGGGCTATTATATTTTGTGATCTACCATTAGTTTTCAATTGGCCTGTAGCATGCTCGTGCCCTCTAATTGCATTGACCCCCATACTCGATACACATATTCTCTTCTTACTTTGCACAAGAGTAAAACACTCAAAATGTGTGATGAGCCCATATCGAGTAAATTTCAACTACACTCCTCAACGTCTTTTTGTCATTGAACCACATTCCTATGAA
Source organism: Delonix regia (assembly GCA_037074485.1). Classification (NCBI taxonomy): domain Eukaryota; kingdom Viridiplantae; phylum Streptophyta; class Magnoliopsida; order Fabales; family Fabaceae; genus Delonix; species Delonix regia. The sequence goes on from CM073455.1 coordinate 8,428,380, forward strand.
TAACTCTTGGCAATCAATTACTTACTAATACCATTATTTATAGAACAATGTCTCAAGAATATTAAGATAAACTTGCACGCATAAAAAGTCTTAATGTTATACATATCATGTCAACTAAAAAATAAATTTGTGATGCTAAGTAATTGGTCCCAAGTTTCACAAATAAAGAACATACTTGCATAAGTATTTTAAGCTAATGAGCAACTGTTATAAACATTACAGTATAAAAAGAAAAAAAAACAAATGGCACATTATTGATAGATTACATACTATTTTGTACAGGTAAGAATGAAGAAATTCTGCATTATTGATTTTTTTTCCACTGGGTGATGGACAACTGGTGCAATAAAAAAGATCACCCAAGACTAGGTGACGGGATGTCACACTAGCCAAGTAGTGTAGAACTATGTGATCAGTGTGTCAGCGTTCACTGATCACATGGAGTCTGACAATGCAATTGGTATGTTAGCTTTATTCTTTATTTTTTGTCTTTCTACGCGTGGTATCATGCCATGCGACCGTAGTATGATATGAGTATTGTATGGTTTAACACCATGCTAAGTAGATAAAATTTAAAAAAATACAATACAACCAATATAAAAATAAAAATTGCAATGACAAATATAAAAAATTAATGATTTTTAGTGTAGTAGTAGAGTATAAAACCCTATTTGAATGGGATGTGGACACTCACTAATGTAAAAATCAATTTAATATTGTTCCTCAGTAGGGAAATGAAACGTTGCTAAAAGTGCATCGCTACTAGTGAAAGTAATGCTGCGCTTTTTCTTTGGATTTTTCCCTGAAAAAGCTTAGACTGATGCTGTCCATTACAATACCAAACCTTTTACAGCTCGTGTACTCAGACCTAGTTCCATAATTTTCCTTCGTACGTTGGTGCTATCTCCAGATTCAATGAATATAGCACCCTTTTTCAATTCTTGTTCCTAATTTCCAACCAAATGATCGTTTAAGGTCTAAGATATTCTTTGATAGAGTGAAAGAGTAGCTACTGACTGATGGGCCAACCCCTTTCTTCATGTGAACTTGGCTTCTTCTGCTGCTCCTTCACCTATTTCACTGATATCAATGGTACGTATCAATGTTGTCAAAATCGCGATTCTAGGCAGACTCGTTTTTGGGAGGTGAACTCGTATCGTAAACTCGTAACGTAGAATCGTAAGAGTTTACCTATAATAATAATTAATGATTGAAATATATAATTATATCATTAAAATTAATATTTTAAAATTCAAACTAGTTTTTGAATTTGTGAAAGTAATGATCAATGGTCTATTAGTATAACTATAATTAAAATGGTGATAACTAAACATAAATATTTTGTTAATATTATATATTAAAATTAAAGTATGATAGATATTAATAAACAAATACTAATAATTTGAAATTTGAATTAAAATTATTTATACAATTATAAATATAACTATTAAAGACTATTTTGTTAAAACAAATAAATTAACAATATATTAATTTCATATTATTTTTGGGTAAAATATCATATTATAAATATTTAAAAAAGAAAAAAATTAATATAATAATATTTAAATAATTTAGATTAAAACAAAAAATAGATATCCTTTTAAATAAATTTAAAATAAAATTCTAAAAATAGATACAACAAATTATATGATGATATATATGTGTAAATAGACACTTTTTTTTGTGCGCATGTTCAAGTTGTCTAAATTCTATTCTTCTTGAAATGATAAAAAGATGAAGAGAATATATATATATATATATATAAATATAAAACTTTGCAAACATATTCATAAAGATGGGATTGGATTAGTGGTACAATATGTTGTCATCGGAAGCTTCTGAGTTCGAGACGTGATGATGACATTTTTTGAAACTATGCTGAAGAGCCAATATATATAAAATAGTGCACATATATATATATAAAGATGATGTTGGAGCAGTGGCTGGTTGTGCTCCAATGCTAGCAGGCGCGCCCGTGTTCGAGTTCTGGGAAAGACATTTTTTGACGCAAAACAGGAGAGCTGCAGCCGAGTTGGAGCGAGTCGACTCGGCGATTCAACCGAGTTGGAGCGAGTTGACATCGAGTTTGGCCGAGTTTGTGTGGCGTCCCTCTGCTTACTGCTGATTTATGGCTGATATACTTCATACATGTATCTGGGTTTCTCTTTGACGTAATAAAAAGCCTTCCTTTTCCATGATCTCTTGTGATCTAAAACATGGCTTGGCTGTGACTGAAATATTTGTAACTGCAGCTTTTTGTTCGTATTTGTGCTCTAAGAGATTGATGTTTTCCCGTCACAAACTCTCAGAAACTGTGAAAATTTGTGTGTAATGATCTGTTTATATTATTTATTCAGGGTTTTCTTATGTACGAGCTTGGTTTAATTCATTTAGGAGGTTTTTATAGCCCAATGCTTCAATCACTAGCCCTACCTCTGAAGATTAGAGATTTTGACGGCAACTTTAGGATTATCGATCAATTAGAGTGCAGGATCCCTTGAAGATTTTGTACACAACCCATTACAAACAAGAGGGCCAATAAGCTGTTTACTTTCAGGTACTTTTGTGCTGGTTTCTGTATAAATATTCTTCTTCATATGCCAAATCCAAACAACTGGATTAAGGGTTTATTATATTGACCTGGTGGACTCTGTTTTCTCTCCTTTCTCTTATTTCCATGTCCTAGTTTCTTTGTCATAGAGAAAATGATAAACTAGGCGTCTCTTTGTTTCCAGTGAAGAGATTTGTTAATTAAAATACTTGATTATCTATTTTGGAATTAGTAAAATCAAGCAGATTAGCCAAGGCATGTTTTCAAATTCGTAGAATATCGACGACCAAATATAAGAAAAAAAACATATATCAGGAAGATGCGTTTATCATTGGTGAGTCGATGATTTTGTATAGGGAAAGAGCATTGACTAACTTATTTTTCATACATGAAGTCTTAAAGGTGGATTAATTATCATTAATTTAGCCAATGGAATAACATACTGTGAAGTAAGCAGTATATAATAATACAAAAGTTTAAACTATAGAAAAGAGCAGAATAACCCACAATTTCGCTTATAGAAAGGAAAAGCTCTTTCTAATTACATGGCGCCACCCGTATATTATCTTACTACTTAAAGATCTTATATGCAAGTTGCCTTCTTGACTGCGACACGTAACCTATATGATTATTGGTCTTTTGCATAACTTAATAGTTAAAATTGTGCTTAACCAGCCAGAATCAACGAGAGGACATAACCAGTAGATTGTAAAAAAAAATTTCATGCCTTATATGAATTGGAATTTTTCACACTACACGATGAAAGTCACATTGGGTTCTTAAAGGAGAAAACTATTGCCTTTGCATGATTCATTGGTGCTTAAAGAATAATGGCATGCAGAGTATTTGTTTTAAGGAGTTAATGCTTGTAAAAATGTTAATCATATAATATTATTCGAGGCCTTAATAACAAATATCTAAAAAATTTTACGTAACCCCCATTTTTTTAATATTATGTTTGGATTCAATGAAAGGAAAAAAAATAAAACTTTTACTTCAAATCTAAATAAAGAAAACTGTTGAAGTGTATATCTCCTTTTCTTCTCTTCGGCTTTAGTTTTATTTTCTTCAATCTAAACATACCCTTTTAAGAAACCACTGCTAATGATGCTGTTCAATAATTTAGAGTAGGAATTTACATTTACGGGTTCGTTGTAGTGGAGATGAAGAAGGCAGAAGCAACTCTGATTAGAAAATGGCACCATGGTGGCTTTAAGGACTTGGCAACCAGAGACTAAAACCACAGTGGCTCTTCCTGCGGGCAATGAATGGGGATTTCTGCGGTTTGCATACTCTTACTCATGAATATGTTATGATTGTACGCCACTCACAAACTAGAACGGTCTTTCTCAGACAGCTTGAGATGGAGGAAAAGTGTTTCTGGGATGGTCTCAAGGATGAAGAGCATAGTATCCTCGAAGAAAATGATAAGCAACAACAAGGGATGATGCCTATTGTTCTTGTTTATAGCTATGGGCCGGCACAAACTGTAATCATCCATAGGTGCTTGGTTTATCTTTGCATATATACTATAGGATATTTCTTGCTTCTCTGTGCATATTGGTGCTGCTTTTTATCTGCGGAAGTATTGTGTGCCAAACAATCAGAAAAGCTAGTGGGTGGTGAGCTCATGTTGGGGAAGTTCAGAGATGATCGAAGTAGGGAACTAACAGTTCAGAATATGGGAGCTTCCTCATGCACAGAACATTTATTTCCCAGATGTGATTTGGAGCCACTGAATGTCAGTATGGGAAATGAGATTTCATTGATGGCTTTTATGGAAGCTCGTCAATGATAATGGTGATGATGAAAGCAATGAAACCTCTGGTGCAGGACTAGGGTCCCAAGCCAACAGCAAAATTTGAAGTAAATCAGTAGCTGATTTCTACGAGTGTGCTTCATAGAGATCCTATGTTCGCTACTGAAGAGAGTTCCCCTTGACAACTTCAAAACTTCGTCTCTTTTCATGTTTCTTGTTCTAAGACAGTATAACTAGATTTTAGCATTGGAGTCTGTGAGAGTTTTTACATCCTTTCCCGGTCGTAGTACTAATGAGTTTTCCTTCTTGCTCTTTGAAGCACAACGTAGAGAATTGAAGTTTATGGAATTGTACTATGTGAGCGTAATTGCTTACAGTTCGTGTCGTGAGAAAATTTGCTGAATTGCATATTTACTAGGTCATAACAATCATATTAGTATGTGATATCTTTCTTTTTACACTCCTTGATCCAATCTACATACTTTGCAAATAGCAACTCCCTTGTCTTCGTCTTTTCACAATAAATATGGGATTATGAAATGGATTTAGTTTATAAGACACTCATAATAATCTGATATATCCTATTGGGATTATCGTACTATCATACTCTATCTAGCCTAAAATTCACATACTTAATGACAAATCTAACACCGGTAGCAGTTTATATAAGAGAAATTCCTTAACTTCCCCGAGCCTTTCGAAGGGATTACTTTCTGTCTTTCTTGTTACTTGTGGGAGTGAGCAATGCACCACACTGCTTATCATGTCTAGATCCAATATTACTAAAATCTTTTCCATCCAATCCTGCCATTTTTGCCCTCATCTATACCTAAACCACCATTAATGACACGTGTTTATGGAGTGAAAGAGCTTGAAGTCCAAATCCAGGTAGTGAATCAGAGGATTCACCACAGAAAGCTTAAATCCAACTCTAGAAATTCCCTACAGAGCAACGGATATTTTAGAATAGCAAAATATCTACTTTAAAGCATTGATAGAACACTAATACAGAAACAGTTCCAAATACATCTAGATAACAAGAGAAGAACAAAAACAAAGGAAAGATGAGAACTTGCGACAATTAAAACTACAAGCTTCTTCTAAATTGTGCCCTTTAAGCTTTCTTCTGCTTGATCGGTGACATAAAGAGTAGTCGATAGACACGAGCAGCTAGAATCGCTCCTATGAAAGGACATACCCAATAAACATAGAACTGCTCCCAAGTGTTGTGCCTACCGTTGATATAAGCCCATCCGAACGCATTAGCTGGGTTCATAGAAGGCCCTGAGTACGCAGAACCAGGAATAACCAGAGCCACGGTAGCCACAGAAAGCAAATACACCTTCACAAGAGGGTTCCTAGGACCTTTAAGCATTATAAAAAGAATAGCCAAATTCAGAGCAAAGGTCAAAGTCCCCTCTGCTATAGCCCCAGTATGCAAATCCACCTTCAAGGAAGGACCTTTAAGCATGGGTTTGTACTTGGTGGGGATCACATGCAGAATAGCGTTAGCTCCGGCGACCCCACCTGCTGCCTGAGCAGGGAATCGGACGGCCAAGGAGGTCAGAGAGGAGTCGGGTCGGAGACCCGCGGTGTAGAAGGAGACTGTGGTGGAGGGGTTAAAGCTAGCGCCACCTAAAATTCTGCCGATGAGGCTGATAGTGAAGACTTGAATAGTGGCGATGATGGTAGTTATGAAGAGGCCTGCAAGCGAAGAAGGTTGGACGCTTAGGAAGGAAGCGACTTCGGATGTGAGGACTCTGAGAGTTGAGATGCTGAAAACCCAGATTGACGTTAGAATCGCATCACCTATGACTGCCTTTATCAACCCCATTCTTCGCCTTCTTCTTCTTCTTCAGCTTCGAAGACCTTTACTCTGCTTTTCGCAATTGATTATATTCGCGTACTCTCCTCTCCCCCTCTCTATCCTGTGTTGATGGCTAGGAAGTGGAGAACTAGAGAGAGAGAGAGAGAGAGAGAGAGAGAGATTACGAAATGGCAAAGCAGAGGCTCTCTATCTATCTAGGCCAGTGAAGCCGAACCAGTATACAATCAATGATTCCAAGAAGCATGCTAAGCTTTGTCGTTTGTGGGGGCAGTAAGATTGATAATAAAAAATTCGAAGACGGGAACTATGCCACGTTGTCGACTAATCGTGTAGTTGAGTTTCAACTCTTGTTCTTTCAAACCTAACTCCAGCCTCGTGCTTCTCCACCTTAACTTCTGCTGGAAACTATCTATTTATGGGAGTGAAAGTGAAATATAGTTTTAGTGCTTCCTTTATGATATGGTTCTCAATTTAGTTTTCATTTATATTTAATTAGATTTTTTACCAATTTATACCTTTAATTTGATTTCTTACTTTCAACTTGTTCTTATATTGATTTTTTCTTAATTTAAATATTAACATATACTCTAAATTTAATTAAGACTAAGAAATTAAATGTAATACTTTTCAAATAAATAAAAGTCAAATTAATAATGAATTTATAAATAAATGGTTAAATTAAAAAATTACCAAGAGATTCAATTTTAAATTAATCTGATAAATAAAAAATTAAATAGAGAATAAAAATTAATAATAAATTAAATTAAGAGTCAACTAATAAATAAGAAACTACCAAAATAGTGTTATATTTATATTAATTCTCTCTTGTCTTTATTTTAATTATAATGTTCTTTTGGTTGAATTTATAAAATTTTCAGTTAATTTTTTAATTTATGTGATAATATATTATTCAGGTCAGACCCTAAATTTGAATTCAATGGAACATGTACATATTGTGCATATATTTCCCCGTAATAATAGATCATACATAAAATCTCTTTTTAATTTCTCCGAAATAGTTAAGTGTTTATCGAACTGGTTAATTAACCTGATTTCGATTATGAAAAATTAATGTAACGGGTTTACAAATCAAAAAAGTTAATTGCAAATTTTATAATCTAAAAGAAAAAAGGAATTAAGCACAGAGATAATGTGATGTTGCAATATCTCCGAAATTGTGATTTGCAAGGTGTTTTTTATTTATATATTTTTGGTAGATAAGATGCTTTAAATCTGCTTTGGTCTAATGTATGTAACGTGCTTTCCATGTTTATTATAAAATAATTCGTGCCTTAATTGCTCGTATTAAGAAAAGATTTTTTTTTTTTTGGACGAAAAGGAAAGATATTAACGCTGTCCGATGCTCTTAATTGATTCTTCTGTATAACTGATAATTTGACCCCAAAAAAATTGAGTTTTTCGTCACAAAAAATAAAACTGAACCGATCGAAAGGTGGAAAACGGAAATTTGACCGGATTAATAATATTATATTTAAATATCAGATCTTATAAAAATGGGAAAAAAAATTAAATTTCACAAAGTTCAAGCTCTTCATATATTCGAACATAAAACATACGTTTTCTCCGCTTGTTTCCATGAAGTTTAGCTTTTAAATAAATTATTTTGAATTGTTTGTATTTCAAAATTATTTTAATGCACTGGGCTGTTTTGTTTATATATTGGTTGGTCGTACTCTATGTATTCTTTTCTGCATAAATTTTACATAGCTAAATGTGTATTGCATGACTGAACTGAAATGGACTAAAATATTCAAGAGTCTCTTTCAATATAATTAAAGTTTATTTTTAAAATAAAGTGAATTGGGCATCAATTTGGGCCTTGCCCTTCTCGTGGGTTAGACCCAACAACGGTTTGTACAAGTGGGCTAGTACGTATGACTGAAGGTATGTGGGCTTTGGGTGTCGCTCCAAAATGTGATCTTCATATGTTTTTTGTTCTTTCTTTTTATTGTGTTTAAAAAAAAATACAATTTTGATCATTTATTTTTTACATTAAGATCAATTTCATTCTTAAAAAATGAAAAGTATTAAAATAATCTTTCAAAAAATAAAATCTTTAAAAAAATATAGGTCCTACAAATATCAATTTAATTTTTCATAAATATTATATTCATTTACTTTGTAATATTTAAAAGATTATTTTGATATTTTCTATCTTTAGAGAATTAAATTAATACTTTAACTAAAAGTAATAGACTAAAATTATTTTTTTTCATGCTTTTGGTGTCCTAATTTTATATTTGAAGGAAAAATAAATTATGAGATTCCTTTACTGTTATATTAAAATTAAAATTATAATATCATATTGTGTAAAAAAATTAATTTCATTGATGAAAGTAAATAGCAGGGGTGGTTTCTATAATATTAGAGCCGTCAAAACGGATTTGACCTACCAGGTCGAGCCCGTTTAACCCACCTAAAAGGTGGGTTAGGTTGATGAGTTTCTTTGAGAACCCGTTATCAACTCGACTCATTTAACCCGCGAGTTAAATGAGCCAGTTCGCGGGTTAAATGAGTTGTCTGTTTTTTTTTTGTAATTTTTCACTCACTCAGTCTAACGCTCTAACCCATTACACTTTTCTATTTAAAAAAATTAACCATAATGTATATGTTGTGTTGTCTTTATTATTTTGTAATTTGCTAAATTTAAATATTCTATTCATAATCATATTCTTATTATTAATGAATTATTGAATTATTGGATTACTCTACTTGTTTTAATTCGTTAAACTTGGTTTTTATCTAGTTATTTTTTTGTTTATTTATATTGATATAGAAATTGATTGATTAAACAAAACATATGTTTAAAAAAAGTCACATTTAAATTTTTATAATTTTTTATTTTATTTTTATTTTTTTAAATTTTTTGGTGGGTTAAACGGGTCAGCTCGCTTAACTTACCAAGTGGGGCAAGTTGAGATTTTCAGCCCACTATTTTATGGTGGGTTAAATGAGCTAACTTATTTAACCCACCAACTCAAGTGGGTCAGTTCGGGTGGCCCGGGTTAGCTCACTTTGACAATTATATAATATATACATACATATATATATATATATATATATGCTACAAACAATTTTTTGAAACAAATGAATTAGGTGTACTGTATCTATAACTTAAAGGAATTAACATAATTTACACTTTTTATTAATCAAATTCATTATTTCTGACTCAATTTTCTCTTTTTAATATTGATAATAACGATGTGAAGAGAAAAACCAATGTTAAAGTTTTTAAAATAATAAAAATTGGATAGTTTTTATTTTCTCTAGGAGAAATGAATCTACGTCATGGGAATACATATTTTTAAATTTGTATAAAATATTGCATTTCTAAGTACGAACATATATATATATATACACATATGTATGTATGTCTATATATAAGCTACTTCCACGCTAAACATGAAAATTTAACATTTCACATATTGTATTTCTACAAATGAAGTAAATAAAATTTTAAGTAGTATGATCATTTTGTGTTTTGAATCGTTTTTATGTATGCTCACTTTCCTAACCTATGGATTAGCGCATTGCATAATGTATTTGTAAAATTAATATTAATATAACCCCTTCTCTTATTCTCATTTTATGCTTCCAAGCAAACACGCGCACGTGCTAGTAATACGAAGGTCGGATACCAATGCCTTCGGTTTTCTAGCACAGAGGAAACTTACAAGCCACGAAACATGTCGGTGCTTCTTGTTTGCTTCGTCTAGGAAATGAATGGAATTTTACTATTTTCTAGTTTTGACTAGATTCAGACCATGTGATGAATATAGAGGTGTTTGATTCAACATATAAGAGATTTGAAAAAAGTTTTAAAAAATGACTTGTTATCCAATGAATAAATGTTTGGACTAAAAAAATCAAGATTGAATCATATTGGAGATTCTTTAATAAGTTCTAGAGCTAATGGTTTCAGACTTAGAAGATTTAAATTTTTTTAAAAATATAAAAAATAAATATTTTTAAAAATAAGATATATTAAAAATTTAAATTTTTTTATATAAAATAATATTTTATTAAAAAATTAAGCTATTTCTAATATCTTATAAATTAGTTTACACATATCACATAATATGATTTAGTTTATAATTTTTTTAATAAAATATCATTATGTATAAAAAATTTAAAATATTAATAACTCTATTATATTTGTTTAAAAAATATTTGTATTAAAATATGAATAACTTATAACAGTTTACAGTCTATTTCTCACATCTTAAAATTTTTTTTTTAACAAAATATTATTTTGTATAAAAATAATTTAAAATATTAATAAACATATCACTTTTTAAAAGAAAATTAATGTTTACTAAAATTAAAAAAAAAAATTAACTACTTTAAACAATTAAATTTAACCAATAACATAAATGGTCCACTGAAAAATCTCCCGTCTAAAAAAAAATCTGCTGGAGTCTGAGAGGCTCAGAGATTTGGTACCCGCCATGAATGCACACAAGACCACGGTTATCTTGGTCCACTTCTGATTATAATACTACTTTTGAGTCATCAAGTCCAAAAAACCAGCCAACAACTAGCCACTAGTAATCTAGTATACTGTTCCAGAATGAGAAAGCATATGATATGTTTATAATAATTTTGTATGTTACTTCATTTAAACTAGGTTAAGGCCTTCACCTTTTTTATCCATTCAAAAACCGCAGCGACTAAAATTGAAACAAAAAATGGAAAAGAGAAGCCAATGATTAATTTAGAGTTTAAGATGATCTTTAATCATTGACTGCTTTGCTATTTTTTATTCTTATATTTCAGAATCTGCACCAATCCTGCAAACAAAGCATGTGACTTTTCTTTAATTTCTGCTCCAATAAAGGAAATTGTTATTTTTTACTATTTCTTTTTTGTTCTAAAATTATGGGTACAGTTTTTCCTGAAGATCAATAATTCACTGTAATAAAAGGGACCCGGTTTGAAGTGTACTGGTGGTGAGTTAGTGCGAGTGATGACACTCTCTTTAAGACGCTGAAACGAGTACAGCTCAGAGGTACCATTGTGGCCGCAATCTCAGAAACAGAGGGAGACTGGTCTATTGCCACACTGTAGAAGAATCCTCTGCTTTCTTCCCTATCCTCCACCGACATTATCTCGTCCGGGGTGGACAAAGCTCCAAAGCAGAAAAAGGAGCAAAAGCAGGGAAAAAAAGAAGAAGAAGCAAAGTTTAGGAAGTATTTATTCTCTTTGCAGAAAGAAAAAGAGTGTTATGTAAAAGGAAGAAAAAAATAATAGAACTTCGCTTCTTTTCTTCACATTTTACCCCATAATCTCATCTGGGTAGAGAGGGAGGAAGAAACAGAGGAGATTGGAGAAATGGGTGTGTCTAGGAGATTGAGTTCTCTCTTTCTGACGGTTTTGCTGGTTACATGCGCAAATGGAGAGGACCCTTACAGGTTCTACAATTGGAATGTCACTTATGGAGATATTTATCCTCTCGGAGTCAAACAACAGGTACATATTTCTTGTTTACTTCCTTTTCCTGTTCTTCTGGTTGTCCAGTCTTCTGCATCATTTTGTTTAGTGAATCTTTGGTGTGTATAATGGCAGGGGATATTGATTAACGGGCAATTCCCAGGTCCACAGATCGAATCAGTGACGAACGATAACTTGATTATCAATGTTTTCAACAGCTTGGATGAACCTTTTCTCATCTCTTGGTTAGTCCTTGTCTCCTCCATTACTTTCTTTTTCATCCCTTTGTCCTTTGTACCTTTTTTTTTTTCCCTTCGCATTCTTCAAAAGGGCGCATAGAGCTTTCCAAAGTTCAATGCCAAACAATGTCCACAGGGAAAACACAGATGTGTCATTGTGATTATTGTATTAGATCTGGCAGCCGTACTGCTTAAACAGACAAAGTATATTTACTGTAAGACTAATATGAAGATGGTGTGATTGTCTATAGGAATGGGGTGCAGCAGAGGAGGAACTCGTGGCAAGATGGAGTTTATGGTACCAATTGTCCTATCCCACCGGGGCAGAACTTCACTTACGTTCTTCAAGTAAAAGATCAGATTGGTAGCTACTTCTACTTTCCCTCTCTTGCGTTCCACAAGGCTGCAGGAGGCTATGGTGGCTTCAAAATTGCCAGTCGCTCTGTGATTCCTGTACCTTTTTCTCCTCCAGCTGGAGATTTCACGATATTGGCAGGAGACTGGTACAAGAGAAACCACACTGTAAGTTGCTTGCTTTGGATTAATATGACTAATCCTAAATAAATGAGCCGTGTCTTGTGTTTGTGTCACTGTTCTTACTTTTTAAACTGTAACTGTAGAACAGTCTGCAATGCTTAAGGAACCCAATCTAAACCATCAATAAATTTCGTGTTTCTTGTTGCAGGATCTGAAGGCCACTCTAGACAGTGGAAGTGACCTTCCATTCCCTGATGGGCTTATCATCAATGGCCGTGGTTCTAATGCTAACACATTCACGCTTGATCAAGGTATAGAAGAAGAATTTACTGCTTTTTTCCACTAATTCTTCTGTATGCATATGCAAATGAAGCTGTAATTGAACATTGATTGTTATGTGTTTGGTCGTTGGGCAGGCATGACTTACAGATTCAGGATATCAAACGTGGGGCTGACAACTTCCATCAATTTCAGAATCCAAGGGCATAAGATGCTGCTGGTTGAGGTGGAAGGAACCCACACTCTGCAAAACACTTATGACTCTCTTGATATTCATCTTGGCCAGACTTACTCTGTATTGGTCACTGCAGATCAACCACCACAAGACTACTATATTGTTGTCTCCTCAAGATTCACCTCCCAGGTGCTATCTGCAACCTCCATTCTCCATTACAGCAACTCAGCATCCTCTGCTTCTGGCCCTCCTCCTGGTGGCCCAACCACCCAGATTGATTGGTCTCTCGAACAATCTCGATCTCTGAGGTATTACCCTCTTTCAACACAACTACAAGTCAATAATACTTGTGGTTGTGTTGTATGCATTAAACTCCCATTTCATAAAACCTGAAATTAAATTCTTTCTCTGGGTGATCTTATGTGTACTTCCCCCACCTTCTGCAGAGCATGCTCTTATACATTAGCTTGATTTATTTAAAATTATAATCTTAAGAGTGCTGATCGGAAGCATAGAACACAAGATGATAGAGATATTATCGTTTTTACCAGGTGGATTAATTTTCTTGGAGTGTGTTTGGATGGGGCAACATAAGAGGGAAAGTAAACTAAGTGTTTGAATTACTAAATTAAAAAGTTCCTTGTTTTGATCAGTGGGGAATGAATTTTAACATTATTGAGGTAACTTAATCCAGTAATTTTGCAAGAATTTGAAAGTGCACCCAAATAGGTAAATCTGAGAATATCCTCATCCCCCATCCCTCATCATTGGATGGTACTAGTCTTGTTACATTTCTGATATACAGTTATACACACACATATATAGTCCCGCGTACTTTCTCTTGAAACATTTATACTCAGTAAACAAAGAACATGAATTGCAGGAATCCAAGTTCCTTGTATATGAATGCATAGAATTTTAAATCACACAATCTGTTTGAGTATTTAGAGAATACTTCGTCCGCATTTTTTCTTGCAAGACTTAGCAGTAAAACTCAAAAACATGGTTAATGCTTCAAAAGCAAATAACTCATAGACTCTGTAAATTGAACCAGGCGTAATCTGACGGCAAGTGGACCAAGACCTAATCCTCAAGGATCGTACCACTATGGTATGATAAACACAACCCATACAGTTAGGCTTCAAAATTCTGCTCCAATCATCAATGGGAAGCAGAGATATGCTGTGAATAGTGTGTCCTTCATCCCTGCTGATACACCTCTCAAGCTTGCTGACTATTTCAAGATCCCAGGGGTCTTCTCCCTTGGAAGCATCCCTGACAACCCCACTGGCTCCGGTGGTTACCTTCAAACTTCTGTCATGGCTGCTGATTTTCGTGGCTTCGCTGAGCTTGTGTTTGAGAATCCTGAAGACAGCATACAATCTTGGCACATTGATGGCCACAACTTCTTTGTTGTAGGGTAAGTTCATCTACCTACCTCCACAGTTGTAGAAATTCCTCTGTTTTCCCTTTTTGCCTTTAAACTAGTCAGTGGATTTTACTTTGTTAGTTTGAGTCCCTTATGACAAATAATTAATTGGAATATCACAGAATGGATGGAGGACAATGGTCAGCTGCAAGTAGATTGAATTACAATTTAAGAGACACAATTTCTCGCTGCACTGTTCAGGTACATATGCTGATGAACTGTCATAAACCTTACTCGTCATTCATTATCTTGATGATAGGAGTTTGGTACACTATTATCACTACTATATACTAATATTGAAGAAGTCTGGTGCAATCTAAAATATGAAAAGGCATTGAATGGCTCCATTTTGAGACTCGTACTATCCAAGTCTGCAATCCCATCTGAAACAATAGTGTTTAGCTAATTGGAATTGGTAAATGTGACTGAGCAGGTATATCCCAAGTCATGGACTGCAGTATACATGCCTTTGGACAATGTGGGAATGTGGAATGTGAGGTCAGAGAACTGGGCTCGTCAGTACTTGGGTCAGCAATTCTACCTTCGTGTGTATTCCCCAGCAAATTCGTGGAGAGATGAATACCCTATTCCAAGTAATGCTCTCCTATGTGGTCGTGCAGTCGGCCATCGGTCTTGAGCTCTATAACATAAGAACTAATTCATTGATGGACTCAGCAACTACTGTATTCAAGGCTTAACTCGAGCCTATTTTCTCTTCTCTCCTTTCCACGAGTTGTCTTCTATGTCATGGATTTCAATTCTTGTTTCTTTGCGTTTTCTCTAGGGGTAGGACTTCATGATATTCATTTTTAAATTATAGAGAATTTGTTTTCCCCAACGTCCATTTCCCGTGAGAAGTTGAATTTATTTGTCCAGGATGTGGAATAGGCATGGAGCTTCGTTTCCCAAAAAAGGGATATAAAGTATTGTTGATGTTCTTATTTCAAATTTCCTAGGCTTTTTTACTGTAGTGCAATCACAGTGATAATTCTTAATAAAAAAAGCCAATTTTCTACCTCCCGCTTATGTTTTGTTCCATTTATTACTTTAAACCATTTAAAGAAAATTTTGGCATAAAGAAGAGCCGAAAAGTTGGAAATAATCCGTTTACAACTTTAATTTTTAAGTTTTCGATCTATATGCAGTGGATATGATCATGGTAAATGCATAATTTCTATATAGAACGGTCATTATAATTTACTTTATATTTATCAGAATTATATTAAAAAAACTTAATAATAATAATATGGAGAAACATATCTAAATCTATTTCTGCAAATATATAGAAATTACAATGGCTGTCAAATTTATATTTACATTTTAAACAATTCAATAATAATATACTTTTAAAATATGAGAAAATTTTGTGTATGTTATTAAAAAAAGTTTTTAATTTCAATGCCAAATTACATAATGTATTTTTGAAAATTGTGATTTCTTATCAAAACCTTTTGAAGAACACTTTTTTTATATAGATGACAAAACAAAATTTTGAATTTGATAGCTCTTTTATGAAATTTTTTTAAATATCTATTATATATAAACAAAATAAGCACTTTTCAATGTATAGCCTGGTTTGATTGATGAAAGTGTAATATTCTAAAAAAAATGTAGAAGAAAATTTCTATTTAATAATTAAATTTTTATGGAAATATTTTGTGAGTGGTTTCATTAATAAGAGAGAGGAAGCAACATTATTAAGGAAAAATAAGAAAATTTAAATAGTTGAGATTAAATAAAGCTTTTATATTAATTCAAATAGTTTTATTTATGAGATTTAGGCTTACTCAAGTGACTAGACCTTATCCATACAACCAAGAGGACCTGAGTTTAAATTTCCATTGTGCATTAGAGTAAATTTTTTGTTCTTGGGCTAACACATGTCATATGAGAAGAAAAATTACAAAAATACCCCTTGAACCTTCTACTTCTTCTTGTTGACGCACTTTTCTAGCTAAAATATGCTAGATTCAAGTGAGTCTGCTTCGATTTTGGTTGGGGTTTTGTTTCTAATCAATATTTTAATTGGTTCTTCCTCAACTCTAACTTTTAATTTTGTGTTGTATAATCAAATTTGAAGATCTTTCCTTAGCTGTTCAAACGCCATGAACTGTACATAAGAGCCAAAATTCGCTCGATTCAGGTGTGTTTCCTTTAAATTATGTTAGGGCTCAATTTTAAAACTTCATTTCGTGTAGTTCTTCACTGATTGGAGTGTTTAATTTTGAGAATTTGCATTAGAAATCAAAATCTCTCTTACGCATGAACAATAATGTGAATAATGATCGAAAATTTGAAATTTGAAATCGAGGCTTAAATTGGATGAATTTTGTGAAATTTCTTTGGGAGTTTTGATCTTACGTAAGTATCAACAATTCTCATGTATTAATGTGATGATTGGGTCGTTCAATTAAAAACCACTCTTTCTTGGTAGGGAGTTAATTGTGTAGGATGATGATATGTGAAGATTTCTTGAATATCTAGTGTTATTGGACCTTAGAGAGAACAAATTAAGTTATTGGAAGTTATCGTTCGGAGTGATAAGTCACTTTGGCGAAATTTTTTTAAACTATTTTAAATTTCATTGATGTTAGAGGAAATTTGATGAATGAGAGTGCATTGAAAGCGATTATAATAATGAATAAATTACTTTGGTTATTATTAATATAGATTTTGAACCAATTAGTAATATTGGACAATTTAAGTGCTATAAAAGACAATGATTGAGCTATTTGGGGACTAGTATTGTATTGTAATTTATAATTATGATAATTATGATTAGCAAATGTGTTTAATGTCATTTTTATAATAAGAAACATCAATGCTTTATATTGGATATAATGCAAGAAATTGGGGGTGAAGTTAATGGGAATTATATGAATTTATAGGCATATAAGCATTATTAAAGGCATTGGAATATTTTTAGTGTAAAACATTTAAGTTGGCTGTTGGTGAGGATGGAAATGTAAGTTTATAGACTATTTGGGTGGTTGAAGTATTCTTTTTGTATATGGGAATATATGTATTAATTATACCAATTAAAATCATTAAGAGAAATAACGATGACCTTAGAAAAATAAAATAAAGTATTGCAATAGATTTTGAATGCTAACTCATTATAAAAACTTGTTAGAATTTATTTAAATTAATATGTTTCTTAACATAAGACATTAAATGTCTATCATTTGTTTTTAGAGTCATAGTAGTTGCACTTTACTCTGCGGGTAAAGGAGTGAGTTGTGTAGACTTTGGTTAAGTAAATAGATAATCTTAATTATGTTGGATTTCTATTTTTCAACATCTATTTTAGAAAAATATTGTTTCTAAAGTTACAAATGTTATTTTAATATTATGAAATCTTTGAAATGTCGACATGCGTGGATTTAATGACACTG
Source organism: Delonix regia (assembly GCA_037074485.1). Lineage (NCBI taxonomy): Eukaryota > Viridiplantae > Streptophyta > Magnoliopsida > Fabales > Fabaceae > Delonix > Delonix regia. The sequence goes on from CM073455.1 coordinate 8,445,963, forward strand.
CATTTTTTAATTTTGTTGAGTTTGTTTTTATTAAAGTGAAAATATTTTTGTACTTCTAAATTTCTGAACTTTTCTATTATATTTTGAAGTACTTTAGTTCTATATTCATGAAATATATGGTTATTTAATTACGAGGATGTTTGATTATGTATATACAATGTGCTAGGATTCTAAAATCTGGATATCTTTATCTACCTTTTATGATAAAGTGTGGTTATGAGTTTTCTGAAGCTCTGATATTTGATTGCAGATTTATATATGTTAAAGAAAATTTTGGGATCTATAACTAACTGTAATCGATGTTAGCTGTAGTGCACTACAATCTATATATAATATAATTAGTCATAATGTTACTATTATGATACTCTGTTTGAGGCCTAAACTCATTATTTTGAATATTTTGAGTTTGAAGCTTGTGAATGATATCTGCTCTACTATGATTATACTAGTCTTAGGCTAGCTCTGTTTCTGATATATGATGTTTCTGTAAGACATTTCCAAGCATTTAGTTGGTTTTGAGATATTTTTGTGTTATTTATGTACTAATATATTTTTATTCATAATTGATTTTTATAATTTATTACCAAGGCCTTTATTGAAATTTAATGTTTGTTATGTGTATCACACTATTTATATTAACCATTGAGGAGGTTTGGTTTTAAGACTAAATACAATTTTTTTTTTTTAAATCTACCATATCTAGTTAGTTCCTTCAATTGTATAATTAATATTATATGTTCCTTGAGTTTTTACTCAACCCACTTTATCTAATATTTTTCAAATCACAGTGCCAATCTAAAACACCTACCTATGAAATATGAGCTTACGGGTGTTTCTTGTTTTTGTGAGCCTTGTTGTTGCAAAGGCATAAACTCCTCTTTTGTTGTAAATGTATAATTAAATTTAGTAGTTCTCCTTGCATATAGGCAAATGGTCTTTTGATTGTAACCATTGAGGAGGTTTGGTTTTAAGACTAAATACAATTTTTTTTTTTTAAATCTACCATATCTAGTTAGTTCCTTCAATTGTATAATTAATATTATATGTTCCTTGAGTTTTTACTCAACCCACTTTATCTAATATTTTTCAAATCACAGTGCCAATCTAAAACACCTACCTATGGAATATGAGCTTACGGGTGTTTCTTGTTTTTGTGAGCCTTGTTGTTGTAAGGGCATAAACTCCTCTTTTGTTGTAAATGTATAATTAAATTTAGTAGCTCTCCTTGCATATAGGCAAATGGTCTTTTGATTGTCGTTTTGTTGATGGATAATTGTTGGATATGTGAATATATATATATATATATATATATATATGAGAGCGGATCCCTCCATACTTTTGTATGTCAGGTTGCCTGTTGTAGAAATTTAAAAAGATTCATATTTTAGGGGAGACTTTTCTAAAACTTCTAAATGGATGTAATTGATTATTTTTTGTGTATGTATCTATGAGTATTTTGTTTCAGTTTTAGTTGATGAAAATTTTGCATATTTAATAAATGTCTAATTTTTTATATATTTGTTAGGCTTACGAGGGCGAGAGATACCTTATTTCTCTATGCTGATCATGTTTGGTTGTGATAAAAAGGCTTAATTGATCAAACTTTTAACTTATCGTGTATGACATTTTATTGTCTTTGTACATGTATGAAAATTTTTTTAAAGTACATAGATTCTTTATAGTCTATAAAAAAATAATGAAGTAATTAATTCATGAATTAATTAATTAATTCTTAAATTAATAATTTTTCAAATTGTGAGAATTTTTTTAAGTGAATGAAAAAAATGAATGAATTATTCTTCAAAATGTAATAATTTTTTTGGATTGAATCAAAAAATTAATAAATTAATTAACTACATTTTAAATTAATTTTTTTTAAATTCAGACATTTTTTTAAATTTAATAAAAAAATAATAAATTAATTAATTTATTGTCTTTTAAATTTTTAACAAAGGATTATAAATATGATTTGAAATCTAAAATTAAATATAAAGTTGAATGATTTATAATTATACATTTTCAATAAATTCTTATTACCTCTTTCCTTCTCTAATGTTACATAATCAATTTTATGAAATTTATAATATTTTTTAATATCAAATATATTATTAAATTTAATTTTTTACTAATACTTATAAATACAATTAATTTAAAACATATTAACATATAATAAAATAAACTATTTTTTAAATAGCTTAAATTTCTTTGAAACATAATTATCATTCATATTAAATTCATCGACATTTATCATAGTTTAGATTTCACATAAAATACTACTGTATGAACAAGTAACTTCCGTGTATTTCTCACACGGGAACGTCAACATTCATGCTCGGACGAATCTTCCAGTGGAAGCAACCGTTTTAAAAATATTAATGGGTTCCATCATCTTTTCCGTGTTGAGCAGCCTCGTACGGACAAAACCGATGCGCTGCAAGAGATTGGTTAATAGACCGGCAAATCCACTGTCGCTGTGGTATACCGTATACCTTATGGGGGATCTGAACCGTTGACAGTCAAACAATCTCTCGAAGGTCCACGAGAAGGTGTGGAACACTGCACGTCCTTATTTCTTACCATGGTCTACGATGTACAGAATCACAGCTGGTGACATAGGACTGCGTGCGTGGCGCCTTTCATCTGCTATATACAAGTGAGGGCCTCTTCCCGCCGTTTAATTTCGCAGTCACCACTTACCTTCTTCTTTGTCTTTGATGCTCTTTTTCGTCCGTTGAACCGTTCTGCTCATTTGTTGATCGTCTGAAACCCTAAATCTCCGTTCCGTGCGTCAATGGAACTTCGTTCTCGCAGACGACTTTCTAGTCCTAAAATTGATGGTAAACTTTCCGTCGTCCGTATATTTTTACTTTGTTATTCTTATTTTCTTTGCAATTCCTGTCTCTGCCATGTTTTTGACTGTTTGTTTTATGAGAAAATTATGACACTACGGGAAATTGAAATGGGATTTCTGGCTATTTTCCTTTTCCTTGTCGTGCTAAAATTTCTTTATTGTTTCGCTCATTTTCTCTAGATGTGAATGTTAATAGTTTGGGTGGAGAAGTTTTTAAAATGATGAAAGGAGCACGAGAAGAACCTATTATGGCTTGTTGAGGACAAACTATGTTGCGGTCAATTGGCTTGTGTCCAGTCTTTGCTTTATAATTATTTTAAAAAAACTTCCTTGGTGTTGGGTCAGTTTGCATACTGGGGTTTTATGTTACAGAGGTGAGGGCTAATGCTAGAGAGGTAACGTTTAGACATCTTTATATTATTGTCCCTCATCCTTGTACCAGAAGCCCCAAAACTCTGGGCCAGCGCCAGGTGAGCCTTACTTTAAATATAACGCTGGAGATATGGGTCTTTGTTTATCGTGGCTTTGCTGATTAAGTCTTTTCATCCTTGTTTGTTGCGATGCTTATTTATAATGAAACAACAGGAACTGAACAACAACCCAGGGATGCCTCTGGGGAAGCTAAAACTGCTGGCAATTGCAGCAATGATACAGATGGAGAAGTTCTTGTTAAATCTTCAGATTCAGATTCTAATTATGGAGGTACATTTCCTTTATTCCTTGGTCTTTAACTTAGTGATGGTTTTCTTTTTGAGTTGTAGTATGTTGACAACAAGATATCAGAGGTAAGCTATATCTATATGTTAGGGAAGGAAAAGCTATCCATGAATATATTTAGGCTTGCGGAAATGTTGATTCACTGGAATATATGATTCTAACTTTTAGTTTTAACCACTGAAGTCTGAACTTTCAAAGAAAACCTCTTTCTTATCTTCTTGGGTATAGTATAGAAATCTTTATACTGTAAATTTGGTGGTGAGTTCCATTAATGTGACATGCCTGAAGAAGAGAAACAATTCCATACAGATGATGACGTGGTGAACTACCTTTTTGACTTAAAAGAAGATCCTACTTCAAGCGTTTGTGCTTCTGATGGAGAAGACAACGCCTCTGATTCATCTGATAGCTGCAAGCCTTCATCTAGAAAGAGAAGAATTGTGCACTCCAGAAGGAAAAGGAGACCAATCGGCTCAAAATATGGAGAGTCCAGTCAGGAAGTGGGAGTGTTGGAGCATGGAGAAAATGATGACTTCCCAATGGTTCAGCAGCAATTATTTGACCATGTTTTGGTTGTGAAAAGGAAGAAAAATACAAAAAGAGCAAGAAATGAAGATTCTCGGCCATTGCTGTTGTGGAATGTGTGGGAAGAGCAGCATGAGAGATGGATTGATGAGAATTTATCAGAAGATGTTGACTTGGATCATCAGAATGAACTAATGAATGAAACTGCCGAGCCATCCTCTGAACTTACAATGCCTTTACTAAGATACCAAAAGGAATGGCTGGCATGGGCTCTGAAACAGGAGAATTCTGCAATTAGAGGGGGTATTCTTGCAGATGAAATGGGGATGGGAAAGACTATTCAAGCAATTGCTCTTGTCCTTGCCAAACGGGAAATCCAGCCAATGGTATGTGAACCAGACGAACCCTCATCTTTGCCAGGTTCATCTACAGTCTTGCCTCCCATCAAAGGAACACTTGTAATTTGTCCTGTGGTTGCTGTCACTCAGTGGGTTAGTGAGATTGATAGGTTTACTTTGAAAGGAAGCACTAAGGTGCTGGTTTATCATGGGGCCAAGAGAGGGAAGAGTAGTGAACAGTTCTCGGAGTATGATTTTGTAATTACTACGTACTCTATTGTTGAGTCTGAGTACAGGAAGTATATGATGCCTCCTAAGGAGAAGTGCCCATATTGTGGCAAATTGTTTAACCACAAGAAGTTATCTATTCACCAGAAATACTTTTGTGGGCCTGATGCTAGGAGAACAGACAAACAATCAAAGCAACATAAGAAAAAGAAAAGAGAAGTTAATAAAAAGAAGATCAAGGAACATGAAAGTGCTGAAGATCAGGGAGCTCACAAGAAGATTCCAATGTGTTGGAGTGAAGAATTGGAGAAGGGTTTTAACAGATTAAAAGAAAAGGAAATGAACGTGAGAGTAGACAATTCAGATGCCATGAGCAGGGAGAAGTCACTTTTACATGCTGTAAAGTGGCAGCGGATCATATTGGATGAGGTCAGTTGTAATAATTATTACGGTATTTAAATTGATCTGTCTTATGGGATAAAATTGGCAGGTTACATCTTTGCATTGTTTCATCGTTACCACTTTCTCTCCTACCCTTCATATTCTAAACTAGCTGGGGGGTTGCTTATTTTCTTGTTTGAATCTGTAAGAGGAAGAAAACAATGTATTATGACTCAAACTAAGGTCTTTTCACTTTATAAATCTTTCTATATTTCATCCTGTTCAATTCTTATTTTATTGCCAATATTGGGTTATGAAATCACAATTTGTTACTTATTTAACTAGTATGCTTAAAGGTTTTCTACGTTATTGACCTTATGCTTTTACATTTTCAATAGGCACACTACATAAAATCTAGACATTCTAACACTGCAAAAGCAGTCCTTGCTCTACAATCGTTCTATAGATGGGCATTAAGTGGCACTCCTCTTCAGAATCGTGTGGGAGAGCTGTATTCTCTGGTAAGTTTACTGTCTTATTATTTTTGGCTGTAATCTGGAGAGTTGGTGTTTATAGGATAATTTTATTTCTATGTCATGAATACAGATACGGTTCCTGCAAATAGTTCCTTATTCCTATTATTTGTGCAAGGACTGTGATTGCAGGACTCTTGATCATAGGTATGCCCTAGATTCAGTATTCTTAATGTGGATTCTAATTTAATGTGCAATAATCATATTTATTGACATTTTGTGTGAACTTATTGCTAGTAATCTGATTTATTTATTTTTTTTTGTTTCCCCTCTTGACTTGTTCTCATATTTTTTGTCTCTTTAGGAAGAGGCTCCATGTTTTATCTGTTCTTCTCTAAGTCTTTTCCTTCTGGAATAAAGCAAAAGAAAGAAAGAAATGAAAAGGAAGAAGCAGCAGGCTGCTTTTTTCCATAGAGATTATTTTATTATACCTAAATCTTTTTCCTCGTGTCACAAACTTTGCAGTGTTGAGGTTTTCATAACATTATCAATTTTTTTCTTTTTTTACTTCTGCTAATGCTTCATCATTCTCCATTGTGTTGACATGTGAGCATGCTTGTGAGTGCAGAGTTGCTTTTATATACCTTGCAAATGTTGTATTAAGATGCTGTTAACTGTATGCTTGTGAGTTGTGATCATGATGCTTTCATGCAGTGCCTCTAAAGAATGTTCAAACTGCCAGCACAGTTCTGTCAGACATTTCTGTTGGTGGAATAAAGTAAGTTTTGTTGCTTTTTAGCCTTTTGTGTTTATTGAATGGGACAGAAACAAAGTCCCTGCAATTACACGTAAATTACTTTGACATGTTCTTTGTTATGTAATATTGATAAGTACGTAGCCACACCAATTCAATTACATGGAAACGGAGATACTGGGAGAAGAGCTATGATATTGCTTAAATACAAGGTTTTAAAGAACATAGTCCTAAGACGCACTAAAGTAGGCAGGGCTGCTGATCTTGCACTTCCACCTAGAATAGTAAGTTCTTGTTTCCCATGTGGCAAAGTGGGCAATTTTGAGCATTGATTAACTATATATTGATTTCTTCTATATAATTTCTTGCAGGTTTCATTGAGAAAAGATAGCTTGGATATAAAAGAGCAAGACTATTATGAATCATTATACAATGAAAGTCAGTCGCAGTTTAATACGTACGTCACTTTCTTTATTTGCTGTAGGAATACAATGAAGATAATGTGAAGCAGATTTTTTAATTGTAAAAACTATTATGTATTTTTTTTTTTAACAAAAGTAACTAAATATAGTGGCTTGGGAGTTGGGACTTTGGGATAAATTTCAGATGTAAATTACCAAGATATGCTTGGAATATGTTTTTAATTTGGTGGAAAGGCAGGGGAGTTTTTGGTTGAGTCATTTATACATTCTGTCGTTTTCTTCCCATCTAAATTATTGATATTATTCTCCTTTGCAGATATGTTGAATCAAATACTTTGATGAATAATTATGCTCATATATTTGACCTCCTCACACGGCTGCGACAAGTGAGTGTTTATGTCAGTGGAGTACCGAACCTTTAAAAGTCCTTGACCTTGAATTTCCCATTGTTTGATCATATTTCTAAAAATGTCTAGTTATTTGATGCTGTCAAATTTTTTTGGACTCTTAATAGTATTTTGGAAACTATTTTGCAATAGTGAGTTAATGCCTGAATGATATAATCTTAATCATTTTTATATTTTAAAATATTCCTTTTGAAACAAAATTCTAGTAAGGTACCGGTCATTGAAGATAATGATAAGCTAGATAGACAGTCAAGGACTAGGATTGCTATTAATTATTTCCAAAAAGTGAGTCACTTGTTTGAATTATCTAGATTTTAGTTGCCTTTGATAAAGTATAATTATCGCATTTTTTAAGAGTAGGATTGATGTAGGACAATCAGGGATGAGGAAGCTAATAAGGAGAAAGTGGGGGAGGATAGAAGAAAATGAGGGAGTAATAGAACCCTAGATGAAATAATACATTATTATTCAATTCAATGGTCTAATAGTCTGCCTAATAACTTGATAACTAGGGCTACTTATAGTGAGCCATATCACAAAATAAGACAATTAAAATAAGAAACTAAATAAACCTAACATATGGATAAGACCCCGTTTCTTGACAAGGATTGATCATAGAATTGGAATATAAAATTGGAATTGGATTTAGTAATTTCAACTTTTCTGTTTGGTTTATCTTTTAGAATTTCATTTTGAATTCTATACATCAATTCTATAGGATTGAAAAATAACTAGTAAAAGTCATTTCTAGTTTTTACCCTCAACTTTAAAAATTACTATTCCAAAGGTTAGAATCAAAGTATGACTTTTATATTTCTAACACATCACTATGTATTTCCAAAAGTCATGGCTAACTTTTAACTTTCAATATTATATTTTTAAATTTTAATATCAATATAATTATAAAATAATTATTTTTTTAATATTTTGTTAATTAATAAAGTATATATGTACACAAATGACACAGACACAATGCACATGCATGCTAGTACACACATACATATATATTAAACATGTAACACGTACATAAACACATGAGAAGAATATGTTATATAAATGTACATGCATACGCACACCCACCTCTACATACAAACACAAATACATATATAATGAATATGTTACATACATACATATGCATGTGTATGCGCGTGCGTGCGCGCGCGCACATATATATACACACACACACACATATATAATATATAACACATGCGCGCACATGCATGCACACACAAACATAAAGAATACGTAACATAATGCACATGCACTTACACACACAAATACAACTACATTATATTGCATGTTACATACACATTAATACACATGCATGCACACACGTGTGTACATATACATATATACCAAACATGTAATACAAACATGCACTTGCACAAATACATATAACGAGTATGTAACATAAACGCACATGTGCACGCACTTATATGTACAAACACAAATGCATATATAATAAATATGTTACATTCACATACATGCATGTGCACACACACATAATGAATATGTAACACGATATAAAAACATTAGATATACTAAATTTAAAAGAATAATATGATTGTACACACGTATGTTTGTACAAGTACAACATAATATTATAATATGACATTATAATATTCATATAACATAACACCATGTTGCACATGTATTTGTGTATGTATTCATATCAAGACACTTATGGCACACATATGACATGTCAAATAATTTTTTAAAAGATATTATTTTAAATACTATTGTTACAATCACTATGAAAAATATCTTATATCATCTGATCTAAATTAAGAAAGAGGAAAATATTTTTTTAAAAAATTATAAATTATTTTTAATATATGGTCATGCTAATCATTTTTTTAAAAGAATACTTATCTTTCATCTATATAATAAAATTGGAATTAAATTTGGAATTACAATTTTATGTTCTAATTCTTTACATGGCCCAAACATGAACTTTAAAATTATGAATCAATTCCAATTCTAATGGAATTAGAATTGGGATTATAATTTCACATTCTAATTACAATTCTTGGTGAAGCTTAACAAAACTATTTAAATTCAAAATAATTTTAATTCCTACATTTATCTTATATAACTAAGTTACAAATAAAATTTCTAGGTTTATCTTGAATAATTAAATTACAAACAAATGATAAAATATCTCCCAATCCCTTCTCCATTAAGAATGGTGTTCTATAGGCTTGGCTTTGTTTATATTTTGATTTGGAAAAATAGGATTACATGCTCTCTTTATTTCAATCTGGATTTTTCTTCAGAGAATGGGGAGGTAGGAGTTTTTAGCACTTAATTGGTAAACAGATTGTTGGATTTTATAGGAGTGCTTTTGTATGATCAATAGGAGTGCTTTTGTAGCTCCCTATAGGAGTTTTTATCTTGGATCTTTCTTCTACTCTACTTCTTCTTCCTATTGATAAGTTTTTTCTACTGGTGTATCTCAAATGTATCTTGCTTCAATGTGCAGGCTGTTGATCATCCATACCTTGTGGTATATTCTCAAACTGCATCATCAAGAGGTGGAGCTGAGGTTAGCAATGGCAGTGTTGAACAAGTATGTGGCCTTTGTCATCACCCAGTAGAAGATCCTGTGGTTAGTTCATCTTTCCTTGGTGTAATTAAAGTTACATTATTTATTTATTTTGTTCTAGTCACCCACCCTCTATTTTTTTTTTACTGATAGCATAATATGTGCTACTTTTTTTCCTTCAGCGGCATTTTTCTTATTGTTTCAGGTTACCTCATGTGAGCACATGTTTTGCAAGGCGTGCTTGATAGACTTCTCTGCTTCCTTGGGACGAGTATCATGCCCTTCGTGCTCTACTTTACTTACAGTTGATTTAACTTCCAATGAGGATGTTGGGGATCAGTCTAATAAAACAACAATTAAGGGTTTCAGATCCTCGAGCATTTTAAACAGAATTCGGCTTGAGAACTTTCAGACTAGCACTAAAATAGAGGCTTTGGTATGTATTACAAATTAGTTACATAATATTTTTTGTTTTTGTGCTTCCTGATGTCTAGAAGGTATGAGTAGTTCAGCTAGCTCTTGCGTGCTATTTGAGGCAATAATGGGATAAGGGTTATACAAGAACATTTGGTGGTTTAATTGCACATTGAAGGTGATATGATTTCTTGATTAATAACATTGCAATGGATGAATGGAGGTGACAGTTCTAGAAGGTTGAATTGGATTGATTCATGTTGGAAGTTCATGTTTGCATAGGTCATGAAGATGAATGGGCAACGTTGTGCCTTAGAAAAACTGAGTAGTTTCTGCAAAATTAGCATGTGCCCAGGTGATATTGAGCCAACAATATCTGTGAAGTTTTTGGGCCCTGATGACATTGAGCCAGCAAGATCTGTGAAGTACTGTTTTGATGGAATTGATGCAACAGCAATTCTAGCTTCTTGGAGTGATACTTGTTACTCTTTTCACGTTGACCTATTTAGAGAGAGGGAAAGAGTTGTATTAATTGCTTCTAGAATGGCCCAAAATTGAAATGCTTGCATAAGTTTGTCTATATACTCTGTTCTATGCATACCTTTTCCAATATGATTTTGTTCCCTTGTACCTTAACAAGTTGAAATGGCTGTAGAGAGAAGAGATTAGATTTATGGTTGAAAGGGACGGTTCAGCAAAAGGGATTGTTTTTAGTCAGTTCACATCATTCTTGGATCTCATAAACTACTCCCTGCTCAAGGTAAATTGGCTTGTACTATATATTGGTTTCAGTAATGCATGTCAGATGCATCATGATGCTAGTATGATGACCTAATTGCAGTCTGGTGTGTCTTGCGTTCAATTGAATGGAAGCATGTCATTGGCTGCACGGGATGCTGCCATTAAGAAATTCACTGATGATCCTGACTGCAAAATTTTTCTCATGAGCTTGAAGGCTGGAGGTGTTGCTCTTAATTTGACAGTAGCATCTCATGTGAGTAATTTTTAGCATGTTATTCTAGTAAATGGTTATAAATATAGGGGCTTGTAGGGTTGGGCTTATGTTATGCTCTCATGAATTCTCTTTTCCTAAACCGTAGGTAGTCCTGCAGCGTCAAACTTCAAATGAGTTTGAAAATACCTGGAGACATGTTTTATTCATTGTTTTATCATAAAATGATATTTATTTACTGATTCAACTCATATGTTGTTGTAGTGTATGGTAAATTATGTTCAGCTCCATTTTTTCATGGGAAAATTTGTTCACCTGCATTATTATACAAGAGCTACTATTATGTGAACTAGTGTATCTTTTTATCTGCTTGCAGCCAAAAGTTATGACTATGTATTGTCTTCCCCCCAATATGTTGCAATTTATTTAATGAAGGCCAAATTTATTTCTCTACATTCTTCTGGGATCTTACTCGGGGATGGAATTAATATTTTGGCACTTGTGTTTCCTTTAACTGTTCTACCTTTAAAACTAGACATAGAGACAATTAAATGAACTATCCAAAGCATCTTACTCAGTGTAAGCCGTGAAATTAATCAAATATGAAGATTGTTTCTTAAATCATCCCTTTTATTTTTTCGCATATGGATTTATCTGTTGGGCATGCATAGGTTTTCCTTATGGACCCTTGGTGGAACCCAGCGGTGGAGCGCCAGGCTCAAGACAGAATTCATCGTATAGGGCAATATAAACCAATCAGGTGCTGCTTCTTGCACTGTAGCTTTAGGTTCAGACTTCGGAGTAGGCAACAGACAAGCGACAAATTAATGGAAGCATAGGTAGGTTATTAATGGAGATCTGACATTGTTTTGTTTCCTTGTACAGAATTGTCAGGTTTGTCATTGAAAACACTATTGAGGAAAGGATTTTGAAGCTGCAAGAAAAGAAGGAACTAGTATTTGAAGGGTAAGTGCAATGTTTAAGCTTGGCTTGAAAGGTGCTGGGTGTTTTGCCATGTTGATATATGCTTATTTTTGTCCCTTCCCTCAATAGGACTATAGGCGGCTCCGCTGATGCCCTGGGGAAATTGACGGAGGCAGACATGAAATTTCTGTTTGTTACCTGAGCAGCTCTGTGCATTTAACAACAAATGTAGTTCCTGCTTCATGCTATGTGGAACACTAAGCATCTTTTTTTTCTTCTTTTAAATATATATTTTTGATGTGCCATTTAGTTTTCAGACAAATGGCATTCAGAAATTGCATCCGTTCTTGTAAATATGTACCCTGGGCTGTTGAATGTCAGTGAATTTCGATGGCACCAGGTCCCCATTTCAGTCTACTCGTCCGATTGAGTGGGATGCCATAGTGATTTTTTGGGGAAATTAAAGTTCGATCATGCTATAGATACAGAACACATTGATGATTATTGGAAACTTTTCTGGATTTAGCTTTGCGTCATATAAAATAGTTGATAGTTGATTGTTGCAATGTAGTGCTTTTGTATGATCAATACATGGGAGACAAATGTTCTTTAGCTTCTGTGCTTAGATGGAAGTGACTTTATGTAAGACAAAGCATTTCTCTTATCCAATCACAGGAGTTGACCAAAAATGGAAGATTCGTTTTATTGCCCAACAACCGAGCCATACCTCTGAACTGATAAGGCTCAGTTGATTAGCATATCTTAATTTTGGTTAAAAGGACTGGATTGTGAGTTGTTGCCCTTTACATTAAACGACTTGAAGGTTGTTGAATAAAGGGAGGCTTGTCGATGACTTGCCCTTGCAACTGTCCCACTGTGTTTATTGCACGCTTTGTCGCGGCACTTTAACAGATGGTATTTTCTAAAAAAGTAGGTTCCTTCCGATGTCATCAAAGTGGATAGATTAACTGTTGAAATCTTACTAATGCCTTGCAAGAGAAATTTTACCAGGGAGGAGGAAGCATCTACTGAAGAAAGGCCTGTAAAGTAAGAAGTCGTACTTCATGGGAATGGAGTAAATTACTTTCATTTTATTTATACAACAAGGCCTTTGCACTTTTTATAAAAAATCATAACATTTTTCTATGCAAAAGTTACACATTGTTTTATAAAATTATATACATGGGAATGGAGTAAATTACTTTCATTTTATTTATACAAGGCCTTTGCACTTTTTATAAAAAATAATAACATTTTTCTATGCAAAAGTTACACATTGTTTTATAAAATTATATAGATGGGAATGGAGTAAATTATTTTCATTTCATTTATACAACAAGGCCTTTGCACTTATTATAAAAAATAATAACATTTTTCTATGCAAAAGTTACACATTGTTTTATAAAATTATATACATAAGTAAATATTTGTTTAATATTATATTACTAAAAACGATAAATATTAAAGGACATTTTTAACAAATTATCTTATGTTAAGAATTTTAACAAGGACTTAATAGTTAAATCAATATCTTCAAGTGATGAAGAACACTAATTAAGATATATTAATGATGTAAAATTATGTAATTGTTATATAAAAGGTAAAAAGCTATAAACATTATAAATTAATTCCTTGTTAATTAAAAGATAAGGAAATGTATTTTCAATAATTAAATTTATCTAAGGTAATTAAAGAACATTGTTGACAATGCTGGACATTATAAATGTGATCCCAATTTTAGTAATGAAGCAACCACAAATTAAGGTCGTAAAGCAGATTAGATTTTTATCCACCACATTTTGGGATACCAAATGATGAATGTAGACAATTTCTATACACACGACTTTAATGTTCGGAATAAATCAATTTTTTATAATTTGTTATTATTTATATCTATGTAGGTTCCTAAATTGATTTGATTACTAATATTTTTATATAAAACTAGACGTATGTATATCTTTGCAATTTACTTTTTTTATTAATGTATAACAAGTGTACAATTAACCAGAAAAATACAACTAGTGCATAATTTAATTTAAAAATTATACAGTTATATGTAATAACTATATATTTGTAGTGATATTATTGAAAAATTACATATTTAATATGTTTTAATTTAAAAATAAAAATATAAAAAAATTCTGTAAAATTTTTTTCCTTTGTATTATTATACTAAAAGCAATCATACGAATAATAAAAAAAAAGGAGCAACAAAAAAAAAACATAAACAAAGTAGAAGGTTAAACAAAGATTTAGAATCTTAACTTCTTTTTATTTGTATTTAATCATGTTTTAATTATCTTATTGTATTTAATTTGTTTATATTTTATAAATTATATGTATACAGTACCACGTTCCCAGAAACTACATGCATGTTATGCAATTAAATTTGATCAAATGATAATTCTTCAAAAAAAATGATAATGTCTATAATTTATTTTTTGAGAAAAAAATTTACATGCACTCTTTATAACTTTATTTTGTTGTTATCTAATGAGAACATGGTAGTATATAATTTTTCAATTATATTACAACACAATGTATAATTATTACAAATAATAATATAATTTTAAAATTATATTGCATATATTTTTGGTTGAACAAATACTTATTATGTATTATTAAAAAATTAATAATAAATATATAAAAAAGTATATTTAAGTCTGAGCAATTGCGTTTAAAATTTGATAAACACATGCTAACTCAGAATCATTGTAAGTTTTAATCTAATTATTATAAGTTTCGCAAAATTTAATAATGATACATTCAATATATAAATTCTTTATACTGTTTCTAAGTTAAACAACATATTGAAAATTATTAACTTAATGAACTCAGTAACAGCTGTTTGAAATTTTAAATATATCTAACCTCACAAATAAACATAAAATAAAAATATATAAAAGAATCCAACATATCATAATTGCATGCACAAAAATGACAAAATCTAGTATTGATAATTTTATAATAGATTTCGATTTATAACATCAACTTCTTTATGTAGTTATCTATTTTTGGTAAAAAAGAGGAAATCTACCTCTTTAACTGTCGTCAATTTAATTTTTACATATAAAAAATATCATTTACGTTTGTATTTTTCATGGTGAAATTATCTAAAATATAATAAACTTCTAGAAAAGCAGAGAAGACGAGTGGATAAAATTTGATATTTAAATGACTTTCAAATAAGCGAGCCACTAACCACCGGTAACCTCGCTACCTTCATTTACTTTTTGTCGACGTGGTGCATTCTCATTGGGCCAGCGCATACACGGATCCCACCGAAAACGTGCACACGGAATCACACGCGCATTCGCACGCGCTTCAACGCCAGTCTCTGCAACTACGGTTGTAGACTTATAATCAATTATTCATGCTTGCCTTCTCATCATCTTCCCTCTCATAGCGAGACTCTGGGTTTTGCGTTTAGCTTTACAAGATGATTCAGCTTCTCTACACTGTGATTTTTGGCCTAATGGTTCTGATTCTAACCCTTCTTTTCAAGACCCCATTCAGGAAGCTTCTGATTCTTACTTTGGATCGGGTGAAGCGAGGTCGGGGCCCCGTCGTCGTCTCTACAGTCGGTGCCACATTACTCATCGTCCTTGCTTCCAGCCTTTATAGTATGGTCAAGATCCAGCAACGCACCGTTGAGGCCGGACTCGTTAACCCCACCGATCAAGTTCTTATGTCCAAGCACATGCTCGAAGCATCTCTAATGGGTAATTCCCTATCGTCGCACCTTATAATATGATTCTTCTGGATGTTTATTTTTTGTATAACCATTGATTCCCTTGTTGAACTTTCGTGGTTCTCGACTATGGCGTTTAAAGCCTACGTTGAGCTACCCCACTTCCCTTTTTCCCCATGGGGTTGTGCGTTTAGTTTAATTAGATCCTTTTCTTGGTTGATAAGAAATCCGAACGATTGGATTTGACGTTTTGAAAGAATGACTACTCGAAAATGAAAATATATAATAATCTTAATTACGATTTGTGGGTCTAGCATCTGTGCCGATTGTGCTTACCTATATCCTTTTACAAAATAAAAGAAACCTGCTAGGAAGATATTAGTGGACATATAGAATAGACTTACTTCAGATCTGTGGGTCTAATAACTTTTGGGATTGTGGTAGCTTATAGATAATACACTGATATTATCCACTAAGAATGTGCATCAGTAACAAATCTGAATTGAAACTTGAAACTCGAGGTTTTGTATATTTTAGTAAATATTGTTCCCCATCTGTATGTTGCAACCTGTTCCAGGCTAGGTAGGAATTTCCCCTTAATATGCGGCTCTTTTGGCATGTCTGGTTGCTACCCTGGTTTGATTTATATGCTTAATGTTGTACACGAGCTTTACTTCCTTTTGTATCTCATTTAACTGTCAATGTAAAATGCCTTAACATCGGGGTAAAATGAGACTTTTTCTTTGAGTGGTGATGTTTACAATTTGGAGCTGCTGCCACTGAAATATTCATCAGCATGCTCAATATTTACGATATTTTCAGATTTTGAGAATACTTGAAGCAAGGTATATCCTAGTCTTTTTGGCTAACTCTTCTCCTAATGGATATTTTATGGCTATGCACATGTATCTTCTGGTTGTATCGGATTGGACTGTTGATTTGAAATGTGAGATGCAACAATTTAAAAATTGGATAACATTAGTAAGAAAAAAATGATAAATATTTTCTTATAAGAAAAGAAAACAAAAAAGAAGAAATCCTTCAGACTTTTGAATATCGCTTCTACATTGCAGATATAGTTATTGAATCATTGATTGCTTACAGGTTTATAGATCATGAAGTTTCAATTTGATATATATCTTGCTATGTTTTAATTCCCCAGTTAATCAATTTTCCAATCCAATGCTTTCAAACTATGTACCTGAATAAGGCATTGTTGGTTTCTTTTAGGGTTAGAGCTTTATGAAAGTTTGCTATGATAAAAGGACTGCCAAAACTTTTTTAATAGTCCATTTCCCTCCATTATGATAGAGTTGGTATTGACTACTTTCCGTCGAATGATTTTATCATATTGATGCCTTGTTAAGTTGGCACAGTTTCAATGACAGAAACATTTGTTGCATAATTATTGTTTGCATCTTTTTTCTGCCTTTTGAAACTATTTGCAACATGTTGATTTGCTTTATTTGTCCATCAACTCCTCTTCTTCAGTAAGTTTCTTGGTATAAGATCTGATTGGCCGGCTAGCTTGTGTGGACCATGTTGTCTGATTTATAACTGTTTTTCAGAAAGTTATCGTTTAGAGTATAGTTTTTGGTATAGTCTAATTGATTGCTTCAGAGAGAGTGGAGTTCTTGGTTCTATTTCTATATTGGATTTCTTTTGGATATAATTTTTGCCACATTCTTTGATATATATTATTTGTTGAACGAGTTCTTACACATCATGTGTGCAGGGTTTGTGCTTTTCCTCTCTTTGATGATAGATAGATTGCATCACTACATAAGAGAGCTTCGGTTACTCAGGAAGACCATGGAGGCTGTTAAGAAACAGAGCCGCAGTTTTGAAGACGGTAAAAATAGCAATGCAGAAGAGCTTAAAGCATTGACAGAAGAGATTGCAACATTGAGGTCCAAAATTAAGAAACTAGAATCTGAATGTGAACAGGAAGAAAGCAAGGCTAAGGCTTTGGAATCTGAAGTAGAGGCTCTTAAGAAGCAATCTGAAGGGTTACTTATGGAATACGATCGGCTCTTGGCAGACAATCAAAATCTTCGGAGTCAGTTAGAGGCGATTGACCAGAGCTCTATGCATCTTGATAACAAAAAGAGCATGTGAGGGTTCAAATTCCTCGTAAAGCAATTCTCCTTCAATTTAGCTGCTTCCGCTCAGGTGAGTAGGTTTTGTGTTTAAAAACTAGAGAGAGGTCATAGATATAAATGACAATGTGTGAAGAGTGGAGGGACGCTCTGTGTTATCTTTGATTAAACTGGCTATAGTTAAAGCAGTTGATATACTATACTAATGTATATGTAATTTGGCCCCCTGTTAATGCATTTTTGATGATGTTAAGCTGGTTATTGAAAGAACAAATGTTCTGTCTATTACTGGTGTTGTGCCTTTCAATTCAAATTTAAGCTTGTTTGCGGAGTATCAGTAGCAGGAGATAATTCAAATAGATTGGATGAGATGTGAGCTCAAAGTACTGTTCGAATATTATATTTGTGGTAAATTTTTTAATATATTCATAATTTTGAATGTATTAGTTATTTAAGTTATAATATAGGGATATAATTGTAATATTATTATTTTTGGAGTTGATATTATTACAATTATATTTTTACATTATAACTGGGTGTATTAGTGTGAGTGCACTAAAGATATACTTGTATTTACACTTTAAATTAGAGAAATGGTGAGGCTTTTTCTTTTGGTAAATGTACAAGTTGATTCTTGAATTGTAGAGTTTAGTTAGATTTAATTTTAAAAATAACAAAATTATTTTAAATTTGTTCTTTTAGTATATTTGAGTCACAAAGAAATTAATATGGAAAGAACTGGATAGTAAAATAATGGATTAATGAATGCTTTTACTTGTTTGGAATTTGGATAGGTAAAGCACCGAGAAATTTAGATGTATGAAAATTGATTAGACTGTTGAATCATGAGCTGAATGAAGAAAATTCGAAAGGCCACCATTTTTTGTTTTTCAACATTCAAATAAAAGAAAAACCGAAATTGAGAAAGTAAAATAACACAGGAATATAGAAAAGAAGAAAGGAGAAAATCTATTTCAAGAAAAGTTGTAGAGCAAATTTTTGGCTCAAACATAATTTTGGACTACATCTTTCCATTCTATTACAATCCAATCCCATTTTCTAATCCACCATTTTGTCATGTTACGCATGACAAATTCAAAAGTGTAGAAATACTTATTAGATACTATTGACTCTGTTATGTAATAAGTTCTATACTAACTAATGGATTTAAACCATTGATTCCCATCGTACAAAAGCAATACTCTAACCATTGCAAGCCCAAATATCAACTCCCTGGAGGGCCCAACCCTTCATTGCCGATTGGTTCTGCCTCGTAAATATATGCTGTCTGGATAAGATATGTGAAGAAAGTCCAATAACAAAATTTTTTATTATAATAGAGTACTTCAATGTGTTTAATTATTTTTTATAATTAATTTATTCGACCAAATAAGACCAAAATGCGTTATCCATATTTAAAATACTAATATAATAATCACCTAGCAAAATTGTAGTGGCTTTACGCCCCACATGAAAGTGGCTATGTATGAGTTTATAATGTACTAATATACGTCAAAAGACATTACTAATGTTAAGTTGCTTTATCTAGTTTTATATTTTATAGATATATATATATATATCAAATTTAAAATTTGACTAAAGAAATCAAAATCTTTATAAAGATTATGTTTTTATCTATTTAGGACGTAGCTAATTTAAATTTTACAAATATATATAGTCTATTGATTTAAAAAGTGTTTCATTTAACGTCATAAATTATTCTGATTTATAAAAACATCTGCTCAAAAGAATAATACCTTGCAGGACCAGTAGTACGAGTGTTACTGTCGCCAATGGTGTGAAGAACGCAATAGAGAAGACCATAGGAGAAGCCCATAGCAAATGGATAGACCAAAACCATTGTTTGAAGGCCTTAACCAAAAAATGCGACAAAAAATATTTCTTCATACATTTTCCAACTATATTTTTAACTCCATTGCAAATATTACTTTAGGCTTGAGACGAAATCTTCAATGTCTCATCCTTAAAAAGTTACTTGTGAATGGGTCTCATCAGGGTTCTCTATAATTAATTAGAGTAACTATCATGTCTTAATATCAATTCTAGTGTTCACAAGAATGAGAATTATACCTGAATCACTCACTTTGAAATATTTAGCATTTATATTTTACAATTAAATACACGGTAAATTCAAAATAAAAAAATAAAAAATAAAAATAGTGCGTGAGTGAAAAGAAAAACGTGAACTTCATATTTATTTTCACTCTATTTGTGTTACTCTCTCTCTCTCTCTCTCTCTCTCTCTCTCTAATATACGGTGCATTCAATTGTAAGAAATTTATTATGAATAAAACTTTACGATATATATTCCATCTTCTTATAAAAAGATATAAATTATTGTACGTACATACAGAAAAGATGAACCTGTGGATCAAAATAGAAAAGAAAAATGAAGTGGAACTATTCGACCATATTTATGGCTTCAACGTTTCAACCATATTTTAAAGCAGATTCTACCTGTTATGATTCCTGGGGTTCAAAGTTCTTCTCTTTTCTTTCACTTTTTGTGTTGCGTAACCTTTCCAGTTTCTAGGCACATAGGGACCTACTATTCTACTCAACCAAAAGTTTAATTCCCACAATAATATATTTGAGTGTGTTTCAATTAACACTAAACCCAACTTACAAATTAAACTTTGGGATAATTCGTGTGGCTGTGCTTAAAAGAGCAAACCCATTTGTTCTTCATTCTGAGGCCCAAGAAACCCAAGATGCTTCACAAGAATGGTATCACCATAATGCAATAAAAAAGCTTTATAACAAAATTTTGTGGATAGGCTTTCGGTTCCAAACCATGAGTGGAGCTTTGTGATAAATTAACAACATGGAATTTTCTTCATTGACCAAAGAGTCTCTATAATCTGCTCCTTCACCTCAGAAGATTAAAATTTGATTCATATCAGGGGTGACTTTGCTATGAATTTTCAATTCTGCTAACCCAATATAGTGGGGGTTG
The DNA here is from genome assembly GCA_037074485.1 of Delonix regia. Classification (NCBI taxonomy): domain Eukaryota; kingdom Viridiplantae; phylum Streptophyta; class Magnoliopsida; order Fabales; family Fabaceae; genus Delonix; species Delonix regia. The sequence continues at coordinate 8,466,661 of CM073455.1, forward strand.
ACCAAATTTAAAACCGCCAACTCTTTTCAACTATTAGACTAGTTCTATCTTCTATATGTTCTATTTACCCTAATTGCCAGAAATTCTTGCATTTAAGATTAATACGTTAAAAAATTGAAAAAAAAAATGCTTCAATAAAGTTTGTCATCTGAGACAATAATTTCAATAAATATTTATTTGCCTTTTGAGCACTTGTCTTAAATACAGCAGGTTCACCTAAAAAGATTTGCCTCATATACTTAAGTTGGCTTAGGGGTCTGAAAATTTAAATTCTATACCCACCATAATAGACGAAAATGATGATAATAATGATAAAAAAGAAGAGAGTCAAACAAAGCCACCAAAGAGAGAAGTGATAGACATTGCAGTAAAGATAGTCGGCCCCCTTGGTACCCTTGGGTTCATAGAAACCGACCAATACAACTAAAGACAGCTTGGGAGCTTTTTAAGATTGAAATAACCACTTGGGACATGTCTCTCTTATTGTCTGGTTTTTTGTTTCGCTGTTTTTGTTTGAAGTTACTTTTTCTACCAAATTAAGAGCTCTAGGCAATTACAACCCAACATACCCACCAAACATAAATGGAGTTAGGCCTGCACTGGAGAATCTGTTCTGTAAAAATTAATAACACAGATGGATAGAGAGTGCCCAAAAATGAAAAAAATTGAATCCTTGATAATTAAATCATAAAAAAACTGACATTGAAGGGTGTAGCAACTTATCAATGCCTCTCTCAAAATTGTTGACAGTACTAATCACATCACTAATCTCCCTACATCTGTAATTCTCACTAAAACACCCACTAATTCTACTTCTAACTTTGCTTTTCGCCCACTCTTCCAAACAATCATCACTAGTTGAAGCATCAGCTTCGTCTCTCTCTCTGATTGTGATCCAATTCTCGTCACATTCCCATCTGGGTTCACCTGAAAACTCAGCTAAACCTCTGATCCTCTCGGCACCTGAGATTTCAAACCTTGTGCGAATCAGATTTCCAGGGCTTTCTGATTCTTCCATGGAATTCCAAAACCCCTGGTCAAGTATGCTTGTGGGTGAACTTGAATTGGATTCTTGAATTTCCTTCGCATTGGATTTGGAATTGAATTCCGCAACGAATGGATGCTTTAACAGTTGAGTAGCCGTCCACCTCTCTTTCGGATTCCTCCTCAAGCACTTCTCCAAGAAATCCTTTGCTTCCTCCTGTAGGAACCCCGGAATCCCCGGCGACTCGCCGGAATATGCGATCAGGTGAAGAACCGCAAAAGGGTCGGCCACATTCGGCCACGGCGAAACTCCAGAAGCCATTTCGATCACGGTACACCCAAGTGCCCAAATATCACAAGCATACCCCTGTTCTTCCCCACGCGCCACCTCCGGCGCCATAAACATCGGCGTCCCGCTGATCGGCGCCGCCGCGTCAGCAACCCGCTTGGCGCATCCAAAGTCTGAAATCTTCGCTCCATCTTCACCTATCAATATGTTGGTGCTCTTAATGTCACAATGTACCAACCCATTCGAATGTAAATACTCCAGCCCCTGCAACACCTGCCATGTGTAGTACCCGACCGCCGCCATGTCAAGCCGGCCGCCGTGCCGGCGGACCGCTTGAAGAATAGTCCCAAAGGGCATGTACTCCATGAAGAGATTGAAAAAGGGCTTGTTTTTCTCTCTAGTAATGTCGCACCCTTTGTAGGTGACTATGTAAGGAGAAGATAAAGCAGACAGGAGACTCTGCTCTCTCTGTAACGACTCGGATCGAGAAAGATCCGTTGACTTAACGGCGAAGACATGGCCGGACTGGGAGGAGGTGGCGAGGGAGACGGTGGCGGAGGAGCCGTGGCCTAAGGTGAGGCCTCTGCTCCATTCCATAGTGGGAAAGAAAAAGCTCTGTTCTGTGGTGCTAAGTGAAAGAGTCGATGAATATGTATGTATATATATAAATAAAGACAGAGACACTTCAAAGAATGGCTTTTGAATAATGGTTGGTTACATGGTTGGCGCTCTCTCTCTCTCTCTAGAGTTGACAATTCCTTCAACGGGAGTCCTCAACGTGTCAAATATTCAATGGCCTTCCACACCTTCAAGCTAACCCAGTCGGTAATGCCCTGCTAAGTCTCACGTGGGGTACGCATAGATGTACCTATATTTAGACAAAATACTAGAATGAACTCAATATTATTAAATGTAAATGTACAAAATTTGTATATTAAGTTTAATTGATACACGTGTATATATACATACACAAACATAAACGTATAGATATAAAGATTAGTGTAAGAATGCAAAGTGAACATAAATTTAAGTATTGAGAGTAATATTATACAATGATGATTATTCTAATCTAATTATTCATAACCTACGACATTAACTCTGGATTTAGGTGTAGATTGGTGATTTGTGAAGGAAGAGGATAGAGTTTGGATGAGGTAGCTGAGGTGAGGTGGACAATCAAAACAAAATTCCAAGTGGTGGGATGATAGTTGGCTCCAACTTAGAAAATAAATTTGGGGGAGTTTAAGAGCAAATGTGTGTAGGGTGGGTTCAACCACCAAAACGGTTGAACTTGAGTATATTTCCTCAATCCTCAGTATTATTTTAATGGCATATTAAGAGTATAAACTTTGAAATGGTAATGTGAACATATAACTTTGACAAATTAAAAGTCTTGTTTGGACGAGGAACAGTGCAAGTCAATAGGTGCAGGTACATGTTAAAAGTCAGAAAACTTAAGAGAAAATGCAATATTTTGGCGATATATAGATGTTTCCATGTGTGAATTCGTACACTAATTTTCGTGTTGGTGTAATTTGAATCATGCACTTAATTGTCCGTTGACATTGACTTACATAATGAAGTAGCTTCGCAGTTTTTTCGCGTGGCATACTGGGATTAGTAAAATCCCTATTGGCTTTCCAAAGGGTGTTACGTTTCGGAGGTCGACATTTTTGGTCAGAAAAATGGATATTTTGCAATATTTATGTAAATTAATTGATACAAATTATTAAATTAAATTATTTTATAAATAAATATATTGAATATTTGTATGTGTTTCTTAAAATTTAGTCTCATTTAATTTTTAAAAAAATAAAAAAAATTATTTAAATTGTGTACTTCCAATAAAGAAATACTTACATGCAAGTTTTCTTTATATTACTATGATGTTGTTCTTCAATTAAAACGTGACACGTGGTCTTTCAATGTTTTTGGATTTGGTTCTTTACATTTGATTACTACATTTAAAGAGATTTGGTTCTGATTCATATTTTAATTAATATTAAATAATTTTTAATAAATTTTTAAAATATAAATTATTAAATTTTTGTCGAACAATCTAAATTTTATTAAAGTTACTTGCATTTGAGATCCAAATACTGGGAATCCATTTTATTTTTGAATAATGTCACAACTTGTATATGATTTATTGTATACTTTTTGAATTAAATTATACAATTTTATGTTATTCTTGATTAATCATACACTTATTATCAATTAGATAGAAAATATAATAACAAAAATATAAAGCATTGCACCTATGTTTAATCTTTTAGTAAATAGAATATCAGCTGATTTTTCAAAAAATAAATTCTATCAATTTATTTAAATGTGAAAATTACAATTAAGGACCATAAGTTCAAAATATGTACTATGAAAGACGTTTAGTTTTAAAATTATTCTGCAAGATTTAGGGGTTAAATTTTTTTTATTTTAAAAAACCATGTCCTAAAACCTTTTTATTGTATATTCTCAAAGTTCTAAAACAAAATCTTTTAGAGTTAAAGAAAAAAAAAAAAAAAACCAGTCCTTAAGCCTTTCAAAATAAATTACAATTTTTTATACTAAATATTTTACACTGGTAGTCCTCAACTACAATTTTTTCTGTTTAAAAAGTTCTCAAAGAATAAGATGAAAAGTGGTACGAGCTACAACATCACTACTTGTAAATTTTGTATTGGATACTACAAAAAAGCATATATAGACACTTCATCTCTCTTTCTACCACTTCCATATTTTTCTACTTCTCTGTTTAAAAGGTTGTCAAAGAAGTATTTAAAAAGCGGAACAACATCACTACTTGCAAATTTTGTATTGGATACGATAAGATCTATCCCTCTCTCTTTCTATCACTTTTATATTTTGTTTTTCTCTCCAATTAACCTTCTCAATGAAAAAAAAAAAGATTAATTTTGATATATAATATTATCATTATTTTATCTGTCATTATTTTTTAAATAATTTTATTAAAATTAAAATATTAAATTAATTATCACATAAATATACATAATTAATTAATATTTTTTTAAAATTTACATAATATATAAAAGAGTCATGATGAATGTGCCACGTAGTTGAAAAAGAAGAAGGAGTGGTTAAAAAATTCATTGCCCAAAAGTTGCAAATACCAATGATATTGTATTTCTTGGCCACTTCTAGAAACTTGGATCGCCCATTTAGTCTCCCAAGTGAAGTCATCATAATAAGAGTTGACGTGGGCACGAACGTGAAGGGACCTCTTTTTTTTTTTTTTTTCTTTTTTTTCCCAGTGTTTGGTTTTGCTATCCATCCTCTCAATTCTTTTGTTCCCACATTGAACTGTCTTATATGCCTCACCAGATGATTGGATGATTGTGAATCCAAAATTGCTTTTGCCAGTGAAAGCATGGATGGTCAGAAAAGCATCATTTCAAGAACAATCCAAAATTATTTGAAACAGACCCCTTTTATTTTAAAAAAAAAGTATTATCTTTACTTTAAGAAAAGTTAAGTATTTTTGTATAACTTCCATTTATAATTTCATTTATCAGTATTTATGCATTAGATCGAAATTAGAATCTTCTATTAATTATTCACTCTTATTTTATTTGGGAGTAACATTTTTATAAAACTAAAAAATGAGCAAAAAAAAAACATATATATATATATATATACAATTTCTTTTAAACTAATTGAATATAAGTAGAGTCCTATTCGGGCACTGTTAGGTTAAAATTGTGGGAGGCATTGCTCTTGCAATCTCGAATGATGAAGTATTTTCATTATATATATATATATATATATATATATATATATAAAGATATCTCTCCACTCATTTTAAATAAAAGATTAATTCTTTTTAAGTTGATAGAATACGACGAGTAAATTAAAATCCATTGGGCCTCCAGTAATGGAATTTTTATATATGCACTATTTTGTTATTAGTTTGATTTATATATACTGAATCATGTTATAGATAAATAGTATGAAGTATACATTGATACATAAATATAATATAATAAATTTCATTGGAAAATCAGAATAAATAAAATTGTTTAAAAAATAAAATAGTTATTAACCTTTTTCTTTGGCAACTAGTTATTAGCTGAATTAAAGTGAAATGTAAAGAAGTGGTTTGACAGTGACCACACTCTTTAACTTAACGAAATCTATGATTGCGTGTGGTAGCTTGGATTGTTTGGGAACATAGGTGTCCAATCTTAGGCGTAAAATAAACGTTAACTAACTCAATCTCGGTCATCTACATTAATAAACATACCCTAATTGATATTAATCTACCTTAATTTATTATTATCATTATTATTAATGAAGCATATGCACCTAATTATAACAAAAAGACTTGGGTGGTGTGAAATATAAGCTATAGGGACGACGAAGAAGCAAATAAAGCACACATAAAGTGTTAGACGTTGTAACTGATCTCAAAGACAGACAAGTTCATGAAGGAGGGTGGGAATGGGAGGTTGAGAGGGTTATACTGGCAACAAAATATTAGCCGGCAGCTTGGTACAAACATATTTATATATTAATTGATGGAGTGTGTTAGTCTAATCAAATTATTTAAAAATAAATAAATAAAGATTTTACATATAACAAAAAATCTTTATTAATGGAATAATTTAATTAAATTAACATATTACATTAATTATTATATAAATGTGTTAATTCTTACTATTATTTTTTCTATATTCGCCTATCACACTTAATCATTTACACACCAATATTACTATCCAAATTTATTCTCTACAGTTACCCACTAACCGTCCCCTCCTGTTCCTTCATGTCTTATAAGTTCAGTTAGAACCTAATTGGAATAGAATGGTTTGGTTTGGTTCGGTTTGGCTTGGCTTGGATTGGAAGGTATGACATATGGTTAATTATGAAGAGGCTTTGGTCACACGCAACTCACGTGGTCTTTTTTTTTTTTTTTGGGATTCTAGATGAAAAGAAGGGAGTTTTGCTTTCGCGTAGCTGTGAGAAGAACAATGGGTGGGGTCCATGTTGACTACGTAGGAGGTTACACGTGTGGATTGAGAGCATTAAAGCGCACGTTTTATTTGTGTGGTCATGAAAGTCGCAACGTTTCCATGTGATCGGTGCAGTACTGCTAATAAATAACATATCGCAAACCAATTTCGTCGGTCTTAGGAACCGACGTGGCTGCTTCTCCATTTAGTTTTCAAGACATTATTGAAGATATTTTTAGTTATTTAACAATGTTATTAGCATCTCTTGTATTAGAATTGGAGTAATTAATTACATCTCTTTTTTTTTTTTTTTAATTATCAAGTTGAAATCGTCTGAATTACTTGTCAGCACTTTTACAAATTTAATTTTTTTTCTTGGTTAGTATAGTCATCAACGATGTATTTATTCTTTATCAAGTTGTTGACTAATTCTATTAGTAAAATTGACATATATTTGTTACACTTTTTGATAGGTCAAGGTCTACTTTTAATCACGGTTGAATACACTTTTTTTTTTTTTTTTTTTATAATAATTAGTGCATGTGTCATGCATTACATAATTTACATGGCGAGAATTGTACCTCACCAATCATTAAAAATTAATAAGTAAAGAACAATAAATTTTCAGATTTTTTTAAAAAGAGATCCAAGTACTTTAAAAACTGGCTAATTAGTTTGACATTTTTTGGGTACGTTTTTTTAATCAATATCACGAAATTAATAGTTTGTATGTTAGTTCTAACTTCTAAACTTTAAATCGAAAGGTGGGGAAAAAGATGCTATAATAGGAAAAGTTATAAAAGCTAAGTAGGTAAACTCTTTTATGTTATATTGTTTAGAAAAGCACAAAGCAGAAGTATAAACCAAATGATATCATTTGTAGAATAATCTTTTAATTTTAATATACTAACCGACATTGCAAAACGACGCAGAGTCCTACTAGTGGTTGCGTTTCACGTGGCAAAAGGGAAAAAGGAGGGAAGTTGAATAGGAGGGGGTTGGGTTGGCTAGCCGACAATTGAAATGAGTAGAAGAATGACGTTTCAAGCTTGCTTCGACGTTCCGTTATGGTGTAATAGTGTCGCTATTTAACAAATATACAAATTCCTAATATCATATTGCTTCAAATTCCTAATATTATAAAGTGAACTAGAATGGCTATACAAATCGTATAGATACAAATAGCTTTAAGCTAGAATTTGCAAAGTAAATTTTTTTTGTTTTTCTTAATATCTAAAATTATAAACATCATTGATATCATTTTTTAAGTTGATAATCACATTTAATCTTATGACATAAAAGAAATTTATTTTTAATAACACTTTTTGTTATTTACTCACACTCATCATTACTTAACATATTGGTTCACTTCAAGTATAACATATTAATTACCCATCATGTTAACTAATCACTTTTCATACGAATTAGCTACTTACTTTATTTATATTACTCATCATTTTAATCCTTAACTTTATTTAAAAATTTAGATTAATTTTTAAAGTTTGAAAAATAGTCCCTTATATATTTGTTATTTCATTTCATGAGTGCTCTAAATCGCCGACTTCAATTTAGTCATTATTGAAATGACATTCCATATGATTATTATTTATTTAAGCTCTTATCTATAACTTCTTCTTTAAAATTGGTTCGGGGGATTATCTGTGATGTTTACAAATTAACAATTTGATAGACTTTGACATTTTAACACACTTATGAGAGAAAATAAAATAAAAGGATCATTCTCACACAGTCCAAATTTTATTAGCCGATTTCAAATTTTAAATCAAATAAAGGAATTAAAGTACCACTTTGACCTTATAAATACTAGTTAATATGAGTAGTGGCGTCCATAGCACTAAGCTTGAATCGTATGTTATATATATGCTTGTGGGTATATCATAGGAAAGAACGAAATAGACAAGAATAGAATCAGTAATACTCTTAACTATACCACCTTTTCGCATGGTGTTCTCTGATATCACATTCACTTTTATCCTTCCAATACTCAAACACGATTCTGCATCCTACATTCAACATTGTCCTTATCCTCAATTTATTTGCCATGCCTAATGTGACAAAATGCGAATTGTGCGCTCACTCTCTTCCCCACATAAATATTATAAAGTTCACAAAACACTTGTTTTGAACTTATAATGCTGCCAGAAAGTATGAATCCTTTGCTCACCCATTGGAGACGAACAGTCACAGTACCGCAATAAGACAGTTGTTCTAAGTTCATGAAAAGCTACAACCAAGAACAGCATTTATTGGTACCAAATTCAACCCCTTTTACTTATAAACATTGCAACCAAAAGTTTTATTAAAAAATCTGTTATTCATAAAGCAATATCTATCTAGTAGTTTATGACAGCCAATTACATAGAATGGATATTTGAGTAGAATTTAAGAATTAGTACTAATAGAATAAGTTACCTCCTCTGATAGTCCTTATTGTACATGACAACAGTATCATAGGAGTATATTTTTACATGAAGTTCACACTCCATGAGGTACTATTTATTGTATATTTTTACAAGCCTTGCTTGCATTTTGCCAGTTTTAGAAGTTAGAAAATTTATCATCAGTATTAGCTGCAAGCTTCTCAACCCTGAAAGCAAAATTGGATCACGTAATTATTCAGTCATAGAATATAATACATGAACAGAAAATATGGGAGAATAGTTGTCAAAATCTAACCTGATGAAAACGACATAATTATGGTGTGTGCTGGTTGAATCAAAATGTTTCAACCCCTATTCCCAATAGTGTCTCTGAGTGTTTGACGGCAAGAGAAAATAATCGTAATTTTGTATGGATAAAATTAGGGTTTCAATGTACTATTTATAGAGTTTTATTTTAATAATATAGTTAAAATAAAATCTTTCAGAATCTTTAAAAAGATTTCTTATTTAATTAATAAAAAAAATAAGCTCATCAAATCTCTCTGGGTAACAATATCAAATTAGTAATCTGACAGGATGATTACTAATGCTTTTGGGCTGTGGGTTGTGTTTCTGCCCAGTAGGCTTATAGATAATTGAACTCATCACCGGTTATCCATAAATTAAAATAAAACTCAGTCCATTCATGGTTTACAAATTATAACATCAATTGCCAAATCAATAATAACATGATAGTAATCTAATAGAATAATTAATGCTAATCCATAAAATATTAAAATTATTTTAACAATGTCCCACTTGGATAACATTAATTAAATTATTAGGTCAATAAACGAATACATAATCGGGCAAAATAATGTTCATATAAACACATGGATGTTTGTATTTATAAACCATACAAAATTTAGAAATGAAACTATGCATAAAGATCACTGAAATTGATAGGGAATCAAGTGATATTAACATTTCTATAAATAAGTTTCATTATCTGAATAGAACAGAATACAAAGTAACATTCAAGATGTCATATTACAATTCAAAAGTCCCTTAGTACTAATAGAATAAGTTACTTCTTCTTATAGTCCAAATTGTACATGACAACAGAATCATAGGAGTATATTTCTACATGAAGTTCACACTCCGTGAGGTACTATCTATTGCATATTTTTACAAGCCTTGCTCGCATTTTGCCAGTTTTAGTAGTTCAGAAATTTATCATCAGTATCAGCTGCAAGCTTCTCAACCCTGAAAGCAAAATTGGATTATGTAATTATTCAATCATAGAATATAATACATGAAAAGAATATATGGGAGAATAGTTGTCAAAATTTGACTTGATGAAAATGACATAATTATGGTGTGTGCTGGTTGAGTCAAAATGTTTCAACCCCCTATTCCTAAGAGTGTCTTTGAGTGTTTGACAATCAGAGAAAATGATCATAATTTTGTATGGATAAAATTAGAGTTTCAATGTGTTATTTATAGAGTTTTATTTTAATAATATAATTAATTAATATTATTAAAATAAAATCCTTCAAAATCTTTAAAAAGATTTCTTATTTAATTAATAAAAAAAATAAGCCCATTAAATTTCTCTAGGTGACAATATCAAATTAGTAATATGATGGGATGATTACTAATGTTCTTGGGCTGTGAGTTAGGTTTATGCCCAGTAGACTTGTAGATAATCGAACCTATCACTGATTATCCACAAATTAAAATAAAACCCAGTCCATTCATACTTTACAAATTATAACATCAATTGCTTCATCAGTAATAATAAGATATTAATATAATAGAATAATAAATGCTAATCCATAAAATATTAAAATTATTCTAACAATCTCCCACTTGGATAACATTAATTAAATTATTAGGTCAATAAATGAATACATAATTAGGTAAAATAATGTTCATATAAACACATGGATGTGTGTATATTTATAAACCATACAAAATTCAGAAATGAAACTATGCACAAAGATCATTGAAACCGATAGGGAATCAAGTAATATTAATATTTCCATAAATAAGTTTCATTATCTAAATAGAACGGAATACAAAGTAACATTCAAGATGTTATATTACAATTCAAAAGTCCCTTAAAGAACTTAATTCAGACTCCTACTAAACCAAGGCTACAATAAAATTTTCAATGACACCCATGTGAGTCATATAATTCTTGAAGACTCCTACAAGTAAGCCTTTGGTAAATGGATCTGCCAACATATGTTCACCAAGAATGTGAACTAAACGAGTTTGAGATTTAGCAACATTTTCTCTGACAAATAGGAACTTAACATCGAAGTGTTTAGTGCAATTAGTGTTCTTATGATTATGAGAAAAGCTAACAGCAGACGAACTATTGCAGTATATGGTTAGAGGTCGTGATATAGAATCAACCAAATGCATGCCAGATATCAGTTTTCTCAACCATATGGCCTGACGGGTAGCCTCATAACAAGCGATATACTCTGCCTCCATAGTCGAGGTAGCTGTTATTGATTGCTTACAACTTTTTCATGATACAACTCCTCCAGACATCATAAAGATGTATCCAGAAGTAGATTTACGATCATCCACACAAGATGCATAGTCAAAATTTGAATAACCTATAATTTCAAGTGGCTTAGATCTTCTAAAAGTAAGCATATGATGTTTTGTACCTTGTAGGTACCTCATAACTTTCTTCGCAGTCCTTCAATAATCAGAACCAGGATTATTCAGGTATTTATCAAGTACACTGACAGCAAAAGCAATATCAGGTTGTGTGCATACCTGAGCGTACATAAGACTGCCAATAGCAGATGCATATGGATTCTTATTCATTTCAATTTTCAAATCATCATCTTTGGGACAAGATGATCTAAACAACCTCTCACCTTTCTGTATAGGTGCAACATATGGAATCCCATATGGAATCATCAACATCACCTGAGCTGAGCCGCACCCCCTCGAGCACCACCGGCCAGTCACCGGTCACCCCTCGCCACTGTTCCAGCTGGAAACCGTCATCTCATTTGCGAAAAAACCGTGGAAAACGCAAGCTTGCCTGGCCGTCGGTGGGCCGATTTTTCGGCATGTCTTGGACGGGTTTTGCACCTTGCTTCTTGGCCGGCCATTTCCACCTGGATTCGAGCTCGATTGGCCGTCGGTGGAGCTGTTTTTCCGACGAGACCGAGGAGCTCGAGCATTGAAAATTTTGGATGATTTGGTGTGTTTTTACTGGTTTTCTCTTGAGATTGAGCTTAGAAGTACCATTTTCGGCCCATAAACAACGAATTTGAGCTCTAAAACCATGGATTTTGGCTACTTGTAAGAAGAATGGCTGATAGGGACCAAAATGAAAATTTTTGAAAATTTTGGGTTCTTGAGAAAATGGGAAACTGTTGACTTGTAATAGGTTCATATTAACTCTAGATTAACACTTTTAAGTTGCTGGGCATGAGAATTAGGAATTTTTGTTGAATTGCATTAGAATGGAGGCTAGGGTTTGAAACAGGGACCAAAATGAAAAATTTGAAAAATATGTGGGGCAGAAGTGTAAAGTTACCACACGTTAGGGAATGAAAGATATAGAATTAAAGAGATGGGGGGTTAGGTCCTAAATTGGGATAATGAACCGAAAGGCGATTAATTCCTGCGTGAACGTTGGTGCAGGTGAATCGTAAGAGCGATTCCGACACCCCAAGAGGGCAGCGTACTGCTCGTGACAACCGGAGTCCAGGTGCGCAGATAGCACCCCGAAACTCTTATTATACCTAGGTTTTTCTTGATTCAATTGTTTTCTAAATATAAACAAATTCTTTGTGATTATGCCTTACCGGATTAGGGGATTAGAAGTAAGGGACCTTCTGTATATGTTGAATGACTGTAACTACGGTATTGGACTTGTGATATGCTTAGAGGTGATCACTAGATAGTTATGATCAGAAACACAGATAATTTTTGTATATTTCCATCTTTGTATGCATGCTTAACTTAAATCCTTGATTTTGGGAGGATGACGAATGATAAACTTTCGCGAGACATAACTCGCGCTTGTTAGTTAGTTACCCTCGAGGATTGTGTATCCTCGCCTGTTGGTTAGTTACCCTCGAGGACTGAGTGTCCTTGCCTGTTGGTTAGTTACCTTCGAGGATTGAGTATCCTCGCCTGTTGGTTAGTTACCCTTGAGGACTGAGTATCCTCGCCTGTTGGTTAGTTGCCCTCGAGGATTGTTTATCCTCGCCTGTTGGTTAGTTACCTCGAGGATTGCGTATCCTCGCTTGTTGATTAGATGCCTTCGAGGGTTGTGTACCCTCGCCTGTTGGTTCTTAGCAGTCTTTTTCCTGAATGACTTTCACAAATTGATTGTTTATCTGAGAATGGCTTTTTGACTTAATGTTTTAGAAAAGTAGGTTAATTAGCTCAACTGTTAAATTGCAAGCAAATGGATTTAAAAACTGTTGCACTGTATTAAATTCTTGATTATGTTAAAGTTTCTGTTTATATATGAAATTGTTTACTGACTTAGGGTGCTATCTGCCGAAAAATTTTTGGTCCCTGATAGAGAAATAGACGACCTTCTGGAGCCGGCGGAGCACTGACAGGAGAGCCGTGTTGAGCCGCTTGGGTTGGGTGCGAGGCGTGTCCTTTTGTTTAGATTATGATTTTGGCTATTCTTTTTTTTGGAATGTACATATTTAGATTGGTAGCCATTATCATGTATGGGGATTATTTGTGACCACAGCTGAACCTGCCACATTTTTTGTCGTATGTTGTAAATTATTGGACTGGGCTGGTAGGAGCGGAGCTCCCCTATTTATGTATTATCTTGCAGGACCTTGTAGAAATTTCGGGACATCCTATTTACTGGGGAGGTGCTGCCGAAATTTCTACAAGTTTCCTTATTTTGTACTGAAATTCTCATCTTATGTATTAAAGCAAACAGTATTCATGGGAATTGGATCGGTATGATAGTGATTATTCCCCCTAGGCTTAGGCTTGCAGGTCAGGGAAATTTCCTCGTGATATATGCCGGTCCCACTTCGGGGATTTCGGGGTGTGACATAAAGATGGCAACGATGGTATGAGTAAGATAGTATCCACATAATGCTGGTTGATTACTCTAGGGACACCACTCCCACTGTCTAAGTCGCCCTCAAAATAGAATGCTTTGTCAGATTCAATGACCTTAGTAGTGTGAGTGGGACAATAAAATCTGCATCCTCTGAATCCTGAATAATACCTAATGAAGAATTCATTAATAGTCCTAGAATCAAGTTTTTTTGAACTGCGTATTATAGGGTTTCACTTCTGCTCTACAACCCCACACGTGAAAGTGCCTCAGACTAGGCTTCTTATTGGTGAAAATGACAAGCTCATATGGTGTCTTTTTAACTGATTTACTCGAAACTTGATTCAGGATATAGGCTATTGTCTTAAGGGTATCACCCCATAAAAATTCTGGTAACGAAGAGTGACTGATCATGCTTTTAACCATGTCCATCAAGGTGCGATTATGCCTTTCAGTAACTCCATTTTGTTGTGGAGTGCTAGGCATAATATACTGAGCTTCAATTCCTTGCTCCTGTAAGAATAGAGCAAATGGTCTAAGGTTTCTCCCTGTTTCAGTATACCTCCCATAATATTCTCTACCCCTGTCTGATCTTACACATTTGATTACCTTATCAGACTTTAATTCAACAGCAGCATTAAATGCCTTAAAGGCATTTAACAAGTTAGATTTTTTATGCAACAGATCAATGCAGTCGAATTTGGAATAGTCGTCTATAAAGGTTATAAAATATTTGTAATTACCCATAACAGTAGGAGTAATTGGTCAACTAATATTTGTGTGGATCAATTCCAAAATAGTCCTAGATCTATTAGCTCCTTTCTTCCTAGCTCTAGTGGGAAATTTTCCTTTAATGCAGTTAACACATGATTCAAAATCAGAAAAATTTAAGTCATGCAATATTCCTTGTCTAACTATCCTATCTAATTTCTCTTTGGAGATATGACCCAAACGCCAGTGTCATAACATGGAAGAGTTCTTATCAATTCTTCAGTGTTTATGTCCAATGACAGCATTAATTGATCCCACAGGAGTAGAATCTGAACATACATTTGCATTCAAGCAATATAAATCGCTTATTAATCTAGCAGTTCCAATAATGACTGAATTAAAGTAAACATCAATTCTGCCATTTTCTTGCCAAAAAGAATATCCATCTTTGTCTAATACAGAACTTCAAACCAAATTCCTCTTTGAAGAAGGTACATAGACAAAGTTATATAATGTTAAAGTATGTCCAAAATATAAGTTCAAAACTTCAGTTCCTATGCAATCCACTGTAGTTGAACTTCCTTCCACTCCCAAAATGGTCTTTTTCCTCTCATTTGGGCTCCTCCTGTCTATGAGCCCCTTTTTTCTCATGCTTGTACTTCAACTTGAGGCAATTTAAGATCTTGTGGCTAGACTTTTTATAGTAATTACGATCACCCTTAAATATCTTCTTCTTCAGACCCTTATTCTTCTTATTGTTTTTCTTGATCTCAAAGAACTTTTTACCATTAGGCTTGCCCTCAGGTTTCTTTCCTTTAAGCTTCTTATTTCCAGTCTTGCTTGACGAACCATGAGAGATGTAGTTCACTGAATGGCCACGTGAACTCGATTTCTTTAATGACTCCTCCTCTTGAGTCACAATAGATATCATCTGATCAACTATCCATTTAGCTTCTTGCGAGTTGTAAATTGCTCTGAGAACCCCATATTCTGTTAGAAGAGATTGTAGGACTTTGTAGACAAGATAACTCTCACCCAAGTCCACATTTAGAGATTTCAACTTGTTGAAGTAATTCACCAGCTTCTTCATATGCTCGCGTACACTAGACACTTCGTCATAATGAGTGTTATCCAGCAAGGAAAGATAGTACACCTTCTGCGTCTTATCGAACTTCTTGAACTTCTCACTCACAGCCTTAAGGTATTTTACAGCAATATCCTTCTTAGGAATACTCTGTCTAATTGTCTTTTCAATAGTATACTTTATAACTGTTAGACAGATTCTATTGGACTCATACCACTGCTTGTGATAAGCTCTGTCAACAGTACAAGACTCAATAGTGAGATCTGTCGGTTTTGGTTCTCTCATGGCCAAATCCTTATTAAAGATGATCAGGTACATGTTGAGGGACTCATGCCAGTCATCAAAATTTGTCCCATTCAAAGTTTTCACCATAGACAGTTGCTAGAACATGGAAGCTGATGCAACAAAATTAGGAAACATTAATTATATCCCAGAAACATAATTATAAAACAAGGTTTCATTCACAAAATTCAGCTTATGCAACTGTATCATCAAGATGTTCATTATAATCCCACTTAAAATTTTGGATTACAACAAATCAAGAAAGAAAACTCATATGTACCATAGATTTGACCACAAAGAGAAATAACAAAATGCATTCATGACTTCTATATCGATAGGATATAAGAAACAATGAAAACATTAGTTTAAAATTGCTGCTTACCATTCGTAATTATATCTATTTCACAAAATTATATTAACAATGTCACACCGATAGGGTATGTCCATTGTTAATATATATACACTATCTCTAGTGGACTTATCATAATATTCATACTCATATATGATGATGGTAATTAAATTATTCTTAATTAAAGGAAATTAAATTACAAACATGGTATAAATTATTTATAAAAGACATATCACCATGATTGGGCCCACGATAGGCAAGCACATAATCATTAGGTGTATGTGATTCAAAGTTACAACAAATTCCACATACAGTTTATTCTTTTTAAGGCATGTGCTTAAATTAGGAATAAAAATTAACAATTAATAGAAAGAAATTAATTATAATTTATTCACACATAATCAGGGAGAATGAGCTGAGTATGTTGTTTCGTTTTATGTCTAGTCTATACATAATTTTTTTTAGATCAAAATACCTTATCTACATATTATTTTAAGGCCCTAAATCTTCAAAAATTTAAAAAATCCTATTTCCAAGGCTCCAAAAATTCTTAAAAAAATTACCATAATTTAGATCAGGGCGAGTGGAGGTTAACTGTAAATTTTGAAGTTTGTCTGACCAGTAGGTTGTCCATATGTACCAACACGTGTCGGAGATGCACGTGTGCCTCGCCTACGCGCTCCTTCTTCAAACCTACTGGACTCAAGACACGACTCGTCAATTTTTTGCTCCTTAGGCTTCGAAGCCGGGGTCATTTTGATCCTCTTTTCATGATCACCAAAACCCTTATAGCAGTTTTGCGTCAATCTCTTCCAGTTAAGAGATATCTGAGTTCGAAGTTTGAATTTTTTTTTTTTCGATATATCAATTTGAAAATGGGGTTACCAGCGACACCATTTTTGTTCTCTACAGCGGTGACACGAAGCAACAACCGATGATTATATCGGTTCGAAGCCCCAGCAACTCATGGTGGCATCAACAAGAAAAAAAAAAATTGTGTTGGAAATTGATGAAGACGTGTCGGCAATGGAGTACGACGATAACGATGATGTTACGAGAAAAAAAATTATAATAATAATACATGAAATTAAAATTTCATAAGCCATAAAAAAATTTTGGCTAACGAAATTCAGAAAATGAAATTAAAAAAAATTTCATAATCCATAAAATCGTGGCTCTGATACCATTTGAAAGCAAAATTGGATCATGTAATTATTCAGTCATAGAATATAATATATGAACAGAAAATATTGGAGAATAGTTGTCAAAATCTGACCTGATGAAGACGACATAATTATGGTGTGTGTTGGTTGAGTCAGAATGTTTCAACCCCCTATTCCCAAGAGTGTCTCTGAGTGTTTGACGGTCAGAGAGAATGATTGTAATTTTGTGTGGATAAAATTAAGGTTTTAATGTGCTATTTATAGAGTTTTATTTTAATAAAATAATTAATTAATATTATTAAAATAAAATCCTTCAGAATCTTTAAAAAGATTTCTTATTTAATTAATTAAAAAAATAAGCTCATTAAATCTCTCTGGGTAACAATCTCAAATTAGTAATCTGACGGGATGATTATTAATGCTCGTGGGCTGTGAGTTTAGTTTCTACCTAGTAGGCTTATGGATAATCGAACTCATCAACGGTTATCCATAAATTAAAATAAAACTCAATCCATTCATAGTTTACAAATTATAACATTAATTATCTAATCAGTAATAACAAAATATTAATCTAATAGAATAATTAATACTAATTTATAAAATATTAAAATTATTCTAACAATCCTGCTAGCTCTACAGTTACCATGCAATACATGTCACAAGCCTACGTTGATTCAGCAAATCCAACTCTCATATTCCCATAATCAAACACTGTATGATAGCGGTCCATGACAATATCCCCAAGAATCCTCCATTTTGGAAGTAAAATCACTGAATTTAAGGCATGATCTAATATCTTAGGAGAAAAGATAGAATCCATAAGCGCTTTTGTCTTTTCAAAATGGTTGAAAAATATCTTCGATTTAATGAGAATGTTCTGAAAAACTCAAGTCTGTGAGACCAAAGCAAAAGAGAATGTCAAAAAGAAGCAAAAAGCTATAGAGGCCCCCGAGGAGGAGCTATGTCTAAAGCAGTAAATCCACTAATGCATTGTGCTGCCTCTCCCTTTCCCACTTTGAGGACATACTGATTCATGAAAACAACGTCTCATAGAAATGTTGCACAAGATAGCAAGTTCAGAAACAGACCAGGTAAGACTTGTATGTCAGAAAATTCTATTTTAGCCATAATGTACTAGTGCTTGATTAATTGGCAATAATATTAATCGTTGATGATGACCTACAAATTCATCTAAAAGTTGATAATAATGCCAACTAAGCAGGGTAAGATGCATCTTCGGTATAGAATTTCCCCCTCGAGATATTATGCTAAAAGCCTAGTTGATCCTAAAACTGACTCATATCATCAGTCATAGAAGAAACTATGCTGTGCCTTTTGGATGTCACTATACCTGGTCTGGTTAGAGGTCAAACACTTTGCCGCCAATGGTGAATGAGATGTTGGCCATGGAAGATAAGCTTCCACATTCAACTGTTGATTCTCCATTTGGACTGGGAAGCCTGTCCCAGAGCTGCATATATATGAGATTGAGGTTTTGAGCTTTGCTGAAGGACATACAATTTCTGGGAAACAATTAAAGCAAAGGATGCTTTAGTTAACCTCATTGACGTAATCTAGGATCTGGTCTGCTGTCTCATTAGTTTCAGCCTATTTTAAATCCATGCCACTGCCGTCTCACAGAAATTGCATCCAGCATCATCAGGACTTCAAGATACCATCTATGTATTCTTCTCTACTACGCTCTTTATGTCCATACGGCACAAAGATGATCATAATGATTCAAAGCTAAAGAGGTAGAACCAGAAACATTCTCACAAGGTTAAGCTTTTTAGTGAAGGATCATATATAAATTTTTATTATATCTCTAATACATTATCTCACAAGAAAGCCCTATGAATAAGTGTGGGCAAAACATAGGCTAACCTGCCTTCTGTTCAAATTACATTTTTCATAAAAAAGAAATTGGGTAGCAAGGATCATATTACTTCTTGATCACTTAGCGATACTATATCAAC
This sequence comes from Delonix regia, assembly GCA_037074485.1. NCBI lineage: Eukaryota > Viridiplantae > Streptophyta > Magnoliopsida > Fabales > Fabaceae > Delonix > Delonix regia. The sequence goes on from CM073455.1 coordinate 8,485,927, forward strand.
GATAACCTCAAACTCGAAAGCTTAAAACTTTAGTGCAGGCTTTATTATAGTCTCTAATAAGTAACAAGTTAATAATCCATATACAGTCATTTTTCATCAGAACATGGTAGGTTAATACTGACCTTACACCCCAAGTCCCATCAAAAGTACAGAAACCAATTTGAGAGCAAATTTGCTGTGGTAGAGTCTATAAAGGAAGGAAACATAAGTATATAGTTGGTAAGATTTACTCACCGAAAATCTGAAAACAAAGCTTAGATACTGGACAAGAAATTCAAGCAGATCATGCTACCTCCTTTATCAGCATATCCAGTATGGTTTTTCCATACTAGGTAACCAATGCCTTGCATTCTTGGCTCACCACTCCAGCTGCTCCAATTCCATGATTAATCTGAGCAATTACAGTCTAGAAATGCAAAATATGAAATTTATGAGTATGCAGAAAGTGATGCAATGACCAAAAACTTCCATGGGACCACTATTTATTCCTGAAAATTGATTAGAATATGTACACTGTAAGAAACAAATGAGCTTCTATAGGAACTTCAAACAAGATAAACCTAGTTGCATACACTAGAATGGCTTTCGAACCAATCTGATGTATTTGGTTTTGTTCTGTTCAACATAATGAAAGGCATTCATTTTCATACCGTTGGGCCAGCTAGTAAAGAGGTTCCAGAATCAGCAATTGCTGAGCAACCAGCATCACATAGTGTTGAAAAGAATGAAGCATGCATGATGCATCTAAATGATTTATCAATGACTTAGGCCTGACCAGTAAAAATTTAGTAGTCTCCATCCTCAAGAATGCAAGAGATTCTTAAGTATATTTATCTATAAAGATAGAGAGACCAACCAATTATTAATGGACATATAAACTCGTTGGCTGACATATTTCATAGTTATTCAAAATTGGCTTGTTTTACCGATGTTTGATAGACCGGTTTACATAAGAATTTTTCCTAGAATATAAGATTTCATGGTCATAAATACCAGTTGTTTCACCACCAATTAGGACATATCCCATTTCAAACTGCATTTAAAGGAGAAAATGTTAGAGAAAAAAAAAAGAGATGAAATGTGTAACATATAAATTTTTGAAGAAGATGGTAGGAGTTTTATTAGGGAGAACCTGCCAATAGCCTTTTTGGGTGAGCGGAATATACATATGCTCACCCTTGTGATGATCTGAATCAACTCTCCCGAACACAATCTCACCTCCTTCTTCCCCATCAATATTGCATTGCAACCAGAATGAAAACACTGGTTCTTTCAAAGATGTTGATCAAGCATATTATACCTATGATTATCAATTATCACAAAGAAAGCAAAGTTTCAATTTAGACAGAAACAAAGAAGCACTAATAAACAATGTTCTAGTCATCTTATTAAAGGATGTTAAAATTGAGGCGTTGAATAAGGATGTGGGAAGAAGTTTCATCAGATAGAATTCAAACTTAATGATCCTCATCACGTTACTAGCAAACAAAAAAATTTGCAAACCAAGCTAATAACGAATAGACATGTAAGTCTACAGGAGGGGTTTTGAAAAGCGTCTGACATATTGCTTACATTGGCTTAGTGGATATATTTTTTGTCGACTAAGTCTGCCTAAATATTTCTCTGTCCGCCAACATACCGTGTAGGAACAGCATTCCCAACAGTCTGTTGAAATCCAGGGCCAAGAATGCTATCAAACTTAGCAGCCAAGAACACGTTCACCAAAATTTTACCTGCTTTTTAACAACCAAATCACCAAGAGTGACGTGATCCTGGTAACCTGAAACAGCTCTTGTTCCATAATGGATCTCAGCAGATGTCTCTGCACCAAAAATCAAAAGAAGACAGATTTCAAGATATTGTCATCCATATAGGTGAAGTAAACGGATCGATGAACTCATCTAAGAACTTGCTGAAGCCTTTTCTTTTTCTGGTGAAAAATATTTTGGGACTTTGTTTGAGCTAAGTCCCTACTCCCTAACCCAAGCGATTTTAAGGGTAAACTCCCCATACCTAGGTGCAATTAAGATTTCATTTCTAGAATACTCCTTGCAGAAATAAAGCATAGGATGCTAAGAAGAGAACTATCTTCTTTTACAAACTGAGCTAACCCTTTTGGATTAGAAATCAGCTTGTTTCCAGTAAAATTATAAGTTTAAGCAAATTTATTTTGCAAAATTGATACTTAAAAGTAGAATAGTATGAAGTAAAGACTACAGAAATGAACAGATAATAATAACTTTTATCAAGTTCATTGTCTAACATTTCTTTTCATTTCTTAGTGAACTTGATAGTAAGAGGTTTCAGTTTACATATATCTTCATTCGCGCTTATACACACACCAAACTATTGATATCCAGAAGAGAAATTTCAATTTTTGTTTAGGTAGAAATAAACCACAATGATAAAGGGGAAGTATGGATGAAGCACAAGGTGTTCATTGATTTTGCAATTCTAGAGAAACCAGCAATAAGGGCTGTATCATATTTCGAGTAAGTGCTGGATTGGCTTGACTTGTATTTTGAGTGCAAATAGCAAGCAACCTGCACTTAGACATAGAATCAAATGCCTTTCTTTTTTCTATCCAATGGAAACAAACACACTTTGCAAGAAATTTCATACAGAAAATATAATAAATGAAAAAAAATAGAAAAGTTTCATGCATAAAATATTAAATGGAGGCAATATAATTCGAACAATGGGTGCATCGAGTTCAGCATGGTGTTGCCGAATGAAATCATCCCAAGGAGGAATAAGGGTAAACAAGATTAAAGAAAATTAAAAAGGTAAATTCAAGCATAAAACAAATATAGTCACGCGAGCTCACAAATATGGTGGTATAACTTTTGAAGTAATACCTCTATAGAAAAATCAAGGGCCTATTGTTCAAAAGGCCTTTTTCTTTAAAAGTTTTTGGCCTATACTAGTTCCACCTCCTGGCCACTGCTTACACAAATGTCCCTACCAGAGATTATAGAACAAAAAAAGACAGGGTAAATCACTTGGTGAAAAATTTGGAATGTGTAATATTTCATAAGTTAAACAAAGCACTAAAATTTTGAATCCAAATTCTCTGTAATTGGCACCTGTCAAATACATAAATAGTAAAAATCTAGTAGTTGAGATTTATTTTCAAAAATTGCGCGTGGTTAAAGTGTGCGCTTATGATTCCATATAAGCTGCTTTACTGTAGAGGATTTAAATCACAAAATTGTCGTTCCCTCATTTTCAGTTTTCTCCACGACACTATTTCAGTGTAACAGAACTAGAGATCGTTTTGTTTTATCTAGAGTAACTATTAGAATCATAGAGCAACCAAGCATGATAACTGAAACTTTCTATAGAATTCGTAGATATGGAAGAGAAAAAAGCCTACGTGACTGACCCACCTCGCTTAAGCTTTCTCTCATTCATGGAGGAGTCTACTTTTCTTGATTGGCATTCTAAGAAGCACGGATATTTTTAAACAAGAGACGTATTCGTATTGGATACATATCTAATATGATACTCGTTGCAATACACTTGTATAAGTATTAAAGATTTTTTTCATAAGATATGTTTTAAAAAGCACCAAAATAAAATCAAATTGGTTCTTTGATCATTTTTTATTAGTTATAATATTGTTTTATCATTTTATCTTTCATTTTAACATTTTTTTTTATCATATTTCTTTATTACTAATTTTATTTGCTAATATATATATATATATATATATATAAATAAACTTATACTTGTATCTTAAATTTTTTAAAATTGACCTATATCACGTATTATATTGTATTGTGTCCGATACTCAAACCTGTATCGGTGTTTTTTAGCTGGCATATCTCCCTTGCATAGGGCAATTGACAATCGTCAAAAGATAATTGAATTTCTCATCGCTGCTTTAAAATCTCCACCATTCAACCATCCAAGATTCAGAACAGCTATTTATTATGATCTAAGTTTCAACTGTTGTAAGCTGAAAATTAACCATCTACTCATAAGAAAATGGAAGGAAAATAGCCATTAGCTATTCAGAACGTCTTCAAAGGTCCACCGGTTAGATTGAGTTTAAGTTCAAAACCAATAGCAAGAATTCAAATTATAAACGTTGCTTCTTCATTTCACTATATATACTTGTCACTGTATAAGCTAAACACCTTCTTCAACTACAGGGGCGAAGCTGCATGAGAATGCATTGCCTCAACGATTCTTCTCAGTTCGGAGATCTGAGTTGGTAATCCATTTTATTTCTCTTCGACTTTGTATCTGAATTATCCACGACGATTCCTCCTCTTATTCAATTTTAGGGTTATTGGATTCAGGAACGCAGATTGATTAACGTTATCTTGTTTTCAGTGTTTCTAAATGGTTCAACGGTGGTAATTTAGTGCAGCGACACAACAACAGAGGCAGATCAGAGCATAAGAGAAATTCAATTTTCCAATGGAGGTTTCTTGGTGTTTAATTTAATGAAGTATTTTCAGCGACAGAAAAAAAGGGGTTTTTGTTTATTTCTTCCTCTTGTAGTTCTGTCATTACGAGAGAGAGAGATCAATGAACATTAATGCTAGATATTTAAAACTTTATTTTATCATAAGATGTGATTTTCTTTGATATTTAATGTCAAATTTTATAAAAATTAATACTTATAAATCTGTAGTTTGTTATATTTAAATTATATATGATACGTTGATTTTTACATTAATGAATAAGGCGTAAAACAAAATTGAAATTAATGTCAAATTTTGTGAGAATAATTTTTCTGATAGATATGTTAATTTTACGGTAAATTTTATTTAAAAAAATTCATTTTTATAAGAAATTGTTAAATGATATAAAATTAATTATTGTTAATATCCGTGTTATCAATTGATATTTTCTTATCATTGCCCGTTGTTACACATTCCAAAGCGCTGACAGAAAATCTTTTGACCAAATTTACATGATAGATGATAAATCTAGATAACATTTATTGACTCAAATTTTTGCAATCATTTATACAACCTACAACTTGTCTTTCAGGTCGATGGGAGGATAAATAGTAATAGTATTTACCATTTCCTTCTAAACGATGCGCTCACGTGATTTTATACATTTAATGCATGAAATGCCGTTAAAAGTCAATATAATTTTAAAGAGGAGCAGGAGGATGATACGCAGTTATTGCAGATATAATAAAGTGTCAAAATCATCGTATGTGATGATTTTAAATTATTTTTTGTTATGTATAATTATTTTTATATTTTATTATACCTGCAGTAATTATAGGAGTCCTGAACGAGAAACATTTTTTTAACAATAAGCCCTTAAATTCTATACCAGTATTACTTTAAAACTTATACAACTGTATTTGTGTGCTCATGGTATTGTACCTGAGTTGTGCTTGAATTTATATATATATTTTTTCTTTAATCATGTTTTCCCTTATTTCTCCTTAAGATGATTCTTTTTTGCAATATCCATGCTGAACTTGATGACCCATTCATTTTTGTACGTTTCCTCCATCCATTTATTTTTAAAACTAGGTTTGAGATTTGATGCGTTAATTTTGGGATAGTTATTTGAAGTTTTCATGTAATTAAAGTTGGATTCCAAGTACGAACATTAATTTATCTAAGATATGTGAATTGTATTTTAAAATAATTAATTTCACATTAGTTAGTTGTAACTTATATATTATTTCTTAAATTTCACATTACTTTCTTAACCTTTATAAATATTACCCACTATATGGGTTATAATATATCATATACTTCTACAAGTCGTATCTTGTAAGTGTCTATTTTATCTTAAAGAAAATTTGTATATGGCAAAATATTTTTTGAAGATACATTTATTAATTTGGTCCCTATTTCATTTCATTTTAGTCTTTACTTCCTACAATATCAAGGAACATGCTAAATCCCTTCAAGAGTTGAACTATGCTTCACACAACTTCACTTTCCCTCCAGATTTGGTAACGTCCCCAATCTTTCACTCAATCTTAGATCTATGATTCTTCTCTCTGAGTTAGGGTTTCAATCTCATGCTCTTTCTGTGAATCCCTTGTTACTGTCACTGATTAGACACTTCTTCTAACTAGTTGTTTGAATTTTCATGGAAAATTTGTTGTTTCTAAATGCCTTTTCATTCCGTTTTCTGGATCTGGAACCGCCTATGATGTAGATTTATGGGAAAAAGTTCCCCTGTTTTGAATTTTGTGCCGTTGTAGTGGCACCGCAACATACTTTTCCGGTGCGCTTCACTTTATCTGCGATTATTGCATGCCAAGTATGTCGGACTTATTTGTATGAATATCCTTTTGATTTGTCCAGCCTAAACACTTTGTGCCGAATGGGTCATTGTGACTTTGAAATGATTGTTTGTCATACTTCTAAAAATAAAGAGTCATTTTTATTTGACGGTGGTGTATTTATATTTTTACTATTTTAAAGAATGTAAATTTATCGTTGTATAATAGATGTGTTGTACTATAATAAATTAATGCAAAATAATAACTTGACAAGTATAAATTAAAAAAGAAAATTTTGTGTGTGTAAAGGACATATGGCAAACGAGCCGCTGATCTGGGTTTCTATTATGAGAGATTCTTGTGTTTACTCTATTAAAAATGTCTTTAGAAGTTGTAAAGTAAAAATGAGTACGAGCATCCGTTCTTGAACCTTTTCCCTTGATGGTTCTTAATGGCATTATGGATTTAAGAGGTAACTTGATGGAGCTGGAATTGCTCAAATAATATTTGAACATTGTGGATGTCTGTAAATTGATTCCATATGAATATAATTTACTTAGAAATGTAATTGACACCCTGTACTTCTAAAGTTGAGATTCTGCAGCTTGAATCTGGTTAAGGGCTTGGTAGTTGTTTTTCAAAGTCTCTTGGCAATAATTTTCTTGCTTCCAGAGAACGATAATACTGCTCACACGCCTAAAATTTGCATAAATAGCTCATCGATTGATCTGTTACATAATGCTAACTTGAAAAATTTCCAATGGCATGGAAAAGATTTGTGTGTTAGATTGGTCTTTTTGTTTTCTAATCATGGTTTTTGCTGAGTGAATACATTGCTAGAGCTGTTAAAGTGGGCCACCTAACTCACTCGAGTTGGTGTATTAAATGAGCCAGTCTGTTTAACCACCTGGTAAGTTAGGTGGGCTGACTTGTTTAACCCACCAAAAATTAAAATTTTTTTTTTAAATTTTCAATGTCTTATCACTTTAACATACTTAGAAAATTAAAAAAATGTATACAAAATTATGAAATTTCAAATATAGCAAATAGCAAATCACAAATACATAATCATTCTAAAGTTCCATTGTTACTAAGGAGCATCAATAAAATTGGAATATTGAATTGTAGCTAGATTTGAAACTTGATCACCATTGCCACTATCAATCTCTTCACCTTCACAATGAGCATATACATCAACTAAAATAAGAAATAATTAAATTTCTGTTAAACACACATATATTACTATACAAATCATAACATAAGAAAGTCATAAATTGTAAATTAATACCGTTGAAACCATGTAGTCAATTGCGTGTACAAATAAGAGCTTGGACATTTTCTGGAAGAAGACTACACCTATACTTGTTCAAGATCTGTGAGCCAATGCGAAAGACAGATTCACTAGCAACAGTAGTGATTGGAATGCTAAGTATGTCACATGCCATTTTTGATAGGGTAGGGAATCGATATTGATTCTCCTTCCAATATTCCAAGACATCTAATTTTTTAGCATATTTAAGGTCAAGCTTTGCCTCATCTAGATAATGATCCAATTTAGATTTTCCCGTAGAAGAAGTGGTTTCACTAACAAAATCAATATACTCTTATATTCCATGTACATATAAGAAATAATGAGTTATTATGAAGATATCAAATAATAGACAAAACAAAGTCAAACTATTAATGGAATAGAAGAAACTTATATCAAGAATATCAAAATCACCAGTAGTATCTGCATCCTTTCCAATAGTAAGAACATGTTGGCTAAAGTTAGTCGATACAATTGAACCACTTGTTTCACCCATTAACATTGATGATGTTGCATTCTTTTCATATTAGGCATAAAGCCGATATAGCTTGGTGTTAATATTGTCAAGCTTATTTTGACAAGTCATAGGATCAAGCCTATTATAAGAAAAATGTAACACCTCAAACTTCATGCGAGGATTAAGAACAACAGTCGTAGCAAGGATAACACTATAATCACCCCAATACTTGTCAAACTTTATTTTCATCTTCATTGCCATTTCTTTGATCACTATGTCAGTCTTATTCAATTTTTTCATCAACAAACATTCAATTTTCCACACTTGTAAGAAATATGTGTTTGCTGTGGGGTAACTTGAACCAGAAAACAAATTAGTTATGGTCTTGAATGGACGAAGGAACTCACACATCTGTTCTCCTTTTGTCCACTCTTCATTTGAAGGACATGTCTTGAAATTCCTATTAGTCATTGATAGTCTACAAAAGGCACGACAATACCTAATTGCACTTTCAAGCATTGTGAAGGTGGAATTCCATCTAGTGGGAATATCTAACCGTAAACCCACTGTACTGTCAATGTTACCAATTGCTTTCACACACTCCTTGAAAGCAATCATCCTCGCCTATGATGCTTTAACATATTTAATGTTTTCCCTAATCATGTGTTAAGCTCCACTAGCCACTTTTAAGCCCTCTTGAACTATGATGTTCAAGATATGGGCACAACATCTCACATGAAAAAATTCACCGTCACACAACAAACCATTTTACAAATGCAAAAGATCTTTCAATATCTCTTGCATATTGTCATTTGCAGAAGCATTATCCAAAGTGATTGAAAATACTTTCATTTCTATTGCCCATTCTTTCAAACATTCAAATACTTTGTTGACTAACTCAATACCAGTGTGTGGAGGTTCCATTTTACAAAAGGAGAGAATTATACTGTTAAGCTTCCAATGTTCATCAACAAAATGTGCAATCAAACAAATACATCCTTCATACGTACAAGCAGTCCAACAATCAGAAGTTAAACATATTCTACTAGGACTTCTTAACATAGCTTCCTTCAATTTATCCTTTTGTTGAATATAATATTTCCATACGTCTGACACTGCAGTATTCTTACTAATGTGCTTCACATCTGGATTTAAAATCTTGTTAAATTCCCTAATCCACCTATATTCAACAAAAGCATATAGAAGATCATGCTCAATAATAGCCATGGCCAAAACTTCCCTTGCACGTTTATGATTAATTTGTCGAGCCCTTAATTTTCCTGATTGATCTAACATCATGGTGCTAACATTATGATACTTAGAAAGCAGTGGACACTTAGGAATATGATGAAGAAGACTTGAAGTACCAATCTTAGAGCCTCCTCACACATATGTCTGTCCACATTCATTACATTTTGCTTTCTCTTTACCATAAATTATACCTATCTTAGTAAAAGATTTCCAAACATCAGAAGTACAAGTTCTAGCCTTTTTACATAGAGGTTCTTTTCCTTTGTCCAAACTATCATCATGCTTAGAACTTGAAGGAATTAATTCATTTACAGCCTCAAGATCATCACTGTCACTCATATTAACACTTTGATTATTAACTGATTCCATGATATACCTATACAAACAATACAATTAATTTTATTAAACAATATGTCTTACTAAATTTCATATCAACAAATAAAATAGAATTCAACATTCATTCATTCATTCAGATATTATTTTTTTTTTACTAACATTCAACATTAATTAATTAACAAAGTATTCAAACAGAAACTGCTGGATGCCAAATAAATTGCCAATCATCATGCCATTGCCACCTAGATCAGAGACATGGGAGGAGAGATGATGGTGGAGGAAGGAAAGCAACACTCACAGTAGGAGGCCGGTGAGTGCTGACTGTTGAGCAGAGCTTCGACTAGCGAGCAAACAGGGATCGTCGGACCGGGGAGGCAACAGGGACCGTCGAACTTTGGAACAAACGAACAGTGAAGACTTTGGAGCTTCCACGAACGAACAGGGACTGATGGAGTAGGTAGTGGAGAAGACCGACAATAGAGACCGGCGAACGACAACAGAGATCGATAAACAATAACGGAGACCGGCGAGCTTCCACAACAGCAAATGCAAAGGAGTGACTAACGATTCCGAGTGACGATGCAACTATGAAGCAGACGACGAGTAGACAGCAGTGGATGGGAGCATGGGAGGAGGAGAGTTGTGACAATAATACTCAGAGTCTTTAATCTTAGATGTGTATTGTGGAATGGCCGAATGGATTGGGAATTAGGGATTCGTTCACAGTTTCAAAGTTTGAGTTTCAGTGTTTAACTCTGGCAGCATGATTGACTGCTCTCACCGTTAAAGCTGGACCTGGACGACTATTGAACTAGACTCCCCATTTTTTTTTTTTAATTTGTAAAAGAGTGCAAATGGGCTAAAGCCTCAGAAACAAGCAGATATATAATATAAAACAAAAAACAAAAAATGAGTGGCCTTTTTAACCCATAGGCTAGCCCGTTTAGCCTGCGGGTTAAACGGGTCAGGCTAGTAGTATCATACTAAATGGGTTTATAAGCAATCCTATCAGTTTAACCCACCTCTTGGTGGGTTAAACCGGGTCGAGCCCGTTTTGATAGCTCTACCTCAGAGACAAAGAGACATAAAAAAATAAAAAACAAGTGGCCCATTTAACCCACAGGCTGACCCGTTTGGCCTGCGGGTTAAACGGGTCGAGCTAGTACTATCATACTAAACGGGTTTATAAGCAATCCTATCAGCTCAACTTACCTCTTGGTGGGTTACCAGGTCGAACCCGTTTTGACAGCTCTATACTTTGCTCTTTGTAAATGCTTCTGATGAGTTATTTTCTTGCGACAATGATGACCTATTTTAAAGGATTTAACATTATTTTTAAATTAAAGGATGATTTTAGTTCATTCATTCATCAATTATAAATTCTTAAATTTAAAATTTGCATACATACGTAGCCACGGAGAGAGGGGGGAGCCAGCATATGCTATGGACCACCCAACTTTCATCTAATGTATGTATATATATATATATATATATATATATATATATATATATATTATGTGGTGTGTAAATTAAATTTTAGTTCCATATACATATATATTATAATGTGTAATTTAGATTTTGACCTCATATATATGAATGATAATTTTTATTTAATCCCTCACATTACTTAAAAATATTAAACGGCAACTTTCAAATAAAAAAATTTAACCTTTTTTATTTTTGCTATTCTTTGTTCTTTACTCATCTGAATTTTTTTTCAAGTGTTTATTTAATTTTAAATAGTTAGTCATAACTTTATGCTTTTCACATATTTTAAACATCTAACTTTCAATTTTACTTATTCACATACATATGCACAATTTAGGTAGTTTTAACACTCACTATTAGTATTCACACTTTACACCTTTACATCATATTATTTAAGTTTATTTATTATTCATACATTCTCTTTATTCTATGCAAAAATATTGTCAGTATGTACTATGTTAATAAATTTCTCTATTATATTACATAATTTATTTAACCTTTTAATTTAAAGATTAGTTGTTAAGTCTATATGTATATATATATATATATATATATATATATATATAATAGTTTTTTCCTATTACTTGTACTTCATATTTTATTATTAAATAATGTTTTATCTACAATAATAAATTTTTTTAAAAAAGAGCGTGTTTGATTTAATTATTTTATATTTTTATTTTTACTGAATTTTAAATATTGTAGTTAAAAAAATGAGTATACTTACACAATATTGTTTGTTTTTTTAATAATATTAATTCTAAATATATTTATATAATATATATTATTTAATTAATTATTAATTTTTTTGATATAATACGGTAGTGTTTAGTTAATTTTGGCCCCGTAAGGATAAATTGCTACCACTGTACAGCCACATGGAGGGCAGAGACGAAACTAGAAACCACAACCAAACCAGAAAGCAACCAGAACCGCTTAGAGGAAAAAAAAGTGACAAGAACCAAAACCATTTGCAAAAGCGATCATATAAAACATTATTATTGTAGCTTCTTTTGATTCTATGGAACATGAGAGCCCTTAATGCATTCCAACTCATCAAAATAATAGGTTGAGAGGCCATAAACCAGCCCAAACCGAAGAAGAAGTCTGACAGTGTAAAAATAGTGCAAAAACATGGATAAGAGGTAGGATAGGCAGCTAGTGGTCTACTTTTCTTACAAGCTACCAATGAAGTGCTTCGTAAGTAATGAAGCTCAGGGCATTGTCTTAGACCTGAAAACTCCATAAAACCACAGGTAAAAATTGGAAGAAAACACTGCAAATTGAAATCCCTGCTCCGATGCCGAAAAACAGAGCCTAGTGGGAACTATGTAGGTTGGGTGGCCAACTTGGAGTTTTTATGAATAAAATCACTGTCAAGCTACCATAGGATATCTTCTAAACTTAAGGTAGCTCAGCAAAGCTCAAAATCAAACCAGTAACATAGAACCAAGCTGACCAATGAGCAATTCACTTGCTGAAATATTTTGACAAAAATTTAGGATAATGGACAGCATAAAATGGGCGGCCAACTTGGAGCTTTTGGTAAGCAAAAACCACATGTCAAGCTACTATAGGGAGTCTCGAAGGTTAAGGAATGTATAGGGAATAAAATAGACCAGAAAATCCTGCTAAAAACAAAGCAAATTGAAGGAAAACAAAGAGGACAGCCAGGACACAGAAAAAAAGAGTTGAAAAGTTAAGCTAGTTGCAACTGCATTTCAGAGGTAATTATGAGTAGTTTGGGCGGTGGTTTTCCTTCATGTTGGAGCAGCTTCAAAGGGAAAGAAGTCCTTTATAAAAGGGAGCCATGGGTTGAGGAGAAGAGTGCACAAAACATTGAGAAAAACTAGAAGTTTCTGTTTCGGGGTAGCACAAAAACGTGAGAAGGGATTTTTAGTGAGTTCTCTAGAGTTTTAAGGGCTGTGAGTGACACAAAAACATTTGGGATGACTTATTTGCTCCGTAGGGAAGCAAACAAGGGAGAAAAGACGGACAAACAACAAAGGAAAGAGGCTGGACAAAAGTACAAACCGAAACTATTTAGAAAACATATCAGTTTTGGGTTTGACAGTTCCAGCCGATCTTCCATAAGTTCTTGCGCATGTTATGGCCCGTGAGGAACACAAAAATACTTGAGTGAGATGTATGTGTGAGTGTTAAATCATGTACAGAAGAAAAGAAAGCAAATAGTGGTGAAACGAAACTTTGTTTTGAGACGTTAAAAACTGATTTTCAAGAAAAGGGAAAAACCAGCAAGTTGCTGCAGAATTGAAGGCTCTGAGTTGTGTGGAACAGTACCCAGAAGCTCGAGCTTTTATGCAGGGACGTGCTAGGCAGAGAAAGGAAGACACTAACTAAGAAATAGGACTCATACTCTCACCAAATTCAACTCTGAAAAATGAGCACGAAACTAGTTCTACAAACCGTGAACTAAGTATGTTTTCCTTGGACCCTTTTCTCTGAAATCTAAAGGGTGTTAGCAGAAAATAAAAGGGATGAAAAACAAGCTTAACTAAAATAAACTTATATATGGAGATTAGAGCTATAAATTTAGAATCCAAGCATTAATGGTAGGAAAATCCTCTTGGTATTTATGAAATATATGACCAAATTATAGCTAAAGATGTATTCGCTTTTAAGAGACAAGCCAAAAGGGCACTTTCAAGGAAGTAATATAATCTTTTCTTTAGAAAGGGGCATTTCTTTTGAATATATTGACCCTTATGATAATTTGGATCATTTATAGTTTGAACTTTTAAATATAGTATGAGCATGAAAGATATAACTATTTCCTAAATTTTGAGATTTAGTTTCTCATTTAATTGTTTATTCTGTAGTTAGCCATCATTTTGTTATTCAACTTAATTAATTGCTCAATTAAATATGAATGATGACGAAACAAATATAAACGCTAAGCAGCTTTGCAAAACAAAATCATACTATAATTTTATAATTGTAGGTCATTATTTAAGATTTTAATGAAGATGTTAATTTTGGGAAAAAATGGATACAAAATATGCTTATTTCAGGAATAAAGTTGGAAAAATACATTTTTAAGACTTTATTTACTATGAATTTTTTTTATAGATAGGCACCTGGTGTTTTGAAAGCATATATATAGGTATAAGGTTAAAGGTATTTCTGACAGGTAGCTTTCAACGTTTCCCTCGCACATCTTACATTACTTTGAAATGTTTTATTCATTGATAACTATGTATATGTGATGTGTTTTTAAATGTTTGGTATATATATGCTAGTGGGGAGACACCTATTAGGTTTGGTGTCATAAGATTTTTCTATGATTGGTCTTCACCTTATGAGGTAGCTTAAAACTCTAAGCTGGCATGGGATGGTAAAGGGTTAAGGTTTTTGAATAGGGCCTATCAAGTTTGGCCCAAAGAGGGATATAAGGTTTTCCTGACATGTCATCATCTGTATAGCTTTCCTTATGTGATTTATATGTTATTTGTGCATATTTGATGGGTAAGGGTTGCAAATAGAATGTTTTTATTGAACTACTTACTACTAGGATTGCAAAATCTCATGTTTATATATATATATATATATATCTATCTATCTATTTCATGGTAACCAAAAACATAATCAGGAAGCAGGATCTAGGAATTAGCATATTAAGGAGTTGCTATTTACATAAAGACCTAAATTTATATTATGGAAATTCATATCTATATAACATTTAGAAATCTTAATCATTTGTGTATTGCGTAACATCATGTAGACATAACCATTAATTGATAATGATATGGACATATATGAGACTAAATGGTTATGTTTTATTTTTCTACATATTAAACCCTAATTAAAAGATTAAGGGATAGTTAAAGTTGGAAAAAAAATATTAATCAAGAGAAATTTTAAAGTTCAATTATTCATAGATTTCCATAATTATATACGTTTCCATTAAGATTTACAAAAAAACCTATGTATAGTATGGAGGGATGTTACATGTTCTCTTGAATTGAGGACTATCATATGAAATTCTAATGTTGATAGTTAGTTGATCACTATTTTGAATTCTAATTTTAATTAGATTGGACAATCTTGGGAATATTTCATTTTAATTAGAATTATTATACATGCGTTAACAAGATAGTTTAAGTATAGCTAGTGTGACGAAATTTTAAAGGTAGAAATAATATAAGTTTTGGTCTAGATTTTGTGTTGATAATTTTACAATCGCTAGCTTTATCCAAATGTGATTTTTTCCGCGTGAGAAAACCACTGTTATGAAAAAAAATTTGGTGAACTAGATAAGACTATTTTGTCAATATTGTTTAAGCACATAAAAAGAGGATAGATATGATGTAGATTTATTCGTTAATCTACATGATTAGATGTCATGAATGATTAATGTTTAGAGAAATGGATAAACTAGGAAGTATGTATGATATTGAAAATTTAAAAATTAGATATTATTTTAAATTAAAAAATAAAAGATATAGTAGAGATTTATACATGAAGTTATCTTGATTATAAGCCTAAGCAATATAACCTTATTTTAGGAAAAGAGGTGAAATTGTTTTATTTATGAGATATAATGTCATCTTACCTCTCAATGTAGAAAGAGAGCAAGTAATGACAATCCTCTAAATGAAACACAAATTTAGTTCAAAGAGATGATAACATTGATGTGGTCATTCAAGCTTTCATAATGGATAGTGGGAAAGAATAAATGGTAGACTTTGGGGCTTCTAGACATATTTATGCAAACAAATATAATTTTACCTCTTACATTTCACTAGGGGATGGAGAAAAACACGTTTACCTTGTTAATTCCAAAACTACTAATGTTCTTGGAAAATGTAAGATTCTCTTTAAGCTCATTGACATTGCATGTGCCTGACATAAGAGAAAATATAATTTTTGTGGCTATGTTGGGAATGGCTGGGCTTAAAGTGTCATTTGAATATGATAAGATTGTAATGAAAAAATAATATTTTATAGGCAAAGACTATTGTAATCAAGAATTTTTTGTATTTAATATTTCTTGCATCTAAATTTGATATGATTGATGAGACCATGAACTATAGTATCATGTATAGTGGATTTCCAACTGTATTAGAAGGATACAATGATGCTAATTGGATTTCACATTCAGATTAGACAAAATTCACTAGTGGTATTGTATTCACCTTTGGTGGTGGTGCAGTAACTTTCAAATAAGCCAAACAAACTACTATTGCTTTGGAATTGGCTGGTAATAAGGTTAAATGGTTGAGAAAATTCTTAGCTAATCCTTAATTGGGAATGAAAACAATCCTTATGTCTATGCATTGTGATTGTCAAGTAACAATAGCCATTGTAAAAAAAAAAATAAGGCTTTCAATGGTAAAAGTAGACATACATGTTTGAGAAATGATGTGGTTATGCAACTGTAAAGTAATAATGTTATATCAATCGATTATATGAGATCAGAAATGAATTTGATAGATCCTTTCACTAAACCTTTGGCAAGGAAATGGATCTTTGAAACATTAAAGGGAATGTAATTTAAGCCAATTTGAAATAACAATGATGGTAACCTAACTTTGTTAATTCTGTTAGCTCTATTAATTATTATTCCTTCCTTTGGTGTGTGAAAGTGCTAAAATACATTCATGGAAAGGATGAATATAAAGCTTTTAATGATTTTTATAGCCTTTATGGGTAATGTATACATTGTAGATACATTTGATGAAATCAACTATATGAGTGTGAAGTGGAGCTGCTCCTATGCAATCGTGGCGAAATCTCTAGAGCACTTATTAACTACCAGGCGAGTGCATGATCGATTAAAGCACAAAATTGCAATAACAATAGGAATTATGGATGTGTAATTTGGCTAATAAGATCTTTAACTTACAATCAATAGTTTTAGTTCATAAAAGTTCTAAACTTCACCATAACTTTGTAGGTGAAGTCTTATCTGTCTAGATTTGGTTCATAAGCCAAAAGATACCATATTTGAAACAATTATACTTATCTATATAACCCAAAGATTTTTCTTGTAACTTAAATTTATTTTCTTACTGATTGTTTTGAAATGGAATTCTTGGATGTATAAGTTGTATTTCCAAAAAAAGTAGTCCTATATCACTTCGTTGTAACTAGCTTATTGTTTCCTAAGTGCCACATCACCTAAAATAACTAGCCATTGTTTCCAAACATCTATAAATACCTCTACGGTTTTATCTCAGAAGATTTTGTTTTATTCGGGGGAAATTCATGTGTGGCGAAATGTTCCTTAAGGGTAGTGTATTTTTTACTTTCGACACTTTTTAGTTTTTTTTGGTTTTGTTGCTAAAAATAAATGTAAACAATACTGTCTTTCAAATTCCAAGTATATTGCATGTATGTTTGAACTCATGACATTTATACTTACATGAATATTAATGTTAATGACCTAATTAATGCTTTTTGGTTGGGTTTCAAATTTCATATTTCATTCTCTATTTTGACGACAATTTATTTACTAAAACATAAATCAATATGTTCAAATGGGAGAACACATTATCAATCTTTTTAGCTGATCGTGGAGAGCATTGGATGCTATTCTTCTTGCAACCTGGTTATATTTTAATGTTGGTTTTGTTTCTTAATTTTCTTATTCTTTGATCTAATATTTGAAAAAAATGGGAGAACACATAAGCAATAAAATTTACCTATCCCAAAAACAATCAAAGTCGTAAGCAATCAAAAGTGAGAAGTCAGGAGTTAATACATTCTAAGCCATTTATAATCTAACTAATTTAAAATAATAAAATAAATCTTATTGATTCCAACAAAATTAAACCCTAGTAATCTAACTTATTTAAAGAATAAGTAAATAAGATTAATATCTCTTTTAACTCTAAGTCAATAATTTGATAAGATAATTACTGACAAATATTATGTAATAGGTTGTGGATAATCTAACCTATTACCTATAACTTTCACGAACTTAATCAATTATTATTTTAGATTAAGATTGATTATCTAATTAATAAACACTAAAAATTGTATTGATAATAAATTTAATAATAATCCATAGTATCATTTAAAACTATTTCAAGGATCTCTCAATTAGATAACATTAATTGATTATTAAGAAAATTAATAGAATGAATAGAATCAAGTAACCAATATATATATATATATATATATATATATGCCCCAAATCATGTTAAGTTTATAAATGAAGTACTAAATCACAAAATCCAATAGGGAAAACAAATTATATTAATATAACTATAAACTTTATTTCAAAATTTGAATAAAGTACAAAAATAAAATTTTAGATGTCTCATTACTTCATAAAGCCTTTAAATAATACCTATTGGTTAATGAATTAGCCAATATATGTTCACCAGGTATATGAACCAAATGAATTTGAGATTCAACAATTTTTTCCTAACAAATAGGAACTTAACATTAAAGTGTGAAGATGACTAGAGTTTCTGTGGTCTTACGAAAAGCTAACAATAGACAACTATCGCAATATATGATTGAGGTTACAGTATGGAATCAATAAGATGCTAGATATCAGTTTCCTTAACTATATAACCTGGTGGGTAGCTTTGTAATAAGCTATAAACTCTGCTCCCATAGCTAAGGTAAATGTAATTGATTACTTAGAACTCTTCTATGAAATGGCTCCTCCAGACATTATAAAGATGTATCTTAAAGTAGATTTATGATCATCAATACATGATGTATAGTTTAAATTCGAATATCCCACTATCTTAAATGGATCAGTCCTTTTTGAATGTTAGCATTAAATGTTTTGTACCTTGGATGTACTTCATTACTTTCTTCATAGCCCTATAATGATTATGATTAAGATCATAGAAATACCTGCTTAGCACACCAACTGCAAAAGCAATTTTCAAATGTGCACATAACTAAGCTTGTAGGTAAAGGCATCATGATTATATAGATTGATAACTTACGGGACATTATTATCTGAATCCAAAGCAATACCTAATCAAGAATCCACAAATAGTCTTTGAATCAAGTTTTGTTTAGCTAAGAATTAAATGGTTTCCTTTATGCTTTTTAACTTCATACATAAGAATCCCTTAAACTGGGCCTTTTACTAGTGAACAATTCATGCATAGTCTCTATGTTGCTATCTTAAGAGTATCACCTATATAATATCTAATAAAGAAGAGTGGTTGATCATGCTTTTGACCATATCCATTATGGTATGATTTTGCCTTTCAGTAACTTTATTTTGTTAAGGAGTGTCATGCATAGTATATTGACTTTTAATACCATGTTCCTGGAAAAATAAATCAAATGACTTGGGGTTTTTACTTGTCTCAATATACCTACCATAATACTCACAACCTTCGTCTGATTTGACACATTTGATGGCCAGGCTAGTTTTAAATTCAATAGCAGCTTTAAATGCCTTAAAGACATCTAAATATTCAAATTTCTCACATAATAGATCCACCCATCCATACGATCCATACTTGGAGTAATCAAACATGAAGGTGATATATTTTTTGTATCCATCCATAACAATAGGTGTAATAGGTCAACCAATGTCTTTATGGATCAAATACAAAATGCTTTCAAACCTATTTGTCCCTTTACTCCTAGCTTTAGTGGGAAATTTTCCCATGATATATATAATCAATATAAGTTTCAGTATTTCCATTTCCTTTCCCAAATGAATAACCATGTTTTTCTTTTTTGAGTAAATGAATAACCATGTTTGTCCAATACAATATTAGAAATCAAGTTCCTCTTCAAATAAGGTATATAAATAACATCTTTCGAAGCAAAAAAAAAAAAGTTTAAAATGTAAATTCAAAATATAATAGTTTTATTTCAGTCAACTACAATTGAACTTCCTTTGACTTCTAGGATAATCATTCCTTTAACTTGGGTTCCTCTTCTTTCTGAACCCTATAAGGAATTTGTTACATGAACAACAAAAAATAATTCAAAAAGGTTTCAACACTATTGAATGTAAAACAAACTAGAGTTATAGGGGCAATTTCACCTTCTCTTTCACATTTGTTCTTTAATTTGAAACATTTAAAATCTTATAACCAGACTTCTTATAATAGTGGTGTTATAATGGACCTTCGACGAGAATAATAAAAAGATGTTTAAATTGATTCCCAAAATGAATATTGAAAATCAATTTATAGGAGTTGCCACCAAAATTTTTAATGGAAAACTTTGGAAAACCAATTTAAAATAATAATAAAAAAGGCAAAATGGTCTGTGAAAACAAAGATGGGTTCATGAGTTTATTTGAGTGTGGTGAAGGTGTTAGGCACCCCACAACACCTATCTTTAAGGACGATTATTTTAAATTAGTCAAATGAGATAGAATATAGCCTTAAATTTATCTCAATTACCCTTTTTACTGACATGCATGCTCGTTAAACAGAGAAGACAAAATCAACAATAATAAAAGCAAACAAATAAATATTTACAAAAGGCGAAATTGACCTAAGATGAAAGTCTAGGATCTACGTACCCTGTAATAGAGATCAAAATCCATGTAATTCGACCAAAACGACTTGTCTGTCAAGTATTTTTATATCTTTGTGAAAAGACCCTAAGAGTTGTAATTGGATAGACTTTTGCAAACCAAACGGGACTTGAATTTGATTGGTGAGTTTTAATTTACGAAATCAATCAAATATTGCTTCTTGGGTCATTTCATTTTCTTTCCTTTTAATTTTTTGATTTATTTAGTATTATTATTATTATTATTATTATTATTATTATTTATTGTTAACTTTTATTTTGAAATTTAAATGAAATGATAATGGAAGAGAATCTTGGGATTATGTTTTGATTTTATATTTTTTGGATTTTTGGATTTTGTTTTATTTCTGAAAGTGAGATTTTAATTAAGAGGATTTTAATTTTTTTTTAAATTTATGATCTTTATGTTTTTTTTTAAAATTAGAATTTATTTTAAACTTAAAGTAAAATTATAATGGAAAAATATTTTAAATGATTTTCGAATTATTGAATTTTTTGGATTTTAGTTTTAATTTCAAAAACAGGATTATAATGCAAAAATCATTTTTTAGGACTTTTGAATTTATGATTTTTGTATATTTTTTTTGAAATTATAATTTATTTTAATACTTAAAGTAAAACTATAATGAAAAAATATTTTTAGGAATTTTGATTATACATAATGGATAAGATAAACTTCCCTTTTTTTAGAATTATTTCATCTTGATATTTTAAACATTAACTCAAAACCTTAGGAGACTTAAGGTTTTATACGACCTCTACTAGTTAAGTTTTGAGCTTAGTCCTCTTGTAATTTTGTTTTTATCAAAATCAACTTCGAAAGTCTATGGAGAGTTAGGTTCCACGTGAAATTTTTTGATTAATTAAATTTTATAAAGGACAAAATTGATCATTTTGTAATTAAAAAAAAGGTTATTATTTCTATAGTTTTTAAAAATTATGTACTAACTTTCAAGGCCTAAAGAGACTAAGGGTCTTACATGGCCTTTATTTGTTAGTTCTAAAATGCCTGAGGAGATGGATGATCTCACATGGCAATCTGAAATATGGAAGAAATTATTTGTGGTTTTTATTTATTAGTAGGAGTTCATTTTATAATATAAATTCGAAAGGAAATTAAATAATTTAAGTTAAAATTATTGTTTTAAGGTTTTTAGGTTCTTTTTCTTTTTGCTTTTTTTTCCTTTTTACTGAAACTAAATAGTAATGAGAGTAATAATCCTGTAGTCAAATTTAACATGGTACAAAATAAAATCAAGAAAAAAAGGTTCTCACAATTCACCCTAAAATAAAAGCCAAGCATATAAGACTTTTTTCTAACTACCCAATGCTCAATGTGACACAACCTAAGCAATCTTGAGGCTTCGAATCTCCACTGAACTGAAGGTAAGGAGACTGACTATCTAATTAATAGTTGAAGAACAAGGTAAGCCTTAAAACCAACTATCTAAGTCGCTGAAAATCACAAATAAGCTAAAAAAAAAATACTAAGTATAATAAAATAACAAGAAAACATATGCAAACCTATGTAGCCTCACCCTAAGTTCTGAACACATGTAGACCCATCATTTTGGCTCAATCCATAAAGCTTAAAACTTAACGTTAATTAATGAAGAGTAAGAGGACAATAAAATGGGTATGGAAGATGAACTTTGATACTCTAGACTGGACTAATCAACATTAAAATGACTGTACCACATACCTTAATGTGTTCTTCCCATCTAGGTTACTTCACTTGTGTTTCGTTCTTTTATCCAGATAATAGAGAGCTTCTTCCTCCTCTACAGTCTTTCTTTCTTCTCGGTTTCCTTCCCTTGCCTCAGTCCCCCCAGCTCTTTCACATCGGCTCTGCTAGCTTTCTCTCCTTCTACTCCCCTCCTTGACATTCTCAACCCCAACTTCTCTCCACCGTGGTCCTATATCTCTGTTTCTTAGTTGAGAAAACTGAGCTCAGGTCCTTCTCTTCTTCTTCCTTGCCTCGACTTCCTGACTTCTTCCCATCTATCTCCTCTCCTTCCTCATCGGTTTCTCTTTTTAGCTCACGTTTCCTTTCCCAGCGACTTGCAGCAGCTCAGTCCTCTCTTCTTGTCTCTTCCTTGGCCCTTCTTCTTTCTTTTTCTTCTTTATCTCTCCTTCTTCTCAGTTTCAGCCCACGGTCTCCCTCTCTTTCCCTTTCTCTTTTTCTCCTTCTTTCTTCTTTCTTTTTTTTTCTTTTCTTCCTCTCCTTGGCTTTAGCCTATGGCCTTCCTCTTCTTTATTCTTTTTTCTTTTCTCTTCTTCCTCTGCTCAACCTTATTCTTGGAGCTCGGAACGAGGCGTGACTTTCTCTCCTATTGTCTTCCCTTCTTCTTCCTCGTCAGTTTCAGCCTGTCGCCTCCCTCTCTCTCCCTCTTTCTCCCTTTCTCTTTTTCTCTTTCTCTCTTCTCTTCCTTTTTTCTTCTTCCTTGTCGATTGTAGCCCGTTGCCTCCCTCTCTCTCCTTTTCTCTTCTCTTATTTTTTTTCTCCTTCCTCGTTAGTTTCAGCTCTACTTTATAACCTCCACCAGAGTCACTCCCTTCCCTTCTTTTCCTTCATCTTCTCTTGTTGCCCCTCCCCCTCTACTCATTTACTCTCTAACCTTTATTAGCTCACATCCATTTCCCCTTATGCCTCGAGCCTTTTGATGACATTAGCATCTAGTCAACGTTTCCCTAATCCAACTGCTACTAAGGCTTTGTAGAAATTCCATAGGTGCAGTATAAGCTTCAGGTTGGCGCAGTAGGATGGTGTGCCCAAGAGCCTCTAATGGTTTTTGTTTTTGTTATCATTATGGCCTTTGTTCTTTTATTGTTATTTTTTTTATTTTATTTAATTACTTCATTTAATTGGTGAACTAGGAAGATTTTCCAATTTCTCTTTGATCTTATTAAATTATTTATATTTGATAATGAGTTTATTTTTATTGCTTTCATTTTCATTTGGTGTTTATTTAGATGTTTTTATTGGAAGCCCATATTATGCTAATTTTACTCTCATAGTCTTATTTTTCTATTTCTTTAGTTATTTTTGCTTTCAATTATTATTATTATTATTATTATTATTATTATTATTATTATATATTAGCTAATTTTATTTTTGGGTTTTGAATTTATTTAATTATCCCTCACTATTTATTTTCAATTTTAACTTATCCCCAATTAAGGGTGTCATTTAAGTCATGTTCATTTTTAATTTCCCCCATATGCTTAGCTATTAATCGATTGGCAAATCAGTTAAATAATCATGTAATTAGGGGTGGGGTGTTCACAAGTGGTAGTCACTATTAAATGGTTTCTTCTTTTGACCCTTATTATTCTTACTACCTTTCTTAGGTCCATATGGTTTTTTACAATTAAATTTTCCTTCATTCTTCTTTCCTTTTTGTTTTTCATTTCTAGCTTTGTTCTATGAACTTTATGAGAGAAAGTTTGCAAACTAAATGTCAGAGTTTGCCATGTTTATTGATTCTTCCTCCTGAGTCACTATAGAAATCATTTAATCAATAGTTCATTTAGTCTATTGAGAATTCTAAGTGGTTCATTAAACACCATATTCAGTTGTAAGAGATTGCAGAACTTAATAGACTAGGCAACTCTCATTTAAGTCTACAGCATATGACTTTAACTTGTTGTAATTATTAATAAGCTTTATCACGGTTTCATACACACTTAATAACCCATCATAGTGTGTGTTATCCATCAAAAAGAGATAATAAGCCTTTTAAGTCTGGTCAAACTTCTTGAATTGCTTAGTAACTGTCTTAAGATATTCTATTATAGTATTTGTCTTAGGAATACTTTGTCTGATAGTTTTCTCAATGGGATACTTTATAACTATTAGATAGATGCAATTTGACTCATACTTATTTATAATATACCTTATTAGCATCACTAGATTCAACAATGAGATTTACTAGTTTCGGTTCCCTTATAGCCAAATCCTCCTTAGTAATTGTCAGGTATATATCTAGGGATCTATTTCAATTATCATAATTCATCCTATTTAGAGTTTTTACTACAAACAATTATTGAAACACAGAAGCTAAGAAAACAAATAACAAATAGTAATTATGTTCAAGCAATATAATTATAAAAACAAGGTTTCCCTGACAAAATTTAGATTATACAACTATATAACAAAATTGTTTATTATAACCCTGTCTAAAGGTCTCAGAAAAAAGCAAGAAAACTCATGTGTACTAGAGGATTTAACCAAAAAAAGAAATAACACAACACATATCTACAATTTTTATATTGATAGGATAATGAAACTATGAAAGCTTAAAAAAGTAAAAATGATGATAGCAGGTCATAAATAAGCCTAATCTATGAAACTATATTAACAATGTCACATCAAGAGAACATGTCTATTGCCAATGTGAAGCACACTCATGTAGAGCTTTCCTATAATTAGTTTTATCCCTAATAATTATATAAGGAGATAAAGAAATAAATAATCACAACAATAGTGGACCATAATAAAGGTGGCACCATCATGATTAGGCTCATTATATGTGGACACTCAATATTAGGTGTAGATAAGCCAAATTGGTTCAAAATATTTTTTTTTTTGGCACTCATTCTTTAATATTTGCGCAAAATAGGAATAAAGAATTCACTAGCTATACAAATAAATTCATTTAAATTTCTCTGAGCATAATTAAGGAGAGATAACAATATATGTTACTCCTTACTATGCATAATTAATATATAAAATTTTCCATAAAAATTGCATTGAATTAAATGCTTTAAATCTTCAAGAAATTATAAAATTCATAATTTTAAGGCTCTAAAAATTCCAAAAAAAATTGCCAGAACTAAGAAAC
This sequence comes from Delonix regia, assembly GCA_037074485.1. NCBI lineage: Eukaryota > Viridiplantae > Streptophyta > Magnoliopsida > Fabales > Fabaceae > Delonix > Delonix regia. Next base: position 8,511,324 of record CM073455.1, read on the forward strand.
AACATGTAAAAGCAAACTACGAAGGTTTGAGGAGCAAAGCCCTAATGTATGAGCCACATGTAACTACACATTCTTGCCTACGAATAGGCTTCATTCCCATGCGCCAAGCCATTATCCTTAACTTGGGTAAGTCTCCAATCGGGTTTTTTCAGTCTTGTTTCAACTTAGTTTGCAATCTACTTATTTTTTAGGCTTCAGAGGGCAAAATGGGTATGAAACGTCTTTTCAATATCTACAAAAACCTTTCAACAAATATTCATAAAAAACGCAGCATGAGGAGGAATTTTCAATTGAAAGTTTCATTTGTTTCTTGAGTTCATGCTTTAATGGTGGCCAAGTATATCATGCAAGCTTTAGGGCATGTTATTGGCACCTTTATATTTGAAATCTTTGAACATGAGAAACCTTTAAACTTATTTTGAAAAATCCCTATAATGTTGAGCAATTTTGATCAAAGAAAAATTTTAGGTTTTTAGGTTCACCCCTTTATTTTTAAGATACACTAATTGACATAAACAAATAGAGATAAACCAATATATTTCTTCATAAAAAAAAATATTTACTCTAACTGTACCATGGAGCAAAGAAAGAACAAAATTCTACATCCTCTAATACCATTTAAATGGGTGATCACTTAAACAATACAACCTACTTGGAGAAGAAGAAATTTCAACTATCTAAAATCAAATGTGCCATAGTAGGCTTGAGAGGAGTCTTGAAAGAGTCCATGCTAGTGCTTTCCTTCTTAGACATGAAAGGTCAAAAGTTAACTCATTTTGAGCCATCAATAATTTGATGACTTTAAAAACTAAAAAAAAATTATTTATTCCAATAAAATTAAACCCCATTTATCTAACTTATTTAAATAATAATTAAATAAGCTTAATCTCTCTTTTAACCCGTAGTCAATAATTTGATAGGATAATTAATAACAAACACTAAAAAATTGTACTAATAATAAAAGCAATGCTAATCCACAATATTGTTTCAAATTGTTTCAATATTATTTTAACAAAATGAAATGTGCTATAATGTCATTTTTTCCCCCACTTGCTTCCTTAATGTTGTAGTTCTTTAGTGATTTGTAGTGATGTATGTAATTTATCTTCACTTTTCATCTTCAATTGCTTCTAGTTATTTTTGTTGATAACTACTAGTTTGATGATGAAAAAAAATTTAAAGAAAATTTTAACCTTTTAATAAAATGAAAATTTTTTACCTAAATAATTTGATTAAGAAATATTAGAAATTAGAAAAGAAGAGAAATAATTACATATAAAAAATTTCACATATGCATGCAGTCTTAATTTTATATGACATATGGTCATGTTTGTCCTAGGGCAATATCATCTAATATGATATATTTCCTTTTATTATGAAGGCACATTACTAGATATGATCTACATTGTTGTAACTGACCTTTCAGCGAGGAGAAATAAAAAAGTTTAAATTGATTCCCAAGAAAGAATCTTGAAAATCAATTTATTTGGAGTCGCCACCAAAATTTTTAACGGAAAACTTTGAAAAACCAATTTAAAATTAAAATAACAAGGCAAAATGATCTGCGAAAACAGAGATGGGTTCGAGAGTCTATTTGAGTGTGAGGAAGGTGTTAAGCACCCCACAACACCCGTCCCTAAGGACGGTTACCTTAAACTAGTTAGTTGAAATAGAATATGGTATTAAATTTATCTTTATGACCTTTTATTAACGTGCATTCCCGTTAAACAGAGAAGAAAAAAATGACAATAATAGAAGGAAACGAGTAAATATTTACAAAGGGCAGACTTAACCTAAAATGAAAGCCTAGGGCATATATACCCTATGATGGGGATTAAAGTCCACATAGTTCAACCAAGAGGCATGTTTGTTGGTTGATGGTTTTTAATTTTTGTGACGAGATTTAAATTAAACAAATTATTGTAAACAAAATGGGATTGGAATTTAGTTTGTGTGTTTTACTTTACGACAACTTGATTAATCTCGTTCTCCTGATATTTTCTATTTATTTTCAGGATTTTAATCTTTATTTTGAAATTTAAATGAAATTATACTAGGAAAAGATTTTAGGATTTTTGGGAGTTTATAATGTTTGGAATTGAAGTGAAGTTATAATGAAAGGAATATTTTTTTATTTTTTGAATTTATTTATTTATTTTTTGGATTTTCAAAATTGGAATTGATTGTTGAAATTGCAACAAAATTATAATGAAAAAAACCATTTTTTGGGATTTATGTTTTTCTTAGGCTTTTGATTTTTGTTTTAATTTTGAAAATGAGATCATAATCAAGAAAGAATTTCTTGGGATTTTTTATTGTGAGTAACAGGTGAAATGAACCCCTTTTTTGGAATTTATTTTATCTTTGTATTTTGGAAATGGGCATTAAATTTCAAGGCCTGAGGAGATTAAAGGTCCCACGCGGTAATCTGAAGTGAGGAAATATTTATATTTTTTATTCTTGTATATTATTTTTTGAAGGAACAAGATAGATGGTTATAAGTTGGAGTTTATTAACAAGACGAATTTGGGATATGATTAAACTTTAGTGGGAAATGTAATTTGTTTCTCTTTTTATTATAATTTTTGACCTTTGGATTTTATTTTCATTTTGAAAGTGAAATTATTATGAAAAAGTATTTTTAAGATTTTTAAATTACAAATAATAAGTAAGATATACTACTATTTTTTATTTTTAGAATTTTTTTTGGCATTTTTGAAAATAGATATTAAATTCCAAGACTTGAGGAGACCAAAGATCTCATGCAGCCTCTGCTAGTTAACTTTTGAATGCTTGGGGAGATCAACAATCTCACACGGTAATCCAAAATGCAAAAAAAATTATTTGGGATTTTTTGGGGTTTTTATTTTTATAAATTCTTAAGGGTTTTGAAACCAGAATTCTTTAAGTTTTATTTTTAACAAAATCAATCTCCAAAGTCTAAAGAGACTCAAGTCTCCCATAGTATTTCCTGATTAATTAATTTTTATAAAAGACAAAATTAATCATTTTGTAAAAAAAAAGGTTATTTAATTAGGATATTTATTTGTGCATTTTTTTTATAAATTAGTTACTGACTTTCAAGGCCTAAAGAGATACTCAAGAATTCCACATGACCTTTACTAAGTGCCTAAGGAGATTAGTATTTTCACGCGACACTGATCAGTTAACTTTTTAGTGTCTGAAGAGACTTATTGTCTCATACAGCAAGCTTTAAGAATAATAATAATTATCTCACAATTTAAAAATTATTTGATTCCATCACTGTTTATTTGTATTTTATATATTTATTTAAGAAATTGTGTATCGACTTCTGAAGCCTAAGGAGAATGAAAATCTCACACGGCTACCGTGGAAATAAAACCAAAATGCAATTAAAGAAAATAAAAAGCACAACAAGGCCAAAACAAAATAGATAAAAGAATAATTAAATAATTAAAAATCGATTAAATGAGTAACAAATAGTGAATAAAAAAAAAAAAAAGATAGTTAATAAAATGCACTGGATATGTGTGAGTGTGTACTCATGCTCAAATAACTTTTATGGCTGTGAATCATAATAGAAATGAGGGGTAAAAATGAGTAAAATAATAGAAAAAATAAAAAAAGTCAATGCAACCTACTCTAAGTCTTCAGTTGATCTTCAGGCTTAAGGTGTTTTCAACCCTTATCTTATGTGACTTGAAGTTCGACCCCAGCAATATTTTGAAAATTTATTTGAAGCCCAAAATTAAATTAAAATGTACTAAAATGTACTGAAAAGAACAACACTAGAAGATGGCACCACCTAACTAACCTCTTTTTTTCTCTTTACAAATTTTTTTTTTGTTTTTTGGTTTTTACTAGCATCTCTTTTCATATCGTGGCATGCAAATTAGTAAACCAAGACTGATCAAACCATCACAGAGGTGGCAAACTAACTCACTAAGCCATTTGGAATCAAAATCCCACCATTTCATAAAGTAATGTTAGTTAACTTAGTCCGGTCAAAATGAAACCCAATTTTCTAAAAAAACCTAGGTTACTTGTGTAAACAAGAACCTAAAGACCAAAACTTCACCCAATCAAAAACTCACAAAAAGGACCCAGACAAAGGACCAAGACTCACTGACAATATTATCGAGAAAAAGACACAAACAACTAAAAACCATGCTAAAGCTCACATGATCTCAGTGTCATATAATCGACCATTGAGTTAATAAATGTTTAAGTTCATTTTAAACCACAATAAAGAGCTGCACAACACCCAGCAACACCATTTGAACTTGAGTTCAATTGGTTACCTTCGAGCTGCTTTAAACATTGACTCTGCTTTCTAGTTCTCGGTTTCCTTCTCCTCATCCAACTTTTTGATCTGTCCATCCTTCCCTGTTCGCCCCTGTTGACAACGCTTGAAATAGGGGAGGTGTTCCCTCTCCTCGGCTTGCTCTATTGTTGGTGCTCTTAGTCTCTCTTCTCTCCAGCCTCTCAGTCTCTTCTCCCTCCAGCCCTTGGTCTTTCTTCTCTCCAACAGCTCTCGGTTTCTCTTCCTTTAGCTCTTGGTCTCTCCTCGTCACTCTTCAGTTCTTTCCCTTCTTTCCTAGCAGCTCATAGTCTCTCCTCTCTTTTAACAGCTCACGGTCTCTCCTCCAACTCTCACGGTCTCTCATCTCCTTCAGTAGCTCACGGTCTTTCCTCTAGCTCTCACTGTCTATCCTCCCTTCCAACAGCTCACGGTCTTGCCTTTTAATCTCCCTTAACTTTCCCCCTCTGTAGCCATCATCCTTACCCTCCAACCTGCATATAGGGGAGGTGTGTAATCCTCCTTGTTAGCTGCATGCCGTGTTTCTGGCTTCACGTCTTCTCCTCTTTTGTTTTTTTTTTTTTTGTCTTTTGATTATTCATATTATATTATATTTCCTTACCTTTTGATTTTATCTTAATTTTAATTTTTCTAATTTTAGTTATTATCATTATTTATCTTTATTTTTGGATTTTTTTCTTTAATTTTCTATTTTTTTATTTATATTATTTTCCCCTTTTATGATTTTTCATTATTAATTAATAATATTTAAAATAATTGAGTAATTTTGAGTGAGGTGGTCATATACATTTTATGGTTAATTAGGTTATTCTCTCTCATATTTTCTCCAGTACTAAAGAATTAATGTTCTATTAAGAAAATAAGAGATAAAACACTAAATTTTGTGTCCATCAAGGTTTAAAAGAGTGTTACAATTTTATAAACATAAAGGCTACATACAAACAAAGTGATGCCATAGAGTAGCTCCTCACAAGATATTGAAATCAAAACTATAAGTCTTAGCTGTTCCTTGAGATACTCTAAGACATTAAGGGATGAATCCAATAAACTTGGCAATAACAAGGACTCATAAAACCCCCAAATCTGATTAGGAAAGAAAGGTTAGAACTAATGTGGGAAAAAATAAGCTGATTGGATTATAAACCTCTTAATAACTTCCTTTAGGATGATAAATTTCTTTTCAAAACATCACAACTCAAAAGACTCTTTTCAAAGTCCTAAAAGCTAGATTTTGGCAAATGGGCATTAACCTTGCATAGAGGTACAAAACTGCACATCATCTACCTCTTTATACAGCTAGTCCTCCATGCACATCATCTGTTTAGTATCCTCTTTATAAAGCGCCTAATTCCTACAAGAACAAAAAGAATCATTACTATTAGCCAAACACTATGTATAAAGGTGAAATAAAGAATCAAATTAGATTCCCCTTTGCAACTACGAGTATTATGGCTATTTGGTAGTACTTTAACACGTGTGGAGTATTCGTCTTTTAAGTTTCTTTTTATATTTGCACACTTCACTCTCAATTGGGTCCTTCCTCCTTTTGTATTTTTGTTCACCCATCTTCTTCTTAATTAAGGAGGAAGGATTTCCTTCGCATCCATCATCTTGAACATTCACTGATTGCATAAGAGATGTATACACCCTCCCAAATGTGGCCCTTATTAGGTTTTAATTCACATAATTGTCTAGATTCAAGTTTCGCTATTTAATTGTTGCTACAACGTGTGAACAAGGAATCCCACATAGATACCATGACTTATGAGAATAAGTATGACCACCCAAATCCACAATATATTTATCTAAGGTGCACCACACCTCACCCATTATGGCATCTAAATTTTGCTATTGTGTTTAGAAGAATATACTTTGAAAATGTGCAAAGGTGTCAATAATTCAAGAATTCACAAATAATATGGATAAGTTAAAACATATCAATGAGAAAGTTTGGGAATACCTCTCTAAAATCTCTCAAAGCCAATAAAGTAGGTTTGCATTTGACACAGGAAGCAAAAATAAGGATTACATAATTAACATGTGTGAATAGTTTAGCTTGAAGATAATAAGGACAAGGGGCTTTAAAGGAGATTAGATTGGTTATGGCGTAGAAGATGATCAACCAAAAAAATTGCTTACAAGGCTTTGAAGGGCCATTTTGTCCATGAACAAGAGTTAAGTTAAAGGAAGACAAACACAATAGCAGAACTTGGGTGCCACAATGGGTTAGGGATTCCGATGGTAAGTAGTTTAAGGTATGGTGCATCTTACATAAATATGCTATAGATTTGGGTCCTTGCACTTGTTCTTGCATTTCTTGAGATTTATGTAGCATTGCCTTTGTATATATTGTAGCCAATTTGATGGCAAAACCTTAATATAGATAATTATCTGCATTAGAGCCTTACATGCATCACATATGAGAGGGTATACACACTTCATATGCGTGCTGAACATGTGGATACATGTTCAAAGTTTAAGAAGAAAAGAAAAGGAGGAAGGACACCATTGAGACTAAGAAAAGATCAAAAGAAACTTAAAAGGCAAACGGTCCATGTGTTATCAACACATTTGTTCAACACCAGTTGAGAATTGATTTTACAGATTGGTTCAAGCCATAAATCCTAAACCCTTAAACCATCAGTGTTTTAGAAAACCATGACATGAATTTTAAAGCCTTAACCTGGATATTCTTGTTTGCATTCTCTTCTTAAAAATGAAGCAAAATATTAGAAGTTATTAAGACAATTTCAGTTTGTAGTAATTGCTCAACAATATGGAATAATGCTTTCGGCTAAGAATAGCAAGTTGGGCCAAGTCCAAATTGGATTCTTATGAATGTAATTTTTCAGTGGACAGTTTTAGCCAGGCCTCCATGTAGCCCAAGAATTTCTCTACTTCCGAAATGAATACCTAATAAGAAAGCAAATGCATTAATTTTCTTGGGGATTGTGAACTACATAAGAGATTATATTCTTCATGTGTCCAATCGTATAAGCCAATAGTTCAAACTTTCAAAAAAAATAGTTTCTCATCATAGGGTCCAGAATAGACAAATACTCTCTCTCTTTTACTTTATCTATTGCCTCCCTCTTTTATAGTAAAAAACTAGGGTTTCATTAAGAGAATTTTCAAATTGCCTATTAATTCTTTCTATTTTGTTTTTCTTTTTGGGAGTTTCTTATTTCATTGTGGCTTGCTTTTCAATAAATGAAATTCTCCATTTTGTTTACCTTTTTTTTTTTTTTTCCAATCTTTGATTTTTTTTTCCTTGCTTATTTTCAATATTTCATTTTCAAGAGTTTCTTATCTTCACTATACCTTGTTTCTCAAAAATGAATTAAAGAGATATTTAGTCCTTCCTTTTTCTTTTATTGACTCAATAGAAACTAGAATAAAAAAACACATGATCATGCTAACTCAAAATTAAATTAAACTAACCCAAAACAATGACTCAAAAATAAAATTCAAATTTATTGAGCGTCAAAACTGAAAACAATAACTATAAGTTAAGTTAAGTTAACTTAAAAATCAAGATGAAGTTAACCCTAAATTATTATTTGTAGAAATGCCTGGACAAATACAATGTTCACATAGGAGGTAGGGTTCTTGTTTTGTTCCTGGGGCATTAATTGCTTATACATGCCTATCTCTTAATAAGATATTCTTGGGGTACACACCCCTATAGGCACACAAAACACACATGATTAATTTTTACTGTTAATTCAATTAATGTTTAAGTTAATTTGAATTTTCAAAAGATAAGTAAATGAGGTCAACTATTAATAGATATATGTATACCAAAAGTGGGTTTCAACGAAGTCACTTTCGACCGGTAGGCTTTTCCAATAGTTTTTAACAATTTTGGGGTCTTGTGATAAACAAGCTTTTAATATATACTACGAAATAATGTATGATCAATATTACTAGTGCTTAGGATTTAGTGTTCAAGAAGAACTTACTTGAATAACATATATTATAGATGTTATGTTAGAAAAGTAGCCCAATAACATATTAGAGTTTATAAAGTTCATAATGAAACTAGCCTAAGATTATATTCATCAAGTTATTTAATGAGAAGTTATGCCTAATAAATTAATTTTTTAAAAAAAAAATTTAAATCGACTTGTTATATTTCTTATACTTGATTTACTACTTTTTTCTTTTAGGGAGATGTGTGCAACCATTCTTTTCTTGTATGGATATATTATGCAGGTCAAGATTTGGTACCAAAATCCTAATACTTTAGTTTAAATTTTTTTTTCCCTTCTTGATTTCCTTTGTGCTAGGTTGTTTGTCCAAGGACCAAGGTTCCCAAATTGCAATTGGAAGATTAAGTTTATAAATTTATGATTTATTTTCCCTCTTGTAGTTAGACTCTATATAAGATTAGGTTAATTACTATTGGAAGAACAATCTCATTTCATTATCCTATGTAATATTGATGATACTTTCTTGTTACATTGTTAGTGGTTTTACATTGTTTAGATATTTTTTATCAATGAGATATTTGGTCAGTTTTCCTATAAGTATGTTTATAGATCAATAAAGAAATCAGCAAATGAATTAGTAATTTATACAAATTTTTTATTTTTGAACCATTAATCAATTGTAACAATGTTATATATATGACCATGTAATGTATATTGTATAATGACTATGTGATTTGTGAATACAAATGTAATTTTGGATTGATGTATATTGCTTTTATTAGTTGAAATTGTGGTTGCCTACACAAATTGAGCACGAATAAATAAAATAATATGTTAATTAAGCTATATTAAAAGACTTTCACATATTAGCAGTGGTTTAAACCACTCCCTTTAAAAAAAAAACTAATATCAAAATTCTATCCACTATTTATAGTTATAATTAAACAAATAGCAGCTATTTTGCTTTAGCTGCAATTTGTACAATTGCAATATGCATCAACCTCTAGTGGTTTATATAAATTACAAACAAATTTTTAAACATGGATGTTTTGCCTTGGGTTCAACCAACCCCAGGCAAATCCTTTGGCTGCAATTTCCAAAGATGTAAAAAATTACAGCTTAATACTTTTTTTGTTTTATTGTTTTTATCAAGATTGACAAAGCAATCTTTATTGCCTATCATGTAGTTTGAGTAACAACTATCAAGATATTAAATATTCATTAATTCTTGGTAAAAGGAAAATGCATACTAAAATCTGTGAAATTTGTTTCTTTTTGTTGGTAGTAACAATATTTTTTCAAAATGAGTGTGCCTTTTGCACCTTTTACATTTGTATCATGATTATTTTTCTTGCAAAGATTGTAGTAAGAGCTTGATTTTCTTTACTCCATTGATTTTTGTAATTTTTCCTCCCCTTTCCATAGTAATTAAATGATCTATTTTGAGGAGTTAACCATGATAATTCCTTTTATCTCCTTCAAATTTTGAAAAATTTATTTTGGATTGAAAGACTCGCTTTTATGATTGTTCAAATCTTTGCATTCTCTCCTCATGTGCTTGGAGAGATCACATGAGCTCCATTAGAGTAAGTTTTGATAGGTCTTTGGCTTCTTAAATCGTAGTCACCACATAATTAAATTTGGCAAAAAAGCTTCTTAGTAATTTTTTAAATAATTTTCTTTCGTCTATCATATCTCTATAACTTCTAATTTGATTAATAGTATTAGAGACACTAGAAAAGAATGCTTGAATAGTTTCGTCTTCCTTCATTAGTAAAGTATCAAAATCTTTTCATAAAGATTAAATTTTGATAGTAATTACCTTATTTGAGCCCTTGTATTGAATTTGTAAAATCTCTCAAGCCTCCTTTGTAGTCTTAGCTTTCATAATTCTAGGAAATATTGTGTTGTTTAGCCCTTGTTGGATGAAGAGTAAGGCTTTTACATCCTTTTTCATACTTTGCTTGTATTCAATATGCTTCGTAGCAATTCATGTTGCTAGCTCTTCTGTGACTGATTCTTGAAAACCTTCTACTACTATATTTGACAAGTCTAGTAAGATAAATAATGTCATCATTTTTGCGTTAAAAAAATTATAAGCTTCTTTCTCAAATATAGGGATTGAAGCTTGAACATAGTTGAAGGTAGGTAGATTGATGGTAAAAGTGGAGGCCATAAAAAGTAAGAAATGAGATATAAAAGTATGGTGTTAAGATAAATGGATATAACCAAGTTCTCATGATAGAAATCTTGGTAAATAACTATGAGAAGAAGGGAGAGATTCTAATGGCATACGTAAGAAATTGAACATTTGATTGATACTTCAGTTAGCTTACACAAATTGGCTTTTTATAGATATTGTATGTCGGTTACTACTACATTTCCAACATTACAATTTCTTCTTCTTCTTCTTCTTCAATAATAATAATAATATTATTATTATTCATATTTAATACACTTTCATCCATCACCTCACATATTCTACAATTTGGTTGCTTTTGCATCAATTACATCTAAGACCTAGCCACCGCTATATTTATTTCATAGCATACTTTGTTTCTCACATATAAGATTTTTTAGTTTATATATTAATAATATTTCAATTCAGTCGGTAATTGAAATTAGAAAGCTGTGTTTTTCACTAGAAAATTATGACAGACTATTTCTTTTTCAAAAAAAGCAAACCAAGTTTGACGCGACATAAAAATGTTTTTGCAATAGTTTTGACTATCGGGGTTTCTATGATTGTTAATAAAAAAAGTTGCAGAACTAATAGGAACAAAGGATTTTGGGACGATTTTTGGCAACCATAGAAAAAACCATCGCATATGACGATTAACGTTGATTGTTGAAGCAGGAATCACATGATAGTGTATAAATGTTAACGTCAAATTAACTTTCTTTTTTTCGTTTTTGTATTAACACAAAATAAAACAACTTTTATTAATACTGGCATATAATTAATCAATCCACCAAGCTAGTCAATATTCTCCACACAAAATCAAACCAAACTATTCAAAGTACTTATATATATATTTATAAACACATATAATTTAACTACTTATGTAACTTTATTCACATGATCATCTGATGCGATCATATCTCATATGTCATTCCAACCCTCAGAAGCTTAGAATGTGGGATTCCCATTGAATTATGTCCTTGCCTAAAGTTTTTCCTCAAGAAATTGTAGACATGATCGACAGCTATCTTCTTGAGTAAGGATGACCCTGGCTGTGCCACCACCTGGGTCTCTCCCAGCAAATACACCACGCTTTTCTCCATTGCTCTCTCCACGAACTCCATCTCCTCTCCAGCACTCTGCGCTTGTGTAGTAGTAGTGGAGATTAATGTAGCAGACTTAACTGTTCTATTTGACTGAGTTGAACCAGAGGAGCCACGAGATGCATCCACAGCAAGAATAGACTTACTAGTTGGCCGAGGATCATCGTCAGGTGTGGGGACTAATGGGATTATTCTATTCGAAGATTTTCCATCCCTAGATAACCGATGATGATCTGCTTGTTGACCAGCATCTACTTCTGCTCCCACAACCACATTTGTGGCGAGACTTTGATAACGAATAAACTCCTTCAGTTGCCCAACTAATTGGCTCTCGAACTCTTTGGGTTCTCCAATCACATCGTTATAGCCAAACCTCGCAACGCAGCGAAACATTCGGTACTCTTTGGGCTGCACCTGTCGAAACAGAAACCTCTCTTCCAATGCAACTCCACTGACAGGGATGGACTTTATGGTCACAAACACCACCACAGAGTGAATGGATGGTATGTTGGCAAGGAAGTGAGAAAAGATTGGAGGAACACCTTCAACTAACTCTGAGTACAGAAGTGCTACGCCCGGAATTCGGCGTGTCGACGGATTGCTAGCTAAGTCTCTTAGATGTTCATCGGAAACCTTGTTCTTCACCTCGAACATGTACCTTTGTTTTTGTGTGTAGTGCCATATGCCCATCATGGTCATCAAGAACACCGAAAGTAGTAGTGGAAGAAAGCCTCCTTGTGTGAACTTGGTTAGCATGGATGATAAATACACAATCTCTATCGAACCGAATACGATGAAGAAAAGAGCAATCCACCATATGCTTGTCTTCCATATAACCAGCATTATAAGGGTGACCATGCAGGTTGTGACCACCATCACGATACACACAGCGATTCCTGTAATGCCAAAAGCAAAGTAATTTATAAATTTTCATATCATGAAAATTTAGATATGAAGCTTAATTACCATAAGCGTGGCCAATATTTTCTGTGGTCCTGAAAGCTGCTGTGACAATGACACAAGCAATCATGAGAAGGTAATTGATCTCGGGTATGTAGACTTGACCTTCATACTTGGCTGATGTATGCACAACCTTAACTCTTGGAAAACAACTCAAACTTACGGACTGTTGAATTATAGAAAATGCCCCTGAAATCATAGCTTGGCTTGCAACAATGGCAGCAGCTACAGCCACAACAAATGTTGGCCAGTATAGTGGGTCTGCATGTAATTAATTAATTAAGATATTTATACTATTAGAAATGCCACATTTTTGTCAAATTTTTGAAACACAAGATATTATTTAATTTTATAAACTAATATTTATTTCGATTAAATAAGAAATTTAATCTATTTTAAAATATTTTAGTGTGAAGCCAAAAAAATAAAGTTTTTCTTTAAAATTAATTTAGAAGCAAAAAAAAAATTGTACTTGCCCTGATTTAAAGTTATTAACTAATTGTCATAATTATCTATAATATTTTTACCTATTTTTTAATTAAATATCTTTATTCACAGCAAAAAAAAAAAAATTTACACGATATTATTATTCATATAAATTATCAATCAATTTTGTCAAACATAAAACAATTTTTTTGAGAATTTTTTTAAAAAACTTTATTTAAAAAATAATATCAAAATAGAAAAACTTCACTACTCTTTGTAGCTGCATTGTGGTTGTAATTAACATTAATATTAATACGGAAAGCTTCACAACTGTATCATACTCATAATTACAATTCTTGCTCAATGTATTTATAATAATATTTATAATAATATTAAAAAGGAGCATCAATGTCAGCCTATATAAAGAGAAGCTTAACTTACCAGGTACTGACTTATAAAAGGTATCATCTACATGCTCAGGGAACTTTCTGAGATACGCTCCTTGTCCACTATATACACAAATTAGTGTTGGAAGCGTAACAAAGGAGAAGCTAATCTGTAACAGAACCAAGACCTCGTTAATCACCCATTAATGTATTTACATAAATGTTTTAGTACTGCAGGTTTATTTTATGTCCTAAAGTGATGACAAAGGTAAGTATTAGACAACGCTCCAACTTATTTAAATTCTAAGTTAAGTGGGATTAGTTGACCAATTTTCTAATTAAGGCTCAATTTTGGTTAAAAGCTAAAGTTAAAGGAGTAAAATATCTTTCTAGTCCCTTATTTATTACAAAATTACTAATTTAGTCCTTCACTTATTGAAATATCCAAAATAGTTTTACACTCATTTAAAATAAATTAAATGTTCCCTCTTCCTTCTGGAAGCTCTAGAGAAAATTTACTAGTCAGATTTCACAGTATCTTCCATTATTGGCTTAATTAACACATTTACTTACTTGAACTGCTCTTACGTTGAAGTGGCCCAAGTCTGCAAACATTGCCTCAGTTCCTGAGTATATAAATATAAGTTTGAAAATTAATGTATTTAAATTTACATTTAAATGATTAAATCAAAAATTAACAATAATACATAAAATATTACTAACTGGTAATAATTTACTACATACCTGTAATGCACATAAAAACTCCGCCTAGAGAAATCCAACCTTTCTTCCCATTCCTATGAAAGTAATCCACAATGTATTTTGGATTGAAAGCACGCAATACACCAACATCATACTTGAATAAGTTGTACAGACCTGTGCCCCCAAGGATAAGGAACCACAGCAAGACAATGGGGGCAAAGCAGAAGCCCACTTTGTCAGTGCCAAAGCGTTGGACGGCGAAGAGGGCAACCAGGATTGCTACTGAGATCCCAACAATGGCATCTGGAGGTGTGCAATCAGTATTAATTACATCTTCTCATAACTTAAATAGTTTATCTAACCAAATAAATTTGGTTCAAAAAAGAAAAAGTTGTTTCATAAAATAGGTTAAATTTAGACATTTTTTAAAGTTTAAAAAGTCTAGATTAATATTTTTTTAATAAGATAAATTTATTGTTTGAAGAAAAAATTAATTTAATTATTAAAAAATGTAAACGAATATTCAAAATATTAAAAATAAACTATCATAATTTTACAAATGTAAAATATAAATTTAATAATGTAATTAGTTAAATTTTAATTTATAGTGATTATGCATAAAATCATAAATTAATGTAAAGTGACATCTTGATAAGAAATAGAAATTAGCATCCTTCCCCAAAGAATTTTAGACTAATACAATAACTAAGTTGTATCTATAATTTTCCTAGCTAGATATCATAGTATAAGTAATATTAAACCAATTGTATTATCTATTTTAATTTTTAAATACCAAATAAGCTTATTATGACTTGAAAAAGTCAATTTCACTTAATGGTCCTGACCTAAAAAAATAAATAAAGTCCAAATAAAAAAAATCAATTAAAAACAAACTAAAATTTTTTTTTAGCCAAAACCAAGTGTAATTAGCCTAGAGATACATCCAGCACAACCGCGACGGGAGATCTTACTCTATTTTTGCTTAGAATTAAGCCAAGCATATATCTCCCGTGGGGAGCGTAGTGGAATTAAATCACAACAATGGACCGGGAAGAATATTATAACATGAATTTTCTTTTTATTTTCAATAAACATAAGACTTCCTCGTGTCAGGGCAAAAATTGAATGATATCTTTAACAATTGTAATTTTTTCCTTTCCTGTGATCATGGGAAACAGAAATATCATTTCAAACATTTTTCTCCTGTTAGTATCAAATTGTTAAATGTAATTACACGTGACGTGAATTTTCTTCAAAGGAGTAATAATATAGTACTGAAATAAACAAAAAATTGCTGACATGAAAATTTTTTTGGTCAATTCACATGACATTTTTTAATTTAATAGATTAATAACAAACACTTGAAAAATTATATATATAATTTCTTTTTGAATAAATATGTCATGTAACTCTTTAATCTTCAAGGTATTTGTCATTATAAAATAGTGTCTTTTTTAAAAATAAGTATACTTTATATGATCATATGATAAGATTGGAAATCAATTTCATTTCTTACAATTTATAGCTTATTCTCATGGTTTGTATGTAATTACTAATTATTAGGAGTGTGCATGACGCGAACTGATTAAGTTAACTCGGATAGTCCAATATACATACATACATACATATATATATATATATATATTATTTAACTTTCTTTTGTTTTGTAATAAAATTAACGATTTTAAAAGAAATAGCTACATTTTTTTAAATATAAATAATTTTTATCAAAATAAGATATTTCATTTATTAAATCTAAACCTCTTTTAAAAAAATTATAAAATTTAATTTGTAAAAATTAAGAAATTAAAAAATTTGGATGATCCAATCGGCCCAACTCAACCTAATTATATATTAGGTCTTAGGACTAGAACATATTTATTGGCCTAATGTAAATCTTAGGTTGAGTTAGAATCAAACTCGACTTAATCCAAAGTTTGTTCATCCCTACTAATTATATTGTTTTCAGTTCTCATTTTAATATAACTAATATGTGAGAATTAAAATGATGAAAAAAAATTTCCGCCATAAAAAGGTTGTTGAAAGCAAGTTAATATCACTTGTAGTAGCAATTTTATAATCTTTTGAACTTATTATATGAATTAGAGATGACATTTAAAAATTAAAATTATCAATTGAATCCTCATAACAATTCAGATTAATAAAAATTTATTCAAAATATAATTAAAATAGAATTTTAACAATGAAATTATTATTTAACACTTAATTATTTTAGTTAAAATTTGTATTAAACAACTATCACAATAAATAATTGATTGACTTAATAAAATCATAAAAAAGCATATTGATTTTGAGAAATTTGTACCGAGAATAAGCTTAAATCTGTCCCTTTTTATAAGTTAAAATATTGCAATTCAAAACAAAACTGCTATCTAAATCATGCGCCAAAATATAATTGTAATTAAGAAAAAAAAAAAAAGAATTGAGAGAGAGAGAGAGAATTATTCACCTTCTCCAAGAGATTTGATCCCGCTGACTGCAGAAAGCACTGCGTTTATGACGTAAACAACAACGTCAATAACAAGAGAAATTATATTTAAATTTGTGTTTATATTTATAACTTTTTAATTAATAAAATAATTAATGCACTTAAACCTTTTGAGGTTTTTTTGGTCTCATCGTAATTCAATTGGCTAAAGTAGAAGTCAGTTATCCCTAATGGACTTAATATCAAGAAAATATTGTCATTATTTACTCTATTTTTTCTCCAATTGAAATTTATTCATAAGCAATCAATTTTTTTATATAAAAACTTATTTTATGTTGTTGCAATTAATTAATTTACAAAATTTCAATTAAAATAAATATTAAAGTGTGTAAATATAATTTTTTTCCACGTGATATACAAGTGCCAATAATTCAGTTAAAATAAAAACCTAATTTATACATGTTGCAATGAATCCACTCCTCACAACCTTACATCATAACATAAAATGAGAAAAGTATGAACTTAGTCTTTTACTTTTAAATTTTGTAATAATATAATCTCTTACAAAGTAGGTATAAGAAATTAATTTTTTAAAAATTTTATTTTATGTAAAATTATTTTTTTATTAATTTAAATAAATAATAATAATTTTATACAAATTTAAATTTATAATAAATTGATTTGTCACAATAAATTCATAAAAAATTAAATTATTATAAAACATAAAAGTGAAAGATTAATTTCATACTTTTTCTCTAATATGAAAGTGTACAAAAGAAAAAATGGAAGAGAAATTAAAGATTTTAACCTGAAATGGATGGCGTAAGAATTCCGTCTCCAATCACCATAGAGGTTGACATGATAGTAACAAGGAAAATAAGAAGCGGGGCGAATTTACTATTCTCAAGCATGTGCTTTGTCTTTTGTGCTCGCCTTAGTGCGACGGAATTGGATGGTGTTTCCAGTTTGTAATTTGAAAGCTCTCTGTCTTCCGGTTGGTAATTTGGGATTGAGCTCAACTTTGCATGTCGACAAAGCAAGGAATACAAAGCAAACGTACCTCCTGCAGTACTGCGTGTTCATAATTCATATATACAAAATCATATCAGTACGTAGAGTATTAAATCAAAATCCATTATACCTTCACCGTTGTCGTTAGCCCACAACACAACGAGAATGTACTTCACAAATGGAACGGCCAAAATGGTATAGATGATGAGAGACAAGCATCCAAGAATGTCGTCGCTGTTGTGAATTTGACCGTCACTGAAAGTGCTGGCATACACATACAAAGGAGACGTGCCTATGTCCCCATATATTATTCCTATGCTTTGAAATGCTAAGCTCAGTGTTCTTATCCAGCTTCTCTGTTATATGCCATATTTAATTAGACAAAAATAACGACAGTATATGATCATTAATACAATTTGAGCTTAACCATAGCTAATTGATCAAATAGTAATAACAGCAAACCCAAAAAAAAAAAAAAAAACAGCAAAGTCTACATTATAATATACTATATATGAAAGAAAATTTTAAGGCACGGTATCGGTATCCTACCAAATAATTGGCAATTGACTATTGGAAATCATACAACATCAATAATATGCATCTAATTGTTAATAACATCCCAAACTAATGCATTAAAGAGACTTGAACGTTCCATAATAAAACATAAATAGATGACCAAAATCGAAAAGGAAAAAGGAAAAAAGAAAACCTAAAGCTACTAGACCATGAACTATTGATAAGTAAATGGGACAGATCTAGTGTGATTCCCAAATATAGAAATCTTTTGTCATCCCTAATTGATAGACTATGGATGCAAAGTTATTAAACTCGTTAATTTAAGTAAACTCATAAAAAAATTATATATTTTTATAGTTAAAAAACTACATACAATAAAAATTATTTAAATATAATTCAAGTTATATTAAATCAAAACAAAAGTTACTCATATTTTATAATCTATAGTACTCAATATAAATATTTTAATATAGTCATACATAAATAATCATTTAATATAACTAACTTAATAATATTTATTTTATTTTTATTTTAATAAATACATATTTAATGTAATTTTATTATTTTTATGTATATTTAAACTAATAATAAAGTATATTATAATGACTATATGGAAATGAAGCATTTTTTTTATCTTTTCTAGTCTTGGGTTTGAATTTTTATATTGTTAATTACAAGTTAGTTGACACATAATAATTGTAAATTTAATTGACTTGATAAGTTAACTCATAAGTTTATTTGAATTTATGCTAAGTTTAAATTTACACTAAATTAACATATTTTTTTTTACATATAATCATAAATTCAGATAATAAACTTGTAAGTCTAATAATATAATAAGCAAGAAAATAAGAAAAGAAGCAAAGACCGTAGAAGAATGGGCTTGAGTGAAAGGAAGTCTTGCGGCTTCCAAATTGAGGGAGTCCACACGTCCGAGCTTTGCCCACGAAACCTTTCGCTCTTTCAGAATCTTTTGGAGCTCTCCTCCTGTGTGAGTTTCTGTGTCAAGAGCTTCCATGACTTCACTAATAATTTTGTGCTTTCTAGGAAGATCGTAAGAGGTTGGACTAAGTTTCTCTTCTGACTTAATTTATAGGCACAAAAAGTCAGAAGTGGTTGCTTTATTCAATTTTAAATCATCAATAATTGAGTTAGATTTCCAAACTCTCTCGTCACATCTCCATTGACCTCAACCCATCCAGAATGTGGAGAACCTTTAATTACTATACATTTTGCAATAATTGCCGATTTTAAATTTCTCCGTCAACCATCGCTTAGTCCAAAATTCATATTCCAAATAGAAAAATAATGAATAAACCTCCCTTGATACCGTGATAAACAATCTTACTGTTAATATATTGTTACATTATAAAAATCTATGGCAAAAATATCATTTGGCCCTTGCCAAAAATTTAATTTAGTCCCTTGATTTATTTTTATTCCAATTCAATCTCTTAATTCAATAATATGTTTCAATTTCTTTCTTAAATATATATATATATGCTAACTATAAAATTTATATGTAAAACAAACTAATAAATTAGTGCATAATAAAGAAATTATGCCTCTAGTCATTGCGCTGTAAACATTGAAACTGTCAAATTCGATTATGAGTGCTTCTAAACTTCTGTTTTTCACTTTTTGGTGATGGTGTATAAACTAAAAGGTGTAAAAAAATAGACTTAGAGACATAAATTTATAAGAAAGTTTAAGTTAATCATTTTATCAATCGTCAATATTACAATATTAAGCAGGTAAAAAATATGTATGTAAACTATGTAGATTTAGGATAAAAGTCTACAATAACATGATATTAACTAATCAAACGGATCGCACCATATGAAGGGCTATCAAAGCTGACATGTAGTAGTTGCCAATTATACCAATAAAGGCTGTTAACATATGACATTAATATGGGAGGAGCTGCTGACATTGACATTAATACGGGAGGTTGACATTAATTAGTAGCAAATGAGGAAAATATGAGAGAGAAAACAATTTTTTGTTCTATTTTGGTTTCCATGTAAGCAAGTTTGACCAAAAAAAAAAAACATATAGGATCCGCATTCAACTAGAATTCATCTAAGCATTTTCTGTTAAAAATTAAGAAAGGATATGATTGGAAACGTTTTAGTAAGGGGGACTGAATCGTAATAATAGAAAAATAAGGGACTAAATCAAAATTTGACCCACTGATAATTGCAACAACCTTCCCTTCACAATGCTTGACTTTGAGTTTTATTTTAACAAAAAAATTTTGAGTGAAACCAGTTTAATATAAATATATATATGGAGATTAGATAATTTATTCTAATCAAGCAACACTAGAAAGTGGAAACCCATAGTTTACTGAAAATTATTGCAATAATTACCAATATTAATATATCCCTTTGTTAATGATTTGGGCATTAAAATGTTACAAAATCCTTGATCAGATAGAATAAATTATGCTTTGGCCATAAAAGAACCAAAACGATAGAAACAAAGGTCTTAATTAAGAAGTTGCAAGAGTATACTAATTTCTGACAATATTATGATTGCATGGGAAGTTCTCCAAGCACCAACATATGAGGAAATGCATGAGACAGATTACCTTAAAGATGGATACGAATAAAGCCTATGATAAAGCGGTGGAAAGTGGGAAGATTCGAAAGGACTATACATGTGAAGTGGTGGACTATATTGGGAACTACCAAAGGGTATACCATTATAGTCCCAAGAGAAATAATAAAAATTTTGAACTCATTTATAATCATATGGAAAGTAATAAGCTTTATGAAAAGCTAATAATTCTTTTTTAGATGAATCGAGGAGATATAATTAGTCTTTTCTTTTATATTAATTTATCATAGAGGCATCAACCCGTTTAACTTACCTAAGAGGTAAGTTAGATTGAGAGATTTTTTTGAAAACTTTTTTAGTATACTCCTATGAACTTGACCCATTTAACTCGCGAGTTAAAATAGCTAGCTTGCAGGTTAAACATGTTGTCTTTTTTTTTTTACTCACTTAGACTAACGCCACAACCCATTGGATTTTCTTATTCAAAAAATAAAATTAACCCTAATATATGTGTTGTTTTGTTTACTTGTCTCTATTATATTATAATTTGTCATATTTGAATATTTTACATTGAATTATTATATTATTTTACTTGTTTTAATCCATTGAAACTTATTTTTTATTTTAATTATTTTTTTATTTAAATTAATATAGAAATTGATTGATTAAACAAAATTTATACTTAAACAAAGTCACGTTTAAATTTTTATAATTTTTTTTAGTGGGTTAAACAAGTTAGCCTGCTTAATCCACCAAATGAAATGAGTTGAGATTTTCAACCCACCACCTGTGAGTAAGTCAAACTAATCCACTTTGACACCTCTATATCATATTATATTTTTGGCTTGCCAAGTCAAAGGCTGATAAATGTGTAGGGCTCATGGCGAATATTATTTGGGGTAAGTAAAACACACTACTCTCATGGTCTTGTGGGCCAAAATATGTGACACCAAAGAAAACAACCGGCTGGGATCTGAGATACTCAAGCCCTTTATGAAGCCTTCTTAAGTAAGAAAATCTGGAAAGTGTGTGTCAAAACAAGTTAACAATGTAAAGATAATAGTAAATAATGATTTTAATCCTATAAAAACAAAATTATATATTATTATTGATTAACTATACACATTTCATATTTTAATAAGAGAATAACATAGTAAAGATATAAAGAATTGCACATAAGGTTATTTTTTTCTTGATTTCGGCATTTTTGTTTGTCAATGTTTGGATGTTTTAAAATTTTGACTTTGTTGGAATTTAGTTGTAGAGTTTTTTTTTTTTTTTTAGCTTCTCTTCATGTTTCTATCTTCTTTTAAAGCATTTATCGGTTTAGATTTTGTTCCTTGTTAGCTTCCAGTATTTTTTTTTCCTGAATTCCTTCCTTCTATCTTTTTATACGTTTGCATTTTTTACATTTAATAAAATTCTTCAATCTTCATTTTCACACTTCCATCACAAACTTTTGTAAAAATGAGAAGCAAAATGACAAGGTAGGGGACTTCATAATAAAATAAAATCAAGTGTAAGGATAAAATTGTAAATTACATAAATAATAGGTATTGAGTTGTGAATAAATATTAACAAATTATTATAGGCAAAATTATAAATATATCAAACTTTTGGGGTCATTTTCTAATTTTATCATTTTCTCATACACTCATCTTAAAAACCAACATGTCATCTTTCTATTGGACAACATCTACAAGCCTTCAAATTCCGTAAGGTACGGATGTATTCTCCATGAGCATGATGATGTTAAGGTTGGTGCACCACTTTGGCAACCATTCGCCACATCACCTATTAGCATGATGTTATATTTAGTATTAATGACATGGAGTATTTTATAAAATTATAAAAAAATAAATGTGAGAATTAATTTAAAATTTCAGATAAAATAATTAATTTTCTCAAAATAATTGAAGTTTGAAAAGTTCCCGCACGGGTACAATTGACTAGTATGTACGTATAATAACCAATGCACATCTAGATGGCTTAATATATAATTAATTATTTTCTAAGTTTACTTTCTTCTTTGATATGGCGGCCCGATATATTAAATATCTGTAAAACCTTTATCTATGTAAATGCATTACAGCAAAAGTCGTAATTGACTAGGAGAAAATATCATTTACTTCAAAAAAAAAAATTGCTATTCCACGTTGACAAGAACATTCAAAAATGACACTTTTATACTTTTACTATAGAAGTATTTTCTCATGCACAATCTACGCCGTGAACGTCGTTTTTATTCTTAGCCAATGAAAAGGGTGTATAAGAAAAATAATCTTTTACAAAAACAGAACCAAAATTGATTTGTATATTTAGATTTTTATATCAATTCAATCCATAAGTATATAAATTTTAATTAGTTTATAGAGTAATTTTATCTACCTCATGACTTGTTTGCGAGTAAGTATCCACGTGTCTATTAATTTGTGTATTTAGATAAATTCAATCCGTAATTATATGAATTTAAATTGTTCACAAACAGTATAAGAAAGAAAAAAGGAAGGAATGAAGGAATAAAAAGAAGTGTGGATATTGAAAAACATAGGAAATTAAGAAGCCAAACAATAACTTCACAGGAAAAACAAAAAGAAATCAATCAAGAAAGGGAAGGATCAAAAGAAATAAAATATGCAAAAAGAAAAAAAACGTACATGTTTTATTTAGAAAAAAAGGGGGAAAATTTTTTTGTTAAAGTAGTGATAATGGGATCAGATGTAAATGCCACTATACAATCAAATTTTCTCATTGGTTATACGAAATTTTTTTGACTTATTATTACATCTTAATTTATAATATATGTTCTTACAAGAATTCAAGTTTAAGACTTTTTGAATGATTGTGAAAAATTCTATTACTAAGCTACTTTTATTATTTTCGATTATATAAAAGTTTTAGTTGTTAGAAATCCTAAACTTCCGAATAAAATGGAATATGTGATAATGATGGATAATGGAGATGAGTGAATAATGGTAAGACCATTTTTAATGACATGAATTATAAGATAATTTTTTTTTTGCCATATATCAATATTTTCGTCATTGATTCAAACGGGTACAATTCTCTATGAGGTATGACTTTTAAATTTATTTGTAACAAAAAGTAAAAGTTGGAGTTGAGAGGGATTGGGAGGAGCTATTATTCTTTGTACTTGTTACATATATTTTGTGGCTTTGATTGGTTTGAAATATAGATCTTTTTCTTTTTACTTGGTTTGTAGGATATCATTATATTTTATGTTTTCTGAAGCTAGACCACACGAAATGTGTCTGGATGCATAGAAATTTCCAAGGTGATGAATCGATTAAGTGGCTAAGCCTGGAGGACTGGGCACATGGCACAATTTGTTAATCTTTTGCACACCAATAGTGTTTGACATTTTGTTGGGGAAATATTAATGTACATTAGTCTCCACTTCATTTAGGCCAACTTACTGCCTTCCTTTTTTTGAATATTAAACAAAAGCTATAATTAGCCGAAAGCTGCAATTCTGAAATGGGGTAACTATGTTTTGTAATGTTGCAGTTCATTATTACGTTGGACTTGTTGTGTATATAAGATAAAGTCTGTAATATTCCACCTCAAATGGTGAAATTACTCCATTATTCTTAGGTGAGTTAGAAATTGTACAGGAAGATGAAATTTATCTGAAATTATACTTGATCATAATTTAAAAAGCCTATTTGGCCTAAAAAGAATAAAGCAAACAATAGAAGTCCAATTTGTAAAACAGATCAAGCTCAAGCTCTTTTTAAAGTCTAGCTCGAGTCTGAAAAGTTTGAATGAATACTTTCTTAATAAGTAAAAAATTATTATTTAAAAAATTACTGCAACATGATATTTTGATAAAGAAATAAATACTAATACCTCTTATTTAAAGGATTTATTCCAATACAATAACTCATTTGTATTTACAACGTCTCTATATGTAATCTTACATGTAATAATAATTATCTATATTATTTATCTCAAGTCTTATGTAACAAATTGATTTGTCCATTCTTTTTAAAGCTTGATTGACCCAATCTAAAAAATATGGATAAAAGTATGATTAAAAATATAAACTTGGACTTTGTTTAGTTCGAATTCAAGCTTAATTTTTAAAAGTTTGACCTGATGATCAGGTATACTTGAAATGTAGCTATTGCATTTTATGTCGTAGATCTTCGTCAAGCATTTTATTATTTATTTATATTAATTCAAAGGGCAATTTACTTTTATTTTCTTTGAGAGATATTCCATATATATGATATTCTTTAAAATATATATATCAAATTTTTGAAATACAATTAGATTTAAAAATGATATTAACTTATTAAAAATAAAATCTAAACCATCATCTCATATATGTAACTTTAAATTCAAAAACCTAAACCATAAGCCAAAATAACCAAACCCCTACACACCTTATAGCCCAGTTGTTGTCGTTCACACCCTAAAAATTGAATTTCAAACCTAAAACCTTAAATCTATCAAAGGTTGGCACCTAAATTGGTATATGTTAGGTGGCCAACTAAAGTAAAAGAAATTTTTTTTTGGTAATTACAATTTAGTCCTTTAAAAATTGCACTAAAATTCTTCATCCATCCTTATAAATAGAAAGCTTCATAACCTCATTTCTCACAACTAAGAAATGAGCAAATCCTATATAGAGAGAAAGAGTTATGAGATATATAGAAAATTGTGACATTAGTATTCTCCTATTAGCAAGAGATCTAAAAATATTGTATTATCCTTGCTATATAGAGAGAAAGTGTAACTCCTATTTTTTTCATAGTGAAATCATTTCTTTCTTATCCGTAGTTTTTACTCTATTTGGGTTTTTCAAGTTAAATTTTGTGTGTCATATCAAATTATTTGCTATAGTTTTGTTTCAATCTAGTATCTATTTTCTCTACAATTAGTAACAGAGCCTATTTCGGTGTATTATTATGTACTTATCGTATGTTCTATGGCTGCCATTGATATAATGGATCCTCCACATCATAAAATAAATAATATTATTTTCACCGTTATAAGATACTAGGTACCATTCATGTGTATGGTGAACTATTTATACGTACAGGTACAGTTGTTAAAGGCAAAAAAAGGTTCAATGATATCTGGCTTGTAAATTCAATAACAACGTGGCAAATGACCTCAGAAAGATAATGGTTCCACCAATATAAACCTATCTCTAGAGGATAATTGTTTATAGGAGATGATCATTTCTATGAGCTTGCTGGAATAAGCACCATCAAATTAAAGATGTATGATGGTATGACTCGAACTATCCATAAGGTTTAACATATGAAGAGTCTCAAGAAAAATCTATTATCTTTAGGACAATTTGATAGTAATGGGTACAAAACCCAGATACAAGATGACATTTTAAAAGTTATTAAAGGCGCGCTTGTAGTTATGAAAGTAGAAAAGATAGCGGCTAACTTATATATGCTTAAAAGAGAAACACAACAACAAGGAGAAGTCTCAATTGCATCAATTAATCTAGCAGCTAAGGAATCAACGATATCGTGGCACTGTAAGCTTAGCTACATGTCATAATGTGGATTGAAGGTTCTTGCATAATGGAATCATCTTCCCATACTCTAAAAGGTTTCTCTATTTTTTGTGAGCATTATGTTACAAGTAAACAGCATAAGTTGAAGTTCAACAGCTCTAAATAGAGAAGTAAAACAATCTTAAACCTAGTGCACTCTGATGTTTAGCAAGCACCGGTCTTATCCCTAGGATGAGCAAAGTATTTTGTGTTATTCATCGATGAATACTTCAAGAGATGTTGGGAGTATCCAATCAAGAGACAAGGAGATGTGTTTGAAGTTTTCAAAACCTTCAAACGTGTGTGGAACATTAATATGAGAAAAAGATTAAATGTCTGAGATTAGACATTGGAAGAGAATACACTAGTGATGAATTTAATACTTTCTATTAAAAAGAAGGTATCATAAGGCAATTCACAATGGTGTACACTCCACGGAAAAATAGAGTGGCCAAGCGGATGAACAGGACTTTATTGGAAAGGATAACGGGAATGTTTAGAACTATTGGATTAGTCAATTCATTTTAGGCAAAAGCAGTTAAAACAGCTTGCTATATGATCAATAAGTCAACATCAACCGCAATTGATATAAAGACCCCAATGGAGATATAAACTATGAAGCTAGCTAATTATCTAAACCTCCATATGTTTGACATTTGGTATATGTGATGTACAATACTGAAGAAATTAAAAATTTTAATGTTATAATTTATCATATAAGAATGTGAACAAAGGTATTAAAGACAGAAACATAAGTCAATCTTAAAGTTAATAGTGTTATTGGGTCCATTTATAAACCGAAGATGCGAGTTAAAATCAGAGGTAGATACGGAGAGCTACATTGGCGTTCTGTCATGAAGCATTACGTATATTTAAATTTGTCACAGAAGTTCTCAAATTCTTTTTCCATTCTTTCATTTTGTAAATCTAAACTTAATCAAAGGTAATGCATCACCTTGTTTATGCATTGGGATACTTTTGACCACAAAAATGAGTTTTGCCGTTACTATGGTTTATCCAATGCATAACAATTTTTTTTATCTTAATACAAATTATAGAAATTTAAAGGGCAAAAATAATTTTTAAAAAAATTCTAGCAATAAGTCAAATGATATAATTTATAGAATAAATGTCGGTTTAATATACAAACCGACATTGCAAAACAATGCAGAGTGTCATTAGTTGTTGAATTTCACGTGGAAAAAGGGAAGAAGGAAGGAAGTTGAATTGGAGGGGTTGGCTAGCGGACAGTTGAAATGAGTAGTAGAATGACGTTTCATGCTTGCTTATTCGTCCCGTTATGGTGAAATAGTGTCGCTATTAAACAAATTTAGAAATCGAAAGTTTAGTGCTATGGACACCACTATTCATACTAACTAAACCACCTTTCCCCATGGTGATCTCTGTTATCACATTCACTTTTACCCTTCCAATAGTCAAACACGATTCTGCATCCTATATACAACATTGTTCTGATCCTCATAAATTATTTGCCATGCCTAGTGTGACAAAATGTCTGTTGTGCGCTCACTCTCTTCCCGACCAGAAAGTATAAATCCTTTGCACTCCCATTGGAGACGAACAGTCACAGTACCACAATAAGACAGTTTTTCTAAGTACATGAAAAGCTAAAACCTACAACAGCATTTATTGGTACCAAGTTCAACCCCTTTTACTTGAGAACATTGCTACCAAAAGTTTTATTAAAAAATTTTGTTATTCATAAAGTAATATCTATCCAATAGTTTATAACAGCCAATTATGTAGAATGGATATATTTTGAGTAGAATTTAAGAATTAGTAAGAATATAATATGTTACTATTTCTTAAAGTCCTTATTGTACATGACAACAGTATCATAGAAGTATATTTCAACTTGAAGTTCACACTCCGTGAGGTACTATCTATTGCATATTTTACAAGCCTTGCTCGCATTTAGCAAGTTTTAGAAGTCTGGAAATTTATCATCAGTATAAGCTGCAACCTTCTCAACCCAACTCTACAACTACCATACAATACATATCACAAGCCTACGCTGATTCAGCAAATCCAACTCTCATATTACCATAATCAAAGACTGTGTGATAGCGGCCCATGAAAATATCCCCAAGAATCCTGCATTTCAGAATCAACATCTCATTTCAGAAACTCACAGGTAAAAAGATAGAATCCATAAGCACTCCTCTCTTTCCAAAATGGTTTAAAAGTATCTTCGTTTTAATGAGAATGTTTTGAAAAACTCAAAGTCGTGAGATCAAAGCAAAACAAAATGTCAAATAGAAGCTAAAAGCTACAGGATTAACAAGTAACAATAGTACCATAGAGGCCCGCGAGGAGGAGCTATGTCCAAAGCTGTAAATCCACTAATGCATTGTGCTGCCTCTCCCGTTCCCACTTTGAGGACATACTGATTCATGAAAACGTCTCAGAGAAATGTTGCACAAGAAAATCAAGTTCAGAAACAGACCAGATAAGACTTGTAAGTCAGGAATTTCTATGGCAGCCATAATGTACCAGGATCAACTGGCAGTGATATTAATCATTAGATGATGACCTTCAAATTCATCTGACAGTTGATAATAATGCCAGCTAAGCAGGGTAAGATACATTTTTGGTATAGAATTTCCCCCTCAAGAGATATTATGCTAAAATCCTAGTTGATCCTAAAACTTAACTCTATCATTAGTCATAGAAGAAACTATGTTGTGCCATTTGGAAGTCACTATACCTGCTCAGGTGAGAGGTCAAACACTTTGCCGCCGATGGTGAATGAGATGTTGGGCATGGAAGATAAACTTTCACATTCAACTGCAGATTCTCCATTTGGACTGGGAAGCCGATCACAGAGCTGCATGAGATTGAGGTTCTGAGCTTTTGCTGAAAGGACAGTTATTTTCAGGGAAACATGAAACAAAGGATTTTTATTTAACCTCATTGACGTAGTCTAGGATCTGGTCTGCTGTCCCATTTAGTTTCAGCCTATTTTTTATCCATGCCACTGCCATCTCGCAGAAAGTGCATCCAGCATCATCAAGACTTTCAAATACCTTCTCTGTATTCTTCTCAACTACGCTCTTTATGTCCATACTGCACAAAGATGATCAAAATGATTCAAAGCCAAAGAGGAAGAACCAGAGACATTCTCACAAAAGCTTTTAAGTGAAGGATCATACATAATTTTTTATTATATCTCTAATACATTATCCCACAAGAAAGCCCAATGAATTTAAAGTGCAGGCAAAACATAGGCCAACCTGCCTTCTGTTGAAATTTCTTTTTTAATTAAAATTTTGGATAGTAAGGATCATATTCCTTCCTGATCACTAAGCAATACAATATCAATGATGACTTCAAACTCGAAAGCTTAAAGTTTTAGTGCAGGCTCTATTATAATCTCTACTAAGTAATAAATTAAATAATCCATATACAGTCATTTGTCATCGAAACATGGTAGGCTGATACTAACTTAGCAATACAATATCAATGATGACTTCAAACTCGAAAGCTTAAAGACTTAGTGCAGGCTCTATTATAATCTCTACTAAGTAACAAATTAAATAATCCATATACAGTCATTGGTCATCGAAACATGGTAGGTTGATACTAACCTTACATCCCCAGTCCCATCAAAAGTACAGAAACCAATTTGAGAGCAAATCTGTTGGGGGAGAGCCTATAAAGGAAGGAAACATAAGTATTTAGTTGGTACAATTTACTCACCGAAAATTAGAAAACAAAGCTTAGTTACTGAACAAGAAATTCAAGTAGATCATGCTACCTCATTTATCAGCATATCCAGTATGGTTTTTCCATACTGGGTAACCAATGCCTTGCATTCTTGGCTCACTACTCCAGCCGCTCCAATTGCATGATTAATCTGGGCAATTACAGTCTAGAAACGCAAAATATGAAGTTTATGAGTATAAGGTGATACAATGAACAAAAACTTCCATGGGACCACTATTTATTCCCAAAAATTGATTAAAATATGTAAACTATAAGAAACAAACGAGCTTCTAGAGGAACTTCAAACAAGATAAACATAGTTGCATACACTAGAATGGGTTTCAAACCAATCTAATGTATTTGGTTTTTCAACATAATGGAAGGCATTCATTTCCATACCGTTGGGCCAGCTAGTAAAGAGGTTCCAGAATCAGCAATTGCTGAGCAACCAGCAGCACATAGTCCTGAAAAGAATTAAGCATGCATGATGCATCTAAATGATTTATCAATGACTAACGTCTAAGGCCTGACCAGTAAAAATTGAGTAGTCTCTACCCTCAAGAATGCGAGAGATTCTTAAGTGTATTTATCTATAAAAGATTGACAAACCAAACCAATTATGAATAGACATATAAACCCATTCTACATATTTCATAGTTATTCAAGATTGGCTTGTTTTACCAATGTTTGATAGACCAAGTTTACGTATGAATTTTTCTGAGAATATAAGATTTCAGGGTCATAAATACCAGTTGTTTCACCACCAATTAGGACATCTCCCATTTCAAACTGCATTTAAAGGGGAACATATTAGAGATAAAAAGAGATGAAATGTGAAACATATAATTTTTGGAAAACACTTATATCTTATATCTTATCCTCTATATACTTATATCAGGTTCTCCCAATTGGCTCATGACATGTGGACAATGTTTTTTAAAAGGTGGGAGTTAATGGTGTTAATAAAAAAGTGAATGAGGTGTAAAACTTGTCCAGATGTCATTAACTAATTGGGAAACCTGATATAAATATATAAGGAACAGTATATAAGTTTTTTCTATAAGTTTTTGAAAAAGATGGTAAGAGTTTCATTAGGGAGAACCTGCCAATAGCCTTTCTGGGTGACTGGAACATATGTGTGATCACCCTTGTAGTGATCTGAATCAACTCCTCCAAATACAATCTCACCACCTTCTTCGCCATTGATATTGCGGTTCAACCAGAATGAAAACACTGGTTCTTTCAGAAGATGTTGATCAAGCATATTATACCTATGATTATCAGTTATTGCAAACAAAGCAAAGTTTCAATTTAGACAGAAACAAAGAAGCACTATTAAACAATGTTCTAGTCATATCATTAAAGGATGTAAAAATTGAGGTCTTGAGTAAGAAAATGCGATGAAGTTTCATCAGATAGAATTCAAACTTAATGATCCTCAATACATTACTAGCGAACCAAAAAAATTTGGAAACCAAGCTAATGATGAATAGACATGTAAGTCTACAGGAGGTGGGTCCTATTGAAAAGTGTGTTTGACATGCTTACATGTCTGTTCATAATTGGCTTGCTCAATAATTTTTTTGTAGACCAAGTCTGCCTCAATATTTCTCTGTCCACCAACTTACCATATAGGAGCAGAATTCCCAACAGATATCTCTTGAAATCCAAGGCCAAGAATGCCATCAAACTTAGCAGCCAAGAATGTGATGCTAGGCTCTCTGGTTGCCTCGATAAAATCCTAAATCCAGGAAGATGTCATAAAGAAAGACTCAAGGAATGCTAATAAAATTGATGACAACAAAAGGGCCTGTTCAGCAAAAATTTACCTGGTTTCTAACAAGCAAATCACCAAGAGTGACATGATCCTGGCTAAAGAAACCTGAAATAGCTCCTGTTCCATAATGGATCTCAGCAGACGTCCCTGCACCAAAAATCAAAAGAGGACATATTCACCAAAAATCTAAGAACTTGCAGAAGCCTTTTTCTTTTTCAGGTCAGGGATATTTTCGGACTTTGTTTGAGCTAAGTCCCTACCCCAAGCAATTTTAAGGGTAAACTCCCAATATCTTGGTGCATTTAAGATTTCATTTCCAGAATATTCCTTAGAGGAATAAAGCTCAGGTTGCTAAGAAGAGAACTATCTTCTTATACAAACCGAGCTAACCCTTTTGGATTAGAAATTAGCTTGTTTCCAGTAAAATTGACAGTTTAAACAAATTTTATTTTGAAAAGTTGATACTTAAAAGTAGAATAGTATGAAGTAAAGACTACAGCAATGAATAGATAAAATAACTTTTATCCAATTCATTGTCTAAAATTTCTTTTCATTTCTTAGCAAACTTGATAGCAAGAGGTTTCACTTTATGAATCTCTTCAGTCGCATTTATGCACACCCCAAACTATTGATATCCAGAAGATAAGTTTCAATTTTTGTTCTAGTTAAAACCACAATGATAAAGGGGAAGTAATGGATGAAGCACAAGGTGATTTTTAAATGGCAATTTGAGGGAAACAAGCAATAAGGGCTGTACCATTTTTTGAGTATGTGCTGGATTGGCTTGACTTGTATTTTGAGTGCAAATAGCAAGCAACCTGCACTTAGACATAGAATTAGATGCTTTTCTTATTTCTATCCAATGGAACAAACACTCTTTGCAAAAAGTTTCAAACAGAAAATATAAATAATGAAAGAAGATTGAGAAGACTTACCGAAAAGTAACATCTCGAGGAAGGCACCCAAAGATTGGAACTTCCAGTGTCAAATATCACAGTAAACTTCTGAGAAGGTGTTCCAATACCAACCTCACCAAAATACTGAGCATTTATATAGTTCTTTAACCCAATAATACTTGTGTCATCAGAATTTCTATAACCTCCACTAGAATGATATGTGAAAGTAGCTTCTTTAAATAAATCTCCTTCCCTAGGTTCAGCAAGTCTGGTAAGCAGATTGCTTTGATCCAATTTATTCTTTTTCAGTCCAACTCTAATTAACCCATTACTGGGTCCAGAGAGAACCACCGGGTGGAGAAGTAAAAAGAGAAGAGCAACCAAAGAACTATATGCGGAAGCCATTTTTTAGTTCTGTAGAATTGATAATCCATATAATTCTTTGTCAGAATACAATCTCAGCAAAAGAACATAACTTTAAAACACTGACAGAAAAAGAATTTCAGAAAGCAAGCAAGGACCCAAAAAAAAATTCTTAATTCAAAAAAAGAAAAAAAAAGAATGACAAGTTCTAGAATTACCCACCTCAGAATCACACACAGATGACTGGAGCAGCAGATACTAAAATGAGAGTAATAAGGAAACTTGTTTACTAATCCCTCTTACCAACGATATCAGCTACCAGTCCTACGCTCACCCACCATTCACCCGAACTGGAATTCTACCGCCAAATGCAATTAGAGAGGCCAGGGTCACTATTGTTTATTTTATTTTTGGTTTTCTTTTTTGTCTTTGGGCCTTTTTACAGTATTGGCAATTTCGAAGTTAGGTTACTTGATTGGGCTCTTGATCCTTCTATGAATTATGCCCAATGTAGAAGAAAAGCAAGGTCTGTAATGAAAGTCCGAAACCTCAGTAGCTCATCGAGTGTTTTTAATAGAATTGAAATTTTAATGTTAAATTTTAACTCTTCAAAAATTTGGAGGGGACTTTAGCAATTGAAAAATCAACCAAAAAATAGTTAAAATTAAAACTAGTTCCATAAATAGATACAAAATTAGAGGGGATAATGGTTTTTTCACATTTTGGGTGATCGTCGAAATACATTGTCTTTAAACCAACTGCCCCAACCTAGGCATTAATTAAATTTGTAATGTTTAATTTGGAGTTAAGAAACTTTTGTTTTATATCTACATCTCCATATTCATGGGAACTAGTAGTATTTCATAAAGAGTAAAGTATACAATTGTTTCCTTACTTTTGTAATTTTTGACAATTTAATTCTTAACAAATTAATTATAACAATTTAATCTTTTATAAATTTAAATTTGTACAAAATTAATCCTCCATAAATTTAAATTTTTACAAACTTATCTCTCTATTTGTATTAATAAATGATTAATTTTATACAAAATAAGACTTATGAAAAACTAAATTGTTACAACTATTTATGTAGGACCAATCACAAAGTGTAAAAGTACATGATCAATTTAGTACCGTTCTAATTTAATAAAATTAATTACAGAAAACAAGGGTTTGGATTCGTGCCTGATAATTCAAAATTTAGAACAGGATTGCTTTCAAAAAAAATAAAACACTATGTATATTTCTCTGGCTGGGTAAGCAATACTCTATTTAAATTACATACGCTCAATGATTTATGCAATTGACAGTCTTTCAGTTTTCGTTACATGCTTCAACGCGTTGACTGAGAATCAAATGAGTTTTAATTGATACTTGAAACTGAAACAATCCAAAGCTGAGAAAGGCTTCCTTGATCAAAATTGAAAGCAAGAAATCCCATAGAAAGACTGGTCTTGGGCAATCTTAAATTTTAAGTTTAAAATTTTAAATCTTTTCTTCAATCACTTGAAATCGTATTTATAAAAAAATTAGATTTAAAATATAAAAATGTGAAATTTATGTGTTTTAAATAATATAAACATATTGATTTCTTTCACATCTCACACTCAATTTTTTTATAAATAAAATCCGAGTACGTAAGAAAGATGTCCACATGTCATCACCTAATTAGGAGATTGCGATCACCCAATCTGACTTTTTATCCCAGAGTTTAGATTAGGATGAGAATACTCTGTATTTTTTTTTTAATTAAGAGTTACTTTCAAACCGGAAAAGAACAAGACCTAATCAGTCTAAAATTTGCATTCTAAAAATAAGTAAGATCTTACTAAATTTGAAAGGATTGATCGAATAATAGATTTCAGATTTAACGTGATAATTAAATGTTAGATTTTTTTGTTTTTTTGGTTAAAACGATCATGAATGGCTCGTGGGGGAATATGATAATCTTTTGTCATGATTGCAGAAGCTTGTAGAGCAAGATGATGCTAGCTTTTGATGCCGACTAACGTACGTATCAGTCAGAAGAAGCAGCATGCATGGGGTTGGTCAATTTCTGAAGAGTTTCAAATAGCTAGTATAGAAGGCATGCAACACATAAATGATGAACCTCACAAGCCATGACCAACCTACCTACACTCTCCTTACTTTTTCACCGACTTTCCAATCACTTGGCCTATTGTCAAGTTGTTCATAGAACTACTGGTTTCTTTATCCATTCAGGTTTCGTAATTTTTCGGTTATCGCATACTCAATTGTATAGAAAATTATTCTAAATCATTCCAGTAATTAATTCAATCATATTAATATTAGAAATACTTGGCGCAAGAACGGGGCATGAGATGTGTGGCTAATAAGTATTGTCCGAAGGGAAGAAAATGGAGTTAGTAAGTTAGTCAATGGGAGAAAATCATGGAAGCAGTTAATTGCCTGTCAAGTGGGCTGTAGAACCTAGAAATAGCAAAAAGGACCACTCCAACATGTGTGTCTCCGTTACTTTGAATTCTTCTGTGACAACCTTAATTTATTTACGCGTCCGACGAATGACTTCCTCTTCAACCGCCCTCAGACGGTTTTCTTGACTCCTTTTTCCGTTTCACTGTTTCCGCCATTTACTACACGTAATTACCCCCTTCACTGCTTCACCTTCTTCCCCAAGAATACTACCAACACCAACCATACAAGACAAACGCAACCTTCCACCGATTAAGGCATAGTTAGTAGGTTTTAAATTAATCAAATTAATTTGCCATTCCATCATATATATATATATATATATATATGAATAATGCGAAAGGTGGAATATAGTTTAAGCATTTTCTTTTATATAAACTTTTCATTCTTTTTGTCACATTTGATTCTCACTTACATCTTCGACCATACTACTTACTGACAACGAAGACTGTCAAATCTAGAGCTAATACAAAATAGGAGATTTGGGCTCCATTTTTTGAACCCGACAAAAATTAAAAAGTGAAGTCATCTAGTTCCCTGGAAAGTTGGAATTATTGTTGTTGCTAGTTGTAGCATTGCCATTACTGTCGCCATTAATGTTGTTTGGCAGAGCGGCACCGATAATGGAAGTAATAGCCGCCGCTAGAGCTGCAGTGAGGTTGGGGTCAACAGCTATGGCAGCACTCAACTGTGAAGGGTCTTTACTATGATCCATTTGAAGCCCAGAAAAGTTTGAGTGGTTATGATTATAGAGTGCGTGAGCCAGTGCTTGAGCAAAAGTGTGAGGGCCATTTGTGAAGGGCATTTGGAACTGGGTTTCAGGGTGGCTTGTTGGGGGGCAAGTTAAGTCCAGTGTCACTGTTGGGAATGGAGCTGAGGCTGAGAGCGTCGCCATGCTGCTTGAAGAACATGGAAGCAGTGCCGTCCTCGTCAGGAAGCTTGCGTTCATTAGGCCATCGCTGCTTGTCATTGATCCTGAAAGCAGCATCTTCGCCGCCGTTGATGTTGCTTGCGCCATCCCCATCGCCGCCGGAGGCAATGCGTGGGTGTGATTCCCTTCGTATGTTGTTACAAGAATTGTTCGATCCTCCGCACACCTTTGTACCTGTAATATAATTCGTTCGCATATTTTAAACTACCAAGCTTAGATTGTTTAATGATAATACATCTTCAGTAATTTATAAAACTTTGTTAAATGAAGAAAACCTGAGGACGGAGAGATACCTGTTTCCTGACGGGGCAACCTGCAGCCATGGTACATCGATAATAAGCTCGAGGGCATGGGTTTCCTTTGGCCATCTTTTGCCCATACTTTCGCCATTGACATCCATCACTAATCTGATCATCAGATTAATAAAAAATTAATTTTCCATCAGCTAAAAGAAAAACAAGCAAATCGTAATTGAAATCTGGATATAGTACTCTGACTTACGCACCATGGGTGCCTCAGATCGAGCTCTGACTGAAACTCTTGCCTTTCTCATGGTGGCCTCCACTTGATCATCAACGTTCTTTGGAGGACTGAACTTTGGAATCTTATCAGCATCTACTTCCATTTCAGTTCCCTTACCGGAGTCCTTCTTGTCTTGATCAGTTATGGCACCACATTCCTTGGAAGCCACTTCCACGTTATTTCCAGGTGATCCTGACCTGTCATGACTTCGTCCTGCGGATGAAGAGAAAGAACGCTCATCTGTCTCACCATTATGAGTTGAAGCCAATCCAAGATCTATAAACTGTCTTGGCACTAAGCTTCCTCTGCTATTCCCAGTTTGTTTCTTTTCTGCAGCACTTCTGTCAAGCACCTTGTTCTCATGTTTTTCATCGTCCTCCTCACTACCCATCTGACACTGCATCCAATTCATTATATGCATCTTCAGGGCATTGTAATTGGTGCTAACCTCTTCGAGCCTGTCCCTTAGCCTATGATTCTCCCCTGTCATTCTCTCTACCTCAGCTTGAAGAACAGCCACCTGAAACAGTAAATCAAAGCCCCAAACATACATATAAGGGTTCAATTTCAGAAAAATGAGAACTACCCATCACAGAAACTCGTTGAATTCACTGTTACATCTAATTTCATACCTCACTCCTGGCTCTTCTATCCTTGAAATTAGGAGATATGTCGTCCATCATAGAGTGGTCGCTGCTAGTAGTCAAGAGATTCAGACCAGTCTACAAAACAACAAATTCATATAACAAGGATGATATATATATATATATATATATATATACATATGTATATGTATGTATAATGAATGATATTCATCAGGGTGTGACAGTCATGAATGAGCGATCACTTACGTTCACTTTGACTTCAACCGCATCTGGAGGAGCAGATGTATCAGCCTTGGCAGTGACAGAGGAAGCCCTGTCATTCTTGTTAGAGAAGAAGTCCATCTCATCGATGGTTCTTCTGAGTTGGAAGGGGATGAAAGTACTGTCCATGGGTTCAAGCTTGCAGTCGGTTTGATGGGTCTCTTCAGAAGGAAAAGAGTTGAGAATAATTGGATTGGGGAGGAAGAAGCTCCCAACTGGATCTGAATCAATCGAGAGTCCACCCCCTCTGGCCATAAATTTCAATGGAATGAGAGAGAGAGAGAGAGAGAGAAAGAGTAAGTGAAGTCCTTATATGCAACGGACTCGGCAATAAAGAAGGGAAGAAGACCATCAAGTGTTGCTGAAGTATTCGTGTTTGTGTTTGCGTTGAATATTGTAGTATTAGATAAGGGATTTAGTCTTAATTTTAGCGCACTTAACCTTTTAAAATCAATTAAAATGCAACTTCGACTTTTTCTTTGAAAATTATATAACTTTTCCAGTATAAGAGTTAATCTAAACATATTGAATATTTTTTAGTATTTGAAGACTACATTCAATAACTCATCAACTTTACGCGTGAACTTCGCGTATTTTTTATTTGAATTCATATTTAACCTTTAAAATATCAATGAATTGAAATTACTGTGATTTATATATTTGAGTAAAATTATTTCTTGTGCGACTGAAAATTGGCAATACAGAATTATCATGTTAATTTTTTAAACTCCTATCTAACATTGTTAAACTGTACGAAGAAAACTGAAACAATAAGACTCCTTTTTCTCATTGAAGACAAAAAGAAAGTAACATTAATAAATTAAAAATAAACAAATTGTCAGCATATTTAATTTGGTTAAAAGAATTTGATTTTCTTTTTAAACATAAGTGGGAATTATTTAGTAACATTAATTTTTAAAATATAATGTGAAGGGTATATATGGAGATTGACGCGCTCCAAGAATAAATGGCTCCGATTGAAGAGGCGTAAAAAGGTGTGAGTTACAGTCAACAGTTTTGATGGGAGAAGGGGGAAGTGGAGCCCACAGCGACTAAGAGTGTAGGGCCCATCTTGACCATGGACACGTAAGAACCGTGGATTAGAGTCGGGTTGACCCGGTCTAAACTCATGCACCGGATCTCTTGCCCTTTTATATTTGCTATTTTGCTGTAATTCATGTGTCCAGGTGTTAACAGGAAGTCAAAGTCAACACTCCCTCTTCTCCCAATCTTTTTCTTGTGTCATCCTATGACCTTTCTTCTTCTTCCACCACATTCCCATACCCTTCTCCTAAAATCTAGACCCAAAAAAAAAAAAATTATATATTAGATCGCAATCGCCAACCACAAATATTACAGCTATATATATACAATTACATTTATTTTTCTAGATTATTGAAGTTTAGATTTAATTTAAATATTCAAATAATTCTACCGAGATTGCGCATACGCATATTAATGCGTGCATATATAATTCAAAGACCAATGAGAAACATAAAGGATAGTCAACATCCTTAAATAGCTTGAGAAAAATGCGGGTGTGATCAACTATTATGTATCATTTATGGTCAATTGCACTGTGTATTTAGAAAAAGAATGACTCAAGAAAAATGAGAATATACATGAGAGTATGCGACTCATTTCTTTCGTTTTATTAATTTTTTTTCTTGATGCGCGTAATTAATTTAGTATAGTCAATGAATTTTTATATTTTTGTCATGTTATTATCTAATTAAAATATAAAAAAAGTTAAATAAATTAATAATAATATATAATCTAATTTAAAAATAAAATAATTATTTAGAACAACCATATATATTTTTTGATATTATTCGATAGTCAAACATTTGTTAGGTTGTAACTAAAAAAATAGCAAAATATAATATATAAAGAACTTTATATGCAATTTTTTTTGTAGTCAATCAGCCAACTCTTATAAATTCTCATTTTAAATTTAATTTTTCTCTTAAAAAATTATTTGGTATATAATTTGAAAATAGCAGAGATGTTCAAAGGAGCTTTGGCCACAAAGGAAATTGACTTTTAAAGGAGTACATTTTCATTTTACTTTGGAGGTTTTAATTTCAACATAAAAGTATAAATACTGATACATATGATTGTTCATATTTGAAATTATCCCCCACAAAATTAATAGTTTAGTATCATATGTTTTGCATTATGGTTTATTTGATTATATTACAAAAGATCTTCTCATAAATGGATGAATAATATGAAGGTAGAACAAATCATACGCATAATGATAAACAATTTGCCTAGGAATAAGTCTAAAGAGAGACCTAATAATTATATATGTACCCAATTTTAGTGTTATAAATATTAATAAAAAAAAAACTTATGCGAAGAGCTCGATCCTTTTTTAGGATCTAGATGTACTCCTTATATGTAGGGAAGGTGTTTTGGATCCTAAAAAACACAAATACTTCAAAATACTATGCATACATATTTAATATATTTGTAATACGATGCAGCTATGTTTGCATGAGATAATTTTTTGCCAAAGTGACATGAAATTAGTACTAAAATATTTTTATTTATTTATATATTAATTGTAATATTATTTTATTATTTTATCATTCATTCTATTATTTTTTATCATATTTTAAGAAGTCATAAATTCTTTTAATGTCTTAAAATTTTATGTATCGTATTTGGCACTTATATTTATATTAGTGCTTCTTAATTTGAATGTGACGTTGAAAGTCATTATTGTTCTCCAATCGAGGTTTTATCTAATCAATATGATTAATATGTAATTCAATTCAGGGAAAAAGAAAAAAAAACTCCCAAAATAAGATGTTAAGGTAGACTCCATTTGGAGAATACGATACGCTTGGGGAAAACTGTAGTTCAACCAGTTCACAATGGGCAGTACAGCTGAAACAAATTAATATACGAATATTAATTATGTCAATATAGGAGATAACAAAAAGGTGCCTGTATATTGAATATACCCCTTATATATATATATATATATATATATATGGTATTATTTTTGATCTATTCATAATTTTAAATGTATTTAATTATAATGCAAGGATATAATAACCATAATATCAATTTAAAAAATAATAATATTATAATTAGATACAATAAATGTACCAAAAATTTTATATATATATATATATATATATATATATATTTAACCCTCAAACGAAGAAATGGTTAAGAGGAAAATCTTGAATATGGTCATAAAAATAAACCTAGAAAAATTCATATTATTGTCATTGAGATTAATTTGAAAATTTCATAGTTGGCCGCATAGCAGGCGCCAACCTCACTCTCTCTCCAATTACTATTACTTTATTAAATTAAAATTTGCTCATGATTATTTTTAGAGTACTAATTAAAGATTATCTATATATTATACATATTAAATTAATTTTATTTTTAATTAATAAAATTAATTTATAAATATTTATTATTATTAAAAATGAGTATAATAAATAATTCTTAACTAATACATAAAAGACACTCGCTAACAAAATCTTATTGAATTTGATGCCGGTCTTCTTCTCCTTTCCACAATTGTCAATCTTGGCTCCTTGTGAACATATATATATATATATATATAACAATTGATATCTTAAAATAATTTTGATAAAAGTTTTTAACAATTATTAATTTCAATTTCGATGCTCTAATTATATACCACCAATTTGCATAGTCCTCTCTCAAATTTTTTTTGGCCAACAAAATTCATTTAATCCCAAACAGAGACAGTACAACTAGTCTCTCTCAACTTTCAAGAATCGAAATTCATATCTACCAAATGGTAGTTACAGGTCGGTGCGAGGGCAGAGCTAATGACAGCATATATATATATATATATATATATGCAGATAAAGAGCAAAATGTTTTATACGTTTAATATATTCGTGGAAAGTTAGAATTAAGTTATAGATGTGGAAGACGTGATCCATATTGAAAGTGTGTCTCTGGGCATTAGAAAGCAGCCCCTTTTCTTTGCCGACAACAGTGATATTAGCTCTTAATTAATAATTTAGATATAACTTTATGATCTTCTGGCCAATAAAAAGATATAACTTTATGATCATCAGTGTTGGGTTGTCGTTATCAGTCACTGTATTTCTTTCGGCATAACCACATGCACTCTTAATACTTTGTCTCCTCTCTCTCTCTCTTTCTGAAAAAAAAAAAAAAAAGAATATGGAACCTGCTTGTCTATTGATTGAGACAAAGGCAAAGTAGCAGCAATTAATGGATTTTATGGTGTAATTTAAATGATGAGTTCGCAGATTCCACGAAGCAACTGAGTTGCACTTTTTCTTCGTCTCTGCACGTAGCCAGGCGAGACAAGTCTCATCAATCTAGTCGTCACTTCATTCACGATGATCGTAACATCTCCGCTGAAATAACCTATAAGGCTATAACCAATATTCAAAGCTTACTTATATTCTTATAATCTATCAAGGGTGGACTATTCTTCATTTTAACGAGAGTTGTTAAAATTACATAATTTTCTCTTTTATTCTGTAAAACTAGCTATACCTCTTTTCTTGAATTGAAATTGATATTATGTTAGCTTTCCCTGTACCAAAAAAATTAAGTTATATCTCTTTGAAAAAAGAGATATCCAAATTATACAACTCTCTCATTTATTGAAAAAATCTACACTTCCCTGCTCCTCTAATATTAGGAAAAAAAAAAGGAGATATAATTAGACTTATTTTAACCAAAACACCCTTATATTTATCATTTATATAATATAAGTATATATTAAATGCATATTTGACCAAAAAAATATAATCGAATTCTTAAAATTTAGAATAAGCTAAACTTCTATTTCAACACAAAATAAGTAACACTGAAATAATATTTTTAAATAATTTATATTTTTAATAAAAGAAATAAATATTAATTTTCACGATATTTTGGTCATGTTTGACTGGTTTTCATTTTTTTCATATCATAAAATTTAAGTATCTATGATGTGAAATGCAGCATAATCAATATATAAAAAATTACGTATAAGTTTTTTTGTTGTTATCTTTGTTTTAAATTATAGACATTCCAATTTTAAAACAAAAATCAAGGTAAATAATGTAGATTTTCCTTATATTTAATAGATTTTAAAAAGGAGAAAGAAAATTAATTAGGATGGACTACAAGATTGGAAAGCAACCTATTAAAAAAAATGGTATATTTATTGAATATTTTACCTTAATAATCAAAAAGGTTACAAGATATTCTTATGATAAAAATATATTTTT
The DNA here is from genome assembly GCA_037074485.1 of Delonix regia. Lineage (NCBI taxonomy): Eukaryota > Viridiplantae > Streptophyta > Magnoliopsida > Fabales > Fabaceae > Delonix > Delonix regia. The sequence goes on from CM073455.1 coordinate 8,554,185, forward strand.
ATCCTTTATTTATCACAATTGTTATTTTAATCTTTTACTTATTGAAATATTTAAAATAATTATTTACTTAATGCAAAATATCATATTTAGTTTTTTATTTTTTTAAAAAGTACTAAATTTAATCTATTATATTTAAAATTTAGAATTTGATAAAAAAACTAAATTTGATAATTTAAAAAAAAAATAAATGACAAGTATAACATTTTTTAATAATCGATGGATTATTTTAAATATTTTGATAAATAAAAAATTAAAATAATAATTTTATGATAAAAAAAATTTAAAATATATTTTTATCTTTTCTCATCACAATACATGTTCTTTGTATGGGTACTAAACGAGGCTTTTTCACTTCCCACCATCTTCTAACATAAATATTGTCCAAAAATTGCGCCGCCAAAAGTATTTCTCCAAATCCTGTTTATATTTTTAAAATTTTTTTTTTAATGTTGGCAGTTTTGAGAACCTTCAACTACCTTTTAGTTTTTTTAGCGATGTGGGTTGACACAGTCTGCAACATTGTAATTTTTTTTTATTGAGTTGCGGGCCAATATTTAAGATTTTTCTAAGGTTGCTCAATTTTAAAATTTAAATAAATTTATTAAAAAAATTATCAATCTTTAAAAATTAAATTATTTTTTGTTATACAAAAAAGGGGAACACTGCCCCCTTTTTCAAATAGGCGGTTTCTTGCGACCCAATTAAAAAAAAAATAGCTGTGACGCTATAAAATTGAAAAGTAGTTGTCCGTTGTCAGAGTCCTCAACATTAAAAAAGAAAATTTTAAATAAAAACATGGAGAAATACTTTTGGCCGCGCAGGTCTTTGGGCAATATTTATGTTAAGAGGCGATGGGAAGTAAAAAAGCCTATTTAATATGACTATGAGAAGAAATTAAGTCATAATAAATAATTATTAAGAGATACCTTTCACACCTTCGGCGAAGCAAATATAAAGGCTCAACATGTTGGCTTTTATTCACAAAGTTAAGGCATAGACTTCAACATTTTCTAGTATAAAGTATATATACAGTGAAAAGAGAAAACACAAAGAAAGACTAAGCGTCTAAGTTAAATAGAAAGTGGTCAACAAGGAATAACAATGAACTAAGTCTGTCAAATTTCCGGAAAAAGTTCGATGAGGGTTCCAAGCAATTCAGTATATGACCGCTTTAATTAGCCCTTTCTTACGTTCTTTCTTTTTCAATTACAAGAATGGTTGCTTGGTTAAAATATTTTGGGTTGGTGTAGACTGGTTTTACTTTTTTACGTTTGTATTGAAGATTTGTGATCCTCATAATACGTTGTCAGCCTAACTGCAAGCTTCTTCTTCTTCGTCTTTTCAGACCTGACTTTAATATTTATCAGTTACCTGTCTGATAATGAAATCTATATATTCATGATATTATATTTCTATTTTATCTTCATCTTTATTATTAAAGATATTGAATTGTAGTGATATTAACATGAAAGTATTTTCTTTGTAGGCGTTCTTCTGAACCATCTTTTAATGTTCAGTCTAAAAAATTGAAGTGCAGATTCATGTTTTACCACCACCATGTGATCATGTCGAGTCCCTAGAGATGTAAACAATAGTGGTGACAGAAGATAAGCTTCCTTACTCCTATACTATTATTCATATTATACATATATATTAGTAGTGAATTTAGACAAGTGAATAAACATTTAAAAGTAACAAAAACTATAAAAAGATTCATCATTAAAATATAGGCATTGTCGTTGGGAATGGGTGAGTAAATACAGGGCAAAATAGTAATTAAGGTACATTGGAAAAAAAAAAAAAAAAGGGGTGGACCCAGCTCCTATCGATTCACAAATATTATATTAGATAGTTTTTCTGCAAACATAGTTGGAGAAATAGTGTTTTCTATGTTCTGAACCATATTGGAGCTAACACGCCAACATTAATTGGAACACTTCATACATGCATATTGTATTTGTTCAATGTATAGTTATTGGTAATAATAAACACGTGTTGCATGTTTATGTATACAATATCATGCCACGATTCCCACATGTGCTGGAAGTATATATATATATATATATATATTATGGTGACAAACTTCTTTGCTAATTTTAAAAATTGATTCAAATGCAAGACACCTTTAAAGAGTTTATTTCATTCTGTCTTTACTAAATTATTAGATAATTTGAAGAACTTAAATATTAAAGGCCTCACGCACAACATCTTAAAAAATATGACCAAAGAAATTTAAGAGAGGGAGTTTTTATACACTCAAGAATTATAAATTATATCATTGTATGCTAAAGAAATCTCGAAGTTGTTAATTTTTCTTGTTCTTTTATTTTTGTTCAATGACTCTTAACTTTCTATTCTCTAACCATTAGTCTATTACCCATATGTATGTGCTTCATTTTGTGTGTGAAAGGGAGAAACGTAATGGGGAGGCTTTTGAATCATAGACAAATATCACTTTCTTAGGAGTGGTCCTTCTGTTCGTTTGAATTTGTAGAGTGTGTATGTATATAGGGATTGGTCAGACTGTAGCCTGAATTTCATTTAAAGTGGCTCTACGTTGTCTCAAATTTCATCCCGTGATCCTTTTCTTCTTATCGAAGCCTTCAGCTTCCATTCACACACTTAAAAGCAGAGACATGAACAAACTCATCCTATCTTGTCAGCCACGCATCACCTAACTTGTATGACTACCACGCTCCCTTTATTCGTATTCAAATTTGATCCAAGTTTTGGTTTTCTAATTAGGCTGTACAAAGTTGAATAAAGCCGTAATAGTTGATTCAACAGCAGCACTCAACTTCGGTTTCAATTTAATGGTAAAGTAAAAAGGATTTAAAGTTATTGTAAGAGGACTACAAATTCTTGGGACAAGGTATAACGGTAAGCAACATCATCATAACTTCTAAGAATGAAGGTCTACCTCCTCCCAGATATTGCATGGTCAACATAAATATCATTATCATAATATCTCAAAGCCTTATGAAAACTTTAAAACTTGGCTTTTACAAATGAAGAAACATAGATGGCGTTTCTTCAATCATACAAGACATTTTTGCCAAAGGACAAGAATAAAGGGAAAACAATTTTACTAAAACAAAATTAAAAAGAAAGATATAACATATGTAACAAACTAAACAATACGATAGGTTCTCTTGTCATTGGATCTTTGCACTTTGCATTTTTCTTTTTCTTTTTTTGTGAAATGTACTTTGCAAGATTTAACAAACATAGAAAGCAGATAGAAATGAGATAAAAACAAAGTACATTGGCACCTCAGTCACTGGCCAAAGATATATTAACATAATTACTGGGAAACCACAGGCTGCATAGAATTATTCTCAAGCCAAATTTCTCAAAGATGCCTCCATGCTAGGGGAAACAACGCAAGGGTATCAAACAAGCAAACCATAAAAATACTAGGATAGAATATAGCACATGGCCGCTAAATTAAGGTAGGAGTTCATTTAGCTAGACAAGTAACGGGTCATCCAGGACTGGAAGCGAGACCAAGCCAGCTGAACTACTGCTTCATCTTCATCAGGCATTCCCATGCTCTTCCTCCTCTTGATTCCTTCTGGCGACCTGTTCATGAATGCATGTGCATTGCCGGGATAGATGTGTACCTCGTATGGAACTCCAGATGCCTTCAGTTTCTCCTCCAAGGCCTTGGCAGCCTGAAACATCAAATGATGTCAGAAGACAGCAAAAGTAGCTTAGACAGTTCTTTGTCCCTATGGTCCTCTCTCTCAATTCTGAACTTTCACATTAACTTTATTCCTATATATTATCCTCTGTTTTATTGAAAGACAATGATCTCTTACTAGCATCTGGTTATTGAATGAATTCTAGGGTTTAGGGTTCAGAAAATAAACTCACACTCTCTCCTCCCACCCCAACAAATTTTCAAGTTGGATGATAAATCTTAATACATGGAAAGCAGATTGAAAATGTACCTTGTGTAACAAGATACTGATCCAGGGAAGAAAAAGAATCTCAGAGAATAAGAAAGTGGGGGCCATCGTCATCTTGAATACTATAGCAGGATCATAAAAGCAATGCAAAGAAAATTATAACAAATATATATATTGGCAACCTCGGAGCAATTGAGAGGCCAAATAGGTTATAATGCAAATTAAAATTTTCACGTTTGACATCACACATTGGCAACATAGGAACGACTGAAATGTCTAAAGGTTGAAACCTCACTAGAGGTTGATTATATTAAAAGATACAGTTCTTTGCTCACAAAGTTATGATCCATTTTTGTCCAAAGACTTGGCAGTTTAACCCTTCAAAAAGAACCTTAAGGAGGAATTGGAGTTGATGCCATATAAACCTCAAGACTAACTCAATTTAATATGTGGTGCAAGAAGATTTGATTTTCGCCTATTGATGTTTAAGAGGTGAATCATGGATGACTGATAACTATTTTGTCCCTCTTACCAAGGTTGCAATGATTGAAGGTAGGTATTAGTAAAAGCTATAAAGCAAATAGCAGCAAATAATCTATCTTCACCTTATTTTCTTGCTAAACATAAATGAATGATTTGTAAACTGTAGAATGCATAGCCACTCCATTTTCATTCATTCTTAATTCTTTTACCATGAGAGAGTTCTCATTTTCGACTCTATCATTTTGTTTCTTCCTATGTAACACCAATAGACATTGATTATTTGCTATAGAAGCTAGGCAACTCCCAAAACACATAAGTAATATTTAGCAGAAAGACTTGACGGCCAAAAGTGTATAACCTGACGATAGGGAGTTTAAGTAGCAAGAATGACCAGCAATAATGATAGTGAGGGACACAAAGATAATCACATACCGTAACATCCGAAAAGCCAACAAAATTATCCAGCTCTCCAAAGTGAGCCTGAACAGGAGCCTTGGCTTGGGCAGGGTCTGCAAGCTCTGAAGAAGGGACTCCATAGAAAGCTACAACAGCATCAACTTCTGGAACCAAAACAGAACTTGCAATAGAGAGAGCACCGCCCATGCAAAATCCAGTAACACCAGCCTGTAGCAATGAATTTACAATTTGTTTAATAAAAGGTCTAGCATCAATAAAAGCTAGATGTTAATTTAAAATTTCTACTATACGCAAAAATTAAACAGTAGAGATCAAACCATAATTTTCAGAAAAATGGCAAACAGTGATATGCACACGACTTGAGAGTTTGAAGATCTCAACAATCAGATTTAGAACTTACGACAAGTTAGCTCTCTACCATTACTTCCTGAAGCCAATGCTTTCGAACAGCTTTCAATCAATTTCCATCTAATGAGATCAATCCATTATTATGGTTATAACACTCATGAAAATCTGTCCACTAAATATTTTATTTTGAATGCAGAAATTTTTTTCTTTTCTTTTTTTTTCAAAAATAATTTCAGGAATAGGAGAAAGGAAGGGAATCCATCTAGGGTAAGAATAAAGTCAAATAATAAAAAAAATGTTGGAAAAGGAATTAAAGAAGACTTCAATATAATATGGAATAGCATTATACCTAAGATTAAGACTTGCACAAGTGGCTAAGCAATATCCTATGCATTCCCAGTACTCGTGCTCGAATCGCAAAGTGTGCAAAACAACTATTTTCAAAATTTTTATTCTGATTTTGCCAAGTGTCCCCTAAGAAATTACCTTACTACCCTTAGAAGTAGTACTATATGTTTCCATCATTTTTCCTCTTTCTCTCGCATTTCCTTCTTCTTCGACTCTATTACTGTGCATCTTCATGTGTTAAGTTTTTGTCGACATTCTGTCATGGTGCATGGTCGCCAGAGGTCACCCATAATCATACACCTTTGCCAGCCTAAGATCATCACCCTCCAACTTCCATTTGGCTAGAATATAGCAAAACTCCAACAAACGTGACATAAGACGTGATTTTAGAGAGTTTCAAGCTAAAATTAATGCATTTTTCTCCAAATTTCCTTAAAGCTTCACTTCCTTAGCAATTTTCAGCCCTATCTCTCTCATTTTCACCAATCAATTTCACCCATATAGCTCACAATCCAAAAACCCCTTTCTATAGCTTGAAAACGACGCAAATTCGAATGTAAGTTTGATTTTAAGAGTGATTTCTTTGAATTGATATAGAGCTTCATTTGTAAGGTGATATTCGAGGCTTTCTCTCTTGTTTTGATCAATCAATCTCATCAATTTGGCTCAGAATCAAAAAGCCTTCTTGCTACAACATTCATATGCGAAAAAGTTTGAATTTGGAGCTTGTTTTGATGTAATCTCATCAAATTGAGTTGAGGCTTTATATGCAAGGTAAATTTCGAACCTTTCTCACCTAAAATCTGTAATCATTTTTGTGTTTTGGCTACAGGATTGAAAAACCCCAACTTGGCCATGTGTGTTGAGACTTTGATAGGGTGATGAAATCCAATGTTTTTGGACTCCTCTAGACTCATTGAGCATCTAAGGGAGGGATTAAAGCCGACTAGAGTTTTCATTTTGAGTTGAAAGTGAATTTCATGATTTTTCATCATTTCTTGGATTTTTATTGATTTAAAAAGGAAGGAAAGAAGAATGGAAAACATTGTGGGAGTTGACTGAAGGCCTTCAATGATTGACATAATTTAATAAGTAATTTTGGAATTTGGTTAGTTGACCCCTAAGAACACATTGGTGAAATTGATAAATATCTAAATGTGGAATAAGGATATAATAAAGCATATTGGAGAAGATTTAAGGCATTAGACAATACTTAATGTTATGAATAAATTTTGGACTAAGGAGGTATCATTTCCAAGCCATCAATGAAGTGAATTATTAGTGATTCTGAAAATGGAAGTTGGAGAAAAAATATGTTGAAAGTGTTTTGAAATGGAATTGGAAGTCTAAATTTTGAATGAATTGAATATAAGTTGATCAAGTTATATAGGAAAACTATGATGTTCCTGATTTGGATTAAATAAGCGTGCCATTGGATTGGTTGAAGTGACAATTATTAAAAATTTGGATGTGAAAATGAAAAGTAAAAATTGCAATCAAACCAAGGAAAACTACGGAAGGTTATGTTTGACAATACAAGAGTTATAAACATTGAGGGATATATTTATGGTTCTGGAACAATTACTAGTTAAATAAATAAATTAGTGGTATTAGTTATATTGTTCCTAAATAATAGAGGTTGAAAGTGTGTTACTTTATTTTATAGGTCCGTTGGACTAATCATGATCAAGCATATTGTTGAACGCTTTAGGGAAAGGTTTATGTGCTCCTATCCAGGTGAGTAGACCTTGCTAACTATGCTTGTGTTATGTGTTTCAATACTTTTCTCTATGAAATTTGGGTGCTTTATCTTCTCAATTGTTTTAGAGAACAGACTTCCTTAAATATATTGTTTCCTTCTTGAAAATTTCTTTGAATGCTTTCACAACTTCAAGGTAATATGCTATGTAGCTTATTGGGTATTTGGATCAACTTTGGAATTAAGATTTACATCTCCGTATATTCTGGATTCTGATTAATTCTGAGTATACATTTATATATTACTCTGTCCAATATTTCTGAAGTACTCTAATCCTATAAATTTTGAATTACTTTGATTCTATTTTTCTGAATAAATTGCTTCTAAATTTCCTGAACTACTATTCTTTCGGATATTTTGAAAACTTTGGATTTATGAAATACTTTGACTCTGGTTTGATGAAATCATATGACCTTGGATTTATGCAAGGCTTTAACTCTAACTTAATGAAATACTCTGATTTTCAATTGATAAAATACTCTAATTCTAAACTTTTGGCTTTTCGTTATGTATTTTATGTATTAAAGTATTGTTTTAGGAATCCATCCTACACAGAACCCTACAGCTAACGACAGTAAGCGTTAGCCATAGTGCACTGTAATTTTGAACCCCAACTTGTATGGGAGTTACTAGCCCATGTGTAGGCCAACACACGTGGATTTGATATGATTATGATTATTTGATTAAGGTATATAACCAGTATTTTAATTATTCCAAATTTGATACTCGTGTCTAATATTTGTTCTGTTTTGATAGCACTAGCCTTGAGCTAGCTTTGATTTTCTAATATTCCGTTGGTTCTATTGGATGTTCCTTATATACCACTTTTCATGGGTTTCAATTATGTTGAATTATAGAATCTGATTCATTTTTCTATACGGTATTTCATATTGTTTACTGGGTTTCATGTAAATATTGATAAATTCTCATTATTTGTATTTGTGAATAATTATTGATTCACGTGAAAATTTCAAAGATAAATACTAATTTATGAAAAACTCTACCGCTCTTGTCTCTTTCCTTTCTAGTATAGTTAGTGATATTTGTTCACTAAGTGTTTTCACTTACTCCTATTATCTCCATGATTTTTAGAGAACAATGTTGGCCATGGACCCTTCGACTACAACGAGTCAAGTTAGATATCCCCTAGTGAGCCTTGCAGGCAAGAAATTAGTTACTATGTGGTATATTTGAGATGGTTTGGTTATATATTTTGTGAGAGCAAAGCTCTCTTTCTGATTTATAGGTTTTAGTTGTGGAAATTTTTTAGGAATCCATATTTCAGAGGGGACTCTTATTAAAATTTTCACATGAAATCCAAATAGTGAATAATTTGCTTATGGATTGGCATAATCTAGCAATTAAAATTTGGTAGGTTTATCATTAAATTGTTTAGATTGTTTGACTTTTCTAGTTCGCAGAGGCAAGGTTTACTTCGTTCACCATACTAGTCACACTTACTTAGGGGTGTGACAATGATGACTATACTTAATTTATCCAAATTAATGAAGAAAAGAACATGGCTTTGAAAGACCACAAGCATTAAGTGGTTCAAAATTGCTGCGTCGTTAGAATCAAATTGTAGGAACAAATAAGTTTGGGATAAACATAGCAAACTGCAGCATTAAAGAGGCATTAGTCTTTGTAAATTTACATTTTTAAGCAATACTCAGGGTTCTATAGCAGCTACCTAATCACTGCCTCACAAGTAACATCTAAAGAAAGACCTAAATTAATCCGCTTTTTAATCATATGCTAAGGCTAATATATGGACAGATGAAAACAAGAACCTTCTGAAACTATTAATCCACATGACAGTCAAAGCATTAAGAAGTGATTAATTCTTCATCACTGAAAATAAAAATGTCAATAAAAATATTTATATCTACAATAATCATGGCGCCACAGATGACACATGTAAGGACAATTTTAAACAAACAAATTTTTATCTGGACAACATGTGAACAGTGGCAAACCTTCTTTGAACCATTTGCTTTAAGCCAGTTAACTGAAGCATGGATATCCTTAACAGCACCTTGCCAATCAAGACCATCCATCAAATGCTGTGCTTCTGCAACATCCAGGCCAACCTTTCCTCTGTAAAGACTAAAAAAGTAGGAAAAACCTGCCATCAGTCATCCAAATGCAGCATATGATATTATGTGAGACACATAGAATGATGATAAAAGTTTAGGAAGCGCCAATATCATACTCGGGGATAAGAGCTTTAAATCCAGGACCAAGCTGAGAAATCTTCACTGCATGATTCTTAATTTCATAGTCCACACCCCACCATTCCTGAAGCACAACAATTCCAGGAGCATCTTCTTTGCCAACAACATATGCATCGAACGTCTGATCATTAAAATAAAATAGCATTTAAAAAATTAAAATGAAAGTCTATTGCAGCTAAAATAACAATGGAAAATTATGATGGCAAATAGTGCAATAAAACTTTAGGTACAACATGTTGACAAGGACAAATAATATGAGTATGGTTTAAAGCACAACTTTGTGGCTGCAGATTGCTAAAACGCATAAATAATATTGGGCATGGGATCTTACTAGCATTGCATATGACAATCAGTTTCTACTCTGTTACTTTATCAGGCCTAGTTGTTAAACAAAAAAATCTATGTAAATACTGCAGTTTTCAAATAGCATCTTTCAGTCCTATGACTATGTTTAGAAACTATCACCTCGCTGCTGAATGGAGCAAAAGGAACAATTTCATAATAGTAGTTCCCAATTTGAAGTTGATCCACAAACCATTACACACCGAATGTGGTTAACATTTCATTAATCTATCTACGCATACTAGACAGAGGATGTCGGCACAAGTCCAAGATAATATATATTTATGATGAATATTCATTACCATCATAAAGTCATTAAAAAATAGAAACTTTTTCACTGTAGATGTTCATAAAATCCTCCAATATAATCTAAGTTTGCAAAATACTCTATTTTCACCACTAGAAAAAGCACTGCAATATGGTACTAAAAGCTCAGAGTCGCCAAGTCATAATTTTCACCGATCACAGGAGTTCCAAGTTTCCATCAGCTCCTAAACTCAAAAATATAAAATGAAAGGAAAATGAAAAACGAAAAAACAATTATCCAAAGGCATAAGTCAAACCCTGAATAAACAAATTTAGCTAGGATACAACTAACATAATTAATTCCGAAAGTACTCGACAGACACATAAACCACACGAAATTAACAGGAAAAAAGGAAGTCGGGATACTTGAGAGAGAGAGAGAGAGAGAGAGAGAGAGAGAGAGAAAATAAGAAAGGAGAAATGGAGCAGGCACACTCACAGTGTCTTCCCTCTGAATCTGGATTTTCTTGAAAGGAGATGATGCAGAATCAGCCATGGAACGTACTGAGAAGCGAGAAGCAGCGAGGGAAGTGTAGCGTGAAAGGGAGAAAGAAGGAAGAGACTTGCGAGGGATAGGGGCGAAAAATGTGGAAGCAGACGATGCGAGGGCAGCTAACATCCCTCACTGGGTTTCACTTTTATCGCTTTCGTCGCTCTATGCACTGTATCGAATTAAAATGGACGGTATGCGCGATCGTCTGAAGCTACAAGACGGTGTCGTTTCGGATTTGCACCTGTTGCCTTCAGATGTACGCATTAATACGCCTTGTGGCTGGAATCTTCTTTTAAAGTAAAGCTGGATTTTGTCGTATTTACTCATTATATTTTAAAATATAATTTTCAGTTTAATAATTTATAAGTTGAATTTGAGAGAAAAGAAACATGTGATTTTCACGTGCAATCATTTTGCTTCTGGGTGTGGGACTTGGATTGATATATGATTCAATAAAAAATATATATATCATGAGGCATATAATTAGGTATACAAAAGAGGTTTATATATTTTTAAAAATTTTAAAAACCATTATTACTGGTTGCAAAATAAAATTTTATAGGTTATACATTTAAACCGTTGCATAAAATGCAAAGAATAGGAAATCCTTTAAACATATTATTTTGGAAATGAATATGGTAAGGTTAAAAATTTAATGTAAATGAATTAAATAAAATTTGGATGGCGAATAAAAATATAATTATTTAAATTTTTAAAAATTATTTAATATTTATTAAAATTTAAATTATTACATAACAATTTAGTTATTAATATTTTCTTAAATGCAGTAAATTTTTTTCTATGTTTGAAATTAAAAAAAATTATTTTGCTAAAAAAGCCATATGAGCCCCAAAAAATAAGGACAATGCCATATTAACCAGGTTTTAAGGAAAAGTAAATGTTGGAGTAAGGATCTTCCGTGCTGTCGGGTATAATTTTTTTTACTGTAGCACTTTTATGCTTTTTAATCTTTTTTTGTAGGACAATAGAAGCGCTGTCTCGCTCGCAACTGATTCATGAGTGTAAAAGTTGGATTAGATCGGTTTGTCAAAGTTGGGTCTTTATTTGCCCATTTTAGAAATGGGCTCTCCACTTGGGCCTATCATGGAGTCCAAAAATTAATTCCTTACACCCTCACTTTTGAACTTTAAAAATAAATAAAAAGAATACCAATTGTTCGCTTCTACTAAGATATTTGGTGCACTCTTTTCTTCGTTATACCATTATTAAAAGAACACAAAATTCTTATATTATTCACAACTTTTACTATTGGTAGTTGTTTTAAAATTTTAATTATTGAAGCTTTGCATGATAACTTTCAATTATTATATCAAATATAAAAATATGTTAATCTTAATGTTTCGTATCATAATCTCTACAGTAGTTACTATATATATAATTACCAAGTTTAATAATAAAAATATTGTACCAAATGCCCCCATCTCCTCATCGTTATTCTTTGTCGAATTATATTTAAATAAGCTCAATAAAAATGTAAAGAATATATTTTGTTTTCATTAAATTTAACAAAGCCTAAAATTGATAATCATTTTTTGAACTGATAGTTTGTGTGGCATATGCCTTCCACGTAGAAAGGTGATTGTTTAAAGTGTGTGTGTGTGTGTGTGTCTGTGTGTATATATATATATATATAATCTAATGCAATTATAATTTCACAATATAAATTTGAAAATAACATTTGGATCCAAATATGTGGAGTCGTAGGGGACCACTGGAAGCAGGTCAAAACACAATTATATAAAAACAGAAAAGATTATGTATAATGATTATTAATAAATAGTTTTTATAATTTTAGTTTGTAATAGATATTTCCAAAATATTAAAAAATATATATATTTTAAAAGGAAGCAACTTTTACTAGCAACAGGATGAGAAACAAGGATTTGGATTTCTAGTAGTTCCTTTAGAAATTATTGTTATTATGTAATTCCTTAAATTTAAATTGCTTTATTAAAATTTTGGATCATATGTAGTCAATATTAAATTTTTTTACTATATGCGATCATCCAAAATTAATTCGAATCATCATATCACATAAATTTTCAATATTAGTCATTAAATTTGCACATTTTTTTGTCAAATGTAGGAAATCGAAATTCTTAAAAGAAACAATTGAAATAGGGGAATTAAAAAACAAAAGAACTTAAAATGTTGGCTAAATTGCATACATCTTTAGCAATTGCTTTGAAAGATGGACGACGGTGAGCAACAAATTATTTTGCCAAAGACAAAATTCAAGGAGGGCAAAATAGTCTGGAAAAGGTTAATCTTAAGAATGGTTGAGCTTTCTATGAGATTTGGTTGTGCAATTGAAAGGAAAGCGGTAAGGGAGAGTATTTCCATTGTACCAAACATAATTTTGCATCTTTTCTTCACTCATTCCTTTTGTCTTCTATTTCTTTATATAGTACTAAACAAGTCCTAACATGCACAGGATTTAGACCCATTACCAAATATTTAAATTTAATTATTTAAGGTAGTTATATAGATTTTGAATGACATTTATCAATATTGTTGTACTAATGGGCTATTTTTTATAACTCACATGATGGATTAAGTTAAAGTTTTTAATCCATTCAAATAGCACATTAAACAAGCCAGTACATTTAACTTACAATATCTAGTTTGGCTAATTTTTGTGATATTAGGTTGGCCTTCTTTGACACTTTTACTAAATACTACCTTTTCTTCATTGTTGTTCTTTGTCAAATTATATTTAAATATTTCAAATAAAAATGTAAAGAGTATATTTTGTTTTCAATAAGTATAACAAAGCCTTAAATTGATAATCACGTTTTGAACTAATAGTTTGTATGGCATATACCTTCCACGAGGAAAGATGATAGTTAATAAGTTCTCATCTTTTTTCCTTTATGCAAATTGATTAGCTTACACTAAATTGCTGCAAATTGAAATTTCTAACCCAGCATAACTTTTTGATGTACTAGTTCATGTTTTGATTTATCAGTAAACCAATTACTTAAGTATAGTTTTAAGTATAATGTCTATTATAGTATATGTCCTTATTACTTAGTCTACTCTCCTCAGTTGTTAGATCTAAAGGAAAGTATTTTAGTTAAAAATATGCATTAGAATTTTAAAATTATACTAAAGTTGACTACAAATTTTTGTTTCAGGGAAGAGAGCATATTTTGAAAATAGAATAAAGCTATGTGTAACTTCAAAAACAAGTTGATACAATATACTCATTTTTATCGTAATTAAATTATTCATCAAGGATTTATATCATTAAAGATGCTTTAGAAAGGATATCATTTGGAAGGTTCTTAAATTTTGGTGCAATAATAGTAGTAAATTTTGAAAATTATATGACGTAGAAATTGGAAGACAATTCTAGAAAACGAATGGTGTGGTGAGAAGTGGAAGAAAATAAAAGAAAAGGTTTGTCTTCTACGTATAAAAGTCATCCCAAAGTGCCCAATCAAATACGTAAGCTTTTATATAGTGGTCCATATATGTCTTGTCTTTATTTGGTCATTATCAGTCCATTTATATAAATCTTTGTCTTACGTATTTGTATAACTTAACAACAATTTACATTTAATATGTGCTTGTTCCTCTTCGAATTTTTTGAGACGATTGAGACCTTGCTACAAATTGGGTCACATATAAATATAAAGCACATATGTAATAAACCTTATTCTTTTATGGTACATATAAAATATAAATTGTTGTCAACACTCAAAAGTTTAGTTAATAAATATAGACTTAATGTTTACTTTTATTTTATGGATACAATGCAAATTCACCTCATATGCATTTGTCCAATTGACAGCATCTTGTAAACCAAAAATCCTAGGGGTTGAGCATAGTAGGAGTAGTTTAATGGTAAGTTCCTCACGTTCATTTGAGTTGTTTTGGACTTGAATAATAATATAGACAAATACTATGAATTATAATGTAATACTGAATCTTAAAAAAATCCTAAGGAGTGTAAGCATCTAATTTACTCATCACTTTAACATTTCACTTATTGTTAAGCATATCTGAAGGGTAGTCAATATTAATAGCTCCTCATTAATAATAGCAACCATGAAGGGGAATTTTTGCCATCCCTCATATCTAGGAATTATTTAGCTTAAAGCTAGCTCATCCTGGATTTTGAAAGGGATCTTGAAGTCAAAAGATCTTGTTACAAAAAGGCTATGTTAGCAAATACGTAAAGGTACAAGCATATCTATTTCTCATCCACTTTGGTGGTTCATGCACTTATATTAGCTTGAGAATATCTCTAAGGATTTTGAACTTGTTCTACATCATAGCTCTGATTGGAATTCTCATCTTATACATAACCTTTACTCAGATGATAAAGCTAAAAGAATTTTAGCTACACTTATCTACTACACTCAACAAAAAGATCATCTATGTTGGATGGGTGGCAAATAAGAGCATTATACAATTGAAGATGGCTACAAGGCATTGTGCGCTTATACTAGACATGTTTTAAATCATGGTTTTAAACATTGGAAAACCCTTTGCTTCCATTCAAAGTTCTAATTTTCATTTGAAGGCATCTTAATAAAACTTTACCTTTGGATGACATTTTGGTTCAGCATCGTATGAATATTAAATCAAAATGCCACTTTTGCCACCTTGAGACAAAAGTCCATAAATCATATCTTTATAACTTGTGATTTTGCAACAGTCATTTGGTTTGCCTCATTGGTTGCCCTTCTAACTAATTCATTTAAGAACCAAATGTGATAACTTGGTTGAATATTTAGCTAAAGAGTAGTAAGGAGACATCTGCCATATGGAATATTATACCAAATTTATTATAATTTCACTTTATGTGATTTGGTACTTTGGTAATAAAATAGTTCACAATGATAATATTCCAAATCCACAGAATAATCATCTATAGATGTTGAAAGAATATCGTCAAGCTTTGCTGAATGAATGATACATTACCAATTATAGAGGGATGGAGGAAGGTAATTCCATGTGATCATATTCTTTTTCAACTCTTCCCCTGATCATTGGAGAGGTTGGACAATTTTGATATTCATTAACAAATAAACTGGAACAAACAATAAATTCAAAATTGCCTATCACATTTGGTATCATGACCTTGCCTTGCAAGAATGGATCTAAAAGGGGCATGAGGGGACAGTTGTCCCTTTAGATTTTCAAATTTTTAATTTTAATATATGATTTTATTTTATATCATTGATTTTATTCTTTAATTTATAAAAATGTGTCCCTTTAGATTATAAAAATTTGTCTTTTTTGGTTTAAATTTTTATTCGAAGACTTTTGCCTTATTGGAATCAAACCCTAAATCTGTCATTACTCCCTTGCATTGTTGAACTATGAATAATTTGCAGGATTTGAACAATAAAGTTTTCTTCCTCACATCCATCAAAAGGATACTTGTTTGCTTATATGAAATCGATCTTAACTTTTCAAAGAAGCAAAAGCCTACTTCAAAATTTTCTACCATCTTCGTATTGGCTCAGTATAGTCCAATAAGGTTTTCAGGAAGATTGGCGGTTAGCTTTCTTAGACATGGTGGCGGAGGCAGAAATTTTTTGTTAGGTGGTGGAAATTGAAAATTATAATATATAATATTTTTTTATATGTGTGTGTATATATATATATATATATATACAAAAGCAAATAAATTAAGATGAGATATTTGGTGTAAATGTAAAATTAATTGCACCAGTTCAATCATTATGTAATATAGTAAGAAAAAGAATATGTGACAATGACGTGTTAGAATATATTGATTATATGTTAACTTAAAATAATTTGTTATATTTATACTTTAAACCTAATATTTTTTAGATTTCTCTTATAAACCTAAATTTTTTTTAAACTTTTAATTATTCCCTATATTTTTAGTTCCCAGTAACCTCCATAAAAAATATTAGTTTATAGATTGAAAATAACGATAAATTAATGATATATGGAATTATTAGAAAAATAAGGGAATACAAGAGTGAGTTAATAAATTTATAAACTAATACTTTTGTGTGAGTTATAAGAAATAAAAAATAGAGAGAATAAATTGAAAATTCAAAAAATATTGGGTTTAAATATAAAATTTAATAATTGCATTGGTACGCTCACTTTTATAATTATATAAAAGATTTACTGTAATTTAATAGTGTTTCATGAGAGGCACTAAAAACAAAAGAGAGAAAATATATTTAAAAAATTAGAAAGAGTAAAGGTCAAATAATAAAAAAAAAAAAGAGAGAAAAGGAAAATAAAATACATAAAAAAGATTAACCAAAAATTTTGATTTTCACTCTTTTAAATTTTAGTTTATACTAACATATAAGTGTAAACATATATTAAGAAGAGAAAGGATAAAGGAAATATGGCTAGATATAAGGAAGAGAATAGGATAAAGAAAATCCAAAAAGGAAATTTTGACTTTGTTTTATTAAGTAAGTAATAGGGGCCAAAATAAAAATAAAAATAAAACATTTTCTTCAATGAGTGACTATAAATGAGCCGGTCCACAAACACATTGGTAAGTTTGATAAGATCACCCGAATGCTGTAGAGGGAGATCAGTTTATATGTACAAACTGAAGGCTGAGGTGGGAGGCATACGCTGGCCTCCTACCTCTGCCACTGCTTAGACAAGACATTCACTATTTTGCTGGCAAATTGGAGTTCGGATTTTCTTTTGTTACCGGTAACAAAGATAAAAAAAAAAAAATATTTTTTATTAATATTAAATTAATAAAAATATACTAAACTAATAAAAAAATTATTTTTTTATTTACTCCCAGTTATTGAAAAATCTCCAATAACAGAGATGATCCATTCACGGCAAATTGGGGATGACTTCATTTCACAAAAATCCTCATATTATTTTCTCTTTTCATAGTTTTAGTAGATGTCCCTTTTAATTGTTCATCCTAATAAAAAAAAAATGTCTATATCAATCACAATCAGCTTCAAATACCACAAATCATCTCTCTCTCTCTCTCACGGCTCACAAGCCACACAAGCTAAACTTCAAAATATATATGTATAGGGTCTTTTTTAAAATTTTCTTTTAGGTTTGAGGATCATGGTCAAAATTTTCTAATTTAAAAAATGCGTTAATAATATATAAATGCATTATTTTTTACGACAAAAAAAATACTCCTGAATAATATTTTTTACTGTGGCATCAAGATGAAAAAAAAGCATCATCTATTTAACATATATCATCAAAGTCAAAAAGGAGGATATCTTGACAATTCCTTATAAGATACTTAATTAGAACTTAAATTTCTTTTAGTTGTTTTAATTTATGAATGTCGGGGGAGTTGGACTTTGGACTGTCTCTTTTCCACTCATATGCACCAAAAGCCAATTTCTTATTATTGCATTTCTTAAATGCTTCTTAATCACTCCGGTCCATTAACACTTGTACTTAATATCTATTATTTCTTTCTTTTTTTTTTAAATTAAAAATTAACTAAATTCAATTACTATTTTAATTTTTGAAAAAGAATGTTCTATTAATTCAGCATTTTATGTACAATTATCATTAAATTAGTTTAACTATTAAAAATGCATAAATTTGGTCGCCTGAGTTCTATTTACCTTATTTTAATGGAGTTATGCATGTGAATAAACTCCTTTCAAGGTGGACTTACCCTATTCAATAACAAAATATTTGGATATTAGGCAACAAATCGATAATTTTGTGAGTTCTGATTTGTGATGATAAAGGAACTGACATCACATTTTAGATATTTCTTAAAATGATTTTTTTCAACAATATTAAATTAAAGTTATTGCCCAAAAAGTTTTAAACAACCAAACTACGTACCCTCTCCCGAGATAACTTTAACATTATTTCAACAAAAATCCTACTTAAAAATTGTAAATTTAACATATTTATAATAAAGGTAATTTAATTTTAAAATTATTCTAAAAAATCTTGTAGTTAAATTTCATATAATTTAAATATTTTGATATGATATACTGAGACATAAAATTTAAACATTTTGATATGACATTAGGTCTGCCATTATCATAAACATGTACTCATGTCCAACAAATAAAAAAATGACCTAATTAAACTCATAAACTTCATCCATTAAACAGGTGGAAGAACTTTCCAACCATCTATATATATATATATATATATGTAATATGCAAGTGGTGATAAATTCTAAAATGTTAGATTGTTATTTTTTTTTTGGAAAATTATAGTATGTAAATATATGTACTTCGATTTTTGTTCTAATTATTTACATCTTCCTTAGCATTTGGCTTAAAATGTAGTAAATAATAATAAAAAATAAAAAAAAACCTTTCATTATTCGCACAGATAAAGATAGATTTGACAACTCCTCTGTGTGCCTACCTGGGGGCCCAAATGAAGGTGAACCATAAATCGCATAGAAATGGGAAGAACCAAGGAAAAAGTACGTAGCTGTTGACAACTCCTTCACGTGTCGGCTTGAAAATTTCACAAAATACAATGAGTGTCAGTGATGTCAAATCACAATTATTCAAAAACAGGACAGGTTTTGGGAAGTTTAGACACAAACAGACAATTAACTAAGCTTACGTATTTGATTTTGTATTGCTTACTGTGTCTCTGTGACTAAGAGGAATACATGCAAGATGCAGAGGATTTAGAGTCGGTTGCCAATTTTTAGATTTAATTATTTAAGATAATTGTTTAGGTTTTAAAGGATATTTATTAATATGATTAATATTATTTTTAAAAAAAAATTTTGGTCAATTTAATAGTAGTTCTTAAATTCCATCGTGCAATTTTTTTAGATCTTATTTGATACACAAAAGGAATGAACGGGATATGAGATTTGGAAAGCAAATAAGAACTAAATAAAATGGAACGAAAATTTTAAATAAGAAATTATGTTTAGTATAGTGAGAATGAAAAAATGAATAATATTCAATTATTTATTTGATAAAATAAAAATGATGATAGAAAGGGAAAGGTTTTAGATTGAAAAGATGAAAATGCCCCTGATGAAATTAATAAGAACCAACTTGTTGAGTAGTGAATAAATAACGGCATTTTTGTAATCTTACTACACTTCCCTTAAAAGTCTTACGGTTTTGAAGAAATATTAACAAATTTTAATATATTTATATGGTAATTAATTTAGTATATCAGTTCCAATCAAATCATTCTTTTTATACCCTCACTCTTTTTAAATAATTTAATTAAAATTACCATATAAATGTACTAAAATTAATTAATGTTTTTATATAAGTATTCATCCGAGGGAACTTTCTCCTTGAGGGAGACACAATTCCCAAGACACTCTTAATTTTATAGCACTTCTTCACTCATTCTCTTTTGTTACTTATTATATCTATCATACCAAACAATTTTTAAGAGAAATACAAAATGCACAAGATTTAGATTGGTTAATTACGTACCAAAGTTTAAATTTAATTATTTGAGGTGGTTGTTTAAATTTTGAATGATATGTATTATTATAATTAATGTTAAGTATCATCTTTAGTATATTTACAATTTTAAATGTATTAATACATTTAAAATGTGACAAAATAAAATTTTATCATATGTTGCTGATATATAAATTTATTAATTATTAAATATTTATTATATATAAGTTTTTTAATTTGCTTGTTAATTTATTTAATACTGTCATTTTAAATATTAATCTAAAAAATAATAATTTTAAAATTATATAACTATACTATCCCCTCAATATTATGAGTACACAAAAAATTTCACCTTAATTATTATTTTTTTTAAATTATACAAGTTGGATTTTTTTAACTTATCTGATGGATCATAGTTTTTAGCTCGTTTTTGGTAGAGCATTAAACAAACTGACACATTTTATGTCTAGTTTTAAGTACTGAATAGTATATTTCCCTATCACTTGATTTAACTGTCCTGCGTTATTAGATCTGAAGAGGAGTATTTCAGTTAAAAATATGTATTAAAGTTAATAGATAATATTACAGTAAAAATTTTTAAAATTTTACTAAAGTGGACTACAAATTTTAGAGTCGGCAAAAAGAATACATCTTGAAATAGAAAAACGGTGTGTGTAATTTCAAAAAAAAGAAAAAAGACTCAAACAAGTCGATATAATATTCTTATTTTTATCATAATCAAATTATTCAACAAGGAATTACATCAGTAAAGTTGCCTTAGAAAGGATATCATTTGGGAGGTTCTTAAATTTTGGTGGGACAATAGTAGTACATTTTAATAATAAGAAAAATATGAAATCAATAATTTAATTTTATATTTAGTGACAATTTTGCCTCTTATAAATCAATTATAATAAATCAGTCTTTAAAAAAATTTTATTTTATATAAAATCAATCATTTATTAATTTAAATAAAAAAATTAATTTTTTATAAATTTAAATATGTGAAGGTTCAAATTTGTATAAAATTAAATTTATAAATAACTAATATATTATAATTACTTTATGAGACACAAGATACAAGATACAAAAGTGAGAATCAATTTTATACTTTTTGTTTTTTGTTTTCTTTTGATAATGATACGATGTTGAGATTGAAAGCCATTCCAGAATAGGATAGGTTTGTCTTCTACTTAAAAAATCTTTATACTTATATGTCTTGTCTTTATTTGGTCGTTATCAGTCCATTTATATAAATATTTGTCTTAATTTCCCCGTACGGATCATCTTGAATTATTACACGTCTGCCTCCAATATATTTCCCCAATCCACCCATAATACATAATTGGACTTGGATCTTATAGTTGTTTTCAAAAAATCTATTGTGAGTGTATACTTATATTATATACACAAAACTTACTAAAAATTTTCTCCAATAACCTTTTTTCTCTTCAATTTGTTTAAGATGGAGATCTTGTTTCAAATTGGGTCAGAGATAAAATATAAAGCGCATATGTAACCGGCTTTGTCTTTTTAAATTGTTGTCAAAAGGTGAAAAATATAAAATTAGTATTTCACTTTTATATTTTATAATAACTTAGTTTCTTATATATGAATTGATTATGATATGTTTATTTTTTATAAATTTAAATTTTTATAAAATAAATTATTCTGTTTAAATTAATATAGGACTGATTTTACACATACTAAAATTTTTTCAAGACTAATTTATTATTAATAAAATTATTACAAAAATATAAAAATAGAAAATCAATTTAATTCTTTTCTCCTGTCAAAAATGTCCAAATCAATTAATTTTGAGTACCTCATACTTAGAACAAATGAGATGGAAATCTGAAATGAAAGAAAAAATAAATTGTTAGAATAATTTTAATATTTGATGGATTAGCATTAATTATTCTATTAGATTAATATCTTGTTAATACTGGGCAATTGATGTTATAATTTGTAAATTATAAATAGATTGAGTTTTATTTTGATTTGTAGATAATCGGTGATGGGTTCGATTATCTACAAGCCCATTGGGCAGAAATCCAACCCATAACCCAAGAGCATTAGTGATCATCCCATTATATTACTAATATGAGACTGGAGAGATTTAATGGGCTAATTTTTGATTAATTAAATAAGAAATCATTTTAAAGATTATGAAAGATTTTATTTTAATAATATTAATTATTATATTATTAAAATAAAACTCTATAAATAACACACTGAAATTCTAATTTGATAGACACTATTTACGATCATTTTTTCTGGCCATCAAGCACTCACAAACTTTATTGGACATTGGGGTTGAATCTATCTGACTCAACTAGTATGCATTACATTACAATTATGTTGTTTTCAATAGGTTAAATTATTAATTAATTTATTCTCCTTATATTTTTTATTCATGTATCATATTCTATGTTAAATAAATACATGATTTAATTTTGTTATCATAAATGTGATGGAAAAAGTATCTCCACTCCTTTAGCATTCTCTCTCAACCAATCTCTCTCTCTCTCTCTCTCTCTCTCTCTCTCTCTCTCTCACGGGCCACACAAGCTAAACTTATAAAAAAAGAAGAAAAAATTGAAGTTCGAGGATCACGGGGTGCCTTGCAGCGATCCTCAAAATTTTTAGTTAAAATAATGCATTTGTAATAAATAAATGTATTATTTTTACAGCGACAAATCCCCGTGAACAATATTTGTGTACTGTAGCATCAAGATTGAAAAACAAAGCCTCAATTAATCTACTTCTATCTATGATATATCATCAAAGTCAAAAGGAGGAGTTTAAATTTGTAACGGTAAGTTTATCTATATCGGCCTAAAAAATTCAGTAACTAAAAGATAGATCAATAACGACACAAGGCCAAACAAGTCAAATTTCATTTGTATTTTGTGAAAAAATTGTCAAGACCTAAAATATTCAAATTACTGGAGAAAAACCGTTTACATACGCTTCTACCTCTGCAAATCTGCAATATCATTGCTGTAGTTTATCAATGAAAATGCATGTTAAATTTTAAATGCACATAATTCAAATTGTGGACACGATGAAGCTGACCCTCCCTCCACGTTAGAACGCCAATCCTGGTCTACTCCACGTTAGAACACTGGTTCTCATCTATAACGCATCCAGCATCTTCTTGACCCCAAGGAAAAAAAATAAAAAATCTACCGCCTTATATTTATATATCATAAACAGAGCTGGTTTCTTTAAGGCTAGCCCAACAATGGCCACCCCAGAGTCCCTCCCACTATACGAAAGATTTTGGGTTAACCCTGGTTTTCAAAAGAAGGTGATAGATGTATTGATTCTGCTCCTTCTTCTATTGCTTCTTGGTTACAGAATTATCTCCATCAACAACTACACTTTCCCTTGGTTCGTGGCACTGCTATGCGAATCATGGTTCACCTTCAACTGGGTTCTCACCTTATGCACCAGATGGACGCCTGCACTTGTCAAAACCTACCCAGATCGTCTCTTCCAACGGTAATTGTTAGAGATTATGATATTATTGCAGTTGTCGTCACAAACATGAATTCTTTCGTTGTTTGTTGTTAAGAGATTATAATATTATTATTGGGGAACGCAAACTTGGTGGTTCAACGTTCAAGTGTGTTGGTGTGATATCAGAATTTCTATGACAGAGTACGATTAGTTTGGCTTTTGTGGTTTGTCAGAATTAAGAACCTTAGGTGTGCAAGACCATCTCGTGTGAGAACATGCAAAAGTACTATTCATGAGCTGCCTTCACTTTCTTGTGTCCTGAACTTGGAAGAGCAAGACATGTGAACTTGTTCTTTTACTGCATTTCCTGTTAATTTGTGAGATAAGAAGTCAAAAATTAAAACAAATAACTACATATTCTCCCTATCAAAATTTCTAATAAATAAAAACCATAACAAACAAAAATTTCTCACCTTATCGCCGCATGCATAAAATAGATGGTTGGATAAGTTTCTTCCATTCCACCTGTAAATGACTGAATAGTTGAAGTTTTTGAGTTTGAATCCTTTTTTGTTCATTACGAATTAATGGGCTTGCTTATAATATAATCGGGTTTTGTGAATAGGGTCTCTGAATTTCCTTCAGTGGACATGTTAGTGACGA
The DNA here is from genome assembly GCA_037074485.1 of Delonix regia. Taxonomy (NCBI): domain Eukaryota; kingdom Viridiplantae; phylum Streptophyta; class Magnoliopsida; order Fabales; family Fabaceae; genus Delonix; species Delonix regia. The sequence goes on from CM073455.1 coordinate 8,578,340, forward strand.
CGGCAGACCCCGTGCTTGAGCCACCCATAATCACAGTGAACACTGTGCTGTCTCTGTTAGCACTTGATTATCCATCTCACAAGTTAGCTTGCTATGTTTCTGATGATGGGTGTTCTGCTATGACATTTCATGCCCTTGTGGAAGCCTGCAAATTCGCAAAGCTTTGGGTGCCTTTTTGTAAAAAGTACAACATTCAAGTAAGAGCTCCTTCTGGATACTTCTCTGAGGACAACGCACCCGGCATCGATGATTCCCCAGAGTTCAAACATGAATGGCTGAGAATGAAGGTAAGTGGCTAAGGGCCAGCCAGAGGGTGAGATAAGGATTAATCAGTGTGTGTGTAAAAGGATAAAGAATGGCGTTATATTCGAAATCTCTCTCTGTAAATTACCAAATAGGGTTTTGTCTGTTTGTGTGGGGGTGCAGTATGAGTACGATGATCTTACCCGCCGAGTTGAAGATGGGCCAGATCAGCTTGACAAAGAATTTGCAGATTTCTCAAATATAGAGAAGAGAAATCATCCAACGATAATCAAGGTATAGCTAATTCAATTATTATACCTTTTTTTTCGCCAAACAATTATTGTACATTAAAAGCATTGTTTTCCAAATACAGTTATGCTCCACGGCTAGAATCAGTACTGTAGATTTTATAATACTGACCACAGCTTTTTGGCACAAAGAAGATGAAAAAAAAAAAACTGAAAAAAACTATTAAATGTGTTTAATTGTGACAAATCAATTCTTTAAAAAATTTATTTTATACAAAATTAATTTCTTTAGATTGATTTTGTATAAATTTAAAATTTTGATAGATTGATTTTACAAAATTTCAATATGTGAAGAATTGTTTTGTTATGATTAATTTGTGAGGACCAACTTATTACAAAATATAAAAATAAATATTAATTTTACATTTTTCTCATAAATAATATAAATTATTGGATTAAAATCCAATGCTATACAATAATACTACAGACTTTACAATACTATATGAAATCTTCCATACACATAAGTGGTTATATTTCCTAGTGCATCTAGGTTTGATAGAAATGTCCTCATAAGTATTTAGCTACGGAACTTGATATTAATATAGAAAATAATATTTAGTACAATACTCATTTAAATATAAATATAAATATAAATTTATTTTTAAATTTAAGGAAGATAGAATAGTGATACTGTAGAATAATTCAAAAGTTTAACAAAAACAAATAAAAAATCTTTTAGTCTCTCACTTATTGAATGCTTAAAATAATTTTTTATTAGTTGAAAAGTGTCACACTTAGTCTTTTATTTAAAAAAAAAAATATTAGATTTAGTTTCTTAAATTTAGAATATAGGATTTGATAAAGGAAGTAAATTTGGTAATTTTTTTAAAAGTTGATAATGAAATATGACATTTTTTAATGAGTGAAGAATTATTTTAAACATTTTAACAAGTGAATGACCAAAATGATTATTTTTTAATAAATGATAGAATGAAAATATATTTTTTTCATATATAACTTTAATTTAAAAAAAATTAATTTTTAAAATAAAATATAAAATTAAAAAATTCACCCTACTGGCTTTAGGTCACAGCTCCGCCACTGTTCCAAACATAGGTCATGTTTAATGGCTAAGATTTCCTAAAGTATTAAAGATTTTGTAGTACTATCTACATTTTTGTTTGGTACAAATAAGATAAGAAAATATAAAAAATGCGGATTGTTAAATTAAAAACCAGTGGTCCATGACAGTATTACAGAATCTATAGGGGATCTTAATTCCGTACTCATTAGTAGATAAACTATAAGGGGCAAAATTGCTAATAGAAGACTATTCTTTTGACTTGCCGATTTCAAAAAAGATACAAAGTTGATTTGTTAGCAGTTATCTTAATTAACTTGTCAACTAATTGCAAACGTGCGTGCAGTAGCTGTTTGGTCAATATATAAAGTAGGAAAACACCTACTTAAAGATTAAATAAATTATAATTAACTTGGTATATTTAAAAATATATCTGCTAAATTAGTGAGACTTTTTTTTTTTGCCACTAATCATTGAGACATCATTCGTCCTATGCTGAACATTATCTCTCTCCTGTTTGTTTCTGTTTTTACTTAGTTACCTTTTTTGTCCTCTAATTTATTTATATGTTTCACTTTAATCCCCTATTTTTTTTTTCTAATTTCAATTTAGTTTCTCAACTTTCAATTTGTCTTTTTTTTTTTTTAACTTCAGTTAGTGCTTCTAAAGGTTTTTACAAAACCTTTTCACTACTATTCCAAAGTAATTTCTCAATTTTTTCAAACGGGATGTAACAAAAAAAAAAAAAGACATATAACACAAATCAATAATTAAGGGACCAACTGAAACAAATTATTAAGTTCAATAACAAAAATAATACTTTAGGCATTTTTTTGGGGCATTTTCATATATGAGGAGCCGCAAATGATTAGTTGCAATTATTTTTCTTGTTTCCCAAAAAATAGCTATAAGCTGTAAACACGCAAAAAAAGAAGATTTGAATTGTATGCATTCTTGGCTTATAATAATAATATGATATGATTTTGTAGGTGATATGGGAGAACAAAGAAAGTAGTTCGGATGGGTTACCACATTTGATATACATTTCAAGAGAGAAGCGCCCAAAGCATCCCCATCATTTCAAAGCCGGAGCTATGAACGTCCTTGTACTGATCACCAATAAAATTAACCTTTCCTCCTTATTCATCTTCAATTATTATTATTATTATTAATTAATTAATTCTCTAATTACGCCTTAATTTGGCTTTGTGATGCAGGCAAGAGTCTCTGGGCTGATGACCAATGCTCCATTTACTTTGAACGTAGACTGTGACATGTTAGTGAACAATCCAAAGATTGCTCATCACGCCATGTGCATATTGTTGGACTCCAACGGCCAAAAAGAAGTTGCTTTTGCTCAGTTTCCTCAACAGTTCTTATACGGTGCATTAAAGGATGACCCTTTTGGAAACCAGATGGTGGTTTTGTTCACGGTGCCTCCATTTTCAATATAATATACCTGTCTTGTTCAATAGTATAGGTTTTGGATTTTATCAATAGCTTGGATGCTTCATGATTTACAAGCTTAATTCTTTCCTTTCCTTTTCTCTATTTTTGTCTGGTGCAGTACATGGGGGTTGGATTAGCTGGACTCCAAGGACCCTTCTATGGAGGTACAAATTGCTTCCATCGAAGGAAAGTGCTTTATGGTCTTTCCCCACATGACGTAGAAAATGGTACTAAACATACATTATATTATATTATCATTATTTCAAAACTAAGAATCTTAAACCCACATACATGCATACATACAACACATGAAACTAAGGAATATTAACTTGTATAATGGCTTTTTGCAGGGAACATTTCAGATGAAGAGTTGGCTCGAATATTTGGAAGTTCAAAGGAGTTCATCGAATCAGCTGCTCTTGCTTTGAAAGGGAAAACATATTCCAGTAATGTAAATCTTTCAAACTATCTTGATGCAGCCAACGAAGTTGCTTCTTATAGATATGAACATGGCAATGGCTGGGGTAAACAGGTCTGGAACATAATTTTCAATCAATTTTTTTTTTGTTGAGAAAATCAATGGCTGTTCTAAGTTCAAGGATTTGTATTTGAAAATATTCAGGTGGGGTGGATATATGGATCAACAACAGAGGATGTCCTTACTGGACTGACAATTCACACGAAGGGTTGGAGATCGGAAATGTGTACTCCAGACCCTGTGGCATTTACTGGCTATGCACCAGAAGGTGGGCCTGCTTCATTGACCCAACAAAAGAGATGGGCCACAGGCTTGCTTGAAATCTTATTTAGTAAGCACTGTCCAATTTTAGGCACCATTTTTGGCAAGCTTCATTTCAGAGAGACCTTGGCCTACTTGTGGATTCTTAACTGGGGGTCTCGTTCTATTCCTGAATTATGCTATGCTGCTCTTCCTATATATTGCATCATTACCAACTCCACTTTCCTCCCCAAGGTAAGCCTCGTTAGTTTCTCAAGTATTCTCTCTTTTTTGTGATTTATGTTTTTACTGATAGGTTTAAATGAATTCCAGGGACAAGGCATGTGGATTCCTGTTGCACTAGTTGGGATTTACAAGATACACACTATATTAGAGTACTTTGAAACTGGATTGTCAATGAAAGCATGGTGGAATAACCAAAGAATGGCGAGAATAATAGCCATGAACGCGTGGCCTTTTGCTATTTTGAGCCTCATACTGAAGCTCCTGGGAATATCAGACACAGTGTTTGAAGTGACACAGAAAAACCAAGCCAATTCTAGTGACGAAGAAGATGCCAGTAAATTCACCTTCAACGAGTCTCCATTGTTCATACCAGGCACTACTATTCTGCTTCTTCAGCTAATAGCCATGGCCGTAAAGTTGCTAGGGTTGCAGCCACCAGCTCGGAGTGGGAATGGGTGTGGGGTCGGTGAGCTCTTCTGTGCCTCATATCTCATACTATGTTATTGGCCATTCTTGAAAGGGCTATTTGAGAAAGGAAAATATGGGATTCCTTTACCCACATTGTGCAAGTCAGCAGCATTGGCTTTCCTTTTTTTGCACTTCTGTAGAAGTACTATTAGGGTTTGACGATGCTTTTGATCTTGAATTTTTTTTCCCTGCATATTTAGCTTGCTTTTTGGGTCTTGAACATTGTTCTATGCAAGGGGAAGCAAATAGTTGTTGTTGCCTAATCCTACTCTCTCAAATTGGGGATTTTTAGATACATTGAATAAGTCGATTGTAGACATATTATGAAAAACATATTTAGTAATTATTTATCATTTGTAAGCTGGGATTAGCACATGATTTTGTTGGTTTTCTTTCTTTTTATTTTTTATAGATTTGTTGGCTCCAAAATGTTTGGCCTTCACTTTGATGAATGAGAGACTCAACTTAAGCATACATCTCATTCCAACAGTAAAAAAAAAAAGAGATTATGTGCATTTTAAATAATAGCAAATATAAATATTTTAATATTAACAAACAACTCATAGATTTGCGCTCTATCTTTCACCGAAAGTCAAAGTTCTTTATATCATTTCTACTTTTGACAACCTTCATCTTATTTTTTCAAATTACTTTTCCTTTCTTAGAGCCGTCCACTAGAACGGTAATTTATGGAACTTCTATTTCCAAAATCTCTCTTTTCCTCTCAAACTAAAATGACATAGATCAAGAAAAAAAGATTGGATAAAATCACTCAAAACTCATTGGGAGATCAAATTTAAAGCTTTAATGGTGTCCAATGGTCATCTCCATGCAAAATTTATATAAATAGGAGCTTAATTATTATCAAATAATATCATATTTGAAAATTTCTATAGAAAATTAAAGCACTTTTTATTCTTTATTTCTGGTTTTTATCTTACTAAGTAAGAACATAAAGAGAGCTTTATTTATAGACTCATTCTTGTACGGGTTTAAAAACTTTAGCTATTTTCTATTCTAAACCTTGTTCACAGTGGGCAAAAAAATGAGTGTTTAAGAGTTGAAAAAAGCTCTAAATCCTTGGAGGCTTGTAAAAGTTGGGGATTTAGTAAAAATTCATTTAATGAGTCAAAGAGATTTGATGTAGGTATTAAATTTATTAAATTAGAATAAATCATTGTGTTTGCTTCTCTAATCCTTATTTCTACATTTCTAATTAATGGATTTTAGTTAATTGTTATTTTTATAATCCTCTGCTTTTCTAATATATCTTATTCTCCCCGAACAATTCAGTTTACTATAAAACATTAAATTGACTAATATTTTGTATAACTTTTAAATTCATTTTTAGAATATTTCAATAATCTATATTTTGAACACAGTTAACTATTTTCTCAATTTTTAGTGAATTGTAATTTTATTGGTTCACTATTTTTCAACCAATGTTTAATGGGATAAAATTTTCTTTCATCTATTCACTCATCTTGGGTGTATTGTTAGGTTGCTCTTTCAGAAATGATTACCCACGTGTTTGAATTTATAATTTTGGTTTTTGGAGTCACTAATTTTCATAATTTGCTTAGAGAAACTTTTTTGAATTTGAGACGTGTAAGATAAAACTCTATTAACTCAAATAATAATAGTGATTATGAAAGTTTTAACTTATGGATGATGATTTCTCTTTCTAAGACTCAAGTTAATGATGATTTCTCAACAAGATAGCAAGGCATTTTCAATTAACTAATAGCATTATATGTGAGCCTTTAGTTAATCGATGGTTTTCATTAGTCATTTGTTGGGCTACTCAATACCATTAAGACTATTGTCTATGCTCCAAGTGGAATGTGATGTAAATGTAAGTTAGTCAAGCGACTATAATAACAAGTGGAGCATTGAATGTTCATTTGCTCTAAAAAAAAAATCAAATGTTTCCAAGGGATAAGTGAAACCGTGATTGATGGACCTATTAGTGGATTGATGCAATCTGAAATTTACAATTTTTTAAATAATTAATTTTATATAATTTAACTTGCCATTTACTTATAAAAATTATATGGGGATGTGTACAATATAGACACAACCATATTAACACAGTATACTCTTTTTTTAGAAAAAGAAAAACTTGTTTACGACACTTTTCAATAAAAAAACACAAGAAATTAGTGAGTTAATTTCAATTACAAGGTTTTAAAATAAGGAACGAGGGAAATATTTTTTTGATGAATGTATTTGTTAACATTATTTTGGTGCCTTTGGTTTGGGGCAAATGCTTGAAATTTTTGTTTGATAGAAATAAACAAGAATTAAAAAGAAAAATAAAAGCAAGGGAGTTAATTAGTTGAGGATAAGATATTTTTCTAAAATAATTAAGAGCGCTAAAGAAACCAAATCAAAACAAAAAGACAAGTCAACTAAGAAAAGCTCGACAATCTATTTACATGTCTATGTGTATAACCTCCAGTTCAATCCTTTTTTGCTTTTACTTTTACTATTATTATTTGTTTATGGATTATTGAATGGTTTTTTTTTTCTTTGGTTTGCATTTTGAGCCTTCACCGGGACTTTTGAGTGAATTGCCAGCTATTAGCTAATCTTTTTTTTTTTTTTTTCCTTTTGTGGTCATATATATCTATTTTCAACCCTTTTTTCCTAATCAATAACCAAACGGAACAGTTCAATCATCTCGAAGTTCAATTGAAGTATTCTTATAAATTGTTCTCTGTTGTCGAAGTATTCTTGTGTTCTAATAGCCTATTCGTATAATATTCTATAATAGTTAAAGGATCTTCGAAGCCCTTAACTACATGCATGCAATGCTTGAAGCAAATAAAAAATTTGTTGTAGTGTAGGAGTGGTTACATAGGAACAAGTGCTATGTTCGTACGAGCCTAAATTCAATACTGTACAATACAATTTTAATTTTTTGGCATTAAATTATTTTTTTAATTTTTATGAGTTACCTTACTGCACAGCATATATATATTGTGCAGTAGGACATTCCCATTCATGCTCGTACCTTCGAGAAGCCTCTCATTTTGCCAAGCTTTGGGTTCCTTTACATAAAAAGCAATATTGTTAAAATTGCGATGCTAAGTAAACTCGTTTTGTGAGATAAACTTATAATATAAATTCGTAATGTGGAATTGTAAGAGTTTACTTATAATGGTAATTAACTATTAAAATATATAATTATATTATTAAAATTAATAATTTAAAATTTAAACTAGTTTTTAAATGAGTGAAAGTAATGATTAATGGTTTACTAGTATGATTATAGTTAAAATGATGATAACTAAATATAAATATTTTTTCAATATTATATATTAAAATTTAAATACAATAGGTATTAATAAACAAATACTAATAATTTGAAATTTGAATTAAAATTATTTATACAATTATAAATATAACTATTAAAGACTATTTTGTTAAAACAAATAAATTAACAATATATTAATTTCATATTATTTTTGGGTAAAATATCATATTATAAATATTTAAAAAAGAAAAAAATTAATATAATAATATTTAAATATCTTTTTAAATAAATTTAAAATAAAATTATAAAAATAGGTGCAACAAATTATATAATGCTAGTTATATGCAAATAGATACTTGTTTTTGTGTGCATGTACAAATCATCTAAATTTTATTTTTTTTAAAATTATAAAAGATGAAGAGAATATATATATATATATATATAACGTTGCATACTTAGTTGTTAGAATGATGTTGGATTAGTGGTATCATGTGTTGTAGTTAAGAGTGGTGCTTGAGTTCAAGATGTGGAGGTGACATTTTTTAAAATTATAAAATGATAAGGATCAAATATATATAAAATGTTACATAAATATACATAAGAATTATGTTGGATCAGTGGCATGATGTGCTGCAACAGTGGGTGGCATGCTTTTATGATGCAAAACAGGAGGAGAAATCATCAACCCATAATCAAGGTACCTAAATACAATTAGTCATGTGGTTATAAAATCGCTAATCCATGTCCTAGTACTAGCTAATTAATTGAGCATGTCATCTCTAATAGCTCAAATAACGTGGGACGGAACTAAGGCACTTGCCCAACATGTATATAGGTTCAAATCTCTGACATGATAAGTGTACAAGAGTTAATATAATAAAAAAATTATAACTTTAACATGATTACTTTTTTGAACGATGAGTGATAAATATTTATTTTTAAAGTTATGTTACCTAAAGTTATGTAAGAATATTGTCTAACTCAACTTTGACCAAACAGATATATATTTAAATATGGTGGAAATTAATGAATTGTACTATGAAAAGTTACACAATATGTTGTCATAATTCAATTAGCTTGATTTATTTGCACCCATATCAGTGTATCTATTGTATGACTTTTAAACTAACAAAAAAACTTTGTACTTTTTTATTGAAATTTTTCTATTAGCAGACAACTACTGTAGATATGTACAGTTGTTGATTTGTTTACCATTTTGAAAGCGTACATAGAGACAGTTTGTCATTTATGATTATAATTTTACTAAAAAATAATGAGTTAGTAATAAAAAATTATGACTTTAACATGGTATAATGTTTTAAATTATATGTGATAAATATTTATCATTGACGTTAAGTAAACTAAATTTATATAAGAAGTTCCCGCTCAACTTTAAAAAATAGTAACATGGTAAGAAATAACTGAGTACAATTTAAAGAATTAAATATGTTGCTTTACTTTATTTATTTACTTACCCATAATGGGAAGTGAATAGATATTCTCAATTAAATTCAATCAAATAGTATTGATCATCTGAAAGTATCTCCAGTCTCAACAAATGGCAAGCTATACAATAAGCTATCCAAGTACAGAGCTGTGAGATCAAGAACAATAGTACGTAACAGGGCAGAACAAATATGATGTATAAATACACACATACACAAACCAATTTTACTTCTCTTCCATTTATATTCTTGTTCACCTGTGGAACTTGCTTTTTGTAGGTTATAAGGGAAAACAAGGAAGGCATGTCTGAAGGGTTGCCCCACTTAGTCTACATATCTAGAGAGAAAAGACCAGAGCATCCAAATCATTATAAAGCTGGTGCCATGAATGTTTTAGTAACTCTAACTCCTTGACATTATTTGTTCTGTCACAGATCACAAATATAACACACTCAAACTGATCAATATCACTTAATTAATTGAACTATGTTCAAATTCTGTGTTGTAATTTTATTAAAAAAAATGTTAAATTACTCAGTTATCAACATCTCATATAACTTTAAGTTCTTCATAAGGTTTAAAATTCTATTGATGTAATTAATTTTGTACAGACAAGAGTTTCTGGGTTGATGACAAACACTCCCTTCATGCTCAACGTAGATGTGACATGATGGTGAACAACCCAAAGATAGTTCAGCATGCCATGTGCATTTTTCTGGATCCCAAGGGCCACAAAGAAGTTGCATTTGTTCAATGTTTTCAGCAGTTCTATGTTGGATTAAAAGATGATCCTTTCAGAAACCAGTGGGTGGTTGCTTTTACGATGCATTTCAATTCAAATGTACAAAAAAAATTCTACCTTTCGAGATACATGGCATATTGAAACTAGCGAGTTTCAAGTTATGTGAATTAATTAAGGTGGTTTACACTTAATGTATAAACTTGTTCTTTCTTGTTTTGTGAAATGCAGTGCATAGTAATTGGAATAGTAGGGCCACAAGGACCTTACTATGCTGGCACAAACTGCTTCCATAGAAGAAAAGTTATTTATGGCCTCTTTCCTAACGACACCGAATTTGGAAATCAAGGTCAACCATTATACCTTAAACACTACATCTTCATGATTTATGTATTGATAAATGTGGAGGTAAGGAGGCACCGGTGCGCCAAAAAGGCTAACGCACCCGTGTTCGCATATCCATTTAGATGAATTGCACCAAAATGTATTAAAACGTTTGAAAATGCCAAAACATTTTGAAATAGGTTTAGAAACGTTCCGAAACATCAGAATTTTTTTTTTCAAATCAGCAAACAAAACCTAAATCATGGCTCGCATTTGTTCTATCGTCACTGCCTCTTTTCTTCTTCGTCTTTGTTTTCCTTCTCCCTTCTTCGTCTTCGTTTGGTCATCGTCGGCTTTTTGTCTCTACTCATCGTCTCTATTCTTCGTCCTCATTGCTACTGTTTTGTCTGTCCTTCTCCTTTGTCTCTGCTCGTTGTCTTTGCTCTTTTATTGTATTATATTATATTATTTTTTTATGTGTTTATATATATATATATATATATATATATATATTGTCGTACTTGTGTAGGCGCATAAGAAACTTTCAATTCTTATTGTTTTGTATATTTTGCAGAAAAATTATCAGACCAGGAACTTGAATAGAAATTCAAAAGTTCCAAGGAATTTGTCAAATCGGTGACAAAAGTTTTAGAAAGGAAGACTTATTCTTCAAGTAATATCATTAGTCGTTCCAAATTTCTTGAGGCCGCAACCCAAGTTGCTAGTTGTGGATATGAATATGGCACAGCTTGGGGTAAACAAGTCAACATCAAAACTATATAAATATGCCATATATATGGGTAATTTTAAAATTTTTTTATTCATCTAGGTTATAAGTGAACAAATCTTGGACCCATGATTCAGGTTGAAGTATATACCAAACCAATAAATGAGGTCTAGTTTCGGGACTTGGTACATAATCAAACAGGTCAGCTGAGCCAAATCATTTATAATTTTTTAAACTTTTTTTTCAAATTTAAATTTTATTTGAAAAAAGAAATTTTGATTTATATTTAATAAATGGAATATCATATATTAATAAAAATTATTTATATTTAATACAAATGACAAAAAGTAGCTACTTTTTTCAATATCATTAATTTTATTAGAAAACTAAAAACAATTAAAGAAAATGCAAACAAATTAAAATATATATATTCCAAGTAGTGCATGACCCGAGATCAAATGACATATATTGACCTTGATTTCAATTGAGGATGTGGATGATTTGACTCGAAACAATCGAATCAAGTTGACTTAGTCAGTTCAGGTTATGCACATATCTAATTTAGGCAATTCACAAAGTCAAATAATTTATATTTAAAATTTAAAAGGCAAAATTGATAATTTTAAAAAGTTTATTTAAGGACTGCAAATAATTTAAGAACTTGAACTACTGGTTAAAAATAAGATAATGACACCATTCTATTTAGTTAAATTATCTGATATAGTAATCACTTGTATTTATTCACCTTGTTATCTATTTAATTTTTTAACTTAGCCTTAAGTTCATTTTTTGGTTGAACTTTATATAGGGTTGTTATACGAATCACTATCGAAGGATGTACTAACGGGATTGAGCATCCATCGAAAAGGTTGGCGGTCAGAATGTTGTACACCAGAGCCCATTGCCTTCACAGGGTGTGCCCCAGGAGGTTGCATATCCACAATGACCCAACAAAACAGATGGACTTCGGGCCTGCTTGTAAACTTGTTGCGCCATCAAAGTCCCATTATGGGCTTCCTCTTTGGGAAGATCTAATTCAGGCAATGCTTATCCTATTTATGGATCACCAATTGGGCGCTGCGTTCTGTCCATGAAATATGTTATGCCATTCTACCTCCATATTGCATCCTTGCCAAGACCTCCTTTGTGTCTAAGGTGAGCTTCCAAGTTCCAACACTTACTAACAAACACTTTATTGTCACTTGAACATTTCAATGTACAAAATGTTCTTGCAGATTTCTTCATCCTCTGATAATGAGTTTTCAGGAACTGTGGCTATGGATTCTTGTATCCCTTTTCATGACTTACAACATATACAGTCTAATAGAATACTTGGCGATTGGGCTATCATTTCGAGCATGGTGGAACAATCAAAGAATGGGGAGAATATCGACCATGAACCCCTGGTTTCTGGGTTTCCTGAGTGCTATAATGAAAGTATTGGGGATATCTGACACAGTCTTAAAAATAACACAGAAGGAACCCCTAACTTCTGCTGATTCGAATGCAGATACTGGTAGGTTCACCTTCAACGAGTCTCCAGTCTTCGTGCCAGGAACCACCATCTTGCTGCTCCAACTCACAGCTTTGGTGATCAAATTATTGAAGTTGCAACGACCAAATGAGAGAGGGAATGGGAGTGGGGTTGGGGAGTTGTTGTGTAGTGCGTACTTGGTGGCGTGCTATTGGCCATTTCTCAAAGGCTTGTTTGGGAAAGGAGAATATGGGATTCCATTATCCACAGTCTTCAAGTCTGCAACTCTGGCCTTTCTTTTCGTGCATTTTTGTAGAATTAGTATTGTAGGTTGATGTTTTGGTTGGTCTCTCTTCAATCTCTTTGTACTTTCTTCTTTGTAGGTTTTTTTTTTTTTTTGCATTGCATTATCTTTACGTCGGAAAAGTTAAGGATTTTGAACCTGAAAGAAAGCCATCTGATAGAATGTAATGGCCATTAGGATGACATTGAGAGTAACATATTTCATACAATGGTGTATATTTTTATTTAAATTTTGCTGGTATGACCTCCGAAGAAAAGGAAGATTGCAAATTAAAGATGGGAATTAAATAGTCAGTCGCTTGAACATAAAATGCTTTAGAAGCGGAAACAAATATAGAGCCAAGGGGAAGATCTTTTTATTGAAAAAGAAGATAGCTCTCAAGATTCATTGGAATTTTCTTGTGGGCTTAAATAATTATTCAAGATCTAACTAAAAATAATGTATTGATATTTGAATTTAATTATTATTTATTAAAAATATTAAATGTATGTGTTGAAACTTAAAAGTTCTATTTAGTATTTCTTTAGATTTAATTCTTTGTATTTATCTTAGATTAAATTCTTTTTGAATTTATTCTAGTATTTTATGTTATGCCTGATCTATATTTTCTGTTTCATTTTTGAAAGCCTATTTTTAAGGGATTTACTGATAAGGTTGATTTAGAGTTTTCTAGAGTTTTAATTGTAGGTCTATATAAAAGTCTATTTTTTGAACATTGCATACAACTTTGGTCAATAATATAAATATATTTTTCACAATATATATAAAATAAAGATAAAATTATACATATAATACATGTTTAGATTTAATAAGTTTAAATAAAATATCAAATAATAACAATAATATATGTATGTGGTTTTGCTGAGTTTAATATATAAAACATGTGAGGGTATAAATTTATAATTTAATTATATGTATACATATATATATATATATATATATATATCATATCTAAAAAAAATTACACAACAACACACATTAATTAAAACTATGGCCCCTTCTCTACAGTTAAATAAATATTTTGATATTTTCAATATATTATTCTTTAATTAATATATAATAAATATATGCTTTTCTAATTATACAGAGATACTTGTATGATTATTATAAATTATACATTTTTATATATTATTAATTAATCATACACTTATTATATGCTAATTAAAAATTATAATAATATAAATACAAACTACTGTACTTAAGTTTAATTAAATTATGTTAATGAGTTTATAATTTTTTAAGCAAATTCTTTAATTATATATATAACTTCTTCCCTAAATTATGACTAAATTACATTGATGGACTTTTACTTTAAAAAAGATTATTGCTATCTTTCTTTAACTGTGAGATAGTTATAGATATCTCTTCAACTTTTAAAATTGAAAAAACCTTATAAACTGTTAATTTTTAAATATTTAAACTCTTTTGTTTAGACTTTCATTCATATGATTAGTTGAAATATTACTTTAAATTGCTTCAATTGTCACATAAAATGTTCCTATTGATTTGCAGCGCTCTATATTCGCCTCTAAAGTTTCTTCTATCCTTCAAATAGCTAAAGAACTATTAGATTGAAGATTTTCTTATGCAATTAAAATGATTTTATATAAAAAGTTTCATAAGTTTTTTTCTACAGACCAATAGGACGAACGAAAGGGTTTAAAAAGATATCGATCAATTGTCAAAACTAGATAGAATCATAAAATTATTTAAATTTTGAAAAGTGATAGTTTAAAATTTATATTTATTTTAAAAATTGTTAAAATATTTCCTAATGATCTAAAATTGAATAAAAAATTATTTTTTAAAATATTAGAACGGTTTTTCGTCCCGTGTTGATTCACACAGTTTTAGTTTCTATAATAAATTAATATATTTTTCAATAAATAATATAATAATTAACAATAGAATGAATAAATAATTATATATAAATTCATTAGGTTCCATCGAAATTTATATATTGCAATTTTACCAGAAATGGAACACGTTTATTGGGTTAAACCTAACCCCGAGACGGTGGTCAACTCCATTATGGTTCTGCATTATAAAGCCTTTTATATTAAACAAATCTTTAATGAGATAGACTTACGGAGAATTTTTTTTTATATTTTTTATGTTATTTTTAAATAAAAATATAATAAGTGTTTAGTTAATTAATTAAAAAATAATTATATGCAGTTTTTTTATATTTTATGATATAATTTTTATTAAATTATAATAATTATAGGGGGTTGAACATAGCAAAAATAGTTCAGTGATAAGCTTCTCAAACTCATTTAAATGGTCTTATACTTGCATCTTAATATAGACAAATACTATTAATTCTAATGTAATAATGAATTCTAAAAAAATCCTAAGGGGTCTGGGCATATGATTTTTGGTGTAAATATGAAATTAATTGCACCAGTTTAATCATTATGTGATAGAGAAAAAAAAAAATGTGACAATAATTGTCAGAATATATTGATTATATGTTAACTTAAAATAATTTATTATATTTATATTTTAAACTTAATATTTTTTAGATTTCTCTTATGAACCCAAAATGTTTTTTGAAACTTTTAATTTATTCCCTATATTTTTAGTTCCCATAAACCTCTATACAAAAAATATTAGTTTATAGATTGAAAATAAGGATAAATCAAGGATATGTGGAATTATTAGAAAAATCAAGGGAATACAAGAGTGAGTTAATAAATTTATAAACTAATATTTTTGTGTGAGTTATAAGAAATAAAAAATAGAGGGCATAAATTAAAAATTTTAAAAATATTGGGTTTAAATATAAAATTTAATAATTGCAATGGTGCAATCAGTTTTATAAATATATAAAAGATTTACTGTAATTTAATAGTGCTCCATGAGAGGTACTAAAAACAAGAGAGAAAATATATTTAAAAAATTAGAAAGAGTGAAGGTCAAATAATGAAAAAAAGAGAGAAAATGAAAATAAAATACATAAAAACAATTAATCAAAAATTGTGATTCTTATTCTTTTAAATTTTAGTTTGTACTAACATATAGAGCTGTCAAAGTGGGTCAATCCAGCCCACCCAAGCTAACCCATCCGAGTTGGTGGATTAAATGAGTCAGCCCGTTTAACCCGTCATAAAGTGGTGGGTTGAAAATCCCAACTCACCCTAACTGATGGGTTCGTTTAACCCACCAAAAAATTTAAAAAAAATTATAAAAATTCAAATGTTGTTTTCTTTAAGCATATGTTTTGTTTAATCAATTAATTTCTATATTAGTATAAATGAACAAAAAAATAACTAAATAAAAAGTAAGTTTCAACGAATTAAAACAAGTAGAGTAATATAATAATTCAATTATTCATTAATAATAAGAATATAATTATGAGCAGAATATTCAAATCAAGCAAATTACAAAATAATAGAGATAACACAACACATACATTATGATTAGTTTTTTTAAATCGGAAAGCATAATGGGTTGGGGTGTTGGACTGAGTGAGAGAAGTATACTAAACAAGTTTTCAAAAGAACTCCTCAACCCAACCTACCTCTTAGGTGGGTTAAACAAACTCAACCTGGTAGATCGAATCCATTTCGACAGCTCTACTAACATATAAGTGTAAACATACATTAAGAAAAGAAAAGATAAAGGAAGTATGACTAGATATAAGGAAGAAAATAGGATAAAGAAAATTTAAGAAGAAAATTTTGACTTTGTTTTATTAAGTAAGTAATAGGGGCAAAAAAAAAAAAAAAATACCCATGAACTATTTTTTACGACAATAAATACTCATGAATAATATTACATTTCTTTTAGTTGTTTTAATTTATGAATGTCGTGGGAGTTGGACTTTGGACTGTCCCCTTTCCACTCATATGCACCAAAAGCTAATTTCTTACTATTACATTTCTTAAATGCTTCTTAATCACTCCGTCCATTAACACTTGTACGTAATATCTATTATTTCTAATTTTGTTTTTTACAAATTAAAAATTAACTAAATTCAACTACTATTTTAATTTTTGAAAAAGAATGTTCTATTAATTTAGCATTTTATATATAATTATCATTAAATTAGTTTTACTATTGAAAATACATAAATTTGGTCACATGAGTTCTATTTACCTTATTTTAATGGAGTTATGCATGTGAATAAACTTCTTTTAAGGTGGACTTACCCTATTCATTAACAATATATTTGGATATTAAGCAACAAACCAATAAATTTGTGAGTTCTGATTTGTGATGATAAAAGAAATGGCAACGCATTTTAGATATTTTTTAAAATGATTCTTTTCAACAATATTAAATTGAAGTTATTTTCCAAAAGGTTTTAAACAACCAAAACTACGTATCCTCTCCCGAGATAACTTTAATAGTATTTCAACAAAAAATCATACTTAAATATTGTAAATTTAACATATTTATAATAAAGGTAATTTAATTTTAAAATTATTCTAAAAAATCTTGTAGTTAAATTTCATTTAATTTAAATATTTTGATATGATATACTGTGACATAAAATTTAAACATTTTGATATGAGATATTTAATTTATTGGAGATGATCCATATTCGTTCAAGGATCAGGTCTGCCATTATCACAAATATGTCCTCATGTCCAACAAATAAAAAAATAACCTAATTAAACTCAAAAACTTCATCTATTAAACAGGTGGAAGAACTTTCCAACCATCTATATATATATATATATATATATATATATATATATATATGATATGCAAGTGATGATAAATTCTAAAATGTTAGATTGTTATTATTTTTTTAGAAAATTATAGTACGTAAATATATGTACTTCAATTTTTGTTCTAATTATTTACAACTTCCTTCACATTTTGGCTTAAAATGTAGTAAAAAAAAAAACCTTTCATTATTCGTATAGATAGGGATAGATTTGACAACTCCAGCCCAAATGAAGGTGAATCACAAATCGCAGAAAAGTGCGAAGAACCAAGGAAAAGTACATAGCTGTTGACAACTCCTTCACATGTTGGCTTAAAAATTTCACAGAATACAATGAGTGTCAGTGATGTCTCCTATATGTATAGAATGTGTCTGTGAATAATAGCCAATAGGATGCTGAACTTGAAACGTACAAGGTTGTCTCGAGTGTTAAATTTGAATTTCAATTTACTGGCTATTTCTAATTTCTTGTCAAAAAATATTTGAAATTTGACTTGTTCGGTCCTATGTGTCTTTATAATTAGTATCAATCAATCAGTTACTGAAGGAGGTCGGTTAATTTGGACATACAGTTATATATTTATAGTATGATGCAATTTTATTTGCACAATAAAAAAAATTCAAAATAACAATTGAACCCAAATTTGTGGAGCCGTAGGGAGAACTGGAAGCAGGTTAAATCATAAATTTTCAATAACAGAAAGACACTAAATTGGGACAAGATACAAAAGTGATAATCAATTTTATACTTTTTTTTTTCTTTTAATAATTATGTGATGTAGAGATTGAATGCCAATTTCAGAATAGGACACGAGGAGTGAGATAAAAGCGGAAGAAAACAAAAGGATAGGTTTGTCTTCTTCTTAAAAAATCTAGAATGAATCTATTGTAGGAGAGCAGCCAAATCCATACTCATAATTTGTTTTTTTCTTTTTCTAAAAATAAATCCAACCCAGGATCCTAACGATACAAAATCATTTCAAAGTGGCCAACCAAATCCGTAAGCTTTTATATATTTGTCCATATGTCTTGTCTTTATTTGGTCATTATCAGTCCATTTATATAAATATTTGTCTTAATTTCCCCATGCGGATCATCTTGGATTATTGCATGTCTTCCTTCAATATATTTCCCCAATCCACCCATAATGCATAATTGGTCTTGGATCTTATAGTTGTTTTCAAAAATCTATTGTGAATATATACTTATATTATATACATAAAATTTACTAAAAATTTTCTCCAATAACCTTTTTCCTCTACAATTTGTTTAAGATGGAGACCT
This sequence comes from Delonix regia, assembly GCA_037074485.1. Taxonomy (NCBI): domain Eukaryota; kingdom Viridiplantae; phylum Streptophyta; class Magnoliopsida; order Fabales; family Fabaceae; genus Delonix; species Delonix regia. Next base: position 8,597,027 of record CM073455.1, read on the forward strand.
TATTTCAAATTGGGTCAGATATAAAATATAAAGCGCATATGTAACCGGCTTTGTCTTTTTAAATTGTTGTCAAAAGGAGAAAAATATAAAATTGGTGTTCCACTTTTATATTTTATGATAATTTAGTCTCTTATATATAAATTAATTAAGACATATTAATATCTTATAAATTTAAATTTTTATAAAATAAATTATTCTGTTTAAATTAATATAGGATTGATTTTACATATCATAACTTTTTTTCAAGACTAATTTACTATGAATAAAATTATTACAAAATATAAAAATAGAAAATCAATTTAATTCTCTTCTCCCGTCAAAAATGTCCAAAGCAATTAATTTCGAGTACCTCACACTTAGAACAAATGAGATGGAAAAAGTATCTCCACTCCTTTAGCATTATCTCTCAAACAATCTCTCTCTCTCTCTCTCTCTAAAAATAATAAAAAAATTGAAGTTTGGTGGCAAAAGTTAAAATAATGCATTTGTAATAAATAAATGTATTATTTTTACAGCGACAAATCCCCGTGAACAATATTTGTATACTGTAGCATCAAGATTGAAAAACAAAGCCTCAATTAATCTACTTCTATCTATGATATATCATCAAAGTCAAAAGGAGGAGTTTAAATTTGTAACGGTAAGTTTATCTATATCGGCCTAAAAAAATCAGTAACTAAAAGATAGATCAATATCGACACAAGGCCAAACAAGTCAAATTTCATTTGTATTTTGGGAAAAAATTCTCAAGACTTAAAATATTCAAATTACTTGAGAAAAACCGTTTACATACGCTTCTACCTCTGCAAATCTGCAATATCATTGCTGTAGTTTATCAATGAAAATGCATGTCAAATTTTAAATGCACATAATTCAAATTGTGGATCCACGCGCACACTATCACTGTACACGGTGAAGCTGACACTCCCTCCGCGTTAGTACACCGATCCTGGTCTACTCCAATAATAAAATGTTAAACCCTACTAAGGGTGATCCGGCTATAACACTCGTTCTCAACTATAACGCATCCAGTATCTTCTTGACCCCAAGAAAAAAAAAATATCTACCGCCTTATATTTATATATCATAACCAGAGCCGGTTTCTTTAAGGCTAGCCCAACAATGGCCACCCCAGAGTCTCTCCCACTATACGAAAGATTTTGGGTTAACCCTGGTTTTCAAAAGAAGGTGACAGATGTATTGATTCTGCTCCTTCTTCTATTGCTTCTTGGTTACAGAATTATCTCCATCAACAACTACACCTTCCCTTGGTTCGTAGCACTGCTATGCGAATCATGGTTCACCTTCAACTGGGTTCTCACCTTATGCACCAGATGGACGCCAGCACTTGTCAAAACCTACCCAGATCGTCTCTTCCAACGGTAATTGTTAGAGATTATGATATTATTGTAGTTGTCGTCACAAACATGAATTCTTTCGTTGTTTATTGTTAGAGATTATGATATTATTATTGGGGAACGCAGACTTGGTGGTTCAACGTTCAAGTGTGTTGGTATGATATCAGAATTTCTATGACAGAGTACGATTAGTTTGTCTTTTGTGGTTTGTCAAAATTAAGAACCTTAGGTGTGCAAGACCATCTCGTGTGAGAACATGCAATAGTACTATTCATGAGCTCCCTTCACTTTCTTGTGTCCTGAACTTTGAAGAGCAAGACCTGTGAACTTGTTTTTTTACTGCATTTCCTGTCAATTTGTGAGATAAGAAGTCAAAAATTAAAACAAATAACTACATATTCTCCCAATCAAAATTTCTAATAAATAAAAACCATAACAAACAAAAATTTTTCACCTTATCATAAGATAGATGGTTGGATAAGTTTCTTCCATTCCGCCAGTAAATGACTCAATAGTTGAAGTTTTTTGAGTTTGAATCCTTTTTTGTTTATTACGAATTAATGGGCTTGCTTATAATATAATCGGGTTTTGTGAATAGGGTCTCTGAACTTCCTTCAGTGGACATGTTCGTGACGACGGCAGACCCTGTGCTTGAGCCACCCATAATCACAGTGAACACTGTGCTGTCTCTGTTAGCACTTGATTATCCATCTCACAAGTTAGCTTGCTATGTTTCTGATGATGGGTGTTCTGCTATGACATTTCATGCCCTTGTGGAAGCCTGCAAATTCGCAAAGCTTTGGGTGCCTTTTTGTAAAAAGTACAACATTCAAGTAAGAGCTCCTTCTGGATACTTCTCTGAGGACAACGCACCCAGCATCGATGAATCCCCAGAGTTCAAACTTGAATGGCTGAGAATGAAGGTAAGTGGCTAAGGGCCAGCCAGAAGGTGAGATAAGGATTAATCATTGTGTGTGTAAAAGGAAAAAGAATGGCGTTAATTCGAAATCTCTCTGTAAATTAACAAATAGGGTTTTGTCTGCTTGTGTGGTGGTGCAGGATGAGTACGATGATCTTACCCGGCGAATTGAAGATGGGCCAGATCAGCTTGGCGAAGAATTTGCAGATTTCTCAAATATAGAGATGAGAAATCATCCAACGATAATCAAGGTATAGCTAATTCAATTATTATACCTTTTTTTTCGCCAAACAAAATTATTGTACATTAAAAAGCTATGTTTCCCAAATACAGTTACGCTCCACGGCTAGAATCAGTACTGTAGATTTTATAGTACTGACCACAGCTTTTTGGCACAAAGAAGATAAAAAATATATAAAAATGAAGAAACTATTAAATGAGTTTAAGTGTGACAAATCAATTCTTTAAAATATTTATTTTATGCAAAATTATTTTTTTTAAATTTAATTATAGAGATTAATTTTGTATAAATTTAAAATTTTGAATGATTGATTTTATATAAATTTCAATATGTGAAGAATTGATCTATTATGATTAATTTGTGACGGACCAATTTATTACAAAGTATAAAAATAAGGATATTTGCATTTTTCCCATAAATAATATAAATCATTGGATTAAAATCCAATGCTAAACAATAATACTATAGACTTTGCAATACTATAAGAAATCTTCCGTACACATAAGTTGTTATATTTTCTAGTGCATCTAGGTAGATAGCAATGTCCTCATAAGTATTTAGCTACTGAACTTGATATTAATATAGAAAATAATATTTAGTATAATACTCATTTAAATAAAAATAAAAACAAAAATTTGTTTTTAAATTTAAGAAAGATAAAATATTGATATTGTAGAATAATTCGAAAGTTTAATAAAAAAACAAGTGAGATATACTTTTGGTTATTTATTTATTGAACTTTTAAAATAGTTCTTCACTTGTTGAAAAATGTCACACTTTGTCTTTTTATTTTTATATAAAAAAATATTAGATTTAGTTTTTTAAATTTAAGATATATGATTTGGTAAAGGAAGTAAATTTAGTAATTTTTTTAAAAAGTTAGTAATGAAATATAACATTTTTCAATGAGTGAGAATTATTTCAAATATTTCAATAAGTAAATGACTAAAATGATTATGTTTTAATAAATGATAGATCAAAAATGTATTTTTCTTCATACAAAACTTTAATTTAAAAAAATTAATTTTAAAAATAAAATATGAAATTAAAAAAATTCACCCTACTGGCTTTTGGTCACAGCTCTGCCACTGTTCCAAACATAGGTCATGTTTAATGGTTAAGATTTCCTAAAGTAATAAAGATTTTGTAGTACTGTCTACATTTATTTGTGTACAAATAAGATAAGAAAATATAAAAAAACGCGGATTATTAAATTAAAAACCAATGGTCCAAGACAGTATTACAGAATCTATAGGGGATCCTAATTCCGTACTCAATTGTAGATAAATTATAAGGGGCAAAATTGCTAATAGAAGACTGTTCTTTTGACTTGCCTATTTCAATAAAGGTACAAAGTTGATTTGTTAGCAGTGATCTTAATTTAACTTGTTAACTAATTGCAAACGTGAGTACAGTAGCTGTCTGGTAAATATATAAAGTTGGAAGACACCTACTTAAAGATTAAATAAATTATAATTAACTTGGTATATTTAAAAATCTATCTGCTAAATCAGTGAGATTTTTTTTTTGCCACTAATCATTGAGACATCATTCGACCTATGCAGAACATTCTCTCTCTCCTGTTTTGTTTTTGTTTTTGCTTAGTTACTTTTTTGGTCCTCTAATTTATTTATATGTTTCACTTTAATCCCCTATTTTTTTTTTCTAATTTCAATTTAGTTTCTCAACTTTCAATTTGTCTTTTTTTTTTTTTAACTTTATTTAGTGCTTCTAAAGTTTTTGATAAAACTTTTTTTCTACTATTCCAAAGTATTTCAAACGGGATGTAACAAAAAAAAAAAAAGACAAATATAACACAAATTAATAATTAAGGGACCAACTGAAACAAATTATTAAGTTCAATAACAAAAAATAATACTTTAGGAATTTTTTTTTTTGGGCATTTTCATATATGAGGAGCCGCAAATGATCAATTGCAATTATTTTTCTTGTTTCGTAATAAATAGTTTTAAGCTGTCAATACGCAAAAAAAGAAGATTTGGATTGTATGCATTCTTGGCTTATAATAATAATATGATATGATTTTTTAGGTAATATGGGACAACAAAGAAAGTAGTTCGGATGGGTTACCACATTTGATATACATTTCAAGAGAGAAGCGCCCAAAGCATCCCCATCATTTCAAAGCCGGAGCTATGAACGTCCTTGTACTGATCACCAATAACATTAACCTTTCCTCCTTATTCATCTTCAATTATTATTATTATTTATTTATTCACTAATTACGCCTTAATTTGGCTTTGTGATGCAGGCAAGAGTCTCTGGGCTGATGACCAATGCTCCATTTACTTTGAACGTAGACTGTGACATGTTAGTGAACAATCCAAAGATTGTTCATCACGCCATGTGCATATTGCTGGACTCTAAGGGCCAAAAAGAAGTTGCTTTTGCTCAGTTTCCTCAACAGTTCTTATACGGTGCATTAAAGGACGACCCTTTTGGAAACCAGATGGTGGTTTTGTTCACGGTGCCTCTATCTTCAATATAATATACCTGTCTTGTTCAATAGTATAGGTTTTGGATGTTATCACTAGCTTAGATGCCTCATGATTTACAAGCTTAATTCTTTCCTTTCCATTTCTTTATTTTTGTCTGGTGCAGTACATTGTGGGTGGATTAGCTGGACTCCAAGGACCCTTCTATGGAGGAACAAATTGCTTCCATCGAAGGAAAGTACTTTATGGTCTTTCTCCACATGACGTAGAAAATGGTACTAAACATACATTATATTATCATTATTTCAAAACTAAGGCTCCTAAAACCACACAATGGCTTTTTACAGGGAACATTTCAGATGAAGAGTTGGTTCGAATATTTGGAGGTTCAAAGGAGTTGGTGGAATCAGCTGCTCTTGCTTTGAAAGGGAAAACATATTCCAGTAATGTAAATCTTTCAAACTATCTTGAGGCAGCCAACAAAGTTACTTCTTGTGGATATGAATATGGCAATGGCTGGGGTAAACAGGTCTGGGACATAATTTTCAATCATTTTTTTTTGTTTTGAGAAAAACAATGGTTGTTCTAAGTTTAAGGGTTTGTATTTAAAAATATTCAGATGGGGTGGATATATGGATCAACAACAGAGGATCTCCTTACTGGACTGATAATTCACACGAAGGGTTGGAGATCGGAAATGTGTACTCCAGACCCTGTGGCATTTGCAGGGTGCGCTCCAGAAGGTGGGCCTGCTTCATTGACCCAACAAAAGAGATGGGCTACAGGCCTGCTTGAAATCTTATTTAGTAAGCACTGCCCAATTTTGGGCACCATTTTTGGCAAGCTTCATTTCAGAGAGACCTTGGCCTACTTGTGGATTCTTAACTGGGGGTCTCGTTCTGTTCCTGAATTATGCTATGCTGCTCTTCCTGTATATTGCATCATTACCAACTTCACTTTCCTCCCCAAGGTAAGGCTCGTTAGTTTCTCAAGCATTCTCTTTTTTTTGTGATTTATGTTTTTACTGATAGGTTCAAATGAATTCCAGGGACAAGGCATGTGGATTCCTGTTGCACTAGTTGGGATTTACAAGATACACACTATATTAGAGTACTTTGAAACTGGATTGTCAATGAGAGCATGGTGGAATAACCAAAGAATGGCGAGAATAATAGCCATGAACGCGTGGCCTTTTGCTATTTTGAGCCTCATACTGAAGCTCCTGGGAATATCAGACACAGTGTTTGAAGTGACACAGAAAAACCAAGCCAATTCTAGTGACGAAGAAGATGCCAGTAAATTCACCTTCAACGAGTCTCCATTGTTCATACCAGGCACTACTATTCTGCTTCTTCAGCTAATAGCCATGGCCGTAAAGTTGCTAGGGTTGCAGCCACCAGCTCGGAGTGGGAATGGGTGTGGGGTCGGTGAGCTCTTCTGTGCCTCATATCTCATACTATGTTATTGGCCATTCTTGAAAGGGCTATTTGAGAAAGGAAAATATGGGATTCCTTTACCCACATTGTGCAAGTCAGCAGCATTGGCTTTCCTTTTTGTGCACTTCTGTAGAAGTACTATTAGGGTTTGACGATGCTTTTGATCTTGAAATTTTTTTCCCTGCATATTTAGCTTGCTTTTTGGGTCTTGAACATTGTTCTATGCAAGGGGAAGCAAATAGTTGTTGTTGCCTAATCCTACTCTCTCAAATTGGGGATTTTTAGATACATTGAATAAGTCGATTGTAGACATATTATGAAAAACATATTTAGTAATTATTTATCATTTGTAAGCTGGGATTAGCACATGATTTTGTTGGTTTTCTTTCTTTTTATTTTTTATAGATTTGTTGGCTCCAAAATGTTTGGCCTTCACTTTGATGAATGAGAGACTCAACTTAAGCATACATTTCATTCCAACAGTAAAAAAAAAGAGATTATGTGCATTTTAAATAATAGCAAATATAAATATTTTAATATCAACAAACAACTCATAGATTTGCGCTCTATCTTTCACCGAAAGTCAAAGTTCTTTATATCATTTTTACTTTTGACAACCTTCATCTTATTTTTTCAAATCACTTTTCCTTTCTTAGAGTCGTCCACTAGAACGGTGATTCATGGAGTTTCTATTTCCAAAATCTCTCTTTTCCTCTCAAACTAAAATGACGTAGATCAAGAAAAAATGATTAGATAAAATCACTCAAAACTCATTGGGAGATCAAATTTAAAGCTTTAATGGTGTCCAATGGTCATCTCCATGCAAAATTTATATAAATAGGAGCTTAATTATTATCAAATAATATCATATTTGAAAATTTCTGTAGAAAATTAAAGCACGTTTTATTCTTTGTTTCTGGTTTTTATCTTGCTAAGTAAGAACATAAAGAGAACTTTATTTGTAGACTCATTCTTGTCGGGGTTTAAAAACTTTAGCTATTTTATATTCTAAACCTTTTTCACAGGGGGCAAAAAAATGATTGTTTAAGAGTTGAAAAAAGCTCTAAATCCACGGAGGCTTGTAAAAGTTGTTGATTTAGTGAAAATTCTTTCAATGAGTTAAAGGGACTAGATGTAGGCATTAAATTTACCAAACTAGAATAAATCATTGTGTTTGCTTCTCTAATCCTTATCTCTGCATTTCTAGTTAATGGATTTTAGTTAATTGTTATTTTTATAATCCTCTGCTTTCTTAATATATCTTATTCTCCCCAAACAATTTAGTTTACTATTAAACAATAAATTGACTAATTTTTTGTATAACTTCTAAATTCATTTTTAGAATATTTCAATCATCTATATTTCGAATACTGTTAACTATTTTATCAATTTTTAGTGAATTGTAATTTTATTGGTTCACTATTTTTCAACCCATGTTTAATGGGATAAAATTTTTCTATCATCTATTCACTCATCTTAGGTGTATTGTTAGGTTGCTCTTCTAGAAATGATTATCCACGTGTTTGAATTTATGATTTTAGTTTTTGGAGTCACTAATTTTCATAATTTGCTTAGAGAAACTTTTTTGAATTTGAGACGTGTAAGACAAAACTCTAATAACTCAAATAATAATAGTGATTATGAAAGTTTTAACTTATGGATGATGATTTCTCTTTCTAAGACTCAAGTTAATGATGATTTCTCAACAAGGTAGCAAGGCATTTTCAATGAACTAATAGCATTATATGTGAGCCTTTAGTTAATCGATGGTTTTCATTAGTCATTTGTTGGGTTACTCAATACCATTAAGACTATTGTCAATGTTCCAAGTGGAAAGTGATGTAATTGTAAGTTAGTCAAGCGACTATATTAACAAGTGGAGCATTGAATGTTCATTTGCTCTAAAAAAAATAAAATGTTTCCAAGGGATAAGTGAAACCGTGATTGATGGACCTATTAGTGGATTGATGCAATCTGAAAATTACAATTTTTTAAATAATTAATTTTATATAATTTAACTTCCCATTTATTTATAAAAATTATATCGGCATGTATACAATATAGACACAACCATATTAACACAGTATACTCTTTTTTAGAAAAAGAAAAGCTTGTTTACAACACTTTTCAATAAAAAAGCCACAAGAAATTAGAGAGTTAATTTCAATTAAAAGGTTTTAAAATAAGGAACGAGGGAAATATTTTTTTGATGAATGTATTTGTTAACATTATTTTGGTGCCTTTGGTTTGAGGCAAATGCTTGAAATTTTTGTTTGATAGAATAAACAAGAATTGAAAAGAAAAATAAAAGCAAGGGAGTTAGTTAGTTGAGGATAAGATATTTTTCTAAAATAATTAAGAGCGCCAAAGAAACCAAATCAAAACAAAAAGACAAGTCAACTAAGAAAAGCTCGACAATCTATCTACATGTCTATGTGTATAACCTCCAGTTCAATCCTTTTTTGCTTTTACTTTTACTATTATTATTTGTTTATGGATTATTGAATGGTTTTTTTTCTTTTTCTTTGGTTTTCATTTTGAGCCTTCACCGGGACTTTTGAGTGAATTGCCAGCTAATCTTTTTTTTTTTTTCTTTTGTGGTCATATATATCTATTTTCAGCCCTTTTGAGTGAGCATATATATATATATATGTATGTATATGTATGTATATATAGGACATGCCCATTCATGCTCGTACGTAGTGACTCTGATCAGCACTAAAGAATGGATGATATGTTATATTCCCGTCTTCAGACGAAAAGCAATTCCATTGCAAATTTTATATGATAGAGTTTTGCCGCACAAACTTGCCATCTTTACGATTGCTTCCGACAACACTTGGTGGATTAGCCACGAAACTATACTTTGTTTTTTCTGCGTATTAACAAGTGTCATAGGTAGAAAGAGGGTAAGATAGAGATGTGTATGAGATATTTTTAAAATTATTCTTTATTTTTTATTTTCTGTTTGTGTAACTTTATGATTTAGTCGACTAAATAACTGCAGAAGATCTTTTTTTTTTTTTTCCTTTTACCACAATCACAATATATTTGATATTAGTATCTATCACTCTCCTTCTCCAACCTAAATCAGTAGTTAACTCAAAGTAAAAGTGAAATTTAAAATATAGTTAAGAGATTAAATTGAAATCAAATAAATTTAAGAGATAAGAATGAAATTTAAAATAAAATTAAGAAATTAAATTAGAATCAAATAAAATTAGAGGAAGAAAATGGAAATTAAAACAAAATTACAGGACCAAATTATTAAAATTAAATAAAATTGAGGAATAAAAGTAAAATTTTAAATAAAATTAAAAGGAAATTTATTTTTATATAACTAAATAAGATTTTGTCGATTAAATGAGTATAGAACATCCTTTTTCACCACATCCACAGGATATTCCCTTTTATTGTCAGTCTCCTTCCCCAACCTAAATGAAAAGTCAACTTAATTGATATGTGCACCAGAATCTCTGGAAATCCGAAAAAAATATCTCATGCCTCTTTCCTTGCGTCCATCTTTCAAATGTCACCATTGCATTGCAAGTAGAAGAACAGGACAAAAAATTCATGACGCAAACAATAAAGACAGTCTCAATTATCGCTCTGGAAATTAACAAAAGCGGAGAGAAGATGTCAATAAGGAGAATTTTTAATATCACAGGCTGGAGAAAAAGGGTGGTCAAAATCAGTTTTAATTAACTAAAGTTTAATTATAATGTTTTGTGCATTTGATTTCAAATGCAACAAAATTGTCACTATGCTTTTGGAAATTAAAAAACACAAAAGCATGCACCTGTGGTTAAATGAGATTGAGTGTCAACATTCTGAACGTTTTCAAAGAACAAATTATTTATTTTTTTTGCATTTGAAAGTTAATATGCTAGAGATGTACGTGCTAGAGATGTACGTAATTGGACCCTAGCTTTAGAGAATATAATATATTATTTTCCAACCATATCTCTATCTGATATTTGCTGTATATATGTAACATGATCAATCCTCTCTATATAATACGCCAACTCTCTGCAATAATTGATGAGTAACAGCACCTTCGGCCATAACTAGCGGTGCACCTCTACAACCTCTGTAGAATATTCTTAGGTTTTGCTCAATGGAGGACCAGCTCTATGAAAAAGTTTGGCTGAAACGTACGTTTCAAAGAGTAATGGATACCTTCATCTTCCTCCTTCTTCTCCTGCTTCTCAGTCACAGGGTTGTCACCCTTATCACCAACTTCACTTTCCCTTGGTTTCTTGCCTTCCTTTGCGAATCATGGTTCACCTACTCTTGGTTTCTTATTCTCAGCACCAAATGGACTCCTGCTCGCGTCAAAACCCACCTCCATGCTCTCCTTCATCGGTATTATTAATACTCATAATTACTGCAAGTTACCATTTAATCGCTTAACTCTAAAGCTTTATATAGTTGCTAAGTGAAAGGCTATAAATAGTTTTATCGTAATCTTTGACATAGGGGGGCTGAGCTTCCGGCGGTGGATCTGTTTGTGACGACGGCAGACCCAGTGCTGGAACCACCCATCATCACGGTGAACACAGTGCTGTCTCTGTTAGCGATGGATTATCCTGCTCACAAGCTAGCTTGTTATGTTTCCGATGATGGGTGTTCCCCTGCTACTTTCTATGCCCTTCGAGAAGCCTCTCATTTTGCCAAGCTTTGGGTTCCTTTCTGTAAGAAGTACAGTGTACAAATTAGAGCTCCCTTGAGGTTCTTCTCCGACGAGGCCAGTGCTGCCAATAGCCATCACTCACCAGAATTCACACAAGAATGCCTAAGAATGAAGGTAAAGTGCCGAATCATATTTAAACACTGATCCTTTATTAGGGAATGATTAATGGCTGTTTGTGTCGGGTTTTGCAGGAAGAGTATGAAGAACTTAGCCGCAAAATAGAAGAGGCTGGTCAGAAATCAGACGCATGGAAGCTTGAGGGAGATTTTGCGGTTTTCTTGGACTCACAACGGGGAAATCATCAACCCATAATTAAGGTATCTAAATACGATTAGTCATGTGGTTATAAAATCGCTAATCCATGTCCTAGTACTAGCTAATTAATGGAGCATGTCGTCTCTAATAGCTCCAATAATGTGGGACAGAACTAAGGCACATGCCCAACATGTATATTGGTTCAAATCTCTGACATGATAAGTGTACAAGAGTTCATATAATAAACAAATTATAACTTTTTTGAATGATGAGTGATAAATATTTATTTTTAAAGTTATGTTACCTAAAGTTATGTAAGAATATTGTCTAACTCAACTTGACCAAATAGATATATCTTTAAATATGGTGAAAATTAATGAATTGTACTCTGAAAAGTTACACAATATGTTGTCATAATTCAATTAACTTGCACCCATATCAGTATATCTGTTGTATGACTTTTAAACTAATAAAAAAACTTTGTACTTTTTTTATTGCAATTTTTTTTATTAATGGACAACTACTGTAGACCTGTACAGTAGTTGATTTGCTTACCATTTTGATAGCGTACGTAGAGACATTTTGTCATCTATGATTATAATTTTACTAAAAAATAATGAGTTAGTAATGAAAAATTATGAATTTAACATGGTATAATGTTTTAAATTATATGTGCTAAATATTTATTATTGATGTTATGTAAACTAAATTTATATAAGAAGTTCCTGCTTAGCTTTAAAAAATAGTAACTGAGTACAGTTTAAAGAATTAAATACGTTGGTTTACTTTATTTATTTATGTACCCACAATGGGCAGTGAATAGATATTCTAAATTAAATTCAATCAAATAGTATTGATCATCTGAAAGTACCTCAACAAATGCCAAGATATACAATAAGCTATCCAAGTACAGAGCTGTGAGAACGAGAATAATAGTACGTAACAGGGCAATACAAATACGATGTATAAATACATATATATATACATAAACCAATTTTACTTCACTTCCATTTATATTCTTGTTCACTTGTGGAACTTGCTTTTTGTAGGTTATAAGAGAAAACAAGGAAGGCATGTCTGAAGGGTTGCCCCACTTAGTCTACATATCCAGAGAGAAAAGACCAGAGCATCCAAATCATTATAAAGCTGGTGCTATGAATGTTTTGGTGACTCTAATTCCTTGACATTTTTTGTTCTGCCATAAATCACAAATATAAGACACTCAAACTAATTAATATCACCTAATTAAATGAACTATCTTCAAATTCTGTCTTGTAATTTTATATAAAAAAAAATGTTAAATTACTCAATTATCAAGATCTCATATAACTTTAAGTTTTCCATAAGGTTTAAAATTTTATTTACGTAATTAATTTTGTACAGACAAGAGTTTCTGGGTTGATGACAAACGCTCCCTTCATGCTCAACGTAGATTGTGACATGATGGTAAACAACCCAAAGATAGTTCAGCATGCCATGTGCATTTTTCTGGATCCCAAGGGCCACAAAGAAGTTGCATTTGTTCAATGTTTTCAGCAGTTCTATGATGGATTAAAAGATGATCCTTTCGGAAACCAGTGGGTGGCTACTTTTGCGGTGCGTTTCAATTAAAATGTACAAAAAAATTCTGCCTTTTGAGATGCATGCATTGCATATTGATACTAGCGAGTTTCAAGTTATGTGAATTAATTAAGGTGGTTTATACTTAATGTATAAACTTGTTCTTTCTTGTTTTGTGAAATGCAGTACATAGTAACTGGAATAGCAGGGCTACAAGGACCTTACTATGCTGGCACAAACTGCTTCCATAGAAGAAAAGTTATTTATGGCCTTTCTCCTGATGACACCGAATTTGGAAATCAAGGTCGAGCATTATTCCTTAAACACTACATCTTCATGATTTATGTATTGATAAATGTGGAGGCAAGGAAGCAACAGTGTGCCAAAAAGGCTGACGCACCCATGTTCGCATGTCCGTTTAGATGAAACGCACTGAAACATATTAAAACGTTTTAAAATGCCCATACATTTTGAAACGGGTTTAGAAACGTTTCGAAACATCAGATTTTTTTTTTAAAAATCAGCAAACAAAATCTAATTCATGGCTCGCGTTCGTTTGGTCGTCACTGCCTTCCTTCGTCTTTGTTAGCCTTCTGTCTTCTTCGTCTTCATATGGTCGTTGTTGGCTCTTCATCTCTACTCGTCACCTCTATTCTTCGTCCTCATTACTACTGTTTTGTCCGTGCTTCTCCTTTGTCACTGCTTGTTGTCTTTGCTCTGTCTATGCTCTTTTATTGTATTATATTGTATTATTTTTTTTATATGTTTATATATATACTGTCGTACTTGTATAGGTGCATAAGAAACTTTCAATTCTTATCGTTTTGCATATTTTGCAGAAAAATTATCAGACCAAGAACTTGAACAGAAATTCGGAAGTTCCAAGGAATTTGTCAAATCAGTGACCAAAGCTTTGGAAGGGAAGACTTATTCTCCAAGTAATATCATTAGTCCTTCCAAATTTCTTATGGCTGCAACCCAAGTTGCTAGTTGTGGATATGAATATGGCACAGCTTGGGGTAAACAGGTCAGCATCAAAACCATATAAATATGCCATATATATGGGTAATTTTTAAAAATTTTGATTCATCTAGATTAAGGGTGAACAATTCTTAAACCAAGCCAAGTTTGACCCCAATACGTGATTTGGGTTAAAGTGCCAATAAACGTGGTCTAGTTTTGAGATTTGATATGTAACCAGATGAGTCGATTGAGCCAAATCATTTATATTATTTTTTTTTTGGAGAAAAATAGAAGAAATTTTGATTTATATTTAATAAATGAAATATCTTATATTAATAAAAATTATTTTTATTTACTAAAAATGAAAAAAAAAGTAGCTACTTTTTAAAATATAATTAATTTTATTAGAAAACAAAAAAAAAATTAAAGTAAATGCAAACAAATTAAAATATATATATTTCAGGTTGTGCATGACTTGAAACCAAATTACAAATTACATATATTAACCTTGATTTTGATTGGGTGTGCATGATTTGACCCGAAACAATCGAATCGAGTTGACTTAGTTGGTTCAAGTTGGGCACATATGTAACTTAGACAATTCACAAAGTCTCATAGTTTATATTTAAAATTTTAAAAAAGATCGACAATTTTAAAAAGTTTATTTAATGACTACAAATAATTTAAGAACTTGAACTACTGGTTGCAAATGAGATAATGACACCGATCTATTTAATTAAATTATCTGATATAGTGATCGCTTATATTTATTCACCTTGTTATCTATTTAATTTTTTAACTTAGCCTTAAAGTTCATTTTTTTGGTTGAACTTTAGGTAGGGTTGTTATATGGGTCACTATCGGAGGATGTACTAACGGGATTGAGCATCCATAGAAAAGGTTGGCGGTCAGAATGTTGCACACCAGAGCCCATTGCCTTCACAGGGTGCGCCCCAGGAGGTTGCATATCCACAATGACCCAACAAAAGAGATGGGCTTCGGGCCTGCTTGTAAACTTTTTGGGCCATCAAAGTCCCATTATAGGCTTCCTCTTTGGGAAGATCCAATTCAGGCAATGCTTGTCCTATTTATGGATCACCAATTGGGCGCTACGTTCTGTCCATGAAATATGTTATGCCATTCTGCCTCCATATTGCATCCTTACCAACACCTCCTTCTTGCCTAAGGTGAGCTTCCAAGTTCCAACACTTACTAACAGACACTTTATTGTCACTTGAACATTTTAATGTACAAAATGTTCTTGTTGATTTCTTCATCCTCTGATAATGAGTTTTCAGGAACCGTGGCTATGGATTCCTATATCCCTTTTCGTGACTTACAACATATACTGTCTAATAGAATACTTGGCGATTGGCCTATCATTTCGAGCATGGTGGAACAACCAAAGAATGGGAAGAATATCGACCATGAACCCCTGGTTTCTGGGTTTCTTGAGTGCCATAATTAAAGTCTTGGGGATATCTAATACAGTCTTTGAAATAACACAGAAGGAACCCCCAACCTTTGCTGATTCAAATGCAGATGCTGGTAGGTTCACCTTCAACGAGTCTCCAGTCTTTGTGCCAGGAACCACCATCTTGCTGCTCCAACTCACAGCTTTGGTGATCAAATTATTGAAGTTGCAACCACCAAATGAGGGAGGGAATGGGAGTGGGGTTGGGGAGTTGCTGTGTAGTGCGTACTTGGTGGCGTGCTATTGGCCATTTCTCAAAGGCTTGTTTGGGAAAGGAGAATATGGGATTCCATTATCCACAGTCTTGAAGTCTGCAACTCTGGCCTTTCTCTTCGTCCATTTTTGTAGAATTAGTATTGTAGGTTGATGTTTTGGTTGGTCTCTCTTCAATCTCTTTGTACTTTCTTCTTTGTAGTTTTTTTTTTCTTTTTTTGCATTGCATTATCTTTACGTCGGAAAAGTTAAGGATTTCGAAGAAAAGGAAGATTGCAAATTCATAGTCCACCCTACCATTCCTGAAGCACAACAATTCCACGAGCATCTTCTTTGCCAACAACATATGCATCAAACATCTGATCATTAAAATAAAATAGCATTTAAAGAATTAAAATGAAATTCTATTGCAGCTAAAATAACAATGGAAAATTATGATGGCAAATAGTGCAATAAAACTTTAGGTACGGCATGTTGACAAGGACAAATAATATGAGTATGGTTTAAAGCACAACTTTGTGGCTGCAGATTAACGCATAAATAATATTGGGCATGGGATCTTACTAGCATTGCATATGACAATCAGTTCCTACTCTGTTACTTTATCAGGCCTAGTTGTTAAACAAAAACTCTATGTAAATACTGCAGTTTTCAAATAGCATCTTTCAGTCCTATGACTATGTTTAGAAACTACTACCTCCTGCTGAATGGAGCAAAAGGAACAATTTCATAATAGTAGTTCCCAATTTGAAGTTGATCCACAAACCATTACACACCGAATGTGTTTAACATTTCATTAATCTATCTACGCATACTAGACAGAGGATGTCGGCACAAGTCCAAGATAATATATATTTATGATGAATGTTCATTGCCATCATAAAGTCATTAAAAAATAGAAACTTTTTCACTGTAGATGTTCATAAAATCCTCCAATATAATCTAAGTTCGCACATCATCTTAGCACGCTGGTTGCAGAATAATGTATTTTCACCACTAGAAAAAGCGCTGCAGTATGGTCACCAAAAGCCCAGAGTCGCCAAGTCATAATTTTCACCGATCGCAGCAAAATTCCAAGTTTCCATCAGCTCCTAAACTCAAAAATATAAAATGAAAGGAAAACGAAAAACGAAAAAACAATCATCCAAAGGCAAAAGTGAAACCCTGAATAAACAAATTTAGCCCGGATACAACTAGGATAATTAATTCCGAAAGTACTCGACAAACACATAAACTACACGAAATTAACAGAAAAAAAGGAAGTCGGGAAACTTGAGAGAGAGAGAGAGAGAGAGAAAGTAAGAAAGGAGAAATGGGGCAGGCACACTCACAGTGTCATCCCTCTGAATCTGGATTTTCTTGAAAGGAGATGATGCAGAATCAGCCATGGAACGTACTGAGAAGCGAGAAGCGGCGTGGGAAGTGTAGCGTGAAAGGGAGAAAGAAGGAAGAGACTTGCGAGGGATTGGGGCGAAAAATGTGGAAGCAGACGATGCGAGAGCAGCTAACATCCCTCACTGGGGTTTCACTTTCATCGCTTTCGTCACTCTATTCACTGTATCGAATTAAAATGGTCGGTATGCGCGATCGTCTGAAGCTACAAGACGGTGTCGCTTCGGATTTGCACCTGCTGTCTTCAGATGTACGCATTAATACGCCTTGTGGCTGGAATCTTCTTTTAAAGTGAAGCTGGATTTTGTCGTATTTACTCATATTTTAAAATATAATTTACAGTTTAATAAATTATAATTGAATTTGAGAGAAAAGAAACATGTGATTTGCACATGCAATCATTTTGTTTCTGGGTGTGGGACTTGGATTGATATATGATTCAATAAAAAAAATATATTATGAGCCATATAATTAGGTATATAAAAGAGGTTTATATATTTTTAAAAATTTTAAAAACCATTATTACTGGTTGCAAAATAAAATTTTATAGGTTATATATTTAAACCGTTTCATAAAATGCAAAGAATAGGAAATCCTTTAAACATATTATTTTGGAAATGAATATGGTAAGGTTAGAAATTTAGATGTAAATGAATTAAATAAAATTTGGATGGTGAATAAAAATATAATTATTTAAATTTTTAAAAACTATTTAATATTTATTAAAATTTAAATTATTACATAAAAATTTAGTTACTAACATCTTCTTAAATGCAGTAAATTTTTTTCTATGTTTAAAATTTAAAAAAATTATTTTGCTAAAAAAGCCATATGAGCCGCAAAAAATAAGGACAATGTCTTATTAACCAGGTTTTAAGGAAAAGTAGAAGTTGGAGTATGGATCTTCTGTGCTGTCGGGTATAATTTCTTTTCCGGTCATGCTTTTAATTTTTTTTTTTTTTGAAACAATAAAGGCGCTGTTCCACAACTTATCCATGAATATTAAAATTAGATTAGATCGGTTTGTTAAAGTTGGGCCTTTATTTGCCCATTTTATAAATGGGCTCTCCACTCTGGGCTATGAATTGAGTCCAAAAATCAATTCCTTACACCTCCAGTTTTGAACTTTAAAGATAAATAAAAAAAATATCAATTGTTTGCTTCTACTAAGATATTTAGTGCACTCTTATCTTCGTTATACCATTATTAAAAGATCATAAAATTCTCATATTATTCACAACTTTTAGTAATGGTAGTTGTTTTAAAATTTTAATTATTGAAGCTTTGCATGATAACTTTCAATTATTATATCAAATATAAAAATATGTTAATCTTAATGTTTCGTATCATAATCTCTACAGTAGTTAATATATATAATTACCAAGTTTAATAATAAAAATATTGTACCAAATGCCCCCATCTCCTCATCGTTATTCTTTGTCGAATTATATTTAAATAAGCTCAATAAAAATGTAAAGAATATATTTTGTTTTCATTAAATTTAACAAAGCCTTAAATTGATAATCATTTTTTGAACTAATAGTTTGTTTGGCATATGCATTCCACGTAGAAAGGTGATTGGTTAAAGTGTGTGTCTAAATATATATATATATATATATATATATATATATATATAATGCAATTATAATTTCACAATATAAATTTGAAAATAACATTTGAATCCAAATATGTGTAGTCGTAGGGGACCATTGGAAGCTGGTCAAAACACAATCGTACAAAAACAGAAAATATTATGTATAATGAATATTAATAAAGAATTTGTATAGTTTTAGTTTGTAATAGATATTTCCAAAATATTAAAAAAAATTATATTTTAAAAGGGGGCAACTTTTACTAGCAACTGGATGAGAAACAAGGATTTGGATTCCTAGTAATTCCTGTAGGAATTATTGTCATCGTAATTCCTTAAATTTAAATTGTTTTATTAAAATTTTGGATCATATGTAGTTAATATTAAAATCTTTTTACTATATATAGTCACCCAAAATTAATTTGAATAATCAGGTTACATAATTTTTCAATATTAATCACTAAATTTTCACAATTTTTATCAAATGTAGGAAATTAAAATTCTTGAAAAAAACAAGTGAAATAAGGGAATAAAAAAACAAAAGACTTTGAAATGTTGGCTAAATTGCACACATCTATAGCAATTGCTTTGAAAGATGGACGACGATGAGTAACAAATGTATTTTGCCGAAGACAAAATTGTTGGGCGAAAAATGTATGACTCAAACCCATGTTTGATTCATGACAAACCAAATGTTGAAAGACAAGCCCAGTCCATATCAGAAAAATAAGCAAGCCTGAACACTCCTCTCGGCCCATAACAGAAGCCCATATCAAGTTTGAGATAGTGGAAGATAGCTCATGAGTTTATCTCTCCAACATAGTATTTAAAAACTGTCCTAAAGAGACAAATCTCAGCACTTCTTTGACACCTACTGCTACATCCCATTTGACCCTCTTTTTTGCCTGGAGTCTCCGACAAAGGCAGCCATTAATGGCGCTCTCAGCATACCAAGAAAAATTACGCACAATAGAACTAAAATTTGTACCTTATGGTGGTCATGGAAGGAACAACCTGAACATCTCTCTCATCATGAAGATTTGTTGCATTAATTGCTCTCTAATAACTATTTTCTAGAAAGCCATATATATGTGGAGCTGCTGTCTTCAAAAAATAGAGAAATAAAAAGAAGAAGAACTAAAGAGAAAAGACATACTGTAATATTTAAAAATTTTACTTCTTAGAGCTTTGCTTCTAGTTTATTTGCTTTTAAAGCATTTTTTAAAGCTGTTAGTGAAAACCCAGTTTATAAGAGTTTATAAAACTCATCTTTTTTGCAACTGGTGTTGAGCCTCTGTCTCAGTGGAGAAGAGGATAGTTTTAGAGTTTGAGGTTGAACTAGAAAACCTTGTATTTGAAGTTAGCACGTGAAAACTTTATATGAAGTTGTAAAAGAACTATTTTTAGTAGAAAATCCCTTGGATGAGTCAAAGGGACTAGAAATAGGCATTGTGATAGGTCGAACCAAGATAAATAATCGTGTTTGATTTTCTATCCCTAAAATTTTCTTTTTCAATTTATTTTTAGTTAACTTCATATTTTGTAGTTAACTATTTTCTCTACTCATCTTTTCTTTTCAAGTAACACAGTTTACTAAAATATTTATAGTTAACTATCTTTCCTTTGATAAAGTGAATGCACTGTTGAAAAATTCAGTTGACCTTATTTTATTACAATCAACTGTTTATTACAAATTATAGTTGACTAAAAATATTTCTAGTTAACTCTCATATCTTCTGATAGAATGAATGCATTGCTGAAAAATTCAGTCGATTATATTTTATTACAGTCAACTATTTATTGCGAATTACAGTCAACTAAAAATATTTTCAGTTAACTATATTCTTAAAACTATAATTTATGCAAAATTTTTAAGAGCACTTATTCACCCCCTCTAAGTGCAGTGTCAATTGGTATCAAAGTTGTAGTCCCATTTGCCCTGTGCTTTACAGCCAGGAGAAAAGATCCATTTTGCAGAAAATGACTTCTCAACACCTTGAGAGAGCTTGCTTCAGTGAAGGGCACTCCACCTTAAGGCCTCCATACTTCAATGGGAATCATTATACACACTGGAAAGGAAGAATGAAAATCTTTATACAAGCCATATATTACCTAGTGTGGAAGGTCATTGAGCAAGGTCTAAAATTTTCCAAAATAGAAAAAAGGGAACTCAAAACTTGAAGAAGAATATGATGAGGAGGACATCAAGATAATTCAGGCAAATGCTAGAGCCATAAACATTCTTAACAGAAGAGTATGATAAAATATCAACATGTGATACTGCAAAGAAGATGAGGACATAAAAGCTATGTTGAACCGATTCTCCAAGATTCTGGGTCAACTAAAACTACTTGGACAATCCTACACTAACCTTGAAATAGTAAAAAGAATGCTAAGGTCTCTGCCAGAAAGTTGGAAATCCGAGGTGGACAACATAGAAAGTAGCTCAAGGTTCAAAGAGTTAACTTATAATGAGCTAAGAGGAATTCTTATAACTTACCAAAACAATCACCTCAAACGCTAGAACTCAAAAGGGAAAGAAATATGGTACTAGAAGCTGTAGCAACCTCTGAACAGCAAGAGGATGCTGAAAGTGAAGTAGACCTATAAGACCTAGCATTCTTCTCAAAGAAATTTGAGAAATACGCTAGACAAAAAGGTAAGCTCTTAAAGAATAAAAGTAACTTTCTAAGAAAGGAGTTCAAAAAAGATGATCAAGGGAAGAATACCATAACTTGCTATGAATATGGAAGAAATAGCCACATTCAGTTTGATTGTCCTTTTTTAAAGAAAAGATTCAGCAAAGTATTAAACAGAAGAAGGGCACTTGTTGCATAGAGTGATGATGATGAAGATGAAGAAGAAGAGGAGCTAAAGCAAGAAATAGCCAACCTATGCTTCATAACTATATCCAAAAATGAGGTAACTGCTAACCCTTTTAAAGAATAATTACAAAACACTTTAAATGAAATGTTTGATGACTTTGAGACATTATTTTTCAAATACAGAGATTTGGAGCAAGAAAAACAAGTGCTTGAAACTGATTTTCAAACTCTAAAAAGTGAAAGTGAAAAGATTTTAACTGAAAATAAGGATTTACAACTTAAAGTTTCTACGTTAACTAAAGACCTAGCAAACCTTGTTAAAGGAGAAGAAAACTTGAATATGTTTTTAGGAAAACAGAAGTGTAGCTTTGACAAATCTAGTATTCGGTATGATAAAAATAACTTTATAAAATTATACAAAAACTTCTTTGTAAAATCCTCTTCTAAAACTGTTTGTATACACTGTCAAAGAAGAAGACATGCTTGCTATAAATTTAAATACCATAAAGATAACATGATATGGATTCCTAAAGGCACCTCTATTGTCTACTCTAATAAGAAAGGACCTAAGCAAGTTTGGGTACCTAAAATAAAGTAAATTTCTCTATAGGTTTACCTCAAAGGAAAATTTTCTAGAAATTAATAGTTCTTGGATAATGGTTGCTTAAAGCACATGATAGGAGACCCTTTCAAGTTTATATCCATATCAATAAATGATGGAGGATTGGTCACCTTTGGAGATAATAGTCAAGGTAAAATTGTTGGCCCAGGTAAGGTACAATTACTTCATGATTGCTATATAGAAAATGTGTATCTTGTAGAAGGGTTTAAATATAATTTTCTTAGCATAAGTCAATTATGTGATAAAGGCTACAAAGTACTGTTTGAATCACTGCTATGTAGAGTCTTCAATGGGGACAAATCTCTCTTTATTGGTCAAAGACATGAGAACATTTATATTTTAAACCAAGAAGATTTATCTACAAAAAATGTTACATGTCTTTCATCCATTTGTAATGACTCTTGGGTATGGCATAAAAGACTAGATCATGCTAGCATGCATCTCATTTCAAAACTTTCTAAACTTGATCTTGTTAAAGGTCTGCCAAAATTAAACTTTGAAAAAGATCATGTATGTGATACATGTCAACTTGGTAAACAACCTAAGTTTTCTTTCAAACCTAAAGATTACGTCTTTACTTCTAGACCACTCCAATTATTATACATAGACTTATTTGGACCCACTCAAACTAGAAACTTTGGTGGAAAGAATTATACTTTTGTTATCATTGATGATTACTTAAGATATACTTAGGTATACTTTCTAAGTCATAAGGATGAAACTTTCAAATTTTTTGAAATATTTTGCAAGCAAGTTCAAAAGGAGAAAGGTTATTTAACATGAAGTATTAGGAGTGATCATAGAGGTGAATTTGAAAATAAACTCTTTAAAAACTTTTGCAATGAGCATGAATTTAACCATAACTTCTCTTCTCCTAAAACTCCATAAAAAAAGGTGTGGTAGAAAGGAAGAATAGAACATTACAAGATATGGCTAGAACTATACTTATTAAAAATGATCTACCTAAATACTTTTGGGTTGAAGCTATAAATACTGCTTGTTACATTCTAAATTGTTGCTTAATAAGGCCCATCCTCTTGAAGACATCCTTATGAACTTTGGAAAGGAAGAAAACTCAATATTAGCTATTTTCATACTTTTGATTGCAAATGTTTTATTCACAACAATAGTAAAAACAACCTGGGAAAGTTTGATGCTCGCAGTGATGAAGGTATTTTCTACGGTACTCTACCTCTAGTAAAGCATATAAAGTTTATAACAAACGTACACTAGTAGTAGAGGAATCTATGCATATGGTATTTGATAACTCTAACTCAACTTCTAATAAATTTGTAGTCATAGATGATGATGAAGAATCTGCACCCATATCTATTCAACACCAAATTCAGAAGAATCAAGAAAATGAGTTTGATTCCAATGGAAATCAAAAAACTCAACCTGATCAAAATTTCAGTTAACTGGAAAATGAACGCAGTTAATTGAACTTCAATTGAAACTTTCCTGCAGATTAGAACCTCAGTCAACTAGAAAATGAACATAGTCAATTGGAAAAATATAGAACAAAACAAAGACTTCTAGGAAAATGGAAACACTCACCCACCTATCCCATGTAATTCATTCTTAGAAATCCATAAGAAGGACTGAGGACTAAATCATCTTTCAAGCAAAATAACAATTTGGCTCTTCTTTCTTAAATAAAGCCTAAAACAGTAGATGAGGCATTAAATGATGAATGATAGATCCTAGCCATGCAAAAGGAGTTGAACTAGTTTAAATGAAGTGAGGTATAGACTCTTGTTGAGAAACTGAATGATGCTTCCAAAATCAGGACTAAATGGATATTTAGAAAGAAGTTAGATGAACAAAGAAAAGTGATAAGAAACAAAGCTCGTCTAGTAGCTTAAGGGTATAATCAACAAGAAGGTATAAACTATAATGAAACTTATACTCTTGTTACTGGATTAGAATCCATTAGAATATTACTTGCTTATGCCTCTCACATGAATTTTAAATTATATCAAATGAATGTTATGACAACATTCTTAAATAGTTTTATAAATGAAGAAGTGTATGTCAAACAACCTCCTAGGCTTGAAAATGAAAAGTTGCCTAACCATGTGTATAAACTCTCAAAAGCCCTTTATGGCTTTAAACAAGCTCTTAGAGCTTGGTATAAGAGGTTAAGTAATTTTCTTATATCATATGATTTTAAAAGGGGAAATGTTGACACTACTTTGTTTATTAGAAAGACTAACAAAGAAGTTGTACTTGTACAAGTTTACGTTAATGATATTATTTTTAGAAGTACTAATGATGATTTGTGCAAGGAATTTTTCAAGCTTATGCAAAGTGAATTTGAGATGAGTATGATAGGTGAAATGATGTTCTTCCTTAGTCTTCAAATAAAACAAATAAATAAAGGAAACTTCATCAATCAAACTAAGTATACGAAAGAGTTGCTTCACAGATTTGGATTTGAAAATGCAAAACCTATGGGGATCCCCATGAATCCTTGCACCCACTTAGACAAGGATGAGAATGGTAAGGATTTTGATCAAAAAGTGTATAGAGGTATAAATGGCTCTCTCTTATATTTTACTGTTAATCGCCCTGATATTATGAATAGTGTTAGCATGTGTGCTAAATATCAAACTAGTCCTAAAAAATCACACTTTGTTGCAATTAAAAGAATATTTAGATATCTAGTAGGAACTCAAGATCATGGCTTATGGTATCCTAGAACAAATCCCTTTGATCTAGTTAGATATGCAGATTCTGATTTTGCAGGAGATAAATTAGATAAAAATAGCACTTGTGGAACTTGTCAAATACTTGGCAAAGCCCTAGTCTCTTAGTTTAGTAAGAAGCAAACCTCAGTGGCACTATCCACCACTGAAGCTAAATATAGCACTTGGAAGTTGCTGCACTCAACTTTTATGGATGAAGCAATAACTTGAAGATTACTCACTATCCCTCTAACAAATCCCTATCCACTGTGACAACACAAGTGCTATATGCCTAACAAAGAACCCTGTTCATCACATAAGAACAAAACATATTGAAGTCTGTTATCATTTTATTTGAGATTATGTTCAATAAAGAACCAATGAGGTAAACTATGTTCAAACTAAACATCAGTTTGCTGACATTTTCACTAAGTCTATTCATGAAGACAAGTTCATATTTTTACGCTTTAAACTTGAAATAACTGTATTATATGAAAAATAAGTTTTTCTGAACTTTTATAGTAAACTGTAAATTATTCAGTTAACTGAATTTTTATCATTTCCATCGACTAAAAATTCTTAGTTAATTGAAATCTTATAAAAATTATCAACTGAAAATTTTTCAATTAACTTAAATTTAGAAACACAGTTAACTAAAGTTTAGACAAACAGTCAACTGTAAAATTTTTCAGTTAACTACTTTAAATTTAGTTGACTATATTATTTTGAGTTAACTAATTTTTTTGTCTAAGGTAAAAAATGTCAATTTAAATTAAGAGACCCAAAATGGTGTGCTCAGCTGATCCTTAAGTCAAATCTGTCAGAAACTTTTTGCCTTCCCTCTATCATCATTATAATAGTTACATCATTAGCTGTTTCTTAGGAACCTATCTCTACAACTACCATTATTCACACTGATAAGATAATACAGTTATTAGCTTTATTGAGACACAAAAAGTCAGAGTCTCTCTCTGTCCCTCTCACTGTCTTTTTTCATGCCCTAAGACTTGTGAAACCTCAGTCCCGACATTCTCTCTCTCGCTATGACAACCCTTTTTGCTTTTCATTCACTGGTACCTATGGAAGGAATGAGCACATTATCATCTTTCTGGTCTTTGCGACGATCAATAGCGACTCAGCAATATCCAGCAACCCCATCGAGGAGCACCCTCCTCCTGTGACTGATGATGTTCCACTCATGGCCACCGAATCACCAGTCCTTTCCTTGACTCCCAAAATGGCATCCTCCAGAGGAAAAAGACGCATTGTGATTCCCTATTCTTTGCAAGAAGAAGAAGATAGTCCTATAACCATTGAAGAAACCCCTGTGACCAAGAAACACTAATGAAAAGTCCTCTGACTAAAAGTCCTTTGCCTCCTTGGGTCACTCGTTTCTTAACGAAGAACACAACATCTTCTTTGCTCCCTAAAAGTTCAAAAGGCAAAGATACTTTTTCCTCCCATATCTTGAGACAATTTAGGTCCACTGAACATAAGGCTAGATATAAGCAATTTTTCTCCTCTAAGCCTATAGCACATGGACGCACTGTATTGTTTCAAAAATAGGTAAATCTCCATGTGCCAGTAGAACTAGAAATAAGGAACCTAAGATGTTCTCCCATTTTTACTTTATCTAAGCTTGTATATGAAGATCTTGTTAGGAAATTTTATACTAACTTATCTATGTTGGGTGATGACTCCACTCTAGAATCAATGGTTGATGGAGTAAAGATCATAGTAGATAAAGGAACCATTGCTAGCATTTTGGATATGCACTCTAAGGTGGATGATATATTCTTTTTCAAAAGTAAATGGCCAAAAAATTTTAATTTCACCTTTGAAGAAGTCAAAAATTAGTTGTTAAAATGGAGTGAGTTTCTTCAAGGACAAAAGTTGAATGGGCTAGCATTCTCTTTTAAGGACAAAGTACAAGCTCATATGATTGCTACATGTGTCCTACCTAGGATTAAATCTTTAGAAGTCCTAAATAAAAGGGAACTGCTCTTGTTATTCTGTTTGCATATTCATCAACCTATCAATCTGCATAGTTGGATCCTCTAATACATGGTGGAAAGCAGCACTCACTTAGATCCATCCTCTAGTCTACCCTATGGCATGCTTCTCACTCGTTTATTTAGAGATCAGGGAGTCAATTTATATCAGCATCCTTACAAGAGGATCACAACCACTTATGATGCATCCTCTTTCAAATTAATGAAATACAAGTTTGGATGAAAGGTGGACCAGAATGGCTGATCTTGAAACTCCTTCAGCCCAACTTGTTCATACACCCTCTGACATTCTTGAAGCATTAGCTCCTTCATTTTCCTCTGAACTTCCAACATAACCATCATATATAGTAGGCAGTTTTCTTCTCAACCCACTTCAGATTCTCAGCACCCTGTTCAACAACCAGACTCAAATGCTCACCCCTATGGATTCCATGCATAGCCAATTGGGTGAAGTCTAATCTAAACTAGCCATCATTCACATACAATTAAATACCTACAATCAGAGATAAGAGGCCATCAACACTGACCTATAAGACGCAAAAAATGCTCTACAACAGCACGAAGCCCAGTTGACTTAACATTTTCAGGACCTTCACAATACTATTCTTCAGTCTCATATAGGCCTTCAACAAATTCTTCAAACTTAGAGGCGTCGCTGAGTTAAATCTCTCTTTCCGAGTTGACATCAGGCCTGTTATGGCCCTTCTTTTTATTCAACCTCCTTTTGAGTGATGATAAAAAGGAGGAGAAAAATTTAGTTAACTTTAATCTCTTTTCCTCTATTTTTAGTTAACTATATTATTGGGACTATATATTACTCTTATTACTTTGACAATGCTTTATCTTGCTACATTTTAACAATTACTGACTTTAACGAATGAATATTATTGTGATGTTATTACTGAGATGTTACTATCATGTGTTTATAACCTACTGTGTGTTGGTTGTTTTATATATTGCTCTGTGAAAATAGAGAGATTCTTAGTTTCAGGGGGAGCTACTGTAATTTCTCCATTTGGTTTTGTCATCATCAAGAGAGGGAGATTGTTGGACCAAACCCATGTTTGATTCATGACAAACCAAATGTTGAAAGATAAGCCTAGCCTATATAAGAAAAATAAGCAAGTTTGGACACTCCTCTCAGTTTATAACAGAGGCCTATATCAAGTTTGAGGTAATAGAAGACAACTTATGAGTTTGTCTCTCCAACACAATATATAAAAGCTATCTTGAAGAGATAAATCTCAACACTTCTCTCATTCCCACTGCTACCTCACCTTTGCACCCTCTGTTTCGTCTGGAGCCATCGACAAAAGTGGCCATTAATGGTGCTTTCAATGTATTAAGAAGAATCATGCACAATAGAGCTAAAATCTGTACCTCATGGCAGTCAAAAAAGGAACAACTTGAATATCTCTCTCATTATAAAGATCTGCAGCAGTAATTACTCTCCAAGGACTATTTTTTGGAAAGCTATATATATAGGGAGCTGGTACCTTCGAAAAATAAAGAAATAGAAAGAAGAAGAACTGAAGAGAAAAATCATATTGTAATATTTAAAAGTTTTATTTCTTAGAGCTTAGCTTTTGGTTTATTTGTTTTTTAGAGCATTTTTTAAAGTTGTTAATGAAAACCCAGTTTATAAGGGTTTATAAAACTCATCTTTTTCTGCAACTAGTGTTGAGCTTCTATCTCAATGGAGAAGAGGATTGTTTTAGAGTTTGAGGTTGAGTTAGAAAACCATGTGTTTGGAGTTAGCATGTGAAAACTCTGTGTGAAGTTGTAAAAGAACTATTCTTAGTGAAAAATTCCTTAGAGGAGTCAAGGAAATTAGAAGTAGGCATTATGTTTGGTCGAACCATGATAAATAATCGTGTTTGATTCTCTATCCCTAAACTTTGCTTTTTCAATTTATTTTTAGTCAACTTCATATTTTATAGTTAACTATTTTTCTGCTCATCTTTTCTCTTCAAGTAACACAGTTTACTGAAATATTTATAGCTAACTATTTTCCCCTTTGATAGAGTGAACGCTCTGCTGAAAATTTAGTTGACTTTATTTTATTACAGTCAACTATTTATTGTGAATTATAGTCGACTAAAAAAATTTCCAATTATTTCTTGTTTCTTCTGATAGAGTGAACGCACTGCTGAAAAATTCAGTCAACTGTGTTTTATTATAGGCAACTATTGATTGCTAATTACAGTTAATTAAAAATATTTTCAGTTTACTATATTCTTAAAACCTAAAGTTATGCAAAATTTTTAAGAGCACCTATTCACCCCTCTTTAGGTGCACTACTAAATATAGTCTGAAAAAGGTTAATCTTAGGAATGGTTGAGCTTTCTATGAGAATTGGTTTTGTAATTGAAAGGAAATAGGTAAGGGAGAGTATTTCCTTCATACCAAACATAATTTTACATCTTTTCTTCACTTATTCCTTTTGTCTTCTATTTCTTTCTATCATACTAAACAAGTCCTAACATGCATAAGATTTAGACCCATTACCAAATATTTAAATTTAATTATTTGAGGTAGTTATATAGATTTTGAATGATATTTATGATTATTGTTATACTAATCAGCTAATTTTTTTTAACTCACATGGTGGATTAGGTTAAAGTTTTTAACCAATTCAAATAGCAGTTTTGAAAATTTTATTGCGAATATATAATTATATTACATACATAAAATTTACCAAAAATTTTCTCTAATAACTTTTTCCTCTTCGAATTTTTTAAGATGATCGAGACCTTGTTACAAATTGGGTCACATATAAAATATAAAGCACATATGTAATAGACCTTGTTCTTTTATAGTACATATGAAATATAAATTATTGTTAAGTGTCTGAACACTCAAAAGTTTATTTAATAAATATAGATTTAATGTTTATTTTTATTTTAGGGACACAATGCAAATTCACCCCATATGCATTTGTCCAATTAGCAACATCTTTGTAAACCAAAAATCCTAGGGGGTTGAGCATAGCAGAAGTAGTTTAGTGGTAAGCTCCTCATGCTCATCCGAGCAATTTTAGACTTGAATCTTAATATGGATAGATATTATGAATTATAATGTAATAATGAATCATGAAAAAATCCTAGGGGGTCTAGGCATCTAATTTGCTCATTTCTTTAACATTTCACTTATTGCCAAGTAGATATAAAGGTTAGTCGATATTGATAGCTCCTTATTAATAATAACAACTATGAAGGGGAATTTTTGCCACCCCTCATATCTAGGAATTATTTAGCTCAAAGCTAGCTCATCTTGGATTTGGAAGGGGATCTTGAAGTTGAAGGATCTTATTACAAAAAGGCTATGTTTGCAAATAGGTAATGGTGCAAGCATATATTTTTCTCATCCACTTTGGTGGCTCATGCATTTAGATTAGCTTGAGAATATCTCTAGGGATTCTGACCTTATTCTAAATCAAAGCTCTACTTGGAATTCTCATCTTATTTATAACCTTTACTCAGATGACATAACTAAAAGAATTTTAGCTACGCTTATCTACTACACTCAACAAAAAGATCATCTATGTTGGATGGGTGGCAAATCAGAGCATTATACAATTAAATATGGCTACAAGGCATTGTGCGCTTATACTTGACATGTTTTAAAATCATGGTTTTAAACAATGGAAAACCCTTTGCCTCCATTCAAAGTTCTAATTTTCATTTAAAGGCTTCTTAATAAAACTCTGCCTTTGGATGACATTCTGGTTCAGCATCGTATGAATATTAAATAAATGCCACTTTTGCCACCTTGAGGTAAAAGTCCATGAATCATATATTTATAACTTGTGATTTTGCAATAGTCATTTGGTTTGCCTCATTGCTTGCCCTCTTAACTAATTCATTCAAGAAACAAATGTGATAACTTGGTTGAATATTTGGCTAAAGAGCAGTAAGGAGACATTTGCCATATGGAATATTATACCAAAATATATTTTAATTTCACTTTATGTGATTTGGTACTTTGGTAATAAAATAGTTCACAATGATGATATTCCAAATCCACATAATACTTATCTATAAAATGTTGAAAGAATATCATCAAGCTTTGTAGAATGAACAATACAATACCAATTTTAGAGGGATGGAGGAAGGTAATTCCATGTAATCATATTCTTCTTCAATTCTTCCCCTAATCATTGGATAGGTTAGACAATTTTGACATTTATTAACAAGGAAAAGGGAACAGACAATAAATTCAAAATTGCCCTTCACATTTGGTATCATAACTTTGCCTTGCAAGGATGGATCTAAGAGGGGCCTGAGGGGGCGGTTGTTCCTTTAGATTTTCAAATTTTTAATTTTTTATATATAATTTTATTTTATATCATTGATTTTGTTCTTTAATTTATAAAAGCTTGTCTCTTTAGATTATAAAAATTTATCTCTATCGATTTAAATTTTTAATTTGAAGACTTTTGCCCTATTAGAATTAAACCTTAAATCCGTCATTACTCCCTTGCATTGTTGGACTAGGAATAATTTGCAGGATTGAACAAGAAAGTTTTCTTCCTCACATCCATCAGAAGGATACTTGTCTGGTTATATAAAATTGATCTTACTTTTTAAAGAAGTAAAGGCCCACTTCAAATTTTTCTACCATCTTCGTACTGGCTCAATATAGTCCAATAAGGCTTCCAGGAAGATTGGCAATTAGCTTTCTTGGACATGGCGGCAGAGGCAGAAATTTTTTGTTAAGTGGTGGAAACTGAAAATTATAATATATAATATTTTTTTCATGTGTATATATATATAATCAAATAAATTAAGATGAGATCTTTGGTGTAAATATAAAATTAATTATACTAATTCAATCATTATGTGACATAGTAAAAGAAAAAAACATATGACAATGACGTGTCAGATGTCACGACTTGAGCCGGTAAGGCATGATCAGCACAAGAATAAGGTGTCATTCATCCTCGCGAACCTGTTAGAACCCTTATAACGGCAAAACTTATATAAATACATATTAAACAAACATAGATCACATAACTCTTCATGTAGATAGTTTCTGACATACCATAGTAATACATTAAATATTTAGCTTGTATACCAGAGAGTGACTGAACTGAATCATAAAAATAATGAAAGACATAGCTCTAGCAGTCGGTTATGCTCACCAAGGAATTAATCACCAAGATTAAAATTCCGAATATGGACATTCTAGATTAGTGCTAAGATCTGAAAAATGTTAAATAATGGGGTGAGCGGAAACTCAATGAATAGGTAATTCTGATATTGCAGAAATTAAGACAAACTTACAGTGGTACGTGATTCAAAATTTAAAACCAGATATCATACAGACATAATTCTGTGATATTAAACAGAGAGAAATCATCAACAGAATGTAATTGGGAATCTCCTACAGAATCAATCATAATTACAGAGTATAGAGCAAGCCTAATGCTAGTGATAACAGATTAGAACAGATACTCATACAACCATAGGCTCTGAGTAAATATCATAATGGTCTTTGGCCTGAAATAAAATATGGAGGTAAGGGTATCATACCTAATCTTATCAGAATACCAATCGTAGTACACTATGACTAATGTCAATTGCCGTTAGCTACATGGTTATGTTTGAATATATTCCCAATATTTCAGAAACAAACAATTATCTATGTACAAATATCAGAAATTTCAAAATCGTAAAACTACAGAATTCATATTTTGGTATTTCTAATAATTCAATATTCAAAACCATCATGAATAATTTAAAATAATATTCTGTATAATTAGGATTATCTACTCTCCTAAAAGGAGTATACCAACCTCTTTCTATCTTTGATTATAATTCTTTTGTTGAAAATATTATAGTCACCTAAAAATATTAAATAAAATACTCTTATCATCCAATCCTTACAAATAAATTTATTTATTGTTATTCTTTCACATTTCTAATTAATTATTTCTCATTCATTTTTATCCAATTCACCTCTTTCTTTTCTAAATAGTAGAAATTAAATTTATGGGCCATTTAAAGAATACTTTAAAATACTTATAACCTATATTTCATTTTATTATCCTTATTATCATTATTATTACTATTATTACTATTATTATTATTATTATTATTATTATTATTATTATTATTATTATTATTATTATTATTATTATTATTATTATTATTATTATTATTATTATTATTATTATTATCATTACTATTATTACTATCATTATTATTATTATTATTATCATTACTATTATTATTATCATTATTATTATTATTATTATTATTACTATTACTATTATTACTATCATTATTATTATTATTATTATTTTACTCAATTATTCCATTATGCACTTATTAAATTTCTAACACCTATCATGACACAAATTTCACTTAAGGGTCATCTAATAAATTTCAAAATTTTCATTTAACCTCAAATAATATTTATTGTTATACAATCAAGTCATTCATATTTTTCCTTCTAATTTCCTTCTTTTTTTCTTTATGAAAAATCTAGAAAAATTATTAAAAATTTGAATTGTGTTCTAAAATTCAAACTAAAATTTCTAAAAATTCTAAATCATTCCCTAGATGCATAAAAAAATTTAAGAAGTCCTAAGAACACAATTTCACTAAATTGCTAAATTGCCCCTAGACCCATAAATTGGGGTTTTTTAATTTGAAAGTCAAATTTCACAATTGATCAGTGATTTCAAGGGAAAAAGGTGCGAAATTCACCTTAGAAGTGTAATCCTAACTCAATTTGAAGCACACAACCCGAATTGAGGTCAATTTCATCGCTTTCTTGCATGAACAGTGATTTTCACGAATGAACAGTACCCGAATTGGTTTTTCTTCGATTCTGAGCAAATTAGATGGAATTGATCAGTGTAAATAAGGGAGAAAGATGCAAAATCAATGCAAAAAATGAAGCCCTATGTTTAATTGGATTAAAAATGCACCAAAATCATGAATTGAAGCTTCAGATTTCTCTCTTGTTTTGTCGAAAAAATGCTATTGATGGCCGGTGAAGCTAGCTCAGAGGCCGGTGAGGCTCGTAGGGTGCCAGTCGTCCACCAGCTGTCCTTCAACGGGGGTGACGATGGCCGGAAGTTGACGGGCAACCTAAAGACAACAGAAGACATATTGTAGTGTTTTGAGAAGAAATTTGACATGATGAAGCATGTGTTTTTAGGATATAATTAGAGGTTAGTGGAATAATTAGGGGTTAGGTGAAATTATTAGAAATAATTGAGAATTTTTAAAATATTTTAAATGGAAAAATATTATTATATATCTTTTTTATCAAATCAAAATTTTCCTAACAAATACTTGATTATCGTATTTAGTTGAGTTACAAGTGCTAAAAATGCACAATGTGAGGTTTAAGTACTAATTTTGGTTGTATTCTCTGATAAAATTTTATTTGTATCTATATTCATTTCTGACAGAGTTCTATTTCTCCTTTTTTTTTTTACAGGTATTACATCAGAATATACTAATTGTATGCTAACTTAAAATAACTTGTTATACTTATATTTTAAACCTAATATTTTTTTAGATTTCTCTTATGAACCCAAATTTTTTTAAAACTTTTAATTTATTCCCTATATTTTTAGTTCCCAATAACCTCATAAAATAATATTAGTTTATAGATTGAAAATAAGGATAAATTAAGGATATGTGGAATTATTAGAAAAATCAAAGGAATACAAGAGTGAGTTAATAAATTTATAAACTAATACTTTTGTGTGAGTTATAGGAAATAAAAAATAGAGGGGATAAATTGAAAATTTAAAAAATATTGGGTTTAAATATAAAATTTAATAATTGCATCAGTGCAACCACTTTTATAATTATATAAAAGATTTATTGTAATTTAATAGTTCTCCATGAGAGACACTAAAAATAAAAAAGAGAAAATATCTTTAAAAAATTAGAAAGAGTGAAGGTCAAGTAATGAAAAAAGAGAGAAAATGAAAATAAAATACATAAAAAAGATTAACCAAAAATTGTGATTTTCACTCTTTTATATTTTAGTGTATACTAACATATAAGTGTAAACATACATTGAGAAGAGAAAGGATAAAGGAAGTATGGCTATATATAAGGAAGAGAATAGGATAAAGAAAATCTAAGAAGGAAATTTTGACTTTGTTTTATTAAGTAACTAATAGGGGCCAAAAAAAAAAAAAATGCTTCTATAAGTAACCGTAATTGAGCCGATCAACAAACACATTGGTAAGTTTGATAAGATCACCCGAACGCTGCAGAGGGAGATCTGTTTGCATGTACAAACTAAAGCCTGAGGTGGGAGGCATACGTTGGCCTCCTAGCTCCGCCACTGCTTAGACAAGACATTTACTATTTTGCCGACAAATTGGAGTTCAGATTTTCTCTTGTTACCGGTAACAAGAGAAAAAATATATATATATTTTATTAATATTGAATTAATAAAAAATTATTTTTTTATTTACTCCCAGTTATTGAAAAATCTCCCATAAGAGAGATGATCCATTCACGGTAAATTGGGGATGACTTCATTTCACAAAAATCCTCATATTATTTTCTCTTTTCATAGCTTTAGTAGATGTTCCTTTTAATTCTTCCTCCTAATAAAAAAAAATGTCAATATCAATCACAATCAGCTTCAAATACCATAAATCATCTCTCTCTCTCTCTCTCTCTCTCTCTCTCTCTCTCTCTCTCTCTCTCTCTCTCTCTCTCTCTCTCACAGCTCACAAGCCACACAAGCTAAACTTCAAAATATATACGTATAGGGTCTTTTTTAAAATTTTCTTTTAGGTTTGAGGATCATGGTCAAAATTTTCTAATTTAAAAAATGCATTAATAATATATAAATGCATTATTTTTTACGACAAAAAAATACTCCTGAATAATATTTTTTTATTGTGGCATCAAGATGAAAAAAAAGCATCATCTATTTAACATATATCATCAAAGTCAAAAAGGAGGATATTCACTTGACAATTCCTTATAAGATACTTAATTAGAACTTAAATTTAGTTGTTTTAATTTATGAATGTCGTGGGAGTTGGATTTTGGACTGTCTCCTTTCCACTCATATGCACCAAAAGCCAATTTCTTATTATTACATTTCTTAAATGCTTCTTAATCAATCTGGTCCATTAACACTTGTACCTAATATCTATTATTTCTAATTTTTTTAAAAAAATTAAAAATTAACTAAATTCAATTACTATTTTAATTTTTGAAAAAGATGTTCTATTAATTTAGCATTTTATATATAATTATCATTAAATTAGTTTAACTATTGAAAATACATAAATTTGGTCGCATGAGTTCTATTTACCTTATTTTAATGGAGTTGTGCATGTGAATAAACTTCTTTCAAGGTGGACTTACCCTATTCATTAAGAAAATATTTGGATATTAGGCAACAAACCGATAATTTTGTGAGTTCTAATTTGTGATGACAAAGGAAATGACAACACATTTTAGATATTTCTTAAAATGATCTTTTTCAACAATATTAAATTGAAGTTATTGTCCAAAAGGTTTTAAATAACCAAACTACGTACTCTCTCCCCATATAACTTTAATATTATTTCAACAAAAAATCATACTTAAAAATTATAAATTTAACATATTTATAATAAAGGTAATTTAATTTTAAAATTATTCTAAAAGTATTGTAGTTAAATTTCATTTAATTTAAATATTTTGATATGACCTATTGAGACATAAAATTTAAACATTTTGATATGAGATTTTTAATTTATTGGAGATGATCTAGATTCGTTCAAGCATTAGGTATGCCATTATCACAAACATGTCCTCATGTCCAACAAATAAAAAAATGACCTAATTAAACTCAAAAACTTCATCTATTAAACAGGTGGACGAACTTTCCAACCATCTATATATATATATATATATATATGTATGTATGTATATATTATATTCAAGTGATGATAAATTCTAAAATGTTAGATTGTTATTACTTTTTTAGAAAATTATAGTATGTAAATATATGTACTTCGATTTTTTTTTTCTAATTATTTACATCTTCCTTCACATTTAGCTTAAAATGTACTAAATAATAAAAAATAAAAATAAAAACCTTTCATTATTCGCACAGATAGAGATAGATTTGACAACTCCATTGTGTGCCTAACTGGGAGCCCAAATGAAGGTGAACCATAAATCGCATTGAAATGCAAAGAACCAAGGAAAAGTACGTAGCCGTTGACAACTCCTTCACATGTTGGCTTGAAAATTTCACAAAATACAATGAGTGTCAGTGATGTCAAATCACAATTATTCAATAACAGAAAGACAAGTTTTGTGAAGTTTAGACTCAAACAGACAAATGATTAAGCTTACGTATTTCGTTTTGTATTCCAAACTGTGTCTCTGTGACTAAGAGGAATACATAAAGATGCAGAGGATTTAGAGTCGGTTGCCAATGTTTAGATTTAATTATTTAAGATAATTGTTTAGGTTTTAAAGGATATTTATTAATATGATTAATATTATGTTTTATAAAATATTTTAGTCAATTTAATAGTAGTTCTTAAATTCCATCGTGCAATTGTTTTAGATCCTATTTGATACACAAAAAGAATGAACGGGAAATGAGATTTGGAAAGCAAGTAAGAACTAAATAAAATGGAACGAAAATTTTAAATAGGAAATTATGCTTGGTATAGTGAGAATAAAAAAATAATAATATTCAATTATTTATTTGATAAAATAAAAATGATGATAGAAAGGGAAAGGTTTTAGATTGAAAAGATGAAAATGCCCCTAATTAAATTAATAAGAACCAACTTGTTGAGTAGTGAATGAATAGTGGCAATTTTGTAATCTTACTGCACTTCCCTGAAAAGCCTTATGGGTTTCCAAAAAATATCAACTAGTCATAATATATTTATGTAGCAATTAATTTAATGTATTCATCTTAATTAAAATATTCTTTTAATGCTCTTACTCTTCTTTCTAAATAATTTGATTGAAATTATTGCATAAATGTAACAAAATAAGCTAAATTTTTTTTTATATAAGTTTTCATCTATTAGTTGAGGGAACTCTCTCCTTGGGGGAGACACAATTCCCAAGACACTCTTAATTTTATAACACTTCTTCTCTCATTCTCTC
Source organism: Delonix regia (assembly GCA_037074485.1). Classification (NCBI taxonomy): domain Eukaryota; kingdom Viridiplantae; phylum Streptophyta; class Magnoliopsida; order Fabales; family Fabaceae; genus Delonix; species Delonix regia. The sequence goes on from CM073455.1 coordinate 8,634,841, forward strand.
TTCTTACTCATTCTATTTATCATACCAAACAATTTTTAAGAGAAATAAAAAATGCACAAGATTTAGATTGGTTAATTATGTACCAAAGTTTATATTTAATTATTTGAGGTGGTTGTTTAAAATTTGAATGATATTTATTATTATACTTAACGTTAGGTATTATTTTTAGTGCACTAACAATTTTAAATGTATTGATACATTTAAAATGTGGTAAAATAAAATTTTATCATATGTTGTTGACATGTAAATTTATTAATTATTAAATGTTTATTGTATATAATATTTTTTATTTACTAGTTAATTTATATAGTTTTGTCATTTTAAATATTAATCTAAAAAATAATAATTTTAAAATTATGTAACTATACTATCTACTTAAAATTATGAGTGTACAAAAAATTTCACCTTAATTTTTTTTTTTTTTGAAAAATTATATAAGTTGGATCTTTTTAACTTATCTAATGGATCAGAGTTTTTAGCTCGTTCTAGGTAGAGCAATAAACAAGCCGACACATTTTATGTCTAGTTTTTAGTACTAAATAGTATATTTCCTTATCACGTGATTTAACTCTCATGCGTTGTTAGATCTAAAAAGAGTATTTCAGTTAAAAATATGTATTAAAGTTAATAGATAATAATACAATTAAAAAATTTTAAATTTTACTAAAGTAGACTACAAATTTTAGAGTCGGCAAAGAGAAAACATTTTGAAATTAGAAAAACGGTATGTGTAATTTCACAAAAGAGAAAAAAGACTCAAATAAGTCGATATAATATAATTTCAAAAAATAAGGATCGATTTTGCATTTTTCTCATAAATAATATAAATCATTGGATTAAAATATAATGATATACAATATTACTATAGACTTTGCAATACTATAAGAAATCTTCCAAACACATAAGTGGTTATATTTTCTAGTGCATCTAGGTAGATAGAAATGTCTTCATAAACATTTAGCTACTGAACTTAATATTTAATATAGAAAATAATATTTAGTATAATACTCATTTAAATATAAATATAAATATAAATTTATTTTTAAATTTAAGAAAGATAGAATAGTGATACTGTAGAATAATTCGAAAATTTAACCCAAAAAAAAAAAAACAAGTGAAATCTCTTGCCTCTTTCTTTGCGTCCATCTTTCAAATGTCACCATTGCATTGCAAGTAGAACACAGAACAAAGAAATTCATGACGCAAACAATAAAGACAGCCTCAATTATCGCTCTGGAAATTAGCAAAAGCGGAGAGAATATGTCAATCAAGGACAATCTTTAATAGTACAGGCTGGAGAAAAAGGGTCCTCAAAATCGGTTTAATTAACTATAGTTTAATTATAATGTTTTGTACATTTGATTTCAAATGCAACAAAATTGTCACTATGCTTTTGGAAATTTAAAAACACAAAAACATGCACCCGTGGTTAAATGAGATTGAGTGTCAACATTTTGAAGGTTTTCAAAGAACAAATTATTTATTTTTTTTACATTTGAAGGTTAATATGCTAGAGATGTACGTAATTGGACCTTAGCTTTAGAGAATATAATATATTATTTTCCAACCTTATCTCTATCTGGCATATTTGGTATATATGTAACATGATCGATCCTCTTTATATCTGACGCGATCTCTCTCCGCAATAATTGATGAGTAACAGCACCTTCGGCTATAACTAGCGGTGCACCTCTACAACCTCTGTAGAATATTCTTAGGTTTTGCTCAATGGAGGACCAGCTCTATGAAAAAGTTTGGCTGAAACGCACGTTTCAAAGAGTAATGGATACCTTCATCTTCCTCCTTCGTCTCCTGCTTCTCAGTCACAGGGTTATCACCCTTATCACCAACTTCACTTTCCCTTGGTTTCTTGCCTTCCTTTGCGAATCATGGTTCACCTACACTTGGTTTCTTATTCTCAGCACCAAATGGACTCCTGCTCGCGTCAAAACCCACCTCCATGCTCTCCTTCATCGGTATAATTAATACTCATAATTACTGCAAGTTACCATTTAATCACTTAACTCTAAAGCTTTATATAGTTGCTAAGTGAAAGGCTAAAAATAGTTTTATCATAATCTTTGATATAGGCTGGCTGAGCTTCCGGCGGTGGACCTGTTTGTGACGACGGCAGACCCAGTGCTGGAACCACCCATCATCACGGTGAACACGGTGCTGTCTCTGTTAGCGATGGATTATCCTGCTCACAAGCTAGCTTGTTATGTTTCCGATGATGGGTGTTCCCCTGTTACTTTCTATGCCCTTCGAGAAGCCTCTCATTTTGCCAAGCTTTGGGTTCCTTTCTGTAAGAAGTACAGTGTACAAATTAGAGCTCCCTTGAGGTTCTTCTCCTACGAGGCCAGTGCTGCCAATAGCCATCACTCACCAGAATTCACACAAGAATGCCTAAGAATGAAGGTAAAGAGCTGAATCATATTTAAACAGTGATCTCTTCTTAGGGAATGATTAATGGCTGTATGTGTCGGGTTTTGCAGGAAGAGTATGAAGAACTCAGCCGCAAAATAGGAGAGGCCGGTCAGAAATCAGACGCATGGAAGCTTGAGGGAGATTTTGCGGTTTTCTGGGACTCACAACGGGGGAATCATCAACCCATAATTAAGGTATCTAAATACAATTAGTCATGAGGTTATAAAATCGCTAATCCATGTCCTAGTACTAGCTAATTAATGGAGCATGTAGTCTCTAATAGCTCCAATAATGTGGGACAGAACTAAGGCACATGCCCAACATGTATATGGGTTCAAATCTCTGACATGATAAGTGTACAAAAATTCATATAATAAACAAATTATAAATTTTTTGAATGATGAGTGATAAATATTTATTTTTAAAGTTATGTTACCTAAAGTTTTAAGAATATTGTCTAACTCAACTTGACCAAATAGATATATATTTAAATATGGTGGAAATTAATGAATTGTACTATGAAAGTTACACAATATGTTGTCATAATTCAATTAGCTTGATTTATTTGCACCCATATTGTATGACTTTTAAACTAACAAAAAAACTTTGTACTTTTTTTATTGAAATTTTTTTTATTAGCAGACAACTACTGTAGATCTATACAGTGGTTGATTTGCTTACCATTTTGATAGCGTACATAGAGACAGTTTGCCATTTATGATTATAATTTTACTAAAAAATAATGAGTTAGTAATAAAAAAAAATTATGAATTTAACATGGTATAATGTTTTAAATTATGTGTGATAAATATTTATTATTGACGTTAAGTAAACTAAATTTATATAATAAGTTCCCACTCAACCTTAAAAAATAGTAACATGGTAAGAAAAAACTGATTACAGTTTAAAGAATTAAATATGTTGCTTTACTTTATTTATATATGTACCCATAATGGGAAGTGAATAGATGTTCTAAATTAAATTCAATCAGACAGTATTGATCATCTGAAAGTATCTCAAGTCTCAACAAATGCCAAGCTGTACAATAAGCTATCCAAGTACAAACCAAGAATAATAGTACGTAACAGGGTAGTACAAATACAATGTATATATACGTATATACACAAACCACTTTTACCTCTCTTCCATTTATATTCTTGTTCACAAGTGGAACTTGCTTTTTGTAGGTTATAAGGGAAAACAAGGAAGGCATGTGTGATGGGTTGCCTCACTTAGTCTACATATCTAGAGAGAAAAGACCAGAGCATCCAAATCATTATAAAGCTGGTGCCATGAATGTTTTGGTAACTCTAATTCCTTGACATTTTTTATTCTGTCATAAATCACAAATATAACACACTCAAACTTATCAATATCACCTAATTAAATTAACTATGTTCAAATTCTGTGTTGTAATTTTATAAAAAAAAATGTTAAATTAATCAATTATCAACATCTCATATAACTTTAAGTTCTTCATAAGGTTTAAAATTTTATTGACGTAATTCATTTTGCATAGACAAGAGTTTCTGGGTTGATGACAAATGCTCAACATAGATTGTGACATGATGGTGAACAACCCAAAGATAGTTCAGCTTGCCATGTGCATTTTTTTGGATCCCAAGGACCATAAAGAAGTTGCATTTGTTCAATGTTCTCAGCAGTTATATGATGGATTAAAAGATGATCCTTTTGGAAACCAGTGGGTGGCTGTTTATGCGGTGAGTTTCAATTCAAATGTACAAAAAAAATTGTGCCTTTTGAGATGCATGCATTGCGTATTGAAACTAGCAAGTTTCAAGTTATATAAATTAATTACGGTGGTTTACACTTAATATATAAACTTGTTCTTTCTTGTTTTGTGAAATGCAGTACATAGTAACTGGAATAGCAGGGCTACAAGGGCCTTACTATGCTGGCACAAACTGCTTCCATAGAAGAAAAGTTATTTATGGCCTCTCTCCTGATGACACCGGATTTGGAAATCAAGGTTGAGCATTATTCCTTAAACACTACATCTTCATGATTTATGTACTGATAAATGTGGAGACAAGGAGGCACCGGTGCACTAAAATGGCTTATGCACCCGTGTTCGCATGACTGTTTAGATGAAATGCACCGAAACGTATTAAAATGTTTCAAAACGCCAAAACATTTTGAAACGGGTTTAGAAACGTTCCCAAACATCATAATTTTTTTAAAAAATTAGCAAACAAAACCTACTTCATGGCTCACATTCGTTCTGTCGTCATTGCCTCCTTCCTTCTTCGTCTTCGTTTGGTCGTTGTCGGCTCTTCATCTCTACTCATCTTTTCTGTTCTTCGTCCTCATTGCTACCGTTTTGTCCATCCTTTTCCTTTGTCTCTGCTCGTTGTCTTTGCTTTATCTCTGCTCTTATATTGTATTATATTATATTATTTTTTTATGTGTTTATATATATATATATATATATATATATATATATATATTGTCATACTCATATAGGTGCATAAGAAACTTTCAATTCTTATCGTTTTGTATATTTTGTAGAAAAATTATCAGACCAAGAACTTGAACAAAAATTCAGAAGTTCCGAGGAATTTGTCAAATCAATGACCAAAGCTTTAGAAAGGAAGACTTATTCTCCAAGTAATATCATTAGTCCTTCCAAATTTCTTAAGGCCGCAACCCAAGTTGCTAGTTGTGGATATGAATATGGCACAGCTTGGGGTAAACAGGTCACCATCAAAACCATATAAATATGTCATATATATGGGTAATTTTTAAAAAATTTTGATTCATCTAGATTAGGGGTGTACAAATCTTGGACTGAGCCAGGTTTGATCTCAACCTTTGGTCCGGGTTGAAGTGCCAATAAATGTGATCCAAATCATTTATAATTTTTTAAATTTTTATTTTTTTGCAAATTTAAAATTTTTTTTAAAACAACAAGAAGAAATTTTGATTTATATTTAATAAATAAAATATCCTATATTAATCAAAATTATTTATATTTAATACAAACGAAAAAAATTAGCTACTTTTTTTAAATATCATTAATTTTATTAGAAAACCAAAAAAAATTAAAGAAAATGCAAACAAATTAAAAAATATATATTTCAAGTAGTGCATGACCCAAGACCAAATTACATATATTGACCTTGATTTCAACGGAGGTGTGCATAATTTAACCCAAAACAATTGGATCGAATTAACTTAGTCGGTTGAAGTCGTGCACATCTCTAATTTAGACAATTCACAATATGATATTTTATATTTAAAATTTTAAAAGAAAAATCAATAACTTTAAAAAATTTATGTAATGACTACAAATAATTTAAGGACTTGAACTACTGGTTACAAATGAGATAATGACACCGATCTATTTAATTAAATTATCTGATATAGTGATCGCTTGTATTTATTCACCTTGTTATCTATTTAATTTTTTAACTTAGCCTTAAGTTCATTTTTTGGTTGAACTTTAGGTCGGGTTGTTATATGGGTCACTGTCGGAGGATGTACTAACGGGATTAAACATCCATAGAAAAGGTTGGCGGTCAGAATGTTGCACACCAGAGCCCATTGCCTTCACAGGGTGCGCCCCAGGAGGTTGCATATCCACAATGACCCAACAAAAGAGATGGGCTTCCGGCCTTCATGTAACCTTGTTGGGCCATCAAAGTCCCATTATGGGCTTCCTCTTTGGGAAGATCCAATTCAGGCAGTACTTGTCCTATTTATGGATCACCAATTGGCCCTTACGTTCTGTCCATGAAATATGTTATGCCATTCTACCTCCATATTGCATCCTTACCAACACCTCCATCTTGCCTAAGGTGAGCTTCCAAGTTCCAACACTTACTGACAGACACTTTATTTTCACTTGAACATTTCAATATACAAAATGTTCTTGCTAATTTCTTCATCCTCTTATAATGAGTTTTCAGGAACCATGGCTATGGCTTCATGTATCCCTTTTCGTGACTTACAACATATACAGTCTAATAGAATACTTGGCAATTGGGCTATCATTTCGAGCATGGTGGAACAACCAAAGAATGGGAAGAATATCAACCATGAACCCCTGGTTTCTGGGTTTCCTGAGTGCCATTATTAAAGTCTTGGGGATATTTGATACAATCTTTGAAATAACACAGAAGGAACCCCCAACTTCTACTGATTCAAATGCAAATGCTAGTAAGTTCACCTTCAACGAGTCTCCAGTCTTCGTGCCAGGAACCACCATCTTGCTACTCCAACTCACAGCTTTGGTGATCAAATTATTGAAGTTGCAACCACCAAATGAGAGAGGGAATGAGAACTGGGTTGGGGAGTTGCTGTGTAGTGCGTACTTGGTGGCGTGCTATTGGCCATTTCTTAAAGGCTTGTTTGGGAAAGGAGAATATGGGATTCCATTATCCACAGTCTTCAAGTCTGCAACTCTGGCCTTTCTCTTTGTGCATTTTTGTAGAATTAGTATTGTAGGTTGATGTTTTGGTTGGTCTCTCTTCAATCTCTTTGTACTTTCTTCTTTGTAGTTTTTTTTTTTTTTTGGCATTGCATTATCTTTACGTAGGAAAAGTTAAGGATTTCCAACCCCGAAGAAAGCCATCTGATAGAATGTAATGGCCATTGGGATGACATTGAGAGTAACATATTTCATACAATGGTGCATATTTTTATTTAAATTTTGCTGGTATGACCCCCGAAGAAAAGGAAGATTGCAAATTAAAGATGGAAATTAAATAGCCAATCGTTTGAACATAAAATGCTTTGGAAGCGGAAACAAATGTAGAGCCAAGAGGAAGATCTTTTTAATGAAAAAGAAGATAGCTCTCAAGATTCATCGGAATTTTCTTATGGGCTTAATTAATTATTCAAGATCTAACTAAAAATAATGTATTGATATTTGAATTTAATTATTATTTATTAAAAAATATTAAATGTATATGTTGAAATTTAAAAGTTCTCTTTAGTATTTCTTTAGATTTAATTCTTTGTATCTAATCTTAGATTAAATTTTTTTTCTTTTTTGTATTTATTCTAGTATTTTATGTTATGCCTTATCTATATGTTCTGTTTCATTTTTGAAAGCCTATTTTAAAGGGATTTACTGATAAGGTTGATTTAGAGTTTTCTAGAGTTTTAATTGTAGGTCTATATAAAAGTGCATTTTTTGAACATTGCATACAACTTTGGTCAATAATATAAATATATTTTTCAAAATATATATATATATAATAAAGATAAAATTATATATATACTACATGTGTAGATTTAGTAAGTTTAAATTAAAATATCAAATAATAAAAATAATATATGTATGTGGTTTTACTGAGTTTAATATATAAACATGTGAGGGTATAAATTTATAATTTAATATATATATATATCATATCTAAAAAAATTACACAACAACACACATTAAATAAAACTATGGCCACTTCTCTACAGTTAAATAATAATAATTTTTTATATTTTCAACATATTATTCTTTAATTAAAATATAATAAATATATGCTTTTCTAATTATACAGAGATACTTCTATGATTATTATAAATTATACATTTTCATATATTATTAATTAATCATACACTTATTATTTGTTAATTAAAAATTCTAATAATAAAAATATAAACTACTGTACTTAAGTTTAATTATATTATGTTAATGAGTTTATAATTTTTTAAGCAAATTCTTTAATATTATATATATATATATATATATAACTTCTTCTCTAAATTATGACTAAATTACATTGATGGACTTTTACTTTAAAAAGGATAATCGCTATCTTTCTTTAACTGTGAGATAGTTATAGATATCTCTTCAACTTTTAAATTGAAAAAACCTTATAAACTGTTAATTTTTAAATATTTAAACTCTTTTGTTTAGACTTTCATTCAAACGATTAGTTGAAATATTACTTTAAATTGCTTTAATTGTCACATAAAATGTTCTTATTGATTTGCGGCGCTCTATATTCGCCTCTAAAGTTTCTTCTATCCTTCAAATAGCTAAAGAACTATTAGATTGAAGAGTTTCTTATGCAATTAAAATGATTTTATATAAAAAGTTTGATAAGTTTTTTTCTACTGACCAGAAGGACGAACGAAAGGGTTTAAAGAGATATCGATCAGTTGTCAAAACTAGATAGAATCATAAAATTATTTAAATTTTGAAAAGTGATAGTTTAAAATGTATTTTAATTTTCTTGACAAAAATTTATATTTATTTAAAAAATTGTTAAAATATTTCCTAATGATCTAAAATTGAATAAAAAATTATTTTTAAAAATATTAGAACGGTTTTTCGTCCCGTGTTGATTTACACAGGTTTAGTTTCCATAATAGATTAATATACTTTTCAATAAATAATATAATAATTAACAATAGAATGAATAAATAATTATATATAAATTCATTAGGTACCATCAAAATTTATATATTGCAATTTTACCAGAAATGGAACACGTTTATTGGGTTAAACCTAACTCCGAGACGGTGGTCAACTCCATTATGGTTCTGCATTATAAAGCCTTTTATATTAAACAAATCTTTACTGAGATAGACTTACGGATTTTATATTTTTGTTATGTTATTTTTAAATAAAAATATAATAAGTGTTTAGTTAATTAAAAAATAATTATATGCAAATTTTTATATTTTATGATATAATATTTATTAGATTATAATAATATTTAATTTTTTAATTATATCTGAACTGTATAATTATTGTAAATAATGATATAAAAAAGTATATATTAATCTAATTTTATATTTTATAATTAACCTTTAATTATATAAAGTTACTTATATTTTGTATTATATTGTGATCTAATTATATTATGATAAGTGTTAAAGTTTTTATTTATAATTATTGTAAATAATTTAATTATTTTAAAATTAAATTATATATAATTATTAATTAATCAAACACTTATTATATTTTATTAAAAATATAACAAAAATATATAAATATGAATTTAATGTATAATTTAATTTTAAAATAATATAATTATATATAATAACTAGTTTAATTAGAAACAAAGATATTATAGGATAAAGATAGAAATTTTTTTAGGGGAATATTTTTTTTTTTGGGAGAAGCTTTATGTTGATTGAGGGGTAGATTTAAGGAGGAAGAAGGCCAAGTGAAAGCAGTAGCTTCTTAGCTTTTAACAACTTGACGTCGCCGCTTCCATTAACATCGTTTCTTTCTTTCTCCCTAGTTTAACCTGAAAGAGGGAAGAGGCACAGAGAGAGAGAGAGAGAGAGAGAGATGGCTATGAACCAGTCACGGGTATCTTGTAGTCCGGTTTTGTTGAAGATGGGTTTGGTGGTGGTGGCGCTGTGCATAGCAGGCTACATTCTGGGTCCACCTCTGTACTGGCACTTCATGGAAGGCGTAGCTGCACTGAAGCACTCATCTTCTACTTGTGCGCCCTGCCTCTGCGATTGCTCTTCTGAACCCGTCCTTTCCATACCAGGAGGTAATTTTATTCAATGATCTAATGCCTTTACTTTCTGGGTTCTAGATCTGGTTGGATCTCTTTTGGCTATCGTGTCACTTTGACTTGCTATAGTTAATTTGGATTCCCAGCTTTATTAACCATCTCTTGACTGCTGAATTTTGGTTGAGGATAGCTTTCTTGATCATGTATATCCTCCTCAGCTGCAAGATAAACCATCCTGAGGCTAAATTGAAGATCTCATACATTAGGTTTTTTTTTTTTTTCAAATTTTCGAAAAAGAAGGCAAACCTGGGTAATTCAATTCTTAACTTTTTGGATCTAATTCAGAATTATTGAAAAAGAAAGAAACCTTATGAGATCTGGTGTCAAGGGACTTCTGTAGTAATGGGCATAAAATTGCCCTTATCGAACGCATGCTTCAATTGATGGAAATTTCTTTGACTTGGGTAGATCTAGTCGCACAAGCAATTCAAACTGCAGCTTTGTGACTGTATTTGAAATCAGCAGTTGGGTTCTTCCAACTTACAGTAGTCTCTCTCTTTTGGCTTAAACTTACTCTACTGTCTTGCGATGTCTCACTTTTTGAGTGATAACATCATGATCATCCCCACTGCACCACAGATTTCCTTATGTAATTCTTAACCATGTATGAATACATGTGAGAAAAATCACTATGTTACTTCTATGGACCCTTTTCTTCTGAATGCTTGGGTATGCACCATGAGTAATGCAACCGTTATATAACATTAGCCATTTGAATATGCAATAGCCAACAATGTAGTAATTTGTTAGTTCCACAAACAGCTGCCAAGTGCAGGACCACAAGGTTAAGTGTCTTGGGTAATCTATTTTGTATTTGAGAATAGGGTCAATAATACTAGAGATAATGCAAATCACTTTGCTAGTTGCTCCCTTCTTCATATTGTAATGATCACAAAGATATGCCTGGGCTTTTCCGGTGAGACTTGAGCTGTTCAAGGTTTCAAACTTTTCCTGAATAGCTTGAGCAGACTGGCTGGTACAGTTTAGAACAATAAAAACGAAAGGAAATATTTAATGAAGTGCTTAGAACGTTTATAGTGTCTAAAATGTTTGTCAATGCCTTTCCCAATTGTAATTGATTTGAAATATTAACCCATGGCCTTTCATCATTATTCATTACTGATTCCTCTGCTTATCAATAATAGAATTGCCAATCAATGATGCCTCTCTTGTAAATTATAGTTAATTCTTTTTTTGTGCTATTAAAGCAATTTGTGGTATGCTGCTTCCTTCTGTTGAATTAACTACTAATTAAACTTGTACTCACTCATTCTCATTGTCTGTGATTGTGCAGGGCTTAGCAACAATTCATTTGGAGGTTGGTTTCTATTTCCCAAATGAACTTCAAAGTTTGTCAAATTGATTCAATGGAGAACAGTACATAAGCAACTCATTTGGTATCATTGAAAATTTCTGTTTAACACACACATTCACAATGGCGGGAGCATGAGCAACATAGTTGCTCTCATTTTATGTAGTAGGATAGTATCCTTTCTTTTGACCAGGTTGTACGATAGTATGTTATTTCTTCTTAAATTGGGTTTGGACCAACTGTTGGGATTACAGATCTTCATAGTGCTTACAGGCGCTCTCCTTTTAAAACAAATCATCGTTCTTGATTTATGAATCAAGGGATATCTGAAGTGTAGTAGCTCTGTATTTGTCAAGTTGATAGATGCTAACCAAAATTTTGGTGCTGAACGAGTGATGCAAAAATTTCTGAGACACATCTAGTGCAAACAAAAATGAAGTTATCAAACTAGTAAGAATTTCTATGTCATTTTGAAGCTGTACTGAACCTTCTCAGATTACACGTTGCTTCGTGGTTAATGTTTGGTCTAGTCCACTTAGGCACAAGAATTTCAGTACGTTACTGATTAAGTCTACTGAAAGTTGACATAAATGATCAAGCACTGATCTCTTCCTCTTCCTTTTTTTTTTTTTTTTGCGTGAAGCTGCAGTGTCATATCCATTGCTGGTTTTATCAATGATTTTCAGATCCTTCTCCCTCTAACAACTTTTTTCCTCACTTGATTGGAATTGTTGTTCAGATTGTGCAAAGCATGATCCTGAGGTGAGTGGAGATACTGAAAAGAACTTTGCGGAGCTGTTGTCGGAAGAACTTAAATTACGTGAAACTGAAGCTCTGGAAAATCAGCGACGTGCTGACATGGCTCTGCTTGAGGCTAAGAAGATTACGTCTCAGTATCAGAAGGAAGCAGACAAGTGTAATTCAGGGATGGAGACATGCGAGGATGCGAGGGAGAAAGCTGAGGCAGCATTAGCTGCTCAAAAGAAGTTGACAGTATTGTGGGAATTGAGGGCTCGTCAGAAAGGATGGAAAGAAGGAGTTTCCAAGTCTCATACCCAATCTCGGGGGAAAGTACAGACTGCTTAGAATCGTGACATGGCCTACAATGGAGTGATTATTGCATACTAGGTTTTGCTACATCATTATAAACGTTAACAGTTACAAATCATATTAGATTCCATATAAAGTTAAGGAACTCATGAAATATCAAGTGTAAAAAGCTTAGGCTGATGTCTTTCCACTCCCACTTTTTTGGTTACTTCTGCTCCTCAGAATGTTGTGAGCTGGAAACTGTTAACTGTTGGGATAAAGTTTTACTTGTTAAGTTTATTAAAACTTGCTTATTTCTGAAGTCCTCGTGGTTGAACCTGGGTTCAACCTACCTTACTTATTCGTTCAAGATTCAAAAATAGGATAGGATGACAGATATTTAATCTCTAGTATTTTTTTTTTTTTTTCTTGTTGCATTCCACGAAAAATTTTTCCCTGCTTTGGATTTTTCTATCAGCTCAAAGCAGTGAACACAGCACTGACCATTAGTTAGATTTCAATGTCAATACCCCTTTGGTTCTCCAGAAGACATTCGAGCAACCACTATACCTTTTGCTCAGTTCCATTTCATCGTGATTGCCGAAGATGAGTTATAATTCAGTTTTTCTTTTTCCCATGGATTCTTTTAAGATTTAAAGGCCATGTTTGATATGGTCTTTCATGGATGTAAGAAAATAGAAAAGACAATTTGGCATAAATTAAAAGTTAAAAGATTAAATTAAAAAATTAATTAATTAAGGAATAAAAATGATAGTTAAGCATTCTTTTGAATTGATCACATGACAGAGGAACACTTGCATTCTGAGCTACTTGAAGCATTTTGGCATCAGAACCCAAGATTTACATTCTCTCGTACATAAAAGAAAACCTTAAGAACACATAAAGTAATTTAGAAGGTAGATATTCTATGAATATTTTTGTGGATATTTTTTAAATATTCTAAGTCTTTTAGAAGGTGAATATTCTTTGAATATTTTAAGCCTTAAATATTTTAATGGAGAGTTTTAAAGAACTAATCTCTACCATTAAATTAGACTTATCATCACCATTTATTATGAAAATAGAGTTGTATGAATAAGGGTTAAATCCTGCATTTGTAAATCATCCATGAGCTTCTAAGCATTATTAAAGTTTCAAAGAGTTTTCTTGTCTTCTCTCTTCTTTTTCTAGTCATTCTACTTCATTGAAGTATGCTGACTTAACTACTATGAGGGGCGAAAAGAAGCTAAGATTTCATTGAACTTATTAAAAGAATAAGTCTATGACAACATACTAGAGAAATGTAGCACTAAATGCTATCTGATAAGGGTAAGAATAGATTTATAATTTGATTTTTTAAGGTGAAAGTTTTTAAATCAAATATTTAAATAAAATAAAATAAAATTTTACAATACAGATAAAAATTAAAAAAATTAAATTAAAAATATATAAAATTACATATATGCTTTAAAAAATTTTTAAATTCAAGAGATGCTCACCCACTGCATCCCCTCTTAAATCCATCCTTGAAGAAGGACATGCCTAAGGCACCGATCCTAGTAAGACATTCGATCTGGGGGTGAAAACACAACTACACATGTCATGCAACCAACTTTTGAAGTTAGATTCAAACATGCTGAATTTATTAAGTTTAGGGTTGACATTAAGGATGTTTAGCTTGATTCTATTGGTGATTTTTTGATAGACAACCAATCAATTGCTACGCGTTATTTTTGAGCTAAAACCATTTATTTGTCTCTTAATTTCGTTTACATGAAAAAGAAAGCTCCAAAGTATTGAAATTTAAGAGAGATTTTGATCCATTGAATAATATTTGATTGTTAATGGTGTAAGTATAGGCATTGGAGCTTAATATGAACACATAAGATTAACATATGCTGCTCCTAATTTGCTCCCTAATTTATTATACTAATTAATTTCAGTGTGAATGCAAAAAAAAAAAAAAAAAGAGTTTTGCCAGAAAATATCCTTAAAGTACTGGTTTAAAAATATTTATTGTACATAATAAATGATCTATAATTAATAGAATTAATCAATAATAATTTATTGTACTCATTACTAATAATAATAAATATTTATGAATTAATTTTATTAGTTAAATTTTATTTATTATATATAATAAATGATCTTTAATCAATATTCTAAAGACATTCATAGTAAAACAAAAAAAAAACTAAAGAAGGTTCTTTCTAAACATCCCAATATAAAATTTTGTGAATTTTTGTTGAAAGCATATGAGCTTTGAAAATCTGAGCTTTTACTACCTTATTTTCAATAAACCGTGAATTTGAAATGGAGGTGTATAAATATGATTTTGTCCAACTTAATTCGTATCAAATTTAAATTTAGCACAACCCAGAAAATAATTTTTTTAATTTCTGTACCATATCCCGTCTAGAGAACAAACGTGATTTACAAATAGAAAACTGAATATCCACCATATTTTTTAACCTTATATTTGATTCTTCAAATGCCAAATAAAAAACCAAATATACATTAAATTGTGCTCCATTTAAGCCTTTTACTGTTTAAGTTGCAATTATAGTTACTGAAATAATTACGAAAAATATACATAAAATTCACAGTAACCGCAGTATTGGGGACAAGCAGCCACATACCCGTCCACATAAGGGACACCATCCCACCAACCATATGATTTGATTGGGTACGAGCAGTAGCACAACAAAAACAAATCCTCACCCTTCATCACTTGGCCTTTTGAACGGCTGTGATGGAAGTTGCATTCCCCTTGATGGAATCGTATCTGCGGAACAAGTAGGCCACAATCAAAGACGCAGTGAGAGTGACGTAATCCTTACCCGCACACTGTTTATTGAACTCACTGGGCGAACCGGTTTGAGGCCCATTGGACCAATACAAATAGTCCAACAACTGCAAGCCCCCTTTCTCTATGGTGAACCGGTCGGGTTTGAAAGTCTCCGGGTCATCGAACACGGTCGGGTCCCGCATCACCAGCTTCTGGTAGCCACAGAGCAGCTCGCCCTTCTTGATCTCGTACGCCGACTCATGCGAACTCAGTCGGAAATCCTTCCTGGCTCGGCCGTATTGAAGAGGAACCGGCGGGTTGAGCCGGAGAGTTTCGTAGACAACAGATTGAATGAGATCCATCTCTTTGATCGAGTCGAAACTCAGAGTCGACCCGCCCTTTTCCCTTGCTTCATTCCTCAGCTTCTCTTGTAATCCGGTTTCGTCGCTCGCTATTGCTTCTATCAGACTCGGTAGGAAAACCGAAAACCCGCCAAACGCGTTGAAACCCAGCACGAAGAGCAAGTTGTGGATCGCTTCTTCTTGACTCAGTCCAAACTCGGTTTCACCTCTTCTTATCACCTCTTTACCTATTTTTCGTCACATAAATATTCCACCCAAAAATAAAAAATAAAAACTCATCAAACATTGAATAAATTAATATTTTTATAACTACTAAACAAAATACTACTTTATGTTTAATAATTATTGCACTATAATTAAAATACATAGTATTTTTGAATTTATGGTATCTTCACCCTTAAGAAAAACTGTAAATTAACATTGTGGTGAGAAAGGTATAAATTTTTTTAGAATTTCATCGATTAAAATATAGTCATTCTATTCTAGTTTATAAAAGAGCATTTTGCTTAGACATAAAGCTCCTACTAAAACTGTTAACTCATATGATACTCGCGATATGAATTGTGGTGATCAATAAACAGTATACTACTTTGTTTTGATGCTGTATCATAACATTTTAATAAAACATAAATACTTAACCAAGATATCAATTTTACATTAAATTTAAGAAGAGTTAAAATATTATTCCAAATTAAAATGAAAATTTAAAATTTGAAGAATTCAATATACAAAAAAAAATATTTTTTTCCCTCACTTTTTATTTTAAGATTAATCTAATCTTAAAAATAAAAAGATATTAAAATAATTATATTTCTCACACATACGTTTTCATCTTTAAATGATTATTTTGACAGTTTTTATTTTTAAAAAATTAAATTAAATTTGAGTAAACTAAAATTGTATTCTTCTCATTAAATTACTGCAAGAAAAATTAAGTGGCTATTAGATGCGTAGTTACCTTCTTTTTTAACGAATTCGTAGAGTTTATTGTAGTCTCCGCTGACAAGGAAGAAAGGATAAGCAAATGAGTGGAGGAAAATCTCCTCCAGAGGTTGAAGAAAGCCGATAGGGACAGTGGGGAGGATCTGGAGGGCGAGCCACCTGTCGAGCATGGCATAACCGGAATCGGCGATTTTAGGGTCGCAGGAAGCATCGGCGCCGGCGAGCGTTTTGCATAGGAAGGCGAAGAGGAACCGCTGGAGAGGGAAAATGTAGCCGGCGGAGCTGGATCCGGAGAGCGTGGATTCAATATTGTCCCACATAGTGTCGAGATTAGACACAAGTTCAGATACCCATATGCCGGAGCTCCGTTTCAGGATATCCATGATGAACTTCTTCACCTGCACAATAACATTACCGCGTGCCAACGGTAGTTACTGATTGTTAATAATAAAAATAAATTTGGTGAAAGTTTAAAATTTAAATATAGATGAATTCGATAAAATTTGAATAATTAAATAAATATTAAATGGTTTAAATATTAAAATTTTTTAAAAATTATTTAATATTTATTTAAATTTAAATTATTAAATAAAAATTTAATAAATTATATTTCTTAAATAAAATTTACAAAGAATCAAATCATATGCTTGTTTAGATTCCAAATCACATGTGGCAGGATATTATTGGCTGGTTGAGAAGTAATTTTATCTAAGATTTTAACTTTTTTTTCATATATTTTTTATTACAAAAATGTCATTTTAATCCCTTATTTATTTAAATATTTAAAATAATCTCCTACTCATTAAAAAATATTACACTTGAATTTTTACTTTTTTAAAAAATATTAAATTTGATAATATTTTAAAAAGTGAAAAATTAAGTATAATATATTTCAATGAGTAAAGAATTATTTTAAGTATTTCAATAAATAAGATATCAAAATAATATTTTTATAATAAGTGTAAAACTAAAAGTGTATTTTCTCTTTTTTCTTCAAATTGAAATAAAAAAATACAATTTTTGTTCTTTGTTTTTACTTTAAATCAATTCAATATTTAAAAATATTAAAATAATAATCTAATAATAAAAAATAAACCAATTTAATTCCTATTTAATTTCTCATACTACTACGAGAAGATTTTTTTTGTTTTTTTAAGAACTAAACATACATTTGTTTTTCCAATTTAAATATACCTAGTACATGAGTAATTGGGTACGACATAAAAAAAAAAATTAGTACCTATTCCTAGTAAAATTTAAAATTATATTTAACAAATATTTTAAATTTATACTTGTAATTTTACTTAATTCAATCTCCATCAACTATTTCTCATTTTTTCCAATTTCCAAACACAAATGAAAAAAAGAAATGTAAATTGATCACGATGCAAGATACAAAAAAGTCATTGCCCAAAGTAAAACTCCAACTCCAACAAGGTCCGACCAGCAGCCATTATTTTCATGGTCCCCAAACAAACACCAACCTTACACATACTGGACCAGACCCACGAGTCTACAACACATTGGCCTCATTCAATGCAATTGTTGGTCACACTGACTGTCCTTACTAGACTGAAAGCTCTATGGTAACTCGTTTAGCAGTTTACATCCATTAAAATCGATTACTTACAGCGAATTCTGGAAAACGACTTGATGTTTTTGAACCCAAAATCTTTAAAATCTTCTATTTATTTTGTCCTCTAACGTAATTTCCTTCTCCTTTACAAAAAGATTCCCCAGATCTTTACCAATTATCACATGCTCTGTACTGTGACGGACTCTTCAGTGATAATTCCTAATTAAAAAGAAACTAGAAATTTTTGGTATGTTGTTGGAATTGAAGCTTTTATTAGCAGTTAATCGATGGTCTAAAGGAAGATTGTTATAGTTTGCAAACAAAATAGTTGGAATACGCATGGAGGGAAGAAGATGAAGTGAACCTTGGGGTGTTGAGGCTCAGAAGTGTCCTGATAAACGCCGACCCTGATGTTGCCGGTGTAGGCGACGCTGGGCATGAAATCTCCGACGAGGACGTTCTTCTTGTCCACGAGATCCATGTCGAAGAGGTGAGAGAAGGACTTGCAGTCGAGCAAAGCGACGACGTTTGGGTTCACGTTCAGAAAGAAAGGGAAGGAAGGAGGGACATTGGTACGGAACACGGTGCTCCTGTGCTTCTCGATCCGCTTCCTGAAGAAGGCCTCCGGTTTCTCGAACCAGAAGTAGTCAAGCCGGTCGGACAAAGGGCCGAGCAACGGCCAGCCGTAACTTCCGGGAACGGACCGTACCGGCAGATCAGTCGGAGACGGCGGCGACGGGGCAACCAGCGGCGGCGATGACGGTGGTAATGACATGGTTGGGGACAAGCACATGAGGTAGGAAGGCATGGCCTCGTTGAGTTACGGCCTAGAGATTTTTGGATATTTCCGGCCTTGTGTTTGGGAAGAAAAGAAGTGACAAATTATTGAACTGGGAAGTGAGAAGCGAGTAGATGTCAGTGTTTTATCCAAAATAATTGAATTTTCTTTAATTTCAAATTTTTACAATGTTCATAATTCAATGAATAATTCCATGGTTTTGGACTCTTCCTAAGTTGATTTAATCATTTATTGAAAAATTCATCATAAGTCTATTTCAAAAAAATAGATAAAAATTCAATTAATAAAAATCTGGCCAGAATTTGACCTCGAATATTTAATTAAACTTGAATAACAAAAAGTTGTGCTTCGGTTGTTTTTAAAGCTTGGTCTAATCCAAATTATATATATATATATATAATTAAATTTTTTGACATTATGTGATAATTTTTTGATATTAAATTTTTTAACATTATATGATAATAGATTATATAAATATATTTAATATTTTTATTAAATTTTATGAATGATAATTTTTTTTTAATTTTTTAATATTATTATTTTTTCAACAAATTATATCTATTAAGCTTTTTTATATTATAAATTTTTTTTATTACATGAGTATAAAATAAGCTGGACTAAGTCAGGTTTTTAGACTTTTTATTGGGTTTAAACAGAATTTAAATTTAAAAAAAAAAAAAAAAAAGTCTAAGCTTAGATCCGGGCTCGCAAAAAGGATAAACCCAAATGCAAGCCCGACCAATTTTGCAAAGGCTCTACTTATGATCAAATCAACATATATATAAATGTGAAAGGGTATGTTTGAAAATTAGAATGCAAAAAGTTACACAAATTCGTATTTAAGCCCCATGAGGCCATGGCAAGAAAGGGAAATTCTTAATTAAGTTTGATCTTAATCCCGCAATTTTCTTTAATTATTATTTTTAAAATCTTGTTGTGAATAAAAAATTGAGATTTTTGCAGTAAATATTTATTTGTAATTTATTGAAAGATTATTTAAAAGAAATTTCTGAAATGCATTAATAAATAAATAAATTTACCTTTTGGATAAGTCAAATTTCACACTGTTCTCTTTTCCTAAGCATACTTTTATTAAACATAACTTAGATTAAAGGTTGAAATTATTTTCAATTGCATCTCAAATATTTATTTTTTCAAACTACTTCATTTAGCGACTAGGAAAGTAAAACAAGTATTGTATAATCTACTTCAACATATTGTAATAATTGCTTATTTACACATGGCGATGCGCCATTAATACCTGCTAATCTAATTGACAAAATTAGCATTTAAAATAAAATTATAAAATTTGACAATTATGTTAAACATAATTGATACAAATAAAAAATTTGAAATAAAAGAGTAAGCACTATATGGTACAAATTTTAGAAATAAAAAGTGAATATTTTAAATTATATTTAAAAAATTAGTAATTAATTTTTTTTAAAAAAATAAGAATTTTAAATTTAACATCCATGCTCTTTTAACAGACAAACCAAAAAAGTTGATTTTAATGCAACACGAATGGGAAGAAGGCACACGTTAAGCTAAGAATTCTGAGGAATCTAGGGAGGGAAACATCGGTCCTACACGTGGCCCGTACCTTTCTGTTTAGTTCAGTTTTCGGACATGACATGAGAGGCGACCCAAACACGTTTAATTAATTTACTTTGGGATATTTTTCCGAATATATTTTTGTGCATTTGAAAATGATGAAAATATTTTTAAAATAATTACAATGACTATAACTTTAGAATATTTATTATAAAGCACTTCAAATTTTAAAATTATTATAAAAGACTTAAAGACTAAACATTTTTACTCTGAACATCCTGTCTTGTGACTTTTATATTATGTGTTTCAGAGTTCTAAAACAGGACGTTTAAAAAAAAAAAAAATTTAGTGTGTAACTCTGTTGAAATAATTATAGAATTTAAGGTCTTTTATAATAAATATTTTAAAGTTGTAGTTCTTAACCATAATTCAACCAATTTCAATCTTTTCTTTTTAAATAAGATGTTGTGCATTCTGTATATGTTTAAATTGGAGTTATACAAACTCGCGTCCATATTAATGCAATTTACAAACTTCATTTTGTAAAATAAATTGTACGACTTTTATTTATGTTAAAAACAATTTATTTAAAAATAATTTTTTTATTAATATAATTTATCTAATACAAAAGTAATCTTTTTCATTTTTGTATAAATAAAAATCTGAAAAAGAAATTAATTTTTAAAGTAAATACAAAGCGAAATCAAATGAAATTATTTAAATATAAATTTTACATGAATATACTAATAAATTTGTAAACCTAACCGAATATAGTAAATCAGATTTAAAATAATTCACGCCAATCTCATTTCAACTAATAAATTAATATGAATATGTATACGTGATTAAGGTGGAACTTTTACTTGTATTTTATGAAAAGAAATGTATATTTTGTCTTGCTCACACGCGTCTAATTTTCAGGTGACATAAAATTTTCATCACAGAATATTTAGGTCTTGTGACGGTGTATGTATATTATGATTTTAAATCATTAAAAAATGTTTCGATAAAATAATACAATATTATCTCGTTTGGTATAGAATTATATTATTCAGATTCAAATTCGGGCCTTACATCTAAAAAATATGAAAGAAAAAAAATTCTACATATATTTATAGCCATCCTTTTTCAATTTTTTTATTTTTGAACTCAAAATTTTATAGATCTTGGGTTTACGAATTTCGCCATCAAATTACTAATTTATATAAAACAATAAACTTAAGAACTAAAGTGTAAGAACAAAAAATATATTTATGAGTAGAAATATAATTTAGTTTCTGAAAGGAAAATTAAATATCGCCTTATTTTCAGTCATTAATTTTGTTATTTAAGTAAATTAGTCGTTCAAATAAAGATGGAAAATTTTAATGTATGTATCAATTATACTTTTAACCTTAAAAAATTTAAAACGAACTTTTTAAATTATTGATTTCATGCAAATGCAAATAATTCTATGGTATTAATAAATCGGCTAGTTTATTTATAAAAACATTTATGTATCAAGATACGTCGGCCCAAAGATGTCATATCTGTCACCCTATGTGACAAAGACATTTCGTTCATTTACATTTAAGTCCATCGCAAGAATCTGGTCAGTTTGGGTGGTCTCAATATGATAGTGATTGAATTAAACTTACAGTTAGAAATTATAAGTTTAAAATATTTATTTTGGAAAAACTTTAAGCTTAAAATTATGCTTAATGATCGAAGAATTAAATTTTTTTAATACTATAAATGATCTTATTTAAAAAATTTGAGAATATATGATAAAAGAATTCCAAAACAATGTTAAAGGCCTTATGGAATTTAAAAAATTAATTTCCAAAAATTTTTAATAATTTTTTAATTTCAAAATTTTCATAATAAATATTTTTAATTTATACTTTATTTATTAAAATTAAATGAACTAAAGTAATTAAAGTTGGGGGATGAAGCTCCCTCATTGTCCATTTAATGTTTTATGACAACCTAGTCCCCCATCTCTCTACAACGCAATAAGCTAGGAAAGCATAAGAAGATAAACTAAGCTACAACGCAATAAGCTCCTTCTTTGTTCCCCTATGTTAGAAGCTTTCTACTTTCTGGCATTGGCTTTCTTTGTTTCTTTGTTGCACGTCCTGATAAGAGAAGAGAAGGAGGAAGGAAAAGAGAGAAAACAAGAGAAAAATATCCAGTAACAAATGTTCTTGCCAATTAATGTAGAATAAAATATGATTTTATTATTATTTATTTTTACTTATGTCATATTCACTAAATTAATATCCGTTTTGTCTTGCGTAGACAAATGAACTCAAGCTTAGCAGATGACCCATTTAACAAAATATTGATAAAAACATAATGACAAGGATTAAATGAAAAATTGTTAAAATTCTAAAGACCAAAAATGTAATTAAAAATTGAGTTAAAATATAAGGTTCATAGTAAAAGGAAAAATTTATTTGATTTATTCTAGATTTTTATTTCAACTTACTTTTTAGAGGAATTTGTTATAAAGAAATATAATTTTTTTCCTCTAGTATTAGAATTTTGTTGTCTTTTAGAAAACATTTAAATTTTTATCAATATTTTATTTTATGTGTGACTTTATTTTGTTTGTATACTAATATTAGAGGAAAGACAAATTCTAATGTTTTCTAAAATACAAAAAATTCTAACATTTTTTAATTTAATCCTTATCATTATATTTTTATCTATATATTTTTATATATGTCAGTTAATTTTACTTTATTATCTATTTTTATATTTTACATTAATATAAATTATACATATTATGAGTGTTAAGATAGTATACAATTAATTTATCACCAAAATATAACAGAATATTAACAAAATGTTAATAGTAAGAACTAAACGAAAACATTTGTAAACTATAAGAATTTAATTACAAAATTTTTTGAAGTATAAAGATTAATTAAAAACTAAATAAAACTAATAAACCGGAAATAAAATTTTCTCAATTGTAAAACATTACCGTTGCTTTCCAACATTTACATGCAAATTGAGTCAACAAAATTTCCACTTTCTTTTGCCTTTTTTCTTCTTTTTTGTGTAATTGGATTGATGTGCAGCATGCAATCGTGGCCTCTCTCTTGCCACACATTATCTTTTCATTTTTCTGCACCTAATTCAGAAACTTTCCTTTTTAGTTAAACAATTTAATTTCTTTTGTTTAAAAAAAGGGAGAAACGGATTGAAATATTCCGAGTTCACTTATAAATTATGGAGATTCAGATTAAATTCGTCCATGTCCTAAAAAATATAGCATTAAGATAAAATATTTTTTGAACTATGGAATTTGACAAATTTTACATTGTTTTTTAAATATATTCAACTCAAAGAGCATGGAGCACATCCTTGTCAATTAGAGTTCATGTTCTTGGTATCCGAAGAAATTTAAACGCAAAATTATTTAGTCTCATCTAAGGCCGTGTTTGGTAGGTGAAAGAAAGGGGAGAGAGAAGGAAATCTTTGTTTAATAAGCATGTCGAGGCAGAACATGAAAGTACGGATTCCTATCATCATTGGGGAGTTGATTCCATTAAGCAACCCAAGGAAACGTCTCAATCCCATTCCTTACATTTATTAAAAAATATATGGCGGTTAATATTAAAATAATTATATTATCTGATAATTAAAATTAAAATTAAAAATAATACAACAATTAAAAATTTTAAAATTGACCACACGTGTTGCAAAAATTTTAATTTAATAGTTCTGCAATCAGTTTTGGATTTTCAGCAGTAACTTTACGGATTACGTTTCTAGGATGCTGAGGAAGGATATGCAGAATTACCAAATTGCCCCCAAACTATATTTTACTTAACTAATGATTTGTTTTCTTTCATGGCCCGAAACTCGTTGGTCTTTCTATGCAATATTTTTGTACTTCAAATTTGATTCATCTTATTGATCATATTAGTTTGAGAAAATAAATATTTTACTTACAATAATATAAATATTTTTAATATTTTTTTGAAAATTTTATTACATAATAAAAATTAAAAAATCATTTATTAATATTTACTATAAATAATTTAAATTTTTTTATTAAGAGTATACTAAATAAAAATTTTTAAAATATTAATTAAATTTTTTTTGGCATAATAAATAATATTAGTGTTTTAGTCTTTTTGCCTTGTTATCATTCTTATTCTATCATAATCTCTATTATATTAAATAAACTTTACAACTCTATTCATCTTTCCATTTTTAATATACAAAATAAGTTTTGATAACAAGACTTTAATTTTCATTCCATCTCATTCACATTTTCATTCATTTTCTCACTGTTTTTTTTTTTGACATACCAAACAGGGTCTAAGTGATGAGTTTCAATTAAATAGTAAGACTCACTTGTTGTATATCTATATTTTTTCTAAAATTATAAAATATTAAAAAATTCTAAATTGAAGGAATACAATCTACGTTAATTGACGTGTGATATTAATATTTTAGCTTTTGTAAGTGTTTAATATTTTGATCTTTTATACATATAATTATTATTTATATGTCCTATGAAAAAATTGTGAAGTGGAGTGTCTAGTAGCCTTTCATTTTATAAGATAAGAACAACACTTAATAAGATTAGAACTAATAATTATCTAATACTATATAGTATTTGGTGTGACACAATATTATATTTCATAAGATATTACTACTCTCTTTTAGTATCACATTATATAACACTGATTATAATAAAAAATAAACCATTTTGACAAAAAAAAGTGCTTTACTTAAAAATTATATTTATCAAAATACTTAAAGAAAGAAATTTGATTTTTTTTACACTTATACATATTTATACTAATAGCAATATATCAATACACATTTAAGGTAGAATTAGAAAATTAAATTACATCAAACAAAATAAATGAATCAAACCTCATTTTGGTCCATGAGATGTGATATTTTTCTCAATTTGGTTTCTCATATAATTTTTTTAATTTGGTCCTCATAAATAAGATATTTCTTTAATTTGGCCCCTCACATATAAATATTTCCCAAGTTGGGCTCTCCAAAAAAAATCATTATCATTAATTTCTTTCATATTTTTAAATTAACTTCTTATTTGAGGATGTTGTAGATAACAATTTTATTTGTGAGGGATCATATAAAGAATTTTTTTTATAGACTAAATTGTGAAAATATTCCTATGAGTTCATATATTTAAAATTAATTTAATTTATAGGATATTATTGATAATAATTTTGTTCGTAAGGAATCAAATAAAAACATGTACATATACAATAAATTAAATTAAGAAAACAACTCTACGAGGAATCAAATTAAAAAATATCTTATATGTAAGGAATCAAATTGTAAAAAATTTATATGATTTCGTAATTTTAAAAATTATCTTATTTTTTGAAGATATTATTAATAATAATTTTATTTGCGAATAATCAAAGAGAAACATACTTATATGTGGGGACTAAATTATGAAAGACAATTGTATGAGTGACTAAAGTGAAAAGACAACTTTATGAGGAATCAAATTAAAAAATATTTATATGTAAATGACCAAATTGAAAAAACAATTGTCTATGGGTTTGTATTTTTAAATTAACTCAACATTTGAGGATAATAACAAATTTATTTATGAAGGATTAGATAGAAAAATATACATATTAATACACTGAGGCCTAATTAAATCAATAAAGATTGGATGCTAGATTGTTTTAAGATTAATTGATTAAAGTTGAGTATATAAATTAAAACAATATAATATGTGCAATAGATACATGATAAAAATAAACCGCATTATATAAATTTATATAATTAAACTTAATATAATGTACCACACTAGCTCCTATAAAAATTGTTTGCCCCTCATGAAAAGTTTGGTGTGTTCATTTTAAACTTTTAAAAGTGAACAAAGAATTAGAAATTTTATGTATTCCAACTTAATGAACAAAAAAAAGATACAAGGGATAAAATTGTATCAGTATTTTAAAAGGTTAAAGCTGGAATGGATAATATGATTTTTTTTCAATAAGTGAAAATTAATTTTTTTAAAATATTATATTTGTCAATTATTCAAGATTATACCGTACAATACATAAAATACAAAATATAAAATAACTCATATTTATCCTGTATATGTGAGTTAATTTGACTTAATTCAAATATTATAAATAATAATTATTTTATAAGTGAGAGATTAAAAAGAATAATTTTTAATTCTTTAAAGTATATTTTAAAAATAAATTAAGTAATAAATAAAAATAATAATTTAATAATATATTAGATACTAGGATCAAAATAATAATTTGTTCCTCTGTTCTCGTGCCATCATTTGATGGAGGATTTTGTTTTCGGCCAACGCATCGTGGAGGATTCAATAATTTAAGGTTTGTCTATTTGTAATTTGTCAGTCGTCATGACATGATTATCAATAATTCAGCTGAAATGGTTGGCCAAAATGAATCAATAATCTTAATTTATAAATTTGAGAAAGGAGTATTCTGCAAAACTGTTTTCCCGCCCACTGCTGCCTTTGTTTTTTTGTTTCTTTTAACTCATTTTTTCCTTAACATACTATAGTGATACAGTTTAAATTTTCTTTCAAATTAAAGATTAGCTCGTGTGCCATGCACGGATTTTCCTTTTCTTCAATAATTAATTATTTTTATAAGATATCAAATTATTAAAAACGTACACAAAATACATTATAGTTTGTCAAATTACTAATAATATGCAACAATATTTTTAAAATTTAAAATTAGTTATTTTTTCCGAAATTCAAATAACGACCAATAACTTAAAAAATGGTCATCCACTTATTATTATCATTACCAAAAATTTTAAAATAAACAATTCCAAAATTGTTAAAATGTCAAATATTATAAGCATTAAAGGATACCTAATAAGGGCCTCAAATATATCACTTTTATCCTTTTTCTGCTTTGTGCTATGCTTTGTGATTGTTTGAAATTATTTGTTTTATTTTGCTAAATTAGGAGGATCAAGTACCTTTTATAAATGCCTGAAAACAATATACCTAGTAGGCGAGTCTATGAATATATATAATATTAATACACGATGAAAAGTATTACTCATTTAGTAATTTTATTCAGTTTGTTTCTTGACAGAAAAAAACTGTATCTAAATTTAATCCAAATTTATATTATGTTATTCATTTCTCATAATATTTACATTAATTATCATATTTTCACATATAAATCAATTGATGCTCCCGTGTGTCGCCCAAGTTATACGCTAACTTTCTTTCTTTTTGGACGGTAAATTATATGCTAGTTCAATTGAAAGGAATGTTGAAAAAAATTAACGCATGCACAAGGCATACTAAACCATAACAGCAACACGATACTACTACTTCTAGTCACATTAAATAGTTAACCATTGAGGAGATAAAAGAAGAAAAAAAAAGATGCAGATAATAGCGATAGTCCCCATATGCTACACAACAACGAAACTAGTACATTTATGTAATAAATAGAATACATTGTTAGTTTACATCTTTTCTTTTCTTTTCTTTTTTTTCAAAGTAATGGTTAGTTTAAATCTCGTACAATTTTTGGCAAAAAATCACAATACAACTTAACTTCAAGTATCGAATATGCATCCAACAACTCTACCCTCAGAATTCAGACGAGTTGTTACTCATTCTCTTTGATGCTTTGCAGGACTTCGTCTCTTCATTAGAACAGACACCTAAAGATTAATGCATTCATATGTATAAGATGTCCCAGAATTGAATACAACCAAGATGACCTTCGACTATTGAGTTACGGTCTATATAGGACAAAAAGTGTAGAAAGATGACATATAGATATATTGCAGGCAAAATCTATTATCTACAAAACTCTAATGCTATCATCATAAATGGCTGCAAAGTTCTCAGCATGAGGTAATTTTAGTGAACAAAAATATAAAGGGAAAAAATCTTTCCTTTTCAGGAAATGAAAAAAAAATAACAAGCAAGAGATTTCAATGAAATCCACAGGCGAAGTCCCAATTTGACAAGAATACCAGAGAGCAGTCAGTAGAGATCACTCGCCAAAGATTAATTCCAGAACTCAAAAATAAATGTGAGAATAAGTACCTAAACTGTTTCACTCCTAGCTGAGTCAACATGAGGAAGACATATGCCAAGATCATCCAAGTTTGGGCAGCTTTGAATGCTCAGTCCATTCTCATTTGCCAAATGCAATAGACAAATGAAACACAAGTGAGGAGAGATGTCACTAATAGGCGCAGCAGCATTGCATTCACCAGGAAGGTTGGCCAATATTTGCCTGAAAGATACCATGTCCTTCTGACCCTTCGGAATAAAGACCGGGTCAAAAAATAAATCAAAGCAAGGATTAGGATTTGTCCTCAAAGAAATCATACCAAATATGTTGATTATCTACTAAGAGTCATAGGACAAAACCAGCAAGGTCAAATAGAGCACTAGCAAGGCGAGAACCCCATAGGATATTCATATAGAAAATGAAGAAGAATGTTTAAAACTGAAATAAACACGGTATGTCATGGAGAAAACATAACGCAGCTAGCATTTTATTGTAGTTTGAAGTGGGGGAAGGCTGGACAGAGAGAGATACGCAGTGCGGGTCAATGCCAAAGAAAATTGAAAAGCAATCTAGGCATACCTGAAAAGGCAGTTCCCCAGATTCTTGAATATGGTCCCAAAGAGTGTTTTTCAATGCCTGGACATCAACTTGCTTTGAAGTTTTGTCATACTCAACTTCAATTTTATTGACCTATATTTGGAGATAGGCAGACTCAAGCTCAAACTACGATAATTTCTAACAAAATTGTCGGATGAATAAAAAATTAATGAAAGTCAGTATTATTTCCTCCCCTTATTCCATGCCTAAATAGTAACATGTCAGGAGAAAAAATGAGCGAACAATTGGATCAAAGTCAAAACCCAACCTGACGAGGCTGAGAAACAAGTGTATTAGAGTCCTCAATGTCACTATGAACATCCCCATAGTCACCGCCACAAGCACTTCCATCATCCCATGAAGGGAATGACTCATAGGCATTGCATTGTTCTTCAGTTCTCTCTGCAAATACACCAATGTTTGAAATACAGAAGACAAAACAATGAAAACTATTAAGCGTCCCATATATTAACATGCCAAAAAATATTAGGAGAATAGGAATTGAAAAAAAAAAATATTGAAATCACAATGGCACAATAACTTACCAGAGAACTTTTTCGCTCTCCTTCCAAGGCACTAGAGAGGGAATAAAATCATCAGAGAAACAAATAAATATTACTCCTGAGAGGGATCTTGGAAAGAATTTCTGTATCTTCAAGAAAATACCTTCACATTAGGAAGAAGAAATAACTTGACAAGATCCTCTGGCTGATAGTGGCAATCCTCTGGAAGTTTAGTATTACAAGGTGGTCTATTTTCAGGGAGCAGTAATGATTTGGGATTCTTGGGAGGAGTAAAGATATCTGGCATTTTTTTCTCAAGAAAATTTGTGAAATCTAAATCAACTTCTGCCTGTCTCTTACTTCTTGACTGTTTAGGTTTTAGGGTTGACCCAACATCGGAAGCAGGATAAACATCAGAACCTACAAAACAAATTTTAGACTAATTACCATTCTGAACACCCAAATACATGAAACAATTCGAATCTTGAAATTGTCTCCAGAATTCCACCTTTGGCCTTCCGGTACTTCCAGTGATCGGGGCCTGCCCATGCATTATGCTTTGAACTAAAACCCAGACTTACGAATAAATACCCATCAACATTTTCATATTCATCGTCAACACCAGGATCTTGTGGAGGATATGGTTCATGTTCCTACAAGATTTGGCATGTCCAGACAACTCATCATTCACTCGTGTTAACAAAGCATTATTTTATTAAAGATCATCGAAGATAGGCATAGATGTTTCTATAAAATTAACACATAACAAAACCTGAGGGTAACTTGGAAAGCTTGAATCTGCATCGTTTGAGCCCAGATCAGCAACTATTTGGTCATCATGATCATCACTCCAAGACGTGCAGTTACCATATTCTTCTCTGTCAATCCCAATTCCACAATCATATACAGCAGCAAACTCTTCTGCTGCCTGCTGACCAGAAACTTGAAAATCAGAGGGCCTTCTATTATTTTCGTCAAATTGATTTACTATAGTCCTGAGAGTTGGAGAAATTTCATCCTTCATGCGCATGTTCAATACCATCTGTTCAACACATTCTATAAAAAAGGCAATTAAATAACAATTATCTGAATTGAATGACTCTCTTAGAGAATGACAATAATATGGCCCAATCCATGGAAAAGCAACACACCTTTGGCAAATGAAAGATCAATTGTATCAGAAATATCATTTTGATTTTCACTTGTCATGCACTTCCCTGGCACTTCCTGTGAATCAAAGAGGACCCTACATTTACCATATACACTGAGATTATTCATTAAAAGACCCTTGGCTCCACCTTCATCAAATTGTGCTGATGTCTGGTGATAGAGGGGATCGACGGCAAATGCAGCTGAAAAAACATATATATTTTCAGCACAATATCAACACCTCAAACAAGTAACAGAGATAGAATGAAGCTTAAGATCACCATCAAACTTCTTCACATTAAGAACCTCGAAAGATGATTCCAGGGTTGACAAAGGTGACAACTGCATGAATAAACTACTCTTAGAACTAAGCACATAGTTTAGTTAACCACACAAGTCCAAAGATCTAAAGACCATTGACCTTTGTGTCCGTCTCTTTCCTGCTTCCTTCTTGTCCTTTTTCCAAATTATTGTCGTCCAGAGTGGTATCTGACGTTTCCGAGTAGGAATTAGTATCAGTAAACAACAAAATATTGCATAACCAAAAGTATAAGTACTTCGGCAATTCAAATATTAGAAAGATATCATATCACCTGTTATAATCATTGGTTTGTTGTTACAGACGATGTATAGGTCTTTTCATTTTAGATAAGACATTGTATAGATGTTCGCATGAAAATATTTTTTAACGTAATGATCTATTTGTCTCTGATTCTATAGGCATTAGTTTTTTTGCAGAAAATAATTTTGAAGATAAAGTAGGTGTTAGATGTTGGCCAACTTTAGAACAGAAAAGTATTAGGCTTGACGAGGTAGTGATGGTAACCTTGTTCAGTTTCTTGACCTACTCTATTCATTCCACCAAGGACTTTATAAGCTTCAGAATGCACTGAATCTACCCTCAATGAATAAATCTTCACTCCAGCTTCGAGAGTGCAACTTGCCTGCCAAAACAAAAACTTAATGAATGTCAAGAGCACAGACAGCCTTTCAAGTCCATCAGTTCAATCATAAATGAGGAATTCAATTCGACATAATCCGGTAGAAGGCATCATAGCATGTTTTATTGCCAATAACATCATCATTGAAGAAATAATAGATAATAAAAATCTTATGAATGATTAAACTATCCAATTGAGGATCTCTAAATCCATAAAACGATCAGCTTCTGACCATATGACTGAACATTTAATCTATTTTTGAAACCGAATGGTGCCTGAATCAATTAATAAGAATCAGTGGATTACAACTCGTAACATCCACTATCAACACCACATACCTTTTGGAAATTAGTCTCCACATCATCTTCTTCTTCAACTTTAATGATATCAGTAAGGTGATCAATCAAATTCAGCTCCCACGTATTTTTCTGATTTATTTTCTGTAACCAAAAAAACATAATCCAACATTCAAAAATCTCAACATGATTGGAGTAAAATCAATGCTCAAGGGGCAAAACTATCACTTCAGTTTTAATTCAACGGCAAAAATGCCGAAAACTGTCACCATGGTTATAGATTACGACGGACAAGGATTTAATTGCATACTCGATTCCATGCATCCAAAGTAAATTCTACATCACAACTGAATTCTCGACTATAAGCTTCACAGCAAGAATAAAGCAATAAAGTTTTATTCAACACAACTAACTACCACAAACATGCAAATCAATGCAAATTCTTAGTAAAGACAAAAGCATTCAAACTATGGCTCAAGAAAATATAAATGACTACACAATTACATTTTCACTGGCAAGCTTAATGCAGTTCTGGAGCAAATCGAGAATCTGCTGCTTGTTGAGACAGGGATCAGAATTTGCATCTGAAGATTGGGACTGCAATTTTGCAGCAACAGCCTTGCGGCGGATGGCGGCAGCGCGCGCAGCACGGGCCTGAGCGCGTTCGAGCTGATCGTCGTTGGAGCCCAAGAAAAAAGGACTTGTAGGAGATTGGATGCGAGCGGCCATGGGGAGCCTCTGTTTCTGACCATTTGCGGGATTAGGGCTTAGGGTTTCCGCCATGGAAGATGGTACCAACAAATCCAGAACACTTTTAGCGAAATCGTTTCAGGCGGTGGGTTACAGAGAGTTCAGTTCTGAGTAGAACGTTTGGGTTGGGGCTCTCAGGTTCGGTTTAGTTCTTGGGAGTTCAAATTCATTCACAACGAAATCCCATAGTTTCCCTCCATTTTCATGATTTGAATTGGTGGTAGATGAAGATGCTTCAGGGAGCGGGGAGAGTATCGGGCTGTATAAACATGTACAGAGCCCAATATCTGAGTGGCAAATCAAGACCGTTGATTTCCGTGGA
This sequence comes from Delonix regia, assembly GCA_037074485.1. Lineage (NCBI taxonomy): Eukaryota > Viridiplantae > Streptophyta > Magnoliopsida > Fabales > Fabaceae > Delonix > Delonix regia. The sequence goes on from CM073455.1 coordinate 8,667,723, forward strand.
ACAGTGGACGTCGATGAAACACATTATACTTCTCGTACTTGAAAAATAACAAAAATTTTAATCGTGTAAATTTTTTAAATTCATCTCCTAATCACTTTAACCCCTCTTTTAATTAAACTGATGTAAATTCGTTAATTGCTGACATGTCTTAATAAATTTATTTTGAACGACTTTTATTAAGACATGCCAGCAATTAGGGAATTTACATCGTTGGCCCAAAAAAAGAAAGAGTTTATGTAAGTTATTGGCCAAAGTGGCCCTGATCATTTATTAATGTTCGAAAAACAAAAAAAAAAATTGGCAACTGTTTACAAATTTTATTATTATAGTGCTTTATTTTTTTATTTATCTGACATTAAATATGACTGCTTTATTTTTTAATAATTACAAAGTATTTTAATAGACCTGACTTATTTGAATTAGGTTAGTGTAACGAACAAAAATATTAAATAAAATTGGAGAAATTATTTATATATATAATAGAGAGAATTACAGTCTGAATAATCAAATTAAAAATATTCTAATTTTTTAAATTATAATTTTTTTTTCTGTTGAGATTATTGTAAAACTAGTGGATGTCATGTGCACAGTGAGAAAACTTTATAAAGAGTGAGTATGCTCATAAGTGTACGGAAGAAGCTAAGTTAGAAGGATGGTTATTTTCTAATGCTTTCCTACAATTACATGAGCCTCCTTTATAGTTAAAGACACTCTCAAATTTTACTACATTTCATCTGCATTAAAATTACAATGACTGTATAGGATTCCTAACTTCAAAACACCATAATGCATTCATTATAGGAGAATCTCAAGCATACCAAGCTTTGATACCAGAAATAATTGGATAAAAAATAGAAAATATTTTAACTGAATATATATATATACACACACACACACATCTTTATTAAGAAGAAATAATATTACAAGCTAAATAATATATTACAAGCTAAAATACAAAAGTAGTAAAATTATAAGAAAACTTCACAAAGGAAGAGTTTACTCATAGGGCTCATTTAGTTGTTAAAATTAAGGCAAGAGAATAAGAATGAGAATGAGAAATACTCTTATTTTTATGTTTGGTTAACAGATTAGATCCTTATTCCTATTTCTTGGGAAACATGCTCTCCCTAACTAAAATTATGGAATAAGTTGGTCTCTTAGAAATGAAAATATGTTCAACAAAAGTGTCTCCATTTATAATAATGTTTGAACAAAAATATTTTTGCGATACATTAAAGTCCTAATTTATTATTATTTATTTAGTTTGTTATTATTTATTATTAAATTATTATTTTATTATTTATTTAGTCTATTATTTATTATTAAATTAATATTTTTTATTAATATTATTTATTATTAATTTATTAAATATATATTATATTATATTATTATTAATTAAATATATATTAATATATAATTATATTATTAAATAATAGTTTGAAGAGATGTCTATCTTTTTTTTTTTTTTTTAGTTTTATAATAAGGGATAATATAATAAAATATTCATACTATCTAATTGATTCTCATATGTAATCTACTAACCAAGCGAAGTAAAGGGAGACATGTTCATTCTTATTTCTTTCCAACCAAACAACATTTTAATATTTTTATTCTCATTCCCATGGTATCAATTATAACAACCAAATGGGCCTATAAGTTTAATTAGGGAGCTAGGGAGAAACTAGGCTATAAGGGTAGGTATTTTCAAATACTTTCCTAAAGGTCAAGGAGTATCTTTTATAACTGAAGGCACACTTAAATTTTATTATATTTCATATGTATTTACATTACATTAATTGTGTAGGATTCCTTACTGTAGAACGCCATGATGTTGTAAGAGAATCTCAAGCACACCATTATTGTTGCACTAACTTCAAAATGTCATTATACTTTCTATAGGATAATCTCATTGTGGTTGCACTAACTTTCAAAATGTCATAATACTTTTTATAAGGGAATCTCAAGGGCTTTATTACCTTGAGGCTTTAGAAATGATTGAAGTACAATTGCCATAATCTTTCCAATCTTTTAACTATAGATGATACCTCATATAATGTGCTATAGCTAGAATTCAAAATCCACATCTATCCCTAAACAATCATCTTCATTTTCTTAGGAGGATCCAACATCAGAAGAGGACGCAGACGCTATAAGGGAAGAAAATTCATGAATCTTTTTAGCAAAATCTTTTGGGCTAGATATAACTGCAAACTCCTCTATTATCATGCTTTTATTTACCAAAATTGTTGTTGTGGACAAGTCTATCTGTCTTTAAACTATAGTATTGGAAGTAATCCATTTATTTACTTGTTTAATGTTTGCATAATCCTGGTTGTATTCCTGTCACCATTTTACACTAAATCTTCTAACTAGATAACTTAGAGTGGGACATGGGTGTCCCCTTTTTGTGACTAAAAAGTTGCAACTCATCACCAATTGGACCCTAAAGTGATAGAAGAAATATAGTGATTTTTTCGCTTCCTCAAAATCTATATTTTGTTTAAGTACTTTATACCCCTTCTCTACTGTTGGAGGTAGAATTAACTGAACTTGTCTAAAAACATAAAATTGTTCCAAGAACTAATTTGGGAAATCATTGGGAACCAAATAAACCAGGAAGGATTGTAATTTTTATAGTAAAAAATATTATACTATGCTTCCTTATAATCAAAATAATTATAAGTTAATCCATGATTATTAACTAAAAATTTGTTTGGTTGTCTAAGGAAATTGCTTCCACACTTTATGTGATAGAACTTGTGAAATCTTTAACTATGAATATTCACTTCTTGATGGGTCCTTTTGATGACTCATTATTGCTTAATTTGAATTAATTAAAATTAATTCATAATATCTTCTGTCTTTCTCAAAGTCTTTAAGGATGAAATTCCCTATGTCTTCTTTATGATGATGAGGAAATATAGCTTTAATAGTTTCCAGTATGTTTCTTCTACACTGATTTGGCTCTAAAACACAGACCTACAAAACATATTCTTTTGAAATATATTGAGGTTTTTCTTCTATCTATAGGTTTTTGGCCATTGTTTTACATAATGTTTGTGTTTCTATAAGTGATTGGATCAGTTTTCTATAGCATAATCAGTTGGGGAAAGAGCTTTGGCTGAAATGGTTTGCATATGTGTTTGTGGGGTTATGATTATGGCTTTATCTTTACCTTCCTTCCTAATATGAGAAGAATGACCTTCACGAGAACTCATTAGGTCTTAGGAGACTTTCCTGGTAAAAACTCTCGTGTAAGGAAATTGGACAAAGAATTCTTTTTCCCTTTGATAAAATTTATTTCAAAATCAAAACATAAAAGTATAGCTTACCAAAAATATGTTTTTAAACCAAAATTTTGACATCTTTTTGTAAAATTTCTTTGGTGGCTTTGCAATCATTTCTTAAAAGAAACTTTTGATTGATCAAATCATCTTGAAATTTAGTAATACATAAAACTATAGATAAAACTTCTTTCTGTTAAGCCTATTTGTTGAAGATATTAAGGTTTTGATGATCACAAATTTCGTATGAAATTTTTTCAATGTATTACATATGTTCTAGATATTCTTATTGTATTATCATGTCTTAGGTATATTTGTAAGTAATATTGAGCTAATAGAATAAGTTTAAACATGTCATAAAATTAATTTTGAGTCTTACAAGTTGAAAACGACTGATTTTAGGAACTTTATAAGTTCCTAGTCAACTGGCAGTAGCCCAGCAATTGACTAGCCTTTTGGCAATTAGCTGTTAGCCCTTGTCCTAATCGATTAAGCTATTCCAGAGAGGTCTCAGTCGACTGGCCTCTAGGTCTCAGTTAACTAATATGCCTCTGTAAGGTCCCAGTTTGCTGCCAACTTGGAACTCAGTTTGCTACAAGCTTTTTGTGAATCCCCATCAATTGGTCATACCCTGATTAAGCCTAATCAACTGCTAACTTTAGGACCATTCGACTTAGAGCTCTCTGTGAGAGATCAATTGACTGGTCATTAGCCAGCAGTCAACTGTCAAGGTCTATATTTGAAATTTTAACTAGGGAAAAAGGGACTAGTTGACTGGGCATAGGAAAGCAATCAACTGGGTAGTGGCAAAAAACCATCATTGATTTACAAATGGATATATTTTGAAAAGTTTGACTTCTATCTTACTTTCAACAGACCTATTAGACCTTTAGCTATTTATACACGACCTATGGATTTTGAATTAATAAGGAAGAACATCTAAGAATGGTTATATAATAAAAATCATCCTTTTATTAGCTCTTTATTACATTAATGCTTCCTTGTTCTGTATACTTTGTTGTAAGAGTTTATTTCTCTATAAATCTTTCTTCTTTAAAAGAGAGAAGTTCAAAGAAGTTTCTTGAGGGTATTAAGCAAAAGTTCTTGGGTTAAGGGAGAGATTCTCCTAAGATATTGTTCAAGGATGTTCTTTGAAGATATCAAGTTGAGAGTGTTTGGATTGAGAGGGAGGTTTTCCCTGGTTAAAGGATGGTTGTTCCTTAAGGGTATCAAGTAGAAAGTGCTTAGGTAAAAGGAGATGTCCTCCCTAATTGTTGCATTTGAGGGAGAGGTTCTCCTTGGTTGTTGTAGTTGACAATTTATATAGTGAAAATCTCAAAAGGTTATTTAGGGACTAGATGTAGGCTTGTTAGAGCTGAACTAGGATAAATCTTGGAGTTTGTTTTCTCTATCCTATACTATTTATAATTTAAACTATCATACTTATGCTCTGCCTTTATTATTGATATTTTACTTGAAGTAGAGTGATATTTTGCTGAATACATTCTTTCATATTTACAAGTAATCCAAATATTAAAGTTACTATATGATTATTGTGACTTATAAGTAAACATACTTTTAAACTAAGTTAAACTGCATTTTGTTGAGTACTCTATTTTTGGGAAAGAAACTAATTATCCTCATACCCTAAGCATCAACATTAAGTTTACATTGATTGGTATAATTGTTGTTTTACATTATACACTTCCAAGTATTGTTCATAACAAGTATTTTGCAAAGCAATTTTGGAAAAAAGTGAAATTTTCGTAAACACTTAATTTACCCCCTCTTGGAGGTTGGTTGCCTGGTCTAACACTTTCTTTATGGTGGAATACTTTTGTTAGGTTTCCATCTATGCTCTTAAATGGTATCTCACTGCTTGTTCTTTCTTTTTGACTATATTTTAATATCCTTTCATATCCTATGTCTGATGCATTTGTTTCCACTATCTTAAAATTATTAGGGTTTAATATGCCTAAACAAGGTAATTGCTTAACTTGTTTTTTGACTTCTTTCACTATGCTAGTCATTTCTTCATTCCATGCTGGAGGATTTTTTTTATTATCTTTTAAATAATGGTTTTAACCTTATCCTAAGATTAGGAACGAAGTCTAACACATAATTTAAACATCCTAATATTTTTTGCAATTAGTTTTTATCCTTAATTTCATTGGAAAACTTATTAGCATAATCTATAACTTTACCAGTTAGCGTAATCAATCCTTAATATATTTCCATGCCTAGGAATTTTACCTTTATTTGGAATAGCTTCATTTTAGAGGAAGAAACAATGAAACAACTACTCTTTATTATTTTGTAAAATTCCTAAATGTATTTAAAGTGTTGATCTACTTAATTAGAGAATACTAATACATCATCTACATAAACGATAGTAAACTTACTATAGTCATTAATATGTCATTCATTATATTCTGAATTTGGAAGGTGCATTTTTTAATCCAAAAGACATCACATTCCATTCATACTGCCCTAAGGGAACCGTAAATGCTATTTTATATCTATCTTATTATACTATCTGTATTTAATAGTATCCAAATTTCATCTCAAACTTTGAAAATATAACAACACTATATTATCTATCTATCAAATCTTTCTTATCAAGGATTGAATATCTTATTTGTTTTAAAACTTTATTCAATGGCTTGTAGTTTATAACCAGTCTTAGAGCTCCCTTTTCTATTTTAACATGATTTTGAACATTCAAGGCAGAGCAATGCCAAGGAGACTTACTTTTTCTCATTAACTTTTTATCCAATAATTGTTGAATTTTTGGTTTTATAGTACTTTAATAATTAAGCTTTCATCTATATGGTTCAGCTCTTAGTAAGAATTCATTTTTCATCGAATTCTTGCTCATAAGATAGTTTGACTACATGTTTCTTTCTGTCCTAAAAGGCACTTGGGTTATGAAAACATATTTCTTACTCAAAATTTTCTTTTTGATTTATTAATTCTTTATTGAATTTTTTCTTTCTTTATTTGATATTCTATTCTTTTATTTGAAGAAAATTATTTTTCTTTTTAAAATTTTTTATTGCATTTATTCTATAAATAGATTCTTGTTTTAATAATTTTATTTCTTTTTTCACAGGGGTTTTTATCCATTCAAAACATATTTCCTTTCTTATAATTATTGTAGTTATCTCTAAAAGGGTTACTTTAAAAGGAATAATTTTTTGTAAAAAAGAGGTTTCTAAAATTACTTGTTCCGTTAACAATTTCACCAATACATAAACATTTTTAAGGCATATTCCTTTATTATATATATATATATATATATGTAAATTTGAGAATTTATACTATATATTTAATTTTGAGCTATTGGCCACCGTTAGGTGCTCTAAAGTTTTCTCATAATATTTTGTGGGGATTAATCCTTCTTGAATACAATTTATGTCTACTCCTAAATCTATTAATACTATTAAATTTCTTGACTATTCAATATTTATGACTAAAGTCATTTGACAATACCATTTTTGATACAATACCTTTGATATTTTTGTATAAATTTTTCTTGGTTTATTTCTCTGCTATTTATGGCTCCTCTTTGTTTTCTTCTTTTTCACTTTCTTTTATTTCTTTTGACTATATCTTGTTTTCTAATCTTACCTTAATTTCTAAGATTTCCAAATATTTGTAGGTTTCCTTTTCTTTTAATTCTCTTATTTCTACTTTTATTTTTCTTGTCTCTTGTTATAACTCCTTAATTCCTACTTTTTAGGGCTTTTCTTTAAATCTTTTTAAGACATCTTTCATAGTTAATGGCAGTAGATATCTTTTATTTTTAGCAAGTATTGTTTCTTTACTTCCGCATCATCTAATTTATCTATTAATTCTATTGGAAAGGAAATATTTTCTTTAGAAATAATATTGATTCCCTTTTCTAAGGAAATAGTACACCCTTAAAATGTTTTACTTGTTTTCTTCACCAATATTTAATTGCCTTATCTTTTTTTGCCCCCTATTTTACATCTATTAGCATAATGACCAAATTGGCCACACTTATAGTAGACTATTTCTTTTTTATTTTTCTTATGATTTTTTTTTTGTGGTGCAATTTTTCTTAAAATTTATATTAGACTTTCAATTCTTTCTCTTATATCTTTTGTAAAAAGGTTTTGTTCTAAATGTAGATTTATTTTTCTTTTTTCATGAAGGAGCTTTTTATTTTTTCAAATCCATATTGTCTGCAGAAATCTCATAATTCTAGCTTGCCTTGTTTCTTTTCCAAATATATATTTTCTTTGCAACTTGATATCATTACACAATCTTAATCCTATTACATTTATGACATTAATTATGTCACCATATGTCAGTAACCTATATATTATTGTCCTTCCTTGATTTCTTCTAATCTTGTTTCTTACCTTTTTTGCAAATAATTTTGGTAAACTTGAAATAAATCTCTCTTTTAAAAAATCTGAATGTCCATTTTGTCTCTGAAAAACTTTGGGAATGAAGTTGTCTTTATACTCTCTAAAATCTACTAAGGTTGGACATCTTAGATTGATTAATTGTTCTAAATATTTTTCTTGTATTCCCGTGAGCTCTCCTATAAATGATTTAATTATCACATAAACTAATTGGAATATATTATCTAAATATTTCTTCTCTTGTCCTAAGGCGTTTATTCTAGTCTAATAATAATATTTTATCTCCATTCGATCTTGTTCGATTAATATGTTTTCCCACCATCATTGAGCTTCCTATAAATCCTTAAACAAAAATATCAAATATATTTTGATCATTGTTGTTATCAATTTTATAAGCGGCTATTGCCATCGTCATTGCTTGAGCTACATTTATTATTTCGTATTCAGTATATCCAGCTATACTCCATTCATAAATGAATCTCCCATTGTAATGAAAGGCCGCCATTTAATGATTATCCTTAAATTGTTAGTCTGGTAATGTTAGTCTTGAGTAATAGTTTTTTGAGTTATTTACAAAATTCTTATTATAACTTCTTTTTATTTTGTTTATGGTTAGGGCTTCATTGTCTTTAAATTTTTGTTATAGTTTAGTTATTGCATTAATTCTTTCTCCTTTATTTTTATCTTTAATACTTAGCTTTTCTAATTTTTAATTTATTTCTTTTAATATTTATTTGGCTTATTTGCTACATTTGTCTCTTATTTCCCTTTTTCCTAATGTTATGTTTTTAGCTTCTTCTAAGGTATGGCTTCATATTTGAATACTGGTCTCTTGGGGCCTATCTGGCTCTCTCCTATGGTCCTTGTATGTTATCTTTATTTTTTGACTTATTTCCTATTCAAGTTAATTGTTGGCTCATCACATACAATATTTGATTAGAATAATTATTTTGTTGCTGTATTTTTTGTACTTCTTTACTATCTTGAGAGTCTAGTATTTTCAAAGGTGACACTATAACTTCTTCTCTTATTTTTATGGTTATCTCTTCTAAGGGAGGATTTACCGATGCAACATACACATTATTTCTACAATTCCAATTTACTGTTTTTGTCGTAGCAATGTCGATTGAAGGATTATTTTTTGTAAATGGACTAAATTTTGTATTATTAGAAGCATAACTTTTAAACCAATTAAAGAAATATATGTCTTTTTTTTTTATGGATTCCATTTCTGTATACCATTTTTTTTTTAATTTAAGCTTATTCTTGTTTAGTAAAGTTGGAGAGAAACCACAATCATTGTGTTTTATTCTTTGTTAACATAAATCCTTTTCTTAATAAATCTTTACTTATTTTATGTTCTTCTTTTCGTATAACTCTCAATTGTGACCTTATTGGCTAGTAATGTAAAGGTTGACATTCTTTATCTATTTTTGACTGGGTTTCTAAATTATTTGGTTCATATATTGGCTCAGGTATTTTTGCATCAAAATCTACTCACTTTAATTTATATTTTAAATTTGAGCTATCTAATGAATTTTAAACTTATATATAATATGATGATTGTTTTGTTTTCGCTCTGAAAGAGGACACAGATCTATCGAACATTTTAATAAATATATCTCCTTTCAAGGTTTGTGTTATTTCCTCTATCTCTAATTTCTTTAGAGGCTCTTGATCTACTAATCTGGGAAATTTCCAATTGGTAGGGAATTCTTTTTCTTTATGTTTTAGAGATTTAAGACATAAAACTGTAGTTTTAGATGGATCTCTTATTTCTATAAACATCATTTTTCCTTTAGGAGAATCTCTTATAGCCCTAAAATTTTGGTGTGTTTTAATTGTATTAAATATCATTCTGTATTGAAGGAACATAAGAGTAGTTCCTTTTTTGCATGAAGCATCTCAGGTTATTCCTAACACTAAAGCATTCCTTGCATTTAAGTCTTTAATTTTGGCTGTATAATTTGGGAATCAGTTGAAATAGATTGATCTGTTATATAAATTTGTCTGTACTACTCCTACTATAGATTCTTTAAATTAGAGTTATCATGAATGATTTCTTTAGGGAAAATATTTTCTCAAGTGTTTCTTTACTAGTTTTATTTAATTTTAGTTCTTAATTTTTCTTATCAAGGGTATATTTTTAGCCTAGACAATGGACTTATGAATAGTAATTTACATAAAAATATGAGAAAGAATGATATTTGGTGTTGTTTATCTTCATATGTAGGTGAGATGAATGTGAAATTTTCTTGAGGCCAAAATTCTTCCCAGTTGTTGTGATAGAGCTGTGACAATTGCTACCAAAAAAACTTATGCAAAATTGGTTTTAATGAAACGTGCATTTTAGGCTTAAGAGAGGCCCGTGACTTAAGAAAAGGAGGCAAATTCAACCCTAAAGAAAAAGAGCAGAAGAGGTGGAGAGGACGAACAAATATAACGGCCAAGGAAAGTACAGAGCGAAGGAAGAAAAGCTGTTCTATCCTTGTCTAAAGATGGGCATTATGGCAACTTGTATCATTTCTAAATATATCCAATTATACATTTCTTTATCTTCCTATTATTTCTTGGGGAATCATAAATATAACATGTCGCAATACTTATTTCTTTTTCTGTAATTTGTGTAACATAAGAAAAATCAAAGGGAAATTTTCAATACACTTCTCCTATCTTGAAAGTTGGCATAGACTAATTTTGTAATTGTTCTAGTAATATGTGCTTAATTACTATGCTTTCATTATCCATCTATTCATTTCCTATTTCTGTAGTTTCTTCTGTTTCTAATAATCTCTCCTTTATTTGTCTAAACCAACCGAGTTACAACCACTACCACGACCACCTCGCAGGCTTACCAACGTTTCACCAGAATAGAAACAGAAGATATTTAAGCGACTCTAACGGCTCTGTAATTCGATTATGGCTGGCCGTTTTTGTAGAGGGTGGGTGAGTATATAGGAATGAAAAGATGGCAAAGAAGGCATACTAGAATTTGGCTTATCGTATACCTTCAGAGAGATGCGGAGTCTTCCTTCCTTCACTTGAAATAGAGAAGGCCCACGTTTTTGTATTCAGACATTACTCATTCCAGCAGTGCCAACTTTCTTAATTTCTCTAGACCAGCTTCTGTTGTGAGAATTTCATTGACAACGAATTTCAGATTCGTGTCTATCACCCACAAAATGAAAAGCTTCCAAACACTTTCTAAGCCATCAAACTTGTAACTAATGAAGATAATTATAGATTAATATTCATACAAGGTTGAAGTAAATAAGGCAAACTAGCTTGTTTCTAGGAAGTAGAAAGACACTTTACATAAAAAAGCAACCCCAATGAATGTGCAGAATTTAATCACTTAAAGAATGACCACATTCAGAATTCAATTAAGCTAGAGGTAATAAACAGATCGATTGATGTGTACAATTGAGAATGCCCAGCAAACAACGAAGCGAGATATCTCCTCCCCCACCCCGGCGGAAAAAACACCAAGATGAAGCCTCCACCCACTCTACAAGCGTGTAAAAATAGGAGACTGCCTTTTTGCTCCTCGATGATGTTCTCGTTTAGCAGGTCATGCAGTGAAAACTCCTGACATGATAGAAAACTTAGTATTGGTCCCATGGCATCCTAATTGGTGTTCCTCATCAAAAACGCTATAAAGCAGCCCAATAAAGCACCGGCAACAACCTGTATAAAAAAAAAACATTACATTAAAACCAGATTACCAAAAATTAAACATATATTTAGACAGACAGGAATATAAAATGAGCTCTAATCCTCTCTATCATACGTGGTGAGAGTATGCCCCATCGTATGTGATAAAATATGCTAATGGAGAAACTAAAGTAAGCTAGAGTAATAATAAGTGGTAAATATGTCACATAATTTATGCTAGTAATTGGGCCTTAAAAGGTTCAAGCCAATGCCAACTATATATGTGGTCAAGTCACACATGAAAGCATTACAAGAGCATTGGCAGAACCCTGATGTTCCCATGGAAAATTTACTCGAGAGAAATGACGTGTTAATAACATTAAAAAATCAATTTCTTGGTCGCAACATAGATATATATTTATTTATGTATTTTTTATGTTTCATATCCCTCCCTTTTTCCATTACACTCCTAAAAGATAAAATCTATGGAATGTGTCAAAAAATAACCACCAGACTCCCATTAATACTTTGTCATCAAATATCATAAGACTCACCAAATTAGTATTTCTTGCCACAAATATCAACCTTAAAGACAAATAAACCATATCCAAGTAGTTGAATGGCTTCAAACAAACAAATAACCAACTACCACTTGTTGTGGCAGGTAGAGTACTAAGTAAATGATGATTTTTAAACATAAGAGAATTAAGAAATGCATTTCTCCCTGTGAGAATAAACTGGTGTGAATTTATGATTTAAGGAAGAAATATACAAATAGGAATTAGAAGAGGAACTAGTAACTCTTGCAATTTGCAAAATATTTAAAATTTGATCATTCAAGCACTAATTTCAATTTGTAAAATTTGATCATTCAAGTGCTAGTTGCAATTGTAAAATTTATCAAGTTTGGGGAAATTCCTTCCAAGATGATGCGCTGTGGCATGAGATCACATGTGAGGTTGCAAATAATTACAAAGGAAGATGTAACTTTATCATTAACTCTTTATATTGATGGGCCCATAAATTCAGGAGAAATAAGCAGCTCAGACAATTACTCTTACCGATCATAACTTTTATATTGCCATGTTAAATTCTCAAATGACTCACAAGTTACATTATATGGATTAATAATTCTGAACATTAAATCATAACTGCTCATAAACCTAAGAAAAGCAATTATAGCAAGGAATCACTGTAATAATAATGAATCCAGCAAAAAACACAACAAACCTGAAGTGGAGTATGACCAAGTGAGTCACGCAGAGGCCTGACATTGGACAAAGGATGTTCTGGTGGTAGCTCACATACAATTTGATTCAGCAACTGTCATGAACACATATATTACATTGACAGATATCAGCATATGATATAAACCTCCATCATATAAGGAGTCTTTGAACAAGATGAATAACAAAAAATTGAAAGCAAAAAAACTAGAGCACGACAGGCAACAATATAAAACCGAAGTTGGGAAACTTACTTCTGCCTGCCGACCTGCATGAAGTCTAACTCCTGTGGCATCATACATTACCTATAAATTTACACAAAAATTAATCATCCCCACTTCAGTGGAGTAAGCACATAATAATCCAACCAGAAAGTATGAAAGCAAGAGTGCAAGACCATTAAAGACACCTTCCCAAAGACTGAATAACATAAAAATAAAAAGAGGCAATAATACTTATAGATATGGACATGGATAATTTATTAGACAATGGTTCCCTTATGTATTTGTGTCAAAGAAATAAATGTGCAGAAGGGAACAATCAGCATACTATTGCAGTTCCAATCTGTAGTAGTGCATTACGTGACAACAAAACTTATTATTAAAATATCAACTCTAAACTTTCATAGACTACAACCTATGTTTATATGAGAAGCATAATAGTAAGTTAATTTCAAACCCAGATGCACTGTACTTTTTATTACTTGTCATTAGGACCACCATGATGATCATACTGGTAATGCTGGAACTACTGGTACAATGAGGTTTTGCTAAGATGTTATAATTTGGTATCAGAGAATTTGAGGTCCCAAAAAGAGATCCATTACACACCAAATAAACAATCATCATACATGAAGCCAAAATCCCAAAAGAATGTCACAGGTTCATGGTATAGTTATTATTTTCTCTACTTATTTACAAGACTAATAGAGGTTGTTGTTAATTTTAATCCTACACAACAGGAGAAAATATCACTTCTCGACAGATAAGAGATATGTTCATTAATAAATACAACTTATGTCCACTGAATACATAAGAATCTGGATAGAACAACATGAATAAAGTTAATTCCAAATCAAATGCAGAAACTACATAAATGAACAAGATAAAGTGTAAAAATGAGGGAGAGAATGTAAGAAGTCGGAAAGCTAGGCTAATCAGGGAAAATGCAGTATATTTGGTCATAGATGAAGTACATACGATACAAGCCATGACTACAGCAACTGCAAAAGCGGGTGATCCTGTTCCTTCTTGAAGACCTATAGCCACTGTTAGTGCTGACACAGTAGCAGAATGTGATGAAGGCATTCCACCTGAATCAAGCATCCTTTTAGAATCCCATCTCCTTTCCTTATACCTGAGTATCTAGGAGAAAAATTTAGAAAACTTGAGCTCATCTTACTTAGGATTGTACTGACAAACTTGTTCAAGTTGAGAGCCCAACATGCGAGTGCATTATTAGGTACAAAAAATTTCACAAGTTTTATCCCAAGTGGGAAGCTCAACTTAAGATGTCAATAAACGCATACGTTAGTTATACAGAATATAAAATTAAGGAGTTAATTTCACATTTAAAACAAGGAACAGCATAAATCATGAAACCAATCAATAAATTATCACAACCCAAAGACTATGTGAAAGAGGTTCTAAGGGAGAAAGTTTAGGGGTTGATTCAAATTTCAGCTAATATTTAAAAAAGAGAAAGAAAAAGTTGCACGTCCACAATCTCCCACTAAGAAGAAAATAAGAGGTATAAATAAGGTATTAAGGTCTCTCTCTCGTGCTCTGTTATAAAAGAACATACATCATACGGTCAATGCAAACAAAACTTTCTAGAATTTTCACTATTAGATTTAATCATCAATCCTTCCTGGAAGTAAAATGCTAGTTATAATGAAAGAACTCTTAAAACATACCATGATTTTCAGTGGAAACTTCTGTTTCACTATTTAGATCAATAGACATTAGAAAGTATAGAACAAAATCATCATTCTCACAGCATAAACAATAGGCGCTAAGTTCCAAAACCCTAAACCTAATCTTCACTAAATCAGTAGTTTTATAACAGACATAACCAAAATTAAATTGTTGACAACAGCACTATTCTTCCAATACAAACACCATAAAAGGCAAGTAAAACGCTCCATCCTAAAACTACTACATGCTATGACGACCCCCACCCAGCTCTAGGAATTAAGAAGCCCCCTCTCCATCTTAAGGCTTCGGTTTAATTGATGAGACAATTAACAATTTTCTGTAGCAGAAGGAAAAACACTGAGCTACAAATCAGCAAATGGAAGGCTGAATCCGGTAAAAAAATCAACATCCAAAATCTACCGGTCAATAAAACAATTAAACAAATTGAACCAGACTAAAATGAAAACACACACATAAAAAAGTAAGATCTACATAAACCTTGGAAAATAAAAAAGAAATAAGGGGCATATAAGACGGACCAGGTGGTGAAGATCTTGAGAAACTGCGCGAGAGTAAATGAGAGAAACGCTGACAAGAGAGGAATATTAGACGGAAGCAGAGATGTAGAAGTCGAGGCAGATGGCGTCGATTGGGTGGCCGCGGTGACATCCGCCATTGTCATAACTTCGTCCATGAAGCAAAGAAATCACTGCGCAATCCACCAATTTGCCTCCGAAGTCCCAAGCTCTTTCTCTCTCCGGCAACAGATAGCGTTGCGTGAGAGAGATGACTCAGAGTTTCAAAAATTAATGGGATAGGTCTCTACGAGTGAACGTATATTGGCCCGCGAATTAAATAATGGGCGATCCAGATACGGAGAGAAGAGAACAGAGGGTAGCCTACCGATCTCGACCTTGCTCGTACGAAAGAGATCTGAAGTTGGAAGACCTTGTGAAGCACAAAGCTACAATTATTCTGATTCCAATCGAGGAAGAAAAAAAGATTTAATTTTATGAATATTTTAAAATTTTCAAATAAAAATAAGAGATATAATTTGTGGCCTTTTAAGTTAAAGAACCACAATTATGAAAGTAATAATCTACAAAGTGAAAAACAAATATAAATTAACTTTGAGCATAAAAAATGGAGAAAGAAGTTACCAAGGCTAATTTAGGTTATTCAATGGTTAAAATCCTAAAAAAGGATTTAGGTTCAACTCTTTTCGTATATTGTATAAAAAAAATCTTATAAACAGACGAGAAAGGAAAATGAATATAAATACACTTTTTAATTAATTCAAATTATACACAATATATATATATATATATATATGTTATATTGATATTTCACTGAAGGAGAGGTTAAAATAAATTCTATGGGTGGAAAAAAAAAATTATGGGGGACGCGTATGATAGATATGGAGGCAAGAATTTCTCACTTCTCTTATATCATCTTTTGGATTAAGGAGGAAGTCAACACCTTCCTAGCCCATACAAATCCTATCATTGGGAAAATAAAAAAGAAAAGAAAAAATAGTTCACACTCATCAAGTACCGTGACTGTAAATACTCAAATCTTCAAAAACCGGTTGCCGAGGCAGTAAAATTATAAATATTATCTAAAAGGCCATCCCCGAATTAAGCAAAAACCATGAAATTAATTTCAACCATTCATATGACAATTTCTGGGACGTCTTCCAGCCGCTTTTAATATGTCAAATTGAAGAAAATAAAAAAGCTTCATAAGCTCCGCCGTAAGCATTTGAAGTATTGGAAAGCAGACCTAACTAGAACCAAATAATGTAATGTAGCGTATGAATTATTAAGACTATGTTTGGAAGTTTAGAAGATGATAGAATGAAATAGTCATTAATGAAATTTTATGGAATAAAATAAAATAGAGTAGAATAATTTTAGTAGATATGTTATTTGAAAATTTTAATGAAAAAAACAAAAGGACTTATAAATTTTTTGTTTGGAAGTTATAATTAAATAAATAAAATAGAATAACTAATTGATTATTTTTTTTAATATTACCTTTCATAACATAAACACACAACCAATAAGTTATAGTTTTTTTTTTACTTTCTTTTATTAATTCTTTTTTTTTTTGATTTCTCAACTTACAAAAATGTAATCTAATTATGAAATATAATTAATATATATATATATATCTTATGTAAACAATTTATAATATATAAAAATTACTTATTTTAAAATTGTTTTAAATAAATAAATAATGTGATCATATATATAACAAATGTACGCTAACCATTGTTACTTTCATGTGGGAACTATCCCGTGAAAAGAAACATTATGAAGAAGATGATGCAAAACTCTTATAGTTATTAAATTAAAAAGGGTATAATAGTAATCTTAATTATTGAGTCACTTCCTTCCACTCTTGATCCTCCAATTTGGGGGATAAAAAAAATGCTATTTTGGATGGTTTGGAGACCCATCCTTGCCATTTCACTTCTTTTAAAAAAAAAATATTCAAACATACATTTTACTTAAATTGATAAGTCCCTTTCTTACTATTCTATACGTGACCCCTCATCCAAACATAGCCTAAATTCCATTTCACAATAGAAAAAGGGTTTTACATATTGCTACCTCTATGGTTCATCGAAGAAAACATAAAACTGACAGCAAGTACTAAAAAGAATTATTGAATGTTATCTGCATATAATTAACATATTATAAATAATTAAAGAAAAATGTTAACCTATGATGGTTGAGTTTATTTATGTTTATGACAAAGTTAGTCAATTTGACGAATAAGAACACATTCTCAAACTGTCCAGGTTGTAATTAACTTAACTTCTTTTCACTCAGGGAATAGATAACAGTATCCTCATAAAATGAGATTTATGTCAAATCATATGTTATGAAGATTGTAACTTGTCTTTATAAAGAATAGTAAAAAAGGAAAAACTTGGAAAAGGCTTAAACGGAGAAAAAAATTAAGTTTCACATAATACCTGATTACAATCGATTATAAGAAATAAAATTTAAAATAAACAACTGTATATAAAATCTCCAAGCCACTCTAATAATTAATTAGTTAACCAATATTTCACACACACAGAGTCACATATATATATATATATATATGTATGTATGTATATGTATATTCTGGCTAGTTGTGTCTAATAGTCCCAAGAAACGAGTATCAAAGGTGATCAAGGATAAGAACGCAAAAAAAAAAAAAAAGAAGTTTTCAAAAACTTTTCCAAGAAGTTTTACATGGAAACTTTATGCAAAAATATTAGACCATATAATTCCCTTATCTTCTATGATAGCAATATATGGAAGAAGCATGTATTAGCGAATAGATTCCTTGGCAAAATAATAAAATCATGTCCACAGTTCTTAGACTTTAAACCAAACTTATAGTAGATTTACATACAAGACAAACGACATTTCACTTTCATCTTGCCCCACATCTTTTATCTTTTCTTTATCATTATACAATAAGAAAAAGTGAACCAAACTTATCATACTATAATAATTTGACACACATAGTTATACTAAAAATTTAGAAAAGCATTGGAAAAAGTATCATAGTGTTGGCCCAAAAATGGTCCAAAACCCATGTTTGATAAATGAAAAATCAAATGAAGAAGAAAGGCCCAACCCACATAAAAAAACAACATCTGCAGCATTTTAACTCAACTCATTTCAGCCCAAGTGCAAGACAACTCATTCAAAAGTACAAAAGCTGCTGTGAAGTGAAAGGCATCAGAATTTTCTCTGAATCTCCTTTGCCACACTCTTTCTGTGCCTCATTCTTGTCTCTTGGAAGAAATGACAGCAACAACCATTAATGGCTTCTCAGTGAAACTCGAAGCCAACGTGCCATTGGAGCCAAAATCTGTACATCAAATTAGCCAAAGAAGAAGCAATGAAATCTCTCTCTCTTCATCAATATCTTCTACAATTAATGCGTTCCAACGTCTCTTTATGGAAAAAGCTATAAATATCGAGAAGCTTCAGCCATCAAGAAGAGTAGAACCGAAAAATAGAAACAAGAAAGTGCTGAAAGGAAGAGGCATTCTGTAACAGTTTCTATTACTTTGTTTTCTTTGTGCTTAGTCTCTAGTTTATCTACTTTGTAGAAGCTTATTTGAGCTGTTAAAGAAAACCCAGTTGTGTTAGGTTCATAAATTTTCTTCCTAATTGATATACCTCTGTCTCAAATGGAGAAGAGGGTTGTTGTGATTGTAAAAGTTTGAGCTTGAGCTAGAAAGCCTTGTGTTTGGAGTTAGCACGAGAAAACTCCTTGTGAAAATGTAATAAAAACCTTTTTTTAGTGAAAATCCCTTGGAGAAGACAAGGGGACTAGAAGTAGGCACTGTAGTTAGCCGAACTAAGATAACCTGAGTGTTTGATTTTTCTTTCTCTAATCTTTATCTGTAAGTACATTTTTCAGTCAACTTAAAATTTTACAATTAACTGATTTCCTCTTCCATAAGGTATTTTCAAGAAACTCAGGTCACTGAAATATTTATAGTTAACTGTCTTTTTTTGCTATCACTACTAACTCACAAACTAAAAGGATTAGTCAACTTAAATTTATTATAGTTAACTGATTATTGTATTTTATATCTGATAAAAAAATATTCTCAATTAACTCTTTTACTTTTTTAGGAAAGCAAACGTCTTACAAAAAAATTCAGTTGACTTTATTTTATTTCAGTCAACTAAATATTGTGAATTATAGTTGACTGTAAATTTTTCAATTAACTAAGAATTCAAAAATAGTTTTTTTTTTTAAAAAAATTTTAAGTGTACCTATTCACCCCTCTCTTTTAGGTGCACTATCACATAGTACCTTTAGGATTATCAAAAGTGGCTAGGATGTTTACATAAATAGTAGCTATATATATATATATATATATATAAGACGTTCTACAAATGTGTCTTGAATAGGAGATTAAGTCTAGAACGCGTTGTTACAAATAGCACAAGCCATTAGAAAAATGGTTTAAGATTTAAAGTTTAAAGTTTAAAGATTGTAAAATGTTCAAAGGGAAGAGAGCCCTACTGCTTGCCTCCATGAAATGTATATATAATGGTGTTTGGTGGCTAGAGCCTGAGAATAATTTTGGTTTTATCCCTTTTACTAGAAAAAAAAGGTATATGTTTACCTGAAAAAATTAATCATTTATTCTTTTATAAAATGCTCCTTATAGTACACTTATCAAAAGCTCCCTAACGTTAATTTCCATCTTAACACCGTTTGAAAAGAGATGACATGGCAACTTAAACACATATGTCAGGCATACATGGTAGATGATTTACCCCACAAGCATCATGTGTAGGCATATATATTCAATGAAAATACAGAAGGAGCAAATATACAATATAAAAAAAAATGAAGACCCACTCGTCTAAATTTGAGAGCCCCTTCGTATCTCTCTCTTTTTTTTTTTTTGGTACAAAGGACAAGAGAGAAAAGAAAAGGGTTAGAGAATAAGTCCAAGTAGGTGTTACTGCTTACGAAGAAAGAAGTCCTCCCAAAAGTGATGTTGATCTCTTTAGGTTATCCCAACTAAAGTCCTTGCAAAGGAATTAAGAAGATTAGTGATGTCATGCCCAATGCTTCGGAGGTGGCGGTTATTGATCCGCATGTCTTGTAGCAGGTGGTGGACAGCAATGCTAGTGAAGAGTAGTTAAAGCTTTTGCTAGAAGGGAGATTATAGAGATCTGAGTTGTGAATCCACAAGAGGATTTACTGAATTTCATAGCCCAAAAGGGGTTGATTGTCATGTTGGGTTGTTATCCTCCATCGCCATCAGATATGAACTCCATCTAGGTAAGTAGTGAGATAGTGGTGTTTGAAAGTACTAATCCTTTTGGGTTTCGTTGACCAGTGAATAAGACTCCAACCATTAGTAGTCTAGCTTCACTCGATACTTTCTGATTTGTCTAAGGGCCTACTAACGTTTTGGAGGTCTACTCGCCATCTCCTAGAGTGATTAACACCGTGCATTAT
Source organism: Delonix regia (assembly GCA_037074485.1). Lineage (NCBI taxonomy): Eukaryota > Viridiplantae > Streptophyta > Magnoliopsida > Fabales > Fabaceae > Delonix > Delonix regia. Next base: position 8,688,197 of record CM073455.1, read on the forward strand.
TCTTTTTATGTTCTACAAGGCTAAGGTAGGGCATGGACTAAGGCCAGAGTGTAGGATTTTATTTCTAGTCCACCAAATTATGTATAGTTTGATCATAAGGAAATTGGTCATCGAGTTAAAGGCCTTTAGCTTGTCTTTTGGTATATTAAGCCACTATTGCAGCTATGTTATGACGTCTTGGCCTTGGTACCTGTCTACCCTCAAACCAAGCGAACTTGTGAACCAGATGGCTCTAGCAAAGTGACATTAGAGGAAAACATGATTAATCATTTTCACTTCCTAATGACAAAAGGGGCAAATTTTTGGGACATTCAAATGGTGAGCAGTTAAGACTTCTCCAATTATGATAGTTTTTTAGACTAGTTTCCAAACAAAATTGAAAATCTTGTGTGGAAGTTTGAGCTGCTAGAGTGTGTGCCATTACGTGAAGGGGTTGGGGTTGTAGTGAGAGTCCTATTGGAGATGATACTTTTCTCTCACTGTGTAGTCTCCCATCCTATTCCTAGTCCAAGAGAGACTGTCTAGACAGCTCAAGATTGAAAAAGGTAAGGCTCAGATTTCCTCAATTTCACTCTGATCATAGAGCATGGAAATGGTATTAATATCTCATCCTGACCTGTCTGACTTGATCAAGTCTCTGCTGTCATAGTTGCTCAAGGATTGGCGCTCTCCTTGCAAGGGGGCCAGAGTCTGCTAAAGATGATAATGGAATTTCTGTCCCCTATTAACCATCTAAGCCTATCAGTGATGATATGTTGAACTTTGACGATTCCTTTCCATATCCAAGAAGTGGAGGTGCTAGGTTTAAGCTGGATGAACCCAGGTCAAATTATTTCCTAGCTCGTAAGCTCATTAAGATTGACACTCTAAGGGGTTTAAGGATTTGCCAAGTTTGCTTGGCTAACAAGGCTAAGTTGAATTGGTGTGTGTCTCTTATCCCTAGGCCCCATTTTTGTTTCAGTAGGCTCAGTGTTTTCCAACTTGGCCAGGTGAGCTTTGGGTTTCTGGCCCATGGAACCCTAATAGAAGTTTGTAATTTTCAAGTCAATTTGGGCACAGTATTTTTTTTAGCAAATGGATGCAAGAGAGGTCATAGATAATGGAATTGTTGATAATTGATTTGATTGTGCCAGACGACCAGCTTGAGAAAGCATTTTGGCTTTCCAAGTCTGAAGTTTCCTATCTATCTTTTCAATATTTTATTGGAAAATCTAATTTTTCCTTGTCCCCTAGTCTATATAGTGGCCTAAATATCTGTCTAGCTGTTCCAAATGTTCAACTCCAAAGGTTACAGCTAGGAATTTTTTAAAGCATCTAAGGGTATTAGGGCTAAAAAGCAAAATGAACTTACTTTTATTGATGGATAGGCCAAACATGCTGCTGAAGGCGTCTAGAGTGGATTTGATAATGGCACAGATGTTGGCACTAGCTTCAAAGAAGAGCAGTATGTCATCCTCATACATAAGGTGCAATATGACTTTGGTTGACTTGGCAATTTTGACTCCCTTCTTGTTTTGGCTGTGTTCTTGTGCTGCTATCATGCTATCACATCTCTCTTTCATCTTCTAAAACCCATTATCTCCCTCACCTCTCCCACTCGTCAACATCTCATGCCTTTTAGCATTCAACAGCAGTTTCTTCCCTTTTAGGGATGAACAATAAAAAATAAAAATGGAAAATGATGGAAGATCCCGCCTACAGATCCCCTACTGTAAAAAAATTTACAGCAGGGATGTTGCAGTCTATAGATATAAAAAAATTCCTACCATACAACATTACACTAGGGGAACTTATCTCAAAAGATCCCATGTTTGAAGCTCACCATAGAGGACGAGACAGAGAGACATGGAATAAGTAGTAAGGGTTTAGTTATATTCTTACTTGGAAGGTGGGACATGACATGAGTTGATATAGACTTTGTTCTTACCTTCTCACCACTAAAGAAGCAATCATCAAATTTGTCCACCGATTGAAAACTTTTTGATGATGCTTTTCGCATGCATATTCAACTTATTCATTAATTGCTGAGAACCTGGAACTCTCATGTGCCATTCACTTTTGGGTACTGTCTTAGGCTTTTTCATCTCTAGCCCCACCAACTCCTTCGTCAGATGCTTCAACCCATTGCCGTCGGAATCAATTTCCGATGGGCTCTTTTCCTTGCTAACTCCTTATATGTCCAGCTTCTCGGTACCCCCACGTATGGGCTTCCTTACTTTGGATCAGCGGCACGGCACAATCTTCGGGTTGTTGGTTCAATTCCCTGTCGATAAATTTTAGAAGAGTGGGAGAGGTAAGGGAGGGAGTTCTTGGAGACGGCCTTAAAGAGGAAAGAGAGAGAGAGAGATTGAAGAGAAATGAGAAAAGGGCTCCCATATTTGCAGAGTGAGTCTTCGTTTCTGGTTTTCATTATTGTTATTTTTTCCTATGGAGTGTTATTGGTTTCCGGCCGTGTTCTTTTTTACATTTGCACTAGGTATGTATATGCGTACAACGTGCTTGTGTGCCAAATCATCTGCCATGTTGTTTGGTTTGGCACATTATCTTTTTTTTTTTTTTTACAGTGTTGAAATGGAAATTAATAGTAGGAAGCAATCCTTGAACATTTATTAAATATAGAGAGGGATTTGAAAAAAAATTAAGTGTAAGAATCAAATAACAAATTCATGCAAATTATAGGGACTAGGTGATTAATTTTTCTTGTTTATCTTCATTATAATTTGACTTGGAATTATAAGTGTAAAATCTCTAATACACTTCTCAAATTAGAGAAAAAAAAATGCAAAGAATAGAGAAAGTGAATAAAAAATAAATTACATATATATTTCTAATAATTTTAAAAATACTTTACAGACTTTATTATACAAGATAAACCAACACAGCTCCCCTCCCCGGAGGGGATCTTTTCCTATAGTATTTAGATCTAATGTTCCTAAATTCTTTTATACAAGATATTGTTTCATAAATTGAAAATTAAATATTTTTAAAATAAAAATATATTAATATTTTAATTATTTTTTAATACAAAGTAATATCTTATTACATAATAATATACTGTAAAATATATAAAATAAATTGTGATATATTAAAAATAATTCAGTTTTTTTAATCAGGTATTGTGCAAAAAAAAAATTAAATATTTAAATATTTTTATTTAAATAAAAAATTTTCATAAACAATTTTGGAGCCACCCTCTTTATTGTATAAAAAGATCCCGTGCTCCATGATAATCTTGTACTTATCTTGATTCTTAACGCATTCACACGGGCCATCGAATGATTACCGCACCCGACAAAATAGAACATTGTCATGTAAGGCCCCACTGGATGGAGTTAACTGTCGCTGGGACATACTTTTAAAAAAGCAAAAATTGATGAAAATAAGATGTATTGTTTCATAGGTTGTTGGCTCTGTAACGATAAGAGTTACTTTGTTTGGCCTCCCAATCCATCGTTGTGTAAGCTACACAGCAAGTTCTGCTGTTTTCCATTTTCAGCCGTTGGATTCATCGCTTAACTCTTCAGCTGCCACATCGCTAAGCAGGCTGAAGCACCGTTTCAGTTTTAATGAAACGGTGCGTTTTGGGTTTAATGAATTGAGTTTGAAGGATGCCAAACGACAGCGCATTTTGAGTAGCATTTTTGCCCCCGTTTTCTCATATTAGTGCGTTCAGCCTTGCAGCGGCAACTAGTTGCAGATTTGCTCCATTTTAAGATGCTACTTTACGGACGATGCTTCTTTTTCCTTGACGCAATATTCTGCAATTATTATGGCACGAGGTGAGGAGGCTTCCTAAAGGGTGTTCTTTAAACCCATTTCAATCTATTATACTCCCATAAAAGAAGTAGGATTTTCTCAATTGACATGTTGATATTGTCCTTTTGAATAACCATCTAAGTTGCTTACTGTACTCTTTGATTAAAGGTTGGGAAAGGTGGAGGAGAGAAATGTAAGTATATGGTTGATGCCGTAAGCAACTAAATTTTGGATATATAATTGCAAATCTTGAATTTGTTGGGTTTGCTTCTATTATGTGATGCATTCTAATATATATTAACATTAATTCCTTTATTAGAAATAGTATTGATTATCAGCTTTAAACAAATAATGCTTCTAGTTAATTTTACATTGTCTGTACCTAATAACCTCACCGTAGTGGTAAACCTTGTATGTACCCAATGACTTCACTAAGTCTTGTGCTTTGTTCTTCTTTATATATATTCCTCTCACATTTAAATATATTGTGCGTGATACACTTTTGGTTACTGTAAATCTGAAGAAGTTCGTAAAATAGGAAATTTTTGGGGGTAGGGATTATACTTTAATCATGTGTTAACTATCCTCAAAGTTTGCCTTTTTATGTATGGTTTATACTCTTTGTTGTAGTTTTGCTCCTTTTAAGCATAAATGTGTTACTGTTCTGATGAAGAAAGCTTTAAACCATCCTCTTCTACTATTTTTCTTTTTGTAACCTTGTAGTTGCCACTGGTGGAGATGCTTGTGCTCTTGAACTCCTAGCCAAAAATGATGCATACATTCCTCCTGCTATATTGCCTTTGTTTGCATTGAAAAGGTGAAGGAATTGAATAATAGAGGTTGCAATGTCATTGTGGGCATGGATGTGACATACATTCCTCCTGCTATATTGCCTTTTTTTTGCAACTGCAAGAGAGTTGATTGCTTCTAGTGGCAGCATTATTTGGTACAAGAGCTAGCTACGTATACTGTATCTTGAAATTATTTGGTACATTTGATGACTTCATTAATTACCATCTAGAGATATATAGTTATGTGTTTTCCAATATCATACATAATTAATAGCTTCATGAAAAGCATATTTATGCTTGTAATTTGAGTTATGCTGTTTCATTAGTGGAAGTTTATTGTATGTGCTGTCTGTGCATACTAAGCTACTTATGAATGTTTGTGCAGGTAGAGAAGAATTTACCTTTCACTTGAGCTCCCCTCAAGTTTTAGTTATTGTACTCTAAAGTTCTTGTAGCCTAAAATGTGTTAGTGTCTTAAGTAATAAATTCTCATTTTTTACCAATGAATTGGCACAATCAAAATCATCTGCCTTTGTACAGAATGAACTTGATATGAATGAAACATACCATTTCCAGTTATAATTAATGATCTGCCTTTATAGTAGAAAGCATTTCTGGAAAAGAGATCCCTGCCATGGGGATTGCAATTGTTCTAGCAAATGGAAGAACAAGGGAAAAAAATTGTTTAGCATATATAAGCTTAACCAATTAATTTACAAAAAAAAAAGAAAGAAACCTGCAATGATCTTTATACTGGTTAGCTGAAACTTTTTCTTTTGAATTGCACAGGTATAGAGTGAGAACTTACTGCACTATATAAGGCTAATTTCTCTAAAGCCAAGGACAATAAAACTAGGCAAACCAAGTGTTAAATAAAGCCAAATGGAGCATAAAGAAGTCTTTGAAGCCAATGAACTCAATGAAGACAGCTGAATTGTTGATGTAATATTTGTAACAGCCAATGTAAACTTTGACCTTTGTGATAGCTACTTATTGATGTAAGTGATAGCTACTTACTGATGTAATCTTCGTTGTATGAAAAAGTAATTCGTGTTACTACATACTGTGTAATCTTTGCCATTACTACAAGATACCTATGTTTATGTAATGATAAATACAAAAGTTGAAAATAAAATCTTTGTTCTCCTCAAAAAGTGATTGTTGTGTAAACTTTAGGATTAGTAGTTGTGGATATCATTGGCATTTGTAATAGCACCACAAGCATTTGGACTACCAAGTGATTGTACAAGGGATTCAATTGCCTCCTGCATAACATTTTTAAATAAATGAGGTCATACACGTAGTTTAATAGTGTGAATAATTACAATGAAGGAAAAAAAAAACTCTAAGCACTAGATGCTTTACCATCAATAAACTAGTGAAACTAAATTGAGTCCCTGGTAATTGGTGACACTCCAAAGGTGCAGCATGGACAGAACAAGATACTCTGCATTGCACCTAACTTAGTGAACCTTCATCTTGTTAAGAAGAAAGGAATACAATGTGTACATACATAATGTAAATTCAACTTAGTCAATAATTGAAGGAAAGCTTCGAGACCACATATAGTTGATCTTTGAATGGCCAATGGTTGAAGATTTTAGTCTTCCTTTTGTAGATTGGATCTCTATCCAACTTTTTTGTCGCTGTCACTGTTGCTTTAAACTAACATGTTGCTTGAATCCCTTTGGCTCTGTCTGATCTTCACTTACCAATGGTGTGGCTACATTAATGTCATTGGTACTCCGTTGTTGCAAGCGAACCTCTAACACTTTCTTGCACAGATCTATACCTTTATCAATAAGCAAGTGAATTTCTTTAAACACCTCAAAAGCTAGTCTAACCACTTTAGAGCATAAATGTCTAACCACTTAAGATGCCCTTCAATTTCCTTTCCCCTCACATTATGCACAATATTGGGCTTCCCTTGTCCACATTCATATAATGTACTTGTCAGGAATTTGTTTAATATCCAACACAATAAATACCTTCAAGGCGTGGCAACAAAGCATTCCACATGTTTCAAACTTTCGACAACTGCAAGTGATATTTTATTAAATATGATCATATGACACTCTCTATTCTCCTTGCCTATTGCTCATGGTCACAACATATTTAGACAAAGAGTTAGACTCATTCCTTTGCTTTATAGTGGTAGCATAGAACATATCAAATTCTTTTTGGAAAAGGTTAAAAATTGCAAAGGTATACAACTGTGTTATCTGCAACAGTATCAATGAATGACAAGACATAAGTTATGGCAGCTTATGTCAAGCATCGTACTCACATTTTAACTCATTATATCTCTTCTCATCCATAACTTTTTCAAATATCCTAAAGAATTTTACAATGTCCACATTTGGCTTCATACTCACTTTGAAGTCTAAATTCAAACTCTCGCTTAGTTGTGTGCTCCTCATGCCTACTATGAATGATTGCTTCATGTAACTTGCTGCTCATTTTTCTTTTAGTGCATATGCAGACTTCAACCATGAATTTTCGTGAACATCATATTCAATGAGCAACTTATCCTAAGCTGTCTCAAACAAAATCTCATGTTCATATTTGTAAATGCATTTCTTCAAATCAGTCAATATATATGATCCATTTTTTATCAAGTTCCTAATATGCTTAATACCATTTTGCCACAAATGCCAAGTACAAAGACCATGTCTAGTTTCTGGCATCACCTCACCTATAAGAATGGAATTGTAAGAGCAATAAAAACATATTAACATAAGTAAGTATAACATATGAAGAAGACAATCCTCACCTACTGCCTTGGCCATTATCTAGTTTTGATCGATGAAAATAGTCATTGGCTTCTTTTGACCATGTGCCTCTAAAAAGGTATCAAATAATCACTTGAACAATTCAAGAGTTTCATCATACGTCAAGGTAGCTCCAAAAATTACCGTTTGCCTATAATGATTAAACCCCAAGAACAAGGCAAGCAATTGATGTGCACGATTGGTACAGTATGTTATATCTAAAGAGATCATGTCATCGAAAAAACTATAATCAAGAAGCATATGTACATCAGCATAAAAAACATTTGTTATTTGCTCATCAGCATCTATTTGATATACATGAAAAAATGATTGGTTTTCCAACAATTGTTGTTGGAAATATTGCAACACATAACCAACTTCTTCATACCTCATGCTTTGTTGTCTTTTTTATTGAAAATAATTCTTTGCATCTAACCTAGTAAATCCAAAGTTGGTTCTACCCCCAGCATGTGTACTCATAAGATTAAATGCTACTCTTTGCTGTAAACTTGAGTCCTCAGTCATTTCAATTTCATGTGCTTGCACATGAGATATCTTTCATTGGGAAGCCAACATATATGTTGTCTCTATAAGTTTAAGAGGGTGATTGTGCACCTCTACATATTCATGAACAACAAATTTCCTATCTTTTAAAGCAAGGGTAATTCTTGCCTTACAATCTGTTTTGGTTTCTTGTCGGTGCTTAGTGACGAGAAAGTCTCTTTTGTTTGGCTTCTAAATACCCTCCTTGCAATAAACAAATATGCAAGAAGCATAAGAGTCATCCTTCTTGTTTTTGTTTAAATAATCTTTCTTAACTCTGAACCCAATTTTACCACTATAGTTATCCCAAAACTGCCAGGTAGCCTCTATGCTATTAAATTCCATACTCACTTTCAGCTTCAATGCATCGTCCCTGTTGCCCTCCTATCAACAAGATAGTAAAGTTACCTTATCTGCTACAATTCATTAATAAAAGTATGATCTAACACAATAACATCTAAGAAGACAAAATATTAGCAATATTAAAGTTTGAGAATTTTATACCTAAAAGATCTCTATCAAGAAGATTGTAGCAGTGTTATATGTTGCATATCTTTTTTTTTTTGAAATAATAATTTTACCTTGACTAAATAAAAGGTTATACATACCAAATATAATTTTATTCAAATAGTTGCCATTGCTTGATTTTATTTTCGTGAGAATTACTAGTTTGTAGGATGCCTTTATATTTATTAATTTGAAATATTGTCTCCCAAGTAGCTTTTGTCACCTTACTTCATCCTAAAGTCATGCATTAGTGCATAATTTATACAGAGCTGAAAAAATGACCAAAAAATTCTCATCTTGAGCAGTAAAAAATTCCATTAAAACTTAATTATTGAATTGTTAAGCTCTTCTATAGTGCTACCTAGAACATGTTTATAGTGGGGGAGTAATTAACTTTTCTTTATTTAGCTCTCATGTGGGTTGAACAGTATACTGGCCCCTTATGGCTTTCATGCTTCGGTTCATTGAGGAAAAGACCATTAATTTCATTTTGCTTTCCGCTTAGTTTTCTGTTCAGATCACCACCACTTCTAATTTTCATCATTGAATGGCAACACTTTTCATTTATCCTACTTGTTTAAAAGCAACCCCACCTTTCTTTAATGTTGGTGAATGTTCAATCAAATACATCATATTCTTTTTCTAGTTAGACATGCATCCTATTCTTTTCTGCTAAAGCAACATAAACATCATTTTTGTTTTTTTCAATTACAGATATCCTTTATCAGAGAAAATACTTTTTTCCTTCAACAAAAGGCTAGTTACAGACACTCTTTATCTGTTTTTCTTACCTTTGAACTGAAGAAAAATGGTGAAATAAGATAGATGATTGTAGGAAAGTGCTCATGATGCGTGTGTGACAAAATCTAACCACCCATTGATGCTTTTCTGACTGCAAACTACGTTCTACAGTGATTCACGATCAATGAAATAGGAACTTGGAATCAGCAAAATCTGACACCCACCACTTTGTTCTTCCTATTCTTCTTCTTTCTACTATACTATGCTTCTAGTGTTTTTTTGGTTTTATCAGACTCCTAGTACTTCTGGTTCCTTCTTCACCTAACCACAGCGTCCCACGTTTGCAGAAGAAATCGCGTGCCAAAATGAAAAAAAAACAGAGCTGATCAGTCGAAGAAGCATAGCAGGCATTGAGGGAGATTCAAAATGCAAGTCGTCTGCTGAAAACGCCGCTCAAAACGGGTTGTAGTGTGGCATCCTTTAGACTCAAACCATTAAACCCAAAACACACTGTTTCATTAAAACTGAAACGGTGCGTTTCGACCTGCTTAGCAACGTGGCAGCTGAAGATTGAGCAATGAATCCGACGGCCGAAAATGGAAAACAGCAAACCTGCTGTGTCGCTTGCACAGCAGTAGATCAGGAGGCCTGTGTTCGAGATAGTGAAGATACACTTGAAAATTTGAGGTTAAAAAATGTAATTAAATTAACATATAAATGAAATATTATAATGAGATTTAGTTTTTAAATAGACTGTAAAATTTAAAACTCTAATTGTAGATACGAATTACTCCTAAAATAAATACGGGACCTTTCAAAGATCGACAATTAATGGAGGGAATTTAAGGTTTTTAAAAAATTGTAATGAACCTAATTTTTTCTTTCGTGGGAGTACAATAATTTGATTAATCAATTTTTTTTTTTAATTTAAGCCCATAGTTAGAGAAAATATCCGTGGAAGATGACACAATAAGAGCCAATAATGAAGCTTTCCGGCTCCATGATGACACCCACACGTAATCACTTCTGTCCTATTTATCAAACAAGTACGCCTGCAAACACAATCAGAAAACGCCATCCCCATGAGTACACACAGATCGAAGCTCACCAACTCCCTTTCCCTCTCTCCTTCCTTCCTTTATATATATTCTTAATTTGCCCTCAGATCATATCCCACCGTCGCTCGAACTTTCCGTTCTTCTTTTCCTCGCATAAAAGGAGAAATTAAAAGCATGTCCTCCGCTTCAGATCACTCTTCCACTGTTCACCATCCTCCATATGTAGTGGACGATTGTCGCGGCGTCCTTCACGTTTACAGCGACGGTTCCATAGTACGATCCTCAAAGCCAAGCTTCGACGTTCCCGTCCACGAGGACGGCGCCGTTCTGTGGAAAGATGTCGTTTTTGACCCTGCCCATAACCTCCAGCTTCGTCTCTATAAGCCCGCTGATTCGTCCTCCTCCTCCAAGCTTCCGATTTTCTACTATATTCACGGCGGCGGCTTCTGCATCGGCTCCCGCACCTGGCCCAACTGTCAAAACTACTGCTTCCGGCTCGCTTCGGAGCTTCAAGCCGTCATCATCTCTCCGGACTACCGGCTGGCTCCGGAGAACAGGCTCCCGGCTGCTATCGATGATGGATTCGCGGCCGTCAAGTGGCTTCAGGCTCAAGCTGTGCGCGATGACCCGGACAAGTGGCTGAGCGAAGTGGCGGATTTTGATCGGGTGTTCATTTCAGGTGACTCAGCCGGCGGAAACATTGCTCACAATTTAGCGGTCCAAGTCCGGTCTGGGTCGCCCGAGTTGGCGCCGGTTCGGGTTAGAGGTTACGTCCTATTGACACCTTTCTTTGGGGGCACCATCAGAACCCAATCGGAGGCCGAAGGTCCAAAAGATGCTTTCCTCAATTTAGAACTCATTGACAGGTTGGTTTATCAGGCTAACAACTTGTTAGCTTTAAAAAAGAAAAATTTCTTGTGCATTTTATAAAAATAAAAATCTCACTAGTTTATCTAACTCATTTTATAAAATATTACCTTAACACGAATTTATAAATTGCTCAGTTCTTTAAGTGTCTTCTTTTGCGATAATGAATCAGATTTTGGAGGCTTTCTATACCAATTGGAGATGACACTGATCATCCTCTGGTGAATCCATTTGGGCCACTGAGCAAAAGCTTTGAAGGCATTGATCTTGACCCAATATTAGTGGTGGTTGGAGGAAGTGATTTGCTGAGAGATAGATGTGAGGATTATGCGAGTAGGCTTAAGAATTGGGGGAAGAACATAGAGTATGCAGAATTTGAAGGAGAGCAACATGGGTTCTTCACTATTGATCCTTATTCAGAAGCTGCAAATAAGTTGATGCTGATCATCAAACAATTCATTCAGAAACATTCGGCCTGAATCTCAGTTCTTCAAATAGCAGCTCTTGAATATCCAGCCAAAAGTCCTCGAGTGTTTATCATCAGACTTTTTAATAAAATTATTATGACGTGAAGATATTCTTTTAAAGAGTCAAGTTGAGTTGCAAAAGTTATGTAAGTGTTATATTTTTTTGATATATAGTTTATCTAAATATTTTTCTTGTGTCACCTCCAAAGTGAGATGTTGACATGATTCTTTTCGTAGCTTCATGCACTGTGTTATCACATGAATCAACTTATATCAGAATAAGCAGACCATAAAGAAGGCAAGAGAGACAAATAAAGATGATTAGAGATTCCACTATATTAATTTATTCACAACATGATTAAAATATAAAATAAATATAGAACAAAAGGTGATTTATAAAAAGAAATTGAAAAATTATTGCTAAAAATTTACCCAAAATGCAAAGAATCACTTTTAACTTATGAACCTTTGCAATTTACATCCTCAACTTTATAAAGTGACCATCAATATTTTAAACTTTCAATTTTGTGTAATATAATCCTTTATTTAGTTTTTCCAATATAAAATTCTAACATTACTTGTTCATGTAGGCTGAAAGAGATCAGGTCAGCCAAAATATATACAATCTGCTATTTTGAGTGGCAAAACAAGGTCTTTTTTGTCATGCTCGTGGAGAAAAAATTCATACGAAAATAACAAAAGAATTATTTGCCACTTTGGATCACATGTTAGATGGATTTTTTACTTAACTTACATGGACAAGTGATATTACAGTGTTAGATTATAAAAATTATGACAAAAGGATTTTGTTGTACAAAACTAAAAGTTTATGAGTCTTTTGTCAATTTTTAAAGTTGAAGATATATTGTACATCTCCTAAATTTCATTAAAGGGAGTTCTTTACATTTTGCCTAATTTTATTGTATAACTTTTCTAATAACTAATAAGAAAATAAACGATATCATTGTTTATATAAAAATAAATACTATTTTAGCTTAAACTTTAAATTGAATATTTGTTTATCTACACACTCTTTGTATGGCTCTATACAGGTCGTCACTTTCTTTGCATTATTTATTTATGTGTTTATTTCCTTATTATTTTCATCTTGTACCAATTGAAAAGATATTAAAGCTATTTTCTAATCTTAAAATTAAATTTGACCTTTCTATATCTTCAAAATAATTATCCACAGATTTTGTAATAAAATACAGCTATAATGACACTAACGATATATGGACACTTATATGTACACATACTTATATATTGTAAAACCATTTTAATCCCTTACTTAAAAGTTAATTTTTAATTTAGTTTTTTTGTTGATATTTATTCTTAAATGATTTCCTCATTTAGTGTATGTTTTTTGGTCATTCACTTATTTTTATTCTTAATTTGGTCTCTTATATTAGTCAATTCTCAATCTCATCATTACTAATCAGAATATTAGCATAAATAACCCTTCAATTTTCACTAAATTTAGACTCAAATTGCCAAATGCATTGAAGCTTGGACACTCAAGCGAGTTATGAAGTGAAAATCACATCTGGTTCTCATGAGATCTAAAATTTAAAACCACATGCGATGGTTGAGTTTCAATCGTCATAGGTCCCTTTAAAGCATCAAATTGGTTTACTAAGTATGATCTCAACGGACCATCTGACAATTGAGTTGGGACCGTCGCAAGTCCATAGCCTAACAATGATTTCATAGGACTATCTTAAGCCTCATGACGGCCAAAAGGACCATCATTAGCCATGACTTGACGATGGTTTAGTAAGGGTTGTTGTTAGGCCCATTAGTGTAGCCTTGTGCTATTGAGGTCCAAATATGGACCTTACAATAGTCTCTCTTGAATCGTCATATGGTCCTAGTATTACAACAGTTGTGTTTTGAGCATCGTAATATTTTTTGTTTCACAACAGTCATATTGATTGCCTTTGTATTCATTATTTGCAACTATCATTATTAACCGTTGTGAAGAATTAGTTGCAATGTCACCATTTTTTTTTAGTGGCTAAATGTACTAAAATTCAATTTAGCAATAGGTCAAATTGAGAATAAAAATAAAAGAGTCAAATTGAGAATCTACTAATAAATAAAGGATTAAATTGATGTTTTACTATATATATATAACTGTATATACATGAATTATCATATGTTTATTTTTTAACTTAATTTGTCTCATTTGTAATTTTTTATTTGGTTTCTTCAATCTTAAGCCAAGAAAAAAAAATGTGTCCTCATTTTATATCTTTTACTTTTACATGTTCAAATTAATAAAAATTTTTAAATCATATTATCCATCCTATGAAGGCAAAGTGAAAAGACCCTCAACATATGCCTAATCTTGAAGGTGTAAATCTTTCTTTTCTATGGTTTACTTTTCTATTTCTGCAAATGGAGATTAGTACATCTCTTTGAAAAACTCCATTGCAAAATTAATGGACCATCAACACTAGTTCAACGACAATGAGAAGATGCTTGGAAAAGCAAAAGTCATTTATTAGAAAAAAGAATATGAAACTTTAAAGTTAACACTAGCTTCATTTGAATTTCAAAACAATATAGCTCGTTAATAGAACCTCCCTAATATATTAGTATAAGAATCATGAAAGGTTTCAAAAATTAAATTTTTACAATAAAACAAAAAGCTAAAGTTACCTGAAGCTGTGAAGCATGTCGTTACAAAAAATTGACTTTTTAGTAGTGACTTTTAGTGATGACTAAAAAAAAACGTTACTAAAAGTATGTCTTTAGTGGCAACTTTAAGTGTATTGTCACTGAATAGCTTTTGTGGCGACACATCAATGGCCACAAAAGACATTTAATGGCAAGATACTTAAAATCGCCACTATTAGTATTTAGTGACACCATTATACTCACCACTGTATATCATCTATGGCAACTTTCCATGTGTCGCCACTAAAGCATGGAGCAAAAGATCTAAATTTGAAGATATTTAGGGACAACAGGGAAAATTCGCCATTAAAAATGAATTAAGGGAAACAATATCTTGCTATTAAATGTTTTTTGTGACAATTTTACACAGTTGCCACAATATAGCTTTTGTGGCAATCCTATATGGTCACCACTAAATGGTTTTTAGTGGCAACATCTTAGTTCTTGTCATTAAAGACAATTTTGGTTATATATATATATATATATACATATATTTAACACACAATACTCTTTAATCTGGAGCCTTAATTGGCCTCTGCCTTCCTTCTTCCTCTTTTTTCAACACCCAACACCTAAATCTTCTTCTTTCTCTTGTACATTTTGATTTGTTAGGTTAGTAGATTTGGGAAGAGAGGCAGGTAACTTATTCCCTTTCCATTCTTACTCAAGCCTTTTTGTTATTTAAGGTATGGTTTTTATATGCTATTTAGAAAACGCTCCAAATGACGATGTTTTGTTTGATTCTTTCTCAATTTCTTTCTTTTCTCCTTGAAGAATGATATAATAACTAGAAGTTAGATTTCACCATGTTCTCTATTTTTTAGGCTAGTTTTAATTTGCTAGGTTATGGGTTTCTCAAACATATGATTTCCTTATGCATTAGAAAGAGTTTTTGCCATTGATTTCACCTTGTTGTGTTTTTCACCACGGTAAAAATTCACTTTTGCCATGGCGAAAGACAAAACAAAGTTATGGGTGACTTGTTGTGTTTTTCGTTGTGGCGAAAATGCACTTTTGCCATGGTGAAACATGTTCATTGGATGAAATTAACTAGTTTTCATTAATAAGTCAACAATTAAAATACATTAGATTAACTATTAAGCTAACTATTTATGACAATTCTTGAAATTGTAAACACCTTTCTAGAAACTATGGTGAATTCTCATCTTAGTGAGAAATGGTAAATTTATATCATCATAATTTTTTTGGCTTAAATGTGATTATCTCTTTCTTCTACTAATCCCTTTATTTTGGTCATGGTAGTGAAGGCTCATATTATCTTCGCACTAAGAAGCTTCAAGTTTATCTTCTTCTTATTCTTGTTCTTTTTCTTTGTTTTCTTTTTCTTTTGCAACTACTACTACATCAAAATGGTCAAATCATGTATTAATTTCTTTCTTCATGTACCTTATTGTCAAATATTCCCAGAGTGGTGGCTACGTACAACATAAGGATTGAAAATTCAATGATTGACGGTCTAGTTTTTCGATAAGGTTACATCACCATAATTATGGTTCGCTTCTTCTCTAAATTATTGTTTATTGTCTACTTGTGGATGCTGCACCATTTTCTCTTTTTTAATTTCTCATTATTGTTTTGCCTAATATGATAACAAAAAAAAAAAACAAGGTTACATCACCACTAATGTTTTGTCTAATCTGAAATTCAATAGTAGACGGTCTAGTTTTTCTACAAGATTACATTACCACCATTTTTTTGCCTAATATAATAACAAAATAGAAAGTAAAACCTAATTCCCGACATCTCTTTCTTCCTCTGTCAAACTTGTTTCCCTTAGGAGCTGTCACCTTCATTTTTCTTTTGTGTCACCGTGCGCCACTGTCAAGCATCCTTTTAGATAGATAGATTCTTGCAACATTAAGAGTGGTTTTGGCCTACTGTCCGATGAAATTTTCTTTCCTCCTTGACATAACATTAGGGTTCAAATAGCAAGGCTTGTTAAGGTATGTGATGAGCTGAATCTTCATATTTCTTTGTGATTGCAATTACTTAGGTGATATTCACTCCTTCCTTTAAAGTTTTATTAGCTAAAACTAAAATATTTTTTTAATAAAAAACTTGAATGAAACCCAAGATAATATGAATCCTTCTTCCAATTTTTTCTCCTTAAACAAGAAGAGATTTTTTCACAGTGTTTCCACCTTGCTGTGTTTTCTCCATGGTAAAAAACACAGCAAAGGTGTAAGTGGCTTGTTGTGTCTTCGTCACAGCAAAAAACACAGCAAGCTTTGAAGCCATTGCAAGCCACCTATTCCTTTGGTGTGAAAGTGTTCTAATATGATTAGTTCAAATTACTTAATTTTCATTAATAAGTCAACAAATATGGATGTTTCAAATTCTAGGCAATATTAGCTATTTGTGACAATTTTTGAAATTGTAAACAACTTGTAATTACTAAACTCAAACTTATATGCCAATTGAAGCATATTTTGAAAGTTAAGTTTATTATTAACATTGTCTCTTTCTCTCTCTCTCTCTCTATATATATATATATATATATATAAGAGATTAATGTTGTTTAGATAAATATTTTTGAATGTAGGAACTAAGGATGAATAAAAATTAGTTAAAAATTAGGAATAGGGCTAATGTTGCATATATACAAGGAGTATATAGTTTTCTCCAATGGACATTTAGTCAACCAGGGGTGACCGACATGTGTAAGGGTTATATGAACACAACATTCAAGGTAAGATGTAAAATTAGGGAAGATCTATTCAAAAAAGGTTTTTATGAGAGTTATGAAGTGTGGGACTCGCCTGGAGAGAAATAAACCTATGTTGAAAGTCCCATTCAAGAGTATAGTGAAGAATTTAAGGAAGATAATGTTAAGGTGGATGATGTCGAAGATGATGACATTATTGAAATGATAAACGATGCACAAGGACGTTCAAATTTTGAGGATATAAATAGTGGTTTAGAATATAATGAGTCGCCCAACATATATGCTAAAAATTTCTTCAATGTTTTAGAAATTTTAAAATCGAACTCTATCCAAGATGTACCAAAGTGTCAAAGTTGTCTTTTATAGTTAAGCTACTTCATTTGAAGTGTCTCAATCATTAGAGCAACAAATCAATGGATGCATTGCTAAGTTTATTCTAATAAGTTCTTCCCGAGGGTGCAATGGTTCCTAACTCTTACTATGAAGCAAAAAGGTTATTCGAGATTGGATTATACGAAGATAGATGTATGTGAGAATGATTGCATCTTATATTAGCGAGAGCAGGCCAATGCATAATAATGTCCAAAGTGTAAGATGTCTAGATGGAAGACGAATAGTCATAAAGGCAAGAAAGTACCATGTAAGGTAATGCAACATTTTCTGGTAAAGCCACAATTGTAAAGGTTATACATGGCGTATCGTACAGCTAAGGAGATAAGGTGGCACAAGGAGGGATGTATTAATGAAGGTGTGTTAAGATATCCCTCTGGCTCCATAGCATGAAAATCTTTTGATGAACAACATCCTGAGTTTTCTATTGATCCTAGAAATGTTCAATTAGGTCTAACAAGTAATAAGTTCCAGCCTTATGGGAATATAAGTACTAGTCACAACATTTGGCCAGTGGTGCTAGTTCTATATAATTTGCCACCATGGGCTTGCATGAAGCATTCGTATTTTATGATGACACTTTTAATTCCAGGCCCTAAGTGTCCAAGTGATGACATAGATATCTATTTACAACCAATGATTGAAGAGCTTTATGAATTATGGGTGGACGGTGTAGAGACATTCAATTACCATTTACAATCTAACTTCAAGATGCATACAACTTTGCTATGGAAAATTAATGACTTTCTAGTATATGGGAACCTCTTAGGATGGTCAACCAAAAGGAAGCTTGCATGCCCTTATTGCCATAAAGACATACATTCTATGTCATTGCGAAACAAGTTAGGCTACATTGGCCATCATCACTTCTTACCCACTAACCATCCATGGTGACGGAATAGGAGAGCATTCACAGGAAAGTTGAAAATGCAGGGGCACCTTATCCTTTAACAAATGATGAAACACTTCAACAATTGCAAGCATTGACTAATGTGACATTTAGGAAAACTCATAAAGAAGAATATTTTCTTTCAATTGCCCTATTGGAAAGTCCTTATGCTCTGACATAACCTTGATGTCATAGAAAGAAATGTATTTGACAATATTGTATCAATGGTTATACAATTGGTGGGAAAAACAAAGGACACATTAAAGAGTCGTTATGACTTAGTTGATTTGGGAATTAGGCAACAATTGCACTCGATAGAATAAGGGAGCAAAATTCTAATGCCAGCAGCATGCTACGCATTGTCTCCACATGAAAAGTTGAAAGTTTGTAACTTTTTGGCTAACTTAAAGGTTCTTAATGCTTTCTCCTCAAACATTTCAAGGTGTGTTAATGTTTGTGAGCAGAAAATCTTAGGATTGAAGTGTCATGATCACCATGTATTATTACAAGACATATTTCTAGTTGCAATTCATAGTTTATTACCTAATGAGGTGGCCAAGCTAATAGTATAATTGGATAGATTTTTTAAGAATTTATGTTCCAAGGGTTTAACAATTGAAGATCTTGATAGTTTTTAAACTCAAATTGTAATCACTTTGTGCAAATTAGAGACAATATTTCCAACAACTTTTTTTGACATAATAATCCACTTGCCCATTCATTTGGCAAGAGAAGCGAAGCTTGGCAGACCTATACAATATCAATGGATGTAACTAGTTAAAAGGTATTTGTGAACATTCAAAACATATGTTTGTAACAATGCATGACCAGAAGGTTATTTAATTGATGAATGCCTCACATTTTACTCTTATTACTTAAAAAAATATACAAACTAAATTTAATAGACTTATAAGAAATGATGATAAACCTGTGCCAAATTATGATATGTCAATCTTCAAAAAAGGTAGGCAAGCTAAAGGAGCTTATGAAGCAAGACTTTTATCTGATTTATAGTTCAACCAAGCTTGCACTTACGTGCTTCATAATTGTGAGGATGTTTGGCCATTCACGGAGTAAGTTCACTAGACTTGGCTATATCTCTAATAAAATTTTAGTTTCTTAGGCTAAGTTAATAATTATGTTCCTTATCTTATCTTAACATGTAGGGAGCACAAGAAGGAGTTAGATACACAGGCTTCCACGGTGAAGGAGTTTCATGTATGATTCCATGCATATGTAGGTTTTCCTTGATCTTATCTCATATTATTTTATCCCATTAAATATTTCAATCATTACCACTACTTGTTACCCTTAGGTTTTAAAGTTATGCACATATGGTGAATCTAATAATGACCTCATAAGCTTAGCTATTAGCCCACTTAAATTGGTTCACCACTATCCTACTTTTATGGTAAATGGATTTAGGTTTCACACAAGAGATCATGCCTCAGGTAGAAGAACACAAAATAGTGGAATTCTTATAAGGGGTGATAATTCAGATGTCAGGAAAGAGTATTATGGTATCTTAGAAGACCTATATGAGTTAACATATATTGAAAATAAGAAAGTACATGTCTTCAAATGTCATTGGTGAGATGTGGGGCATCTTGAAAGAGGATACAAGGTTGACAAGTATGGAATGACCATGGTGAATACTCGTGATGCATTACACTCAAATGAGCCATTTATATTGGCATCTCAAGCAAACACAAATTTTCTATTTGAAAGATCTTGTTGACCAAGATTGGCTCGTCGTTGTCAAGACTAATCCTCGTCATTTATTTAACATACCTATAATGAATGATAAGGACATGAATGGTTATGAAGAGGAACTACTAAATGATAAGGCATATCAACAAGAGGAAGTTGAACTAAATGTGGTGCCTGCTAGTGACATTGAAAATAACATTATAGTCTCCTCACATAAGATTGATGTTGAACTAGAAGAAATAAGTTCAGCAAGTAAAGTTTGTAAAACAATTCAACCAAATACAACTAATAGGATAGATGACTTCATTGATGACAATGATGAAGATGTGGTTAGTGATGAAGAAGAAGATGAAGAATCAATTAACGATAATGCAAATGAAACAGATGTTGACTAATAGTAACTAAGCTTGTGGTTATTTTTAAGTTTATATTGAAAGATTAACCATATGTTTAACTTTGTTTATGGTAATCTATTCATTTTACTTTAATGTGTATTCTTTACTTCATTTTGGTTAATTTAACATTTAAATTTGTTGTTGTAGAAAATGTCAGGTGGTGGACATAGTAGGGGAGGAGGACGAGTTGGAAGAGGCCTTGCACACAATAGTGGTCGAAGGAGACGTTATAACTATAGAGAAGTAACATCACCCTTACATTCACTTGAACCTCAAAAAGGTGGTGCACTAGAGCTTAGGGATTCTACACTGCCCTTACTATTAATAGCTAAAAAAGGCCTTGAGGCTTCTCCTTTCACATTGACGTCGCGACTTCAAAGTAGTGCAGGTATCTTTTTATGCATCTTGAATACGTAAGATAATGGATATTTCTATATTTGAATATGAAATTATAATTTATCTCTACATGTCATAGCTTCTTGTAGCACTATCAAGTTAAATAGGGGGAAGTACAAGAGCCTTTCAGTTGACATGAAAACTAAATATGGTGCAAAAATCAAAGTTGATATTCTAGACGACATCGACAGAGTAGTTGAAAATGAGGCTCAAGACTTGGTGAACTATTGCGGGTGGGTATTATGAATTACTGTATCTTTTAAAGATGGTAAGTAGGATGAAATCTTCACAAAAGATGGGGAAACGATATGGTTTAAAGTCAAGGTAAACAATTAGTTATCTAAAAACATTATATTTGCTTTACTACAAATTGTTTATGTTAATAAGTGCAACTACTTGTGCTTATTATTTGTAGGATAAGTTTGAGGCCATAAACAGTTGGCAAGAGATTGCAATGAAAGCTTTTTGTATAAGTCCATACAATGAATTTTTAGGAATTGGAAAAGTAGCTTACACACATTGTACATGAAGTATGAGACTCATGATGAGAGAGATGCAACTAAGCCTAATTTGGTTAGTCATGAAGATTCGAAGTGGCTATGTCATCACTTTGAGTCTAATAAGTTCAAGGTATCCAATTTTTAGCAAGTTAATCTAAATTGTCTTATTTATTTTTAATGAATAACATTATTATTTCATTACAGGCAACAAGTAATAGAAATAAATCAAATATGAGTAAGCAAGTTATAAAACATACATGTGGGATAAGGTCATTAGTTAAGGTAGAGGAATTAACGATGAGCGCACACTCCTTTTATTTTTCCTTCATGTATATAATGACAATTAAATTATTTGGTATTATTAAGTATTCTTTATACAAACTACATTATAGAAGGATCCTGTGACTAAGGAAAAGGCACCACCTGATCGAGTCTGGGAGATACAGTACACTTGGCTGACTAAGGAAAGAGAAGTAGTATGGTTAGATCCATATTCATAAGAAATTCATGTACAACTTATAAATTTATTAAGTTTCAATCTCTTTTCAATTATATATTCTAGTACATGGCTTTAATTGTTCATATAATGGTAAGGTCGCATTCATGATCTCGTTCTTCAGCAACAATTAGACGATAATGAGAACCATTGACTAGAGATGAGATACTTGCTACTATGTTGGGAAAGCGATTAGGGTATGTGTATGGAAAATGGTATAAGAAGAAACCCAAAAGAAAAAAAAAATGTGAACTCGCCTAATATGGACTCTAGAATTGATCAAGTGCATGAGCAAATGCAGGTAGATATAAAAGACAACGGGAGGAATACCGTGCTAAGTTAAAGAGGCAATGCGAGATAGGTTGTGTTAAGTTAGAGAGGTAACGAAAGGAAGACCGTGCTAAGATATATGAAGAAATAGAGAGAAAATTACAAGAAGAATGAGTTGAGCTTCAATAACAATTGCAGGTCGAGATTCAAGCTCAAATGGCCACCTTAATGACTAACTTACAATAGATATATTCTATAACTCTTTATTTTTCAAATAGTGAGAAAATTGGAGTGAAATTTCATTCTATCTAGGACACAAACCTTCTAACTTTTTAAGGCAGTGATGATAGAACCTACTCAACGACCTCGTAAGGAATTGCATAGCCAAGTTAAAGGTATAACTTTATGCCTAGTTCTTATTTGGCTCCTAAGCATGTGTGTGCTGGTTTAAGAGTCATACGTTGTGAAAATATTATGTGTATCTTATGTCATTTTATAGAATAATTCACTTTTACTTAAACTGATATCATTTGCTTATTTCAGGAAATAATAATGCTCATTATAATGGCACACATAGACTATAAAGTGCAAGTTCCAATTATGAAAGTATTTGACTTTGTTATTTCAATGAGCTGCTATTATATCTTTAGATGAATAGAATTGTAGGTTTCTTGTGAAATATTGGAAGTCTAATTTGTATATATTGGAGAAAGTAACTTTCAAGTTGATTGTATATCACTTTTGTTTTCAACATTCAGGATAGATATATTTAGTCATATATGTTATAATTAGTTGTAATTCAATAGTTCATTTTATGTTTGTAATATTTAAATATTGCTTTCATTGTCTGGGATGTGAATATTAGTCTTATATATATTATGTCAGTTTATTATATATCAGTTAATAAGTTTTAGAGTCGAGATATATATAAAATATGTAAAACACAAAAAAAACCTTTAGCGACGATTTAAGTCGCCGCCAAGGCTCATCAATGTCAACCATAAAGTTGCCACTAGAAAGCTTTAATGACGATTACATTTCATTGTCAAAACTCTTTAATGGCGAGTATAGACAGTCCCCACAATAGCTATTTAGTAGCTAGCATATTTAGTCGCTACTAAAGATCTTTAACGGCGACAATACAGTCGCCACTAAAACTCTTTTAGCAACAAAAATTTTGCCATTAAACCTCATATTCTTATAAGAAATTTTGTAATTCATCTACATATAATGGCAACAATTGTCATCACTAATACTTTTTAGCAGTGACTCTTTCCGCCACTAATTGTGCTTTTCAGTGGCGACTTCTTTTATCGCTATTATATCTTTTTAGTTACAGATGTGGCGACTTAGCAGCGACTGATAGGTTTATAGCAATGACTACAACCTTTAGCAACGACGTTTGTCACCACTGAAGGCATTTGTTTTTTTTTTTTTGTAATGTCTCCTAGATCATGTTATAAACATGATAGAAGGATTTTTAAATAGTTGACTTCATTCATTGAATTGAAATGATTGAATTACTTAACGGGCTAAATTTAATTCATTTTAAATGCAAGAAGCTAACTATATACTTGGTAATTGCCTTTTAGATCATAGAATTCTTCTGATCGCACCCTCCTCACATTTATTAAAATGAACTAGTATTATTATTTATTATTATATATAATAAAAGTATGTTTCTTTTAGTGTTGAACTTCTATTTCGCCAATGATAAAATTTTGTTGATCAAGTTTTTAGTTCACATTTTACTTTCTCATACATATATTCAAAATTTTTTACCGTGTGTAAACTCTTCATAGTTAATAAAAAAAGTAATAAAGTAATTAATTTGCATAAATTTTTTATAGTCACCAAAAAAATAATAAAGTAATTAATTAATGAGTTAATTGATTGTATCTTAAATTAAGAATTTTTCGAAGTTAAAGAATTTTTGAAATGAATGAAAAAATTAATAAATTTTCTTCGAAGTCTAAGAATTTATTGGAATGGATGAGAATATTAATAAATAAATTGATAGTTTTTTAAATTGAGAATTCTTTGAAATTTAGACATCTTTTGGAATCACGTAAAAAATAATAAATTAATTAATTAACTATATCATAAATTTTCTAGTAAAAAATTATAAATATAACTTTATATGATCCAAAATAGAAGTAAAGAAAACAATATATGATTGAATAATCTATGATGATACCCTCTCAATGAAGTTATTATTATCATCTTTTACTAATTTTACATAACCAATTTGATAGACTTTTCTTATTTACTATATTTTCCTTATATTAAAATATATTAATAAATTCAATTTTTTACTCACATTTATAAATATCATTGATTTAAAATGTATTAACATATAATAAAATAAATTTAATTTTCTCTAAAGCCAATGCCACACATAACTCCTATCATGATACTTTTAATCAAATCATCTAGGATATTATTGTATATGAAACTCGTAATTTCATTCAATTTTAAATTATTTACACAGAGAAAATGTAATAGGATTATGTCTGTCATAATAAAATTGAAAACAAATCTTAAAGCTAGGATTTTGAATGTAATAATTTAAAAACTCAGAAAAATGTAATGTCAGTCACTTAATATACATATATCTTAGACTTGTACAATACAAACACAAACAATAACAGGAAAAAAAAAACGCTAAATTAAGGTATGTGGGTGTCAGTTAGGTCTCAAACATTGCAGTTAGACTAAGTTTAAATGGATTATTTAGGAGAGAGTGACTAAAAATGAAATAGTCAAAATATGTTGAACTTATATTTGAATTTTTGTTTAAGGTAGAATGTAACGGCATTAAAAGGACACTAAGACTCCTTTTTATCATAAAAAATCTTAATTTTGGTATTCCTCTATATTAGAGAATTAATAATAGAATGAAATGGTTTAAGAAATTAAATTATTAATGTATCATTATCTTATTACTAATATACGTAATTTCAATTGTTATAACTTCATCTAATTTTTATCATTATAGTTACCACCTTTCTCTTCTTTTTTTTTTTTTTTTCACTTAGAATTTTAATATAAAAAAGAGAGGATGAAAGCATCGTAAATTATTTTCATCTATTTTTAATTTGTTGTCAACAATTTTTTTTTACATTTTAAGTTTGTTTTTAAAAATTTTTTAAAACAATATAAATATTTTATAATAAATGTATTAAACAGAAAATATAAACATAATAATTAGTAAATAAACTATATATATATATATATGTACAAGAATTACGTAATATTATATATTAAATAATAAAAAATTATTAATAATATATTTATTTTAAAAAATATTAAAAAAATTAAAGAGCCGTTTTATTTTTTATTTTATTATAATTTTTAAATAAAATTAATAAATATTTCTTTCTTTTATAATTAAAATTTTTAAATAATATATTTAATCAAATAATTTTATTACATTCTATTTCATTCTATTAATTTTTTTTTTTTTTATCGTCCCTTGGACCATCTGACATAGTCTTAATGTCCAGCGCATTAGGATCTGGAAAAGAAGGTGCGTGAAAGAGGCAAGGAATAAGAAGACTTAGGAGCACGTGACGAGGTGATAGGTGAGCCGGAGAAGACACTTACTACGGCGAGAAAATTATGATTATGTTATACCGGTACCTACTTTAATTGATAGCAACAACTTAATCGAGAGGCTATCCCAAGGCCAAAACTCTCTTTTTTCGTTACGTTCTCGCTTTGGCAAAATATTAATTCAGTCACCTATTTATTAATTAATTTTGAACTTAATTTTTTATTATTAATTTATTCATCATTCATCAACAAACTTTTAATTTATTTTTTATTTATTTGTTCACTTTTAATTTAAATTTTTTAATTTTCAATTCACTCTAAATTTAATCTTTTAATTTATTTTTAATTTAGTCCATCACTAATTTGAATATTAATATATTGAATTTAAATTAATTAAGATTGCAAAACAAAATATGTTACATTTTATATTAATAAAGGAATAAATTAAAACTGTACTAATAAATAAAATATTAAATTAAAAATAAATATTAGTGAAAAATTAATTAAAATTAAATTAATAAGTAAATAACTAAAATCTTTAAAAACGAATTCCCAATAGTTACTATATGTTTGCGTTTAGAACTGTTGAATGAGAATAAGCGTACATGTTCTCTGCATGTTAAATTGTTGGATAAAGATGATGACATGCAATTATTGAGAATTCAATGACGAGATACCTACTGCATCTGGCACAAGAATCCTATCTCAAAATCCTATCTTAAAAATTATCATGGATTTGGATTTTTTACCTTTAGAAAATTCAAATTCATTACATTTAAAAAATTTTAAATTATTAAAATTTTATCTAATAATTTAAGTTTTAATAAATATTATATAATTTTTAATAATTTTTCAAATTTTAAACTATTAAATCTTTATTTAATAATCTTAATATTATAAAAAATACCTAAATTTAAATTTCAAACTTCACTAAACTTATTTATACTATCGTATCTTGACTTGAGATTTGGTTTTTGGCACGCGGCACGCCTTTTTGTTTCAGTCCAAAAAACAAGTAAATAAAATCTCAAAAGCATTAGAAAAACGAAAACGTAGAAGGGCAGGATGGTAATTCCATCCCAGCACTAGGCATATTCGACTTTTGCTGGTCATCTCGTTTCCGAGTCCAACTTCGTCTTTCAGGTTTGGTGGGCGGTATTCGTCGACCCGACCTTAGCCTTGTTTTCTTCTCCGTGCTTTTAGATTTAAGGTTGTTCTATTCCAATTTTATCATCCAAACAACTCCGTCTCTCTCATCATTTATATTTCCATATCCAGAAAAAAGGAAAAAGGTTGGTGATAGCTGCTCGGCTCTTGATCTGGTGGCCTGATTATTTTCGTTGATTGAATTGGGTTGCGAAAATGTATAACGCTATGATGGATCCTGAGCTGATCCGAATCGCTCAGGAGCAGATGAGTCGCA
Source organism: Delonix regia (assembly GCA_037074485.1). Lineage (NCBI taxonomy): Eukaryota > Viridiplantae > Streptophyta > Magnoliopsida > Fabales > Fabaceae > Delonix > Delonix regia. Next base: position 8,715,090 of record CM073455.1, read on the forward strand.
TGTCACCCGCCGAATTGGCTCGGATCCAACAGCAGGTCATCTCCTTTTCTACGTTGATTTTGTGCTTTTAGTAGTTATCTGTTTGCAATTTACGTAACTGTTAATGTAATTTCATCCCATTTTTGTTTGATTCCCGAATTCAAAATGAGAGCGATCCGTTGTGAATTTGATTCTTTTGGATGGGAATTGATTGAGCCTAGTAATATCTCCTTTTGGAAAAAGGGAACAATCATAACGTCTAGTTATTAAGGACATAGCAGAAGCAAAGGAGTTGCACGCGAGGTTTTGTAAAAATATCTCAGGTGTAAAGATGCGTGTGGTGTGCGGCTATAAAATAGATGTAGAATTTTAGTTTTATCTTATCTTAAGCCTGCACAAAGTGGTCATGTCTTGTGTACTCTTAATTTTGAACATTAGGAAGAACAGGTGTTGCATTGAGCCGCTTGACTTTAAACTATCCATATACAAAACTTGAATTAATGACACATTTGATCTCATGGAGGAAAACAAAATGTGTGGTATTTTAAGAGGCTTTCAAATGAATTAAGTCAAGCATAGTAAGTATTACTCAAACTCCTGTTATTGACAAAGTTTAAAGCTCTCCTTCTTGGTTGCTTCTATAGAATAGTAGAAGCGAAATGCTGATTGAACTTTAAGTTGTAAAAATTTTCAAAGAATAAGGCCCTTGAGCATTTCATAGATCGTTTACTGTATTTTCATTTACTCAAGATACTGTCTTCTTGAAGCTGTTACTTTGTATGTAGGATCAGGACTTTTTCTTTGAATGATTTAGTTCTAATTGTGGTTCGTCTTATGTTTTCTTATGTTCGGCATGTGAAAATGGAATTGCAGATGATGTCTAATCCAGAGTTATTGAGGATGGCGTCAGAAAGCATGAAGAACATGAGACCTGAAGACTTCAAATATGCTGCAGAGCAGTTAAAGCATACCTGTCCGGAACAGATGGCTGAGATTGGTGAGAAGATGGCTAATGCAACACCTGAAGAAATTGCAGCTATTCGTGCCCGTGCTGATGCCCAGATCAAATATGAAATAAATGCGGCTGAGATGTTGAAGAAGCAGGTGAGTATTATGAATCTTTAGCAAGAAATTTAATTATTATAATATTTGTAAAGCATTATTTTTAAAGTGATGAGACATGTGTCAATTGTGATTAATCCAAGTGGAAAGAGGAAGACAGATAGAAAGTCTGGATTAAGTTCCAAAATAACAATCTGATCTTTGCAGTGAAAGAATGTTATGATCCTATGTTAGTTCCTGATAGCCGAATTTTCTACAAAATAAATTATATATTAACACCCGTGGAAAATCTGATAAAAAAAATTTGCTGGCTATGAGACTGTCATAAGGAAAATTATATTTAATACTTGCTTAGTGCCATAGTATTGTCTGCTCATAACATTCAGTTGCCTAGTTTCATAATAAGATATGGTTTCTTAGTTCTTGTTAAACATGTTGCCAGTAAGCCATGAACTATATGCCATAATGGACAAATTAAAATTTGCAGGGGAACGAACTTCACAGTCAGGGAAGGTTCCATGATGCTATGCAGAAGTATTCTCTTGTAAGTGGTCTTTTTGTGACTGCTTAATCATGTCCCACCCCCTCCCCCTCTTTCTTTTTGTTGATTATTGTGTTAGGAAATCCTTAATCGAAGGCATCTGTTAGTTCGTTTTAAAGGTTTGATATCTTGTTTCAATTCTGTTGTAGGCTAAGCAAAACATTAAAGAAATTCCATATTCCCAAAGTGGAAAGCTTCTTTTGGCATGCTCACTCAACTTGATGTCTTGTTACTTGAAGACAAGGCAGTATGATGAATGCATAAAAGAAGGTTCTGAGGTATCTATAATGTTTATTCTTTTATCATTGCAAAACATGATGTTACATTGTTAACTAAAATCTAAGTAGCAGTATTGTGGGGATAATGAAGAGCAAGATGATGAAAGATGATAGCAAAGAAACTTACTTTGTAATTATAATATGTATGAATTTTTTTCCTTTTGTGTTGCTCATGTGATATGACAAAGAATGTACTGTCTTGTATTATTACTATCACTGTTATTATAATTAGTTGTTTTCAATTGGCTATCTTATCCTAGTGATGCAATAATGTGCTTAACTGCTTACTACCGTAGGTTTTGGCATATGATGCAAAGAATCTTAAAGCTCTTTTTCGAAGAGGTCAAGCATATAAGGAACTAGGTCTACTGAAGGTTAGCTTCTAATCTTAAATTATGATCCGGGTTTCTAGACAGCTATTTTCTTTTTCCTATGCTTATATTACTTAATGGCATTCTTGATTCTGTTAGGATGCTGTTAATGATTTGAGCATGGCATATGAAGTTTGCCCTGATGATGAAACTGTTGCAGAACTTTTAAGGTTTAATGCTGCTCTCTTTAACATACATGCTCCTGTCCTCTAATCAGATTGTTCTTTGTCCACAAATATGATACATATTGCTTTATATATATATATATATATATAGATAGATATGTATGTATGTATATATATATATATATGGCTTTCGTCAAATCTGCTGTTTTATTGCATTGAATGCTTATATCAGGGAGACCAAGGAAATGTTGTCAAAGGAAGGTGGTGAGCATGCATCTAGAAGTATGTCCCCCCTGCCTCCCCCATAAAAAATTGTATTTGTTCCTTTCTTCTCTTATAATCTGTCCCAGCCCCCTGCGCTTTGAGGTTTTAATGGTTGAAAGATTTCATTTTTGTTTTTTATGGTCCTAGAATTAGTAATTGAAGAAATAACTGAAGAAGTTGAGAATGTGCCTTCTGGGAACTTTGGAAGCTCATCTGTGGAGCAAACAGTGGCTCAGCCCAAAAAATCCAATGACTCTTCTAAGAATTGCAGTACAGTCAGCAATGGAAATTTGAACTCAAATATGGAGGGTTCAGATACTTTGAAGAATGACCCAGAAACTATCAGGTAGATTAGCGTTTTTGTGATAGGTAGTGAACACTTTTTGTTTTAAATGCCAAGTCTTTATTTTGGTTAACACACGCATAAATGTCTCATAAGTTATTGTGGAACTGATATATGATGAACCCTAATATCCCAATATATATATTCTTCACGACATTTATGCTAGTCCCAATTTATGTGGAGATGATTCAGTTCAATAAGTAATTTGCTGCTTTATGCAGTCAATTTTTCAGTTAAAGAGGGTAGACCGGCTGAACTAAATGTTTGAATGTTGCTGCATTGTGAAATTTTGGTTAGATTTTGAAGCTAGGTGGGCTTGGTTTTCCAGTAACCTTTCTTGATATGAACTGTTGGGAAATCCTGACAGCTTACCTTTCAGTGCAACTTGTAATTGATTTTACATGGGACCTGTTGGTTTCCTTTTCTCTCCTAGTGATTTTTCTGGCCCCAACCTTAGGTTCATGGTTGTGGTTGGATTTGACCTGTGAGAGGAAAATCTGGCTATGTGTGCTTTCCTCTTAATTATTAGTATATAATACTTTCTGTTTATCCAAGATTTCCTGCTATCCTGACTTGAAATATTCATTAATTTCCCCGATTCCCCCATCATCTTCATGTTGACGTCTTTGAAATATTTTTAATTTCTTAATACTTTTAATTCTATAGATCATTTCAAAATTTCATTTCAAATGCCGATCCTGCCACTCTAGCTTCTTTGAATGCTGGACAGTCGAAAGATGTGTCTCCTGATATGATTAGAACGGCCACAAATATGATTAGCAAGATGTCACCTGAGGAACTGCAAAAAATGCTTGACATGGCTTCTTCATTTCAGGGGGATAACCCATTTTTAAGAGGTTCCCCTGATTCTACTTTTAACCCTGGATCAATTCCTCCTAATGTGACTCCTGACATGTTCAAAACAGCCTCTGATACGATGAGTAAAATGCCACCAGAGGACCTTCAAAAGATGTTTGAAATGGCATCCTCATTGTCAGGGAAAGCATCTATTCCATCATCCGCTGCTGTAGACAAGAATTTGAGAAATGCTTCCCAGTCAAACATACCCTCCTCGAGTGGTGGAAATAATGCTCTTGATGAATTGATTTCTTCTCGTGATTCCTTTTTAAATATGAGAAATGCTTCTCGGTCAAACTTCCCATCCTCAAGCACTGATTTTCAAGAACAGATGAGAAACCAGATGAAAGATCCAGAAATGCGGCAGGTATAAACCAAATATTTTTCTTATTTACATCATATAAATATATATAATGAACGTAGTTGAAATGTTTTCCTTCAATTGTTTATTTCTCATATGTCATACTGAGGCAATTTGGTCATGCATGCCTGCACTTTCTTGCTTTAATGCCTCTTACTTTAAGCTTTGTCTTCCTTACCCTAAGGGTAACTCCTTTACTTGCCAGTTGTGTCTTCTGTTAAATGATATGATGCAGATGGGGAGTAAAATTTCTATTTTGTTTTCTTTTGATTAACTATTTACTTGCCTCTAATTCTGTATCCATTCTATTAATTTTTAGTTGCCATATTGTTTTAGCCTCTAATTCTGTATCCATTCTATTAATTTTTAGTTGCTATATTGTTTTAACAGATGTTCACATCAATGATTAATAATATGAGCCCAGAAATGATGGCAAACATGGGCGAACAATTTGGTTTCAAGCTTTCAAAAGAAGAGGCAGCAAAAGCTCTGAATGCCATGTCGTCCTTGTCGCCAGAGGGCTTGGATAAAATGGTATTTTCTTTTCCATAGTCTACTCTAGCTTCTTCATATTGTATTTATTTATATAATTTTGTTGTGGAGATGTGTAAGCTAAGATGGAGAGATGATAATACTAAGACGAAAAGCAAAATCATTCTATCCAAGTTACCAGTTACTTTAAGATGCGATGAGCAATAATTATTCAAGATTATTTGAGCTTGTAAAACATCCAGGTGCTAGCTAATTCATGGTTAATTTCACAATCAAGGTTGCTGTCCCTTGAAACAGCCAACTGTAAGGTAGCATAGATGATCTAGCTGATCTCACGGTGGGTGTCTGAATGTTTGTAGCTTCACTGTTCCAACATGGGCTCATTAATACTAGTTTTAAAGGTTTCGGTTGTAATGTGTAAGTTAAAATGTCACTGTGTCTGACACGTTAGACACTTCATAGCTGCATTTAAATTTTCCCTGCTTGATAGGGTAGCATCCATCCTTCTCACTATTACCAGGATAAATCCTCTTACTATTTTGCTGCAGATGCGATGGGCTGACCGGATTCAAAGAGGAGTTGAAGGTGCAAAAAAGACAAAGAACTGGTTGCTAGGGAAACCTGGTTTGATATTGGCAATAGTCATGCTCATTTTGGCCGCAATTCTTCATCGGCTGGGCTTCATTGGTGGCTAGAATAAGAGACATCTACACTCCAGAACATCCCAATTTAGGTGTTCAGGAAGATTCCACGTGTTGTCCCAGGTTCAGTTCATAAGCTTATTGGTTGTTATGGTAGGAGAGAGGAAGGTACAAAGGGGAAACCAGAGGAGTGTTTTTTTTTCTTTCGGTCGGGACTAAGGGGCAGGGGGAAGGTGTTCCTAGTATCTTTGTTTTATGTTTCTGCTAGAATTTGTTTGATCAATTTCGAACTTTTATTGACCTGCTAGTGGCACTGACTGGACGTTGTGGGGGATGATATTGACAAAAATGTCGTCTCATCATCATCAAGGATCTCCAAATTTTTTTGTAAAATATTAGCGTGAGGTGTCTATGTATCTTTGTGACCCTACCATTCATGCACACTCAAGATTTCATTATTTCATCTTTATCTCTAGTGCTTCAAACAGTCAACCATCTTAGGGTCTTAACACATTTCCAAAATTCCCGTCAACCGGGCACTGTACAGAAACACTTAATATAATACACATAATTTTACTGTTTTATTTAAATATATTCACATAATTATTGCATTTGACGCGTGATTTAATGGTGATTTTACTCTGTTTTGTTAAACTTGAGAAAAACTATCGTACAATCGTGCATAGTGTAATTGTAAATATTATTAAGAAAAATAATTTGTTAACAAACATTGGGAAAGGCATCTATATACTTGTATGATAATTTTTCGTGAACATTGGTTATGAGTGACATCCTTGATGAACAAATGTTCGTGAACAAATGGCAAACCCTGCTTGAAAATTAAGTTAACGATCAATGTTTAATGCGAGTAACGTTCTATGTCTAATTTTCTTAGCAACCAGACTCAATTGTATTTATACTTAATCATCGAGAATATGAAATGATTTGCTTGAATGCAAACATAATCTATTATAAAAAAAATTAGTTAGTAATAACATATTTATATAACAAATAAAGTGATATGTAAGTTCATTAAATCATGATAAGAAAAAAAAAATCAAATAATTTTATTAGGTTAGAATTAGTCTCATGTTAATATTTTTTTTAATATATTACAGACGAGTTTCTGGAGTCTTGGCATTTGTAAATAATACAATCATTGGGATAATCCAGCCTTCTGACTACTGTTCATAGTATCTGTTGGATACGAAGATCTGGCTCATTTTCCAACGTGCTGGGTTTGTCAATGACTCAGTCCCATGTTGCCATGACGATGCTCTCTTATTTTGCCCTTTATTTTGTTTTGGTTTTTTTCCCTTATACTTGCCTTTTTTCTAGTTAGTGATATCTACTAGTGTTAAAATTTCTTAATAATTACAATCTATTGAAAAGATAAATTAATTACGTATGCATATTAAATTATTTTTAGAATAAATTTTATTTTACATACATGCATTTGATTATTTGTATTATTATTCTTTACAGAAAGAGGTGATGGGCTATTGTGTCAATATCATTTTAGATAAAAATACATTTAAGTTTTGTTAAAGAATGCTTTAACAACACAAAATAAATCATTTTTAACCAAATATTTATTATTATTATTATTAGTAAATGTAATAAATGATTTCATTGAGAAAGAACTCATTACCTAAATCCAATAAATTTATTCTCTTTCTCTCACTTGTTTATATATCAATATTCTCGAATGTTATCAGAACTATTTTAATTTTTAATGATTTCAAGAGTAGTCTCCCGTATTAGTTTGATGTATCTACAATTTTAATATCAAAATATATCTCAAACGAAAGCCTATGTTATTAAAAAAAAAAACAATTATTTTCACTAATTGAGCCTCTAATTTAAAAATGAAATTATTATTTACCAGACCCCACCATGAATGATCAATTATTACTCAGCTTCCTAATGCACAGAAAAGCAGACGCCTAAACAGAGCAAAAGGGCAAAAAGAGGTGAACATTAGAAGCACAAGCAGGATCGTGAATCATGTGGGCACTGAGCTGGCAATGACACGTGTCGAATCCTCCACATATGACAATGGCCAGTGACGTGTATGGATAACGATGCCAGTTTCGTTGTCATTTAGAGGCATATTCTATGGTTCCCCTCAACTCAACCTTGAAAATCTTAGACCTGTAATACATGAACACCACGAAATGCACACGCACCTGAAAAGACCACAAAAGCATCCACACACCAATGAACAATAGTAGTTTCAAATGCTAATAATTATAATCCATTCATTCCTGTGGGAACGCAATTTTCTTCCTTTTTGAAAGGTTTCAAATGAATTGATATTTTAGTCTTTGAACAATACATTTTGTCATCATTTAATCTTTCTAGTTCTAACAATTTATTTTCTATCATCTGAAAATTATTTTACATTTAATATCGTTATTGCATTAAATTTGTTAATAGATAATTTACATTATTGTTAAATATTTACTTGATCATAAATTTGATATTGAACGGTCGAGAGACATGATTTTGAGTTATTTATCTTATGCCATTATTTAAGGCAGGTGAAGACAAAAAGAAAATAACGATAGTTTGACATATAATTTCTTATATTTTAGATATACTGTAATCCCATTACAAGTATATAGTTAACTATTCATGCTATATTGATATAATTAAAAAATTATATATCTATTATGTTTTAATTTAAAAATAACATATTTTTTTCAAAACAAAAAAGTAAGACGTTAAATTTTTGAAAACTATTAAGACACAATGCAATTTTAAAGGATTAATATGTCTATTCACTTTTTTAAATGCATATTTATATATGGAAATATTTATTAAATGTTATTAAAGTGATAATTTAATGTTTCTGAAAATAATGTTTATTAAATATGAAATAATATTAACATATTTGAAATATTAACTTATTTAATAATTAATAGAATCAATTTATGTTTGTGTAATTTATAAATATGATTATAGTAATAAATCTATTACAATATATACTAGCAATATTTAAAATTATTGTATCATAATTTAAAAAACATAGTATTCTTAAATTATATATAAGCTTATTATTCATATGATTATTTGTAACTCTCGCAGGAGAGCATTGTTCACATAAGATAGTAGATCGTTAACCCAAATATTAATCCCCAATAATATACTTGAAATATTGACCTAACTCTATCGAGCCAAGCTTCTCAAGTCAAAGAAGTTGCGTAACTTTCCCAAAAGTATTAATTTTAAAATTTTATAGTGTTTAACCAAGGCTTTTTTAAAAGAGCAAGCGCCATTAGACGATAAAAGAGGCAATTTTATGATGTGAAACAAACACAAAAGAATAAAGTTTTTCCTTTAATTTAAAATAAGTTAAAAATTATTTTTCTATTAATACAAAATACTCTTACTTAAAAGCATTTATTACCAATTTGACTTTGATATTTTGTTTACATAATACTCTTAAAAACATACTTTTATAAGTCATTTGGCAGTAAAAGAATTGCTCTTTAAATTTTTTTCAAATATAGTAATATTAATTAAAAATATTTATGAAACAATTTTGTAGAATACAAATTACTTCTTTCTTGCCATGTTTTTTTATAAATCTGCAATTAAATCACATAAATCCGAAACGGATTGTAAGTTATGTGATACTTTTTTCATATATATATATATATATATATATATATATATATTAAAGAGCAAGATACTACAAAATCAGCAAAACATGACCCAACAATATACAGAGATGTTTCGCACATAAGTACTCTTCCAAAATAACTTAGGTTCATGTTTCAAGAACATGTGTTGAATTCCCTATTACAAGCCAGATAGTGAGTAGATGAAGAGAATTTTTGTACTCTAGCACCATCCCTATAACTAAACTTGAGATACTTCAATCTTAAATCAATAAGTTTTTAATTCTATTAAAATTTTACAATTTTCAATATAATGAAGAGAGCTTTTTTATGGTTCAAAATAAAAAAAAAATTAAAGAAATATAAAGAGAGAATGAACATCTAAAAATTTTCTATCTGTAATTTGTTAAAAGTTCAAAAAGTAAATTAAATTTGAATAAAGAGGTCTTTTCTGGTTAAAATTTGTATATTATAAAAAATGTTTTTATATATATTAAAAGATTTAAAATTTTGACACTATATCCATTTTTCTACCTTTTTTCTTATGATCAAAGAATAGTCGTGACAAACCATACACGGTTGGCATGCTAAATTCTTCTGTCTTCTAAACCTTCCCAATAATTACTGATCAGTATTGTTTCATACAAACTATGCATGGAGATACGTGACAACACGTCTCTTTGTCCTTGTTTCAAGCCAAGCTAACTAGCGAGTTCGGATTTTTTTTTGTTATTGAAGAATTTTGAGAAAATCAAAAATAATATTTTATTAATATTAAATTAATAAAAATATATTAAATTTATTATTTTATTCATCCTAAAAAATTTTCAATTATTGGAGGTGATTCATTCACGCTACCTAGCAGCATACTCAAGGTATCAAACAAAAACGATATAACATCGAAGAGTCGTATATTAATTAAAGTCAACATGTGCTGTACATGGTTAAGGGGATTATATTAAATTTTAATTTTAATTATCCCCAAATATAAGAAATTGGATAAGTTATTATGTGTACGTATCAACTATCTTGAATATTATCTAACTGCAACAAATGAAAGCGCACACACATATACCAATTGGATTGTAATTAAATTTTAGTAATTATATGACGACATACTTCAGAGTTAAATTATCATTTTAAAATTAAATAATTAAGTAATATTTACCTGTTTCTCCTATTATCATAGGATACCGATAGTTAGGTATGTATTGCGAAATAACAGCGAAGAGAGAATGATCCAGAACAACATAACAATCATCCAATATATGCACCTTCACCAGATATGGAAAGAGAGAGAACTCTGTTGGGGAACTAAACACCACCACAACTACACGCCTGAAAGTTCCAAATACAAAATCGAAAATATATATAAAAAAAATTAACAAATTTGAAAATTGCTTAATATTTTCTATCTGAAAATTTGATATTCGGTTAAGAAAATATATGATCCTGCGTTGTTCTGGATGGCCGCGATAGCTGTGAATGGTCTCTCTCCCTGTTTTGATTTTCCTCCATCCTAACAAACGACGCGTGCGCATCGTTATGCCAGGAAATCCCTCCTTTATCCCTTTTCCTAATTCTACGGATCTTCTCTCCTAATCAGTTGGTTTCAGATTTCAGAGTTCTGATTTCTCATCATCGATCCCCTCTCGTTTTCCGTCGTCCTATTATCCGGGAAAAGATTTAAACAATTTTCCCAGAAAATTGTTCCCTTTTTTCTCCCTCTTGGACCAAGTTTACGTAGATATGGATCGCCGGAGCCGCGCCCTTGGTCCTTTTTGCCGATTGAATATTCTCGGCGATAATAATCGCATTGCCTGATTATCCATCCTTCATTGGTTCGTCTTTTCTTTTGTTCTGTCAATATTATTTCTTTTGGATTAAAGAGAAGGCTCTGGTGAAAGCTTGATGACTCGGCAATTCGTGCAGCATTCGGCTCCGGCGGCGTCGCGAGGGAAGCGTCGGGCAGGCGAGATAGCCGGCGGCGCTGCGGCGGAGTGCGCGGCGGTATTCTGCTGCTGTCCGTGCGCGGTGTTGAACATAATGGTGTTGGCGGTGTACAAGATTCCGGCAGGGCTGTGCAAGAAGGCGATTCGCAGGAGGAAACGTCAGCGTTTGCTGAAGAAGCAAAACAAGATGCATTTGCAGCAGCAGAGTCCCGACAGTGGCAACGCGAAAATCACGCTGGAGGAACGCTTAGCGGAGGAGATGAAGAACTACGGCGGTGCCGACGAGGCGGATAAGGTAGAAGGAGGATCGGAGGTTGATGAGTTGGAGAAGGAGATGTGGGCCCGGTTCCAAGGAGCCGGATTCTGGAGGAGCCCTTCTCAGCGGCTCGAACCGTAACTGTAGAACGGGAGGTTGTTATCTGGTGCCCAAAGCATCAAGTGGAAGCGGTAATCGGATGGGCTCAGTGAGGTTGTGGTACACGTGTTAGTATACTATTGGCTGTTTAACCTCACCACAATGCAACTGCATCTGAGCAAAACAGAAAGAAAGCTGAAGTACATAGTAAGTGAGTGTACTTGCAAGTGCCCAAGTTTTATCTTTTTAAGAATATTTCATGCAAATTGATTTTGAGAGCACAAAAGCCATTTACCAAAAAAAATAAATAAATAAACAAAAGCTTAAGAGCAGTTTCAGAGATAGAGATGTTCTGTTTGAGCGGTAATTTTTCCTTGAGTTATATATACCTTTTGAGTGGTTGAATTTTTTTTTAAATGTTCATATTTTGAGAAAAACTTCTTATAAAATTGCTTATCTTATGTATTGAGTGATGAAGAATTATCTGCAATTTCTCCTGTAATATTGGGTTTTGGGTTTGATGAGATTCTGAAGTCTATTAAACTTCCATTTTAATAAATAGATTTTAAATGTTTTTACTCAGATTGCCACTTGGGGCCAGCTGCTTAGTGTAGTTGGTATGGATTAGACATGGAGGTTTAAGTCAGTGCAAGTTGCTAAGAATAAGATTGACTTTATTTTAGAGCACTTTTCTTCCCACTTGGAACTTATCTTCCAATTCAAGATTTCAACTATTTGCCTTAAATGCTCTTATCTTTGACAAGTATGATTCTTTTATTACTGTGAGGATGATACTCTCATTTTATAATACATTTATGATACGTTTTTAACAGTATTTGAAAAAGTATTTAATATAATATTTTGAATAAATTGTTTAAACAAACATTTAATACCTTTAAACTATTGCCTTAGCAAGACTTTTTTTTTTTTTGGACAAATGAGACATATATTTGTGTGTGTGTGTGTGTTAAAGATAATATATTAATTCTTATTAAAGTTTATATATACCCTTAAAAGCATTACCCTTTTTAATTTTACGATGACCAAAAAATATGTTTATTAAGCATGAAATAATTGAGTTTGATCAGTCACTGTGATTTAATAATATTAGATATCAGAGCGAATTCATATAAAGCAATTTGAGTGTTTTTATTATCGATACATGTCCCTATAGGGAAGTTGGATATACAGATAAATGTCATTATAATTGCATTAAAAGGATATTGAAAGAGGTTTTCAACTTTTCTTCTTTTAGTCTCAGGATACAGATTTTCTTAATTAGAACTATACATTCATTTTGCTTTTTCTTTTTATTTTACTCTTAACGATAAAATCTTGTTTGGTAGCAACGTTAGAGATTGCATTTTTTCATCAGCTTGCTGCATAAATGAAAACTGAATTAATAAAATAAAGAGGATCTCTTTTGACTAATTAAGTAATTAACTTCAAAGCTGAAATGTTCTTTTGTGTAGCTTATAGCAAAGTTCACATTTTTCGAATATCTGATAATAGGAAAACTTAGCTGATATTATGGAATTGGTTCGATCACGTCTCGAACTTTACATCAGAGTTGTACTGGTTTATTCTGTTCCTAAGCACACTTGATCACTCCTTCATTTGGGTCATTTAAGTGTAATATAGTCTTTTAATTGAATGAGAGTGAGAATTCTCTATAAACACCATGTAATTCCTTAATAATTCATATTTTGCATGCCAAACCTATCATAACATTCTTTAGATTTACCTACTTAATATATATAGACACACACACACGTGTGTTGATGGGGATAATTAAACCTATATTTTATTCACAGTTCACAAGGCCCAAGCCTAACTAATACTGAAAACCAAAAATTAATTAAGATTATGCTCTCACGTTAGAGTAAATGATAGATAATTTTAGTTTTAAATCTTTTTTGAGTATGTCACGTGTGTGGGTCGCAGGAGATGAGTTCCAAACAAGTTCTTATATTTAAAAGTTGAAGTGTTATATGAGATATTACTTTAAAGAGTGATGCCAGTTGTGTAAATTATTTCGTAATAATGTGACTCAGTTATTCATCAGTATGAAGGAGCGTGCCCAAGAAAGTAGAGTTCTCACACGTTTTCATTAAACAGTAAGGAAATTTTACCACATTATTGGAGCTTAGTAGAAAGCATTACTATTTGAATGGGTTAAGCTAATTATTTATGCATATAAAGGCAATTTATTTATAATTGTCAGATCAAATTTTTAGAAGATCAATTTTGATTTTTCAAAATCTGTTCATTTAGTTAATTTAATTTTAAATACTTATTGTTAGATTTTTTTTATAATAATTAATATTGACCATTGGGTATAATTTATGAAAAAAGCACTACGGGGATCCGGTTTGGTATAAATATAGGTAATCTTTGTGACATTTTGGAGTAGATCTATAATTCTAGATATTTAGCTAGTAATAATTGTTGAACAAGTGCATAACTAAGCAGTCATATACTAGTGATTTTCTCTATGACGAGTTTTAAAGTAAAATGAATAAACGCCTCATGTGGTGAGACGACTTAATGAGTTTGATTTACTTAAAATATGTATAAAATTTGATTTTTCTTAAGTTATTAATGTTTGTAATTTGTTATAATGTTAAAATAGAGCGGCATGAGCTAATTCTATAAATAGTTGTCTGGACATATAGCCCATCTTATTATACGGGCCAAAAATATTGGTTTAGTCTAGCCTTACAAGGGTCTTGAATTGAGTTGAGCCACTTGTGCATTTTTATTTTGTTTTTTAACATATTTTCGATTCTGAAAAAATTAGGCTACACTCACGAGTAAAGCTCTACAAAATATATATATATTATAAGAGAAATACAATAATCATTCAAAATACAATCTTTTTCGTTAAGAAAATAAAATATAAGTACGTCAAATTGTTTATAAGTCTATACCTAAACATATATAGGAAATCCCTAACTTGCATTAAAATACAATAAAAGAAAAAAAAAAAAATAGAGGCTCAATTGGTTAGCCTATGGCAATCTAAAGAGTTGTGACGATTGAGTCTTTTATCGGACTTTCAAATGAGTCAGTGCATTGTTTACCTAATCTACCCCATGACTAGGTTTAAGAAGATCATAATCTTTTATAGTGTAGGCAAAAATTGCACACTTTGCATTTGGAGAAAGAAGAAAAAGAAGTAAAATACATTTTCAATTTTTTTATCACAAAATTATCACTCATTAAAATACGTAAATAAGTTATTTATTAAATTTGATAATTTTTTTAAAAGATAAGAAACAAGTGTAATATTTTTCAATGAATAATATATTATTTTAAATATTTTAATAAATGAAAGATTAAAATGATAATTTTGTAATAGTTAAATAATAAAAAATGTATTTTTTCCAAAAAAAAATGAAAGAAAGAGTGAATCTTATACAATTCATTTTTTAATTTAATTTTTTTCCAATTGTAGGCATGCAATTATCTGCTTAGATTGTAAAAAACACATTCTTTTACTTTGTCACACATACTTTGTAGGACAAGTTTTTTTATAGTATTATTTTTTTGTGCATTTTTAATTTTAAATACATTAATATACAAAATTTTTAAAAAATATAATTGTAATAATATCAACATTAAAAATAATAATGTTATAATTATATTTTTATATTATAATTAAGTATATTAATACACTTAAAATTATAAATATACAACCAATTTTACCTTATCACATTTCTTAAAATAATTATAAAGTTAAAAAAGAATAGATTTTATCGCAATGTATACCTTAATATATTATTTATTATTGTTATTATCTATACCTTATCGATGACATCTATAACATGATCTATACATGATAAACCTACATTTGAGAATTTAAACGATAATCATACTATATATTGTTGAATTCTGTAATTTATACATCCCCTGAAGCAACTATGGCTTATGTACATGAATGTATCATAATTTATCTTTTAATTAACGAAAAAATCACAAGGCAAGGACCCGGACAACGTTCTTACTCCTCACTGATAAACTGATCAGAGGACAATGGCACGTAAGCTGAGACTCGTCAATGATAATCGATCGAATGCCACGTGTTGGACCTATAGTGATTAGAGGTCCCAGACCGAGCTAAGGTTCGCTTACTTCGTGCTTCAAGTCTTCAGCCAGAAACGTTAAACATCACAAAGCTTGTGAAGTCCTCTCTCTCTCTCTCTCTCTCTGTGCAATTACTTCACACCCACTAGGGTTTCTTCAATTGGAGCTTGATCTCTCTTGACCATCTCAAGATCCTTCTCTTCTTCAGTTAACACAAAGTTCCGCAACTGTTATGGAGGTGATTTCTCAAGTTCCTCAATATTTTATAGTGAACGAAGAGAATGTTCGGAATCTAGTGTAGCCGCCATTATTGCCATTAGTATTGGTATAGGGAGTTATCTGGGTTGTCCTCTGATCATCGTACTAATCTGAATAATAATAGTACTGAAGATTAAAGTTTCACTACCTTTTTCCCCTTCTAATTTTACTTAATATTCATTATTACGGGTCATCACTTCTTCCATTTCGCTGATTGTAGATTATTCTCTCTGTCAGTAAATAAGTGGTCTTCATGTTAAATAAAAAGCTTTTCCTTTTCCATTTAAGGCTTCAAGATACGATGGCTTTTGTTGCTGTTTGTAGTTTGAGTATTGCTGTTGTCACTGTTAAGTTGATCTGATTCCATGTGAGGGATTACTTCATTCCTGATATTTGTTTTAGTTTGGATTATATTTATGGTGTAGTCCACACTCTAGTCTTGTTCCTATCTAATCCCCCTCTAGGCGGTCTCTCATTCATCCTAATTTGCTACGAACTTTGTAAAATCTTTATAGGGCCCTGGTATGGAAGAGAATAGTAAGCCCGAGGCACATTTGACTTCAGCAGCCGCTTTTGTGGAGGGTGGAATACAGGACGCTTGTGACGACGCTTGCAGCATATGTCTTGAAGCCTTCTGTGATAGTGATCCTTCAACGGTATGCCTATAAGGAATTATGTGTTTCTTTCGCTGGCTGGTGGTATATGTCCAGTCACCAATGTCCACCCTTTTGAACAAGCTGCTCTTACTCTTCCTGCAGGTGACAAGTTGCAAGCACGAGTTTCATCTTCAATGCATTTTGGAATGGTAGTACTATGTGACCTCATCTATTTTAGTTTTGAATCAATTTCGGTATTATTAGTGAATAGTTGAAGCCAGGTTATGAGTATGCCAGTATTCCACTGATTCTTACAATGTATGGCAATGACCTTTGACTTGTTCTGGCCAATCCGAGCTTTTGATATTTGATATCTGTCCTAAAGTCATCATTGTGTGAGGGAAGCGAGGTCAGGTATTAATGTATTAATCTTGTCATGAGGTTCCCGCAATGTTAGGTATCATGCTCAAAGAACTTTATAAATCTGAAATCAGTAACGTTAAATAGTCATAATAGGAGAAAATTTTACATCCTGTCATGTTGTTTGGCTTGCCATGAATATATCCTCCTAATATTCAAATGATGTTCCAATATTGTAAAGGGAACGATAGAGGATTTCGGTTACATTGCTTGAATCAATTAAAATTTTCAAATCTGATATAGTGGTGAATTGTGATGTAAATTTGGGTCCCTTCTGATAAATACATGTGTTGGCTGAGAAAACAGGTTTTACCACAATGTTGTCTGATGCATCTACAGTTAGAAGATTTGACCTGAATTTTATGTCTAACAACTTCTCTTGTAGGTGTCAGAGAAGCTCCCAGTGTCCTATGTGTTGGCAGCCCATCAGTCTTAAAGATCCAACCAGGTTTTAATTCTTCTCCATATTCATTATAGTCTTATTTTGTTCTATAGTTCTTGCAATGATTTGTTTGTGTTTATTTGTTTTCTATTTGTCATTGCAGCCAGGAATTGCTTGAGGCAGTGGAAAGAGAGAGGAACTTTAGGTTCAATCCATCTAGAAATGCCACAATATTTCGTCATCCAACTCTTGGGGATTTTGAGTTGCCACATGTTTGTAGTCTGCCTGTGCATCTTCTGGTGACATTTTTTTACCTTTAATGTTATAATGAGTTATGTGTCTGTTGTGTTCTCATGCAGTTGCCAGTTGGCGCTAATGATGTTGATCTTGAGGAGCGTATAATCCAACACTTGGCTGCTGCTGCTGCAATGGGGCGAGTGCGTCATATTGCTAGAAGCGAAGGCCAGAGAAATAGATCATCAGGTCAAGGTCACCCACAGTTCTTGGTATTTTCAAGTCATTCTAATTCACCTCCTGTGGCTCCTACTTCTTCCTCTACAACTCAGAGGGAGAATGGTGAACCAACTCCTGCAATTGCAGTTTCCACACTATCTCCTATTTACACAACTGGAGAAGAATCAACGCCGCCGACACCAGTTCCTCTTGTTCAAGCTGACCAAGTTTCTGCCTCTGGATCTGGATCTACTGCTCTTGTTGCCGATCACGAAGGATCATATTACAACAATAGGTAATTAGGATTGTTCATCTTGAATCTTTTGGCTTTATGATATTCTTATCTGTCAAGTATTAAAAATTTTTACAGGAGATCTTGTGAGTTATCCCCAACATCTAGTAGTCAAGACAGAACTGGGCCGTCAGACTTCCAATCATTTTCAGAATCTCTGAAGTCTAAGCTAAATGCAATGTCAATAAGGTAGCAAAGAAAGTGACAATACTATGTTGCATGCAGGGGTTATATGCTTGAAATTTCTTCTTGTTTTTCCTTATTTATTACCATCTATCATTGTCTTTCAGATACAAAGAGTCAATTTCCAAGAGCACTAGAGGGTGGAAGGAGAGATGGTTCTCTCGCAACTCCTCCATTTCTGATCTGGGATCTGAAGTGAGACGGGAGGTTAATGTAGGAATTGCAACTGTGTCACGCATGATGGAACGTCTGGAAGCCAGAGACAGTGACAGAACTAGTGGCAATTTTGCACCAACTTATTTAGAGGATGGTTCAGTTGCCAAATCAAATGACCAGCCTATAACAGACACTGTTGTTGACAATCTTTTGAGAGACAATACTGCTAAAACATCTTGCGCTGCTGGTTCCAGTTCAAATTAAGCATATAGAGAAAATTGCATTAACTCTTAGCTTTGTTTTGTCAAAAAGTAAGATATTGATTTAAATTGAACTTCCTTGACACTTTCTGAAAGCGAAGATTTTAATATGCTTCTTGTTTATCATAGTATCTGGACAATTTCCTTTTGTGATCTGCTGATTGATCCACACTCCATTCCTAGATGTTGCCTTTCTTTTCTGTTTGGCTTTGTTTTTTTTCCCATTGTTATTCATTGTCTACATGGTCTTGCAACACATATGCATGCAGCCTTCTTTAATTTTGACTATATTGGGCAGAACTTCTTTGCCTCCTCCACAAAGTCGCCTGGCCCTAAATCTATTGTTTTTTTCATTTGAGCCCCTATAGTTTACATTGCCTGCATGTGCTTTTTGTTTGATCAAATTGAGAGTCATTGAAAATGGTATGTTGATATAAATGGTTCTGTGGTATCAGGTATGGTGTGTTGCATATTGGCTAGTGCAGGCCAGGAAAGTGATAAACCGTTTACCTTGCAGAAGATGACCAAGGTTTGTGATATTGGAAATAAAGAACCTAGAAAAGGCAGAAATGGTCCTTGCTTGTTTAGAACTTTGGAGCTTATATGTATTATTGTAAATCACGTGTAACTTACAGATAATTCCTCTCAGAATCCTAAGTATGTGCTCTTTCTATAAATAACTTCTGTTTTTAAACTCCTTGCATTAGATGGAAAGGTTCTGATGGTTGATCTTCGTAGCTTGTTATGATTTTTTTTTTTTTTCTTGAGATATTGCTTGTAAAGGATTTCGAGGTTAAAATTTTATGATCAATAGGTGCTGCTTTGTCACCCTAGCATCAAATCGTCATGTCATGCCCTGTTATGAAATTATAATTACGGATCCAAGAGGTCTATTTGTGCCCAGTATGCGTCGTTTGTGATAGAAGCATGGAAGGCAGATTGTATAATATTGGAAGGAGTTTTGAATGTTAATTTACACTATATGAATTCGTGCATATAATTATATGCTACATATACTTCTATGACGGAAAAGATGAAATCCATAATTTCATTTATTTCACTCTAGTTTAGGCGTCAGTCAGGCTTCTAGATGAAAGCAAAGATGTAGAATCCCTTTCTGGAAGAACCATGTTGATGTAGCCCTCTGTATTATTCCTTAGAGAAAGCAGTAAAACAACAGTTCCCTTGCTGGAAAAGGATCCAGAAGTGGAGCTGAGATACAAGAAAAGAAAGAAAACAACACCACAGAGAAAGAAAACACACAGAGACCACCTCTAGCATTCGAAAGGCTAGTGACTCTCCCAACTTCCTCACACTTCTTCCATATCCTCTCACTGAGCACGCTAACATATTATATAACCACCAGACTCTCACATTTCCCTTTGCCAACTAGGATATTCGGTTAGTTACTCCCATTACTCACATGAGGCACACCCCGGCTCCCATCCTCACTCTTCCCTTCAGCTGCACTGGGCCTCTCGGGCCTCCGATAAGACACATGAAATGTCATTGGGCTCAAGGGTCCATCATTTGTCTTAGTGGATCTTCATCTCTCTATATTGGATCCCACCTGAAGGCATCCCACTGTATTAATTCCCATTTATGTTGGTGAATTTGCATATATGCCTCTAATGATCCCAAAAGCAGTCCCTTAATAATCTAGTAATGTCCTTTGACAAGCTGCTCTTTCTTTCTCTTTTTTCCCCTTTTAAAACTCACGGCAATGATAAATATTTTTCCCCTTGTCCAAAAAAATATATTTTTTTCTTCTAAATTATAGCTAAACTACTTATTTGGTTTTGTAAATTTAGATAGCCCTACTTAGATCTATCAAGACGAAGGGAACATATTATGTTAAATTTAAATTCAATCACATTAAGTATATTTGCATTATCTACAGATTCTAGTTGAGTAATAATAATTGTTTATGATATATTACAAGAAAAAGTCAGATTTGAACCAATATACTGTTTTAAATATCCACTCACCTAATATGCTTTTGCATCATTATTTTTTTCTTTAATATATCAACTTCTGATGAACTGATTTAAATTACTTTTTTTAATTAATTTAACTATATTTCAATCCGGATAAATTTGAATCAGTTACAAAAATAGGTATATGATTAAGTGAAGTCATTTCTCTAATGGTGTGACAATTTTAGGAGTCAAACTGACCATTTGAGCAAAGATATTAAAAAATTGATACATAGATAATCTTAGAATAACGTTATCCCACAAGACAAAAATACACCGAAACACACCCATACATATATAAATACATAAATCATGCAAAATTAAATAATGGAGATATATAACATATGAAAATGGAACATGTTAAATTCGTGGATAATCAATTATTAGTTGAAGAAGACAAAAGAATGCATACTGGTTTAGCCCACAATACCCTTCGCTTAATAGTATACTAAGTTATTTTTTGCAAGGGTGTTTTAGTGACTTAAGACCCTTTTCAATATATTCTCATGCCAACCAACTTTAAGATCGTCACCAATTATGATCGTCCAAAAATTATTGGTAGGTTCGTAAAGAGCCACTCAAATGTACATCAATTTTTTTTTTCTTTTTTTATGAGGCAGGGAGGTTTATGATTTTCTTTGTTGGACTGTAAATTTTTCAAATCTTTTTTATTTAACTACACTTATGTAATAAAGAATTAATACAATAAATTGTAGTTAGATATTAATTTTAAATTATAGTTATTTTACTGTAATCTATTAATAATAACAAACCGACTATATTATTAGAGCAAATTAATATGTTATAAATTATTTTTTAATAAAAGAATCAGTGTAAATATTTAGTTATAAAATAGGGTTAGTCAGATGATAAATATAAGTAAAAAAAGAAAAGAAGAAAAGAAGAAAAATTTAATAGAACCGGTGCAAGAAGCATTTGCTAATATAATGATGCCTATTGAACGTTACTTTTAAACGAAGAGTTTAGTATAAAAATTTATAATTTGCGTCACCGACAAGTTTGTGAGAGTGATGAGATGTGAGACAATATGTACTAAATGCGGTGCCAGGGCACACGACAAGGAACAACACTACTCTACGTTGTAATACCTAACAGTTCTGGGTCACTTCTAGTTATCTGTAGAATTTTTAGTAATTGGAAATATATAAAAAAAAATTATTTTTTTTATATTTTAATATAATTTTTATTTAATATTAATAAAAATAATAATATTTTATGTTCTCTGCAGGAGAAAATTCGGGTTCTACCTAACAGTTGAGGGATACGCAATACCAAACTCATTAAATATTGTGAACAAATATAGTTGTTTAAATATAAAATTAAGGGTGATTGGCTCATTTTAGAAATAAGCATTTAATAACTTCTATTTTTTTGAGTAAAATTTTATTTGAGTCACTTACTTAGATGTAAGTATTTTTTTTATTTAGCCTATTATATATTGATATTTCTTAATTTAATCTCACATAAATAAAATTAATATCAATAATATTTTAAAAGATATGTTAGTTTTAAGAATATAAAAGGCATTGTTGTTTGAAATTATTTGTGAAGCATTAAATTAAAAAGAATTTATATATAAGCGACCTAATTGATAAGCTAATTCAATGGCAAATCAAATTAAAAAATATTTTTTACATGAAGGGTCATATTGAGAATAAAATTAAAAACATCTTACCAAAATGAAATTTTGCTCATTTTTCTCCCCATCCGTTTTGACGTTATAATAGTTAAATTAACAGATGGTTTTTTCTGTCAGATATAAAGTAGTTACGGCATCTTGATAGTATTATCGTCCTTATGTTGTTGTTCTTAATGATGTTTCATGTCCACATTTCAAAATTAGGTTTATAATAAATTAGGTTGCACCATGCAGAAGAATATACGCATTGTTTACATTATGATTAAGGTTAAACTTACATTAATACAAATTTTTATTTGGTTGGGAAAAATTAAAAAAGTTATATGTGATTAAGGTTAAACTTACGTTAATACAGACTTTTATTTGGTTGGACAAAAATTAAAAAAGTAATTTGCAATCCAGGGCGTTTTGACTTGTGAACACGTATGAAGATGTTACTTTCCGATATAGAAAAGTTGACGGCTAAATGTGATAGTGAAATGATATTTTCTAATTTTAAATACAGAATGATGACACTTGCTTGGTCAGTACTTTATATTATAAAGATGAGTATTTGTCACATTTTGCAAAAAAGGAAAAAAGTGAAAAAAAAAAAAAAAACAAAAAAGGGAAGAGAAAAGAAAAGAGAGGTTACGAGACAGACTAGCTGCCCGCCGGTGGGCGAAACGTCGGGTAGTATAGATCTTCTACAAAGTTGTGCCTCGTACACTTTCCAGAACGTTTTTTTTTTTAATTTTTAAAATAGTCAGCCAGTTTATTATTTAAAAATTAATAGAAACAGTTAAATTTATGAAAAAAAATTATATAAAGTTCATTGTATTTTGTTATGTTGTTTTTTTAATTATAATATGATAAGTGTTTATTTGTTTAATAATATTATGAATTGTTTAGTTTTTAAATATTTTAACATTTATTATATTTTAATTGGATAATAATATAAAAATATATAAAGAATTACATATAAATTTGGTCTTAAATTTATTCTATTTTATTAGTAAAAAGTTACAGTATATTTAAAAGAGAGAAAAGTATAATATCAGTCTTTAATTTTTGTATATTATAATAATTTAATTTCTTATAAATTACGAATAATAAATTATTTTTTTATAAATTTAAATTTATACTAAATTATCTATTTGGAATAATGAGCAATTAATTTTTCATAAAATAACAAGATTTATTTATGATGACTAATATATAAAAAATTATATTGTGGCAAAATTTAAAAGTAAGTAATGGATTTAATAATTTTCTCCTGTATTTAAAATAAAAGTTTATTTAAATTCACGAGGACGAAGAGAATGTTACGAAATTAAATGGCTGAGAGTTGAATCTTATTTACAATTTATTTTATAAAAAAAAATAATTGATAAAAGAGAGACTCTTTTATTTTCAATGTTAATCAAAATTTAAATTTATTTATAAAAACACTTTTTTACATATAATTTCTTATTTATTAATATCATATTATTATTTTTTTTATTTTATTATTTGATAGACTCTGACGCATAACCCATAAAGTAATGAAAAATTATTATGACACTAGATGAAAAGAAAGTGAACTAGTGTAACCATGTTGTGGACAAAAACAGATGACAAATTTTTGTATTCTATTTCTTTTATATATACATATATATATATATATATATATATCTCTCTCTCTCTTTAATTATATAACAGACCTGATTGATTGCAACGGATCATCTATCTGATGGACCAAAACAGTGAATGTCATGTTTAAGCACTGGTGAGGAGGCATGGAGTGGTGGGCCCCACTCCTCGGATGCTTATTTGGTTGGGTGTCGCAATGTAACGATTGGTGCTCACCGCTGCCCCTAGTTATTGCTCATTATTACGTAGCTACTTCCATTAATGCAACTTACTCCCCACAGCTTTACACCAAGTTAAACTTTTAGATTTTTATTCTAAACTTAAATAAAAGAAACTGTTTTAACCATCTGCCATGTTTCTTTCAATTAAAAAAAAAATAGCATTATAATTAAATCTTTGACAAAATGAATTCATGTATTATGATTAAAAAAATGGTAACAAACAGGGACAGGATTTTATTTAAGTCCTATTCCAGTATTATTTTTATAGTATTTAGTATATTAAAGTTTATAAATAATTTTTTAGATTTATATGAATTTTTAAGGAATATAGTAGTTCATTTCTTGAATTTATTTTATTTTAAAAAATAAAATAAAATAAATTAATTTGTAAATAATTACTCGCCTTTCTAGTGGGTCATTTAAAATAAAGCCTGAAACTTCTACTCGCCTTTTCTCGTGGGGGACGTGCCTCCTCGTGGATTATTCACAGAAAGGCCGTTTCCCTATTTTATATTATTATTTATAATTAATAATAATAATAAAATAAATGAAATTTATATTAAAATAAAGTTTAATAATTTAAATTTTAAAAGCTTATTTTAGATTAGGATTATAAGACAAAAAAATTTTGAGATGTTAAAATTTATTTTAGTTTAAGAATAATTTTATTTTCAAATATTCATAATTTTGTTACGTGTTTTGCAATTTCTTAATAAAATTAATTTATAAGATTTTTAAACTTTAAAATTACCACTAAATTAAATCTTTCATGAAATGAATTTGATTTTAAAAGATAGATAATTTTATAAAAAAAATATTTATTTAATAAAAAATATATAAATGTTAAGTTTAATTTTAATACATTTAATTGTAATGTAAGAATATAATTATAATAATATTATTTTTTATTAATATTATTATAATTATGTTTTAATAATATAACTGAATATATTATTGCATTAAAACAAAAGATGACACCTTTCAAGTGATATTTTTGAAGTTGGGTGTACTTATTTGTTTGTTCACCAAGTTTTATTATTAAATAAATATTTATTTTTATAAAATCATCTATCTTTTAAAATCAAATTAATTTCATGAAAGATTTAATTTAGTAGTAATTTTAAAGTTTAAAGTCTTATAAATTAATTTGATTAAGAAATTACAAAACATGTAACAAAATTATGAATCTTTGAACATAAAATTATTTGTAACTAAAATAAAGTTTAACATCTCAACATTTTTTCTTTTTATAATCCTAATTTAAAATAAATTTTTAAAATTTAAATTATTAAAATTTATTTTGATATAAATTTCATTGATTATATCATTATTATTAATTATAAAAAATAATTGAAAAAATAAGCGGACGCTCCATGTTCTCTCTGAATATGGGGGACGTGTTCAATAAGGGGGCGCGTCCCCCATGAGTTCAAAAAACTGGTTGCGGACTGGGTGAAAATTACATCTCTGGAACTGTAAAAAGTAGATACGTATTTAAGACAATTCTAATATAAATAATAGTAGGACTGGCAAAAAAGTCCAACATGTCATGAATAATGAACAATGCCAGTATGCCACTTAAAAATTACTATGAATAAGTGTTTTCTGTTCTATAAAACTACTTGATCTAATTGTCATAATTAGTGTACTCTTAAAGAATAGTATAAATAGAAATCAATCTAAATCTAATAGGAAAACAGCTACCTTATATCACACATAACCTTTTACTCAACTTTACTAGGTTTAGAGTTTAAAATTTAGTTTAATTGATTTAATTAGGTTTATATGGAGTTTATTTTCACATCATTTCTATGAACCTTCCACTTGTATTGCCTTGATACTCCAATAAAACTCTCTTCCTTATAAGTTCATTGTCTTGTCTATTGTCCTATCTAATCTCAAAACACCAATATATATAATTCTACAAATAATTTTAGTCTGGAGACACCAATATATCTAATTCCTTAAATAATTTCGCATCAATAGTCTCTCAGGGAGGCAAGAACATGATTGATGTATTCTTTGCTAGTGCCTCTGTCCTCCTGGATAAATGTGTGATAAATCAGGATTTACTACAATTTTATAAGAGAATTATATATTGTTAAATTGCGCAAATTTTTTTTTTATAAAATTCACGATTATTAAAATTAATTTAAATTATTAGAATATATTTCGTTCAATATTAATTATTAAATTTGCACATTTACAGTATCCAAACCAGTTTGTATTATATCTAAATTTCAATGTTCAGCTAGTGAAAAGTATTTTCCAATGATATCATTTTGATTGGACAATAAATGCTAAAAAATATTAAAATTTGTTTAAAATACTAAATTGAGAAGGAAATGATCATTTAAAAATGCTAAATTATGAGACTATATTTT
This sequence comes from Delonix regia, assembly GCA_037074485.1. Lineage (NCBI taxonomy): Eukaryota > Viridiplantae > Streptophyta > Magnoliopsida > Fabales > Fabaceae > Delonix > Delonix regia. The sequence continues at coordinate 8,741,276 of CM073455.1, forward strand.
TATAAAACTAAGCTAAAAAGAGAAAAATAATTAAATAATCAATTTTATTTTTATTTTTAATAAATATTAAAAAAAGGAGAAAATGAATACTGCAAGAGATAGCCAAAATAATTAAAATGTTTCATGAAAAAAAAAAAAAAAACAAATTGAGGGGAGAAAGTACAAAGACCTCCTTGTAATAAGCTAAACTAAATTTGGATTAGGTAGCTCTAACTATTTATTACGAGTACTGACCGTTGAATCCTTAATATATTCTCGGGTTAAAAAATGTTTACACCATAACAGTAAATAAACAATAAACATAAACTATAAATTTATTATAACAATTTCTTTTTTGTTAGTTTGTCAGTGCTTAAAAGTAATTCGATGAACACTGAACGCTTTATTTAGCCGATTCGGAACACCCGTGACCCTACCCCACCCCACTATGTCTGACCCTTTCTGGATTTCATCAAATCCAAACTCGCCACGTGGAAACAGTACCTGGCATAGCAACCGACACTCATTTACCAACTCACCGTTAATGGAATACCAAAAAGCACCACTTAATAGTTAAATCAGGAATACCAAAAAGCACCACTTGACAGTTAAATCAGCTACTAAACTCTGCTAATTCACCGTCACACGTTCACTAAACTCACCGTTAATGGTTATAAATTTATAATAGTTATTGAATCAGCTTCTAAACCCTCCTGATTCACCCTTACACAGCTATCATTGTTATTACACTCACTGCATTATGGTACTATCAATCAACCTCACGAAACCTAGACTAAAATAACTATGAAGTAGTACTAAGTTGTAGTTTACAACAGAACCAAGTACCCTTCTCTCTCTCAGGTCTTGATTCCTGCGCATTCCCTCAGGTCGCCATGGATTGTCGCATCTATGGCGTCACCAAGCTCCGCATCTATCTTCTCCTTCTTCTCTCCGGCTTCCCCCTTCTCGCATTCTCGGATTCTCCAAATCCCAGATTGTCGATCTCCTCCTCTTCTTCTTCTTCATCGGTTCAAATAAACTCCAACTCGGTTCTGGTGGCTCTTCTAGACTCGCATTATACGGAACTCGCTGAGCTGGTGGAGAAGGCTATGCTGTTGCAGACTCTCGAGGACACTGTCGGTGCCCACAACATCACCATCTTCGCACCCAGAAACGAAGCCCTCGAGCGCGATCTCGACCCAGAGTTCAAGCGCTTCCTTCTCGAACCAGGTAATCTCAAGTCTCTTCAGTCCTTGCTCACGTTTCATATCATCCCGACCCGAATCGGATCGGAGACATTCCCCGCTCAAACCGGGTCAACCCGTCACGAAACGCTTTCGAAGTCGGAGTTTCTTCACCTTGCAAATAATGGCACCGGGGAATGGACAGTAGATCGCGCCAAGATTATCCACCCGAGCGTAGTAACCCGACCCGACGGAGTGATCCACGGGATTGAGCGCCTCCTGATCCCTCGTTCCGTCCAAGATGACTTCAACCGCCGGCGAAGTCTTCAGTCCATCACAGCGGTGAAGCCCGAGGGAGCACCGGAGGTTGACCCGAGGACGCATCGGCTCAAGAAGCCGGCTCCGCCAGTTAAACCCGGTTCGCCGCCGGTTTTACCCATCTATGACGCCATGGCTCCGGGACCCGCTCTGGCGCCTGCCCCTGCACCTGGGCCCGGTGGGCATCACCACCATTTCAACGGCGAAGCACAGGTCAAGGATTTCATTCAGACGCTGCTCCATTACGGAGGGTACAACGAAATGGCCGACATTCTGGTGAATCTGACATCTTTAGCAACGGAAATGGGTCGTTTAGTGTCGGAGGGTTATGTCCTAACGGTTTTGGCTCCGAATGATGAAGCCATGGCTAAACTAACCACGGACCAGTTGAGCGAACCGGGTGCACCGGAACAGATAATGTATTACCATCTAATACCCGAGTACCAAACCGAAGAAAGTATGTACAATGCGGTTCGACGGTTCGGTAAGGTCCGGTACGATACTCTACGGTTACCGCATAAGGTTGTGGCTCAGGAGGCAGATGGGTCGGTCAAGTTCGGGCAGGGAGACGGGTCAGCTTTTTTGTTTGACCCGGATATATACACGGATGGTCGGATCTCTGTGCAGGGTATTGACGGGGTTTTGTTCCCACCGGAGGAAGAGGAGAAACCGATGACCCGGACGGTTCAACCCGCCAAGGTCGTGGTCAAGTATAGAAGAGGTACTTTTCTTATTCTCTACTACTTTTGTGTATCGTTTGTGAAAAGAAAAAGGTGATAATGCTGTCAAAACGTGTGATTGGCTGTATTTGGTTATTGCGTTTTCTTTACGAGGGCTTATCCAGCTTCTTAAGCCTTAAGAAATAGGGTGAAACTTTTTAATTTTAATCATTGTAGAGCCACAACTTCAATATTCAAATATTTTCACTGAGGACGATGTTGTAATGTTCCTATTTACCAAATACTTTTCAATCAAAAGTGTTGAGAAGAAAATTTCATGTGATGATGGTTACAATTGCAAGTTAGCCGGCAAAAGATTTTATTACTTTTTTTTTGGGGCCAAGTCTCAAAAGATATATTGTCCTAGTGTCAATTAGTCAAAGTAATATAACATGTTAAAACTTAGTCCAAATTTATCTGCTTGGCCTTTCTATTAGGAATTTACTTGAGTGTGGTGCATTAGAATTCAGGGCATTAGTGTTTTCTGAATTGTATTTGACATGAGTTTGAGGGTATGTTAGGGTATTTTCTGAATTGTTTGGATTGAGAAGAACAAAGGGAAAGGGAATAAAAGTGAAATTTTTATGTGGACATTTTCTTTTATAGAGATCCAGATCTAACATGTACTTTTTCAGAATGTGTTTGGATCGAGGGTAATGAATGAGAAGGAAGGAAAAAAAATTATTTAAAATCTAAATCAAACGTGATGTTGAAATGGGAATTTCTCTTCCATGTTCTTTTCTTTTCTTCGATCCAAACATAAAAGAACTCACAGCAGAACAAGTTTCATCTGATCCCCATACTGAGCATGTTATATGGTATTTTTTCCTTATTTCTCTCCCCACTGGCAACAATGGAAATTGATATTTGTGTGATCTTCTGCTAGGCTGAACATTTTGCTTCTTAAAGGGCGAATATTTCCTAATAAAATTTCCATTACTTTAATTGTAGTAGATTTGTGCATATATGCTTTGAAAATAGGCCGACTAGATTAAAAGTGATGCATGATAATGCACAATCAGCTAAAAGGAATCTTATGTTCATGTCAATATTTACATGCTGCCTTGTTCAATGAAGGAAAAAGGCCTTTTGTTTGCAAACAATTTCTTTTGACACGCCAATTCATACATAGGTTAATTATTTCATTTTGGGTCAGAGATATTTAATAAATTTAATTTCCCATAGTTTCTCTTTAAGCTCAAGAAAAGTATGAAATGGCAGGGAAATTGCTGGAAGCAGCGTGCTGGATGCTTGGAACCTTTGGACAGGACTCTAGATTCACCACTTGCCATTGAAGAAACCTTCTAGTGTCCTTTGGCTGGCAAGATGCCTATTTACAATGAAGTGAGATTCCTTGTTATATTATCTCATTTTTTTGGGACTGATACTTCTATTATCTCATTAAAATGAAATTTATGAGGAATATATTCCTTGCTATTATTTGTAACCATTTTCGGTATTCTTTCAGTTTGAAATAATTTGTTTCTAATAAGCCGAAGTTGGGGATTTTTTTAACTTAAAAGCATAAATCCTTTTTACTGTTCAAAATCTGTTTACTCTCTTAACTTTGTTTTGTGGTTTGGTGTTTCAGACAATCTTTTTTGTTCAGTGTTTACCTTGTTTTTTACTGGTGGGGTTCTAATTAGTTGCAAGTAAAAAATTTTCAAAGACTACATTGTTTTGAGGTAAGATTCATGAGCCAAATAAATGAGGCATGTATCTTTAGGAATTAAAAAGTTCCTTCCCTGTAATTATCAACAATTCAATCAATGAACTATTGAGATAGGAATCTCGAGGTGGAATTTCAACTTTAGAGGTTAAGTACCACATAAAATCACCTATTATGATTTGCAGTTCCCATTAAACTGACGTGCAAGCTTTATCTCCTTCCAAAATTGTGTATTTACATATTGTGAATGCCTTTGATACAGATTGTTGGAAATCTCAAAGATGTAGAAACTCAGGGAATATGGCGGTAGCTGCTTACTTGAATGGAGGATAGAAGCTGCCTTGGTTGTGTTTTTGCCCTCTTTTTGATTTATTCCTTTTTTTTTTTTACTTGTCACTTTTCTTTGTGGATACAGTATAGTGCATATAATGTATCTAGATTTATCACTACTACAATTTCCTAGGTGGTGTTGGTGGGATCTAAAGGTTTTCTGTAACAAAAGGCAGGGGATCCCTCTGCCTGACACGTGTCCATGCAATAAGTATTTGCTCATAAGAAATGGGAAATACAATAAAATTGATTCTTTTCTGTAATAATACCTCCTTGGCAAGCAAAGCAACTAAGCTTTTCTCTCATGTTTACCCAAATCTTTCTTTACCTGAGAGAGCTCATCATTTACCTATGATCTTCCCCAACCTGCCTTTACGCAAGTAGGTATTTATTGTTGATGGAAGGCTCTTTCATTTCAGTGGGGAATCGTTCCTTCTAATAGACTTGACAAACTCTTAAATTTTCTGGTAAAAATTTTAGTTTGGTACTTTCGGTGGATAGGTATCTCAAGTTTCAGCCACTATAAGTACAATAATGGTCATACATGAAGTTAAAGCTGCTCTCCCTGGCTTCTCTAATAATCCTCTATCCTTTAACTACGGCCCTAAAAAAGAATGCATTGTCTTTGGTCTCTTAGGCCTGTTTGGTTTATGGATTAAAATTTAAGGGAATGAGTATGAGAAAGAAAATGTTATGGAATATGATAGGAGAGGTAATGTCAATACTCTATAATGTTTTGGTAAGATAAAAATACTGCATTTATTGAGTGGAATAGGTTCAAATGACAAATATACCTTTTGCAAATTAAAAAAATAACATTAAACATCCTTCATTATTAGACACCATCTATTTGTCTAAAAAAAATATCCCAAATGCAAATTGAAATGCGCAGAGTTTTTTTGGTATGAAAAATGTATAAAGGGGTGAACAAAAAAGAAAAGCTTATAGCTTGTGCTTCCAGCAAACACCATCACCCTTTCGGCTTTCGCACTTCCGACGTGAACCAACATCCTTCAATATCAAACACCGTCACACTTCCAGTGGCAGATCAAGCTCTACAGAGTACAAACCCGCTGGCGGTTTCAACCGTCGGAGAAACAGCCACCTCGCTCGTCGCCGTGGGATTTGTGCTTCACCTAAAGATCTGCCTTCGCCGTGACTGAAGAGCGACGTCTACCGTGTGTTTTGTTGTTCATCGACGTCTTCGCACTTCCGGTGTTAGCTACAGACCTGCAAGCAGCTTCGACCACAGGAGAAACAATCACCTCGCTTGTCGTCGATGTTCGGGAGTTCAATCCAAGGAGAGTGGTTGTGGTTCTTGTGGAGGGTGTAGACTGATATCAAGGAGAGAAGGCAAAAAACTTAGGGGCAAAATTGTCATAAAAATTGGATTCCCGGGAGAGCCAACCCGTTCCTTTCTCTGATCATGGGTTTGGACTCTCCCTTATATAAGGGAGTCAGTTTTACCGCAGGAATGGGAATGTTCCTGTAGACGTGCAATCAAACTTAGGAATGCAATCCTCAACTACTCACATTCATATTTCCATTCCTTCACTCCAAATCTATAAACCAAACAGGACCTTTAAGGAAGCTAAATTACATTACAGAAGTATGTATGAATTGAAAAGACAAAATACATATTACCTAATCAAGATTTTAGGAAAAAAAAATTTATTCGCTCTGTGATACTTCTCCCTGTGTGGCACAATATAATTAGAGAACAAAATAATAGTTGATAAGGCAAGTTAATAAGAGGGCAAAAGATCCTACTAAATATATCAACTTCCATGTAAAGCACTGGAAGATAAAAAAAAGAGTTGATAAACCAGAAACCAAGTAAAGGGGCACTATTTTTAGGTATTAGCAAACTCGTGCTATTGTCTATGCTATAAACCTATTTTACAATCCTATGTGATGGAAACCAAAATACAGGAATTCGAAATATATGTAAAATAAGCAGAAGTACACTTGACAAATAGACACATTCAATAACAAAATACTTACCTTCCTTTAGTTATTCGAGAAACTAGGATCTCCGTCACACTCCAAAATAGTTTTCACCTCTCTCCTTTCTCTCTTTCTCTTTTTTCTAAAACTTAAATCTACCCACTACTGTTCAGATAGTTCTCACCCAAGTCTACTTCCAGAACTATCCAAAAAATGACCATAATTACATAGCCATCTTCAACTATCTAGAATTATCCAAATAGTTACGTATTCAACTTCAACTGCCTAAAAAGTGCCCGAGACAGTCACAACCATCTTCTACGACCTAAAATCTAACTAAAATAATTACATAATTGTGGGTCCATCATTTATCTCTTTGGCCAACAATGTAAAACCAAAGAACAAGGAGAACTGTATACAGAGAAAAGTGCTGTAAATCCCACAAAAAATCAATTTGTCATTGAGATGGTTACTTGTTCAAACGAACCATCACATTGACAATTGCAGAAATGGTAACATAAGTTGTATAAGGCACCAATGAAAAAATCACCTAATGTGAGTAGAGTCCAAATAATTCAAAATCCTACATATAACGACACAACATACATTCTTTTGTGGTGTGTGGCTTAAAGCACCCATCCACAAAGTGGGTAGGCACCAAGCATGCGTTGGCACTTTATTCTATAAACTTGACCTGTGTAACTAGATATTTAATCATATTCATCTCTTTGGTATGTTAGTTATGGTAGAGTTGAGGATGTACCTAAACCCTGTTGGTGCATAGTGGAAGGTGTCTTTAATTCATTAAATTGAATTACAATTGGTATAGATGAACATGATTGTATGTGGTTTAGATATGGAGGATCTAAAGTCATGTAATGATGTAACAAATCTAGTTCAGGATAGGCTAAGAGAATTTCTTCCGTTGAAAGCTAGTTCTACAATTCCAGTCCATGTGTGTCTAATATGGCTAAATTCTAGGGTAGCCTTAAGGAGAGCAAGAGCTAGGCAAGGTTACATCTTCCCATTTTTATTGTTTGAGGGATGACTACATTGGCTTGAGATGTATTTGTTAAGAATATAGCGGTTTGCCTGGTTTCTTTAGCTATAAGGATTCTAAAACTAGAGGGGTTCATAAGTTTATATCCTGGTTCCATATCAAACCTATGTAATCTAGTGTTTAATTTGTGAACATCCTTGATATTCTCATCGATGAGGCAAATTGTTCTATTTTGTATAACAATTGAAATAGATAGTCTAACATGTATACCTCTCTTCCCCTAACTAGATAATGAATTTTTCAAAGATAATAAAAAATTCCTCTACTTTTGTGTTGACAAGGATGATTTCTTCTATAGATTTGATGATGTAATCAAACATTTGGGAGAATCTTCCCTCAATAAATAGAGTTCATTTTTGGAGATGGTTGGAATTTTCTAGTCATCAACTTCTTGGTTGATATCATTAAAGTGGATTTCCTCTTTAAAGATGTTGGTTGAAGAGGAGGCTAAACCTCTCTTTGTTAGGGTTGGGAATGCTAGATTGGCAACCATTTTCCAAAAATTCTCAAAAATTTCCTAGCATAGTAGTATCATTAGGTTTCCATATAAACATGCGGAATGAACATCAATTAAGATCTATTTGAACAAATATAGCAATATGAAAGAACTATAGAATGCTAAATTAAAATATTTTGTCAAAATTTTCAATTTTTTGTGACTTTTTATTATAGACTGGATTTACCACCTTGTTCATTGTATTCCTACCTTAACCTCATAATACTCATGGAAATTTTACTAGACTCTTTCTTTTACTGTATTATAATATTGGAACATTCATAGAAATAAATCAAACTTTCATTCAACACATTCCTACTTCCCCTTCAAGCTTTGAGCCTAAAGGAAGAGAAGGAAAAGCAAATAAGGGATTGAAGAAGATGACCGGACGAATTATGTAATATTAAATATGCAAATTTTAAGGAAAAAGAAAGCTAGACCAACAAGAGTCTGCACAAGACTGGCTTAAACAATGGAGAGCAAATGCTGATGATGTGTAATAGGAAAAAAATGTTTATTCAAGAATAATAATAGAAAAAGAAAATTTTATTTAAAAAGAGAAAAAAAATGTATGTCTATTTATTGAAAATGAGAAAAAAAAATGTATGTCTAAGTGTCTAATTTTTTGTCTTCAGAGTGCATATGGCTACCTTTTACATAGGCATTGGAATTGTAAAATTACATGGAATAGTAAAGTTACATGTAACTAGTGTCATGATCGGAACATGTACAAAAATTTAGTCCGTAAATTATTTTGTCTACTAATGGGAGGCTCAAAATTGTTAGCATTGGCTGGAAGCTCTTTTTGTGAAATCATTTTTGTGTCACATGGTTGCCTCTAACTAATACGAGTTTAAAGGCAATGATGACCGCAAGTATATAGGTTAAATTATAGTAAAAAGATCTAAAAGATCCAATATCGTTCCCATAAGGATAAGGTGTTATTTTTATTATTCTAAAGATTACAATTTTGCTTACCAAATATTCAATTTGTACAAAAATAATGGTTAGTATAATTATTTACGTATTTACACTAGTGACCCAAATAAATCTAGTTACTTGGAAACAATTCAGGTATTTAACAATAAAACTAAACATTTAAAGAACATTGAGACTTAGTAAGACTCTAAATAAAAAGAAAAGGACTCAAGACACCACTATAGATAAAACTAATTATGAGTTAGAGTGATGATAAATTAAGTTACTAAGTTCAATATTAACTTTGCACCTATATAGGCTAATTTCACTTCTTAGTAGTTTAGCTCACTAATGAGATAAACTCGAATCTAGTATATATTTTAATTCTAGTTCCAATTCCACTTAAAAGTTAGATCCAAGTAGTTCAAATGTAATTTTCCCTAGAATGCATTAAAGTCAAGAGTTAAATTACTAACCACAATCCACCTAAAAGTTGAATCCAAGCAATTTAGGTATAATTGCACTACCTTAACCATTAGATTCCCTTAAAAGTTAGATCTAAGTAGTTTAAGAGAAACTAATCTTAAGGTGCATTAAGCTCTTGGAAAAACATTGAAAATTCAAGAATGAATTTACCTAAAGTCGGTTCCAAGCAGTTAAGGCAAATTACACCAAACTCCCAATGAAACATTTCATCAAACACTTTGTGGGCATTTGACTTCATGATAAGAGATTATGAGAATTTCAACAATATATACCATTCATCGCACTTGGAATCATCTTAATTGACTAAAATATATAAAAGCCCTAAATAAGAAGTAATATACATTCATGAATTAACCCATAGTTACAAGAGGGAAAAAATAATCTCATGTAACATATGTAGATACAAAACTATGAAATCCCAATTCAATATTCTTAAAAAATCCATCACACCAACTAACAACAAGCTTAAATCTATGCTACACCTAGAAATAAAAAAAAATTGAGAAAAGATAGATAAGAAGAAAAGAGTGGAAGGAGTCTTCCATGGAAAATCCATGGAGGTTTGGCCAAGGGAGGTCCAAGGAGACCAACCCTTGGCCTCTCCTTCTAAGAAAACACCTTGGAAGAGCAAGTTGATTGAAGTTTCCTTTAACCCTTATTCTCTAGAGTTATTTCATGCCTCCAGTCTTCCTCCTTATCTTTCTGACCTCAAAATCCTAAGTTTTCCTATTTATAGCACCTCTCCTATCAAAATACACAAATACCCTTAATAACGTTGTATATTGGCACTAAGGCCACATTTGGGCACATTAGCACTAAATCTTTGGATTTTGCATGGCACTAGAAAGTTATACATTGATGCAGCTTTAGTGTTTTAGCTATAACTTTGTGATTTGATGCCAAATTTTAGCAAGTTAGTACTTGTTGGAAAACTCTCGACAAGATCTACAACTATGCATGGAATAACCATATTCAAATTAGGTTGTTTAAGAGTCTAAAAGTGGCGTTAAAGTTGAGTGTTCACCATTTTTAATTGAATAGCATCTCTACTTTCTTCCTTAGCTTTTTCCAACTTCTAAGGTGTTTGTAAAATCCTTTCTAGCATCCTTAAATCTCCTTCTTCCATGCCTCCAACTCCTTATTTCCTTTCACTAAAGTAATTCTCTTAGAATTTCCATAAAAACAGTATGAAATTAGATAAATTATATGCAAGGAAGCAACCAAATAATTTAACCCATAAACTATATGAAATTAACATTATTTTGTTACTAAATCAAAAGAATTTATCCAACATACATGATAAGTCTCTAGTACAACATATACAAATATAACACAAAAAATTCTATTAGTCCATAAACTAATGGGAAAATTTATACTGGTTGTTTCTTTTAAATTAGATTAACTAAAAATGTTTATAATATTTATTTTGGTACCAAAAGGTATAATACTAGGCATCCATGTAATTTCAGTAGTTGTAACCCATTGGATCAAAATTTTGAGAAAACTTTGATTTTATTGGGATCATGTCCCCAATTAGAGATATTGACAACTTTTAAAATTTGGATAGTTGAATATGTGTTTTGTCTCAATAATGTTTAATTGTAACATAATGATTTGAATTGAAAATCTTTTGAGAAAATTTTCTTTATCTACAATCTTCAAAAATTTAGGGTTGCTTTCAAAACATTTTAAGTGATGGCTTATACTATAAGTTTCAAACTCAGCCTACCATTGCATGAAAAGAACTCCTTGGAGAATTGACATTTTATTTGCATTGTCATGGTTTCCATATTTGCAATTCCAAGACGATATCTAGGCTAAGGAAGGTTTAGAGAAGAAATGGTGCTCCCTTATTTTTTTTCCTTTATTCCTTTATTTCAAAAGTTCTGGCAAGATATATTGTGTAGGGTTTAGGGTTCCTTTAGTCCATTATTATACATCATCTACATTTGCTTTCCTTTTTCCTCTGAATGCCGCCACCATGGCTTTCTTTTTCTTTTAAATAATTATATATGTATATTTATGTATACATTTGGATCTAGGTACCTATACATATGGCTTTCTTTTTCTTTTAAATTTACATATTTCAAATTTAATTTAATTTCATTTTCTGTAAGAGAATCCTAAGCTTTTTAGACATCAATATTGTTTTTACTATATCAAATTGATTGTTGTACTACCTACCTGTTGGTTTTTATTATAAGGTATTCCAAATTCAATATGAAGAATAGCCTTTTATAGCTAAACAATAATCAATTTGAATGTAGGAATTTTCTGTAGTAAATGACATATGAATGTTTGGAAAGTTATACGTTACAAATCTCCTACAGGAATTGATATTGATATGTAGTTGTAATGTAATGAAATTAAAGAAAAGGCTATTAGGTTACAACCATTTTTAGCTAATTAACTCTAAAAGCTTCTGAAAGGCTATCCTATTCTTCTTGTCCTATGGCATTTCTTCTATTTTGATGGTAGTGTTTTATCTCTATTCAATCGGTATCCCTACCATTCTTTATGTCTTCATGTAAATCCTTGAACTAAAATGTCAAATATATTTTCATTATTATTGTTTTTTATTATATGCTACTACTACCATCATCAATTTCTTGAGGTATTCTTCATTTTAAATTCACTATATTCATATATATTCCATTATAATAGGAGGTTGCCATTTCATATCTTTCCTGAAATTTGAAATGTGTTTATAGTTATATCTATTAAAACAAACACAGAGGATCCTCTATCAGAACACACATAGATTTGAAGGAAGGAGTTGAAACACCTTTCTCTTAAGGAGCGAGTTAAAGAAGAAGGGATTAAAATTTTTCCTATATACAGCCAAAGAAAGGAAAAAATTATTGAAAATTCTTTAGATTGTTCATTCTTACATTAATGAATCAAATTCAGAATTTATACAAGAGAAACTTCAACCAAAATTACTAACTATTTTAACAACTTAACTAACTATTAATTATCTAACAAAATGCCAACTGCTCCAACACTATTTCTTGGCAATTTGGTGACAAAAACCAATCCTTTGTCTCAAATCTTCAAAAATTTCCTTTGGCAATGACTTGGTAAAAATGTCAGCTAGCTAGTCCTTAGATGAGCAAACAAGCAATACTCTATTAGATTGTCAAAGTTTTTTAATAAAATGAAACTTGATTTTGACATGCTTAGTTTGACCATTAAACTTTGAATTTTTCAGATTGAGAAGTTGTCACACATGATTTCGGTACCTTTAGTTTGTTCATGCTCTTAGTTTATTAGCATCTTTCGTAGGACACTAGCCTGGTTCACAGTAAAGGCAATAGAAATATACTTTGCTTATGTTGTTGATTGAGTTATAGTTTCACATTTTCTTGACCTTCAGTTGAAAAAGCGTTTGCCTAACAAAAATGAATATCCATAAATGCTTCTAGAATCATTAATGCCACCTTAAAGACTATTAGAGTAGTTCAACTGCTTCAAAGTCTTTTATGTAGATTTTTGAAAGATTATTCCAATTGTGCTTGTTCCTTTAATATACTTGAACACTCTTTTAGCATATATGAAGTGCGCATTTCTAAGAAATTGCATGAACTTAGAAGTAAATGAAGAAGATGATGAAGATCACTCCTTCTGTTTGTCCAAGGTTTAGGGTTTAGTTAATTTACTTTCAACCAACGAAACTTTCTAATTTCAATCCAACTGCTCCTCAATCTTTGTGCATATTGTGTTTTCATTAAACTACATAAATAAGTGTGGTAGAGTTGAAGTTTTTACTATCTCTCCCAGCTTGTTTTGCAAGAAATGGTAATTTTATTTGCTTCCCTTTTGACAAGTTTCACAAACTTGTGTTTCACATATGGTTTCAGGTATATTTTTCACTAACTCTTTCTTGTTCATCTTTGTAATGCTTGTTTAATTGAAATACCAATCTTTTTTCTCCACAGGTTTGTAATTGGCTGTGAAGCACTAGTGTAAGCTTGCTCAGTTATTTTCTCCCAATTCACAATAAAAGTCTTATTGTTCATTTTGACGCATAATGAATAATTATGCTCTAAAGGGATAAAAAATAATGTACTTGCGATATTTAAAGTGTATGGAGTAGCTTTTTTCAAGCATTTTCCTAACACTTAATACATTTTGGCTAATATTAAGTATGTACAAAACATCAAGGAGAGTTTTGATACTTGAGATTGTTGAAACAACTACTGAACCTCTTCCTTTGTCTTTTGTAAATTTTCTATTTCCCACTTTTACTTTGGATTTGTAAGTGTCATGTTAAACATCTCTGCACATCATTGCTTAGGTGATGTGTACAACCATTGCCAATGCGCTAAGCATCAGAGGTGTCCTTTACAGAGAAGTAGGATATGACCAAAAAGTGCTCTTCTTGTACATAAACAACATGTACCAGTTGTGCTTATAAAGGTTTAAATTTTTTTTTTTTTAAGACTTCTAGACCTTGGATATGTGCCTAATGTATTTACAATTACCACACACAATGTCATGTCTCTACCAATAGTACTTTTCCAAATGTGTTGTTTTCTTACAATATTTGCAAGAAGGAAATGACTTCTACTTAAAACAGTCACTGTTATTTCTACTGTCATGATTGCCCTTATTATTTATTGCTTTCCTTTATCAGGATGTGCCTTTTACATAGAAAAGGCTTATTTAGTGACCTCGTCTTATTATAAAGTCTTTGCTCTTTTGCTTGAAAATCACTTGTTAGTTCACTTAATGAGACTCTGCATAAATCCTTGAACTCTTTAAGAAAGGAAATCTCAGATTCTAATATCTTTGGAAGGGTTACAAGAATTTTCACCATAATTCTTTTATTTGCACAAGTTTAATGTTTATTAACAATTAAAGAGATTCTATTAGTACATTTACTAATTTTTCATTCTCTGGTATTTGCACAGGCTCAAATACTCTTTTTAGGTTTAAAATATGCATTTGAGGTGTTTTATCACTACCTTCATATTCTTTTTCAATCTATTATAAGCCTCATTTGTTGTATTATATGCCATGATCTTATAAAACACATTATCTACAATAGTATTATGAATAAATCATTTGGCCTTGAATTTTTTTTGCCTTTTCTTCACTTTGGTGTTTAATTTAAGTTAAGATAGGATTTGTTGTCATTGGTAGAAAAGTTATTGGTCTGTCTTTAGTTATAGTTTCCTAGAGGTCATAGGCTTCCAAGAAAACTTGCATATTCATTAATCAAATATAATAATTTTCAGGGGTTGAAAGTTGCTTTTGGTCCTATAAGATCAACTAAGCTTTAATACCACTCTTGAAACAAACGCAGAGGATCCTTTTTTATTAACAATCAAAGAACTTTCCCTACAATTCTTTTATCAATAGTATGATAAGTCCATATTTTATATCTTGTTTTAAGGTTCTTATAATTTTTTATTGGGCTTAAATGCATTAATCGTGATGAAAGTTCAAAAGTGATTGCATAAGAATAAGATTTAAAAGAGGCTAAATTGTTATATATTTTTTATTACTCTTTAATTATAGAAATTTTGAATGATTGGTATTAAATTGGCTTGTTTTGCATTGTATGTTATCTTAGAAAAATTTAGGAAAAAAAAAATAACTGCAGCCCAAAAACCCATGGCCCAATCCAAATTCTCCCTTCCACACTCTACAATTCAGCTCATGGACCCCTTTTATACACACTTCACAATTGTAATTAACTTATTCCTAATTGGTAAAGACGACATCGTGATTGACTTGCATCCTTAATTCTCAGAGCATTCTCCTCCTATATTCTTCATCCTCTCTCATTTTCATGGCCTTTTCCTAATTTTTATGGGCCTCTCCCAATTTTTGCCTTTTTGCATTGTTGAGCCTATTTGTTGAAGACTATGGTTTTGATGATAACAAACACCATTCAAAAGATTTTTAATGTAGTACATAGGTTCTAAATATTCTTCAATGTATTTTCATGTCCTAAAAACCTTTGTAAGTAATATTGAGCTTATAAAAGATGTTTAAAATGAAAGTGAAATTGATTTTACATCGTAAAGGTTGAAGAAAAGCTGATTTGGGGAACTCTGGAAGTCTCCGATTGATTGGCACCATGCCAGCCAGCTGCTAGGCCTCATCCCAGTTAAATATGAGCTTTTTGTGAGGTTCCAGTTGATTGGCCTCCTTCTAAGAGGTATCGTTGCCAGCTTAAGCCTTGATGGACTGGGAGCTCTCTGTAAGTCATCAGTTGACTGGCCACTAACCAACAGTTGACTGGTCACACCCAAATCAAGCTTAGTCAACTGCCAGCCTCAAGACCAATCGACTGGGAGCTTATTGTGAGAGACCAGTCAATTGGTCATTAGTAAGTAGTCAACTGTTGGGGTCTAAATTTGAATTTTTGAAGAGGGAAAAAAGGACCAGTTGACTAGCTATAAAAAAGCAGTTGACTGGCTAGTGACAGAGAAGTTATAATTGCTTTATAACGAACATATTTTGAAACCTTGACTTCCCACTCACTCACAAGGGATCTATTAGACCTCAAGCTATATAAGCACGACCTATGGACTCTGAATCAATAAGGAAAAATATTTAACAGTGATTATATCATAAGTTCTATCTTCTTATCAACTTTTTTTTACATTAATGCTTCACTGATCAATATACTCTATTTCAGAGAGTTTATTTATCTGTAATTCTTTTTTCTTTGAGAGAGAGAAGCTTAAGGAGGTTTCTTAAGAAAGTCATGCAGAGAGTGCTTGAGTTAAGGGAGAGGTTCTCCGTAGAAATTGCTTAAGGAGGTTCTTTAAGGGAAACAAGTAGAGAGTGCTTAGGTTGAGGGGGAGGTTCTTTGTAGGAGTCAAGCTTTGAATGGTTGGGATTTGGAAGAGATTCTTCTTGGGATTTGATAAAAAGATTCTCATGAGTTATTATATATGGTTATTGAGATAGTAAGAAATCCTAAGAGATTGCATGGGGATTGGATGTAGGCTTGGGTAGAAGCCAAACCAGGATAAATCTTTATGTCTATTCTCTGCCTTTATTATCTTTATATTCTACATTTATTTTTTTGAATCACAAAGTTTACTCTAATTATTTTAAATATGAAAAACCTTTTCTACATATTTTAATTTTTGCCAATTTTATATAACACCAAATTTGCCCTACTTCTTGGGTGCCAACCTTGCTTAACATGCATTTCTTCATCTGATCATATATTCATCCTTCTTCCTTCATTCTCCACCTCTTGCATTATAGTTGAAGATAAGCAAATTGCAACATCATCTCTTATGTGTGGCAAGAGTCTTGGCTTCTTGGAGTTGGAAATAATGACTTGAGTTTCTATGGTGAAAAAAGGGGTTAAATATTTGAATACTATGTTCAAATTGTGTTTTTGGCTTCCTAGTTCTAGGATTATCTTTATGTAATTGTAAGACTTAGATTTTGGTTACATTATCTATGTGTATTGAACAATTATGATTCAGATTGGTTGTTGTAAGTTGATAATTTATGTATATGCCTTTGCAATGCAATGAGAGAGTGTTTTCTTTCATGTTCAAGATTAGATAATATAATCTTGTATGCTTGCATTTAAGTGCCTCAATTGAGCATTTTTTAAGAGAGGAATAATTTACATTTGCCTATTTCAATCACACATAAAGTGGTTTCTCAATAGTATCCTATAAAGTGGTTGCTATAGAAAATGATAATGTTTCCTTGTCTATTCTCCTTCATCTAGTTGTTCTTCTCAATCTTTTTCTTGACTTTTGTTTTAGTGCTTAATTGTTGCATGGGCAAAGAGAAATACTTGAATAGGTAAAATGGATTTGACTCATGCATGATATTGCAATATGTCTTTTCTTTTTCATTTTTGTTTTTTATTTGCGATTAAGGTTTTCAAAATATGATCTTATTCCTTAATGTACTATTTGTCCTTAAATTTATCTTTTTACCCATTTGATGAGGAAAAACTTATTAAGTTTGATCTTTTATCCCTTTCTCTAAGCTAAATGCCTTAGTTTATATGTACACTAAGCTTTTTTGTCTTATTAATGCAATATGAGGGATATTAATTTAGGATTTTGTTGTAATTTGGGATATTAAGTATCGTATTTGGAAGTTAGAATTTAGTTGGTTTGAAGTGGGGATACTATCCCTATTAATATTAATATTTCATTTTCCTTGTTGAATTAGGAATTTTTGGTCTTAAGTTTGTATTGTTTGTCCTAGTTGTTTGTATATCCCTATCTTTATGTAAGGCTTATTCGTTAGGAATTTTAATATTATCATTGAAGTTGAAAAAGGATATATAAAGGTTTTAATGTTCATTGTTCTGCTTCCCTTCCTTGTTATACATCATACATTTTTTAAAATCTTTTTCTTGTTAGTCTTTATGATTGAAAGAACTTATTAGGTTGAGATTCCTACTTAGTGTTACAATTTGCATTATATCTACAGGAAAAGTAGAATTATAATTGGTTTGGTAGATGATTGGGAAAGGGGAAGAACTTAACGATGGGCAAAAACTTAAGGCTTTTAGAAAATCTGGATGTTTACAAGCTTGCTTCATGTGATTCTAGTTTAGGAAGGTAAATAAAGATTCACCATGATACCTTCAGTTTATTGTCAGCTTGTTTTCTCATGTATATAAAGTTTTGCTTATTTCAGTTGTCTGTTAAACACTCACATCCTTGGTTGTCAAATTCGTGTATTAACTTGTCAAACTTGTTGACTTTACATTTTTAGGTGGGGGAATTGTTCTAACTTGGTCGTAGAATTGGAATTGGTGCAAAATCAATCAAACCTAGGTAGACTTAATTAAACTTCTACATAATAAGTCAAATTTAGGTGGACTCACTACGTTTTACCAACGTCAACTAAGTTAAATTTTTTTAAAAAAAAAACTTTTAGCCTAAATATGAATAATCCAACATTCCAATTAACTTTCTTTAAAGGAAAATAACTAACTTTAAGCCCAATCCAATTATTTTAACCATTAAACATTAAAAAATATATAGTTTATTTTACAAATACAATTTCATTGGTATGACTCTAATACATTCTCCCTATAATTAATAGCAAATAAAGTCTTACATTGTGATTAAATAGTTAACTCTAATTTCAATTCTTTAAATTTTTTCCCATTACATAGCTTAAGATATATATATATATATATATATCATTTACTTCAACTTGTTTACATTATTATTGCTATTAAAATTACTATTATTTTAAATTCCAATTACTTTGAATTTCTAAACTAGTAACTATTATAATGACCAAACTTGCCCCTAATTTTCTTTTAATAGATTTTAAACTCAACGCTTCCAAGAAATTTTTTTTAACTCAATCTCTATCTAATTAAGTGTAATTAAAAGTTCTATAATTCAACTATATTTTCCTAATAAATTTTTATCTTTCCCTAGTCTTATAATTTCGATTATTACAATAATATTTTATTTTCATGTATGAATCTTTATTTGTATTTTTGAAATTTGGTTATGTTTAATAACTATTTATTAATAGAGGTAAACCTGTACAATTTTACGTTATAAGTCTATATCCCCTTTACGAGCCTACCCAAACTCACAAGTCTATTAACCTTACTACTATCACCTTATGTAAATTATGTATTGATGATTTTTTTAAGAATTAAATGGAGGATTGATTTGCCTTTATATTGGCACTTGCAAGCAATTGATTTTCAATATTAGGAACTTCCATCTTTAGGCTAAAATAATAATAATAATAATAAATTAATCAATTTTAAGTATCTAGTATATAATTTGATCCAATTTGTCTATGCTATGCTATAGAAGATAGGTGTCCAGTAGACTTCTAGACTTCACACACACACACATATAAGTATGAGAGAAGCAAAGATGGAATGGGGGGAAACTCCCTTTTCTTCTCCCTCATACCTATGCTTCGTTATTTGGTGCAATGAAACCCTTATATGGAATGTCTTACTCTACTTCTTAAACAATTGAAAAAACCACTGTGTCTTGCTTAACGTTGAAGTACATTTATTGCTTAAGGTTGTGAACCTGTGGAATCATTTAACCTGAATACTACTTGAATTGCACCTTTCCTTGTGAAAAATGATCAAGAAGAAGCTGTTCAGAAAGTTATGGAATTTATGAATTTATACTCGATCAGTCAGGAGGATTTTGATACTACTGTGGAGTTATCAAAATTCAAGGTGATTTACTTGTATTTGATGATGTGTCATTACCATGAACTTATCTCAACCTCAAGTTGATTTTCATGCAACATCCTAGTTTTCCCTTTTCAATATTTCTAATATTCCCTTTGAAGGAAATAGGAGTTGTTTGGTGTACAGTCAATTTAATATAAGATATTAATGTGTTATAAGATGACTATTTTGGATAGTAATCCTTCAAAAATCAAAGAATTCATTTAATTCTTCTTATGATATATTATATTATTTGATATATTACATTATTTATATGATGATTTTAAATTGTTATACTAGATATAGGCATATTATTTATTTTGGTAATATAATGTAAATTAACATTACCTTCTATGCCTCATTTAATTTATGTATTCAACTAAGTTGTTGGTCATTTACTCTAAGGTATTGGTCAAGTTATGCCATAATGTCTTGGATAATCAATCACAAATTTTTTCAACGTTCTTTCAAAACATAAAAACCATGGATAATAGAAAGGTAATGAAGAAAAAGATTTTTATACAATTTTTTATATATTTATTATTAAATTATTAAATTAAAATATAATGAGTGTATAATTTTAAATAACAACAAAATTAATATATAATTTTTTTACAAATAAGTATATGCATCTTATAGTTAAAAATTTGTATCTTACAATTGAGTTTCTTTTGTATGTGTGATAACTTTATTAAAAGATTAAATAACAAAAATATAAAAAATTGCATGTAAGCTTGATACCAAGGCCGAAAGGAATGAACAAGGTCCTAAGTTTGATTTCAATGTGCACTCCACAAGAGTCTTATTTACTACCATATATGGTTCTAGATTTTAGCAAATGGCCATAAGAAAATACAAAGCATTCAAATATTGACCATTTAACTTTTAAAAGTTAAAAATAAACACACACAAAAAAGAAGTGAAAGAAATGAAATGGGTTAAATGAACAACAATTAACTTATTAAATATGATAACTTTCATTTAGGCAACGTTTGGTGTAAGGGAATGAATGGGTTTGGAGGATGAAAGTGGAAAAGAAAGAAGTTGTGGGAGGTTTGGTATGTTGTGGAGTAACTAGCATGGTAATGTGTTTTCCTTATTAGGTGGGAGGTATCATTCCATTGTTAGAGTGATAAAAAGTATCGAGATTCTTTGAGAAAAAACAATTTTGCCAAAATTAGCAAAGGCATGAAACATTTGTAGTGAACAGTTTCAACATTGCTTCCTAAGTGAGTTTATATATATAAAGTAAAAAATTCTTTAAGATAAAAAATGTTATAATTGAATAGTAAAAAAGTGAAAGAAATATACCAAAAGAAATAAGAAAAAGTTGGAAAGATTAAGTATTAAGGATAAAAACTAAGGCATAAGAATTAGTCTCTAAACTATAAATATACCATTAACCTTAAACTCTAAGAATTAATGTTATAACCAAGCTAGAACAACAATTTAAAAGATGAAAAAAGATGTTAGAACAGTTGGCATTTTTTTAGAAAGCTGATAGTTAGTTAGTTTGTTATTTAACATTATGTTAGTTTGTTATATAGTTAATTTTTTAGTTAGATTGTTAAAATAGTTAGCAATTTTAGTTGAAGTGTAATTACTTCTCTTGTATGAATTTTAAAACTAATTCATGAATTTAAGAATGAACAGTCTAAAGATTAATCATTTTCTCTCTTTTTTTTTTTTTTTTACTTCATATAGAAGAAATTTTATATTCTTCTTCTTTAATCACCTAGATATGGGTGTTTCAACACTGTTTTTAGGATCTATGTGTGTTCCATCCTCCATGTTGGTTTCAATAGTGGTATCAGAGCTTGATTATCTTATAGGACCAAAGACAACTTCTAACGAAGATAATCTTTATTAGTGGTCAAGATACAAGCTATCTTGGAGGCCTATAACCTCTAGGAAAACAATGACTATAGACTAATAACTCCTCGACAAACAATAACTAATTAGCTTGGCTTATATTAAATACCATAGTGAAGAAAAGGCAAAGAAATCTAAGGCTAAGTCACTTATTCAAAATTTTCCTGGAGATAATTTGCATAGGAAGCTTGGAATAGATAGATAGATAGAGAATTTTGACCCTAATAATAAAACATTAGACTTGTGCAAATAAAAGAATTTTAGAGGTTAATAACAGAGGATCCTTTGTGTTTATTTCAATAGTGGTATTAGAGCCTAATTAATGATATAGGACCAAAAATAACTTTCAACCTATGAAAAATATGGTATCCAATAGCCTATCATTAAATTCGCCTATCATCTTTACTAGTGAAAATAATTATGTTTGGTAAGTAAAGATGTAAGCTTTCTTAGAAGCTTATGACCTCTGGGAAACTATGACTACCAATAATAACAAATCCTACCTTGATTCCAATCAAATACCACAGTAAATGAAAGACAAAGAAATGCAAGGCTAAGTCACTTATTCAGAATTCTATTATAGATAGTGTGTTATACAGGATCATGGTATGTAATAAAGCAAAGGAGTCTTAGAATAGGTTGAAAGAAGAATATCATGGCTATATAACAAGCTAGTAAGTATGAAAAGAGAATTTGAGTCCTTACAAATGCAGGAGGATGAAATAATTAGTAAGTATGTTAATTAAATCTCTTTGATTATTTATGCAAAAGCCAATTCATTTGGTTCTTTGGTTAGCTAAGTGTTAAGTTTTTGCCTAATTTAAGTCACTTGTGTTGCCAATTAAGGGTAGCTTTTCTTGTTTTAGACTTGTTTATAGTATAGGTTTTTGTCTAATTTGCAATTGCAATTGCATATCTTTCGCATTTTTCCTTTGCATTTACATAAAGAAAACATTTTAGAAATACCAACAAAAATTTTTCTTACCTCTATTATGTTCTTTTTCCAGATTGCATTACATATATAGAATTGCATATAGATAGGTATAGAAACATACATAGCATACCAAACATACCATTGCATTTTTATATTGTTATCTTTGTTGCTTGTCATTAAAGCTCATTGCTATCAAATTTCATGGATGTTATTTTTTTTTTCTTGATACTGTTAATCTGTTGCACTGTGTACTATTCATTGTGTTGCTTATTGTCAAATTTTGTAGCTAGTTATAATTTCAATTTCTTTCTATCAAAATTTAGTTTTCCTAATCTAATTTTGAGTATTAAACCATATTCCCTTGTCACCTTGCTATTTTTGTTGTTAAAACTTTTTTAGTTGCTATGAAGTTTGTGTAATTGCTGTCAAATTTACTGAAAGAGCTAAAGAAACCTTATTTTAATTGTTGAATCATATTTCCTTACATTTTTTATGAACTTTGCAATTTTAGTACATAAATAAACAAGTGAAAAATGTCAAATGAGTGCTGAATTTTTGCATGCAAGTGAAAAGTGTCAAGTTGATTGGTATGGAATCTTAAGTGTATAGAGGAGTTTTGGAAACTAATTTTACAAACTTGCATATGCTTGTTGATTTTTGATCATTTGGCATAGTTTTGACTGTGCAACATCCTACTTCTCAAGCAATTGTGGCACTAAGTTATGAGTTTTGTGCCTCAATTATGCATTTCTCAAGTATGTGTCCACATTGATATGAAAAGGTTTCAACCTTTTATTAAGGGAAACCCAACATATCTTAGAGATGGGACGCCTACCCAAAGATATATAATGAAGGGTTGAGACATAATTCTAAGTTTGGTTAGAGAAATGAAGACAATAAAAGCCAAAATGATTCCCACAAAGCGACAGGGCTAGAACTTCTCATGACAACTCTTTAATTGTTGCAAAAAATGATGAGACAATCCAGCTATTGAAAGGATTGATTAATCAAGTTAGTCAGATGAGTAATATAATGAAAGAGGATAAAACAACTATTGATTCTCAACTCTTCACTATTTGTAAAGAGTTAGAGGAATTGAAGACAAAGAATAGCAACCCCACATCATTTGTCTGTCACACATATAAAATATGAGTGAACAACAAGCAAAGAGTGGTGGTTTAATATGCTTCAACATAGTCATTAACCTTAAATCCTTGAATGCCATCACTTTTAAAAGTGGAAAAAAAAAGTTTCTTAATGAAAATGATGACTAAGCTGAAGCTAAAATTGAGGATGACTCGATGACTCTTAATGCATTAAAGGAATCTGAGCATTCAAGAGAAAAGCAACTGCTTATTAAGAAGAACTCCGCACCTGTAAAACAAGAGTTAATGTTATAAAATAAGGGTAGAGCTCAACCACATGAAGAAGCAACACACTTTTAAGAATTTCATATAGGATTTGCAAAGTCTAAAGGCAGAAAACAACCTAAACAAGAGGAAACAAATGACTAAGAAGCCTCTAAGCATAAAAAAACAACCTTCTCCCTCATTTATACCTTATGAACAAGAAAATGCATGATGGTAGACAAGATAAAGAGATTGTAGACATGTTTAGCAAGCTTGAGTTTAGTATTCCCTTGTTCGATCTAAGAGTTGTCATTGACAATGCACTTAGAGGGGGTGAATAAGTGATGAAAAGTTTTTTACCTTTTAAATTTATTTGAAATATATAGTTAACTAAGAAAATTACTGTTCATTGAAAAACTGAGAAAACAATTAACTGTGCTTGAAATATAAATGATTGAAGTTTTCCAGCAACGAGTTTTAGAAGATTTAATAGAGAAAGTAAATCAATTAACTATTTTATTAATGGTTAACTGAAGAATTTAGATAGAAGAAAGAGCAAGATAAAAATAGTTAATTATAAATTCTATAGTCAACTAAAATGCATGCAACTGATAGCATAGATAGAGAAAAAAAAAAAAAATAAGGCACAGAGATTTATCCTAGCTCAGCACAATCGATGCCTACACCCAATCCCCTTGACTCTTAAGGAATTTTCTTCACTATAATAACAACACTTACACACTTCCCAGAGTTTTCATGTGTTCACCCTAAATACAAGATTTTTCCAAACTCACCTCAAACTTACAGGAGTTTTCTAACTCACCCCAAACTAATCTTAGAGTTTTTCCAACTCACAGACACTAACTTATTCTCACTCATAGAGAAAGAAGTTCAAAATAGTAAAAAGATGAAGTTTTTAAACCCTCATAAGAATGGGTCGACAAATAAAGCTTTCTCTATACTCGTACTTGGCAAGATAAAAATCAAAAGCTAGGAACAAAGAATGCTTAATTTTTAAGTTGAAATCTTTCATATTTGTTATTGGTTTCAAAGGCTTGCATCTTCTTATATAGTGCTTATGAAAGTGACTGTTTCAAAGAGAAAATCATATATCTTTGAATATCCAACATGCTTGATTTATTTTCTCTATCTCCAACCAAGATTTTCACACATATTGCTTCAAAAGAGAAAATGACGTCGAATGGATTTGAAAATTCCCATATGCAAATATGGTGAGGAGCATTTTGTGATATTCATAAATGTGTCTTCATGGTGATGGAGGATTTTATGACTTTTTTCTTCCACAATCTTCATTCAACTTAGTCTTCATATGGAAGGAGAACCTTGAAAGATTTGATGCTTCTAAAATCTTGCTTTAGGTCAATGTGCTTGAAAAGGAAAAGTGATGTTAGAAGAGTTGAAAGTTGGCTGACATAATAAGGCTTCCAAATTGTCCTCATGTGATGCTTTTTTTCTAGAGATGATGAGCTATTAATTGAAGCAAGTTCTTAAGCTATTATATTATTAGTAGGCTATTGTAAATAAGTGGGCTAAGGTAAAAATGATTCTTTCTTCATTTATATTTTGTCATTAATCAAACATGGATATTGAGTCTAATTATTGGGCTAACAATCTCTCCCTTTTGATGATGACAAAACTAAATGGTAAAACTGCAATAGTTCCCACTGAAATTGAGATTATTCATGTTTCACAATAGATAGATAACATCATAGTAATAGCTTGATAATTCCATATTAGTCTAATCTTTCAATAATAGCCTTAATAACAATATTATCAGAAAAAAGGTGCTAAAAAAAAAAAAGATATTAAATGAGAGTGAAAGCATGATAAAAATTCATAAATTTTCTTGTATTGTCTCATTTTTTGGCCTTATGATTCATTTGATTATTAATATAGTCTAAAAGAATAGTTAAGCATTTTAAATCAAGCAATTCAATCATTAATTCATTAAAGCAATTATTTGATCATTGAAAATAATTAAATATGGCATTTATCAAACATAAATCATTTAATGTAGATCAGTTATCAAGTTGAACTGAAAAGTACTCATAAACAAGTTGACTAAAAACTTTATATTGTTAACTGATATTGAACAGAGAGAAATTTTCATAAAAAAAATATTAGTATGTTTTGAGTAGTTTGTAGGTATATACCTACCCATATGAAGAGATTTAGTTAAGATATCAACAAAAAGATGTATAGTTACAATTAACTTTATCTTCACATCATCTTGTTGCCCATATGATAAAGCTAGGTTTAAATCAAATGGAATAATTTCTCCCCTTGAATTAATACAACAGATATTGTCCTTCACTTTTTGTATGCCTTTTTTTTTTCCTCATATATTGTTTTTTTTTGTTTCTTTGTACTCTTTTTTTAGACATCACAAAGATTTGTTAGTACTAATTAGCTTAATAAAGCAAATGAAATATATAAGTATAAATATAACAATTAAGGCATAAAGGCTTATTAAGAAATTTGGCAATCAATGATAATACATATGTTATGCATTAATAATTGCATGACAAAGATATTCATAATGATTATTAGGGTGTAGAAATAAGATACAGATAAAGCCAAACTCAAGAGTATTAGATACTGACAAAGCCAAGCTCATGAGTATTATGATTCAAAAAGGTTTTCTCTTTAAATATTGCGATTCAATGGAAAAAAATCAGTTAACTTAAAAAGTATATAATTAACTGAAATTGACAGAAAATCAAATTTAAGTAGTGATAAGAAATTTCACAATGCAATATAACAAAGTCAAAATGTTCTACTCTAAATATCATGTTATAGTAAAATTTTAACCCAAATAACTATTCACAAGATCTTTGTAATAAGAATTCGTATGAATCATAATTACCAAATTTTCAAGTTAGCATAAATAGCCAAGCAAGTTTTACCATATTGAATTCTTCCTTTGGCAAAGGCATCTTGGCATATCCTTGCTTTTGATTCATACCTACTGAACAATTAATTTACTTTAGGTACCCAAACTTGCTTGCGTCCTTTCTTGTTATTGGTGATAATTGAAATGCCCATAAGGATCGAAATCATGTTACTCTGGTGTTTTCTTGACTTAAAGCTATAGCATGCATATTTGTTCCTTTAACAATATAAACAAACAAACAGAAACACATTTTTGCTTTCCCAAAATCATATTCAAGTTTTCTTCCCCTTCCATAAAATTTGCTAAATCTTTAGTTAAAGTAGAAACTATAAGTTGTAAATCTTTATTTTTGTTTAAAACCTTTTCAAAATCAGTTTTCAAAGGTTGAAAATTTTTCTCAAGTTCTTGTTTAGCTTGTTCAAATACTCTATATTTCTAAAATAATTTTTCAAAATCATTGAACATTTCATTAAGAATATCTAGTAATTCTTTGCTAGAGGGTTCAGGATCTACATCATTTCATGCTATTGCCATGAAGCATAAATTTGATACCTTTTGCTCTTATTTATCATCACTTCATGCTCTTCTTTTTCCATGCATCTTGCTAGTTTTCTTCTTTACATATGGATATTCTAAACGAACATGACTATTCTTTCCACACTCATAGCAATTCTTAAGCCAACTAGTGTAGTGTTTCAATTAGCTTATAAGACTAAGGCACCCCTACAGCATTTTAAAGGACATACTTATTAAGGTAAAGCATTTGATATTTCCCATTGATTTTTATATGCTTGATATGACTAATGAAATATCACATGACACCATATTGATCCTTGGTTGGCCTTTTTAAAGGATTGCTAGTGTTATAATTAGCATGAAAGAAGGTGCCATCACTATGGAAGTTGGGGACAAGAAAATTTACTTTAACATGTATGAGGCTTTGTATTCTTGTGGAGGTACTTTATTCTTTGTGTTCTTGTGGAGGTGACGTGTCATGCATTATTTGTTGAAAAATTAATGGCTAGCTTTCCACTCCACAAGATTTGAATTTTTCTTTGTTAGCCAGTGATTATGGTTCTAGGAAATGTTTGCTTTGTGAAATTGCAAATGATGATGCACATGTTTGGCTTCCTAAAGCGTATGGATTTAGGAAAGTAAATGGCTCAAAGGGGTTGACTAAGGATTGATTCAATAAAGACGAGTGTTTGGATGTGTAGTTATGGGAAATAAATGCCTGTTTCATCTTCAGTTATCTAAATGCAAGTATGATTTTGAAAAATAATTCAAACAAGTTCTAGAGGCTGATTAGAGTAGGTGAGTAACAATAAATTAGAAAAGGAAAAATAGGCTAAAAAAATCCTCCAACAAAGGTTGCCTCAGAAAAGTTCACTCATTTCAATCAACCAAACACTAGATTAATTACAATGCAAAAACTCATCTATTTTAAATACCAACTCCAAGAATAGCAATCAATCAAACCATCACAATCAACTTAGAACATGTATAGCTTTCAAAAAGAAAATTTTAATATGATCTAGAAAATTGCAATTTCAAAGCAAGGGCACACAAAAATCCAATTGTGGGTTCACTTTCCTCTTTAAACTATTTCACAATAGCTACATGAACAACAACACAGCTAAATAGCACAATGATGCAAATATGTAAAACAACCATGAAAATTTTCAAAATTTTTTTATTTTTACCAATAAATGGCATACTTGACCACATTGAAGCCCATGAAGCACAACATTCATAATCAAATCCATTTCCCCACACTTAACTAATTGCGCCCTCAATGCTCAAAATGCAATAGAAGTGGTGAGTAATAAGTACGCGAACAAAGGAGAGATGATGAGTTTTATTAGCTAACCTAACTAAACTATTATTTAAACTACTGGGAATGTCTTTACCCCACACTCACCTTATGTATTAAATCTTAGAATGTGATAAAAAATAAAGGAAGGAAAGAGACAACCTTAGCCTTAAGGAGGCTTAAATTCTCATGATAGAGCTTCAAGAGATACCTATTGGCTTTGAGTATTTGTCTAGTTACTTCATCAATGAGCTCTATCATCCCAAACTTGTGAACTTTGGTGACTTTATAAGGGGCATCCCATTTAGTTTAAACTTTCCATGCTTGAGTTTGAATTAGATCTGATATAACCAACTTAGAAACTCTTTCTAAGAATGCCTTGATCATGCAATATTCTTGTTTTTTCTTCGTAGAGTCAACTCCTCCAATTCTTACAGTTGTAGCTTTCTTTCCAAGCTCGAGCATTTGATATCCATATTGCAAGCTTTAATAGCCCAATAAGCTTTGTGCTCAAGCTCATAAAAATGTGGCAAGATTTGATATAAATAATGTAGTAGGGTGACATTCTTATTGGAGTCTTGAAAGTAATTTTATAGGATGAAACTTCCTTTAGTCTTAAGCTCTAATCTTTCTTGGAGGTTTTACAATTTTCTCCAAAATATGTTTAACTTCTTGATTTGATACCTTAGTTTGCCTAATGGTTTATCGATGATGGGCAATGGAAACTTTGTGAGTAACTCCAAATTTGGCAAATAGGTTATTAAGAATCCTATTGTAAAAATGGGTTCCTCTATCACTCACTCTAGGCCATGGTATTCTAAATATACAAAAGATATGAGACATAAGAAACTTGGAAACCATAGTTGCATCATTGTTATTATGGGAATAGCTTCTACCTATCTAGATAGATAATCTATAACAAAAAGGATATAAGAGAAATTTAAAAAGGGTGGAAAGGGACCTATAAAGTCTATTTCCCAAACATAAAAAATATCATAACACAGCATCAATAGTGGCATCTCATGCCTTTTACTCAACCCCCCAAACCTTTGACACTTATCACTAGCTTTACAACAGTTGTAGACATCTTTAAACAAGAAAGGCTAATAAAACCAGCATTTAAGACTTTCCTAAAGGTTTTCAACCACAAACCATGAAAAGACAAGCTAAGAGTATAGACAAGAATTTTTCTTATGGAGTACATTTTCTAATCACTTAGTCACTGCACATCCTCCATAGGTAAAGGGCATCCTATACATAGTGTAAGCTTGAACTTTATGGTGGAAACATAATGGATAAAATACCCAACTTACACATTAGGAAAAAACAATAATGAAGACTTCAAACATGGTGAAAAAGATGTCTTGATGTTAAGACAACTTGAACTTGATGTTTTTAATTTGTTGAAGTTATTATTTCTTTAAGTTTTTTGAATTTTTAGGAATTATTTAGTACTTTGCATTGGTGTTTTCTATTTTTTTTTTTAATTTAATTAGATCTTACTAGATAACATAAATAAGAAGCTTAAGCTTTAAATTTATTTTTCAATATGTTTATTTTTTTCATATTTATTATTATTATTTTTTCATTTTCTTTTAAAAAATTTAAAGTCCGCGTGAGGATCTAGATACCTATAAGAAATAGGGGGATAGGGATAAGGGACACAAATAATGGTAGGATGGGAAGAGGAGAGGCACTTCTTGGCCCTGTCCTACAAAATTGTCATACTTATATGTGTGCATACCATGGCTCTTTAAGAGCTAAAGCAAATGAAAAAAAAAAAGTAGCATCAGAAAAATTATCACAAATAAAATCAAAATTATCTACTCCGTTTAATTGATTTGGAAGTCTACTTAGATGATTAACTACAAAGTTCTATGCTTTATCTCTTTCTTTAGCCTCAACATTGAACTCTTGTACAAGTTGCCTCCATCTTGATAGCCTGGGTTTGGATTGAGGCATCTTGAAAAAAATACTTAACTATTGCATGATCTGTGAAAATAACAACCTTGGAGCTAATCAAATATGGCTTGAACTCATCAAATCAAAAGCAAAAAGAATGGCAAATAACTCCTCAATGGTTGTATAGTTGACTTGGGTGGCATCCAAAGTTTTGGGGGCATAAGCAATAACTTTAGAGACTTTATCATCCCTTTGACCAAGCATAGCTCACATTGCCCTATTGGAAGCATCACATGAAAGCTCAAACAATAAGTCCTAACTAGGAGAAATCAAAATGGAAAGAGATTTGTGCCTTTGCTTGAGTTCATTAAATGTATGTTTACAATTATTATCAAAGACAAACTCCACATCTTTTTGAAGTAAATGAGATAATGACAAAGGTATTTTACTAAAGTCCTTGATAAATATCTTATTAAAGCCAGCATACCTTAAGAAAGACTTAAGCTTTTCAAGTTTAGTAGGATAAGACAAGGAAGAAATTACATTAGTTTTAGCTTCGTCAACCTTAATTCTATTGCTAGATAATAAGTGGCCTAATACAAGGCCTTGATTAACCATAAAATGACATTTCTCATAGTTAAGCATAAGACCTTTATCAGAACACAGAGCAAGGATTTTATCTAAGCTATCTAAAATTGCGTCAAATGAGTCTCCATAAATTGTAAAGTTATCCATAAATACATCCATGCATTGTTTAATGAAATTAGAAAAAATAGACATCATACAAGGCTGGAATATAGTTGGAGCCTTACACAAACTAAAAGGTATTATGCTACATAGAAATGTATCAAAGGGGAAGTAAAAGTTGACTTTTCTTGATCCTCTAAAGCTATAGGAATATGAAAGTATCCTGAAAAGCTATCAAGAAAACAATAATGAGACTTTCCTGCTAGTATTTCCAACATTTAGTTAATAAAGGGAAGGGGAAAGTGGTATTTTCTAGTGGATGCATTCAATTTCTTGTATTGAATACAAAACCTCCAAGCATTTTGTGCCCCAGTTAGAATCAATTCATTTTATTCATTTTTAACCACAATGATACCACTTTCTTAGGAACTACTTAGACTGGACTAACCTACTCATTATCTGAAATAGGATGCATAATTTTGATACTTAAAGAGTTTGGTAATCTCCTTTTTCATAGCATCTAGAATAAGTGGGCTTAATCTCCTTTTAAGGTTATCTAATAGGGTTGGACTCCTCATTAAGTAGTATCCTATGGGTACAAATGGATGGATTAATCCTTAGTATAACAACCAATGTCAAACCTATAGCTTTTATATGCTTTCTAAGTATACCAACTAATCTCTTCTCTTCATCTAAAGGCAATACATTAGAAGTGATCACTGAAAAATTCTCATTACTTTCGAGAATTGCATACTTTAGATTAGAAGGTAAAGGTTTCAATTCAAGGTTAGAAGGTTGAATAGTAGAAGGAATTAAATAGGGGAGTTCTATGGAACAAAGAGTACACCCCTATCTAGTTTCAACTTTGGTGCATTGATTTAGCTCTTTTGGAGCATCAGCTTGCTCTTTGGTCTTCCCAAGTGTTAAATCAACTCTAGGTCGATTTATAGTAGCAACATGCTTGGTGTTCTTTTCCTTCACACCTATGTCATAACAAAAATATAAGATAATGTTAGTATCTCAAGGTGTGAGAAGAAATGACAGATCTAAATGAATGAACAAGCGACTTTTTATTTTCGAGTTCAAGTTGCTTTTGTTGATCTTAAGGTGCAAGAGAAGTGGAATAGCTAGAAGGTGACTATCTTTATCGTCATATGTGCTCATAGTGTCACTTCTAACCACCATTTTAGTTTCCATTAAAGTTTGAATATCTACTAATTACAAACCAAACCTTTCTTGGAACCATCATCACTTGTTGACGAGCAGAAGGAAAAAATCTTATGAAGTGGAAAGCTAGCCATTAATTTATAGACAAATGATGCATGACACGTCACCTCCACAAGAACAATAAGAAGAAAGTGAACAAAAAGAAGATAAAAACTTGTCACATCTATATAAATCAAACTCATGCATTTCAATTTCAGCATGCATATTCAGTTCATGTTCATCTCTAACCTCATCAATGGGAAAATCAATTGCATTTATACCAATAGAGAATAATGCTTCTAGTCCCTAACATCTATAGTGATAGCACCTTCTTTCATGCTAATCATAATATTAATAGTCTTTAAGAAAGGCCCACCAAGGATAAATATGGTATTATGTTATATTTCATTAGTCATATCAAACACATAAAAATCAGTATGGAATACTAAATCCTTTACATTAACAAGTATGTCCTTTAAAATGTCACGGGAATGCCTTATAGTACTATCAACTAATGGCAACATTACACTAGTTAGCTTAAAAGTTTTAAGTAATGCATATATGGATTTAGGCATGACATTTATGGCAACCCCTAAATTGAACAAAGCTCCATTTATGGTTGCTTTACCTATGGTGTAAGGGATGATGAAAGATCCAGGGTCTTGGCTTTTAAGGGGAATTTGACGTTTGAACAAGGTTGACACATTAGAACTAACTTGCATTCTTTCATTAGACTTTAATTTCCTTTATATATGCAAAGGTCCTTAAGAAATTTAGCATATTTAAGAACCTTTTTTATTAGATCTAACAAGGGAATATTAACCTCATTCTTGCTAAACAAGTTTAAGATCTCTTTTTCTTGTTTATCATCATGCATTTTCTTGCACACAAAGTAAGAATAAGGCAAAATGATGTCTTTAATAAGTACCTCCTTACCTATATGCTTAGAGGGTCCTTGCTCATTTGTTGTCTCTTGTTTAGGTTGTTTGCTATTATTAGACTTTGTAGGTCGTGTATGAAATTCTTGAGAGTGTGTTGCTTCTTTATGTGGCTAAGCTTTACCTTTATTTTGCAGCTCGAACTCTTGCTGTGTAGGTGTGGAATTCTTCTTATTAAGCAGCTCATTTTCTCTTAAACTCTTGAATTCCTTCAATATGCTAAGAGTCACCAAGTCATCCTCAATTTTAGCTTTAGCTTCGTTATCATTTTCACCAAGAAACTTCACCTTTTTACCACTTATAAGAATGATGACATTCAAGGATTTAAGGTTGATAGTTGTATTGAAGGGTATTGAACCACCATTCTTTGCTTGTTGCTCACTCATTGTTAAACAAGTGATTGGCAAATAAAATGAGGTTGTTATTCTTCATCTTTAATTCCTCCAACTCTTTACAAATAGTGGAGAGTTGAGAAGTGGTAGTTGTTTTATCCTCTTTCATCATATTTTTCATTTAACTTACTTGATTCATTAATCCTTTCAACAGTTAGGTAGTCTCGTCATTTTTTAGAACAACTAGAGAGTTGCCTTGAGAAGCTCTAGCCTTACCACTTTGTAGGAATCTATTTTAGCCTCTATTGTCTCTATCCTTCGAATTGAACTTGGGATTATGTCTCTAGCCTTCATTATATGTGTTTGAGTAGAGGTCCCATCTCTCAGATGTATTAGGCTTCCCTTGGTACATGGTTGAAAGCTCTTCATATTGGTGTGGACACACACTTGAGACATGTATAACTAAGGCACAAAACTCACAAGTTAGTGCCATAATTGCCTGAAAAGTAAGATGTTGCACACGCGAATTGTTCAGCTAAGCAGACATCATGAACATTTGAGTAGTTCAACAAGAGAGCTAATTTCACTTGATTGTTATGAAAAACCACTCAATGCATTCACTAGTCTTATGTCTTGACTACTATATTGTTAACTATTTGTAGCCATTTTTCAATCAACATCCATGCATCTTGAGCTATTTCATCAATGAAAGATCCCTCAAACATAGTATCAAGCACACTCTTATCATGATTTAAAAGTCCATCATAGAAGTATTGGACTAAGTGGTCCTCTAGGATTTGATGATAAGGGCACTTTGATAGCAAGTCCTTAAACTTGTTCCAATACTCATAGACGTCACTTGATCCATTTGTCTTGCTAAATAAATTTCCTTCCTAAGTGAAGCAATATGATTATTGTAGGAGATCCAACAGCACAGAAGTGAGGTTCTATTTGATCGTTGGTGAAATAAAATATAACCATTGTAGGTCGCACATGGGGTCAGAACACAAATTATTAAAATATAGATTGACTATTTGGGGATGCATAGATTTTTTTTAATCCAAATTTAAATATAACTATTGCAGGTCGCACGTATGTTGGTTTCTAGCCAATCAGATTTAACTACATTGGGGATTTTGTGCTATTTCACAATGAGGAATGTTCATATTTTCATTTATATTTGTTAATGATTAAAGTAAATTGTTTTTATATAATAAAACATTAAATATAAGAGTAATGGTATTAATTTTTATATTAAAACCTTAGTGATAAAGGGTAATATGAATATAGTATGATTCTATAGTGTTGTCTCTAGCATGATGTATATTTTTATGTTTTACTCACTATGAAAATCTTTCTAGGTCGAAGAAGCTCAACAAAATTTTGGGGAAAATTTTCATTTAGGACCAGTAGATGCAATTAATTACTAAAAAAGGCCTTAAATTTTATAATTACCCTAAATGACTAATCTTATTTTATGACTTTTCAATTGATAAAATTACCCTCAAACTTGTAGATTTATTACTACCATAATTTGCATCACTTACAAATCACGTTCGCCTTAATTATCGAATGTTTTTGGAATTCTGACCACGTAATTTTAATTTTTAATTGGTTGGACTAACAAGTAACTTATAGATTTATTACTACTATAGTTTGCAATACTTATTAGTTCAACTAGTTAAGAATAAAAATTGCCTAGTAAGAAATGCAAAAACATTTGGTAATTAGGACAAACGTGATTTGTAAGTAATGTAAAACATGATAGTAATAAGACTATAACTTACATGTTAGTCCAATTAGTTAAAAATAAAACTTACGTGGTAAGAAATGCAAAAACATTCGGTCATTAGGACGAACATGATTTATAAGTAATGTAAACCATAATAGTAATAGATTCATAAGTTACTTTTTAATCCAATCAGTTGAGAATAAAACTTACATAGTAAGAAATGCAAAAACATTTGATAATTAGGTGATAATTAGGGTGAACGTGATTTGTAATTAATGCAAAACATGATAGTAATAAGTCTATAAGTTACATATTAGTTTAATCAATTAAAAATAATAATTACATGGTAAGAAATGCAAAAAAATTCAGTAACTAAGGTCAACGTCATTTGTAAGTAATTTCAAACAATAGTGATAATAAATTTATAAGTTATTTGTTAGTCCAAGTAGTTAAGAATAAAACTCACATAGAAAAAAATACAAAAACATTCGATAATTAAAGCGAATGTGATTTGTAAGTAATGTAAATTATGATAATAATAAATTTATAAGTTACATGTTAAATGCAAAAACATTTAATAATTAAGATAAACATGATTTGTAAGTAATATAAACTATAGTAATAATAAATCCATCAGTTTAGGGGTAATTTTGTCTATTAAAAGTTGTAAAATGAAATTACAAAATTTAAAGTCTTTTTCAATAATTAATTGTATCTACTAGTTTTAAAAAAAAAATTTCATGAAATTTTAGTGTAATATCTAAAGGAAAGTTAACATATATAATAAATTAAATGATGTTTATTTAACCAATTTCATTTCTTTCACTTCTTTTCCTTCTTTTTTTTGTGTGTGTTTACTTTTAACTTTTAAAAGTTAAATAGTCATTATTTCATTTCTTTGAATTTTCTTATGGCCATTACCCAAAATTTGGAACCATATACGACAGTAAATAGGACTCTTGTGGAGTGTACATTGAAATCAAACTAGGGACCCTCATTCCTTTCTGTCTGGGTATCAAGCTTACGTGCAAGTTTGTAAATTTGTGTTATTTAATCTTTGAATAAAATTATAACACAAAAGAAATTTGATTGTATGACACGAAGTTTTAACTATAAGATGCATATACTTATCTGTAAAAAATTATATATTAATTTTGTGATTAAAAATTATACACTCATTATATTTTGATTTAATAATTTAATAATAGATATAAAAAATTGTATAAAAATCTTTTTTTTCCGTTACCTTTCCATTATTCATGTTTTTTATCTTTTGAAAGAACATTGGATAAATTTGTGATTGATTATCTAGAACATTATGGCATGACTTGACCAATACCTTGGAATAAATGACCAACAGTTCAGTCGTATACATAAATCAAATGAGGCATAGAAAATAGTTATTTTACATTATATTACCAAAATATTTAATATGTTTATATCTAGTATAACAATAAAAAAGCGTCATATAAATAATATAATATATCAAAGAATGATATGAAATCTGATTTTTGAATAACGACTATCCAAAATAGTCATCTTATAACACATGAATATCTTATATTAAATTGACTGTAATCTAAACAACTATTTCCTTCAGAGGGAATATTAGAAATAGTGAAAAGGAAAAACTAGGATGCAGCATGAAAAGGTTTAACTAATGAAAGATACACTTTTAATTCAGAAATAGCCCACCATACAAAGAATCCACGTATTATGGAACCCTACTTGGAAAAATAACCAAGTCAACCCAAAAAAAAAAAATCCAGAGATCCTACTACATCAATTGAAAGAAGTGAACGGTGCATATACAAATCTTCAAAGTCATGCCCTCACAAAAATCCTCACAGGAGGAATAAAGAAGAAATAGTAACTGGACAAAAGGTAAAGACAT
Organism: Delonix regia; assembly: GCA_037074485.1. Lineage (NCBI taxonomy): Eukaryota > Viridiplantae > Streptophyta > Magnoliopsida > Fabales > Fabaceae > Delonix > Delonix regia. Next base: position 8,778,126 of record CM073455.1, read on the forward strand.
AACTTTAAGCAGTGAGCCAATAGCTATTAATCCAGGAAGACAGAAGGTAAAGCCCTATAGTTTGATGTATTTTTCACCTCTTTCTTTTTGCCGCACCTCTTGAAGCTTGCCCACCCTTCTCTGCGGATGCAGAAGCACCTTTACCTCTTCCAGCTGGAGTCTTCTTGGCCCTTGAATTTCCTGCTCCCTTCAAATCCAACTGTACTTGCATGGCTGCATTGCATACATAAATAGACATTGTATACCATCAATTATCCTCACCTAGTAATAGCCCGAAATTCCAACTATATATATTAGCACAATCTAATGGCAAATTATAACCTACCCTCGGAATTTAAACTTTGAAGTTCAGACTGCAGCTTCTCACCAATGGTTGTACCGTCTAATGAAGGGTGCAAAAAGTTAGATGCCAAAAATTAATCTATGGTGCAACTACAATTTTGAGTGTAACAGTGCAATGATGACATAGCGGAACAAAATTCTTTCACATGTTACTGATATGTAAATTTGTTAATTACTAAATGCTGACTGTATATAAGTTTTTGAATTTACATATTAATTTATATAGTTTTGTTATTTTAAATAGTAACCCAAAAAAATAATAATATTAAAATTATGTAACTACATTATAACTTAGTACAATTATGATTGTACCAAAGATTTTACCTTAATTTAAACAGCTAAGAAGAATAACTAAAACTGCAGACAACTTACCCAACTCCTGTGTGTCCGAGGAATTCTCTTCTCCACTCTCTTCCAGGGTGTCACCTTCCCCCTGTTCCAGTCCTTCATCAGCTGGTTCCAGGATAGCAGCAATTCGCTTCTTGGGGACCTTTTTCATTCCAGGAAGAGTAACTAGATCTGCAGCTCGAACCATCCGAGATTTGCTTTCTTCTTTGTATGCTTTTGTAAGTGCAGATTTAACAGCAGGCTGTATGCCATCTAGTGGATTTGGATGACCCTGATGCATATAACATTAAAAATTAACTTGAAGTTGAGACAAGTTCATAGTAATGACACATCATCAGATACAGGTAAATCACCTTGAATTTTGATAACTCTACAATAGTATCAAAATCCTCCTGACTGATTGAGTATGTATTCATAAATTCCACAACTTTCTGAACAGCTTCATCCTGATCATTTTTCACAAGGAAAGGTGCAATTCAAGTAATATTCAGGTTAAATGATTCCACATATTTAAAACCTTAAGCAGTAAATGTACTTCCAACCTTAGGCAAGACACGCAGTGGTTCTGTCAATTGTTTAAGAAGCAGCATAAGATATTCCAAACGGAGGGTTTCCCTGCACCAATTAATGAAGCATAAGTATGAGGAGAAGGAGAGTGAGTTTTCCCCCATTCCATCTTTGCTTTCATATATATATATATATATATATATATATGAAGTCCAGAAGTCTACTAGACAACTATCTTCTACCCAAGATAGCATAGAACAGACAGATCAGATCAAATTATATACCAGATGCTTCAAAATTTATTTATTTATTTATTTTTGTGGCCTAAAGATGGAAGTTCCTAATATTGAAAATTTGATCCAAAAAACGAAGGAAAAATTTTTTTTGAAGGTTTGAAAATAAATTGCTTGCAAGTGACAATATAAATGCAAATCAATCCCCCTCCTAATTCTCAATAAAATCATCAATAAATCATTTACATGGACTAATAGGAACAAGGTTGACTCGTGAGTCTAGGCAGACTCAAAAAGGGTATATACTCATAATGTAAATTTATAAAAGTTTACCTCTATAAATAGTTATTAACATAACCAAATCTCAAAAATACAATAAAATTCATTCATGAAAACAAATTACTATTGTAATAACCCAAATTATTAGACTAGGAAATGATAAAAAAATTATTAGGAAAATATAATTGAATCATAGAACTTTTAATTATAATCCATTAGATAAGAGATTGGGTTTAAAAATTTTTCTCGAAAGCGTTGAATTTAAAATCTATTAAAAAAATTAAAAGCAACCTTTGCTATTATATTACTCACTAATTTAGAATTTCAAAGTAATTAAAATTTAAAATAACAATAATTTCAATAGTAATAATAATGTAAACAAGTTAATGTAAATTTTAAATACATATATATATATGTGTGTGTGTGTGTGTGTGTTTTTAAAAAAATTGAAAGTGGAGCTAACCATTTAATCACAATGTAATATGCCATTTGCTATTAATTGCAAGTAGAATATATTAGAGTCATAAGAATGTAATTGTATTAGTAAAATTAGCTTTTTTCTTTTTAAATATTTTATGGTTAATGGTTGAAATAGTTGGGTTGGACTTAAAGTAAATTAATTTTCCTTAAAAAAGTTAATTGAAATGCTGAATTATTCATATTTGGGCCAAAAGCTAAAAAAAAATTTTAACTTGGTTGACTCTAATCAAACTTGAAAAGTCTACTCGAGTTTGAACGAGTCTATATGAGTTTGATCAAGCCTACTCGAGTTTAACCAATTAAACTTTGATTCCGATTATACAACTGAGTTAGTCAATTTCTCCATCTAAAAACATATAATCAGCAAGTTTAATGAGTTAATATATGAGTTGGATGACCATGGACAGGAGTGTTTAATAGCAACTGAAACAAGCAAAACTCTAGATGCATGAGAAAACAAGTCGACAATAAACTGAAGGAATTATGGTAACTCCTTATACCTTCCTGAACTAGATTCACGTGAAGCAAGAATGTGAACATGGAGATCTTCCAAAAGCCTCGTGTTTTTGCCCATTGTTGAGTTCTTCCCTAGCCAGCCACCAAACCGATTATAATTCCGCTCTCCCTGCAGACATAATGCAAATTGAGACACTGAGTAGGAGTCTAAACCTAACAGATTCTTTCAATCAGAGAGGCCAACAGGAAAAAGATATTAAAAAATGTATGATATACAACAGGGAAGGGAACCAGAACAATGAACACTAAAACCTCTATATATCCTTTTTCAACTTCAATGATAATATTAAAATTCCTAAAACAATAAGCGTTGCATAGGGATAGGAATAGACAAACAACACAAACTTAAGACTAAAAAATCCTAATTTAACAGGAAAATGAAATATTAATATTAATAGGGATAGTATCCCAACACCCAATCAACTAAAGTCTAGAAAAAACAAACTTCCGAATACGATACTTAATATCCCATATTACAACAAAATCATAAATTAATCTGAATACCATAGTTAACATCCCTCATACTGCATTAATAAGACAAAAAAAGCTGACTGTACATATAAACTCAGGCTTTTAACTCATAAAGGGACAAAAGATCAAACTCAATAGGTTTTCCTCATTAAATGGGTAAAATGATAAATTTAAGTACAAATACTACATTAAGGAATTAGGTCATATTTTTAAAACCCTGAAACAAACAGAAAACACAAATGAAAAAGAAAGAAGGACATATTGCAATATCATGCATGAGATAAACCCATTTTACCTGTTCAAGTATTTCTCTTTGCCCATGCAACAATGAAGCACTGAAACAGAAGCCGAGAAGAAGATTGGGATGAACAACTAGATGGAGGGGAATAGACAAGAAAACCTCTCATTTTCCAGAACAGAGATAAGCTACATACGGAATTATGCTTGATGCAAGAGAACTAGCTTGAGAGAGCTGCCACTGTCGATATCTTCGAATCTGCACATTCACTATATCTCCATCAGCAATAGACTCAGCAGCACAAGCAATTAACTTCATGCGCTTCATATCATTGTCATCCTTACTAGCCAAGCTTGGTCTATAATTAATATAGTTTTCCTGCCATGTTTAATATGCCAAAAAGAAGTTATAAGGAATATTTGAACTACTGGTCCCATATGCAGCATTACAATATGACTATTATCCAGCAGAAAAACATCCAATACTACAAGGAGAAAAAGGCAAAGGCTATTCAGTGTTGTCAAAGGCCCCCGCCTCAGCATCTGAGGCCCTGAGGCGAGGCTCTATTTAAATCCAACGCCTTTCATGGTGTGAGAGGCACTGGCTTCAGCCAGGCGATTGCCTGGCAATGCCTTTTTGACAGTCCAGGCAAGCTCCTTTTGGCGCTTTAGTTAACTTAGGCCTATTAGATTTGTTCTTTTTTCCCCCTACTTAGGGTTCACTTGAGAAGTCCAGCCCAAATTTTAAGTGCACTTAACATTATTGTGAGTTATAACTTAATGATTATTACGCTTGAAAAGTGATTGTAGTGACCTAAATTAATTTATTTGATGATTATTATGTCTCTTGACTTGATACTATTATGTTTCCAACTTTGAATAGTTTATTTGTGTCAAATATTGTTATATAGTTACAGTTATCTATTTACTTTTCTGTTTATATAGCATAATTTTAACATTTTTCTTCTTTTAGGGCCTTACTTGACTCGAGCAAGCGCCTTTTTGGCGCCTCTCGGCTCAGGCATTTTAAAGGCCTAGCACCTTTTGCCTTTGACTATATTGAGGTTATTCTTGACTTCCAGAGTGTTCTGCACAGCAATATTTCTGGCAATAAGGTCCAGCTTAAAATACGCAAAAATGTAGGCATGGATAAAATGATAACTTTCACTTGAAGTAAATTCATGGATAAGAAAATTAGGCACAAATCAAATATTCATAGAGTAGTTTTCAGATACTTTTCCAATATTACATTTATAAAATTAGGAAATACAAGAAAAATGAAGGAACCTGAACAAGAAGAGGAACAAGGTCAGGATCACTCATGCTAAGGTTAATCCTCTCATCCATTTTTAACTTCCCAGCATTTAAGCCAAAAAGCCTACAAGACAAGACCACAAGTTAGCATGTTTTATAGCTCACAATTCACAAAATCCTCCTAACATTTAGTGATTTGAATTTCAAAATGGATACAGTCCATGTTGTGCAAGGTACAAGGCCTTTATTATGACAGTACATACTACATAGTTTATCTAGAGATGGACTAATTTCATACTTATCAACAGCTGTGAATGGTGAAATATCTTCATCCTTTGAGCTAGATAGAAGGCGCTGCCTAATGTCATCATAGTTAATAACTAACATGGAGAGGCTCATATAGTGTAACTGATTTAGTGCCATGCGCATATCTCCATTAACTCTTTCTGCTAGCTCCTCAAGAGCAATCTGAAACAACCATGGCGAACGGCTCAATGGAATAGGTTAGTCAATATAATAAAGATAATTATAAATTTGTAAGTGGCAAATATCAATGATTCAAAGTAGTTCATTAACCTCAAGATCCATACAATGAATTACAATTACAAGATCCAGGCAATAAGATAGAACTAAATATATCGATCAGGCTTTTACCTCATTAACTTGAAGCCCTTCAGCTTTGGCAACTTGCATCAACCTCTTTGCCATCTGGAATAAATAAATCCGACAAAAAAAATTTTCATATCCCACCATATTTGTATTAAAATCAGAGAAAATTAGCAGACTTCAGAAACTAAAACTATATATTAAAAAATATAGACCTTCCTATGGTGGACCACTTGTCAATATCCCAGTATAGCTTTCAGTAGGATCAAATCAACAGAATAGCTTATTAGATCCAATTATACATAATCGGCCTCATAAAGGGGGATCAACCACTGATAAGTGGAAAAGGTAACCTGAAAACCCTTCCCAAAATTATAAATTGTATGTCAAGGGCCTTGGGGTGTCAATTAAAAAAAAAAAAAAATACATTGCATATAGTATTATTTGATTACTGTTATAATGTTACTCCATTTACAATCCAATTATCATTCAGATCTTACCACAGATTATAAGAACTACCCTAGTTTCACATAAAATTTATAAACCCAAATCTGTAATCTCCCTTATCTTTTCCTTCTCCTAAACTTAGTCTCTTTTCCTCTCATATCATCTTCTCCCTCCCCATCATCCAAGTGGCTACACATTATTTAGCTAGAATGCAAAGCCAAGCCTTGATATTTCACATATGAGCTGGACATGAAAAACAGGAGGGTAAATATAATTTCACCTAGAACCAAACATGATTTAACAATAGTAACTATATAGTCAAACCAAGTGATCTTAAAAGGGAACTGTGTAATTAAATTCATAAATTTTGATAATATATTATTATCATGCAAACCTGAGATGTTATAAGCCTAGATCATTGGACAAATATTCTATTCCAAGGTCAACATGATTTCCAACACCAATCACATCCTAAATTCAAGAAAAAGATACAGTGAGTCGTCCAAAGACTGACAGATGAGGAAGTCAATCATTGACCTCACTTAATTCAATAATTCAACAACCCAACTAATAGAATTATACGTCCCAAAGCTAAGAAAAGAATCTTTCAGAAATAATCCATGTTCCAGATTCAAGTAATATAACTTATGAAGCTGATGCAATCATTAAAGAGGAAGAATTGTTAAGTTATTAAGTAAATAGAGTATCAACCTTCTTAAGGAGACGCATTTCCATTGTTCATCTCAGAAGTGTCAGGCAATTACAGGAGAAGAATTCAGTTCTCAACACAAAGTGTTATACTTTTCATAAAGATTTCATGAGCTAAGTATAACAGAACTGGCAAGAAGAACATCACAATGACCTAATCTGAATAAGGATTTAATAAAGAAGTAAAACCAAATCATTTGGGAGAAAATAATACGTGCAAAGAGACCTGTTGCTTTGTAGGTTTACGAAAGCTAAGAAGCAGACAGTAGTTCACAAGACTCTTCAGTTTCTGGCTGTAGCGGTCATTACAAATGCAGATGATAGGAATTTTTGATATCTTGATACTAGCAATAAGATCAGCAACACCACCCCTATCACCAGCTGACATGCCATCAACCTCATCCATAATGAGCACAGTTTTGGAATGCTTTGCACTGAAAATTTACGAAACTTATGAAGACTTCACAAAATTATATTTTATGCATTCATGCGTATAATATTATGATAAGCAAGACCAACCAATCCATATTAGCACCCAGGGCCTCATTGGTGACAAGTTCCTTTATAGAGTTTGCATTACTTCCACTGATTCCTCTAACAATTTTGCTATCAGCCTTCCCACGGTTATCACTAGCATTAACCTGAAATACATACAAAAATACAGATGAGATGAGTCAGATGACGAAATAGCATTGCCACAAATGGTTCGTAAAGAGACATGTTGCCACCTCTATGGCTTGGAAACCAAGCATCTGACTGACCAACTTTGCTGTAGTGGTTTTTCCTATGCCAGGGGTTCCACTTAACAAGACGGCTTTTTTGGAACCAGTGTCATTTTGTCTTTTCCCCCTTTTTTTATTTCCACTATCAAGAAATTGCTCATTCCAATGTGCCAACCAATCATGAAGCTGTTTAACCTGTACACCATAAAGAAATCTCACAGTAACTAATGAAATCCAGGTATAGATGAAATTAAACTTAACTACAAAATATGGTGACAGAGACTGGCACATACAAGTGACTGATTTCCTATGATGTCATTTGGAACCTTAGGTCGATACTTCTCTGTCCACATAAAAGAAGACCTCACAGAACTTTCTGCCTTAGGCTTTGCTGGGGTAGAAGCTGAGCCTGAAGATTGGGAGACTGCAATTGTCAATAGATGCATAATAATTAAAGCATACAAACAAATGACTACGCATAGACTCTTAACAACTTTTAAACTCCTAAGATTTACTGCCAAGTTAAAGATACACAGAAAGAGATAAAAAGGACAAACATGAATGATGATAACCAAAAAGATAGAAGTACAAGCTTATTAGGTCTTACCCTTGACCCCAGCTTTTTTAGGACTTTTGGACTGGGTTGTAACAACCTTCCTCTCCACTTTTTTCGATTCTTCTTGCGAAGGAGCTTTTGCAGGTTTTGATGCACGAATCATGTCAAACAACCCATCCTCAGTGAGGAAGACAGTACTATTAAACAAAAGAAAAGAAAAACGTAAGTAAAATTAGAAAATAGAACATGGGTATTTTTTGAAGTGATTTCTTAAAGTATCCAATACTAACCCCAGCTCTTTGGCTTTCGAAGATTTTCGACCCCCAATATCTTCATCACATAAAAGATAATTCTGCAAATAGAAGATGTTAACCACATGCCAGTAATGTGAATTCAACTGCATAAAAAGCAAAGCATCATAGAACCGTTTTTCTGCTGACTGATCCAGTGACACGGCCACCATGTCGTTTAATCAAACCTTCCGCTTCTTCTCGTTCCAAACTATAATATGCACAAGTCAATTACAAACACTCAGGAGTCAAGACAATGAAATATTGATAAGTCATGGTATTGTGCTATCTTCTCAAACTCTTAGAAAACAAACCCTGATCAACAATCCCAAAAGGATTTGAAGATGGAGAAGAAAGACACTGTCAGGCAAGTTCTACATATGAAAGTCCAAAAATTTGTGAAATATAGTATAGAAAAAAGAAACAAAATACCTGTCCAATGTCCCACTTATTACAAAAGTCAAACCAGCCAAACAATCAGGAGCACCTTCGGGGACTTCCTGACATACAAAAGTAGTTTTGATGTCTTAATGAAGACATGATAATTTCAATTGATAGATCCTTACTTATATAATAATTAAGCACCTTTTCTCCTTTGTGTGGAGGATCTTTTCTTTCTCCAAAATTCATAAATCCACCCCTTCCACCCCCTCTACCTCGTCCACCAGATGATTGTGCAGATGCTCCTCTTCCACCACGACCCCTTCCACCAGATTTAATGGGTGAGACAGCATCTTTATCATCATCCTCATCACTTTCTTGCAAATCTGGAGATTTCAGTGGAATTCCCCTACCTGACCCACTCTTTGATTTTTTTGTTGGGGTGGTATCAGCTGCTTTCTCTTTAGATGTGAGAAAGGCAACATCATCATCTTCATCTAAATGAACTTTTTTAGGAGGAGGCTTCTGCAATTCCTCACTGTCCTTAGGATTCTTTCTTTTAGCAGGGAGCTCCTGTGACTCCTTTTCATCTTTGGGCTTGTTTTTGTCAGTGGCAAAATATTTGCTAGTTTTCCTCCTCCCTGAACTTTCTTGGCCTTCGGCTACCTGCGGAAAGACATCTTTTTAATTCTTCATGAAATTGACAGGTAATGAGGTAAACAGGGACAGTCAAAAGAAATCATATCTAGTCATTCACGATTTCCACCCAATAATATATTCATTAGGGCAAGTGCCCTAACAACCGTAGGTTACATTTGGTGCCTTGAATTGCAGAAGTTTTAACATGCCCGTCAGGATTCAGTCCTATAACCAGAACCAGAATCTTTAAATAAACCCTACTTGCTTTTGATTAAAGCCAGGCCATAGAAGTTACAGGATCAGAACGATACAGAGATCAAAACAAATAACAACCTTTCACATTCCCATTGAACTGTTACTTAAACATGGAAGCAAATCTCCGAGTGTACTGATCAACAAGGGACAAGAAAATGAAAAATAAAAAGGGGGAAAAAAAAAAAAAAAGCAATGAAGCTCACTGGTTTTTCCGGCTGTGGTTTAGCTGGAGAAGGCTTTGCCTGATTCGTAGGCTTCGGCTCCGTAGCATTGCTCTTGTCATGGGATTTCATAAACCACTTCCGTATATCCGACTGTAATTTAACCAGCAAATGCCCATAACAACATATGAAAGAATTTAAAACAGTGACAACAAAAATTAAAGAGAATAAACAAAACGTCGAAGCAAAGTACACTTTCTTTCCCAACTGTTTCAAGAACAATGTAGAGAGAGAAGCAGCAAGAACCCCTAACTCACCATTTTCACGAAAAGGCGAGAGCAGTTTCAACTTGGGAGGGTATCGTAGGGTTTTGCCCCTACAGTGAAATATGAACTGACGAGACGATGGGCGTCGACGGCCTCAGAGGCTTAGTCAATGCATTCAAACTCATCAATGAGGTGTTCATAGAAAATAAGGGGAAACAAAATAAGGATTTTAAATGTTAAAAATGTCTATTGCTTTCTTCTTTTGGTTGTAGTGTTTATCAATTTTTTACACGGCAAAATGGTCGCTTGCATGAAAGTCAGACATGGCGAATGGTGAACCAAGAAGCGAGACGGAGACCAAACCACAGACGCAATTTACTTCAATCCTTCGAGGCTTCAACACTAGTACAGTGCGTAGAGAGGGAGATGCTGATATGCTTCGAGAATGAAGTCTTGAAGAGCGATTTAGGGAATGCGAAAGTTTTATCGACATCTATACACTCCCTTTCAAGTTTCAAGTAATAAAACGGAAGAGGTATTCGTCAATTAGTAGAATGATAAAAAAATAAAAAAAAATAAAAAAAAGGCCTAGAAAACCTAATGGAATAATTATATAATCATTTTAAATTACCAATAATATTGAAGTAATTATTTTAATTACCAAGAATAATAAATTTAATAAATTAATAATTTTGTGAATCAGGAAATGATTTTTGAATTACCAATAAAAATACATATGAAATTCATTTCAATTTTTTAATTAAAAATAGTTTTTCAATTACCAATAATACAGAAGCACTATAACCAAACACTACACTATTCTAAAAGAGGGCCTTCACATCCAGAAAATCAAGTAAGTTTCTTTTTCTCAACTATAGCATTCTAAGTCTAACCGGCAATAAGGAAATGCACTAACAAGGTACGGCACACATGCAAGAATTACTAAATTGTGGAAGTTTGGTTGTCAGAAATAAAATGGAATAAATAAGAATAAAAATAAAAATGAGAGTGAAAATAAGAATTGAATATAAAAATAATTATTACAATATTTGGTTAGAAATAGAAAGGAATGGAGAGAAGTATTGAAAAAGAAAATGTAATGTGACTAAATGACAAAAATGTCTCTATGATTTAGTTTTTTTTATAACTGATAATCCTTGGAACTTAAATAAGTAAAATGACTTTGTTTGACAAATTAGTTTTAGAAAAACTTTTAAAATTTTGGTTAATTCAAGGCAAAATTATTTGTTTTTTGCTCAGTTAATATTAGCGAACCTATATGTATAATATGGATTGGGGCTTCTTAATCTATCTTGGAATTGATATTTTTGCTAAATCTAATATTAATGCTTCTAATACTGGTATAAAATTATTTTCTATAATAATTTTTCCTTGATTTCTTTTATAAATTTTATGTTCATTGAAAAACACTAATTCTATCATTCTTATTATATTTATTATTCTACTGGTGGCATGTGTATTCCTTTTAATTTATGATTAATTACTAATGTTTTATTCATATTCATTTTTTTTCTTGATATTGAAAAATTTATATTAGCTATAAATTTTAATTTTTGGTATATTAAATTCCCATTTAATGCTCTTAAAATACTATTTGGTGTGTTATCTATTATTCTATTACCAGTTTTTAATAATTCAATTGGTGTATCTATTCCTAATCTAAAATAAGCCTTTATTAATAATTGTATTCTTGGTATATAAATTTCAATTATTTCATCTTTTATAGATAATTTTCCTATTTCCTGTTCAATCAATGTTTTATTTATTAAGGGTATTCTTAAGACTCATTCTATTTGAATTGCTTCTGATGGGTGTTTTTTTTCATAATACTACACAAGCATTTTTTTTTTTAGCTTTTATTATTTTTCTTATTTTTGTCATAATTCCTTATTGTCTTAAATTTTGAGGAGTTAAATTTAATTCTTTATTTCTTATTTTATCATATTATTTTTTACTAAATTGCACTCTTCTTTTTATTATACCGTTTTCTGCATTTCTAAATTATTCATATTGTTCATATTCTTGTTTCTGTTCTTGATTTTTGAATTGATTCCTACTTGATTCTCCTTGTATCATATTAATTTCATTTTCTTCTACTATATGATCATATTTTGTATTTTTCGAACTACTTTATGTTTCAATAGTTATTTTATATATTTCTAAACCTAAATTATTTATTTCATTTTCTGATATTTCATTATATTCTATTAGTTATAATATATAATCTTTAGCTATTTCCATTATGTTCATGGCTTTCTTATTCTTTGATTTAGTACACTTTGTAGATATATGTTCTAATTGTTCACAATTATAACACTAACATTTTCTTAGATTTTTCTTATAATTTATTTATCTTCCTTTCTTAAAGTATTTCCTGGGTTTATAATGGCTTTTAAATTTATTTTTTTGGATATCTTTTAACTTTATATTTTCTATATAGTTTTGAATATTTTTCTTTTTTCTATTTTACAACCCTGTTTATGAAGTTTTCTAGTTCACTACGTTTAATATTAATTTGTTAGTTTTATAATATTTAATGTTTCTCCATGCTTCTTTACATCTATTGGACAAATATTCTCTTAGACAATCATCTCTTCTTTCCATAGTGTCCATAAATTGTATTAATTCTTGTCTTCCATTAAAGGTTTTTGTATGATCATCTATTATTGTTTCAAATATTAATGTTGGTAATTTTCTATAAAATAATTTCATATAAAACTTTTGTTGTTCATAATTTTGTAGCTTGCTTCATAATAATATTTTTTGTATTCGCATATATATTGATTTAAATCATTTGGATCTAATACTGATATTTATATTTGATGTAATTTTGTTATTGCTCTATCTATTTTTGTTGTCTCATTGGCACCTACACTTCTTACCACAAATTTGTTTCTTAACAATTATTCATATTGTTTTAATAATATAGCATAAATTCTTTTCTATTTGAAGGTCACATTACTGTTATAACATTTGCCCTAAATTCTTTTGATTTACTTTTCTACCAGTCTTGTGCTATTTTTGTGAAACTTGCTTCTACTAGTAGATTTGTTGCATTATTTTCTATATTTCAAGTTGATAAGGCTATTAATTGGGCTTTAGTTCATTCTTCTATTCTCTTTTTATTATCTAGGTTACAGTCTAAATTTAACTATATTTATGAATTTGGTTTTTGTCTTGTTTCATATTGTTCTAATAGTGTTAGTGTGAAAATACTATTTCGTGTTGGAGTATATGTAATTTCATATAAATATGTTTGATCTTGAGATCTTAATGGTTCTCTATGTCTTAATTATTCTTGTTCTAATTCTTGTTCTCTTGTTGTCTTACTACTTCCAGTATTATTGATATTATATGCTGGGTTTTGTAAATTTGGGGGATTTGGAGGTTCTTGGTTTTGTGAATTTCTTGAAGTTAATTCACTTTACATATTTATTTCATTTTGTATTAATTTATAATATCCTAATGTCATATTTCCTAATTGTTTCTAATTTCTTCTAAATTCTCTTATTCTTTACCCATTCTTCTTTATATTTCATCCTATTCTAATTCTTTGAATGCATTCTTCATATTTATTTGTCTTATTGCTATACTTTTATCTTTTCTAATTATTGGTTTTATTAAACTTAAATAATTTGGTAAATCTGATCCTATATGGCATGCTCATTCCATTATTTTATAATCTTTTTTAGTTATTTCTTCTAATGGCTCATCTATTTTTTCTTTTCCTTTTTCTGATTTTAGTTCTCATTTTATTATTTCATCAAATATTGTCCATCAATTATTATATATTATTTCTTGTTCGCTTTGTAATCTTTCTGCTATTATTCTAGTTTCATATATACTATCATTAATTTGTTGTTCTCTTATTTGTTCTTTTTTTTTTCTTCTTCTTCAAATATTATTTCTCTTATGGCTTTCATCATATTTATTTCATTTCCTTGTTTTATTTCTACTATATTATTTGTTTTTTAATTCCTAAAACTTGTCTTATTTGTGTCATATTTTCTCTTATTATTCTTAATTCTATCTTTACGTCTTCTAATTCTAGTTTTATTTCATATATTTTTTGTTCTAATGGTTTTGTAATTTCGCACAATCTTCTCATCCTATTATTTAAATTTTCTTTATCTAATGATTTTTTTTATTTCTTTAGGGGCTTTAGCTATAGCTCCATCTAAATCATATATATCTAATTATTCTATATATTTAGGTCTATAATACATCCTAAATGTTTCATAAAAAACACATTTGTCTAGTTTAATTGATTAAAAGCACTAACTCCTTCTCCATCCAAAATAAATGGTGTAGTTATTAGTGGTTCGTTTTCTATAGGTATATATGAACTTTTTGGTAACTTACTCTCATCTATATAGTATATTCAAGGTTCTACTCTACTGATAACATCCATTTACAAAATGAAAATAAACAATTAAAAAGATAACTAAACATGCAAAAACTTAAACTTGGGATAATTTAACATCGAGGATTTAAGGTTCATAATTTTCCTCCATTATAATCAAATCAAATACCATAATCTTGAAAATCACATATATCTAATTCTTTTGTATACTTGGATCTATAAAACATCTTAAATGTTTCATTAAAAACATATTTGTCCAGTTTAATTGATTAAAAGTACTATCTCTTTCTCCATCCAAAATAAATATTATTGGCAGCTAGCAAATTTCTGTACGTGGCTTTGTTATACTAAGAATACATATCTATATCAGATCTTTTTGGACCAGTAGTCCTGCAATTCTAGGTTTCCAGCCTATATACGAATTTTCAGTAATTACAAAAATATTAGTATAGATTATGAAATAATTTTTTGACCAAAACTAAACCGAGTCATGGAAGAAACTCTGTCCTCTTTCATGTAGGGGTCTTTTTTAATGCTTTAAATGCACAGATCTTCCTCCTTCAATTTAGCTAAGCACAACCTTACTTCATTTCTCACAGAAGTTGTACTTATTCCATAATTTATTCTAATATTAAAGTAATTAATGATATGTCAATAATTAAATTATAGGATTTGCTTATTTGATTATAATTTCAAAAAAGAATCCCTTTAATTCCCCTATAGGAGGTTTAGAAATCCATACCTTATTGTGCTTCTTCTACTCTTTAATTAATGATGAGAATAAACAAATGATAGTAGAGAAGACTTGATAATGATCTCAAGGATATATATGAACAATGAATTTTATTTCTTGAAATATTTGGATACAAAGATTTACAGGAACTAAAACTATCAAACTTAGGAATGTAGAACACTTAATGGCTCACAAAGAACTCAAATGCCCGATGCATTTTATGTGTAATTATAGACTCTTTATATAGACAGGTATTCCTTCTCTTATTGTTATAGATATTTCGATAGATTCCTCCTTATCCTTGCTTGTTCATCTTGCATGCTTGTTGGTCTTTAGTCTTCCTTATGATTATTGTCCTTTTGTACTATTATTGTCTTTGGTCTTGTCTCAACGTCCACTTGTCTCTTTTTCCTTCTCTTCCTTTCTTGCCATTATTGTTCTTTTTTGGTCTTGTCTTGTCTTGTCCTTCTCTTGCTTTCTTTAGGCTTTGTCTTTATTGGTCATAATTGTCTTGACTTTTTTTTGAAGCTATTATTGTTATTCTTTGTTTTGAGCTTCTTTACTGATTCTTATCTCTTTTTGTCACCTTGTCTTTGGCTTTTTCTTTTCTCTCATTTCTTTCTTCTTTTTCTTTTTCTTCTCCCTTTTTTTTCTCTTTTTATTCTCCTAGTATATCTAGAAAGGTTGTTCGCAAACCAATGTTTTACTTCAATATTATCTGTTCTTATAATAATATAAGAATTTACTATTGGTAGTTCACATTTTTCTACTAATTTTACTATTGCTACAAATTCTTTCCAATTAGAATGATATATACTTTGACTTTCATTAAAATTTCCACTTGCATATCTAGTAATTATTTCTATCCCCTCTACATTTTCATGATAGAGTGCTACTCCCCAATAATTTTCTAAGACATCATTATAAATTATCCATTTTATTGGTTCTTTAGTTGGAATTGTCAATTTTGGTAAATTTTTGCATAATTTTTTTATTTTCTCTATTATCTTACTTGTTTTTTCATCCCATTGCCATTTAGTTTTTTCTCCTACTAATTTTGATATTTTTGCAGTATATTTAGATAAATGTAGAATAAAGTTTCTAGCATAGTTTACTATTCCTATAAATGATTGAAGTTCTTTCTTTGTAGTTATTTTAGAAAATTATTCTGGTTTCTTACTTATATGTTCCTGTAATTTCATTCTATCTTTAGTAATATAATGTCCTAAAAATCCTATTTTAGTTTCTCGTAGTTTTACTTTTTTAAGTGATATATTTAATCATTTTGTTTTTATTAAATCTATAAATTGTAATAAATGATTCTCATGTTCTTCTTCATTATATGAAAATATTAATATGTTATCAATATATATAACTGCAAAATCTCTAATTGGTATTGATAATTTCATAACATATTCTTAAAATATACTATGACTTTTATGAAATACCGTTGGCAATACATTCTATTCATATAATTCTTTTGAAGTAATAAATGTTGTATATTTTTTTACTATTTTCTTCTAATTTTATTTGAAAAAAATCTTAGTTTATATGCAAATTTGCTGAATATATATTTTCCTTCTATTAGATTAAATAATAATTCTATATTTAGTATTGGATATCTATTTTTGACTACTATTTAATTTAATTTTTTATAATTAATAACCATTCTAGATTTTTCCTTTTTTTTTTTAATATGTTTTATTACTATCAAAGCTTGTGAGTAATAATTTGATTTACTTTCTCTTATTAAGTCATATTTTTTCATTTAATTGATATGCATTATGAATTCTTTTTTATCCTTTTCAGTCCAAATGTAAGGTTTACTAGCTATTTCTATACTTTAATCTAACAATTCTATTTTAGCTATTGGTTTTGATTATTCCCAATGCATTAATGGATTGTCATCATAATTTTCTATTAATCTTTGTGCTATAGTTTTTACTTCCATATTTGTTATAGCTAATTTTATTTCTTTTATTTCTATAGGCCTAACATTCGATACAAATTATATTTCATTATCAAATCTCTTTTTCCTGAACACTGTATCTACCCTATTATATGCATTAAATATCCTAATTGCCCAAACTTTATGTTTACATAGTTTTGTTAATACTAAGGCTTTATAAGCAAAATGTAAGTGCATATATTGTTTTTAAAAATTCATTAATAATATTATGTCTTGTGTGTGTATATATATATATATATATTACATTGATATAATATTAGTATTTTTAATTCATAATCTTTTATTTGTACCGAGATTTTTTTCTGACGATAGTATATATATATATATATATATATATGTGTGTGTGTGTGTATGTATATTAAACTTTATACTTTAAATATACACCTACAAGACACGAAAGAATTTATTTTTGGAGCAAAAAGTAAGCTAAAAGTGGGTGACCCTCCAAAAAACGTGAACGCCCGAAAAATGAAGCTACACAGGTTAAGCATACTCTATTGAAGCTTAACAATAAAACTAAGATCAAATCAAGATTTTACTTGATGAGGATGCAATCCTAATAATAACTCATTCCTCTAATCAACAACAAAGGAGTGCCCTTGAAAACAGGGACAGAATGGTCCGAAAAAATGCTTTCCTGGGAATGGGGCAGCTCTCCCTTGCATGCTCATTGCTCGTCTGGATGGCTGAATGCTGGTGAGGGTGCAGTGTTTGGGGTAGGAATTTAGGGAAGAAATGTTATGGGCGAGGGAGTGGCCATTCCCTTAGATGGGGTAATGTCCATTCTATTAGTACGTGGAAGAAAATGAGCAATACTCCCGGGAATGATAAGATATGGACCATTATACCCTTCTGCTTTTATTGGTATCTGACCACTGTTTGCTTTAAAATAGAAGAGAGTAGTAGTGAGGTGAGGTGAAACCTATATGGGTAGTGCTGCTTCCCCGTACGTCTTGCCCGTTGGAATTGGAGAAGCGCTCCACCGTCCACTGGCAAACATCACCGGAGCATCCTCTGCGTTGTGTTTGGTGTCCAGGGAATAGAGCATCAGGTTAGTTTGGTTTTCTGAGTCCAAAAAATGCTCGTTCTTCCACTTTCTGCTTGCTTTGATCTGTACTGATCATGTGTTCATTTGTGTCAAATACTCAATGTTTAATCACCATTGATTGTGGTGCTTATTAAAGCCAACTTATATATATAATCAAACAAGCAAGCACTCTGCATTATTTTAATTACTATTCATTGAACAAGGTCGAATTCAAAAATACTTTAAAGCACTAAGTTATTCTGAGAAGTGAATTCTCATAAATAATTAAAGAAAGGTTAGTTCCCAGGTAATTGAAGATTAATTAAGATACCACTTCACTTAGGTTTTATTTTAATCTTAAAAGTTTATTTTGGTTCAATATATTCCTTGAAGTTTCAAATTCAAAGGACGTGTTCAATATCACCCTTCTCCCTAACGTCAATTCACTCCTTAATGTGTGCACGGCTCTACGCAGTGGTCCGATAACGGTGAAGTAATAACACCGGCCAGGGGAGGTTTTGTCCAAACACAATGGCTAAGGGAGGGAGCAAGGGATTCAAACCGATGGGAGTGAGAAGAGTTCTGCATCCTGCATCAAAACACCTTGATCAGAGGGCGCATGTGCTTCTATTTTTAACGAGGGTATTTTGGTCATTGGATTATATTTGTATATTTTTTAAATATTTTTTTATTAACCAAACATTGCAGTAATAATATTTCATAACTAACTAACAGTAGTAATCACCTTTCCATCACGCTCTATTTTTTTTTTTTCTTCATTTTTATTCTCGTTTCTTTAAATTAATTTCTAGCGGTCAATGGGTTGCAGACTCCCTCGGTCATGGGTGTTGACTTTACCTGAGGAGAGACATTCATTTTAGCAAGCAAATATAGGAATCCGCTGAGGTGGGAATCTCATTCCCATTCCCTCACTAACCAAACACGCCGTGTGGATCCTTTTGAACCGGCAAACACTGTGCAGTTAAGTAAATGAACGGTCTAGGAGGATTTGGTGGGCCATACAACGCATTCAACACAGTGAAGGACCATATAAAACCACAAGCACAACCAACGGTAAGTCACAGTCTAAAATTTCGGCCAAACCATTGCAGACATACACAACAGTTTAAAATTTCGGAATTGAACGGCAAAAATTCCACCCAAACCACATGGAAAACTCGATAAAACCATAGCAACACGATGAGGAATGAGTAACGACAAATCATCGGGGAAGTGGAGAACTTGCAGGAGAGGCCAAAAGCAGGGGCACTTCGAAACTTGAACACTATTTTACAGACCCATATGCATAAATCTCACTGAAATGCAACATGATAAATCACAATTTGGATGTGAGCGCAAATGGTGGGTGTGAGGGAAGAAGACGTGAAAGAAGAAGAAAGGGAAGCAGAACTCACCTGTTGCCGAGAGCGGAAATGGTGGGTGTGGGAAGAAGACGTGAGAGAAGGAGAAAGAGAAGTAGAACTCACCTGCTGCTGTAAGTAAAGAGGGGACAACGGTGACGCCGATCACGGTGAAGGGAGATGGAGGTAGTCGCGCGGCTGAATAGGGTTCAGAGGAAGTATGATGAAATAAAGCGGAGGCAACCGGAACAATACTTAATTTAAAATAAAAAATATTATTATATTTGTTTTAATTAAATTATATTAAATTATTTTGGTAAATAAAATTAAAAAAATTATTCTTTCAGTCTTTATAATTTCATTCAATTTTTAATTTAGAATTATAGTTTAAAATTTTATAATTGAGTCCTTATAATTTACAAAAATTTTATAAGAAAACCTAATTGTATATTATCTCAGCACTTTGAATTTATATAATTTATATTAATTAAAAATAAAAATAAAAAACAAATAATAAAATAACATTAACTTATATATATAAAATATAATATTAAAAAATAAATTAAAAATTATTTAAATTCTAAAGAATTAAACATTTTTAAATTATAAAAATTAAATTAAAAATTAAATAAAATTATAAGAACTAAAAATATAATTTTCTCATAAAATTATATTAGTTTGATTACATCCATAGGTTCAAATATTCTGTAATATATAGTTTAACCCCCTCCTTTTTCTTGAAATTAGTATAACTTTTAAAATTTTAAGTAGCCTGTTAATTATCCATGAGCTAAATTTTGAGAGGCCTACTCCTTTTTTTGTTGCCCTAATGGGTGAGATTGATTATTCTTTGAGTTTTGACTTTCTAAAATTTCCCTTATCAATTTAAAAATCTATCCGCAATTGATTCTTAATTTCTTATTTTACGTAAGTTGCTAACATGAATTGAGATTTGAGCATACTATGACAACAAAAGTTCATTTTTATTGCATAAAAGTGAGATTCAGCAATGTAATCACAAAATTAACAATATTCACCAAAAAAAATAAAAAAATTGAGAATATTTATAACATGTTATAAAACTAATGAAAATATAAGAGATAATAAGAGAGGAAATTGAGAGTAGAAGTAGAAGGAACATTCACATTTGCTTAGGTACTTCGTCTTTAGTACATTGCCATATGTATATGCCTTTAATCATAAAAGAAAACTTAAATGTACATAAATACAAATTAATTTACATAATGATACAATATAAATAATTTGAGGGTTATAGGGTATATGAACTTAAAGAGTCCGTCTTTAACATTTATGAACATCCACACAATTATTATTTTGAACACTCCCCTTTGGATGTCTATTGACAAGTATTATGCCTCATTAAAACCTTACAATGAAAAACCTAATGGGATAAAACTTTAATGAAGGAAATAGAGTATACAATATTTATAACACTTATTGTAAATTGTCTTGTTAAAAAATCTTACCAAGGAAAATCTAATGGAATAAAACCTTGGTTAAGGAAAAAGAATACAACATATCTTTAGTCCCTTTATGATAACATCACTTAATGTCTTTAAATTGACTTGTCCTATACTGTTAACTAACTTTTCAAATATAGTTGTTGGTGAACAAAACCTTGGTTAATGAAAAAGAGTACAATACGTCTTTAGCCCCTTTATGATAATATCACTTAATGTCTTTAAATTGACTCACCCTATACTATTAACCAACTTTTCAAATATGGTTGTTGGTGATGCCTTAGTGAGCAAATATGAAAGATTATCACATACATAAATCTGTTACACATTGCTATTAATCTAAAGAGCATGAGTAAACAAGAAGTTTGTTGAAATATGTTGTCCTTTCTCCTTTAATATACTATCCTTTTAATTAATTTCCGCATGCTGCATTATCTTCATATAACATTACTGTAAACTTTTTCTTTAATGAAAACCACACATTTTCAGGATATGTTGAGTCATTGACTTAAGCCAATCACATGCTTATATTGCCTTAGACATTGCAATCAATTCAACGTGATTTGAAAAAGTAGTACCTAAACTTTGTTTTCTAGTTCTTCATGATATAGTTGTATCCCTACATATAAATAAATAACATGCATGGAATCAAGTTTTATGTAAATAAATATCTATATCTTCATATCCTATTTGTTAAAGTCTAGAATATTTGAATAAAATAAATCAATATCAATAATTCTTCAAATGTATATAAATATATGCTTAATTTCATTTCAATATCTATGTTGGGGAGGAATTAAATCTTGCTAAAATGCAAGTAAATTTCCTAAATCGAGTTATGAATTGTTAGCAAGAAACATTAGAGCCTTAATAGCACAAAGATGTGATAATTTTAACGCTTTTGAAAACCAAAGAACTAATGTAAAGAAAGGAAGTAATAAGAGGGGAATTGTTGCAAATTATTTAACAAAAATGAAAACTAAACTATTCAACAACTAAAAATATTCAAATATAAAAGAACCAATAAATAAGGATTTAATTCAATGATATATATACTTAGCTAAGGAACATTTTTGTTTTAGCACTCTTAAAAGACAATCATTGATACTAAATAAACTCCCTCTTTATAACAAGTGGCTACAGTTATTAGCAAGCTCTAACAACCTAAAATTCCCTTGAATTCATTTAAAAAGAAGTGCTCTACAGACAAATCCTAATTAACTAATAACCTTAAATAAGCTTCGAAGATTTAATTAGCCAATGACATTAAGATCTAGATAATACTAACACTAATTGTTGAGAACATATAAGATATTCTCAATCAAATTAGTTTTTACATTCCATTAATATAAAAGAAAGCTTACCTATAATCCTTCATATGAATTCTCACTAATATTGGCTTAATCAAATGATTATGTATTCAACAAAACCAATTAGAAGATAATTATCACTATGCCTCATTCATTTACTTGAGATAAATCAAATAAATCAAGAAAGTAAAAGTTTTATAAAAGGTAGAAGAAGAACAATCATCCAAATCTCACAATCATCAAGAAACCAAAAAAAATATTCCTTAACTAGATAAGAAGAGTTTAGCTACATATGATTAAAACCTATGAAATCCCTATTTGAAAATGTGTATACAAGGTTGCTTAGTGTTCCACACTCTCTAGACCAAAATAATCTCCCCAGGAGAAGAAGAGATGCAGATGAGAGATAGATGAGATGTGAGGAAGACACTTCAAGATAAAATTTTTTTAAAATGCCCAGGTTCTTTCTCAATCTTATCTTATCTTTCTATTTCATATTCCTTTAAAAAAAAAAAAAAGAGTACAAAGATATCTCCAAATTAGTCAAAATTTTCTCTTTTTTATGTCATGCATATGACTTATCTTGTAGTTTATAATCTTCTATCTCTAATGCTAAGACCACGGCTCACTTTGTGTTTAATTCAATGAAATCAACCTAAAATTTATACACAACCCAAAACAACCATTAAAGCTTGATTTCCTAGCTAAAAGCGTCAAAATTAAAGCTAAAACAAAGACAAAAATATATAAAATTAACGAGCTAACAAATTGCCCTACACTTAACCCATGCGTCCTTAAGCATGCTTCAAAACAAAACTTTTCACAATGATATCTTAACTCAACCCAAAACAACTAATTCAAAACAGCTTATTGCAATTCTTCAACATATAAGAAAAGAGAACTTTTTCAATCAACTTCCACAAGTCTACCTAATAGTTGGAAAGCTTTCAAAAAGTCATTAAACATAAAACACAAGGCTCAAGAATTTGTTTTGATTACATGCAGTTAGAATGTTAGCACTTTCTTAAGCCCAACCATCAAAGAACCACTATGAATTTACTAAAACGTTAAGTAGTATATTTTCAAGCATAATATGGAAGTAAAAGAATTGCTACAAGTGGTAGAAATTCCATCCCCTTCTATCTTCATTATTTCACACATTACCGTCATTGTTATCATATTTTTTTCTTTACAACGTTTAGGGTATTAGTAGCCTTTTAACGCGAGAATGAATATTGGTTATACCCGTGCTTGGTTTCTCAACTAGCCAACACACTTCCCCTCAATTTTTTTCCTTTATTTGAGAACTTTTAACTCTTGCTTAGAGTGTCACAAACTTTTTTATGCGAGGATGAATATTTGTAATCCTCGTACCCGATTACTTGGCAAGCCACAACTCTAAATGGCTACTACTGCTACTCTTGATCATTTTTATTGATCAACGAAATGAGAAAAATTAATTTTAATGCTCTTTTCTCTTTTTTTGCTCTCTTTTCTTCTTTTTTCCCCTTTCTTTTTAAAGAGAGAAAGGGGCAAGTCATTCAATCCCATATCATGCTTAAACAATTTAGAATATTCTTAACATTTATTAAGCTAAAAAGGGCTTTAAGACGTGAGCATTCATTGAATCAACATGTAGATAGTTACTTCTACAAACTCTTAGTCTTAAACTAAAGTGTTCTGTGCTTAGTAGACTTCTACAAAACAATCAAATATTAGGTAAAAAGGGAATGTAAATTGTGTTAGCTATCTCAATTAGGTGGTTGAATTAATGCATTAATATAGAGAGACAAAAATTAACCAAAAATTTTCATGCTTAGATTATAAGTAAGAGTAAAATGTATAGGGAAAATCAAACTAAACTAAAAAGAAAAAAAAAAAGAAGAAAAATCAAGCACATTTAAAATATGAAAAGTGTATCCCTCTCTCACACTTTATTTATCACATTGCCCTCAATGTGAAAACAAAGCAAGAGAGAGAGTATACTTCCCCAAAGGCTACTACAATTAACCAATCCGGTCTGGTATGAAGCCAAAATACTTAAAGAACTGCTAAAAAATTGGGCATTATAGGCATAGGTGCTTAAGACACTTTGGGCATGGGAGAATTAGTTAAGGCATGGGCACAACTATAAAAGCTAAGAGTTAAACAAGATAAAAAAGAAATAATTAGTACGTGGGCATGTCTAATATAACTGAAAATAGATAAAATAAAGGAAAGGAAGAAGACATTCCTTAGACATGGGCACACCTAAACTAAATAAAAAAAAAAAAGATGAAAATAATATTAAACAAAGGTGAAACGAAGACAAGAATTTTAAGAAGTTGGATTATCTTCCAAAAAGTGCCTTTGTTTAATGTCCTAGGCTAAACATTCCTGCCCATCAACCTCCTGGGTTGTCCAGGGTTATTTGTTCCTTAATTAAGGTCAAGTAAATAGGGTTGTCTGTGACCAAATTCTTTGATCATTTGTTATCCCTTATTTGAAAATCAAGCTCTCACAAGAGAAGGATATAGTGAATTACCTTGTGTTTTGCTTTCTCCTTTTTAAGTAAATGCTTCTAAGCTATCTTGGGTATATGGGATTTTGATTGAGCAATTACTTCTTCCACCTCACCACCAATCTTAAACTTTTTTGCAACCTTGGCTAGACTATCATAAATAGTGTTCTTACACAATTTAGCGTCCAATTTCTCCTAGCTATTCAACCTAAATGTTTCATGCACTAGAGGATCAATGATGCCAATGCAACAAAGAGAAGATATCTCATCTAGACATTTTAGTGCATCATAGATATTGAGGCTAACAATCTCTCCATTAAACTCTATTGAAAAAGTACATTGATGTAGACCAATCTTAGTTCTATTGATAATAAGAAATGGTCTTCCTAATAAAATAACAAATGATTTAGAAGACTTGTCATCTTCTATATCCATAACAAATAAATTTACAAGAAAAACTAAATCGTTAACTTGAATTAGAATGTCCTTTAGCACTTCCTCAGGGTATATAATCAATCTATTATCAAGCTGAATTACAACACTAATTTCTTTCAACTTCCCAACATTTAAAAATGAATAAATAAACAAAGGCATCATATTGATCAATGCACCCAAGTTACACATAGCTTTTTAAATCCTTACAATTTATACTTTGCATGGAATGGTGAACATACCTTGGTTTTTTCACTTTAGAGGACTTTCTTTTGGATCACTACAAATACATTCTCCCTTTATACTTTCTTTTTCATACCTAACCAGCTTTTTCTTGTTGGTACTTAATTCCTTAAGAAGTGGAATATTCACTTTCATTTTGCAAAGAGCCTCCAAAATCTCCTTTTCTTCCTTATCCTTCTTAAATTTAGCAAATCTTTCAGGAAAAGGAGGCATAATGACAAACTCATCATGTTGGATAGGTTTGCTTTCCTTGGGAATGTCTATATTTTATTTAGAAATAGTGACTTTAGTTTCTAGTTCTATTTTTGTAGTTAAGTTGCATCCATAACTTACTTTTATGGATGCATCTTCCAACTCTTTTATACTTCTCAAAGTAATTGTACATGCATTTTGCCTTGGGTTAATTTCAATTTGAGAAGGTAATTTCCTTTTGGACTCTAACTTGCTTGGTGATATAGCCAATTGACTCAATTGATTCTCCTAATTTTGTATACTTGCTTTTGTCTCTTATTAGAATTGTTGTGTACTTGTTGCAGGAAATCTTACAATATCTTCAAGTGACATATTTGATTAGAAGGACGAAGGTTACTGTGATGTCTTAGGTCTTCGTTGGAATTGCTGATCATTAGAAGGTCTTGCTCCACAGTTGAAATTAGGATGTTTTCTCCATCTTGGAATATAAGTGTGTGAGTAAGGATCAAATCTCCTTTGTGATGGTCTTGGAAAACTTCCTAAAACATTAAGTTGATGTTGTTTATCCTCTTGAAGTGTAAGACACATGTTAGTTGAGTGACTAAAATTTGCACAAATCCTGTAAGCCTTGGCTTGCTGTACTTGACCTGTGACCAAGTTTCCAACTAAGTCAATAAGCTAAATTATTTTAGACTCCAAGGAAAATGTACTTACCTTATTTACTCTTTTTGGAGATTCTTACCTACCCCAAAATTGTTAAGATAAGGCCACCATAATGGATGTCAATTCTCTAGCGACTTGAGAAGTCTTGTTCATAATCAAACCTCTACTAGCTGCATCCAACATCCTTCTTTCAGTGTATAGCAACCCCTCATAGAAATATTGGATAAGGATTGATCTAAGATATCATATCGAGGACAACTTTCACACAGCCTCTTGAATCTTTCCCGATACTCATAGAGTGTTTCAAATTCTTTTTGCTTAATTCCATAAATATTCCTTATAATTCCAAAAGCTTGGGAAACAGGAAAGTACTTGTTAAGAAATGCTTGCACCATCTCTTCCCAAGTGGTAATGGATCATGTGTCAAATAAAATGACCAATCTTTAGCCATGTCATCTAAAGAAAAAAGAAATGCTCTCAACTTAATTTGATCTTTAAAAATTCCTTGAGGTTTTATGCTTGAGTAAACTACATGAAATTCCTTGAGATGCTTATAGGGGTCTTTATTAGCTAACCCTTAAAACTTAGGTAGCAAGTGTATCAATCTTGATTTCAATTCTAGCAACGCCTCTAAGTTTGAATTGGTAATAAAAAGAGTTGGTTGGTTCACCTGTGAGGCGACTAACTCTTTTAAAGTCCTTTCTCCAACCATTCTTTCACCTCTTAGCTTAACCTCGGTTAGCGAATTGCAAGTTCCAAAAGGGACCCTTATTCTTGCCTTAGTTGAAGCTTTAAAGGCTTTCTTTCTTTCTTTGATGGCTTTCCTCAAATTCTAAGCAATCCTTTCAATGTTTGGATTACACAACAATCCTTTTCCACCTTCATTCGTGGTTATCAAAAGAATCAAGATGAATTAAACCAATCCCTAACAATGGTGCAAAATTTTATAGGTGTTGAATCCAATAAATTAAAAATAAGCCTACTCTTCAATCATTAAATTTGTAGTTAGAGTGAGTAGGGTCATACCTACAAGGACTAATAATTTTAACGCTTTCAAAAATCAAAGAACTAATGTAAAGAAATGAAGTAATAAGAGGGGGATTTTTACACATTATTTAACAAAAACAAAAACTAAACTATTCAACAACTAAAGAAAATATTCAAATATAGAAAAACCAATTAAAAATAAGGATATAATTCAATGAGAAAGATACCTAGCTAAGGAACATTTTTGTTTTAGCATTCTTAAAAGTTGATCATTGGTAATAAATAAAATCCTTCTTTATAACAAGTAGTTATAGTTATTAACAAGCTTTAACAACCCAAAATTCTCCTAAATTCATTGACTAATAAGTGCTCTAGAGCCAAATCTTTATTAACTAACAACCTTAAATAAGCATTCAAGATTTAATTAGCCAACAACATTAAGATATAAAGAATACCGACACTAATTGTTGAGAACATATAAGATATGCTCAATCAAATTAGTCTTTTACATTCCATTAATATAAAAAAAAAGCTTGGTCATAATGCATTATATTGATTCCCATTAATATTGTCTCAATTAAACAATCACGTATTTAACTAAACCAATTAGAAGATAATTATCACTAAGTGAGGTAAATAATATGCTTTATTCATCTACCTACTCAGAGATAAATCAAATAAATCAGGAAAGTAAAAATGCTAAAACAAAGGGTGAATAACAACAATCATCCAAATCTCACAACCATTAAAAAGCTAAAAAAAATATTTCTTATCTAGATAAAATGAATTTAGCTACACATGGTTAATCCTTCGAAATCCTTGTTCGAAAATGTGTATACAAGGCTACCTAATGTTCCATACTCTTTATACCAGAAGAAGAAGAGAAGAGACGTATATGAGAGATAGATGAGAATGACTTTTGAAGATGCCCTAGATCTTCCTCAATCTTATCATATCTTCCTATTTAATCATCCTTTTCATTAAATGATCACAAAGATATCTCCAAATCAGTTAAAATCTTCTGTCTTTTATGTCATGCCCATAGCTTATCCTGCAATTTATAATATTCTACCTCTGATGTCATGCCCACGTCTCATTTTGCATTTAATCCAACAAAATTATCCTAAAATCTATTCACAACCCAAAGCAACCATTAGAGTTTAATTTCCTAGCTAAAAATAACAAAATTAAAGTTAAAACAAAGACAAAAACATGTAAAATAGTGAGCTAACAACTTGCACATATCAATATCGACTTTTGTTTTATTTTGGCTAAGTATTTACATATCAATACTTCTCTATAATACATAATCCTTACTTCATTGATATTGTGCACTATATTATAATGTTGACGACAACTATTTCTTTCCAAGTTCATGTTTCCATGAACTTACATAACTTATTGAGATCTCTCCACATTATTACCTTCCTATACCTAAATCTCTTCTATAGATTTAGTTATATCAAGGTTTCTTTAGGAGTGCTAGCCTCCTTAATTTGGTCATCTACATATCTGCTCCTCTTTATTTTACATTATTTTTTTTTCATGGAATTGGTATTCAATATAATTGGAGCATATGTGATTGATAAGCAATTTCATTACCTCATTTAGCCATGCAAATATGTTGGTAGATTATTTGTTATATTTTTTAATCAATTTCCATCATAAACTTCTTTAATATTCACTTATTGTATGTGAGGATTACAAAACAAAATCTAATGCATGCCACATAAATTTTTTTTTTTAATTGCATATTCTCTCCCCATAATTTTAAGATAATTATATAGCCAAATAGTAATAGGCAAACAATGTCACAAATATATCTCCACTAGATATTCATTCTAACAATTTCTTAACCTCAATTGAAGACTCATTTTTGCGCATTGTGATGGACAAATAAGATTATTAATTTCACATTCAAAATATCATAAATGGGTAATATTTGGTACATAACTAACAACAAAATTTCATTGGGAAAACTTTTTAAATATAACTTGTTTGATTGATATGTATAGTATACTCTCAAAATTAATATAGAACTTTGTTCTCATAAAAGAATTAGTCTAACAAAAAACTAGAGGCATCAAACAAATACTCTTTTATACCATATACATGGCCAATTTTTTCTTTTCAATAGGTATCCCAATAAAATTTTTAATCATCAAATTTGGGATATAACTTCATTAATACCGTCAACAAAAAAATTTTCATTTCAAGTTGCATGTTGATTGCAATACTATAGGCTTTTTGATCTAAATATTATAATTAAAAAATTAATTTTTAAAATTCTAGTCTAATAAAATTAGTACACCAAGATGCTTAAACTATACAAATGATTTGCTATGAAAGATGTTGAATCGTTTTGACAAATTATATAAAATAATAAAAGCTATAAATATTAAGTTTTTCATATAAATATGTCTTTATATACATATTTTTATGAAAATATCAAAAAAATTAATTCATTAAGAAAACAAAAAAGATAATTTGAGATATTCATGAGAATTGTTGTATTTAGTTGATTTGTTAGGTAAAATCAATAGTTATATATTAATTAATTTTTATTCTAATTTGATTGATAAAATATGAAGATATTGTTTAAGTGTTTTAAGTTTACATTTAATTATTTGATGTATTTGTTTGTATTATTTAATCCATTTCAATTATTATTTTTGTTACAAATTATGGGCATTGGTCCAAGTTAGAGTGGGAGAGTTCTTAAGTCATTTATAAGTGTTGATAGTCAAGCCTCTATCTAAAATTCCTAAGGCAATTTAGTAGGCTAACTTCAACACTTATATGTCCTTTTATCTTCCTTTGACTTCCTAATGTGGGACTTTTTCTTTCTATCTTTTATATTTCAATACTCCCCCTCAAGTCCAATTAGCCTGACCCAGTTGTGATTTGCCTTCATGCCTTCATTTTTATGCTAGGCTTGTGTTGTTCCTTTTGAGTCTCAGAGGCCTCAGGTCTCCTTTTCTTGTTGCTTGGGCTTGTACTCCTTTGAACCTTAAAAGTCACAGGTTGTTTGGGCCTTCTTCACTAAGCCTTCCTTTTTGGGCTTCAAGTCTTGGGCCTTAGGTTTGGTTGACTGGGTCTTCTTCACCAAGCATTTCTTATTGGGCTTTAGGTCTTAGGCCTTAAATCTTCATTATTTGTGGGTTTAGCTTGTGATTGCCAACCCAACTTGCCAGGAAATTCGCTTCATTTTTTTTTTCATCTTACACCTTGGATGTTAGATCTTTCATGGATTATGAAATCATTAGGCTCTGATACCATGTTGGCATTGATGGGCATTGGTCCAAGTTAAAGTAGAAGAGTTGTTAGGTCATTTATAAGTGTTAAAATTCAAGCCTCTATTCAAAATGCCTAAGGCAATTTGGTAGGCTACTTCAACACCTATATGGTCTTCTATGTTCCTTCAACTTCCTAATGTGGGACTTTTTTCTTTCTTCATCTTTTCTATTTCAACACTCTCCCTTAAGTCCAACTGGTTTGACCTAGTTGTGACTTGCCTTCATGCCTTCGTTTTTAGGCTAAGCTTGTGTTCCTTTTAGGTCTCAAAGGCCTCAAGTCTCCTTTTTTTATTGCTTGGGCTTGTACTCCTTTAAACCTCAGAGGCTATAGGTCACTTAGGCCTTCTTCATTAAGCCTTCTTTTTAGGCTTCAAGTCTTTGGCCTCAGGTCAAGTTGCCTATGTGTTCTTCACCAAGCCTTTCTTATTGGGTTTCAGGTATTAGGCCTTAAATCTTCATTATTTATGGGTTTAGCTTGTAATTTCCAACCCAACTTGCTAGGAAATTCACTTCATTTTTTTTTTTTTGGTCTTGGATCTTGGATGTTGGATCTTTCATGGATTGTGGAATCATTAGGCTTTGATACCATGTTGGAATTTATGAGCCTTGGTCTAAGTTAGAGTGGGAAAGTTGTTAGGTCATTTATAAGTGTTGATAGTTAAGTCTCTATCCAAAATATCTAAGGTAATTTGGTAGGCTAACTTCAACACTTGTATGGCTTTTTATCTTGCTTTAACTTCCTGACTTTTTTCTTTCTTTATCTTTTTCTATTTCAACAATTTTATTTATAACCATAATAAAAATTCAATTTCAGTCATTATAATTTAGTTTTTTTTTTTTTTAAGATTTGGATGATATTGTAACATTGTTTTTTAAATATCTTAGAGCTACAAGCACAATGTCTTTCCTTTTGTCTCCTTTTATTGTTGGTTTATAATAATTCTTACCTTAAAATTTGTAATTTCATAGTAATTTTTGCATTATAAAACCCATTTAGTGTCTATTGTCTAATTATTTTGTTTAAATATTTGAATTATGTTGCAATTTTAAAATGTGAAAAAGTGTTGTTATATTTGAAGTTATAGTTGATAATATTTATATGAATAAATATGATTCTTACTTCTTGTGCTTTTAATAAATTATACTTTTATTTTTGTTTATAATATTATTCATTTCAAGTTAAATTTCAATTAAATTAAGTTGTTATTATTTAAATCATAACATGTGAAAAGGAAATGAACAGTAAACACAAAGGATTTATAGTTTGTACATAGATGGTTTCTACTTATTTTGTTTCTCATAGTTTTAATTTTGAATAAAAACTTAAAAGTATCCTAATACTTAACATTGATAAAAGTTAACTCTTAAACATTATAATTTAAATAGTAAAATAAATATGAATGAAATCAAGAAATTTAATTTGATTGTGGGTATAAGAACATGAAGAAAAATATCTCATAAGGTAGTTTGAGGATGAGTGAGAAATTATATTTTATGCTTTATAAATTTCTTTCCGAGCTAATTTATATAAATATTATAAAATATATATTATTAATTTTATTTTTAATCATTTTAATTATATCATTAATAATTTTTTATGGCATCTGGATCAAAAAGGCCAAAAACAACAGTATTTCCTTGTATATGTGATTCTAGAAAACCTTAGTGTCAATATATTTTGTACTCTAGTACAAAAATTAGTTATTATAACAAAATTTTAAATATAGTCCAAAATTTTAAAATTATTAGGATTAGTGAAAAATATTAATAATAGTTATAAATCGTGATCACTTATAATTATTATGAATTTCTCACATAAAAAATTCAAGTCCTTAATCCATAGTGATTATAATATAGCTTTCCTCAATATAAACGGATTAGGTTAAGTTTACTAGATCATATCGTATTATGATCACTCCTAATAATGATAGATCTAAGATTTTCTTACCATCCCTAATAAATTTATAATTTAATTTTTCTATATATATATATATATATATATATGTATATTTCATTTTATTAAATTTTTTATTAAAATTCTAATATATTTATTATTTTTTTAATGACATTGAATATTAAATTTCTTTATACACACACACATATATTTATACACACACATATAAAATGAAGGACTTTGAGATAGGGGTGTTCAAACCCTGGGGCAAGCCAAGTTGAACACCAACCCATGCCCTAACCCAAGGTTATCACTGGGCCACATTTTGTGGCACAATCTTGGAACTTGATTTAGTGGACTTGAAACATGACCAGGTTGGGTCAAGTCATTCGATTTTTTATAATATTTTTGTTAATTTAAATTTAAAATAATTGTAAAAGGAAAAAAAATTAAAATTATGATTTGTATATAATAAATGGGATGTCCTATATTAATAAAAATTATCTATATTCAATATAAACAATAAAAAAGTGGCTATTTCTTTTCAAAAAATATTAAATATATATATAAACATATAAAAAAATTAATATATATATATATATATATATATGGCATGGCCAATGTTCTAGCCCTAAGACTTGACCCAACCCTAGACCGGGTCCTTTCACAATGAACTAGTCCTGTGGCCCAAAATGATCATGACTTGGCCAATCCCAGCTCGAAATGATTGAGTTGGGCAGGTTGGGTTGGGTTTTGATTACCTCTACTTTGAAAGTCCCTCATTAATGCTTACATGGATTTGCTCCTTGTAAGAAAAACAAAGTGTGGGAGCAAATCACTCAACATCTATTTATTTTTTTCTAAAAAAAATTATCTTTTAAGCATTTTGGTGTTTTATTGCGATTGATATGGATTAAGTTCAAAAAAAAAATTTTTGACACATTCCACTCAAAATTTTCAATACTATAATTATTCTAAAGATGCATCTATTAAGAATATTTTGATAATCAATATTGAATGAATGGGCCCACTTATTAATTGAACATTTTCCAAATATACAACACATATAATCACAACTTTAACTGGTGATGGTTTGATGATCAATTTTCCCTAACAACAAATAATATTAGAGACTTCATTAAAAGAAAAAATTTCAGGTTCTCTAATAAAACTTCGTGTGAATTCTCAATTATTTCGCATCATTGACTTGGGATGGTATAATTGGTCATGCCAAACATTGTAAACTTTTGGTTTACTTTCTCATATGATTTCATCAAATTATATGATATCATCCTTGGAAAAAGATTTAATCCTTTTCAATATCGTCATCCATGTTTTTCACAATGAATTATTATGAAATAAAGCTCTTAACATATTTTATTTGAATTTGAATTGGTACAATATTTGTGTAATACATGGTAAATATAATCACTCCTGAAGAGCTTTATTTTTCTCACACTAATGTTCTTTTTATTGCACTTCATGGGTGGTAACTATTGGATTATTAAAATCCATTTTAAACATAATGATAATTTTTTCCTTTATTTTTAAACAGTTAACTAATACATAAGTAGATAATCTTATTATGAAAATACAAAAGTCATCACAATAAAACCAATAAATTTTTTTTTGTTTGAACATTTTGTTTTAAAATCATATATCACAATTTCAATTTTATTATAATAATTTCTTTTCATCCTTTTAGGTATTTCACAAATATCCAAAAATTTGACATACAACAATTATGTCATTCATTCTTATATATACATAATGTACTAACTTTTTATATTCTTGTGAAATCTTATCAATGTTTTCAACTATTTCATTTCAAGTGAAAATTATGACAATTTGTCACTATATTGTCATTAATGGTAAAAAATATTACGAAATATTAACATGTTCTTTGAAAAATGTCTAAATGTGATATATGGCATTCGACATAATTTGCTTAAAAATTTAAGAAAAGTATAAATTCATTCACCCTTGCTTATTAGATACATATTTACAACATGAAATATTTAAACAAAAACCTATAAACCAATTTATTTCTGAAAATTAGTGTAGTACAAATAATGAATAATTTCATAATATAATACATTATTCATTTGAGAGAATATGCACACCAAACTTTTATTATTGATTTCTTTCGACATATCTCAACAACGCAATACTATATCAAATATATATAAATCAATCCAATAAAGGTATTATCATTTTGGTAAATCAAAATTGTCTTCATATTACTCACCTTCTCTTAAATATATTTGATATTATAAATTGAATAAGAAATAAAAAAATGAAAATTAAAGAGGGAATACAAGAGGAAATTGAGAGAGGCGAGACTAACATTCATATTTACTTAGGTACTTCATTTTTTGTATATGACACTATTTACAGGACTTTTATCTCAAAAAAACTTAATGTACATAAATACACATCATGGTATAATATAAATAATTTGAGAATTATATGATATATAAACTTAAAGAATTACTTTTTGAGATTTATGGAAATCCACACAATTATGACTTATAACACAATAAAAGCTTTTTTTTTTTTAGATCAGTCTTTTTTCCCATCCCAAATGTGATATCCAAGAAATTCTTCTGAGAATAGGCAAGGAAAAATCGAACATCTTTCAAAAGAACAAAATGCATTTCAATATTTTTCATACCTTCCTAAACTATTTGACAGAGTTTTTCATACATAAACATATACGAAATACGGTGTAAAAATTATAATGTGAACTATGACACAAAAGGAGAAGCTTCCCAATTAGAGTTCATTGCCACTGCTTCATAATTTTGACAAAACCAAGTCTCAAGGTATAGTCTTGATTATAACAGTTTTTTTCCTCTACAAAAGACATGCATAACTATTATTTGATAGTGTGGAAGAAAAAATCAGCCGCCAGTTTTTTCTTTACTTCAAGTCGTAAACTGCAACAAAAGGCATGAGAACACTTCCGATCCAGAGTTTACCATCCTTCTCCTCCACTTCACTCACTGCTCTAACAACTTTTCCCTGACTATCCTCCAATATCTTCATAAGCTTACCCTCGGGGCTGTACTTAACAACTATTGCATGGAGCCTCCATCCTATCTGAAGCAAGTATTGAATCCTTGTTGGAATAGGAAGCTTGAGTATGAATTTCCTCAACTGTGGGTAGAGGGCATTAATGTAACTGTACATATACCGTCGACAATGAATAGCCACCCAAAAGTCTCCATCTTCATTGACTCTCACATTGTCAGGAAATCCAGGTAGAATGGCCAACACCTCTGAAGTCCCAGCTTTATCACCTTTTAGCCAGAACTTATGTAACCTAGGGAATGAGAAACAAAGAAGAAATTTTGGGTCAGTAACACGAACATGAATTCCAATATAATTCTAGGCCTTTCAACTCCAAAAAAAGCCAAAATCCTGCCGCCATCAAAAGTATTTATTTGCCCCATATGCTGCACCTTTATAGAAGTATGTGTTGAGTTTGAGACAACCTGCAACTTGGCACAGAATTGCAGGAATATTAAGAAAAAAAAAAGGTTGATCCCTTATCAGAGCTAGAATACCCAACTCAGCCCTTTTTATTTTGACTGGTAAACAGGAGTTCAAAAAGCTAAAAAGAATTTCATAACAGAAGCATCACTATGCCTGTATTCAATTTTCAATTACCATAACCATGGGGAAAAACAGAATATTTAATCCTCATGGCATTCCCATCTCACCCTTACGAGGAGAATAGTAGAAAATACAGATGCCTACCATGACAAGTATGTCTAGAAGTAAAGTTGCCGGGCCTCTCTAACAACAATCTATCATTTTAGAATACAATTATCTACATAAACAGCTTAGCCTCCGTATGACTTTCCAGAATGCATTGAATAATGCCCTATGTTAATAAATTAAACCCCCTTGGCCCCCTCTGAAGGAAAGAAAAACTACTTTTGTGTAATTGTGTTGCAAACAGACCAAAAAAATCAACTGGCTTGGTTTCACCTCATACTATTACATGAAGTAGCACCAGATGCACAGTATAGAGCGACACCAGCAGTGTTTGGGCTACACAAGGATGGACCACAACTCTGTGCAGCTTGATCAACCAGTAAGGGGCTAACCTTTATTTTATTTCATTTTACTAATCTAGCAACTCAGCACAACCTGCGTAGAGTTGCTATAAAGGTGCAGTATGTGGGAAAATACTTTTGGGTGGCATAGGGTTTTGGTATTTGTTTCTCACTTTATTTACTTTTTAATAGCATTGGGTCAAAAAGCCTTGGTTCTAAGTACTCACAGTCACAGCCTTCTTATTCTGCTAGTGTATCATTTTAATTTTTATCACCCCAGCCGCTGAAGTTATTTGGTTCCAATACTATAATGGATGACATTCTTGCCAAGGAAAGAGAACGGATTTAGTTTTTGACAAAAACCCTGTTTTGGTTCTCCATAGATAGTGTCACTATCTAATTAATACTCTACAGATTGTTTGTATCACTATGGTACCCGAGAGTATGATATTGTTTCAACCTGTGGAATATTTGATCCTTGAAAGATTTAATAGTATCATCTTAGTATCTTGAAAGGGTGAAAGCAGAATGAAATGATGCTTTTGAAAGGATACTAAAGTGATACAAAAACTCTTTCAATTATTAAATTGATAATCACACCATTTTTCCAAGACCAAAAATGGGTTTTTGTCGTAGTTTTACAACATGATGAACTAAAAATCAATTTCTTATATCATCTGAAAGACAAAACTGATCAAGGTAAGACAGTCTATGCAGGAGCAGGTGACTCAAGTGCTAAACAATCATCAAGTACTTCTGAGTTACCCAATTGCTGGCCAACACTTGCTATCCAGGGATCAATCTCATAGTAATTTTAAACCTGCAATTTGAGTTTATTATCACCCAACAACTAGTAAGCCAAATTTAGCATCCTTTACAATATAGGAAGATCAACAAGTGTTAGACTAGGGGATAAAAAAAATAACTAGGGTAATGACAGCCAAAAATCATCTAGATTCCAGAGTTACACGTGGACATGGCTATATATATGTACATTTATGAAGGACACTAGAGCACCATACATACAGAAAAAACAGAAAATGTTATGACTGATAGTTTCACCTGCCAACAGCCCCTTCGCAGAAGACAAAGAAGGAACCATCCTTACTTAAGGAAATGCCATTTGGAAATTGGACATTTCTGACAAGAACAGTGGTTTCCCTTGTGGCAGGATTGTATTTCAAAACCCTGCCACTATCCTCACCGGAGAATACCAGCTGAATGAAGTTCCTGCAAAAAGACCATGTCAGAACTAAGAAGTCAAGACCACAGAATTCTGAGCTCAGAAAACTCAAAAGACAATAATTTCATACACCTGAACCTTAGAATCTACAATAATGCCATGCAAACCAATGTGCTTGCTTTAACCACAGGGAGCTAGATATAAGAATCATTACTCATTTAAAACAGCAGAAATCCTCCATGAGAGTCACTACAACCATTCCAATATTGATCCCATTCCAACCAGTGGCTATAATAACTCATATTCCACATCAGAAGTTACATGCAGGTCAGGTACCAACTTCCACAAATAGCATAAGGTTATGGATTTATGATGCTTAAGGCATAAAATTTCGACAATTGTCCACTAAATGCCCGATGTGAAATTTTGTTCGTGCTCTTTAAAGCAACATCCAAAGATGGGGAAATTGTACCAGCAGCATTATAATATATATATACACACGCACACACACACATTCACACAACACCCTTCAATGGGGAGAGCAACATTATATCATCTCTTTGTAGCTCTCTGTTTCAGAAAGAAAAGCCACCCTATAAATTGATATTAATTTTAATAATCTACTGGCATGGATATGGCAGTTCCCAACCACCTCATGCTATCAATTGTCTTTTAAAGAACGTAATAGAAATAAAATAAGTTCATGGGTTTCTTTCATGTATATGTGTGTATGTGTGTATATGTGAGCAGCAATAAATTAGGATCAACACCACAGGTATCTTCAGCTTTTGAGAATCCTCTTTTGAAAATTTGCTTATTTTAAAAATTGTGACAATTGCAAAAGGTGCAGTCTCAGCATCTACAAAATTGAATAACACAAGCCTACCTCCTCTGATATTTAGTGCTGCTATCTGTAAAATAAACATTTCCTTCCGCATCAACATCTACATCATTAGTAAATCTCAGTGGCACTCCTTCAGCCTCAGTTGCAAGAGACGTTGCCAAACCACCCTCAGGCCCCACCTTCATGAGCCCAAGATATGCATCTGCAATGTACAAATCACCAGTTTTCTTGTTGAATCTGAGTCCCAGAGGTCTTCCACAGATGTGCTCATTCTTCACATAACTAAATGGTGTGGCAGATGCTATAGGATTACATATTTCTGACCTGTGTCCAAAATTTCATACTCATGAGCCATGAAAAGGCTTGGAGATATTGTGCTCATCAAAGTAAGAAACTACAATTCATAAGGTCCAGTACTATGTCATAACTCATAAGACATGTCAACGATAGTATGACAGAATATGAAGTCTAAAGTGAGAAAACCGAAGACAAAACAGAAGAGGCTTACACTTAGAGATACTCATTATTCTGCTAGTGTCATCAAAATAAAAGAAAAGCATCAGTGTTGGTTTGTGAACACAATTCTGATGTATTTAAAATAAGCTGTTTACTTATTCACTGTCCATTCTCAATAATCTGACATTACCACATGGTTATAGCAATTATTTACTCTATAAAATTAGCAAACAATTGCTATTTAAGGGTTGAATTGAAACTAAGAAATCATTTCTAACATAAGTGCATTTTCTGATAATGGTATTTATAGAACAGGAGTTCTGAAATCTTCATCTAGGTAGATCATTGATCATATCAATAACAATAAATTTCAATTTTTACGATGTTGGTGATGAATTCAATTGTCTAGCATTTGTAATAATTCCCATCTCGGAATCCTAGTGTCAGAATTATATTTGCTCCTCTCATTCTTTCCATCTCCACTATCTTCCTTTGAATTCCAACAGGCAGACCGAAGGACCATGAACAGAAAGACCATATTGCTGTAATTAAGCCGAAAATTGAAAAAGAAACAGGCGAGTTGCGCTGTGAATAATAGCAGAGGACCACTACACACCAGAGAAGAAAAAGAAAACGGGAAAGAGGTGGAGTAATAAGAACATATAGAAATATAGAAAACCCGTTTCCAAGAACTTAACATTTAGCGATTTAGACAGAAGAGGGGGAGAAAAATCAGACCTGTTGGACGAGGTATAACCAAAATCAGTCCAAGAGTGACCATTCCAAAACAATATTCTTCCATCAGCGACGCCCGTGTAAGGCCCACGCCCAAGTGGGTCGAAGGCAATGCTCTCAGGTCCCTGAACTTGGTTCACAAACTTAATCTCCGATTTCTGTAACAAGTTATCTGCGTCAGCGTCCGTCGGAACACTGGACCAAGCCGGCAAGTCGATTTTGTGGACTTCAAAATCCGGGAAGCTCGCAATGGGGCTGTGATCGAAAGGGTCTAATCCACAGTACAGAGCAACGAGGAGGAAGAGAATGGCGAGAGCTCGACCCAGCGTCATCGAAAAGAGATGAATGCTTGAATCAGGGGTCGATGAACACTACAATGCCAAGCACTGAAGTGACAATGTCTTTCAAATTGAGAGAGAGAAAGTCAA
Organism: Delonix regia; assembly: GCA_037074485.1. Taxonomy (NCBI): domain Eukaryota; kingdom Viridiplantae; phylum Streptophyta; class Magnoliopsida; order Fabales; family Fabaceae; genus Delonix; species Delonix regia. The sequence continues at coordinate 8,818,006 of CM073455.1, forward strand.
TAGCAAATATTAGAAGGGATCTTTGCAGAAGGGTAGGAGACGAAGACAAAGCAAGCTTGACTGGTTTGGTTGCAAGAAGGGTAGGTGAGCCATTTTCTTCGGAACGAGTATTTTGGAGTCCTGAAGATTACACGTTTGGCTGAATTTTTGGCTAGCCAGACTTAGACTTTGGTTCCTTAATTGTTTTAAAATTTTGTTAAGGTTGAAGTATTTTAAAATAGTTTTTAAAATTTTTAAAATATTTAAAAAAAGTATTTTAAAATAAATTTCATTAAAAAAATTAATAACATCAAATTTAAAATTGATATGTTAATTATATCTATTTTTTAAAATTAAAATGCAAAAGATGATGTGACACCTAGTCAACATGTAACTTAATAATTTTTTTACAAAAAAGAAAAAAGGCATAGCTCTCTCACCCTCCTTCTCTTGAACGCACAAAATGATTTTGTAGATAGGAGGATGCCAGTAATAATTGACGTGCCAAAGCTGTTGTTTGCCTTATACATAAAGCACTATCAATAAGTTCAATTTTAGGTAATAATTTTGTATTATTAAATCAATGAAGCAGTCATGCCATACACAGTTATCAAAGCTTTAGTTATAAATTAATTATCCATAAGACCATTAAAAATATACTTTGAAGGGCATTGGATGAATGTTTGCTATGTTTATTATTTCTTTGTTTTTCTTCTTCCTTTTTGTAATATTTGTCATATTATGATGCAAAATTTTGTTCATAAAAAAAAGAAGAGTATAAATATTTGTGGTAAGTATAATTAATCAAATATGATCTTTGGCTTAGCCCCTCAAGAATATTTTGGTGCTGACACGTGTCCCCTATAGGTAAAATTACCAAATTACCCTTTAGATTTTCTCTTTTTTTCTTCCTTTTCCCGTTGGTTTTTCACATTAGAACCCTCCTTCCTTTTTTCAACTTTTGCTACTCCTCCTCTGCCATGGTCAGCCACCACCACCTCTGGCCAGCTCCTCTACTCACTAGCGACGTGTTCTAGCCGGTCACCGCCAGCAGTTGTCTGCGCAATGTTGAATTTTTGGTGGTTTTCGCAAAGCTCAAACTAGCGAATTTTTCTACGATTCAGTGAATTTTAAGCATATGTTTCATGAAAATGATGTTAGGAGAAGCATTTTCAGTCTTTATCCATCGAATTTCAGCTTTGAAAGCATGATTTTTAGCTAGTTTTTTAAAGTTGTTCTGACAAAGACCAAAATAAAAAGTTTCAAAATTTTGGGGTTTTCAGAAAATGGCGAAATGCTGCATTGTAATGGGTTCGAATTGATCTTATAAGAACACTTTTAAGGTATATGGCATGAAAACCTATTGTTAATCATGGTTTTTCTTGGGTTAAAGACAAAGGTATGAAATCTAGGACTAAAATGACAACTCAGAAAGTTTTTAGGGTAGTAAATGTAAATTGATGAAAATTCTGAGAAAGTTAGTGATGAAATTAGAGAATATGAGTTAAGGTTTGTTTTGAGTAATGAGAAGCAAGAGGATTTCTTGTTTTCCAATTGGCGTAGGTAGCTCGTAAGAGTGATAAAGTCACCCGAGGGAAGGTAGAGTTGCTGGTAGTTAATGGTACTCAGGTGCGCAGATAGCACTTCCCAATATTTTTCTTTATGCTTCACTTTTCATTATTTGGAAATGTTTATTAATTATCATTTTTAATCTTGGCATGACTAAACTTTATTAGAATTGAAATAATGAGTAGATGAAATCCCTTAACATATTAAATGAAATTATATATATTTTAAAAATGACTTTTGAGAAATATCATGAGTACGGTTGTGAATAGCTGCTAGATAAACTAATATTGAAAGACAATTTGATTTCATGCATACTAGTTGTATTTCCCTATGTATGCTTGTTTTAATTACATTATCATTGGAAGGACTAGATAAGACACTGGCTGCCAATAGCAATACTGTTAGCCCTTGGTGCACCTAGGTAATGACTCAGCTAGTAGGGTTAATATGGTGTTAGCCCCGTGTGATGGCTATCACACGAGGATTGATGAGTGATAATTTCCGTGAGTTATGACCTCATGCCTATTAGTTATTTGCCCTCGAGGATTGTGTATCCTCGCCTGTTGTGATTTGTCTTTTTTGTGGCTGTGTACCACACCGGATGGGTCCTTAGTAGTCCTTCCCCTGAAATGACCCTCAGAAACTTGTTGATTTATTATGTATGGCACTTTAAATTCAATGTTATGAAAAGTGTATTATTTAGCTAAAATTGTTTACTTGTAATGGTGATTACTTGTAGTTTAAATGTTATTTCATTTTATTCAACTCTTGACCAAGTTTTGATTTCAATCTATATATGAAATTTTGTTACTGATTTTAGAGTACTATCTGCCAGAAAAATATGGTCTTAGATAGGGAGATAAGCAAGTTCCCAAGACAGCAGAGCAATGACAAGAAGTTATGTTGGTGAGCCCCGCTTGAGATATTGCGAGACCTATTCTTTTTTATTAGTTTAATATTCATGGCTTATTTTTTAGATGTATATATTTAGAACGATAGCCATTATTTTGTATTTTGAGTTGGTTTAGTGACCACAGTTGAACTTTTCCTGTTGTTGTATATTGTATTTCTGTTATATTGGGTTGTACTGGTGAGAGTGGAGCTCTCCTATATGTTTGTATTGTCTTATAGGATATTGTAAAAATTTCAGGATGTCTTATTTACCAGGGGAGATTCTGCCGAAATTTCTACAAAACTCCTTGTTTTGTATTAACCCTTTATTTTATATTAAAGCAATTTATATTGCATATAGTGTAAATTGTTTAGTTTTGGCAAGGTATTGAATGTCCTTCCAATGTAAGGCTTATAGGTTCAGGGAATTTCCTTGTGTCCTGTGTCGATTCCCCCTCCAGGGATTTTGGGGTGTGACACTTTTCTACTATGTTTTGTTTATGTTGTTTTGCTATCTTAGCTTTATTTTTTGCTTTTATCTTGAGTTGTTTGTTTTTATGTTTTTTTATTGAATTGTTCCGACCAAAAAGAAGAAAAAATCATGTTTCTATACTTACAATTAATGTTAAATATCAAATTGGCTTGTCTACATAGTAAAATTTTAGAAGGTTCAACGAGTTTGATAAAGGCATAAGGCTCTTTTGATGAAATTTTAATGATTAACCACTTTCCATTAAGTAAAGGATATGAGTAGTTAAAATCTAGACACAAATGGATGAGCATTTCATCTTGGAAATTTAGATATTATTTATTCAATTATTAGTCTTAACTTGTCGAAAAAGCTTACATAATGTTGTATATGGAAAATTTACAATAATGATTAATGGCTTTTTCTGCTACTAATTTTCAATTGGTAATGAACCTATCTATTATTTTTAAAACCCTATCTAAGTATAAGTTCATACAGAATGATCCAACTATTTAATAGCAATTTATACATGTTAGCTCAGGTGTGTAACCTTTCATGGTTGATTTAACTTACATGAATGATGAATGGCTTAAGGCAAAATGCACACTTAGTTTAAAGAATTTGAAGTTGGACTATACTTTATTAACCAATATGGCAAAGCAAATTTAAAGAATTTAAAATGTCTGATTTTACATCATAAAACATCACATGTTCCTTGATAGACTATTATTGGGGAAAAGTAGATAATGAACATTACTCTTATATTATAGCTAATGTAAATCTTAGCAAAATACTATGTGCCAATTTATAGAATTAGTATTTTTCTTGACTTTCAACAAAATTTCAATATATAATAGTTGCCTTAGAAAATAATTTTCTCAATAAGAGAAAAAGGAGAATCAGGGAGGAACACGTTAATAACCTTGAAAGTGCTTTCTACATGTCTCTCTCTGCATTATGAATTCCTATAATATTTGAGTAGTTCTTCCTTTCCTATGCCACTTGGTTTAAGATGTTTGAAACGCTGATGCTTTTATAAAATCCTAAACATGCAAGTAATAGGAGTTTAAGCACTAACAAGTTTTTATTTTTTTATTTTTTGGTTAAAAATAGGTTTTCATATGTTTGATATGACTTTTAGAAATATTCTAGCCAGTAGTCTTTTTAATTGCTTGCCTTTATACATGATAAAGTTCTTCCTTATCCTCTTAGGGGGCCCTGGTAGCAGAAAAGGTACACAATGTGCAAAAATTGTTGAGCATATGAGTGTTGGAGATCTTCTAAGAAAGGAAATTGCTTCTGATAATGAATATGGGAAATGTTGTTTTATCAATATGTCTACTGACAACAAAAAACTATAGTGCTAATACTACTTATAAATTCTAGTAAAATATTTTTAGTTTTCACTACTTCAAATTAACTAAGAATGATAATTTATTCAAGCCCAACCAAAAGATGTTATTTCTGAAATGACTTTAGTTAGATAACTTACGACATTTCTCTATACTGGTTAAATACATTTAGAATTGATGAAGGTTAAAATATATTAAACTAAAATTAATAACAACGCTGCTAAACCAAACTGAACTGAATAATAAACAAGACTACTTAACATTGTTTTTAATAGTCTCCACGGAAATGCTGTTTAGAAATCATAGGAAGTCCAATAATTTTCCCAACATATTTTAATAAAAATATTCATAAATTCAATATTTTTCATCAAAGGACTATTATGATCTCAATAATAATTCAACCCTTTTTCTTGCACCTAATTTTGCCCTCCTTGAATTGGTTGAGTCCTCTCTGATGGCTTATTCCTTGCTCTAGGCAACATAGTATTTTGCCAAAAATAGAAATTAATATAAGAATAATCAATGTAAAGAACAATACTTATAAATAATTATATCTTAGCTTATTATTGAAGTCAAGGTGGTTTCCACATGGTCATTTGATTATTGAATAGTGTTCCCTTCTATAACCATGTGAGCCTTACATTGCCTAGCATTATGGTCCACATTTTTATATTTGTTGTACTTCACTTTAAACCCTTTTCTACCCATCATGCTTGTGTTTTGGCTTTGGCCTTCACCCAGTTCCTTCCTTCTTTGCTTTTTTAGCCTACCTATTGGCCTCTTACATTCAAGAGGTAAAACATCATCAAGACTTGTGTTTAGCCATTGGTTTGAGCCATTTGTAGGGTATATTAGGGGTTGATAACGCAAGATACATTAGTCTTTTTTGTAGATAACTGGGATGTAATCTTCAGGGTTGTAATGTATATAATTCATGCAACTAATTGCATGAGTACAAAGGATCCCTGTTAACATCTATCACTTACAACTACATTGTTTTGCATTTATATTTACTATGAATTTCTCTTTATACACTACTGTATACTAAACTTCAAAAATGTGATCACCTGACCATCTTGGTAACCATTTCCCTACTGCCCTTAGTTTCATATTCAACTTTTTTCTTATCTTTGGAAGCATTGAGCCTGTAAGTGCATCTATCCCTTTCCTATTGTCACTCAATCTAACCATGAAATACAATCTAATTTCCTCAATCATTGTAGTGATAGGCTTTTCTCTTGCTAAAACAAGGGCACTATTAAAACCCTTTGACATGTTATTAAGTAATGCATTGCATTGAGTTTCAAATCTGAACCTTGATTTACTCCAAAACTTGGGGGTATATTAATAAGGTAAAAGAAAGCACCTTTGTTCGCCTTTTAAATCTCTTTCTTGCACCTTTCCCATTCTTGTAGGTACGTAGCCTTTGTAACCCTCCAAAGTAGTTCTTTCAACTTTATGCCTAGAAACCTCTTTCTAAAGTTATTGTATAGATGTTTCACATAAATCATTGGTCAACTCCAGGTAGTAATTCTTTTAATGTTGGTAACAAACCTAACAATTAACATTTACAATAAATTATTTAATAAAAATTAGACATTTTTATATTTATTGAATAAATAATAATGTACAACAACATTAACCTTTTGTTGGTTAGTCATAAAAGTGTAATGTTGACAAGCCCCACTCCCAATATCATCTATTAAAAGCTCTAGAAACCATTTATATGAATATTTATTTTCAGATTTAACAACTGCAAATACAATCGGCAATATTTGGTCATTTAGATCTTCCCTTATTGCAATTTTAACCACCATGATATCCTTCAAGAAAGCACCCATCCAACCTTATAAATGTCTTACACTTCTTTAAACTCCTTTTACAACCCTCTAAGCAAACATACAATCTCTCAAACCATGGTAGAATACACTTTGCAGGTGTTGTTTGTGAAGAAATAAATTGCTCATAGTATAGGGGCCTTTTGACTTTTAACTTCACTATGGAGTTAGGATTGGATCTCAGTACCTCATTACAATAATCATAGAGCCTGGTATACTATGCACTAAATGAGCCATCAACCAAGTCCACAACATCCTTTTTTTCCCTGAATGCCTTTGATTTTGTTATACCATAAGTCCATTTTCTATTTGCTTTATCTACCATAGCAAATAGACTGAACTATGAATTTTTCCTTACACTTTTTTCTAACCTCTTGCCTAGCCACTTTGCAAATAACATCTTTACCCTGAACTCTCGACTACATGTATGGTTGTCAATGATCTTCCTTAGTTACGATGTCTCTTCATCCGGTAACTAGGCAGCATAGGCTAGCTAAGGACAATCCTATTTTCACTTATCTCTACATTTTTTATTATCATTATTCATAATCATTAAATTTCTCCCAGAGTGGATAGCATATGTTTGTATAACATCTTTGAACTCTTCCTTACTACCATACATAGTGCCTAGCTCCCATTTATACCTATTCATGTCATAATATGTCCTTCTGCTAGGATAACTTGGCATTCAGCATGCAAAATATTCATCTGAGTCAGAATCACATTCATATAATGACTCTGACTCATACTCCTCGTTAGATATCCCTCCAACAATCTTTTTCTTCCTTTTTACCAATTGTTTGCATTCATTTGATTCACTTACACTGAGTTGTTCACCTTTTGAACTTAAAATTTCATTTTCAAAGTGAGGTTCACATGCCACTATAGCACCGGTGGCCTTAGCATCTTAATTCTTTGGCCTACCTCTTTTCTTTCTGTTGTCGTTTATGTTTTCCATGTTGCCATTATCCTTAACACTTTCCTTATTTTGCGTGTTACCTAAAATAAATTGTAATCTTATTACATTAGTTGCTACATAAATATTAATATATATCTATATATATAAAAACTAAAACTTTATATAACAACATAAATGAATTAGTTAAAGTATGTACAAAGGATTGTCATACTTATGGGGTACATATTTGGCTTGAAATAATTACCTGCATGCTCTACGTTGATTTCTTCCACTTAGCTCTCTTGATTTAAAGCAAATGCCTCTAGAAAAAGCATGTCATCATTTCCTTCTTCTTCCAGATCATCGAAAGTAATACCCAATGCATTGTCTTTCATATTGTATCTATTTTTATCTTGTTCATTCGACATTTCATGAAGTCCTTCCCCTTTATTATTTGCATTATTGCACACATCCTTATTAATTATGCCATTGTCGACATCTAACAATTTTTTGTCATCTCCTACGTGAACCACATATAATTCCATTTCCCAAAACTTGATACTAAGACTACCGAATTCCATGGCACCCTTGTCATCTGTTATTGGCTTGAGCCCATCCTCTAAAGATACATTGGGAATCCTATACTACAAACAAACTTTTTGTGTATATCCTAATTTCTCTACAAGATCCAAACATTCCTAATAACTCCACAAGTCTATGTTGCAATTATCCCATTGATTTATTGACCCACCAACATATTCCTTGTTTGGTGAGGTCATAAAGTGACCTCCATGATGAATTTTCACATAAAAATATTCCATGTTTTATCTACAACAAGAAAATGAACATATAATAAAATAATGCAATTTACAATGAAAATTGGAGTTGTTTTGTCTTTATAAGATACACATATAAAGACAAAATAGCAAAATAGATTCCAATTAGATGATTAAAAATTTTAACTTCTACTTACTCAATTATTGTAGTGCGGTCCTATATTGCTACCAAATTGTTTTGTTGTAAACTAATGCTTTATGACAAAAAACCAACCCATGATGAGATGATAAGACAGTTGTACATATAAAACAAGTTTCACATTACAAAAGCAAGCATGTGGGATGTTTACTCACCAAGTTTTGCACCAAACACAATGTTTTCTATAAAATATAAAAATGGGCATGACAAATCTTGCATCCCTAAGTGAAATATACCATCTGGTTTCTTTCTTCAATAGCGAGGGAAATGAGAGACTCATATATAAGAAGGGAAATATAGCCTTACGCCACCTAGCATCTTCACTACCATATGATGTTATGCATTAAAGTATATATGTGTGTGTGTGTGTATATATCATATCAGATAAGCAACGACATATGAACGAACTAGCATATTGGAACTTCCAAGTTGCCAAATCTTGATCCTTGAGTCTCTTCAATTAGTCCTTGTGCCTTGAAATTGATTTAGGGCTACGTTTTGGAGAATGGCAGACTGACAAAATTTTATTGGTGTTTTCTTCTTTTTAAAATTTAAAAAAAATAAAAAATAAATACGGATTAGGTGCCAAATCATCTATGAAATTCTAATTAAAAAACACATGTGGCTGCCACATCAGTTTTAAATTTAACAGTGTTAATGTTTTAACATAATTCACTTAAAAAGATTTTTTTTTAGAAGTTTTGAAAATTTAAGGGACCATTTTAAAACAGTAAATACAGTTAAGGGACCAAGTCACTATTTTAACCATAATTTTTCAAATATAAACATGCAATTAAACTTAAATTTGCAAATCACGTGAACAATCCAAACACATGCTACAAGGATAGGTGTAGTTGACAAGGAAGTGTTGATTATGTCCTTCGAGTTCCAGGATCGGACATCTTTGTCCTCAAGCTTTCAGTTTCAAATTCAAATTTCATTTTTTTTTTTATTAATTTTCTTTGTTTCTGGACATGTCCTTCGGAGACATGTTCATTTTTGGGTGTGTCATAGCTAAGTGTTGGAATTCTCGCGTACGAGAAAACAACATAACATTTGCAATTGTTGTGGCGACGATACTATTCACACTATGCTATCTACAGAAAACACTCTCCAATTTCACTTTTTATAAAAAGTTGAAAGTTCTGGTAATAGTGGAATGAGATTGAAAAGGGAGAGCACAAAATGATGTTATGGTCTGTGAAACAAAAAATTAGCCTGGATCAGGATCTCTCTAGGAGAAAATCCTATATTTTAAAATGATTTTAATATATATTATAACTAATTTATTTGTTCTTATGTGTCTTAAAGAAAATTAATTTATTTTATTACATGTTCATACATTTTAAATTAATAGTACTTGTATTTAATAAAAAAATTAAATTTAATAATATATTGTGATATAAAGAAAATACAATAAATTAAAAAAATCTATAAATCACAATTTAAAAAATTTTTGATGTAAAAGTGGCTAATTAATTTATCAATTAATTATTTTATTATTTTCTCATTAATTATGAAGGAATTTATACAAATTTATAACTTTATTTTTTTAATTAATTACAAAGAATTTATGCACTTTAACGAATTCTAAATACATGTAGGAGAAAGATGAAGAATCATCACTTAAGGAGCTAATGGTTTGCTCACCAGAGACTTTTCATCAGCTAATGAAACTCTCACGTTAAAAGAAGTTTACCTTAATTATATATTATATATTTTAAATATTATTATATATGAAAAAAAAATTTACAATTTCTTAATAAAATTTAACAATTTTTATTATAAAAAAAAATTTAAGAGAGGATCCAAACGCAATTAACTCTTGTGATTAATGTTACAAAAAATTTGGCAAAGTATGAATAATCACATTCTCCTACTAGGGCCAAACACGGGTTAAGGCTGGATCGTGTGTTTGCAAGACCCGAGACCCAACTTAGTTTTAGATTGGATCTCATTTTAGAGACCTAAGACTTGATCTGACCCCGGTAAATGATCGATTCGAACTGGGTTATATTGAGTCTAGGTTGGGTCTATACATTTTTTTATAATATATTTTTATTAATAAAAACTAATTTTTTTAAAAAAATAAAGACTTGAAATATATAAAAATGGAAAGAAAAGAAAAATTATAATTTGAAAGAAAAGTGATTAAAATTTAAAAAGCATTAATATTTTAAAAATCAATTTAAGTAAAAGTTAAAAAACATAAAATAGCATAAATTTTGAAATAATAAAATTTAAAACTATATTGGCTAGGGTAGATTTTGTGTGATCCCCACTCTAACTCAATAAAATTACAATTTTATCTTTATTTTAACTCAACTCAATAGGACAAGACCAAATCAAGTTAGTAAGGCGTACAAGATCTTTGAACGGTCGTACTCCACGATGTCATTTCTAGCATACATTTGCGAGGAAGCTCCGGAAAATTTAGCTTTCTAGTTTACAGCGCCTTCAATCACACAAGCCCATACTTCTAAATTTTGAAGCAATGATGCCTTCTTTTTCTTTTTTTCTTTTTTTTTTGGGCCAATAAAGTGGTGAGCTTGGAGAAGCGCTATTTGGGGCATCACATTCCACATCAGACAGAAATCGACGGGTGAGGGGAGGGGAAGGGAACACCGGCTTCATTACAAAGGAGCTTAGTTGTATCTTTTTTCTTTAAAAAAAAAAATGATACTATAAATTGCGGCACATCATAAATTTTAATCCTATTAATAGGATAACAATTGTTAAATATGGAATAGTAATTTATTAAAATTTTCCGTATTTAATTACTTTTAAAATTCACTTATTTACTAATTAGTAGCTTTTAATAGCATACATATTTTTTTGTGTAACAAGGGAATATAATTATGGTAATAAATCTAATAAAATTAGCAAACCTTTTTCATGTTTAATAATTATTATGCAATAGCCAAAGTTTATAGTGTATATGAATTCATAGTATTATCACTTTTAAAACTAAATGTTACTAATAATGCGATTTAGGGAAATATGTACTGTACTCAGACCATGAAAATTTGAGTACGAATGTCATTTATATTTTGCAATTTTAGTTTAAAATGTAGTATTAAACTCAACTATAATTTTAACTTCCATTAAATGCCCTTTAAACAAATGTTCAGTACTAGAGGACTACAAAAGAATAAACGCCTATCAATGAAATTAGTACAAATTGCTCCATACAAGTACAACAACATAAAATTTACTTGAATAAATTTTATTTCCCCCTAATTTTTATTAAAAATTAATTACAATTTTCTTTTGGGTAGAAAACCCGTTATATTTTTTTGTATCAGCAATAGATATACATATTTGTTGACTTAAGACCCTTTGTTTTCTGTGAAGAAAAAGTCGCTTGTAAATATGAGTCTGAGAATGACAATAAAGATTGGGTATCCAATCTGTAGTGGTCCAGACCTATACAAAGGGGCTTTCCATAGGCTTTAATCTCACATGGGCTTCTCTTTTATGTCATTCAGACCACTGTTTGTGTCTTGATGGCGCTTTAAATTTCTATCTGGTCAGAAAAATGAAAATGACAGAACTAGCACAACAAATTTTATTAAACTCACCAAAATAACAGATACGACATAATTATATTTGCAAGTTACTTGATCAACTTTTCGTGTCACCTTGGTTTTACTGCGAAATTTTCAATTTCTCAAGTATTAATAAACAACATTTTGAGAATGATTGTTCAAGTAAACGGTGCAGTTTTGCATTTATACTTCTAATAGGCCTTCCTCAGCTATATATATAAACAATTTGGATTCTAGGACAAACATCATTAAATATATAAAAACCGCAATTAAAGATTATGTTCCAAGCTCAGAAGTCGGTTGTTCAAGTACTACCTCTTCTGAAGATTAGTGTCAGAAAGTCTTAATAATGTGTACTTAGATTCGATTCGTATCCCACTTCTCTTGCTCAAAGTTTTGTACATGCCTGCATTAGAATACGAGTGCGTTTATGCGATTCACTGAAATGTTGAATAATATAGTTACATGGCTGCAGTTTCTTTTCGGCTAGCATTAGTAGACTCGAGAGGGTATATAATAATCTTTTTTTTTGAAAAAAGAATATAATAACAGTATGTTTAGATGAATAGTAAAGGAATGAGTGAGAAAAAATTAAATGACTAAATTAGAATGAATGGAACTTTAAAAGTTTATTTTAGAATTGAATGAAGTAATAAGGGAGAAGTTCTAAAGTCATTTATTGCCATCCAAAATTTTATTTTTGTTATTCTTTTAAATTGGATGTCAATAATGGAATGGAAGACCCTAATAGTATAATTACTATAATATCCTTATTTGCTAAAAACTCACTATAATAATATTTTATTTATAAAAATAATATTGTAAAAATTATATGTAAGTCATTCTATTCTATTAATAACATCATCTCTCACTTTATTAAACTTCGGAAGTCACTTATTGTCATCCAAAACTTCATTTTTGTTATCTTTGGGGGTCAATGAAAGAATGGAAGGCCTTAATAGTATAATTACTATAATATCCTCATTTGCTAAAGCTTATTATAATAATATTCTATTTATAAAAGTAATATTATAAAAATTATATATAAGTCATTCTATTCCATTAATAATTATCATCTTTCTCTTTATCAAACTTCCAAACAAGATAGTAATACATATATTATAATTAGTTTATTTGTCAGTGCTAGAAAAAATTTATTTGTATTATTATATACTAATACATATTAAATTATTAAGTTTGTTGAGAGAACACCATTATAAATGATATTCTTTGACATACAAAACAACTCTTATTATTGCTCTTTCTGAAAAATTCTAAAATATCAAAAACTGATGGAATTACATTTGACTTTACTTTTGATTTTGAATTATCAAAACCTTATAATCATATATCATTTTCTCTCATTTTAATTTTGAACTATGTCAAGTTATATTTATAGTCTCTTATTAAAAAGTTTAAGAGACAATTAATCAGTTATTTCATTATTTTTTTTACTTTAAAAAATGTTCAAACTTCAAAAAATTTTTGACTTAAAAGATAGTTAATTAATTCATTAATTTTTTCATTCCTTCCAAAACTTCATCAGACTTTGAAAGATTTATAATTTAAGAGGCATTTAATCAATTAATTAATTACTTCATAATTTTTCTTGTTGACAATAAAAATTTATTAATTTTCTTGTTAATTTTAACAAATTATCATATTTTGAAAAAATTTTCGGTTTAAGAAGTAGTTAATTAATTTATTAATTAATTATTTCATAATTTTTTTGGTTGACTACAAATAATTTATGAAATTTAAAAAATTCTCAATATATGTATTAGAAAGATGATGAGTTATCACGTTAAAAGTTAAATATTTGATCAACTAAAATTTTTCGTCAATTGACAAAGCTCTCGTGTTAAAGGGAGCTTATTTTATTTATATATAATGAATTCCACTCATTATTACCTTTACTTTATTCTATTATTAGTTATTTTATATAATTCTCTTCTAAACTTTTAAACATATAGTCTTAGTCCATGGTATTACGTACTAGGAATTTTACTGTGATCTCTTCCTCTTTCTTATAATATTACAAAAACCTAAGTAGCAAAATTTTATAACGGTGAAGTTAAATTCTATAAGACATGGAAAAAAAAAAATAGTTTGATTTCCATTCACAGAATGAGAAATGGTGAATTTACCTCACCTCCTCTATTATTAGGAAGAAATTCCTCTATTCTCAATGCATGCAGGGTAAAGAAAGAAATGGCTATGAACAAGACGCAGAGGAAAAGGAAAAAGAATAAAAGAATAATAAGAAAAAAAGGGATAAAAGATAGATCATTTGGTGAGGGTAGACAAGTCTCTCCGACATTTCTAATCCAACATGACCACGACTTATCATATTGAAAGATGCCTAACATCGAGAAGGAGATGTCTCTCAACACTTGTATGCAAGAATCATTCTATCAAGTGTCTTCACTTATTCAGCATTTATCTATTTATTCCATTATGACTTATCTATATATATATATATATATATATATATATAAACAAATTTCTCATGCTAAGGATATTTTCTTTTTATTATTTTCTTGTAAATTGTTTTGGGAGAGTGTTATGAACTTTTGATGAGCATTCTGAACATAAACTGAAACGTTGATAATTTTATCCAAACTAATTAATTAACAATTAGTTTTATTTATCTATTTTTGCGTAAAATCAGAGCGTGTTAATGTAGGGGTATAAATAATAGGAAAACTTTCTTAGAAGTTTCGTAGTACTTCAAGCAAATTCTGCGTGGAACGTTAACCTTATAGATCATATAAATTCTCCGTTATCAAAGGGAAGAATAATGAAATGAATGGATGTCAAACCTTATAGTCTTAACAAATAAAGTCACATACACACAAATCATATAGAATCATTCTTTTAAACAAATTTTATATTTCATTTTTGAGGAAAATTTAGAGGTTGTAAAGGTTGTAATATAATATTCAATACTTCAATAGCATGTATATTAGAGAGTTTAATAAGAATTATTCCGATATATCCTTGTAGCAAACATATTAACTAATAATCAGTTTCTTTGAAATACGTATTTACTTAACTTGTCTCGGTTAATTTCAAGAAAAATGATAAATTTGTAGAAACATTGGCTACTTATTTGAATTTTTTTTCCCTCCAAAATGATACACTGTCAATTTCTATGCTTAATTCATACTAATGAAAAAGAAGCATTTCCCACTTCAAGAAAAGAAATTTAAATTTCTTTTCTTTAATTATATAGTATACTAGTTAATAGGAAGATACTTATTTAAAATTAAACACTTTGTTGAAATTCATAAGTGCAAATCATATTTATTCGAACAAATACATTTATAGTCATAATTTCCCACAAATATATACACCTGTGTCTTTCTTGTTTTCACCCCTAAACAAAAAAATATATAGAAGTCTACGTGTTGATATATTTCTAATCTTCTAGATGCTTCAAAATATATAGTCTGCAACTGGACAGAACCAGATATATGGCGCTGGCAGACAAACAGCGATCTTGGACATCACCTTTTCATCGTATCTATGAGTAATAACTAACAGAAGAATTCAGATATAACCATTTTGTTTAATTAATTAACGTTTTAACCATTATTAAATTATGCATCTAAATTTTAACTAATAATTTAATTCAATAATTAATAACGAAAACTAATTAAGCAACTTCGGAACACCGAAAAATTCATCTAAATATATACATAAAAAATGTTGATTAGCATGTACTGAAAAAAGTATATGTTATTTTTTTACGAAAAGAAAGCGTATGTTATTCTTGGATTAGAAGATCGTCTTTGAAGTGCTTATGTAGAGTTTCATTCCATATTTAGCATTTTTAAGTGTATCATATAGAAATAAAAATGAAAAACAAAAAAATAGAAAAGAAAATTTTTGCTTACAACTGAATGAGAGAAATCCCACCTGAGACGTCTTTCTGGGAAATACATGAATGCGTTGGAAGATGTCTAATCACTTGGGCAGATAGGACACCACAAGATCAGATAACCACATACGGAAAATGGACAAAATTAAGTCGACTATAATTTTCCAACATTACATGCTATTTTCATAGTCTTTTCGATGTCATGATTAGTACTGGTAATCTCGTTGCTACGCTTTGTTGACTTATCATGTAATTAGCTCAACAGAAACTTTAGAATAATTTGATTTAGACAGCTTCATTTAATACTCCCATCTAAGGGTAAGCGGGCTTTTGATTTGAGCAAAGGTTGTGAGGGTCAAGAGTAGACTCAAGAAAAAAATTTCTAAAAAATAAATTGAAAAAATAAAGAACTAGTGAACTATTTGCCACCTTAACTGTCTAGAAAATATCCTATCTTGGTCAGATAAAAAATTCTGAAGTTTCTACCCACTGAATTATTTTCATTATACTTTTTCACATTTCAAAATCTATCAGATCTCTAGCGTGTGTTTTTGCGACAGGACAGTGTATGTACCAATCAGGTTTTAGTATATCACTAGGTTCATTACTAAAAATTAGCAAATCACTAATTAAAAAAAATGAATATTGAGAATTTATTTGATACCAAGTTCATAAGTAGAAGAGGGCTTTTAGTTCTAGACTTTTGAGTCCTTAACTGTGACATGCAAGCATTTGAATGACACAAATTCTGAGGATTGTCTCTGATCCCTATAAGCCCAGCCTTCCCTAACACAGATCGTTGTGATAATAAGAGAATAAGAAGCTCTCTCTCTCTCTCTCTCTCTCTGTATTCCCTAAACATTCCAAGCATTAATATCTCGCCCCCCTCGTCCGCTACAGAGAGCCAGTATGGTAAGAGAGATGGGTCACTCCCACCCACTCATTCTCTCAATCATAACGCATCATCATCATCATTCATCACCATCCACCCCTTCCTTTCCCCACTCTCTGCCTCTCTGTCTCTCACCCACACGCGCACAAATTCAACGGACGCATTCAGATATATGCAATCCACAAAGTTTCCAACTTTCCCATAATCCATCTTTTCTTCATCAATCTCAAACCACTAACCCCACCCCCACTTATACTTCACTTCGCTCTGCATTAGTCCCATCCCATCCCGTCCTCTTCCTTGAGATTTTTGTACACATCTCTCTTTTCTTCTCTCTTCAAACTTTTTTCTGTTCAACTTTTTATGTTTTGTTGTTCTTCTTCTTGATCTCGTTCGCCTTTTTTTCTTTCAGTCAAGGAATTCTCTCCCTGTGATCCGCCTCTAAATCTAGTTCTACTAAGAGAAGCTCACACGGATACAGTGTCACGAATAAAAAAGAGAGCAAAGAGCAAGAGAGAAAAAATGTCAATGGAAATGATGGCAACTGAACGTGTTTGTTTTGTTCCCTGCAACTTCTGCAACACCATTCTAGCGGTACAGCCCTCTCATCAATTGTTTTGTTCTCTCTCTCTCTTAATAGTTTTCTTTTTCTTTTTTCTTTTTATTTCCATGTTCTTCTAAGCTTTCATGATCCCATGTCCTTCATCAGCTAATTTGGCAAATCTTGCATCGAGCTAAGAATTAAAAGAGGAAAAAGCTGTTCGGGTAGCCATGAAATACTGAAATCTGTTCAGTAGTACAATTATGAATGTATATGAAAGAGTGAAAATTGACCTATATATCGAAATGTATATCTGTTACCCCAATTCGTGGAAAAGCCAAGGCTGTGTTCTTCTGGGTAACTTTCCCTAAGAGTTGGAATCCATTAATTAGAAGTGGTTTTCTTTAATTTTGTATTTTCAAAGAATTTAGACCAAGAACTTCGATGATCCTATCTTATATTTTATGAGAAAGTGCAATTTTGTTCCACAAATCTCAACTGTATATGGTGTAAGGTAAGAAATGCAAAATTGAAACCCAGTACCTGAAAGCATTTTTTGATCTTCCACTGAAGGAAGTTATTAGTCGAATATCCTAATTTTGTAGGCAACGTACACGGTGGCCCATTTTGACTAGGGCTACTACGCCTTCAGGGATTAGGGTTCTTTCAATATTGTCAAGCCTTTCCCCTACTTTTCTTCTTTGCAGAAGAATATATGTAACATCATATATATATATATATATATATATATATATATATATACATACACACACACACACGATCTCATATACATGCTGTAGAGTATATTGAAATTAAGTCTAGCGTTGTTTAATATTTTATTTTGTTCAATTTCTTCTTTATATTTTCGGTACATTGAGGTTACAAAAGATCTGTATAGTAATCCATGTGATGGCACGCAGGAAGTAGGGTTTTCTCTCTCCTCAGTCTATGTATCCCTTCCATTTCTCTGATGAGAAGGAAGGTGGGTATTTCTGTTCATCATGGGTATGCCAGGGAAGCATCTTTTTTTTTTTATCCTACACCCGTCTGCTTCCTATAAGTACATAGGGTAGTGTTTCTCTTTCTTTTTACAAACATTGTGGAGTTAATTAAGCTAGCCCATTTTAAAAATTTTACCTCTTTCTCTCTCTTTTTTCATCATAACATCTCTGTTGCAATTACCCCTTTTGAGAAAGCAGCCTCTAAGATCTCTTCTTTTTCTCCCTCTCTTCTAGCAGGAAGAGCAGTGAAATATTTAATCTGCTTCATCAATCATCATGATTATGCCTCCCTCTCGTTTTCCTTTTTCCATACGGTTTCTCTACATATGTATCTTAATTAGAATATACATGTGTGGGCAAATGGTGTTCAGTTTGGTCTTTAATTATGGTTTCCGTTCCAGTCAAGTCCTTTTCACCTCTACTGTTTCTTTCTTTTATCATCTTGCCTTCCAGTGTCAGCTAAAAAGTCATTGACACATTGTGAGAGTGCTAACTTTTAAAAATCAAGGGTTAGCTAAGCTCTAGCCCTATTAGTTATTACCCATGTCAGGTCCTGAGCTTATTGCTGGCTGAGAAGTATTGAATTGCTCACTCCCATAGCCCCATAAAAGCAACATGACCTCTCAGAATCATGAAAAAGAAAGCTTCTTTATCATCTTCTTCTACCACTTCTTTCTTCTGTTTCTCTTCTGGCTCCCTTACCAAACTTCATTTCTTGTTTTTTCTTCTGTTTTCATCTTATCCCTTTGCTGGTTCTTGCAAGCGCCTTTCTTGGAAATGTGAGAGCTTCCCAGCTTCTATGTTTTCAAATTTAACTACCTGAAGTTCAGATCTGCCGCTGACAATGATTCAATGATATCTAGAGAATTCCAAGAAGATGGGGGTTTGATAGAAATCCTACTTTAAGCAATAGGCGTCTCAGTTACTGATATTAGTATTCCAAGTTTGAGGCTACATACTGGTTCTGATCGAAGTTTTGAGTCTTCGTGTGGTTGTGTGTGTAGGGAGTATATTCTTACACTTTGCATAGTCAAATAATGTAAGAATCGAATGACTAAAATTCATTAAGATTAAAGCGGATATTGCGAGTGGTGAGGTGATACACACCTACTTTAATTGCTATTGGTTCTTAATTTGTACCACTTGACTGTGTTAGATAACTTAGGAGTATATCTAGGAAGTTTTCGTGTTTGTGTGTGTCAGAGAGAGAGAGAGAGTGTGAGGGAATCTCTTTGGTTTTTTAGTAGAATTGCAAGTGATATATGGTTTTGTTTTGTATTCCAAAATGGGTATTGGCAGGTTAGTGTTCCATGCAGCAGTTTACTAACCATGGTGACGGTTAGATGTGGGCATTGTGCAAATTTTCTATCAGTTAACATGGGTGCTTCACTTCAAGCGCTTCCTCCTCATCAAACTCACTCTCAGGTTTTTTCAGACTTCTGATCTGGCTCCCTTTTTTTATGGTCTTATGGGTAACTGGATGTTACTTCTTTTTTAGTGTTTTTCAACAGTTGATTTGCAACTGCATATTCCCTTTATTGGGAATTAGAAGCTGGGAGGAATAATCTACAAGTGAATTTGTGTTTGTGTATGTGTTTTGGCTAACTTTTTTATTCTGTTGCTGTCAGCCACAGAAGCAACATCAGACTTTTGAAGAATCAAGCAACAAGGATATGGGATCATCTTCAAAAAGCAACAAATTTGCTCCATTTGAGTCTCTAGAGCATGAGCAACCTAGGATTCCTCCGATTCGCCGTGAGCCACTCTCTTTTAAATTTTTCTTAAGTAGGTAGTATTTACCACATCATTTATGGACCATATACTCATACTGAGTGAAAGTCAGCAACAAAATATACAAATCTAATACATTGGAGTTCCTTGAATCTTGTTTGACAAACTCATTTGTGATTGTGGTCTATAAATAATACACAGCAGGCACTTAAGAGTGTCTCCTCTCTTCTCTTTGTATTTTATTTTGGTATCATGCATGATGAAGCTGTCCCTTTTGCATTTATAAGGTGACAACCACACACCCAGAAGAAGTTTCAAAGAGAGAGACTAAGACTCACTTCACAAACTGGCACGTTAATAAGCAATTGCAGAACAGCCCTCATCATTGAGCCCACTTATCATAAACTAGTTTTCACCAAAGTGGGGGATCAATTTCTGAGTATCCAATATCTTTTTTTAGTACAAAGGTACTCAAATATATATATGGCCCCCTCTTAGATGGTGATCTTACATAAAAAGGATTGACCCATCCTTATAATTGATTGCTGTGCCCTAGAACATTTCTCATGTATATATAAAATTAATTTATACAGTTACAGATTCCACTTACCACAACAGCTAGCTGAGGTAAACTGATAACGATAGATAATAGTCCAATATCGCAACTTTTCCTCAGCGGGGTAAAATGTGACTTCTGCAATCACGACAAAAATGTTTGAGAGAAATATATAGCAGCATATTTAAGCCTATAAGCTACTAATGGGAGGGCATATGAAGAACCCTTGGATAAACAGATGGGGCGTAAATGATCATGCCACTGCCAGTGCAGTGATCTATTTATAGGGCCTGCACTTGTCAAAAAACTAGCTCAAAATGAATCACCTTTGATGTACAGAAAAAAATCTGATAATTAATAGTTAATTAATCTGCATTATTTATATTATTAAATTGATGTTTGTGCTTAATGACATTCTAAACTTCGTAGTCTGATAATTATATACGATCAATATTGCAGCTCCTGAGAAGAGACAACGTGTTCCTTCTGCTTATAATCGGTTCATTAAGTAAGTAATTTAATTTTGTATTTTTTTTTTTTTCAGAGTTCACCTCGCATGCTCGTATATCTTCTCTTGTAGTAAGTTTCCTAATGTCTGGTTTTGCAGGGAAGAAATCCAAAGGATTAAGGCTAGCAATCCAGATATCAGCCACAGGGAGGCTTTTAGCACTGCAGCCAAAAATGTAAGTTTAAGCTCTATTAATTTACTACAAATTTTATTCAATTTTCTTAACCTCAGTCCTCCTTCATGAAGAGATCGAGCATTAATCTCAAGATAAAAGTTATCTAATTAGAAACGGATAAAAAGCAATGGTTTACACATGAACTAGCATGGGAATATAACAAAAAGACCAGGCAATATCATGCTTTGAATATTGGCCAAAAGAGGTCTAATTGCTATTAGTAGTACTAATTAAAGTTGTCATTAAAACTCTGAACAAAAGATGTAGTATAAAAGTAACACACCAAGCTGCAGGCGCCATGTATCTGTTATAATATAAAGTTGTATAAAAAAAAAAAATTAAAAAGTTTATATGGAAGCTATTTATGCATTATGATCTGTTGGTCTAAATGGATTAAATATAAAATTACCACAATGTTTCATCTTATATATGTAACTTCTGCTCCACTGGAGACAAGTGTAATGTAACAGGTTTTCCGAAAGCTTTAACTTCTCAATATATTTTTTCGTGTATACTGAACGGGTTTGTTATTTTTCTGTAGTAATATGTGCAACCTCTACTAAATATAAACACAATGTACGTATTGCAGCGTGCTATATAATAAATACGAAACCTATCATTCACTGGCATTTTTTGATATATATATATATATATATATAAACACACATCTATCTTCCTTTCTGCTATTATGGGCTTGAATTAGCTGCACATAAGTATATATACTTCACTTGCTCTAGCTGAGTTTTACGTCTCATTTTCTCCATGTGCAAATGCACCCCACATTATATATATAGTACTCTCATTTGATGCATACATGTTTTTGCGGGTATGCCGTTGCTCTTTATTAATGGTGTTATCCCACAACCTCCACTGTTCGCACATTGGGAATAATTAAATTATATAGACATAACATGCTTTTTAGAATCTTACAATTGAGTGACGTCCCATCATATATAGTTTCCTTAATAGACATACAAATAGGAGGAGAACAAGAGGGAGTTATAGTTCCTGTACTGTATGACGTACTCTTCACCATGATATATTTAGTGATATACGACCCTTAACCTACACATTTCAAGTTTCATAGTAATCTTTACGTGTTCGGTACTAGAAAAAAATTTGAATAATTTTCGAAAGACAGGAAGATTGAACTTTGATACTCTATAAGTTACTAGTTCACTAACAAAAAAAAATCTAACGTTTCTTATGCTGATTTTTTAGGTTTTAACCCTATATTTTTTTCTGCGTGCAGTGGGCACATTTCCCTCACATTCACTTTGGATTAAAGCTGGATGGGAACAAGCAAGCAAAGTTGGACCAGGGGGAGGGAACTTAAAAGTCTAATGGATTCTACTGATGATATAAATGGAGGCTTTGAGTCTCAGTTAGTTTTTTCTATGCTTGACCTAAATCAGTGAAAAAAAAAGAGTGATGTTGATCAAATTCGCCACTCATACACAGCTTGGATATGAGGAAGAGAGACTCTTCTGAAAACCTCAGCCTCATCCAGCATGTTTAATAATTATAATAGTTTTAATTAATTATGTATTGCCCTTTTAATTTCTGCTAGTTGTTGTTATGAAATGAATTTGATTGCTATTCTTGTGCTTGCATTTATTATAAGTGTTGAACTTTAGCAGTTAAGTAAACAACACGTTCCTTTAATGTATGCCATTTTGGTTATAATTTAAAATTCTTCATATTATTATATTTACAAATTGTCAAATAACATCCCAAGGACTTTTGAATTTTCTTGTTTGTTCTTTTTATTCTTTTCATAATAATTGCTATTATGGGTTCGATAATATATCAGTCTCATCCTCCATATATAGAGGACCACTTGAACAGTGCTTTTCATTGTTGGATAGTCACATTTTGAGCCTTTTATGGTGCTTCAAGCTGCAGAGAGACAGTGTTTATTAACCCTCCATATTGCATGAGATATAATGCTACTTTTTTCTTTGTTTTTCTTCGTTTGGAGTGTAGTGCTCTGGGTCTTTTTGAACAATGTGATTCTGCAGCCCCAGAAAAATAGAACGAAAGAAATTAAATTTCCGAAAGAGCTAGCTGTTACTCTTTTTCTCTTTGATTCTTTAATTCTTTCTATTTTTCTTGCTGGACCGCCTTGTTCAGTTAATGCAGTACAGCCCCCTCTTAAAGGAACAACATGTAATGCAGGTTTTGCATGCATGTCTTCCCCTGACAGAGTCACAGAACTTCATTTTCTTGTATTCTTTCAAGAAAATTATAAAAGGAATCATAAGGAAGTGATAAAAGTTGAGAAAACCCTAATTTTCCTGATTACCTCTTGTTAAAGTCAAAAAGCCATGTCACAAGTTTCATAGAAGCAACAAGAAAGAAAAAAAAAGAGTAACATAAAATATCCCTGTACGTATAATACTATGATTAGTATATCGGTATAACCTGTATTAATGGTCATTAGTCAATGATAGATTATTTACGTAAATTACAGAGAATTAATATTTTATGGCCAATTAGTTTCTCTCAACTTGAACCCAAGACAATGACGTAACTAGGACTTGAATATATGATAATGTGTCTGGACTCTGGCTACATTACATGCATATTCACTTTCTACCACTATAAGGCAACTAGCAGACAAGAAAAACAAGAAGACTCAGTTACTAATGTGTTTTAATAATTTTTTACGACTGTATATAAATAGTGTTATTTGAATTTTACGTTATTTATATAAAATAAATATTGGAAAGAGAATATTCGATGGTAAGTGAGGATAGCGAGGTTCTTGTTCCCGAGAATCTAATGAGTTCGAATTACTATTACTACGTGTTGCTACAGCGCCATGGTGACGTGACGTGTAATGGTTGACACAGTGACACCGCCTGGCTGCCTATTTATGGTCAAGACGCGCATGCATATGTTATGTCCAACTACTTAGTAGTGGTCTGCCTATATATATGTCGTCAAATTTTTCATCAACATTCATTATATTTAAAAATATTATCTAACTCTTTCTATTATACAAGTTTACATGGTACATGTATATTTACTGTAGAAAAAAAAAAGAGAACTCTCATTTTGGTCCTCACGTTTTTAGTTTATTAACAAGTCAATCTTCTATAAATTTGAAGTAATAAAATAATTCTTCAAGAATATTTTATTAAATCAAACAAGACATTTTATCAATTTTTATTATAAAAATATTAAGATGAATTATTTTCTGTTAGTGTAAAAGTTAGATACATATATAAAATAAATTTTTTTCTTTTATTATTATTATTAATATCCCACCAAATCTAAAACATTTTAAGGATTTTGTTCATCAGAGAAAAAACACTGTGAATATACTATAGACTAAATTGAATATGCTCTAAAAATACTTTACCTTTAGTGAGATATTGGTAATAATAGAAGAAAAATTATTCTATGTGTGTATTTAATTCTTAAGTCCGTAAAAAATAATTTATTTCAATATTTTTAATTAAAAAATGATGGAAAATTTTATTTAAAAAATTATATTATTAATTTAAATTTATGAAAAATTATATTATTATTAAGTTAATACATAAAAGATTAAAATGATAATGTTGTTGATTGATGAATAATGGACTCTTTGATTGATTTGGAACATGAAATATAATAGAGGGAAGGGAGGGTTTGTTTGATGGGAAGAGGTTAAAGGCAGAGAATCTGAAACGTCAAATCAAAGAGGGAAGAAGGGTTAATTGGGATGCATTGGTGGCACTGAGCGAGAGAGAGAGAGAGGTGAGTTGGCATCATCTTTTCTTTTGTTTGAGAAAACTATAAATGGATGTCTCTCAACTCTGAAATTAAGGGCAATGTCATGTCACATACTGGCTTCAATCATATTCTACAAATTAATTAATTATTCAAATATTTTTCAAAAATAAATAGAATTTTATGCATAAAAAATATATTACTTTAAGTTAGTTTCTGAAAATAAAATAAATATAAATTTAGCATTATCAGTAATATTTTTAATGTCCATACTTACTTACCATTTTTGATAATTTATACTCCGTAATTTAAGTTATGTTATATAATTATAAATTAATTTTTATTTATGTCATTATAATTTATTATTTTACCTTTATATTTAAATGCTTATAAATAAAATTATGTACTAAAAATAAAGATTAATATCATCTCATTTTTTCTCAAATTTTTTACTATTGAGTACTTGTTATATTTTTTATACTAGTTTTATAATATTTAATTCATAAAATTAATTAAGTGAATAAAAATATTAACGTAAGATTATATATATATATATATATATATATATATATATATATAGACACACACACACACAAACGAGGGGCGTTTGAATTGTTGCTATAAATTGTTTTACTTATTTTAAAATTTAATTGAGTTTTATGAAAAGTACTATAACAAATTAAAGAAGTAATTAGCGTTTGGATAAAATTATATTATAAGATTTTTTATATATAATATTTTGAAAATTTTCAAATTACTGTATATATAAAACTTTGTAATTGATATTATTTAAATGATTAAATAATTTTAGATATTTTCTATGGTTCATTTTAATTAACCTTAAGTTTTAAATTTAATTGAAATGTATAAAAGAAAATAAGAATAACTATATAAACACTTTATTGAAATAAATTTAAATAATAATAAAAAATAAACTAATAATTTAGTCGATGAAGTTCCAAGCTCATTTAACTATAGTCCGTACAAGTTATTCTGCACTCCAAATTTATGAAACTTGATTCCATTTCCGGCTTCCCTCGATGCATTGTGTGCAGTTAGGCCAGCGAAGCCCAGTTAGACTGGCTAGCATCAGTGTTAGCATAGCAACGGTGTCCAGCGAACATTGGGCATCAATAGCAAAAGAAAATGGTTAGTTTATTAATATTGAGTATCACATAAGTGTACTAATATCTATTAATATTTTCTGGTGAGAAAAGTTTCAGGAGAGCCATATCTATTAGTATCAACCAATATTTTTCGGTGAAAAAAGTCTAGGGAGAGCGGAGCCAATTCACACTATAGAAAGGGCTCCATTAAACCTATCGAGCACTTTCTTATACACTCTCCATCATCTAGGAAAACTTATAAGCTCTTGATTATGAAAAATCCCTAACTTTTCAAGGAAAATTAAATTTAAAATACTATACAGAGATGACTCCAACAACTATAATAAATTCCTTCAATTTATTTTCTCTCAATTTTTTAAATTTAAAAGAGAGATAGACACAATGAATGAGCTTTATTATAATTGTGTCTTTCTAACGGTAGGAGAGACTTTAGAGATAATCAAACCCCCAAAAAGAAATAGAACATGACTAGGACTATCTTAATAATCCATCCAAAATCTACTAAGCCAAAGATAGAGAACTTAGTATTGAGTTGTAACTATTTTGATAACTCAAATAACTTGCTTACATCCAATATGGGAGCACCTATTTATAATAGAGTAAGTATTAATTAAATTAAATGCTCATAAATATCTCGAAAACCTAAATACATTATTCACATATGAATCGATCCTTTTGATTTTCACAGGCAATATCAAATGATTATAACTTTGTAAGTTTTTAGATAAGTAGTCTCTTAAATTTTGAATTTTCTTGATTGTCGTGACTATTATTTACTACTCTATTAATTTTCCTCATCAATTCTCCCTTGTTGGAAAAGACTTGCGCCCAAGTTGGACCCTTCTTCTTTTTCAATGTATAGTGATAAATCAAAAACATTAAATGTTTTATAATCTCCATAATCTCTTTGGATGCTCAACCTTGTATGCATTTTCGTCTATCCTTTTTAATATCCGAAAAGGTCCATCTACCCTTGGTTTGAGCTTTCTCGGATCAAACCCTTTTGCAGAAGCTCATTAAATTATCATTGCAACTCCTTATGTTCTTTGGACTCATTCAATAAGTTGCTTTATTTGGCATAGGCACTCTTGGCAGTAGATCAATATGATGTTGAATCCCCCTCATAGGAGGAAGTTTAGGAGGAATATCATCAGGAACCATACCACAAAACTCTTTAAGCAGAGGCTTTAAACTTGGAGGAATATCCTTATGTTCTTCATTCTCTTCTAAGAGCACAAGTACAAGAATATAAAAAAAAAAATGATCTATAACTTGGAGAAATAGGGACTTTGTGAGATAAGAATTCCTTTTTCCAGTTGAGGATTTAGGTTTGTTTTCCATTCTAAAAGGCGCCAAAGTGATTTTCACCCCATCTTTAATAAAACAATAAGTGTTTTTGAAGCCATCATAAGTCACCTTTCGATCATACAACCAAGGTCGCCCAAGAAGTAAGTGACATGCATCCATTAGAACTACGTCACACAAAATCTCATCTTTCAAGTGTGACCAATACAAAAATTGAACCATGCAACGTCTGTTTACATAAATATCATTACCCTTTTTAAGCCAATAGAGCTTATAAGAACCTAGATGAGGTTTTACCTTGAGTTGTAACTTTTCCACCATGGTAGTGGAAACAATATTATCATAACTTCCACTATCAATTCATACTTTATTGTAATAGGCACACCGAGTATGAAAAATATTATAGTGGAGCCATTTGTCATATTCAACATGTGTTGACTTAAAGATGCATTAAATGACTAAAGTCTCTTCTTTATCACCATAAGTGACCTCTTTTTGCTCAATCTCATCCTCTTTCTCAACAGTGGAATCAAACATGGGTTCATCTTCAACCCCCTCTTCTACTAAAGAAATAATCTTCCTATTTGGGCATTCAAAAGTAATATGACCAAATCCTTAAAACTCAAAGCATTGTTTTGAGTTAGTACTTGAACTATTGCGAGGTTGCCACCTTATGTTGAATTTGTCTTCAACAAAGTAGCCTTTTTAGTTGATGAAAGCTTAAGAGCTGAGGTACTCCCTTGGTTAAAGATTCCCTCTTTGCCCAAGGTCTTGCAAACACCTTTTTTCTTAAATTGCTTCTCTACATGAACTGCCAACTTGCACATATCATTAAAAGTCTAATAAGGTTGTAGTTGGACTACATTACAAATTTTTTATTGAAGACCACTGAGATATAGGGTTTTTGTTTGTTCTACATGTTTTATAACATCACACTTCATCATGAGATGCTTCAATTTGGTTGTGTATTCTTCCATTGTCAACTTTACTTGTTTGAAATTATAGAGTTAATAGAAAGAGTCTTACATGTAACTTGCAGGAAGAAATTTCTTCTTAAACTCCCTCTTCATCTTTTCCCATGTTGCAATTTGTTACTTTCCTTCATATTTCCTTTGCCTCTTTAAGTTTTCCTACTAAACTGAAGCATGTTCCTCTAACTTAATGGCAACTATGCTCACCTTTTTATCTTCTGAGATGCTCTTATAGTCAAAGACTCGCTTTATTGCAGCTAACCAATCAATGAAATCTTTTGGATTCAACTGGTCTTTAAAGTTTGGAATGTCAACTTTGACACTAAAGTCTTCACAATGATTCCTTTGACCAAAACGAATAAAAGCCCTTCTAATTGATGAATCAAAGTCATCATTATGGAAAGGGTTAATCTCCTCTTCTTCATTGCCAACCTCTAATACATAATGTGCCCCGTCATAGTTTACAACTTAAAGATGCTCAAGTTATTATTAGAGTTGTTGCACTTATCTCCTCAACTCATCCACCTCAACATCATGAAGATCACACTCAACAATAGCCATGTTGACATTTGCTCCTTGACAACAATGTCTAGCCATGGAATGAACCAGAGCTCTAATACCAATCTAATCAAGCCTTAAAAGACAACTACAATATGTCTAGCACTATCTTAGGAATCCATCCATGATACACTAACTAAAGATAGAAAACTCAATATTGAGTTACAACTATATTATATTTTGATAAATCAAATAACTTGCTTATGTTTAACATGGGTGAACCTATTTATAGTATAGTAAACATTCATTAAATTAAATACTCATAAATATATAAAAAAAGCCTAAATATATTATTAAAATCTAAATCTTCCTTTTTTGCTTTTCATTGGCAATATTTAATGATAATGACTTTGTTAGTTTCTAGATAAGTGGCCTCTTAAATTTTGAATTTTCTTGATTGTTGTAACTATAATTTATTACTTTATTAATTTTCCTCATCATTTTCTCTCTTTTAAACGATGAAAAATTGAAGAAGTGTCATGAAATCTATTCCCTTCCATAACTCCTCCATCAACAAAGGTTAGGGCTAGCTTACACCATAGAAAGATTAGAAATCCCCTTAAAAATTTGAAATAAGCTTACCTTTCCAGCTTGCCTATTGAGAAAATTTGATAACTAATCATATGGATAAACAATAGTGAGGGTTTAGAAGAAAGGTCAGTGACATCAATTTGCATGTTGCCACCACTCCCACATCATGAACCTTAGCTTTGATTGCCCACACCGATCATGATATCATTGATCATAAAACCTGTTCTTGAAGTCGAAGAAAAATGATCCTCTAAATTTTTTATAAAGAGATAATTATACAATTAAAAGTGTGCATGAAACTTATTTTTTCTCCTTTTACCTATTCCTTTTTTCTTTCTCTATATTTCTTTAACTTTATAGAAAATTTAAACAAAATTTTAGATAATTCAGATTTCATTCTATTAAGTTGTAATTTTGACATGTTAGTGTTATTTTGATTATATTTTTAGTGTTATTCTTAGGAAATCAAGACATTTATAATTGTTTTGGTTACTTTCAGGTTAAGGAGGTGAAATTATTAAAATTGTTGAAATTTGGGCTAAAATAGGGTAAGGGCATGACGTACACTGCTGTTGAGTTAAATTCAAGGAGATAAGCTATGGGCACAACTAAGGATACTGATTTATAAACTAAAAATGGATAGTTTATCTTCTCTAACATATTTCTCTCTCTTAGTTGTTGGGAAATATAACAAGGAGCTTGGGACGTTCCAGAATGGAGAAAAATTTCCACATTTTTATTATGGAAAATGAGGGGAGTTGAAGGAATTTAATGATTAAGTCATTTTTCTTTTCCTTTTAGTGGGCACACTTTTAGATCTAACTTTTTTTTTCTTCTTCTTTTTTCTCTCTCTCTGTCTCTTTCATATGAACTTATTGCGAGAAAGCTCAAATTTTAGCTTTGTAAACGGAGTTTCATCATGAATTTTGGACGTTGATGATTATGGGTAGCAAAATTCTATATTCTAACTAAGTGATTTTGTGTGATTCCTTCAATGTTCTAAGGCTATTTTAACTTTCTATTCTCTTCTTCTTTTCTTAGTTGTTTATATTCCCATTTTAACTACTTCATTGTAAGTGGATGAATGGTTAGGACCCATTGTTTATCATGCCTATGATTGATTGTATGCCAATTGACTGAACTAAATCCGTAATTGTTTACTTTAATCAATACAAGTGGAAAATTAGTGTAGGGATTGATGAACACTTTCTTTTGCATTAATGGAATATAAATGATAATTTACTGAATATGCTTCATGCTTTAGTAAGTTAGAAATGGTGGCTTTTTATTCTTAAAGTGGTTGATCAATTAAATTCTAAGTGCATACTTAGGATTATTGATTAATTAGAAGTTAGATTATGAGCTACTCTTAGTCAACATACTTAAAAAAGCCTAGGTTGTTAAAGTGTTTTAACAACCATAGCCATTTACTAAGAAAGAAAAAGTTATTTGGAGTTATGCCTACACCTAAGATTAACTGAGAAAAGCCATACAATACTTGCCTTAGTTAAAAGCTTATATCTCATTAAAGTTTTTTTCACTTTAATTTGCTTTAAATTTGAGTTACTAATTTTGAAAACATTTGTTTAATTTTTCTGATTTAGTTATTATTAGTGTTGTTTTTAATTTGATAAATCCCTTATTTTTTCCATTCTTTTGTGCATTGTTCTTGATTATTCTTAATTGTTAGAATTATCAATATCTGTAAATTCGATCTACACATCATTATTGCAATATAAATATTTACTTAAAATTAAATAATTATATTTTTGTTGGATTTGGCACCCATCACATTCTACAACACATTCTATTCTGGAAGTAAAACTTTGCGTTAATGTAGTTAAAACACAGTGATCACTCACAACATTATCTGCTCAGTACTTTTTTTCAACAATAATTACACTAAGGCCTTAAGTTATGGATTATGATGTTGGTCAAATCATACATATATAGATGCTCTTACAAAATCTAATGAACGTATTTCATTGTAAATTAATTCACATGTGTCAGCAAACCTTTTACACAATATGTTCATTTAATTAATTAATAGAATAATCACATGGCGCCTCGTGAGAAAATGCAAGACTGTTATTTTTCCAGTATGTGATGAATAAAAATAATTAATTAACTGTGAAACATTGCAGATTCAATTGTTGTGTAATTAAATTACTAAGGAAATTTGAATTGCTATCCCATCGACATATGGATGACCTTGAATGCCCTTTTAGAAATCAAAATATGAAAGACAGTCCCTCATAAGTCATAAACTCCAAAAAGAAAAGGTAATAGGAATTGAAAATAAAAATATAAAAAGAATCTTAATTTTTTGTGATGATGACAAAGAATTGAGAATACAAACAGCTGGACAGTCAGTCACATAAATGGATGAAGCTTCCCTCTTTGATCCTTGAAGTGGCAGTTCGATGGTGTGTATAACACAAAGGTTACGTTGGTGTGGGAAAAAACTTACAACATTTTGCACTATTATTGCTAAACAACAATCTTATCAAACATCTTTAAAGTGGAATCTAAGATAGGTCATTGTAGCTTATAGCAATAACCAATGACAAGCCTGTAGATACACTTTGGAAAACAAGACTTGTTTGCCTTGTACCAAAAGTGGAAACCTGGTTCCTCCTAAATTGGATGGATGGAAATTATTTCATCTTTCTACAAAGTTGCGAAGGGTCAAATGCATAATGAGAGATTTGGATAGTTTAAAAAAAGTATCTTATATTTAAGATGGATGGGGATAACCCATACGGGATTAATTCATAGTTTTACATTTTATAAACGTTGATTTCCATATAAATATGAATGATTAAGAGCTCTATTAAAATCTTATATCAAACATAAAATCACGAGTTTCCAAAAAATTTTTTTCGAAACCCTTGTAAAATCCGTAAAGCAAATAAATGAGTGAGAGCACGCCGTAGTACATCTGGCTGTAGACTTTTAGGAACTTTTTTTTTTTTTAGATTTTGTGATGATATTTTGTTTGACTTTTCTACTCGAGCAAATTTGGGAAAAAAAATTTCTTGCAGCTGAAAGGGACACAAAACTACGAAAGATGTGTTATTTTACTAGTTTTGCTTTAATGCCCTAAACTATAAAAAATAATTATAATAACTGATAACAACTGACTGCTATCTCTAGTATAAGCATTAGAGCAAGTAGGACAAAAGTGGAGTGATCTATCAATTTATTTTCAGCGGAATGTGAACTATATCTACCTTTTATATCGTGATTTCATCTTTGAAGTTTGGTTTTTATGGATGACAAACAGAACATAATCATAAAAAATAGTCTTCTTTATCAAATGCATTTCTATTTCTACCATAAAGGAACCAAAAAAAAATAAAAATCAAAGACAACACGTAGATCCAATCAGGCTGTGAAATGTTAACCTGGTGATGTCAATGAATTTTCAGCAACTAAGATTAACTACTAGCAATTTCAAACTGTGGCATATGAAGCTCCTATAGGTGGGTGTACTAAGAACCACAGAATTCTGAGCAGAATGTGATAGAGGGCCAGAAAGTGTGGTCCTTGAGTTGATTAAGACTGGCCTTGGCTACCATAGTACTACAATAATCAAGGAAGGGGCTCAGCCACATCTTACACGAAAATGGAAACGAAGGTAAGGTGGTCCATTCCGAGAGCTAACAAATGCCAGACATTATACAGTACTACATAGATCCATTGCTGCAGTGAGAACAGCAAAGTGTGCAATTCTTGTTACTTTTCTCCCTTGGTTGTTTCTTTTTTCTTCATAAAATTTCACCAAAAGCTAAGAATTGACTGAAAATATCTTCTTTACACTTGCGTTTAACTCAATTTAATTTTCCGATTCACCCACTTCGGTCGCTATCAATTTCATGACTTTGCCTCAATATTTTCTTGCCATGGTAGAATTTTCATGAACTACACCCAACTCCATTTATAGTTGGACCCTGTCCCTTCGGTTAATCATCCTTATGTGGCAGAGAACAT
This sequence comes from Delonix regia, assembly GCA_037074485.1. NCBI lineage: Eukaryota > Viridiplantae > Streptophyta > Magnoliopsida > Fabales > Fabaceae > Delonix > Delonix regia. Next base: position 8,851,017 of record CM073455.1, read on the forward strand.
GTCTAAAACACATCAGATTCTCCTTTTTCACGTTTTGAAAACCAAGAAATAGCATTTCTTGAATGAAGTATTCAATAAGGGGAAGCGAGAACATGGAAGCTTTTCCAGGAAATACTGAAGCTAGATAAAACAAGTTTTCCTCCTAATATTTCTTTTGCCACTATTACAAACACTAATTTCTGACCACTGCTTATCGCTGGTGACTGTAAATCGGCATTTAAGACCCCAAGAATGAGAAATTTCTGATTATGTGTAATAAAATGAAATTGTGGTTGACTTTAGACTTCACCGTAAACGGATAACATGTAATATACAGACAGAATATCCAAGAACAGAAACAATGAGCTATTACTTATAAGAGTAATACAATGACTGCGCAGGATGTTAGCTAAGTCCCAAGGTAATAGTGACTAAGTAATTTTAATGAACCAAAAAAAAAAAAATACAATAATTTGTCAATCCATCACAGAATTCAAAATCTTCATTCATGGGCTTCTAAAAACGAAAGAGAATATGCCATTTAAGAAATACAAAATCATAGAGAAGTAAGTACAACTCCCATCCGAAGCAAAGATTTTCTTACATGTAACAATGGCAAATAATATGCTTCCAGCCTGCAGGCAAGTCGCTCACCTCTTAGTTGTTACTATGATACGTTCTTCCTCAGAACCCCTACCAAGTTTAACAGTATCCCTCCCAATTCTCCCCAGCTGTAAACTCAACTAGTCTAAAATTTTAAAAATGTGAAAGACAAAAGAATGCTAACTTGTCAGGTATACTTGTAAGACTACGGTGGCAATAATATTAATCAATGGTATCTAGCTTCAATAGGCTGTTCAAACCATTTGCTACTCTACCATTATGTTATAAGTCTAAAACTCTTCTGTAGAAAAGAACATAAGCAGCTGAAGACTTTATCTTCTCCTGGCTGATGGGATAAACATGGCTATCATCAAAATCATACCATCGGTCACCACCGTGCTACATGAAATGCAAGATCAGAAAAGTATGAATATTATAATTGTAGATGGCATAATTTGTAACAATCTGCATTAAAGAAATTTCTTCCACAGTTTGATTATGATAATTGTAATGTCAACCAAATAAGATGAGAATTTCATAATTTTAGCTTAATAAGCCACTATCTTAACCAAAAGTCAATCCATAATCTACAATCGAAAATAATGTCCAACAGTATAAAAGTATTTACTCCAAACATAGCTAAGATAACCTCTCATGGCAAAAATACTACAAGTTTTCTGGAGTTCTTGAGCATAATTATATTTCCCAGACACTACTTTGATCTATTGGTAAAACTCCTCAATATTATCTGCTCAGGGAGGAAAGAGAAAGTAATGGGGAAGAATAACCAACACTTACATGGATAAATGCAGTGTAATGACCACCTCCCATGCTTCCATAATGGTTACTGATTGCATAAAGCATGTAACGGTTAGAAGACTTGTCATGCCCATGAGCAATATAAGCTGACAAATCAAGATTATCAACAGGGAAGTCAACATATGTATCCAGCTTGTTCTTCATGAAGCGGCTGTATTGAAACCTCTTAAGATGAATAACCAAAATTTCAGGAAGTCTCCAGAGGTCTAACTTCTTACTAGCCTGACGATGCACTTTACAGCTGGGGCAGAACCTAACAATACCCAAAAAAACTTTAGTAGACAGTTAGACTGGTTCACAATAGATATAATGCTCTAGATGGCATGGATTTTGATAATCATTTAGATTGGAAGACAAGTAGTTTATATAAAAGAATGGGATTGCCCTGAGAGTATGCGACCTTCATAAACAGAAGAAACAACACATGACCAGAAGTGCTTGTATAAGCCTTTACATAGAGCAACAACTGGCAAATGCAGTTTAGTGAGATGCTTTTCTAGCATAGCAATAGAAGAAATTCTTATTAACCAGAAGTGCAAAAAAATTCAAAAAAGAAACAAAAAAAATAAGAAGAAGAAGATTGCTAGATGATTTGTTTAACTGCAGATAAAAAGTCAAAACAGCAATTCAAATCATTAAGAAGCAAGTGGCTGCTGCCAAACAGTTTGGCAAAGTACTAAAAAGTAATCAGAACGTCAAGAAACAGAAGTAATATAATATTTAGGCTTTGATATACAAGAGTATTTAATCATCACTTCAGTAAAAGTTAATTTTTGCCACTTTATAGACATAACAGAGTGCCAGCATGCAGCTCAAGGTTTAAGGGTCACTAACCACATATCTTCTGGTCCAAGTGGTTCCTCTTGCAAGAATGCTTCAAGGCACTTGTATAGAGAAACAGACTCTTGAGCCCTCTTTGCCAGAAAGCCAGGCTTGAAAACCTCAGGTAATGAACTAAAATGTTGCGTGTCATATTGTTGAATCTGTTTATCTGACCAACATACAAGCACATTCATCTGCCTTAACTCCCCTTTCATTGCAAATGGCTCATTCATTAAAATCTTGGAGTCTTTGACAACTCCCTTTTCATCTGTCAGGTAAAATTCCAGTCCTCCATCTGAGGGAGAGTCTGAACCATTTTCATTTGGGCCTAAACTGGGAGTTATGACCCCCTCCGTTCCAGCAACTTCTTCAGTTTTCCTAGAGATATCAGAGTCTTCTAAGGCATTATCAGTTGATATTAGAAATGGATTGAGCAGCTTTAGATACAAATTGGAGATATCAGATCCAGTCATAATATTACACAACCTAGCTACAAGAGGAATTCCAAATGCCTTCCAATTTGAAGCCAATTTCCCATGAATGTACTGCCTGAGATATAATGATAAACAGAAAATTTATATTAATTCAAGGAAATCACAAGTGAAACAAAGGCCTTATAAAGCATGCATGCTTACCTTAACCATGATTTTTTAAGGCTTTTGAGATTGTGGTGGTGACTAATGAATGCCAGACATCATGACTGTGCTAACAATATGGTGATACATCTAAAACTACAAATGGTAAAAATGAAAAGCGAAAATTCCTTGCAGTTTTGTCAATACAAGTTAGTAGAAGAAAATTCTAGGTCTCATCCATTTCTTCCAGCGCCATTGCCTCCTTGGCTTATGTTGAAGGCAGTAAAGGTCATAGGATGAGGCAATACCAACAGAAGATAAAATCTCACATAATGTGGGGTTAAAAAAAAATAACATCACACCTAGCAACATGCTTTAATGATTATAAGACAGGGCAAAAGTTTGATTAGGTATTTCAGCCTGCAAATAATTACATATATTTTGATTGTTCTTAAAAGCTTCTTGTTTGAGACATTGCATTTTCTACCAATTTAAGTCTGCGATACAAGGATGAAGAAAATCCTCTTAAGGTCTTCCATATCAATATCCCACGTAAACGAGAGCAAATTAGCTAACTCATTCATATGAGATGCCAAGCAAAACGAAAAGCTGAAAGTGACACCATTCAAATCATTTAAAAATCATCATTGCAACAAACATTTTTCTACGAATTGATACAGCAATTGACATGGTATAGAGAAAGAACAGTGACTAGATAACCAAAGTGAAAAAAAAAAAAAAAATATGGGCTTAAAACATTAAAATGATAAAATGAACATTATATATGAATTTTTGCTAAAATTACAAACATATATTTACAGGCTTATTTATTCACATTAACCATTAATGTGGAATGAAAGATCAATTTTAAAATTTGTATTTAGTGTATTAACTTAGACTATTTACAATAAAATTCAATAGTATTTTCTTTTTTTGTCCAATATATAATGGCTAACCGATTGAGAGATGACAGAAGATACAAGTCCCACACTTTCAGGAAGCTTTATGAATGAGGATTACTCAATATACAAGTCTTCTTCCATGGAAAAACTAAATTGTAATTAAGTTGGGTGCGATTGGTTGGCTTTTGCAAGAAACTTAATTGCATTGAAATCATGATTATTAGGATCAAGTGCCTTAACAGCAAAGCATGGTGACAATCTGGCAAAATAAAGAGCTAATAGGTTAACAACTATCTCAGTAATGTGTGTTGGGATCAAAAAAACCAACAGGCTCTAGTCCAAATCAATGGCTCCTAAGTTGTTTTCCATTAGTGTACAGATTGTGCAGCAATTATACACGTTTCCAATTGTTTCCTTTGAAAGGTTAGCTGGTGTGGTTTTCAGAAGATCGATGGACTACTCCACTTATTTTAGGCTAACACTGATTAAAGAGAGTTTAATACAAACTAGCTAATGAGAAATAACACTCCTAACTGTGTAATATATCATATCAGACAAGAAAACAAAATTAAAGATCACCAATATGATCAGACATATAGACTTACTCCTCCAACCGCTGATTTATAAAGACAACCAAAGGGGCATCCTCAACATCCTTCATAAATCGGTACGCAACTAGTCGGTCATCATCTCTGATTAAGGATAATAAATCAGCTGGTTCTTCAAGAAAACGTATGATGCGGTTGTTGTATATCTGTAATAGAATTCCAGCTTCAGATACATAGTTTATGTACAGCATTGGTCTGTATGACTGTATCCATAAAGGAAACTCAATAGAGAAGAAAAGAAAGAATTTAAAACTAAAATAATAAACCTCAGCCACTAATATGGTCTCATCAGCCGCCAGTGAACAAGCAATGCTTAAAGCTCTGATCAGATCTTCAAATCTTCCATGTTTGGGGACAGAAACAGTATATGGCGATATTGGAGTACTTCCATCAGTACTCATAACAATTAAAGTCACAGTCCGCATTGTGGTTGAAGGTAGAGGTAATGATAAGTACATGAATGGATCAAATGTCACAGAGACCTTTCTACAAGTAGGACAAACTAACGTTGATTTATATTGACCCTACATAAAATGATGCATGTGATCTATAAGGTAAAGTGGTAAACAAAGCAACCATTATGAAAAATAGGGTAAATAGACTAGTTCTCATGAACATAAAAAAAACAGCAAATTTCAATATGTTATATTAGAATAATAATAAGTAGACATCAAATTTCTAATTGGGCCATATTCACTAGAATTTTAATCTCTCAATTTCCCATCCCTATCAATTAAGAAAACCAAGGGAAAGCAAATTATGGCGGTGCTGTGGTGGAAGAAAATCACTCTTTAAGTGATTTTAAAAATCCAACAGGTTTTCCTACTAACTCCTTTTCCAATTAGCTTCCACCAAGAATCCTTATCTGTTTAGGGAAATTTTTATCCAAGTTAACAATCATCTTCCAAAGCAAATATGACATTCAAATCATATAACTGAAACTTGAAAAATTTCTCTAAGATAATGATTATATGATTTACCCTAATAATACTTTGTCTAAGTTTATTATAATGCTATGTTACAAATATGGTAGAGACTCATCCTATAATGTTTTTTGACACATAAAAATTTGACATGACAGAATAAAGACCTCATACTCAGCCAATTGCTCAGAGCATTGGGTTGAACTATTTTAAGTAATTTCCTATGCTACGCTTATAGATTTCTATGTAAATCCTAAATGTGGTGTAGAGGAATCCACCATTAAAAAACTAACAACCGCCATGAAATTGACATTCTTCAGTCATGCAATTAGATAGAATGAGATGGGAACATACTTGGCACACATCAACAATGATAGAATCGTTGCGCGCCAAATGATTATGCCAGTATTCATCAGCTACCTCTTCATCTGGTCGATTATCTCCATCCTTGGCTTCTACATAAGGCTTGCATTTAACACGATTCAAATCTTCATGGAGTCCATCCAATAAAAAAGCCAGAAGCTCCTGTAGGAAAAAAGATCATAACAATCGAAGGGTATAAGACATAAGACTGCAAAGTTAAAACCCTAAGAAAGAATGTGAAGAAAGAACAAAATGCACTAACTTGGGAATCATGTTGATTAAATCCACTAAACTGAGGTGCAAATCGAGCAAGCTTTGATTTGAACATTCTTGGTGCCATAGGACTTGCTCCAGGAGCCCATAACTTCCTTATTAAATCTCCAAAAGCCAAAGCTATCTCACCCTGGCAAAGGCACATATAGCATGAAATGAATAAAAAGGTGAAAGACAAGTACTTGTTTAAAATATCAAGCTAAAATAATTGAATGGAGTTAGACATACGTTCATTCCCAATGGATTATCATGATTTATTTCTTTACCATAATCTCCAAGAAAATAATCAACAATCTTTGGTGTGTGTGCCAAGCACTGGATTGAACTGTTCATGAAGCAGGTATTTCCCAGGTTTTGTAATCCAGTTAATCCCAAGGAACCAGCTTCACCAGGGCCTGAAGAGAAGGTCCAAGAACTGGCATGTCCGCAATTAGAGTTCACACTGGAGGCACTACCATTCATCTTGAGTGAAGTACCATTTGAAAAACTTGTCACATCATCCTTTTTCCCTTCCCTACGTTTCATTGAATCTGACAACCCATAAACTTGCAACTCCAGCAAAATCTGCATATCATTCAGAGCCACACATCAATACGGAACAAAAGGTGTCCAATCATAGCCTATGATTCAAAGTCAAGCCATTATCATATTTTTCAGATATTAAAATTTTCCCATGTCATGACACTATGGAGAAGCAATACCAGCAAAAATATGATCAACATTAATATTTGAAGCATGCAGAAAACGCAAGAACTTAACAACTTCAAGAAATTATGGTTTTCTTCTATGCGCATTCAACATAAGATGATAAAATTATAATAACCAATCAATGAATTTATATTTACAAATCTAATTTAAATGGCTAATACTGGCCACAGATTGGCACAAGAAGCAAACCAAAAGTTAACAACTAGAATTACTAACAAAAAACTAGTGAGAAGAAGAGGTCTTTCCCCTCCTTTTTAAAATGACAATCTCACAGAACTCCCTAGCTTATTGACAAAACTCAAGGTAAATAGTTGTCTACATAGATATCTAACCATATATGAATCAATCTAATGTGCCTGAACTCAACAGACTTGTTATCCACATCATGTGAATGAGACTCACAAAGCTTTCATTCATCAACACAATAAATGCTAACTTCACATGTCATTATGGCAAGACTGGTATAGACACAAAACATTTGCACATATATAGAGTTCCTCCAAAACTATCAATCGTATGTCATGAACTAAGAAATGAATCCTGGAGGAGAATCACATGTAGGAAAAAGCCAAAAGGTGCATCCCATGTGTGAGAACTTGTGATATTAAACCTTCATGGCCTTCTTTTTCTAAAAATTCAAAACTAAGTATCCGACAATCAGAATATCCAAAAACATTGATGCTTTAGTCATAATAGAGCTCACCCCTAACACTGGGAATAACTTAAAGCAAATTCTGAAATATGAAGATAAAGCACAAAAAGATACAAGCATAAACAGAGAATATTGTTCATCAAAATAAACTACCACTTACCTCCTGATCAGACTGTCTTTGACAGTCTTTTAGGATCTTACTTTTATCATTTAAAAGAAATGCGGTTGTCTGACCTGAAAAGTCCCAAATGCGTAACTGCAATAACAGGTTAGAAAGTAATCCCTTTCTTACAGTAAAAGGTACACTGCTAAACAAAAATTTTCTTCAATAAGTAAAATTTTAAATAGAACTTTTCATTACCATCTCTGAATCCACACAGAATATCTTACAGGATCTTTTAAAGAGCTCAATTGCATTGTCCTAAAAAGAAGGAAAAATGGTGAACAGCTTAGAAATTAAGAAATTTATTTAAAAAAAAAAAAATAGCAACTATGATTCACCAATAACACATGAATGAAAGAACAATTCTACTGGACCACACTATCCAAAAATGACAACACACTTCAGTTGTGTTATTGTCTTAAAACTCAAGGTCAGAGACCAACCCAAACACCCTGATGAAATAACATAACATGGTCAATAACTATAGAAAGCAAATTTTCTGGTAAAGATATCATTTCAAGTCACTCTTAAATGGATTACGAAAACAAAGTTAATGCAATAGATTCATTATGCATATTTATCTCCTTGGCATTGAAAACATATAAACTACACAGTTAGACGAAATAAAGGAGGCTGACCAATCCAAATGCATTTCCACTAGCCGCATCACCTCTTGGACAAGCAATTCTAAGAGCAGACAAGGATGGGAAAGAGAGAGAGAGAGAGAGAGACTTACCTTTTTGCTTATTCTGACTCCCAAAGAATTTGTTTCCCTCTGAACAGAAAGCCTAAGCTGTAAAGGATAGACATCTGCCATATCATCCTCTGTAGCCAAAAAAACTTTACCATCCTTCATTGTGTTTTTCGAATCACTATGCCTAATGAAATATGAAAGCACGTGATAAGGAACGTATTAGCAAACCTAATATTCTAAATACTACAAATTTTCAGTGTTCTCATCAAGGGACATGCACCACTTTTAATCTCAGATCAACATTAGATTAATACTGCTTTTAATAAGAGAACATAAAAGAAACCAGCAGATACCCATTTATTTACATAAGTATAACATTTAAACCTTGAAATTCTATATTAAGTATGGAGTATAGATTCATACTATAATAAAACAGAAAGTAATAACAAATTATCGGAGTCAGATATTATGTGAGTCTTTTTCTTTAAACTTACAAATGCTTAATGATTATATAATGCAACAATGTTTCCATTCAAACATCTCTGACTTGATTCATTCACCTACTTGCTGAACAATTCAAAGACTATTTTGTTCAAACAATTATTATCCTATTTGGCGGAACCTGATATATTCGAGAGGGTAGGGGCAAACCATGTGGGTGTTTTTAGGAGGGAAATAGTGATGAGCTGTCCAGGTGCGCTGTCAAATTGCCTAAGTAACTACTCATGCTTCACAGGTCAGGGAGGAAGAGAGGGAATTAGCCTGTTATATAAGCAGGAGGAGATAGAGGGAAAAATAGGCAAGAATTCAGTATTGGTTGGGAGAGACTGAGCCTCTCGAAAGTTCAAAGTGGTTACCATTGTTATTTTCTTCTGTTATTACTTTCTTTTTTGCATTTCTGCTATTTTACTAGAGCTGTATCCCGCCCTGTTTTGAATATTATCTAAGAATACACACTGTCTGCTGCTCACTTGAGTTCCTAGTTCACTGAGTTCCAACACTATTAATAAATAGAATGGTCTCCCTCTCATGTTTGGAAGAAAAATGTAAGCATACCATGTCATAGCAATGAAGGAATTACCCAAACAGCAACAAAAAGTAACAGAAAATTTCAACTATCTTACATGAAATTGAATTACGTACTATTTATGGCATACTGTCAAATAAAAACGTCAATTAGATCGACAAACATGCCGTTTTGATTGTGCCCCAAAGGACATTCATACCTTATACATGGACTAAGACAGTTATTATTATAGCATAAGCTCAAGGCCACAACATAAACCATATCAAACATCTACGAGAATTTCATAAAGCAGAAACAGTGTCAAGCCAGCTATATAAATTGCCCAAAGCTACAGGGGACTTATACTACAGGAGATAGTCAAAGCTTGCAGACCGCAAGCATCTCTGCCCGCACACTCAAGTGCAATCCTCAAAACACCAGAAGAGAGAGAAGGGGGAAGGGAGCAAGTTGAAACCACTCACCACTTCAGTGCCTGCAACCACATATCCCCAGGCACCAAAGCAAAGTCCCGCCCGGACACTCCCGCTTCACCATCTTCACGATTCTGTGCTGATTCATCCTCCCTCCTAAGGTTGAGTACAAGATCCGAGTTGAAAATGTTATTAATTATCTTCATAGGACCTGCATAAGACGAACATGGAAAAGCCGTATACACGATCCCTCTCTTCCCATCTGCATCCCCAGGAATTGAATCCTGCGCATCCTTCCACCACCTGAAACACGCAAGTCATCCGAAACCCCTTAAACCCACTCTCTGGATACATTCAATAAAAATCCCCCAATGCAGACAAACCCAGATCACAGAAAAGTAAAAGTAAAGCTGAAAACCGATACACTGGCTGGTAGTATTTAGTGAAAAAGATACAAAACTGACATATAGAAGCAAGCAATAAAGCCGCAGCTTGATTTCTCTTTATTGTTTTCGTTTGAAAAATAATCATCCAATTTGAGCAGCCATTCTCAAACTTGCTTTCACTTATTAGGATTTACGTGCAATTGATTGAACACGAAACGAGCCCGAATGGCAACAATAGAATGCGAGAGTTAATATTTAGTTCAGATTCGAAACAGTTGGTGAGAAAAGTATAGAATTGAAGCGACAAAAGTGTGAATCTGAGAAGCGAAGAGACCTGTAAGGAACGAAGTAGACTCGTTGGTCGTTGTCTTCAGGGCATTGAGTATTATCGGAGAAATCTTCGGAGGGGCTATCCATTGTAGAGAGAGAGTGATTTAGGAATTGCTTCGGAAAATGCAGATCATTTCAAGAACGAAGAGAGAGAGGGGGGGAGAGAGAGAGACAAAGCAGAGAATGGCGGATTTGCAGAGAAACAAGTGGAGCTTTTCTGTGAAGAGGATGCACGGAGGGAAAAATATATCGATGAGTAAAATTTCGTTATTTACATATGAAAAAATTGAAAAGCTTTCTGTTGGCCAACGAAAAATGAGCACAGAAAGGGCAGGGGGGAAATTACATACATTTTTTACCTTTAATTTTGTTAAAATTATTTTCACATATTAGCAAATCTTATATGTATTTAATTTTAATATATATATATATATATATATGTATGTATATCTAAATTTTCAAATTCAACTAACGTTTAAGTGATTCTTGTAATAATGCTTAAAAAACATAATTATTGCTATGTATGGAAATGTTTGTCAGAAAAGTAAATTCTATTTTTTTATCCAACTTATGAAAATGTTTGCGATGAGCATAGCTATATTTATTTAAATTTTATATTTATTCAGCTATTTAATCCAGTGAAAAGTAATACCAAACAAAACCAATAATAAAAAAAGATCAAAATAGTGAAAATACCACTACATTGGAGAAATGGTCGTGAGCTGAAAGCCAAATAGATTGGGGTGAGTAAAAAATTATTTTTTTAATTTAATATATTTTTAAAAAATTTAATATTAATAAAATATTAATTTTTTATTATCTCTTGTTATTGAATTGGAGCTGAAAGTGACACCTAATTTTGGAGTAGAGGAATGTTCTCTTTCGAGTATATACTTATTGTGAAATACCGAACCAATAAAATCAAAACTCTTGTCCTCTTTTTAATTTATAGTAGTAATTTTTATTATTTTATATTCAACATTATTTATTGAACTTGTCTACCTAAATAGATTTTCTTGATCAAGACATCAGCAAATTAGAGCCACGCCTTCCACTCCACTCAAATGTGGTTCGGTGCAAACGATGTTGACCAACAGATTCAAAAGAGACGAGTAAACTAAGATAATTATGAATAAATATATAAATTTAACATTCCCATATACTCGTTCATAACTTATCTATTTAAAACTTTTGACAGATTTAGAATGTTAATGCTATTGCCTTTCATAAACACAAGCAACATCAACATTTTCTACAAAGTTAACATGCAAATGCGCACGCCACGAATGCAGAGCTGAGAACACGTACATGTACATCTACTGTATTTACTCGACAAAAGCCAACAATTCCATCTATAGGTAGACAAATATTTATTACAATCTATATCACTTTCCGATCTAGGAAAATAAGTCTTTAAATGTGAAAATTTACATCACAAAATTTACTAGTGATTATTAACATGCTTCCAGTTGTTGCTTTATATAGAGCTACCCAGAACCAATAGTGTTGGAATACAAAGACGGTAAAGATACACTTTCATGGACACAGATCATTGATATGTTAGTATCACTGATAAATCTGGATAAGCAGTTTAATTTGAACTGAAGGCAACTCAATTGTAGCGGCGTGAGCCAGTGTCATAAACACGGCCCCCAGGATATGTCCCTCTGGGCTCAAATTCTTGAACTCTTGCACCTCCTCCGAGAAATCGAGCACGCTCTCTGTACCGATCAAAGTGATCAGCAGTATACCCTCGTTGCATTTCTCCAACAGCAGCGGAAGCAATAGTAGAACTGTAACCATGAGGATCACTGGGAGGCATGCCACCACTCGGGTGAGGATCCCTCATGGTTTGCTGGTACTGATGTTGTCTTGCTTTTGATTCCCTCTGAAGAAATTCACCTCTGCTACTGGCATGCCGAACTCGAAGTGCTGCCAATTTTTCTTCATACTGAGCATTGATTGCATTTATTTTCTGACATTATACAATTCATAAAACATTGTAAGAGTTCTTAGGATTCAAGCAAACTGATATAAGAGAACATCAAAAATTTCTACAGAACTCAACATCATAGTGGCATAGATTTTGCGTAAATAAGCAAAAATTTGTGAAGTATGGTTTTGGTTTGTGAGTTATAATGAATGCAACAAGCTACCCATAGTTTAAAAGAGGTGAAGTTTTCAAGCAGATATAAGTCAAAGATGCTGCAGGTAGCCAAAAGCAGCCAAGAATTCAATTGCATCTGAATAGGCACTGAAACAATAACCTAACTCAGATTCAAAAAGCACAAGGCAAAGGTGATAGATTCCATACAACCATTTCATATTTAGAAGGTATTCTAAGATATGGGTCAGAGTCACAGAACTAACATTAGACATAGGATTGCGATCATCCAATATTGAAATGATGATTTTACTTCAAGGAGATGCAAAACGCAGCATATAAGTTTCTATAAATACGGATTTGCATAATGCCATAATCACTTCAAGATTTTTAAATATCTAGGAAACAGACGACCAAAGCCTATATACCAAACTGACCATCATAAGTTTAATATGAGCACTGAATAATACACCTTGCTCTTTTCTTTTTAGCTTAAAAAACTGAAAGTTATGGCCACTACCTGAGTTGGAGGATGTATATGCGTGCTCTGAGCTAATTCTTTTTTTTTTTTTTTTTCTTTTTTTGAGGTACATGACACGGCAGATGTGTAAACCTAAAACCTCTTGCCAACAACTCAGACCCCTCACAACTAGATTACACCTAGTGGCTTGCTAATTTCTTTCCTTTACATAAGCATTCTCTTCATGCATTTAACACAACGTGAAAACTCCTTTCTGCACATCCCTTAAATGCATTAAATGTAGACTAGACTCATTTCCATCTCATTATAAATAAAACATCATAATTCCATAGAAGGACCCAAGTGCCCTTAATCACCGCCATTTGCTATGTGTGCAAGTCCAACTAGTCAGTTAATTGGATCGATAACAGCTTATTTGCTTTAGACCAGAAGGTAGCTAAATGTATAGATGATTTCAGGCATTTCAAAGACCTAGTAATAAGCTAACAATGTTAACATAAAACTGAAGAAGAAGATGGAGATTAAATTTCTTCACTAACCTCTCTGTGCCTGGCATTTTCTGCATCTTCAGCATCATTCTGTTCTTTGGCTAGTTTTATTATGTCATCAAGAAACTTCTGCTCAAGACCTTCAAAAGTTTGTGGTAAATTATTTGCCTCATATACAACATCCTTATCTTCTTTATGGGCCTGAGATCTGGAATTTTTCCCCTGATTCTGCAAAGCCAACTTAAGATCTGGCCTCTGATCCTGAAAATAGGATCTTGAAGCATCACCCCCTTGACCTGACAGGCAATAGTTTCCCTAAGTACAAGATTTCAAAAATTATTTCCATGATGCATGTGGGAATATGAACCTTGGCATTTCAACATGAAATCAAATGTTATAACAATTCAAAACTGAGACAGTTTCTGCAAATGTGCCAATGGTTGCTGAACAATAATATCCCCATAGTATAACAAATGAACAAACACTAACAGTTCTATGCATCTTATATAGATTACGAACTAATTCTAACTAATTCATTGACAGAAGTAACTTTTATAATCATTTATGTAGAGTAAGGAAAAAAGATGCTTATGAACAAGCACACTGTATTAAACTGAAAAATGAAGCATCTAGACTGATTTTGCAGTTCAATCAAATCAACTAATACCATCAAGAATCCATTTTGGAAAGGATCTTCTTACTTAATTGTTCCATGGGATATTGGTACCTCCTATCTCATTTAGTAACAAAATGCTTCATAGTTTAGAATTTAGAAAAAGACTACCAACTACAAATAAAGTGTTTTCACATTCTAGATGACCAATTCTCTGCACGAAAATTGGCATTTAGCAATTATGCAAATTACAATCACCAACAAAACAAGAAAAATCATAAAATAGGCATCATTGTATTAATTGCACATCACAAAAAAGCATTCCTTCATTGGCCATCAATGAAGAGATAAGTACAAAAAGGTCCCTTTTTCATTTTAATGAATAGAGTCCACTATTAACATTGCATGACCCTCTATCACCTTTTTCAATATAGAATTAATATACCCCTATATGCCTGCAAAACCACCGGACAAAATCAACAAGAAGAAAGTTCAAATGGTCAACCCTGTATGTCTCTATGTACTAGTATATACATCAAACTGGACCTATGTTTTGAAAAGATAGATTCTGATGAATTAAGTTCCATATGACATACAATATATGGATGATAAATCATACACACTTTACCCCTCAGAGATTTGTAAATGCTACAGGTGCTCAATCCCCATAGAGCCTTGATGTGAAAGGTGCAAGAAAAATACTCACCCAAGTGAAGCAAGGTGCTAAAATAGGAAAAAGAAAACATAGTTGAAAATTTGCTATATAAATAGGAAATATAGTGATATAAATGAACAATTCAAGCATGACACTAGACTGCACTACCGAATTCTTCAAGTCCTACGTGTTCCCAAAATGATAATCTCTTAAAGTGAATGATCACTTTGCCCTATTACATATGAATTATCAGGCTCGGTTTTATGGTTTTTCCTCCACGTGAAATGCTAATTTTGTTTTAAAATACTAAACAAGATATTATAAGTTATTGGGTGGGCTTTTAGGGCTGTATATTTGTGTAAAACAAACCTGTGTATGCAAGGCACCTGAGACAAGCTCCTTGCATCCACCAGAAAAGGGCAGCCAGGCACCTGGTGAAGGCCCCTAGCCTCAACCAGCAAGAGGCATCAAGGCCTCTTGGCAGCAATGAGGCCAGTGCAGTTGACTACACTTATACCTCCTGATAATTTAGTGAATAACCCCATCAGGCAAACTTCTGCGCAACATACTAACCTACTTTTTATTTGGGGAAAAAAAATCCATAAACTACAATGACTATCATGACCAAATCATTAAATGTATTAACCTTGACAAAGATGAGGATAAGTAACATGTACACTATATCTACAATCTGTAAATTGATTAATTAGAAACTTTATATCATAAAATCTTGTAAAGAGGATATCTAGTTACAACTTCACTTTGTGTGCATCAAAAGAGAACTGCACAAGCATGCATGCAGAGGCAACTAATGACACTTTCCTATATTAAACATACAAGATGTCATTGAATTTGACATATTTGATCCATCTATTTCCCATCTCCACTGACCCTCTGGCTTGGAATTTGCATATGGATGCTCTCTCTCTGGAGTGAAAGCCTCTAGTTGTTCTTCAAAATTACCAGACTTGGTTTCCACCCTCTGATCAGCCATGTGATGCATCTGCACAGCAACATAAGCATTGGCAGACGGATCACCATACTGCCCCTGCCGTCTCATTTTTACCAAATAATGAAGGCTATGCTATATGAGCCTGTCAGACACAAGAGTCACAAGAGCGCAAAATTAATTATTAAACCCCATGTCACTTGAACCAAACTGCAAGTGTGTGTGCATATGTTTTGTTATCATACAAACTACTTCCAGGTGAAAGAAAACAGGCATAGTCAACTAACAAAATGTATCAGAAATTAAAAAATATTAAAATAATAATGTGCTGGTGCCAACTTTTGAAATTGAACACCCAATTAAAGACATCTAGTCTTGGGATTTTATAAAGTAGATCCTTGGAGAAATTATACTGATATCTGTCTAATTGCATCACGTTAAATATGTCCTCAAAACTTGTAATCTGAGCATCACATATTACAGCCTCCAAACTCGAGTCAAGAACAACACACAAAAAACAATGTCAGTCTAAAACCCACCATTGAGATGCTTGGTATAACACTGTTGGGATGGAAAACAAGAAGATAAATCAACAAATCAACAAGTGAACTTAAATATCAGATAGAAAAGCATAAATATGATAGCATCAATTACAAACTGAAAGGTCTAAACTTAAATCAATCTACAATGAAACAAACCTTGCATTTCAAGTTTGAATTGCAATACATAGGAATCCAAGAAACTATTGTTGCCCCACAACCAAGAAAAAGGTAGCATACAAATGCCTATCTAAATGCTTCATTTTAAGAAAATGTATATGGAATCAGGTGTAAAGCAAAGAGGAGAAAAAAAATTACTTGATTGACACTAGACTTTCGGAGCTAACACCCCGATCAGGGGCAAACGCAACACAAATATAAGAAAAAGAAGACAAGAAAACTTGTTTTCAAATATTAATTTGAACAGAGTTCCCAAACTGTTACACCTGACACCCAGATTAGGTTGTCAGGTGTGACAGACATGTTATTACTCCATTGCATGATACATTTTGTGTTAAGCGAGAAAACTGGCCAATACCCAGCCAGTTTGGATCCTCTCCCCAAGCTTTGGGAGAGAGAGGAACAAGCAATGGCCCCACAACCCTATCTCTCTCTTACTGTAGAGGATGCATATTGGTGCCAAGCATATGCCCCAGTATCCGCTACAATAGTGCACGCCTACAATACTAATATTCCCAGCTTCCAATGTTGGAAGGTGGTTGGAAGCTTATGGGCAGAGAGAGGCCATTTCTTTCTCTCAGTGACTGCAAAATGTACCATTGCCCCAGACATCCCAGTTGCTGAAGACACAGATTACGTAGCTATCACATATTCCCAGTTCGTCAGTTCCCACCTAATGAATGTAGGAAAGCAAATTTATAAAAATTAACCCCACAAGAAACAACTAACTGGAATTAGAACGGCGATAGTTGTGCCAACGAAGGTTAACGGAACCCTAAGTTTCAGCAAAAGACAATCTTAGTCAGCATAAATCGTCCAGAAAATTATCCAAAATTTTTTTTTAAAAAAATAGCGAATGAGCAGAAAGATAGAAGTAAGAAAAACAAAAATAAGCAGGAAAGTAATCAAACTTACTTTTTTCCCCTTTCTTATCTTTCTTCGTTTTCTTCTCTCGGAACTGGGGCTGGGGTGACGCTGAGGCCGGCGAGGATGACAGTGAGGACTGTGTTGGCCTTAAATGGCGAGGCTTTTGGATCCGGATTGCTTACATTTTAATCGGAAAAGGGTCGGGTTATTCATGGACCACATATGCATATTCGTTGGTAGATTAACCCGTTTGATCCAAAACGCCAAATATTTGCATGTAAATGAACACGAGGATCAGAAAATTGAGACGAATTAATGCGAGAAATATACTTAAAAAATCATTATCTCTGTTTTTGTGCTTCTTTTAATTTTTATTGAACGGAATCAGTTTATTTATTACATACTAAAAGATTAAAAGATTAAATTAACTAAGTCAAATATTAAAATAAAATCGAGATTATTTGCTAAAGGATGCATATTGGATCCAATAATTTAGATTTAAAAATTCATTCCATATTAAATTATAGATTATCATACTTTAAATTTCGGGAGAAAAAAACTAAATTTGCTTTGTTTATGACATGAAATTGCGATTAAACAAAAATTGGCTTGCATGATAATGATTACTCACTACGTCTATCTAACGTATAATGAGTTTTGGTTTCAGAAAAAATGCATGCTCTTTGTATTTGATAGAAATGTTCCCCCCTTTGCAATTGACTCCTTCGAAATATACATGTCCTTGGGCATAGAATTTTATATCTAACTGAAATTTTAAATTTCAGATGAAAACTATTGCAAAACTAGCAGCCCATTTGGTACTTTGGAATAGCCTCAACGAGAGATGGAATCCTTCATGGAAATGCAGGTTGGACAGCTTAGTACAAAACTTCAACAGTGGCATGGGAAAGGCAATTCTAACCCGTATGATAAGAGAGAATTGTGCTAGTGAATCGATAGAATGTTGTATTCTACCTTAGAATTGGGTGTGTGATTACCTATTTGCTCTTAGATATTTCCTAAAACACTATCCACAAATAGGACACCTTCAGACAACATCTGCACCCTTGTAAAAAGGAGAGAGCATCGTCATTGAGTGCTCTGAAGATCTGGTGAGCGAAAGAGACAAGTTGAAGCACGCACCATGAACAATCTTTCGATCATTATCGTCTGATTCCAGGTGAGTCTCATCCAACCTAGACCCACCTGGTTGAGCAATTTACGGGTGATTTGCTGGGTATCTTATTTGGGTTTCTTAGTTAGGTATGAGTTGTGCAATTTGATGTGGGTAATGGACAAATAATCTTTTCTTGCCTTTTCCTTGAATGTCAATTATCCTATTACTGATTGTTGCTACCTAAACACACTAATTATTTATTATTACTGTTATTCACTGGTGGTGATTATATTCTCTACATTTAGAACCTTGAGCTGATCTTCCATTTTGATGCACATGGCTGGTACTGTGATATAGCTTGTTGTTTGTTGTCCTAATATATGTGTGTTGAGCATTAACTTACACAATATATAGTTTACCCCCTTCTTGATAGATGCCTTTCAGCTTTTAATCCCTTGACTTGTTAATGTGGATCTGATCAATGTAAATATAAAGGTTGTGTATATGTAGGTTGGTTTTGTTCTGTATGATTGTCCAACTTTTTAGCTTTTTTTTTTTCTTAGTTGTGTTTTTGTTCATTCTTGTTATCAAAACCGTAAGATTTGGAGGCTCTTGTTTCATTCATGAATTGGATTCTTATTTATTTGTGTTATATTATACTTACTAGTCATTTTCTGTTTGTATTTGGGTTTTAATATATTAGTTTATTTGTCTCATGTTGTGCATTTGTGTTGGAATTGTATGATTGATTCTAAATACAAGATCTGTATTCATTTATTGGACCTAAGATGATGTTGTTGGTCTAATTCACATATTTATTGCATAGAGTTCAATGTTATTAAGCAGAGTTGTCCTATAAATAATTATGCCTTACGTTTTCTTCTTTCTTTTTATCATAAGTCATTGATGTACCATTGTCCATTGGTATATACATAGAACTTATGCAATTTACCCTTTGTAATTGGTATCTGGTGGGTTTCTCGTCTTAGCATGATGTGTTTGCATCATATAGTTGTGTGGGCATTCCAAACTAGGTCTACACTTTTATAATTAGATTGACATAGTTTAAATATTGGTTAACATCGTCCTTGATACTATATTCTGTTAACATGAATAAGATATATGTATATAGTATTAAGACCTCGTATAATAGTAATGTCAACAAAAGGAACTAAAATATTTACATACTTTTAACTAAAGGAGGACTGAATCAAGACACTCATAAATTATAACAACTTATTTACACATTTTCAAACCCATTATGTTTGTTGCATTTAGTTCAAAAATACATAAACAGTACAGACAATATTTTAGTGTGTTTATTATGAATTTGCCGATAAGAAAAGAAAGATAGCTTTTTACGACATTTGTATGTAGTGCATTTAGTGTATTTGATGTGGGATTGTGTGATTTGTGATTCACAACCATGGATGGAGGGAAACAGGATGTCACTATAAGTATATTATTGTGGTGGGTGAACTTTGTGAATCAAGTTTGGAAAAGTGTAGTTACCATGTGCGTGAGTGTTGTTCTATGTATGCGAATATGCTTGCCAAAGTCATACACAGTGAACTTTTATGCTAATTAGTCTCACCTTAAAAGCTTCATCTATGATAATGACACCAATTGTTATAACTTAAGATGCATGGGGCCACCTTTGACAGGCTGTGTGGTATGCTTGATCATATTAGAGGCTTGAAGCCAACCAAAAACATGCTTGTAAACGAGCAAGTGACTATCTTCCTATACATCTTAGCTCA
Source organism: Delonix regia (assembly GCA_037074485.1). Taxonomy (NCBI): domain Eukaryota; kingdom Viridiplantae; phylum Streptophyta; class Magnoliopsida; order Fabales; family Fabaceae; genus Delonix; species Delonix regia. Next base: position 8,871,007 of record CM073455.1, read on the forward strand.
CCATGACAAAAATAAAGTGATTCAATTCTAATTTGGAAGATCTGGAGAAACTGTGAGTAGGTACTTCAACAAGGTTTTAAAGTTTATAATGCACTTGCAAAGTGACCTATTTAAAAAACCAGAGCCCATAGTTATAGATTTAGTAGATAAAAGGTAGTAGTGGTTTAAGGTAATCATAGGCCCAACCATAAAATCTATAGAAGTTGTTATAATGAATACCCAATGCTAATAATTTTGTTTTATAGCACTGCCTTGGTGCTCTGGATGGCCCCCACGTACAGATTAAAGTGCCTATACAGGACAAATTGAGGTATAGCAATCGCAAAGGGGAGATAACCACCAATGTATAGGGTTTGCTCCCTGGATAGTCTGTTCATATATGTTTTGCCAGGGTAGAAGTGGTCTGCAGCTGATACAAGGGTTATGAGAGATGCCTTCATAAAGATGAATGGGCTGAGAGTTCCTCGAGGTGAGATTACATGCCTTGCTTAGATGTTTTATAATAGGGCTTGATTTATTTTGTCACTGATTTATGTTACACTTTATGAAATCAGGTTAATACTATTAGGTTGATGCTAGGTACACCAATTGCGATGGTTTTATTGCACCATTTAGAGGACAAAGATACCATTTACATGAGTGGTGGCATGGAAGGCAACCAAGTACCTCTCAAGAGTGCTTTAACATGTGACACTCAGCTGCAAGGAATGTTATTGAGTGTTGTTTTGGGATGTTAAAGTTGCAGTAGGCCATCCTACGTAGCCCATCATTCTATCTAGTTAAAACCCATATTTGAGTCATAATCTCATGTTGCCTCTTACACAACCTTATACAAAGGGATATTGCCATAGATCCTTTGAAGGAGGAGGTTGATGTCTTTAATGGTGCAGATCCTCTTGTTGAAAACACCCCAATCTAAACAACTGAACCAAATAATGCCTACAGCAATTGGCGAGAGAACTTAGCAGTTGATATATACAATGAGTATAAGGCAAACCGTATTAGGGTTTGATGTAAATGTTTGATGATGTAATACTTAATGTCATGTGAGTGTTTTTAGTTGATGTAACATTATGTGTTTGACTGTATATTGCTTATTTGAACTTTAAGTTAAGATTCAGTTTGATATGGTGAACTCCTAATGACTTGTAACATATATATGTGATAATATGGTTGTTATTCATGTCTTTACTACAATACCTATTACATGAATTGTCAATTGTCTCCAGTTATCACATGTCATATGTTTATTGTTGATTTGGTTTTTGCCCTTGCCTAACATTATGTCATATATTTGGCATACTTTAGAGATGACACAAGATAATGAAGCTAACACACAATGTGCGAAGGGGTCCCTAAGTATGGACCCTTCATGAGGATGCCGTCCTTGTTCAGTGCATGCTGAATCTAAAAAATGATGGTAAACACCATAAAAAAGGCAGCTTTAAACCAAGGTATCTGTAACAAGTTGAACAGATGATGGAAGTTAAGGCACTTGGATGTGGATTGAAGGTTGTCCCTCATATTTAATCATGGATAAAGACAATCAAGCAAAATTGGCAGATTATGCATGACATGGTTGTTGGCAAAGATACCAGTGGATTTAGGTAGGAACCTATTACAAAGTGTGTGAGTGCAGATAAACACATGTGGGAAGACTACCTGAAGGTAAGATTGTTATCTCTCATTATATTTTTTGCATATCATGTTAATGTGCACCTAATAACATGGAGTGTTGTTTTCTACAGTCACAAAAAAAAAAAAAACAAACAAACAAAAGTAGCCCTATATCAGAGCAAGTGATTCCCCCACTATGAAGATCCAACCTACGTGTAGGGTAAAGACCAGGCGATTGGTAATGATGCCCAATCTATAACTGACATTGTTGAAGAGTTAGATAGGAGGACTGAAACTGTTTCGTTAGAGGAAGAAACAGAAACAATGCCAAATTTAATGTCATTCTCCCAACAGCATATGGCCCCCTCTAATGATGAACCCACTATTACTAAAAGAAGGCGTCGCTTGAGTAGTAAATAGGATGAAATATTTGCGTATGTCTTTAAGGAGGTGTTTGACATTGTTGATAAGGGCATTAATAGAGCATCTAAAAAGGTAGGTGATGTTGTTCATGAGTTGATCCACAATGGTGACATCTGAGACAAAAATGAGAATTTATTTGCTATGTTGCTAGTTGTGCCCTGCCTCTTAATCAAGAGATATTTGTTGCTCACGTTGTGGTTGGCAAGGATCCATAATTGCTGGTCTCATTTGATACGGTGCCTAATGTGGCCAAGGCTGCTTGGATCCGCTATGTGATTAAGAAGTGACCCTACGTTAGTGTGTGGTAGTTTTTTTTGTTAATACAATATGGTAAGGTACATGTAGACTTTTTGTTATTTAGGGTGATCAATACCTCACTCAATACCATATTTTGTATATGACTAATATATCTCATGCATTGGCTGCCACGTAAGTACATTTTATTACATCATTCGACCACTACAACTATTGGGCATGTTTACACCACTTTTGGCCTGCATAGGTAAATTCTACTGTCTAAGATGCACCTTGTATAGTGAAATATGCATATTGAGCATGCAATTACTGATGCAAGATATGTGTATATTTTATGTCATTCCACCAGTGGTGTTTTTTTCCATCGTGTTAGTATATTAGCCTGATTAACAAGTTACCTTTACTATGACATGTGCTATTTTTATCTGTTCTGGTTGCTACTGTGTACTAACTTTGTGTCACTGTAACAACCGTATTATTCCAGATTACAAGGGTGCTTTAACTCATTTCTCGCGATAGTAGCATTGATGAAATTGTTGTTTTTAATTATATGATGTAGCTGATTCTCAGCCAACATTTCATGGTGCAGGATGCATAAGATGATGTTGACCAAATTCAAAATTCCATGAGAGGTAACCTTGGCATACTACTGTGCAAGTCTGCTGTATAATTAAGGTACAATGCTAATTAACATTACTTCAAGCACTTGAATATGTTCATTGAATTCATTTGTATGGACAAGCTTTGGTATGGATTGTTATTTGCCTATCTAAATTACAGGAACGAGCACATTACAATAGCCCAATGATGATGACTGTCATTCATTGTTTCATGTGCAGGTGTACACACATATGGTACTGCATTAAACAAACATGAAGGTTGGAAAAGAACCAACCTGTAAGAGCCATGCCACTTTGCATGTAGTGTTCCACCCCTATGAGCATTTCGGTCACTGCATAGACATCCAATCAAGGGCTATGCATCACTATGCTAATGTATGTATACTATTGACAAAACTTTTTAATGATGTGCTTAGTGTAGAAAGCTATAGACGGAAATTGCCCACTATTTTGATTGTACCATGTGTTGTATAGTTATGGAAACACGAATGTCTTACTAATGTAAGATTTCTCATATGTTAATAGTCTCATGTTGTTCAAATTATAATGCAGATATTGTGACACTTATTTTACTACTACAAACAATTCAAATGTGATGAACCATAAACTACTACAAACTACTCTTTAAGCATGCAATTCATGTTGCAGAAATTTTACTACTACAACAATTCATATTGATGAACAATAATTCATTTTGTTCAAATTTTACTGCTACAAACTACTTTTAAGCATGCAAATAGTGCTTATCTTCATTCTGAAGCCTGGGCGTCATGTCCCTGGTTTTGGCGCCTGGGAGCCAACTTATTATTTTCAATGTTTGGGCACTAATACTGTGGCACATGGGCTCTAACTTGCTGTTTTTGGCACCTAAGCATTGGTATTGTGGCGCCTAGGTGCCAACTCTTTACTTTTAGCGCCCAGGTGTCACTTTTGTATTGCTTAGGTACCACTCTATAGGAAATAGTGGCACTTAGGCGATGGAATTCTAGCACCTGGGCATTGGGATTCAGGTGCCTACGCGTAGAGCCTTAGATTGCGAAATTCCATAGTGTAGGTTTAGTGCCCACGCCCAGGCACTAGATTTTTGTCGCCCAATCACTGAGTCCCTAGAATTGACAACCGGGTGCTGGAATATTGTTCTAGATAATTATCTTTCTAAGAGTTATCAAACCACTTGACCTATACAAGATTGAAACACTATATTATTTACTATATGACATGTTTGATGTGCATGCTTTTTGTAAAACAATGAATATTATTGGAAGTCTATTTGTAACTATATGTTCACTATAAGCCATGTTGTGCAATCCAAACTTTAGGATGGAGTAAACTTTTGCATCTTAAATACAACTGTCATTTAATTCCACACAAGATATAGTCACACAAAGTTTATCTTAATCAAGCATACATTACAAACTTACAACATTTGCACTGTACAACTCAACTATATTGGTAAATACATAGACACTATCTTGTACAAAAAAACATATATCCCATTGTAACCACCTTTTAGTATATGTAGACTCTATACTTGATTAAATAAAGAAATATTTCCCCAAAGTTACAACAAACCTTCTTAAAAACATATGAACATTTTCCTACACAAAAAACATCATCCTCATCCTCACACGACCTAAAGATACAACTACCTCTTGACAAGACAACCAATTAGCATCACTATCAAAGAAACACACATACAGACAAGACCTCCCCCAACCAACTTGTTTTTCACCAGCTCCTCCTCTATTCTTGCCACCTTCTAGCTAAGTCCACCGTCATCTGAATTCTTTATCTGCCGCTCAGCGGTGTTGGTGCATAATATATTGTTAGATCCCATAACAAGTTCATTAATAGGAGCTAACCAATCAAAGAACTTACACTTGCCAGCCTCACACTTCACGTACAATTTATTCAAGCTTTTTTTCAGACTTTAAAATCTTGATAGCTGCTTTTTTACTGCAGTAGCCATTCTTATTCATCTATTGCAAATCGCTGGTCGTATAGCTATTTACCACACTTGAGCTTGCCATATCAATGACTACTTTCCTAATATCCAAGGAAAGCAATGATTGATTTGTGTTGTCAAACAAAATATGTAAAACTAAAATCAATTCAATTTAAGTGTGGTATTGGTGACCATAATAAAGCTCACAAGCTCATGTTATTAAGAAGTCTTGTTTCTTATCAACTCAAGCATCACTACAACATTTTCAAGCATTCAACATTTAAAATATAACAAAATGCATATTGATTCATAATTTGTAAGAGCCATCTTACATAGGTTGTGGAAAATCGACTTAAAAAGTAAGCATATGTTTGTCATCATTGAAATATTTCTTTCTCACTTAATACACTATCTACATGATAATACAACCAAGGGAAAGATACATGATTGCTTAATTTAGAACAAGACAACAATCACAGCCATTTGCAACACAGATGATCCAGTGTGCCCTATCAACCAACGAATACCTATTTTGTCAGCCTCCACACTTAAATTACTATTAACCAGCAAATACCTAGTATGTATCATTACCTTATATTGAACGTCCTTATTCCACCAACCATAAATTACAATATATAGTTCAAAACATTCAAAACATAAGAGCGAATGTATGGATTAAGGGTGCCTGTAGAAGGTACAAAATGATATACAGAACATAGCAATGAAGAAATTAATACAACATTAGTAATAACACGTGGATGGCTTCTGACGAAATTAATACAAAAATGCAGTCACTAAAAGGAGTAGATAAACCGATGAAATGCCCCCAATGGAATCACCACAAAGCCACCTATTGATTTGTGCCTTAACTCTAACATTCTTCACCTATGTCTGCTGCCACACCACAAGTCCCTAAGCCAATTAAAACTCAATACCACGGATGTTGAGTAGCCCATTCATCAGTGGCATATGGAACTCACCAGGTGTTGCCACCACTAGTGCTCCCCGGGGCGACAGAATGGGTGAGTCAAATGAATCTGAAGAATGGTCTCGCGTTTAATCTATTTCAAAAGATAGCCCCCTGCATTTTTTCTCCTGAGGTTATTTTCATCATTTCAATATAAAAATCTCTCCATTCCATCTTAATTTTTGCCATACCAAACAAATGATTAACTTTCTTTCTTCTTTCATTTTCACATTCCAAACAAGATTTTTTACATCAACTTTCCCTTCCATTCAATTCATCCTCACTCTCTTTCTTATTCTTTTTCCATATACTCCCCTTATGGATACCAAACATACCCTACTAGTCTAATCAACATGCAACTATATTTGCTCAAAAAGAAATCAACTTGCAACTTTTTAGGAGAGTAACTGATTTAATTAAGAGTCCTAGTTAGAGTCACATGTAGTTTAGTCAGCCTATAACCAAGTGGAAGCTATTTGTACTTGTATAAATACATCTTCTATAACAAACAGTATAATGAGAATCGTTTTCAGTCTTACTTTCCACTCTCTCTTCTCTCTGATATATCATTTTCCTTCTCTGACCATGAGTTTAACATGGTATCAGGGCCCTAAAGCCTTCAATGACGAAGAACTCAACTTTTTCTGTTACTAGTCTTCTTACTCGGTCCAAGAAGAATGATGGAGTCCTACGTAGAGGTTTCTTGAAAAACTAGCCCTCCAATCTAGTTGGGTTGGTGAATTTAGATCATTTTCTTCATTTTTCATTGATAATGATATAGTCCATAGAATTAGTGCCTATACTCATGAGCAAAATTGGTTAGTTGAACATAACCATAGACATATAGTGGATATGGTCTTAACTTCGCTGCATATAGCTTCTTTGCTTCAATTTTGGGAAGCCGTATTTCATACTACTGTTTGTCTTATAAATTTACTTTTTACACCTATTCTTCATCATAAATAACCATTTGAAGTGTTGTATCACAAGCCACCAGATTAAGCTTTTCTCAAAACCTTTGGTTGTTCTTGTTTTCCTCTGTTAAGACCATATAATAAGCATAAGTTGGATTTCAAAACTTTCATTATGTATTTTTGGGCTATAGTGATCAGTACAAAGGGTGTAAGTGGTTAGCCTTAAATGGTAAGACTTATATTTATCGAGATGTCAAATTTAATGTGTTAGAATTTCCTTATCCTTATCTCTTTCCTTTAGCCATTACACCATCTTTTTCTACCTCTTTGATTTTTCCCTCCGCTAATCCTATATGTTTGGATAACCAATGTGATACTACTACTACTTGCACTACTAAACCAACTTGTGCAACATCAGATCATTTTGTAGGTTTTCCTTATGCAACTTCTAATTCACAGCCTTTAAACACTGTAGTTCAGGTGTCTGGTGCAAATCCTTCTTATACTAAATAGTGTACATCTACTGATCCACTTGTAGTTCCAATGAACAATCATCCTATAACTACTCAAGCCAAGAATGGGATTTTTAAACCCGAGGCTTGTCTGGTGCAGAAAGAATCAGCTTCCACTAAAATAGCTTTGTCTATTCCTGAATGGCATCAAGCTATGCAGGAAGAATATAATGCTCTCCTTCGAAATAAAACTTGAACATTGGTTGATCTACCACTATCAAGGCATGCTATTGGTACTAAGTGGGTTTTTAAGTAAAAATACAATGTTATGGTAGTATGTAGCGCTACAAAGCTAAATTAGTAGCTAAAGGTTATCACCACATGAGGGGTTTTTATTATATTGAAACATTTAGTCTCATGGTTAAAATTTCAACAATATACATCATTTTTACTTTGGCGATCAATAAAAGCTAGATTATGAGATAAATTGACGTTAACAATGCATTCTTAAATAGTGTTCTTTATAAATAAGTTTATAAGCAATAACTTGAAGGATTAAGCATTCAAATATGCATCTTGTTTGCAAATTGAATAAAGTTATGTATGGCTTAAAACAAGCACTTCAAGCCTGGTATTATAGGCTAGCTGGTGTTTTATTACAATTAGGCTTTGTATAGTACATGTGATTAATCATTATTTTTTCACATTACATCTACTCAAACTACTTTTATTCTTGTCTATGTTGATGGTATCCTTCTTACTGGTAGCTGTTCACAAGTTCTACAAGAATTGGTTTCTTAGTTGCATAAGGTGTTTCCTCTAAAGGATTCAAGCTCAAACCTCGTCTGATGGTAGTATTTTGTTGAGTCAAACTAAATACATCAAAGACTTATTGGTTAATGCTAAAATGGATGGTTCTCATGGTATTGCTACATCATGAGTAATTTTAAGCTATCTAAGTTCGGTGGTGATTATATGCATGATCCTCAATTACACCATTCAATTGTGGGAGCATTTTAGTATGTTACTCTTACAAGGCTAAAGATAACCGTTGCAGCTAACAAAATAAGTTAGTTTATGCAAGCTCCCTGGACTCTAATTGGAGAGTTGTTGAACGTGTTCTTAGATATCTAAATGGCACCATTGACCATGGCTTGGTAATGAAGGTTACAAATTTTAAAATAGTTAGCTTTCGTGATGCTAACTAGGGATTTGATGTTGATGACAGGAGTGCTTCTGGTTAAGCAGTTTACCTTGGCTGCAACTTAAATTCTTGGTCTGCTAAGAAGCAAACAATTGTCTCCAGGTCCACAACTGAGTTTCAAAGTCTTGCAAATACCATGACCGATATACTTTGGCTTTGCTCTTTACTTACAAAGTTATGTGTTCGCAAGCCCCAACTGTTTTCTGTACAACCAAAGCACTATTTGATGACTGCTAATCCAATATTACATTCTCGAACAAAGTACTTTGAGTTGGATCTGTACTTTGCAAGAGAAAAGGTTCTTAGGTGTCAAATTAGTGCTCATCTCATCCCTGCGTACATATAGGTTGCAGATATCTTTACTAAGCCACTATCAGTTGCTCATATTCAAGAGCTCAGGCACAAGCTACAAATACGGAGTTCATCTGACTTCAGCTTGAGGGAAGTGAAGGTGCATGAATTAAGTGAGCTTCAATTTTAATGGAAGTGTTAGGACTTAGGAGAGTAAATGAGTTATTTAGAGTCTAGTTAGAGTCACGTTTAGTTAAAGTCTAACCAAGTGGAAGCTATCTGTACTTGTATAAATACATCTTCTGTATCAAACAGTAGAATGAGAATCGTTTTCAACTTTACTTTCCTCTCTCTTCTCTCTGATATATGATTTTCCTTCTTTAACCACGAGTCTTAACACAACTACAGTATTTCACGAGTGCAAGCAAAGAAATTTTCCGCCATTGGAATAGCATTCTGAATTCTGACAAAGGCAATCTTACAGTTACAGCATGGAAACTGAAAACAGAATATTTTTTTTCTCTGGCCAACGGAAACTAAAAGCAGAATCAGCTTGGTTGAAGAATGAGATACCTTTTCTTATTGCAGCTCGAGGTAACCTCAATTCAAGATTCTTGACACGCCTTGAGGGGTTTCAAATTTCATCTCACATTCTGGAGTCCCCACCTTTACTGCAAGACCTGACCTCTAATTCGTAATACTAGTATAACTAGTTTTAGTTAGTTTCGCAATTCCCAAGGTTACATCTTTAGGAAGATCAGTTTTCTTGGTGTTAGAAAAATATCTTCTTGGAGGAATATCAAGTAAATATAAAATTTTCTAAATTCGCAAAGCAGACCTACTAATACATACACATGTTTGCACCATTATTGATATGACTGGTAATGTAGGTTCAGGCGTCGTGACAATTGACGTACACAACATATCAAAACACTCGACAACAATATATGCAAAGCTAATGGAGCATTGGAGACCGGTGGTGCAATGGACATTTAGATATCAGACACTGAAGAGCTAAAACTAATTTTAAAGTTGAAGCTAATGCAAGATAACTCCTCGTTCTTTGTATCCATCATCATCATCTTCAGAGTATAGAAGCCCTGCAAAAGTAACGGGATTAAAAGGGAGACTAGGATATGAATCCAGTACTTAAATGACCAGCGTATACCCCTATAGAAAATTATTGTCAAAAGACAAGTAGGACCAAAACAAGACATAAATAAAGGAGGGCATAAAAACTATAAGTCATAGCATGAGGTAACAAAGGCAACGGAAAAAAGTCCGAGTCACTCATGAAGAAGCTGATGTCGAGCAAAAAGACAGAAATCATATAAAAAACAATTCATTCCTTAAAGCAGCAAAAATGGCTAAAACATTCATTCGACTACCAAAAATAAGTCCTGAAAGGTGAATAGGTACTACACTATATGTTAATAACATTTACCCAAAAAGAAAGGCATTAGACAATGGAAGCTTGACATGAATGTGTAATAAGCAGCATAGAAGAGTTCTGATTCCTACTTATGCTTCCCCATTCTCACAATTGATAGTTGTTTATGGAGAAAGTATTTGGAGTCTTCCATAATTTACAACTCCCAAAAAAGTAAGGCCTTATGCAAAGAAGGCCAAATACAAGGCATGTACCATACACTGCAGGCCTGCTCTTACATCTTGGAATTTAAATCATTCTTCATTATCGAACAAACAAGGAATTGCACCAATGGACAATAGGCGATGACTCTGCTTCTAGGCTATCTAAAAAATTCCATCAATTCTAATTAAAGTTCTGATCCTTACTCTAGGTGCAAAAATGTGCACTAACAACTTAACGAAGTTATCTGAGTATAAGCATACATTATGATAGGCAGAGACAGTTAACAATAGAACATTATTGAAGTTTGTAAAAGAACTTTCAAACTTGACTTTATAGTAAAGATGAGGTAAAACTGAACCACAAAGTTAATGCATATGCTGATTCAAGAGCTGCAAAAACTTACAGAAATACATCCAGGGAGAGAGTGCACTTATAGCCATTTGGAGAACATGCTAAGACCAGTTATAAGATTATCATATTATGCACTATCAAAGTGACAGAAATGTCTGTGGAAGACGGGGAGGAGCCATGAACATGCAAGCATAAGCATTCTAGAGAATCTAAACAACGTTCACATTATTTGAAATCTCATGCTAGGAAGAAATATTTAATTGTTGCTGCCATTATAGCTTCGAGTTTACGATCAGATAAAATTAGTGTCACAAGTTGAGACAACCAAAGGCTAACATCTTCATAAAAAGGGGTAAAAGAATCAATGTAAAAATACAACTCAACTGTCCTTTTCCAGACAGGCATGCAAATTAACCATTGCTAAATTGCTTGAGAACAACAAAGAGTTCAAAGTCAGGCAAGCAAAACACCATAGTAGGTTTAAAGGCAACATTTCAATCTATTAAATAAGCTATTACCTCTATGACCATGAAGAATAAAAATTTTATATTACATGTCACTTCTTGGTCTCGTAGTAACAAGACTCTTAACTTCAGATTTAGGTCATACATGATATTATGGATAAAATGGAACATTTAGATCTCCTTTGACAATTATTAAAGGCAACATTCATGTGTGTATAAAAAATAAAGTTGTAGATCGCCTCAAAGATACACCAGTTAGGAAAGATAGTACACCAACTTAAATTTTGTAAATAAAATAATTTAGTAACTTAACTGATGCCTTATTTAAGTATATTCATAAATGAAAGCATGCATGGAACCGTATATGGTCTCCTAACAGATGTCAACAAAACTTCACTTCCAACATAGGATGATTCTGGGCAATTAGTTTTAGCCAATTAAAATTCACCATCTCGCAATTGTGGTACAATGATATTTTTAGAATATATTCAACACTGCAAAGCGCAAGCAATTGGTATAGTGAAACTAACCGGTGGGGTAAATGCAGGCAATGTTTGGGTGTGAGCAATCACAAAGTTGCCTGCAGCAACAGGACAGGACACTTCATCACAGAGATCACGAGTTTCTGAGTGAACATGCACTCCAAAGAATGAAACCTCAATTATTAGCTTCCCACCAGAAATGGCTTCACCTGCATGAAAGATAGACAGAAACTCCACTTGTAATTAATTAAAACTGAAAAATGATACAATAAGTTACTGAACAAGCTCTCACACATAATGTATCACGTGAAAGATTTAGAGCTGATTGTTAGAAGGATCCAGAATCTTTATGTTAAGTATCTTTAACTTATAAATCATTCTATTTCTTTGTACATACAAACAAATTCAACCATGTTCCAACTACATGAGGTCAATTTCATCTTGAACAAAATATAATTGTGTCTAAGAATTATATATCATGCACAAAGAACGAGAAAGGAAAGCATGATGAAAATTGGAAAAACAACAATATGAAATGAAGCTAAAGAGAAAGAGAAAGAGAAAGAAGGGGCAAAAGAGAGAGGTCACCAGTAGCAGCTGATATCTTAAAGGTAGCCGGCCGTCCCCTCACCACAGGATTGGGCAATATATCAACTCCAGCCACCTTCACAGCATAGTCTTGCTTCTTATCTGCATACATTTTGAGTGGAAATATTAAGAGAGAAAATATCCATCATAGCCTTACAGAAATATAGTGATATGAAAATGATCAAAGGTAGCTAGCTACAGCAGCCAGCAAGAAGCTCGTACATAAGAAGACAACATGCCCAAAATCCATCTTTGAAACAGATTGAAATTGATTTTTTTAAATTAAAAAAACACCATATATATACACATTCAAAATGAAAGGCTCAATTCAATAAATTAAATATCTAAGAATTGCAGGACCATGCCAAACAATCTATTATTTAATACTAAAGAAAAAAACAGGAAAAAAGTATATAAGACTACTAAGAGTTTGCAGTTTCAAACTAAAACGAAAAATCATTTATATAAAATTAAGAGAGAGAGAGTAGAAAACCTAGTGGGAACGGAGAAGAGATACAATTATTATCAGTTTGGGTCAAAGATTAATTGAATAAGTAACACTAATCAGGAGGACTGAATAAAACATGTCATCTAACAAAATTTAAGAAACTCACTTCAAATCCATATCTTGAACTGACTGAGATTGATCCAGAAGACAAGTCAAATGAGTGGAGAACAGTGAACTTACCGCAGTATTTGACACTCCGAGCTTGAGCATGAGAAGATGCAACCAAGAGGATGGATAAGCACAGAAGAAGGTAGAGCTTCGAAGGAGACTGAAACTCCATGGATGGCGAAACAAGAGTGGAATGAAGAAAGAGATCGAGGGAAAGAAAGAACCTCCGCCCCTTTCGACTTCTGCTTAGGTGTCCTTGAGTCCTGGACGTCGAGAAACATTACGACGCAACGATATTTAATATTTGGATAACTTCTCATTTTGGTCCTTTCTTATTTTTGTAATTTCACTTAGACCCCCTGATCAATTTGTTTCTTTCAAAAATTTTAGTATCCATTTTAATAGCTCTCACTCCGTTAATTATGATGCCAAAGCCATGCAAAATGGGATCTAGATACTTTCTAATGTTGGACAAATTTAGCTGGTGCATTTAGTTCTTTAAATACAAGATTCATCTACTAGTTTGGACAAATTCTGAAAAAACAATAAAAACAAGGGTGATTAAGAGTGAATGGATCTTGAATAAGTGGGTCTTAATATGTCTTATTAAATCCTATCTCGTACTTAAATTAAGTAATATTGAATTGCATTATTTATTTAATACTAACTGTCAAATTAAAATCTTTTATTTTATAAATTTCAGTTAGTCAAAGTTATTAAATTTGATTTTCTAATATTAAATATAAACTATTATCTATACATTTTCATTAACATTAATTGTTAGATTTCAGCAGTTTTTTTAATAAATGCAAGAAATCCATATCATATTACAAGACCCTTAAACAATTTTGTCCAATGCATTATGTGGTAGAGTGACTCTGTCACACGTAATCCATTCTTTTTTCAATTAAATTTAGATGCAGTTAATTATATTTATACATTAAGAGTATAATTAATCAATAATAACATAATAACTATATAATTTAAGATGAAAATTATACAATTTATATTATAATTTCTACGGGTTCTATCAAATTAAACTTGTAACTAGCTTGATGACAAATAAGAAAAAATAAGAATTATTGGGAAAAAAAGGATAAGGGAGTAGAGTGAAATTTTTGATAAAAATAAGACATCCAATTGATAATTTAGCCTCAGCGTTTTAAAAATTTTTTTTAAAAAAAAACACAACCCGTGCGTCTCGTGGCGTAGTTTCTTACCTCTATCTTTTTTTTTTTTGGCTAATATGTTTATGCATAAATTAAAATATTGTACTAATTTTTTTTATTTGTTCAGTAAATTTGGAAGAAAATTTTGTTGTTATAACTTTATGGATAAGAGAATATCATTCTCATTTCGCGTTACTTACTTATTCAATAAATTAATCCATAAAATAACGGTTCAGAAATACAGTTATACAACTTAAAATTTGACACGACTAGTATCTTTTTCAAATTGACAAAAATTTCATTTTAATCCCCACTCTTTCTCTTATTTCTATTTTGGTCCTTTACATTTTTGAAAATTTATATTGATCCCTCACTTAACCAAACATTTTTTATTCTAATCCCTCTATTAACTCATCATCCAAAAATCGTTGATATGACTGTTTAACGCTGACATAGAAACATATGAAGTCTCTTCCTTACCATGTCATCTGTCGAATTTGAATCATTAGCTGTATAATAGATCTATGTATGACTAGTATAGATACAAAATTTTTTATTTTTTAATTTTTGATTATTTTTTATTTTTTGTGACCCACTGCTGTACAGCAGATTTGCTGTACAACGGTGGATCTGCATTCGTCGTCTGCCATCTCTTCACTCTTCTGCCACATCAAACCAACACTCATACCACTATCTTCGTTCCATACCCTTCGTATCTGTGAGAGCCTCCTTCTTTCTCTCTCTTCCACCTTGGGAAAGTGGTGAAGTTAGTTGTGCTGTAACAAGGAAAAGAGAAACGAGACAGTAGGCAAAGCACCAAGAGTCCAAGAGAGAGACTCAAGAAGATCAGAGGGGTTGAAACTGAAAGGAGGAAAGGTGTCAATCGCTCAAAGAACAGGGATGAACAGAGGCGTTTTAGAGGTTTCATTAGAGGCCACTTCTTTGTTGTTTATCAGTTTCTCATTTTTTATGGAGTTCAGAAGCAAAATTCTCTGCTTTTTTGCTTATTCAAGCAACTATACATAGTATAAAAGCTTAATATTTGACCAGAATTGCTAGAATGCATGTAATGCCTGCCATATACTTGCTTGATGGAATTCCTATATGAGAGATTCAAATAGTCGTCGTCCCCATTGTCTTACACATTTGATATACTTTTTTGCCCTTTCTGTCTGAAGTAGGTGTATTTCGATAATGTTTTTGGTTTGTATATGCTTGTTTTTGTTCTCTTATGGTAACCAACCCCACCAATCATTTGTACCCCTCTATGCAGCCAGTTGCATTTTATTATGTATATAATGCATGCAATTAATAATCACTTTATTTTGTTCATAACTAGTTGTTTTAGGTGTATAAATATTAGCACTAGACGGATTTTTAGTCCATGAAATAAAACTGCTATAGTTAGTATCATTGCAATTTTATATGAATTCTTGACAACCAAATGCACTTTAAACTGAAATAAAGAGAAAAGGAAAAAAGGAAAGTAGATTAAAAGAATAAAAGTGAATTTTATGCACGGGTATTCATACAAAATATATGCAAACAAATATGTATTTCTTATTTTTCTTGGAATGCAGATTCATGTGACCTTAAAATATTTGTCATAATTATCAACATATTAGCTAAACTGTACAAACATATTAAAAAATCATTATGAACCTAATAAAAATCATCCACCTATATGTTGATTATATATTATTTTAATAAAAGCATTTGATGCGAGTAGTCGTAAATGATTTTATATCTATGAGAAGCCCGTCATGTTTGTTTTCAAACTACCATTGCAAGGTGAGTTGTCATATTCTACATCTAAGAAGCACCCATATAGGTATAGGCGTAAGATATGACACGATATGATATGTGAAATATATTAATTTTAAAAATTTTAAGATACAGATACGTGAATATATGTGTGTATATATATAATATAGCAAATAAAGACTAGTAATGAAGAAAAATTATGTAAAATATAATAAAAAAATAATAAAAAATAAAACAATGTCACAACTAATAAAAAAAATGGTTACTACAATTTTGGTGCATTTTAAAATGTATTTTACCAAAAAAAAATTTGATACATATGTAAGTATTGTATCAAATATTTTATTGAATGTGTATTCAATATGAATACGTCTAGAAGTATTTGTACTTCTTTGTCTATATCTACAACTTTAATTTTCTATAATGTTTCTAGTTCATATATGTGTATATATGCTAGCTAAATTTAAATACCTTTCTTTATATATGCTAATTCTATGTTAACTTTCGTGGAGAATGCATTTAATGCTGCAATTCGTTTACAAATTAATATTTCAGAGCATCTCCTAATCAAACTTATTCTTTGGACAATGCCAACAAGACAATCACCTATAGACAATGAATCCCTTAATTAGAAAAAAATGAAGTAAACACGCAAGCATCTGCAACTATTTCTCCTATAAACATTTAAAAATAGAAATTGTAGAGAAAATAAATACCAGATAGAAGCAAAATTATAGCAAATAATTTGATATGACATACAAAATTTAACATGGAAAACCCCAATAGGGTAAAAATCATGGACAAGGAAAAAAGGACTTTACTATGAGAAAAATAGGAGTTATACCTTATCTCTATATAACAAGGATAATACAATATTTTTTATATCTCTTGCTAATAGGAGAATATTAATCTTTTAACCTTCTATATATCTCATAACTTTCTCTCTCTCTATATAGGATTGCTTTTTTATTGGTTCTGATAAATGAGTTTTTGAAGCTATCGATTTATAGGGAAAGATGAAGGGTTTCAATGTAATTTTATAAGGACTAAACTACAAAGTAAACATTAATTTTTTTCTTTTGTTGGTTTGGTTGGTCATCAACCAAAATAAAAGTCTTGGGCAGTACCTTCTTCTTTGACAATCTCCCACTTGAAGATTTGATTGAAAATCTATCAATCTTCACACCATTCTTCTTTCCTTGCCATCTCATGTTGCTCACGTATCTGCTAAGTCAATATAAGATCTACACCATATGAACTTATCAATGTTCACTGGCTTTGTGAGTGTATCTGCTAAATTATCTTTAGTATGGATTTTCTGCATATCCACACTTCTTTCTTCCACTTTTTCTCGGATAAAGTGATATTGAACTCATATATGTTTTATCTTATAATAAAATGCCAGATTCTTTGCAAATTGGAGAACACTTAGATTATCACAGAATAGTCTAATCTTATCGGGATTGTACCTGAGCTATTTCAACAGTATTTGTAACCAAATTGCTTCTTTGTTAGCTTGTGTAGCTGCAATATATTATGCCTCGTCATTGAGGTGGTCACAATAGGTTGCAGTTTTGAAACTCATTTTACAACTCCACCTACAAGAGTAAACATATAACCACTGGTGGATTTGCTATTATCAAGATCACCTACAAAATCTGAATTTGTATAGTCTCTAATGGTGAAATCTGATCCTCCATAAGGTAATACAACATCTATGGTCCCTTTTTAGTATCTTAGGACCCTTTTTATAGCATTCTAATGCTCTCAGCCAACATTCGCCATACATCGACTAACTACTCCTACTACTTATGCAATGTCTGGTTTTGTGCAAATCATAGTGAACATTAGGTTACACACTGCTAATGCGTACAATACTTGTGACATTATCTCTTTCTCTTTTTCACTGCTATGACTCATGCTTGAAGATAACTTCAAATTAACAGGAAATGGAGTAAAGATTGACTTACAATTATGCATATTAAAGCGTCACAAGATCTTCTTTAAATAATTCTTTTGAGAAAGCTAAATCTTCCAATTATTTTTGTCTCGGTGAATTTACATTCCTATAATCTTATTTGTCGGTCTTAAGTCTTTCATATCAAATTCCCTAACCAATTATGCCTTTAATTTATTGATACAATTTTTGTTGGGACCTACTATCAACATGTCGTCTACATACAGTAACAAAATAATGAAATCATTTCCACCAAACCTATTGATTTATGCATAAGAGTCTGCATTAAGTCTTTTGTATCCAAGACTTATGATGAAGGAATTAAATATTTTAGACTAGCATCTTGACTCCTGTTTGAGATCATATAAAGATTTGTTCAACCTACAAACTAAGTTTTCTTTTCCTTTTTTTTTTCAAACCCTTCTGGCTAGAACATATAACTTCCTTTGTTAAGATCTTTATAAAGAAATGTAATTTTTTACATTTAACTGTTCTAGATGTAAGTTAAGTGTAGCACATATTGCTAAGACCACTTGAACCATTGTGAGTCGAACAACTGGAGAAAATATCTCACTGTAATCAATGCCTTCTTTCTGAGCAAATCTTTTTACTATCAGTCTAGCACGATATTGTTCAACTTGATCTTCACTAGTTCTCTTGATCTTATACACCCATTTGTTCCCGATGACTTTTTGTCCTTTTGGTAATAGAGCAAGATCCCATGTTTTGTTCTTATGAAGGGCTTCAATTTCTTCTTGCATTACTGCTAACCACAGAGAAGGTTCTGAGCTTTCCATAGCCTCTTGAAAAATTGAAGGCTCTTTATCTTCTATAAGTAGACAGTGTGCAGCATTCCCTTCCATAAGGTAATCTGAGTGCCAAATTGGTTCTTTTCCTCTCTTGAGTTAACCGTCAGACTTAGGAAGTCACAAGATTATATTGTTCTTGCTTATCGTACTCTAGTGCTGCTTCAGAAGAAGCTAGTACTTATGTATTATTTTCTTCTCCTTCAATTTGCATTGTAGTGGTCTCTACTATTTCTTTTAAAATGTTATTACCTTTATGTATATGTTGTTTTTCTTCAGGAAAGATGACATCCCTACTGACTGTAACCTTTGGTAAATGGGATCCCACAGGAGATACCCCTTTATTCCATTAGCATATCCCAAGAAAAAGCATCTTCTAGATTTTAGATCTAACTTTGTAATCTCTTGCACATTGTACATTACGTATACTGGAATTTCAAACATATAGAGGTTAGTATAATTAGCTGGCTTCTCAGTCTATATCTTCATTGAGGTCTTCAGATAAATTGCGGTTGATGGTGACTGATTGATCATGTAGCAAGTTGTCTTAACTACTTCTACCCAAAATGAATTAACTAATCCAACAATTCTTAACATTGCCTTTATCCTTTCCAATAAAGTTTTGTTCATGCGCTTTGCCACTCTATTTTGCTAGGGAGTGCACGTCACCATGAATTGCCTTTTGATACTATCTTGTTAGCAGAAAGTATTAAATTCATCACTAGTGTATTCTCATCCATTGTCTGATCTCAGACATTTAATCCTTTTCTTATATTCACGTTCCACACGTATTTTGAAGGTTTTGAAAACTTCAAACACATCTCCTTTTTTCTTGATTGGATACACCTAACATCTACTGGAAAGTCATCAATGAATAACACAAAATACTTTGCTCCTCCAAGGGATAAGACGGGTACTTGCCAAATATCAGAGTGCATTAGGTTTAAGATAGCTTTACTTCTTTTTTTAGAGCTATTGAACTTCAACCTATGTTGCTTACTTCTAACAAATACTCACAAAAAGATAAAGAAACATTTTTAGTCCAAAAAGAAGATTCCATTCTATAAGAACCTTCAATCCATGTTTTGACATGTATTTAAGTTTACGATGGCATGATATCATTGATTCCTTAACTGCTAGATCAATTGATGCAACTAAGGCTTCTCCTTATTGCTGTATTTCTCCTTTAAGCATATATAGGTTTGTCGCTATCTTTTCTACTTTCATAACTACAAGTGCGTCTTTAATGACTTTTAGAATGTCATCTTGTATATGGGTTTTTACCCATTACTATCAAATTGTCCTAAAGAAAAATGGACTTTTCTTGAGACCCTTCATATGCTGAACCTCTTCAATGGTGTGAGTCGTACCATCATACATCTTAAATTTAATGATGCTTATGCTAGCAATTTCTAATTCATCTCCCATAAGCATATATCCTCCAGAGACAAGTTTATATTGGTGGAACCACTCTTTCTATGAGGTCATATGCTATGTTGCTGCTGAGTCTCCAAGCTAGATATCACTTAACCTTTTTCTGCCATTAGCAACTGTTGCTACCTCATTGTATAAAACTTCTCCGTCATTTGAGGTATTTGCAATGCATCCCTGAGCACTTGACGACTCAATATCTTTGCCTCTAGCCTCTGCGTTCTTCTTCAAATACCAATACTCATTTTTGTAGTGTCTCTTTTTGTTACACTTAAAACATATGATATTCTTCTTGCTCTTCGATTTTGATCTACCTCAATTCTGGCTCCCACTTAAGCCACGTTCTATTGAACTTCCTCTCATCAACGCCAACAATTTCACTTGTTGTGAACAAATTAGCCTTTCTTCCTTATTTTTGCACCAATTTTCTTCTTCCAAAATAGCCAGTGCAATATAATTGAAAACTAGGTAGTCCACAAGAATATTATTAGTTAGGTTGATAACAAGTTGGTCATAGGAATTGAGTAAACTTTAAAGCAGAATTTCAGCACATTTATTGACCTCTATTTTGTAACCCAACGATATAAGTTGGAAAAATAGAGTATTCAGAGTGTTGATGTGCTCCATCACTGAAGTAGTTTCAGACATCCACAGAATGTATAATTTCCTTTTAAGGAAAATTTTTTTGGTAGTGACTTAACCTTGTATAATTTGGTCAAATGATCTCAAATTTCTTTTGTTGCCTTATTCTCCTCTATGTTAGATAATATCTCATCTGCAAGTGCTAGATGAAGATTTGTAACTATATTCCCATCCATCTCGATCCATTTATTTTCATTTGTAAATTATACCGGCATTTTACTTATAACTGCAAGACAATTATCTTTTTTTAAGATGACATTTATCTTTAACTTTCATAATGAGAAATTACTGTAGTTGAACTTTTCTCAAATTTTGATGTCCTTGCTTTAATCACATTCTATTTGTAAACAAAAATAACTCCCACTATTTTGTATGAATAGTAACTGTAAGTATGAAAAGTACCCTATACGTATGAATAGTCACTGTATACATGAATAGTCCAGTACCTTATAATAGGTGAAAATAATTTTACTTATTTTTTGATGTGGAGGATCTAATATATCAATGGTAGTCACTAAACATACGATAAGTAGATAATAACATACTCAAATAGTCTCTGATACTAATTATAATAAAAATAGACACCGAATAGAAGCAAAACTGTAACAAATAATTTGAGATGATATACATAATTTTACATAGAAAACCCCAATAGGGTAAAAACCATAGATAAGGAAGAAATGACTTCACTATGAGAAAAATAAGAGTTATACCTTCTCTCTATATAGCAAGAATAATACAATATTTTTATATTTCTTGCTAATAGGAAAATACTAATATCTCAACTTTCTATATATCTCACAATTCTTTTTATATGATTGCTCTTTTCTTAGTTGTGAGAAATGAGGTTTTAAAGTTCTCTATTTATAGAGAATGATAAGAGCTTCAATGCAATTTTTTAAGGACTAAACTACAATTAAACATTAATTTTTTCTTTGGTTGGTGACTAACCCAAAATAAAAGCCTTGGGTGACACCTCATTCTTTGACAGAAACCATTGCATTTGCATCCATCAATAATGTGAAACGTAAAAAACCAGAAAAAGAATCACAAAAACAAACCCAAAAATAAAAAATAGTTCTAGCACTCACATCTTTGATTGATTTCTACCATTTAAACATCAACAAATAACAAATACTCCAGGTTAACAATGAAGCAACCTAAAATCAATATCAGGGTCATGAAATTACCTCTAATGAAACCTTTGAAACACCCTCTGTA
Source organism: Delonix regia (assembly GCA_037074485.1). Lineage (NCBI taxonomy): Eukaryota > Viridiplantae > Streptophyta > Magnoliopsida > Fabales > Fabaceae > Delonix > Delonix regia. The sequence goes on from CM073455.1 coordinate 8,892,780, forward strand.
TATCCTTGTCGACTCACACCTTTCCTTCTTTCAGTTTCAACCCTTCTCTCTTCTTGAGTTTCTCTCTTGGTGCTTTGCTTGCTGTCTCGCATCTCTTTTCCTTGTTGTAGCACAACTTACTTTACCAGCTTCCCAAGGCGGAGTATGGATCCCTACTGTAAGGATCCTACAACAGGGAATCATGTAGGAATATACAGCTCCCCATTCAAGGAACTTTGTTATTTTAAAATTTTTTTTTTTTAAAGTTGTGTTCTCTTTGAGAGAACACAACTTCTCTACTGCAGAGATTCCACACCAGGGGATCTATTTTAAGGAAGTGGTATGAGTGTTGGGCTGGGGTGGCAAAGGAGTGAACAGGTGGCAGAGAAGAGGCTATAGATGTTTCTATGTTAGTATTTAACAGCTACATCTGCGATTTTTGAATGCGAAATTAATAGAGAACTAAAATGAAAATGTTTAAGTGAGTGATGGATCAATTTAAATTTTCAAATAAATGAAGAATTAAAATAAAAATAAAATAATGAGTGAAAGATTAAAATAAAATTTTTATTTTTTTCCAATTATATCCCCGGCGGATTTGCGTTGGCCTAAATTCCGATTTATTAATTCAAACAAAATAACAGCAACAGTACGTAGAAATGCGAGCATAGTTCTCTATATCCAACGATTTAAAAAATTTTAACTTTTTTTAAAAAATTTACTGTTTTTAGATTAATCTAACCGTTCATATTTGACACTGTAAAGATTTTCAATCGGAGTGGATCAATGTTTCTAAAAATGCACTTGATCAAGATTTTAAAATTATATTGAAATCATTTAATTTTTAATCAAAATTTACCAAATTAATCTTAAAATTTTTATTTTTAATAAATAAAAATTCATTTCTTAATTTTGTGAATCAATATTTTGGTTAAAAATTATAAATTTAATTGATTTTAAATGTTAAAAATAAATATTTTATATTGATTAGATATATAGTTAAAAAACAAACTAATTAATCATTATAGATTAAAAACTTGGAAACATCGGTCTAAATTTTGAGTTGTCCGTAGTGATCCAAAAGTAATTTGTCTTTTGTCAGGACCCAAAAGTAAATTAACTAAACTGTTTCTGAAATTTCAGAGATCCTGATTCCGGATCCATTCTCGTAATTCCGGAATAGCTACGAGACTAGTAGCTCTTTGTTTTACCTATGGCCAACAAAAAAAAAAAGCTCTTTGTTTTATGCTTCCTTCTTCATAGTACGTCCTCCATTCAAAGCATTAAAAGGAAGCTAAAAAGAAACTGAATCACCAGTGGACTGGACTGATTATTTTTTTTTACCGACCACCCAGTCGTTGACCCACTTCCATCGTTTCCTGTCTTGCGAATAAAGGTAAAAGGAATCTGCAGATTCGTTTCATTAAAAAGCAGTAGCGAAACAAGGAAATGGATGTTCATCGTGTTTTCTTCCTACTCAATTCTGCATACCCACATTTTCTTGTCCATGGATCCCTACATCCGCCGGCTCCACTGCCACCTTCTGACATGGCTTCACCGATCTCGTGCCAATAAACACTCCACTTCCACTTATGTTTGGGGAATTTGATATAGGATTTTAAATTGCATTTTCAGTTCACATTCACATACTTGCTTTTAGCGATTTCCATCAGCGAACTCGCATCTGAAACTTGAATTATTTTCCTTGCAAAGCTCTGAATTTTACGTTTCTTTAATTGAATAAAGTGAAGACTGGAAGCAGCTGTCAATCACTGTCTATTTTAAAGCTTAATTGTTATAACAGTGTCTAAATTAAGTACATATTCTAGTTTCAAGATGTTACTAATACCATTATACTGGAAATTTGGCTTAAAAATCTAAAGTTTATGGCTCTATGTCTTCTTAGCTCGTATATGCCATGAATTCAGGTCAGCTATATTTTGTGAGGCGACTTTCATACAAGGATGTGAAAAGGGCAACGGATAATTTTCTCAGAATCTTGTCTAGCAATTCTCGAGTTGCTACATATGCAGCAAGGTTTCAAGATGACGGTCTATCTTTGGTAAAGGAGGTAAAGATTTTGATCAAGGAAACGACATTTTCTACAGTGAAGTGCAGTTCTTGGGACGCTTGCATCATCGCCACCTTCTGGCACTCAACGGGTTTTCCGTGGGCCATAGGAGGTTTGTTGCTAATTAGGGGACTCTCTTTCCATATCATATTTTAACAAGAATTTTTTTTTTTCCCCAGCAAGTGTGTTGCTTTGAGAGAGAAGGGAAGAGAGGTTCTAATTAGCTCTTCTCTCCTCAATTTCATCCTATAATCAACTGTATCATTTGGAGTTCCTTTCAATGTGCATCCAAGTTAAATTTCGACTCTTCCAATCAAGAAGACCCAATTCTTCTTTCATCTATTGTTCGGAAATAAGAAACTTGGATCTCCTAATCAGGTGTAATTTCATATTTGGCCAATGTTCATGTTAGGCCATTCCAAGATGAGAAATTGTAGACCTCGTCTACATGCTCCAAGCCAACAGAATGGGAACCACTTAGGACATGTCTGCATGTCCAAAGTCTCTTGGCTTGGTGTACATACTTCTTCATAGGCTGAGTCTACCTTAGAATTTTCCTCCCAAAGTAATGAATATTTGCGTCCCAATTATAGCCTTAGCCCCTTTAGTCTGAAGTCTGAACCATGATCCTTTTCAGTTGTCAGCACTTATTTGCATGCAAGATAATTATAGATAACATCTTATATTGCACTGGTATTCTGCGCTTACTTCCAAGCTTGACTAGAACTATAAAATTCTTATATGATCATGTACTTGAAACTCTGAAGATGTGTATATACTATAGATAACGATTTTGGAGTAGGGGAACCCTTTGCCAGCCTTTTGTTTGTACTCTAAGGATTACATTAACTGTATATGGACCATTATTACAGTTAAAATCTCCTTCATAAAGAATCAAAGATATAGATAGGTCTACCGTTTTTGTATCATTTCCCTGTTGGATACCTCTGCAGATTACTCATCTTTGACAACATATAGAATGGAAGCCTAAAAGAGCATTTCAATGGTAACTTTTGGAAAATGGAAGCCTAGAAGACCATCTTAATAGCATTTGCAACATTATGATTTCTATATCATATATTGGATACTTGCAGATCCCCTAAAGACTCCCTTGAATTGGAAGACGCGGTTACAAATAGCTATTGGTTTAGTAGCTGTACTAGTAAGCTATGATAGAAACATAGGTGGTATAGGATGCCTGAGTCCCACATTAAGTAGTATGAAATGCTTGATGCTTGATGGGGTATTTAAGGGGTGTGGTTCTTCTCCCTTGCAAGCTAGTTTTCAAGGATGGATTTTCTAAACTCCCTTGGGTCCTATTAATTGCCCTGTTAGAGCCCTATACTTTAGTTCTACAACTTAACTAAGGCAACAGCAAACATTAACAGAATAGTTGGGTTTTGTATTAACTTCGCAAGACACCATATCAACCTTACAATGACTCTAAAAATGATATTGGCCAAAACCCAATACACCCTCCAAATCCCTAATAGCAATAGAGTAATCAAAAGAACAAAATACAATTAGATCAATGGAAACCAGCTTGTAGACTTCTGGACCCAGCTGGCTTTTGAGAGGCCAGTACTCTCCTTCCAAATCACCCAAGTGCCAAAAGGCCCCTTACAAGGTGAGGCTCGCAGACAGAAAAAGCCCCCCAACCGCCCCACCCTCTCACTGGTTGTTAGGTGTCTCACTGGCAGTCCTCATACTCCTTCTTCCCTTACCTTTGCGGCTATAAACCTTTAGGTCTTGGGTTGGACCTGTGGCTGTTACCTGCTGTTGCACCTTCCTTCCCTCATGTCACCTACTATAGACTTGTGTTATAGGTGTTGAATGAGACTGATGGGTATTCCTATCATATGCTCTATATCATCTTATAAAAGCATGCAGTGCCTTTATATTTCAGCTTGCAACTTTATATAATACAAGGATGCTAGCCAATGGAAGCTTATAATATTCCATGCTTCAAGTTTGAAAGTAGACTTACCTTGAAAGAGAAAAAACAAAAAAAGAAAAGAGAACATTAATGAGAGTAGAAGATAGACTGAGTATTCACTCTGATTAGTATTGGTAGAAAGTGATCTCCCCCTCATTAGAAAGAAGCTGTACGACAGAAAGACAAGAATGTGAATAAACAAGTAGAATTACACAACAATAAGTAACACTTAATTTGCTTGATAACAACAAAAATTTAATCATATTAATGGCAACAACTGCTATTTCCATGATCTAGCAAGTGAGCGCTTCCATTTTTCATAGGACAACAGGGTCAAGTGGGTGAGGTGGGGGTGATGACATTGAGGGAGGTAAAATACAATAGTAATAAAGAATGATAATCTAAAACCCTAGCAAAAAGCATGCGAGTTCTCAAACAATTGTGACATAACAAGTGAATTAAGTCTGAATAGTAACCAGAAACATTTAATGAGTGTCATAGTTTATCCCCAACATCATCTTCATTTAATTTATAATTATCTTAAACTAATGCTGAATTTCAAGAGTTTGTATTGTTACTGGTTCAACATCCAAAATGGACAAATTCTGAAATCATTTGCAGGATAGAGACCGCTCCTTTCTGACCATTCCTGGAGCGAGTACACAAGAGTCATTGCCATATAAATTTTTAATATCTGAACAACACAACATGCAGTGGAAAATACATGATAAGTTCTTGATTGCCACTATTTGATTAATATACTTCAACCCATGCAACTATTTAATTTATAATAATATTGACTATGGCACTATACGGATACTAAATTAAGAGCTGAGAATGAATAGCAAAGTTACCATAATACACAAGGTTGTCAAATTCGCGATTCTAGGTAGACTCATGAGGGGACTATAGATTCGTAATGTAAAATCGTAATATAGAATTGTAAGAGTTTATCTCTATTAATAAATTGAGAAAAATTTATATGTGAGGGACTAAATTGATAAAAAAAATTTTATGAGTGACTCAATTGAGAAGTATTTTATTTGAGGGACCAAAATGAGAAATAAATTTTATAAGGAATCAAATTAATAAATAACCTATTAGTGAGAGGCCAAAAGAGATTTTATTCATTTAATCAAAATAAAATTCAAACTAAAAAAAAATATAAAGGGCATTATTAATAATGATGTTATTTGTGAAGGAAAAAAATGAAAAATATTCATATGAGGGACTAAATTAAAAAGAAATTCTATGAAGGACTAAGTTAAAATAATATCTTACTTGTGAGGGATTAAAATGAAAAATAAATTTTATAAGGTATTAACTTAAAAAAATACCCTATAAGTGAGGTACCAAAAAAAGATTTTATTCATTTAACTAAATTAAAATCAAGACTTGTATATATATAATTTTTGTCATATATATACTGAACATGCATCATGGTTAAGTGGTTAGATGCTGGGTGTTTTCCTGCACGTGGGTTTGAATTCTGGTGAATGCATTTTGAATTTTGAAACAAGCAAACTCACCCAACTCGATAGTGACTCGCCAAGTCGACCGAGTTGAGAGCCGAGTTAACTCGTTTTTTATATGTAAAACCGTAAACTCGACGAGTTAACCGAGTTAACTCGCAGAGATAATAACTATGATAATACATCTATTGAAAGATAAATCTACAAAATTCCTCCAGCAATAGCCACTACTTACGTATGATGATTGTGAATGCAGGAATACCTGTTTCTTTTCATTGAACCACCAAGATGTAATGTCTCCATCAGCTCAAGCAATATTATGTTAGACAAGAACTTCACGGCTAAAGTATGGAAACAATTTCCTCTCTCATTACAAACTCTGACCTTTTGGCTGATATTTATGATTTTTTATTTTTTGAAAGATTTGTACCGATTGACCTGCCAAAGAAATATAAATCACTCAAATTCAGTAATAGTATTAACTGAGATTTGTTTCTTTAATCATAGCTTTCTGACTATGGCCTTCTTACTCGTGGTGAAAATTCTGCTATGGTACCATAATCAGAAGGTAAATTGCTTTTACAACAACTAAAAGATAATAAGGTGCATTATATTAATGTGCCGATTTTTCTAATTATTTCAGATTGCATGGGGTAACAAAGTGGTTACATATTATTCCAACTTGGTGTGCTCATACTGGAGCTTATCACTGGTCAATCTTCAGAGGTGGAGGGTTCTGATCTAATCCAATGGATTCAAGAATCACGTTGTTACAGTTCCATTCATAATATTGTAGACCCAGATCTTGGAAACAATTATGATTCTAGGGAGCTGAAAAATCTCCTAGCTGTTTCCAAGTTATGTATTAAATCAAGGGGCAAGCCTGCATTTACAATCCCGCAATTATTTCGGTATTTTCAGACGGTAGATATATCCCAAGACTAGGTTATTTCTTCGCATTTTTTTGAAAAACTCGAAGGTTTTGGGAAAAATAACTTGCACCCCCTTGTGCTTGAGTTGAATACATCTTGGAGAAAATCACCAATTGTGGTCTAATAATGTTGAAGTTTTGATAGTTTGCAAAATATATTAAAGTTTGATCCTCCATGCTATAATGTACCAAAAAAATTTTGGCGAATCTAATAATCATAGATATATAGATAGAGAGAGATATACATATATATATATATATATATATATATATATATTTTCTTGTGTTGAATGTGAGAGGAAAGTTCAGAAGTTGGAAACTTTGCATAATAGGAAACGCCGAAGGTGATTCCGTTTGTGATTATGTTATTAATCAATTGAATTAATGTTTAGTGAACTTGATTCAGCGAGTTTACTTCTAAGGTTTCTTTTTTAATCTTTTATTATATGATTATATATAAGTAAATGTTAAATTAGGATTAATAGATTTGTGACATTTTAAAATATAGATGCAGTCGTTTGCTGCATTTTGAAACGGTAAATTCCCATCACTAAAACTACACAAGATTATTTGCCTAATGATGCGGAATCTTAGTAAGACTAGAACGCCAAAACACTAATTGATTCAAGTAACTATTGAATCTAAATTGCTGTCCTATTGAATCTCTGAAAAACTTGCTTTTAGAAATGCAAATAAAACCAAAAGAAATAAGTATTAAAATTGTCATAGGATACAAAAATTACTTTGATGAGATATCAAATTTTTAATGCACTAAAATAATTAAAGCAATACTCACATAAATTTTTTTTAAAAGAAGAAAAGAAATATTATTTTTCTATTCAGATATATGGAAAAGTAATATAGCATCTTTTAAAAGAACCATAGAAAATTTAAGTAAAACATAGCCCAAATAAAATAAAATAAAATAAACTATTAATGTACTATCAACTAAGTTCTTTCTCTCCTTAATTAGACTCACTAAACTCATATGAATTGTAGCTCAATAAAAAAGTTTTTACATATGTTATATTTAAGCCTTCATAAATTTATTATTTGGACCTATTTTAAATTGCAGACGCATAGCATAAGGTCTTAAACTCTTTATCTTTAATTCTTTGTCCATTTAACTTAATATTTTTTTATTTGATAATTCTTTATATATCTCTTCGGTACAAAAACAGTGAAATTTCTAAATTCATATTTGAACATCTTTGCCCTCAATCTTATGATCTACCTCGCTGGCACAACGAATTTTTAATTTTATTCTCCAATGCCTTCGATGATAGAAATACCACCATCTTTGCCCACATCACTCAAGGGCTGAACCAAAAGTTAAGATGCATTGCAAGATATAACACTTGACTTCCACATCTAAAATATGCGATTTTGATGTGAAGTTTATAGGATCCTCAGACTCTCTAACTTCATATGCTAGCGTTTGGAACTTAACTCTCCAATGATTCCCATCAATGACATGAGAGCTGGGTGTTGCTTTTATTCTTTATTTTGGGCCAAAGGCTGCAAGCACTGATAAGCCTGAGGACAAACCTAGCCGTTCAAGTTCTTCTGAGCCTAGCCTATGGTCACCTATATGGAAGATTTAGATCCTACCAAAGTCAAACGCTTCGTTTGAAAGCCTGCACTGGTTCTTTGGCTTTGAAGAGAACTTATGTGAAAGGCACTGCTCAGTTCCCTATCTCTCCATTCTGTTCAAATGAACATGAAACATTGGGAGCATATGCTCCTTCTTTGTGAATGAGTCAAGATGGTGTCATTTGATAATGCTCACTCTGAAAATTGATGCTAGTAGTTTCCAGTTAGTGTTTTCTGGCGTGGATGACTACTCTAGGACTCTCTTGCCTATGCACGCACATTTGGAAAGGAAGGTGCTTGTATAATTCTTTGAAGGAACTCCAGAGACGCCTTTGTGACTAAGCATAAAACTGAATCTTCTCTGATGCAATTTTGGAAAGTCCCACGGGTTCACAATTTTATGGGAAGTGTGGCCTTGGCTAGCAGCGACGGTAGTTTGCCTTCCAGGTGGTCTCTCCGAATGAAGCATAATATAAAAAATTGATGAATGAATTTTTTGTTCGTGTGTGTGAATTTTAAGGAAGTTGGAATTGTTGTGGTCTTCAGAAAATTTGTATAGCCAGGTTATTTATTGAGGTAAGGTTTTATTTTTCCACGGTTTTCTTTACTAAAGATTTCATTATATAAGTTATAAGAGTAATTATGAGTCGATCTAAGTTAGATTTGAACAAAAATTGAGGCTCAATTTAAATAAAGACTAAAGTTAAAAAAAATTGTTTAAAGATTTAACCTAATCTAATAAGTGATCAGATTATACTGAGTTTAACCAAGTTGAGTTAGGTTTATCTCAAATTTTTATTATTTTCTTATGTACAAAAGTAATTATTTAATTAATAAAAAATAAGAAAAATAAGATTTGAATGTGAAAGGAAAAAAAAAAAAATAGGCTTACAAATTTGATGGGCTTTTGGTCGGGGTTGGAGGTACACCCACTGGTGCTGCGGCTATCATCTTCTTTGAAGGTCTGGGATTCGAAAGAAAGCAAGAAAAGACAGTGAGCAACGGGAGGTGGTGAAGCTTGGAGAACATCTTGGTTGTTTTAGCATTTGGTTGTTGCTCTACATATTCACTTTTTATGCTTTCCTTCTGAAGTTACTATTTCTGTTTCTTTTTGGAATTTTGTTCAAATGGGTCATGAACATTATTCATTCTTTGCTTATTCATTGACCTCTCTTTGGGCGTGAACCATCTTTGTGGCTCTTTGTAAAAAATGTTTTTTTAAAATGCAAGAGATAAAAAAAGTATTACATCTTAATGTTATAAAAATTGTGACAGTGACTAAATGAGTCAAGAGTTTCAATAAATTTTGGATTGGGAATCAAAGTAAATCACTTCGCTTTCCCATATATATTTTTTTAAATAATAATCCATCTGACTTATAAACAATATTTTCGAGTTAGAAATAATTAAAAAAAGTCACGGACTAATCAGTCAGTAACTCTTTTAATATTAAAATAATAACAATAAATCAAATTGACTAGGAAACAATGTTTTAAAGTCAATTAGATTCCGTCGGTCTTTTGGCCAATGGAATCTCTATCTGAATTGTCTAGTCTCATCAATTTCAACAGCTTTTTTTTTTTGTTTAAAAAAAACTTGGTGATCATTGCTTTAGGTAGTGAAAAATGGTCCCCTCCATATCTCCATACACTTATTCTTCCTCTTCTCCTGTGTCTCATTTCACCTTTTGCTTTGTTGCTTTCTGTTAGTTAAGGATTAAAAAATTTGGCTAAAATTCATAAATGGCCCGAGCTTTTGTTGTTATTAATTGTTGAGGTGGCCAAAATTATTTTTCCAACCCCACCTTATCTCTTTCTATTATAATGTAAATATGATATTTTATTTTGTTATATTTATTTTCTTATAAATGTATGTGTAGTTAACTTTTTGTCACAATTTTTTGTTATATTTATTTTTTTATTGTTAAGGTAGCAAAAATAAATCAGATGTTCTTTTCTAGTGGTGTAGATAATTATTAACGTGTATATGACATTAATGCATCTCACAACTACACAACTAGGTATTTAATACAAAATTTCTTTTAACATAAGTGAATGAGAAATCTTGATTACAGTTTAGTATTAAATATTTTAGTTCATAAAAATTAATATAGATAAATAAATATAATTATGAGATAGATGAATAAATGAAGAATAATGTGGGGGGAAATTTTTGATGTTATATTTTTAATGCTATTTAATATTGATATAGACTATTAAAACTAGACAATTTAATAGTAGTTATAGTTATTTTATAATGTTGAGATTTTTTTTTGTAATTTAGTTATTTTATAATATTGAGAATGTACTTATAGTTTAGTTATATTATAATTTAGAGAAAATATTTATAATTTAGTTATTTTATAAATTTTTGAATATTTTTTAATTTATCATTTAATAGAAATTAATTTGTATATTTTATTAATTGGAGAATAAAAAATAATGGAAAAAAATTGTACTTCTAATATATGTTATTTTAATTAAATATTTACTTCATTGAATCATTCTCAACGAAATTTAATTCATGGGTATATAATTTTTATATTGAAATGTTATATAAATTGAATTGAATATTATGATGAAATGAAATTGAAATTTAATATTTAATTATTTAATTTTAATTAATTAAAAGTTAATTTTTTATTATATCATTCCATATCCATTAATAGAATACTATGTTACAGTAGTTGATTAGAAGAAGAAGTGATGACAATATATATTAAACCTAAGAGGATTGAAGTTTAATAATTTCTAATATTTAATATGTTTCATAAGTAATTGTCTTATTAAAGAACGTGCATTGTAGGATAAAAAATGCACAACATGAATGAATTTGTGTGTATATATGCAAATGAAAGAATTTACGAAAACAACTAAGGCACGACATTTGAATGTATTTGTAAAGATGCTTACAGTTAATACTAACATTAGTTTAGGGGACTTAAAACAAGTGATTGGGTGGAAGTCACGACTTTCTCCAAATTAGTTTGTGTCTGAATTGATATATAGATATCCAGTATCGCTTAACCCAATATGATACCGTACAAGTACTTTGGAAGACAATTTTGATGTGTAAAACAAGAGACGTACAACATCATAATTTCGAACACAACTTAGTAGTGTTGAGTTATATACACACATCTTGACAATTGGAAAGAATATTGGTTGCCCTTTTTGATCATGAGAATGAGCATTGCATCAGTACTGAGTTTTCTTAGACCAAATGGGGGACAATGAAGTTTGTTGTTATACTTTTATATATGTATCTACTTTTTTTTCTTGAAATTTATTATAGGTAATCTTGTTTGTTGAAAATGACATATTATATAGCCCACGTATTAACCAGACAATGTTTGAGCATTAGTTTCAAAGTCTTGCTTTACATCCCTCAATATATAGATGGCTTAGGTGCCCTTAATCTACTTTTATATTATTAAATGGAATTAGCTAAATCGCATCCTTCATTAATTTAGCCAACAACAATTCATTCCTAATAGTCCAATTAACTTGGGTTCCTTCCACACGTTACAACTGAATGGAAAAACCATAAAAACTTAGCAAAAAGAGCACACACAACTTATAGACATGTGGGATAGATGGCAAGACGCTTTGATCCAAGCACTCATAGATATCGTATCTACCTCGACATACATGTAATGGTACTGGCAATGTACATGTCGATGTATCCATCCCTACAAACGATGCTGCAAGCTATGTGGTAACTTATATGGTCTTTTCACTTTTGTTCAGCATTCATTAAACTTCAAATTTTAATTATGTAACTTTGTTTATAGGTAGATATTGCTTAGGACCTTTATAGGTTGAGCTCGCATGACCCTCACCTATAGAGTACCATCAATTTCGTGCGATTGTTGGCCAGAATTGCTTAGACATCTTGGAAGTGCTTGGGGAACAACACTCCTTAATGGTTGACTAACAAGTAGTACCAGCTCCAGACTTGCCCGAGCGACCATACATACCAAAAGCCAGGACTAGTAAGCAAGCACACATGTACATGTCATTCCAATCACTAATTATTAATGAGGAAAGCCAAGGACATAGCCAAAGCAGAGCTACAATTTTATCCATAAAGGTACATCTTCCTCTTCTTCTACCCCAACAATAACATATCAAGACTTTAACACTGCTTCTCCATTCATATTTACGACCACCTGTTGATATGGTAATTTTGAAGGTGTCGAACCATCATGTTATGTTACATCTCCAATAATATTGAGTTATACACCTATTCCTTCGTCACATTCTTATTCACACCACATTGGGTTCCTTCTGACATTTACTCAGCATTTATTACTGAGTTTAGCCATGCCTTCTTCGAATTTACTTAGTCCCCGATTTTGGATTTAAATACGTCACCGGTTGCATAACAAGATGCACAAGAAAAATAATAACAAAAAGAAAAGACTACACAGTTGAAGCCACGACAACCGTAGCACACAAAGAAAAGGCCTCGTTATGTTGAGAGTCACTATTTTGATGAATAGTCATCTACATTTTTTTCATATTTCTATTTGCATAAAAACTTGTATTTATAACATATAATTTAGATTATTATTTTTCACTAGTGGACTTCCAAGTATCATTTATCTAACCAATTAACTTAATTTTAGTTTTTACTTGCAATTAATTAACCTATTTAACATATTTATTACTTTTGTCTACTTTTTCATATTTTTTAACTTACATTTTATTATTTACACATATATACTTTTTTTTAATCTTCCTCACTAATCACAACTTAATATTTTTATTTTCTTATATTAATTTTACTTTTTCGTTTATATGAAATTATTTAAAAAAATTACATGAAAACAAAAAACAAATTGAAGGAAATTTTCAAGGTGATACCTTTCAAATCCCTTGATTTTTTTTTTTTTTTGAAAATTAAGGGGCTTGGAATCATATTTTTTGAGTCCGTAAAAAAATTAAAAGGACTCAAAATGAAAATTTTCAAGTCCTTATTTTATTTTTTTTAATTTGTGCACAGGAAATCAAAACCATTAATTCTGATTTCCTTAATTTTTTTGAAGGAGACAACTCTCCTACCAACGAGAGAAAAAACTTTTCTAGTGGCAAAGGATTCTTATGCCTAAGTGCAAAGCAAATGTGAGAAAGAAATTCCCATTCTAATTTCCTTCAGTTGCAGTTTGAAGTTCAAAAGTAGTGAGAAAGTTATCCTAACCAATTTAAAATTTTTAACTCTATTTTTCAAGAACATTGAATAAAAAACACTTCAGCAACATGAACCATTGAAAAGAGAAGAGAAGGGTTATTAATTAAATTAACTCTTTTATTAGACCCCTGTAATATAAGAATCTAAACTATTTAAGTTTAAAATATTTAAAAATGCGCTGTGCTCAATTCAATCGCCTTCTTAACTTACATATAGTCTAATGTTGCTGATACATGCTTTAGTTCCAACTTCTTTGAGGTCTACAAATTGAATCGTGTGGGTCTGGTTCTTAGGAAGGCCTTCCAAAGCAAGAACTGCATGGTTTTTTTGACCGTATTACTTTAACACTAAAATTAAATATTTTAGATATATGTCATTATTATTTTTACCTAAATGCTTAAATTTTATTTTAAATTAAGGCAGTTATATTTTTGTCATCAACATAATTTATTTGGTCTTTTTTATTGGTGGCAAAAACGAGACTCATTTTGTCTTTTTCAATATTATTTTTTCTATCATCAGAATATAAACCAATTGTGAACTCGTTAAACTTATAAATGATAGAAATGTGACATTTTTTGCTTCTTATTAGTCTCAAGTAAGCCATCAATGTGACACAACTAACCCCATGCCCAATCGTGACAAAATTTTTACTTTTGGTTAAAAAAATTCAGTTAATTCATAAAGCAATCCTTATAATTCCAAAAAGTTTAGTTAATTTGTATAGCAATCCTTATATGTAGAAAATTTGTAATTAAATACTCTTAATTTACTAATATTAAATGTAGTTAAGTATTAAGATTATGTGAGTATTTTTTTAGCTCAACTAATGTACGATCATTATAAAGTTTAGGTTAATTTTCAATGTAAGCTTTATATGGAGAAAATTTGTAATTAAGCCCTCATAATTTTACCAACATTAAATGTAGTCCAAATTAGTAAAATTATGAAGTATTTTTTTAGTTGAATGTATAACAATCTGATAAATTATTTAAATTATGAAAAAGAACATTATGAAAACCTTAAAATTGAAGAGCAGATGAAGATTAATGTACGTAATCATTAAAATTAAAAACTATGAATGAATGAAAAATAGAAGTTTAATATTAAAATATGTGAATACCATTTATGATATAATTAATTTACACGAAAATAGGCAAAAAAAAAAGGTAATATGAAATAATGTGCAAAAAAAAATGCATATAACATACATAGAGATTTACAGTTTAAAATTTAAAATTTAAAGTAAATTAATAAATCAACCGAGCAAAGAACGATAATATTTATGACCCACCATATTAATCGAGATTTTTTTTAGTAGATTACTTAGCTTACTGAAGTTTACTGGGAAATAATTGGCTTTCAAAAGAAAGGTCATGGAATTGCTCATTTTTATTGAACGAATATATATAATTTATAAGATTGAAACTGGGAGAGTAATCTTCTTACTATGAAAGGCATAGCACTAGAATTGATTTTAAGAATATGCATTTAAATTTCATTCAAAATTAAATTTTAAATAAAAGTAAAATCTCAAATAAAAAAAGGCTACAAAATACCTAATTTTCTTTAAATTTGGATTATGTGTAGTTAACCTTTTGTAACATTCAAAATTTGACAATAGATGCTATAAATTTTTAAATTTATACATAACTCCATAAATAGGGAATCCATTAATTTACGAACAGAAAATTAACACCTCAGTTTATATTATATTGTGCCTCCTAAACATTTTTTCTTCTCGCGTAAACAAATTTTTGTACACATATGTATAATTAATTTATATTATAAATAGTATCCACATATTTTGATATTACACTTTTATTTTTTATCTATTCATACTTTTTAACTTTTATGCTTATCAATTTGGACTGTATTTAATGTTTGTAAAATTATGAGAGTTCAATTATAAATTTTTTACATATAAAGTCTACATTAAAAATTAACCAAAACTTTATAAAAATAATACTGAACTAAAAGAAATACTCACATAATATTAATAATTAAACATATTTAATATTGATAAATTAAGAATATTTAATTATAAATTTTTTACATATAAAAATTACTTTGCAAATTAAATAAACTTTTTGAATCCAAACGTAAAAATTTTGCCTCGGGTGTGTGCTTAAGACCAGAAACATCTCGGGTTTCTGTCCCCCACGCATTTAACGAGACTACAATTAATTTATATTTAGTTAATAACAAAAATGAGACTAAAACAAGATAAAATAGGCTTAAAATTTAATTTTTGCCATTAATATAACTAAAAATTAATCACTACGTAACCGCCATAATTGTTAAAAAAATATCAAACATTTAGATAAAGATCCGAGATATTTAATTTCTGTTAAGCGTATTACCGTCAGAAAACCAAAATGCAGCAATAAACGGTTAACTTTCGTTTTACAGAGAACATTGTAATCCTTCGAACCGTGCCAAGTAATAGTTAGTTTGGTTTAAATTTCCGACCTTGGACTCTCGTTGTTCCTGTTTTCTGGATTTCTGGTTTGTGTGGGTTGTTTCCTCCGTTCTAGTTATGACCCAGCAAAGTAATAACAACGGTGTTCACCGAGAGAACCAAGAGTTTAATTCGACTTTAACATAGAAACAACCAACAAAAATGGTCCATAAAATTAAAATAGCCAAGACAAGTAAGTTTCACCCAAGGTATAGTGAACTACTTAGGATGTCAGAATGCATACTATCCCTTCGACAATAAATGCACGACATAGTGTCAACATATATCCAAATCCTTCATCAAACACTACATATGTTATAAGTCCTCATCATTATCATCCCTCATTCTACGAAGGCCACAGAACTCACTACTGCTGAGCGCACTGTACTCTCTGAGCCCCACCATGCATATCCTCATCCTCCTCGTATGCTTCCTGCTGAGCTTGCTGCCTCCTCCTCATCTCCTCCTCCATGTTCACATCGTGAAGTGTCGTCTCCTCACACTCATCCAGCTCCATGTCCGTCAACTGTGATGAAGGCCGTGGTGGCAGCACAGCTTCCAAGGCCTTAACCTGGTCAGGACTAAGAGTGTCAGGGAAGTCAACTGTGAAGTGAATATAAAGCTTTCCCTTCATGAATGGCCTCTGGTACATCGGCATTCCCTCGTCATTGATGGCCTTGTATGAATCTGCATATATATAGCACAGCCAAATATAGTCATTTTAATCACCAAGCATAATTAGAAGAGGCAAGCCATATACGAATCATATACATACCAGGCTTGACAACTTCGCCGGGGTTGGATTTAATAAGAAGTTGCCTGCCATCCAAGTGAGTTAGCACAAATTGGAAACCACATAAAGCCTCAGTGAGTGATAGAGTGTGCTCCACGAAAAGGTCCTCGCCCTTTCTTCTGAACTTGGGATGCTCCTTCTGTTGAAGAACAAAGACTATATCCCCAGTAATTGTATCTGGCTGTACTCACAAATAAGGCAGTAAAGCAAGATGTTAGCCTCACTAGTATAGTCCAACAAACTCTTGGCAATAAACATTGAGTCCACAGCTCACCGCTTCATCTGCTTCACCAGGGAATGTAATCTTCTGTCCATTCTGCATTCCTTTCTCCACAATAACTTCCAGTACTTTCTTCTCTTGGACAACCTTCTCTCCTTTGCACTGTGGGCATCGGTCTCTGTCATTTATAGTTTCTCCAGTACCCTTACATTCATTGCAAGGATGCTGCATTTGCTGAATCATAGAGGGACCGAGGTGTCTAATGGAAACCTTCATACCAGTTCCTTGACAACCAGCACACCTCGTGGAAGCCCCAGATTTCGACCCTTTACTGTAATCAAAAATTTTAACAATCGTGTAAAATATCCTATTGCCAAAAGGGAAAACAAGTATGTGAACAAATCATCGAAAAGCATAACACCCACCCACTGCACTTTGAGCATAACACATTTCGTGAGAGGGAGAGTTTCTTAGATGTCCCGAGGTAAAGGTCCTCAAGAGAGACCTTCAGAGGATGAACCACATCTTCTCCTCGTCTCTGCCTCCGTCCACGACTGCTACCACCTATAAATCAAGATGTCACAGCTCAGTTCTAACATTTCCCTTCTGAGTCAAAATAAAGACTCATAAATAAACCTCAATCTGAAGAAATAAGACTGTCTAAACGTACCTCCGAAAGGACTACCACCGAAGAAGGACTGGAAGATGTCAAATGGGTCATGGCCGCCACCGCCACCGCCCATTCCTTCCTTAAGAGCATCTTCACCATATTGATCATATATCTCACGCTTTTCAGGATCGCTCAGAACCTCATAAGCTTGAGCCAGCTCTTTAAACTACAGCAAAATTAACATGTAAGGCCTCAATTCATTTGTTTTTACAACCTTACAGCCACAACGAACAGATACTACCTACCCTATGTAAAACAAGTGCAAGGAAACGGGGATATAAACACAGCTACAAACGGACAGTAATTTCCAAAGCTGACTTACGAACTATACGGTTGTTTCCCACATTAGATAAATATAACCCATGGAAATCAATCCATACCGTCTCTATTTCCTTCTTTCTTCTAATTTCCTTAGTCATCAATTGAAAAAACATAATTTATGTATACCATGAAAACCCAACTAATGAAGAACTACAGAAACATTAAACTCCTAAAGAGTATAAAAGACAAAGTAAGTTCGACATAATATCAGAGCCATCCAATTGAAGAGATGAAATAGAAGGCCAACTGAAATAAGAAACAAATTATAACTAAAATTTACAATATATAAATTGAAGAACACTCACGGCCTCAGGCTAACGAAGCATAAAAATTTACCTTCTCCGGATCACCACCCTTGTCGGGATGATTCTTGATAGCGGCTTTCTTGTAAGCCTTCTTCAAATCATCCTGGGAAGCGTTCTTTGAGACTCCCAGAATTTCGTAGTACCTCGTGTTATCGCTTTTCTTCGGTGCCCTCCCAAACATCTTGCCTTATATCGTTCTACTCGCCGATCACAGATGCAGATCAAACCAATTGATCGGATAAAGCCCTCCTATTGAGCCCTAGAATTTTCCGTGAAACCCAAGCTAACACGACTCTAGATCTGAACCCGCAGGATCGAGAGCTCTTGCTGTAGAAGAAGCCGAGGACAAGTAATTCTCAGCCTTGTATTTATTTATATACATGTATGGTTGCAGAAGATTAAAAATAGGGTTTCATGGACGGCTGAGATTGGCCCTGGTATTTAACTGGGACCGAAGAAGGGTCTAGAATTTTGAAATTTCTCCAACAAAGTATTTCTGCGAGATGATTGGACCCGTGGATATGAGAACGATTTCCTTCTAGATGCTTCTCGGCAAGCTCTGGGAAAGACTCTTGAGAGTTTCCCTTATATTTTTTAATTTATTTTTCTTCTTTTTGGCTATCCAGAATTGACTGATGGCGTACTTTTTATCAAATTATTTTGCCCTTTTATCTTGTGAAGTTTAATTTGTTTATTTAAGTTAGCTTTGATAGAATCGATAGCTTTGGTTTTCAAAATATTTTAATTGAATTTTTTAAATTATTTTAAAAAAATTCATCTACTTTGTGAAATTAAAATTAAAAATAATCATAATCTGACTCATTTCAACCTGCTCATTTTAGGTCAAATAAGCTTGAGTCCATTACAACTTGGGTCAAGTAAGTCTTAACATTGGCCCATATTTGTAGCTTTCTTTATTTATATATATATATATATATATATATATATGTGTAATTTTTGACATATTTATAATTTTAAGTATATTCAATTATAATATAAGTATATAATTATAATAATATTAATTAAAAATAAATAATATTATAATTATATCTCTATATCGTAATTAAGTATACTGATATATTTAAAATTATGAATTTATTAAAATTTTACTCTATATATATATAGTCATTATTTTTAATGAAATAGTCACTTTTTGTTTATGTTAAATATTAACTATTTTTAGTAATATAAGATATTCTATTTATTACATATAAATCACATTTTTTTTTCTTTTTTTTCAAAAATTCTTTTAAGTTTAAAGTAATAAAAATGTTAAAGAAAAATTAAAAACTTAAATGACTTAGTTTGGATGTCTCGAGTCTCCAAATTAGGCTACAAAATGTAGTGCGGTGAAAATTTTAAATCGAGCAAGTTAGTATCAAATTTGACCCATCCTAAAATTTGAACACCCGTACTTAAAATTTTATTTCATAAATAAGTGTCATTTCATTTTAAAAATTAAATTTACATTAGTAAGTATAAATATGCATTGCCTTTTATGGTTTTATTACACTGAAATAATATTTCTAATAATTAAAAGGAGTTTATAGCTCGGAGCAACTGCATTTGGAACCACTTGTGCAGTATATAATTGTGGTTCCAAATACAACCCCTCTCTTCTATTCAAAATAATTGACATTTAATGAAAAAAATTAGCCAAATTATATCAAATGCGCAGAGTCAAAATGGAGAGAATCCATTTCCAAAACGAAAAAAGAAAAACTTCAAAGCAATATGTGGTGATTTAAGTCCAATAGAATCAGCTAAAATTTGCAAGCGAAGCCCCATCGATGGAGCTTCCACTACGAAATCAAAGCATAAATATATATTGAAAACATAAACCTAGCTTCTCCTACGGGAGGTAACCTTTTATTTTTCAGACATACATTTTTTATCAGTTAAATTATTAAACGATTTGTATACAATTATCATATGTTTATTTTTTTTAATGCAAATATCAAATATTTTTGACATGTTCATTATGTAAAGTAATGACTTTACATTTCTGTCAATCCTCTTTTAGTTTAGTTTTAAATAGATTTTTATTATTTTTTATTAGATTCCTCCTTTGCGATTTAGAAGAAATAAAAAGAATATCGGCAATAAAATATAAAAATCATTGAAAAGAGTAGGCTTCACTTTTATTTAGTCTAATTGCTGATATCATGCTTTAGTTATATCGTCTTTAGCTCTTCAGGCAGAATCCTTAGGTCGGATTCTCAGGTGGCATCAACCATGGGATGGTAAGAAATGCCGTAATTAAAACTGATTTATTGTTGCGTTATTTAGAGAATATTGTAATCCACCGTACCGTGCGGTGCAGTGGTTAGTTTTTGTTTAATACCTTGGCTTTTTTATTCAAATGCATAAAATATTTTTTTTATTTTAAAAATATTACAATGTATAAAGTATTATATTAAGATATTATAAATTTAGTACTCAGAATTAAATTAATTTAAATTCTAATATATTTTTCTGGGACTTCATTGTATTTTTGTTTAGACTCTATTATTATTTAAAAAAAATAAAGAATGAAAAAGCCTCCACTACATTTTAAAAAAAAAACAAAAAGTGGAAGGAAAGTGAAGTGAAAGAGAGAAGGGGAAGGAGAAAGAGAGAAAGAGTGAGAAAAATGGAGCAAAAGAGGAGGGTGGATCGTCTCCTGTAATAAAAGATTTTTTTTAATAAAATAATAATAATATGTTAATATTATATTAATAAAAATATTATTATTATATTATTTTTTATTATAAGAGATTTTATAGTAACAGAAGAAAATTTGATCTCAAAATATTAGTAATATATGAGTATTAAATAAAATACATTTTGATAAAAATTAATTTTAATTTTAATATTTTAAAATAAAATAAAATAAAAAAAATATACTTTTGGTTCATTCACTTATCATAAAATTATTATTTTAATTTTTCACTTATTAAAATATCCAAAATAATCACTTACTCATTGAAAAATATCATATTTAACTCTACTTTTTAAAAAATTACCAAATTCAATTTCTATACTAAATTCTAAACCTTAAATCTAATAAACTAAATCTAGTATTTTTTTCAAAAATATGGGAGATATGATATTTTTTAATGAGTGCAAGATTATCATAAATCATTAGAAAAATATAAGATTTTATGATAGTATTGCACTCATTAAAAAATATCACATCTAATTTCTTACTTTAAAAAAAAATACTAGATAGAGAGATTAAATTTAGTAATTTTTTAAAAATTTGAAAGTCAAGTATAACATTTTTTAATGAACGAGTAATTATTTTAAATATTTTGATAAGTAAAAAATTAAAATAATAATTTTATAATAATTGAATGGATCAAAAGTATATTTTTATCTATTTTATTTTGTTTTAAAATATTAAAATTAAAATTTACTTTTATTAAAATATATTTCATTTTAAAAATAATTTTTTTATTTAATATTTATATACTTCTAATATTTTTCTCTTTCCTTCACTCTCATTCTCTCTCTCTCCATCCCTCGCTTTTTCTTTGATTCTCTCGCCCTTTCCCTCCCTCTCTCTCATTCTCTTTCCTTGCCTTCCACTTTTTGGTTTTTTTTCAAATATAGTGAAACTCAGATTCTAATTCCACCTCTTGGTTTTTATTTAAATATGGTGAAACTCAGATTCTAATTCCCTTCCATATTTTTATTTTTTGTAAATCATAGTGAGACTCAGTCAATCATTCAGAGTGTCAAAAAAAAGTACACTAAAACTCAAGAATCTATCACTTGAGTCCCACAAAAATACATTGGAACTCAGAGTCAATCAATCCTAATGTAATACTTTATATATTGTAACATTTTAAAAATAAATTTTTTTTAATGCATTTGAATTAAAAAGCCTTAATATTTCCGTCACCCTGTTGGACTCTCGATGTTTCTGTTTCTGGTTTTTGTGGGTTGTTTCCTCCGAAGTAGCGCCGACCCAGCATAACTAACGCGATCCACGCTCGTATAGGTTTTTGTGAGTTTGACGCGAGCAATGTGAATGTGAAAATGCCTCTAGGTTAGTTACTCTTCCGGTGGTAGTGAGTGGAGTTAGTAATTGATAGTTTGATACAGAAAACTTCGAACAGGACGAAACAAAAAAAATGGTCCATAACATTGGAATAGCGGAGAAAGATAGGTTTCACCCAAAATAAAGTGAAATACTTAGGTCCCTTGGACAATAAATGCACTAAGTTCAAAAAACTTAAAACACTACATATGTTTTCAGTCCTCATCATTTGTCATCATTCATTCCACGTGTGCCAACAGAACCTCGTTACTGCTGGGCGCACTGTACTCTCTGAGCACCACCATGCATATCCTCATCCTCCTCGTATGCTTCCTGCTGAGCTTGCTGCCTCCTCCTCATCTCCTCCTCCATGTTCACATCATGAAGTGTCGTCTCCTCACACTCATCCAGCTCCATGTCCGTCAACTGTGATGAAGGCCGTGGTGGCAGCACAGCCTCCAAAGCTTTAACCTGGTCAGGATTAAGAGAGTCAGGGAAGTCAACTGTGAAGTGAATGTAAAGCTTTCCCTTCATGAATGGCCTCTGGTATATCGGCATTCCCTCGTCATTGATGGCCTTGTATGAATCTGCATATATATATATATAGCACAGCCAAATATAGTCATTTTAATCACCCAGCATAATCAGAAGAGGCAAGCCATATACGAATCATATACATACCAGGCTTGACAACTTCGCCAGGGTTGGATTTAATAAGAAGTTGCCTGCCATCCAAGTGAGTTAGCACAAACTGGAAACCACATAAAGCCTCAGTGAGGGATAGAGTGCGCTCCACGAAAAGGTCCTCGCCCTTTCTTCTGAACTTGGGATGCTCCTTCTGTTGAAGTACAAAGACTATATCCCCAGTAATTGTATCTGGCTGTACTCACAAATAAAGCAATAAAGCAAGATGTTAGCCTCACTAGTATAGTCCAACAAACTCTTGGCAAGAAACATTGAGTCCACAGCTCACCGCTTCATCTGCTTCACCAGGGAATGTAATCTTCTGTCCATTCTGCATTCCTTTCTCCACAATAACTTCTAGTACTTTCTTCTCTTGGACAACTTTCTCTCCCTTGCATTGTGGGCAGCGGTCTCTGTCATTTATAGTTTCTCCAGTACCCTTACATTCATTGCAAGGATGCTGCATTTGCTGAATCATAGAGGGACCGAGGTGTCTAATGGAAACCTTCATACCAGTTCCTTGACAACCAGCACACCTCGTGGAAGCCCCAGATTTCGACCCTTTACTGTAATCAATTTTTAACAATCGTGTAAAATATCCTATTCCTAAAATGGGAAACAAGTATGTAAACAAATCATCGAAATGCATAACACCCACCCACTGCACTTTGAGCATATTTTATTTCGTGAGAGAGAGAGTTTCTTAGATGTCCCGAGGTAAAGGTCCTCAAGAGAGACCTTCAGAGGATGAACCACATCTTCTCCTCGTCTCTGCCTCCGTCCTCTACTGCTACCACCTATAATAAACCAAGATGTCACAATTCAGTTCTAACATTTCCCTCCTGAGTCAAGACAAAGAATCATAAATAAACCTCAGTCTGAAGAAATGAGACTGTCTAAACGTACCTCCAAAAGGACTACCACCGAAGAACGACTGGAAGATGTCAAATGGGTCATGGCCGCCAGCGCCGCCACCGCCCATTCCTTCCTTAAGAGCATCTTCACCATATTGGTCATATATCTCACGTTTTTCAGGGTCGCTCAGAACCTCATAGGCTTGAGCCAGCTCTTTAAACTACAGAAAAATGAACATGTAAGGCTACAATTCATTTGCTACAATCTTACAACCACAACAAACTGACTCTACCTGTGCTATGTAAAACAATTACAAGGTAGGCATATTTACAAAGAAAGTCTTCGATCATAACAACGACTCGTAGGCCGTAGTGATGGAGATATAAATACAGCTACAGACGGACCATAATTTCCAAAGGCCGACTTTCGAACTATACGGCTGTTTCCCAGATTAGATAAACATTAAAACTGAACCCATCGAAATCAGTCCATACAATCTCTATAGATTTTTCGTCTAATTTCCTTAGTCATCAAATGAAAACATAATTTACATATACGTGGAAACCCAACATAGAGACATTCAGAAACATTGAACTCTTAACAAGAGGGAAATAAAGAAAAAAAAAAATCGACTAATATCCCACAACAGAACCAACCAATTGAAGAGATGAAATAGAAAGCCAACTAAAATAAGAGACCGATTCCAACTAAAATTTACAATATCTAAATTGAAGAACAATCACAGCCTCGGGGCTAAAGAAGCATAAAATTTACCTTCTCCGGATCACCACCCTTATCGGGATGATTCTTGATAGCAGCTTTCTTGTAAGCCTTCTTTAAATCATCCTGGGAAGCGTTCTTTGAGACTCCCAGAATTTCATAATACCTCGTGTTATCGCTTTTCTTCGGCGCCCTCCCAAACATCTTGCCTTCTACCTTCCTACTCGCCGATCACAGATGCAGAATAAACCAATTGATCGGAGAAAGCCCCCTCCTATTGATCCCTAGAATTTTCCTATGCAGTGAAAATCCAAGCGAAGAAGACTCTAGATCTGAACCCGCGGGAGAGAGAGCCCTTGCTGTAGAAGAAGCATGAGATCGAAGCAATGAGCTCTCAGCCTTGTATATACGGTGGCAGAAGATTAATTCTCTTAAAAATAGGGTTTAATGGACGGCTGAGATTAGGGGTCTAGAATTCAATTTCTCTAACAATGTATTTCCGTGAGAAGCGTGGACCGATGAATGTTGCATAATAGCCTATATTTTATCAATTTATTTTACCCTTTATTTTGTAAAGTTTAATTTCTTTAAGTTAAATTTGAATAACTTTTAAAACAATTTTTAGAAGTATAGGAGAATGACTGACCGATGGTTTTGGTTTTTAAAATTATTTTAATTGAAATTTTCAACTGTCTTTAAAAATACATCTTCCTTGTGAAGTTAAAACTCACTTTGTTATTATAAGTGTCATTTCATTTTTAAAATTAAATTTACATAAGTAAGTATAAATGTGTTGCCTTTTTTTATTTATTTTACCGAAATAATATTTATAATAACTAAAAGGGGAGCAAAGAAAGAAAACTGACAATGCAATACATGGGGAAAATGGAGGTCCTATAGCAATAATAGCGTTAGCTAAAATTTGCGAGAGAGGCTTTATTGAGTTTGGGTCCTTCTACTTAGGAGCTTTTTTTTTTTTTGTAGGCTTTTAAAGTTATGGATCCAGATCTAATAATTTTAAAATTTTTTTAAAAAAATAAAAGTAATTAATTCTTAAATAATTATATATTAATATTTTAAAATTATTTTTTATACAAAATGATATGTTCTTGAAAGATAATAGAATCTAAAATGTATAGATTAAATGGCAAGATGCTAGAAACAATTTAAACCTTTTTTTTTTTAATGAGATATCATTCTCTTTTAAAAGAATTTAAAATATTAATATGTTTTTATTATTAAAAAAATAAAATAAAACTATTGGATCTAGATCTAATTGCCTTAAAAAGCATATCAAAAAAAGAATACCCCTCCAGTAATTGTCCATAATAGTACTCCAACCTACTTACACACCAAAATACTATCCAAAATCTAGGTGTAGGGTTTACATGAAGCATCTTCAAAGTTCAATGGATAAAACAACAAATTTAAAAGACCAACCATTGTTGAGAGGGAAAAAACAAACAAAGCTACAAAGCTTTAGGAAGAACAGGTACTAGCTACAACCAAAAATTAACTTTTAAATCAAAATAGAAAAGAATACGATAATTAAGAGACTACGTAATAGAACAAATTTCAATATAGCAGAAAAGGCAAGGCATCTCAAGTTCAAATTTCACTCATACCTAAAGAAACCAAAGCATAATTGTAAGTTTTTTGAAATTTCTATCTAACCATAATTATAGAAACGATCAATTAATTATAGTTTATTAGATCTTGGGAATGCATAAATTTTCCCATGTCATATAATATACAATACTATTAATTTAGAAAAGAATTCATACCTTAATCCATTGCTCAATGGTGTAAACCCTTGAATTCCTAAAACTTATAAGAGAACTATGAGAGGAGAAACTATATTTTTATATTAGTTTCTCTTAATTTACATGTGCGTTAGTGATAGATTAGGTTAAAACATGTAACCGCTATTTATAGGCAAATATAGGGACCAATTTCAAAGTAAAAATTTATTATCAGATAACGATCATGATTGTATAATAACCATTTATTATATAATAATCTCAATTTTCAAATTATTAGATATTTTATTAACCAGTCTCTTTAAATGGGTTGTTACAGATAACATAAGAAAACTAGTCCTCAATTAACTAGTTAGAAATTAGCTCATTTAATTATTTATTTAACCAATTAATCACTTAATCAATATCGTTTGGGCTAACTTGAGTCTTAAAACAATAACTTAAAGAACAATAAGGAATAGAAGAAACATCCAACACTTACAAAACAACAACAAAACCAAAAGAAATAAGAGGGAATCTCTAAAACCAAAATGGAGGAACATGAAGTGAGAATAAGAGAATGTGGACAAAAACTGTTGTTGCCATATCATCTTTGTAATATAATTAAAGTCTAGCTTAAACTACAATGCCTATCGATACACGAGCTGATGAATCTCTATTATCTAAATCGTTTCTTCCTCTAAGATAACTCTTTGATTAAAGAAAACTCTTTTAATTTCTTTGCTTAAGATTAGCAATATGGAAAGTCTAAAAATGATGAATTGAGGCAGCGAATGTAATTAGAGTGAGAAACATCACTAGAAGGGAAGAAAAATAATAATAGTAAATAAGAAAGAGCTTTAGGATAGGGAATTAATTGTGATCAATTTCTCATGCAAATTAAGTTTATCTTATGCAGCACTCGTACGTGTTAGTTTCTTTTTTTATGTCATATTTGAGTGACCAAGCAAGTACACGTATTCAAAATGATATTTATAAAGTTAGATATGCTTATAATAATATTTCATCTAAATTTTGAAGTAGTTGTTATTTCAAATAAATACATAGACAGGCAACACACATACATAGGATGTATTTATATGTTTATAACTCATTTCACAAATAATCTTGTTATTTCTTACATGATTAAACTTTACATTAATACATAAGCATGTAAAATTATGACCCTTGACCACAATTATGTTAAAATGAGAAGAGTTGTTAAATATAACACTAAAATCAATAAAAACAATGATGTTAAGTTGTTAAATATAATACTAAAATTAATAAAAACAATTATGTTAAAGGTACATAAAAAGTCATCATTAAGTTGAAAATTTGATTAATGGAGACTTTTTATCAATCAAACAAAACTCTCATGTTAAAAAAAAGTCTACTTTATTTATATATAATAAATTACCTATTTGGCCAAACTTCTAAAGGAAAGTAATCAGCCTTAAAAATTGTCAGTTATGCTAATAATGATAAAAATGCTTATAAAATGATTATGTCTATCAAGTAGTTTGACTTTTCAATAATAGTCCTTTTCAAAATAAAAATTCTATTTTTCTCCTTTAAAATTCTTAAAGAATCTAAATTTAACATATTTTTATCATATCATGTTATTTCTTTGACATGTCTAAACCATACCTATGCAATTCTTATTAATTCAAAGTATGTTGTGTTTACAATTTACATATTCTCTATATATCACAAGTATAAAATATAAGAGTTAAATTCTTTAATGTATGGATTTTAACAAGTATAACTATAAATACAACAAAACTTATTTGCATTTTAAAATTGTAATGTAACCCATCAAAGTTTGTACGAAAACAATCACACATTAGATGAATGATAAAAAAAAGACAATAAGAAAAGAACAAAATCAAAAATTCTAAAGTATCAATTAAAAGCTCAAACCTATATTAGCATAAGAAGAGAGAAAAAGTGGAGACATTATGATTGCAATTTTGAAGTATTTTGAAAGTGATGCTACTATAGCATTTAAATTTTTAAGATGAAGACTAAAAAATATTGAGTCAAATTGTTTTCTAAGTTAAAATAATGTTTTATTTTAAACTATCATAAATATAATCTATGAGTAAAATGACTAAATTGGCTCGCACGGGTTAGTCCACTACTAGTTATGGTTTAAATGGATCAGCTTTTCTAACCTATTATAATCAAATAAGTTGAAAATCTTAACTCGACCCACTAAGTAACCACTAGAAAAATTAAAAAAAAAATTAAAGAAAGAAGAAAAAACAATTAGCATAATTACAATAAAAATTATCATATAAAATTTTAACAATTATCTCAACTAATTAAATCTAAACTTTAAATGCTCAAATAATTCATTTAAACTTTAATAATCAAATTAAAATAACTATCTAAGTAGCTCAAACCTCATCAAACAATTTTAAGATAAAGTAAGTCATAAATTTCTTCAAATATTTTCATTGAGAGTATTTAAATCTTGTCTCAAGAGTTAGTTAGTAACAAAAGTATAAATATTATTTAAATTTTAAAAAAGTTTAGGATTTGGGACAAAAAAAAGAAAAAACCAATTTAAATGGGTTATGTCACTTAAGACGAATCCAGTGAAATAATCATACTAAATGAATACATTACACAAACCCATATAATGAGTTCATCCTATTTTAATAATTATAAAACATGTAAATTTAACCCTCCAAAAAATGAGGGTTTAACAAATTGATCCAATTAGTTCTATATATTTTGACAGCTTTGTCACAAACAAAACTTAAAAGGCGCAAGGAAGGAAAAACAAACTAAGTGACTAGCAATCACTTTCAACCAATTGTCAAGGCCTTTTTATTTTGGCATCAGAACCTGAGGTTTACATACTCTTGTATATAAAATAGTATAAAAAAGTGTTGATATTCCATGGATATTCTTGTGGATATTCTATGAATATTTTAGGTTGTAAATATTTTAATGAAGGGTTCTAGAGAATCAATCTTCATCGTTAGATCCAGTTAATCACCACTGTCTATTGAAACCACTCACCACTTTTATATTTGAAAGATATATATATATATATATATATATATATATATAAGTTTCTTATAGGTAGATATAGAAACTGATTTTTAAATCAACTTTTATTATCAAATATTTAGCACCATAATCAAATAACTTTTAATTATTAAATAATTCCTTATTATATATAAAGTTTAATTAAAATTTTTATTAGATAGTTACTTATAGATTTATTTTTTAAAAAAATACCTCTTAAGCTGACAAGTCAAAATTTAACCCATTGAATAATTATTTATTAAAATTATTAATTAATCCATATCATCACTTAAAGTTTACATGCATGTCTTTAGTATTCACATATAATATCATATAATATCAATTAATAAAAGAAGTATTGATATAAGAGGGAGTAAAATGATACTTAACTCTCAATATCTCTTTCATTTTTTACAAATATTGAAACTAATTATTATTATTCGAGTTACACTTGTAACAAGAAACCTTACAAGTCTTAGAAAGTTGAACATTTCTTAAACATAGTCCTAAATCAAGGTATAAGTTAAAGAAACAAGCCTTTCTTTTGGGCATTAAACATCTCAAGACTATTATTATGATTTAGGCCTAACAAGATCGCATATTAGCTTTGCAAAAGACATGAGAGCTTTAAAGCTACACAGTCTCTAAAGTTAGATTATTTAGACTAATCCTTTCTGGTACACAAGATCCTTATAAGAAGAAAGTGCAAAGTATACTTGGATCTTTGATCAAAGGATGTATAAGAAGTTAGAAAGAAGATTTTAGAGAAGAAATAGGTTTGTATACACTTATCAGTGAGAGTGAGACTTATCGGTAAGGTCTTTTCTTTAGAATTGACATGTCTTTTGTAATAAGTATGCTACCAATCACCAATGTCTTCTAATTGGTTTAAAAGATCATGCGAATCTTATAATAGTTCTCGATCATCTTCAACAGTGTAAGAGGGTATGGTTTCCTGAGTTGAGTGAAGGACAATATACCGTCCAAGGTTGTTTTGAGATAGACTTGCATTTGGGTTGGTATGATGAAAACTTCATTAGGAAGATTTATCTCTAACTATCTTGGTTCTCCTAGAATGGGGTCTCTTGGGAAACGACCAATTGCAATGCAGTTGACATCAGGGGACCTTGGTAATCATTAAGATCACATAGATTCATTTTTCTATAATCCTTTTAGAAATTTGGAAAAGTATTCCATTCATTCACATGACAATCATGTGAGATTAATAAGCCATTATTGTGATGCCAATATGATTTATGAATGATAAAGATTAATGGAGCAGTTATACACAAGTTTGGATGGTTCCATAAGTTAAATTCTTTGATTGTACCATTAACTTGTTCATGCCACCACAAAAGTGGCAAATCCCACTTAAGAAAAGTCCAAAACAGTGATTTGAGATGAGATTCATTGTCATGGTGATGAAACATGTCCATGAGGGGAAATTTTGTGGTTGTTTTGTAAAGAATAGATAGTGACTTGAGATAAAATTAAATTTAACTACCAGATAATAAAAATTTCATTTGTGTAACAATAAACATAAATTTGAACCTTCAAATAGAAATGACTATGTCTTACTTATATCAATAGATAATTGACAAAATAAAACATGAAAGGAGATGAAAATATATGAATAATTTATGAAAGCTAAATTAGAAGAAAATAAGTAAAAGGTTAAAAATGAGACTTGCAGTATAGTTAAGGACCAGGTTGGATTTACATAAAAGTAAGAAATGAAAGTGAAATATAAGGTAAAGTTAATGAGTCTAATAAAAACTAAATTATGTTGAAGGATTAAAGAGAAACTTAAGATAAAGTTAAGAGACTAAATTAGCACACAATGACATTAAGGGACCAAAGTAAAACTTAAGGTAAAGTTAAAGGATCAAAGGTATATTTTTGCCTAAACTAAATGAGATTCATTTACTAAAAATATCCTAATTTTCCTCTTCTTAAATTTAAAAATAAATTTAAATTTAAATGAGTATTTACCATAAATTACTCCCTATATCAATATTAACTTCACTACATAAGTACCCATGAGGTTTTTTGTATTTACTTACTACTCATGTAATGTATAATAAAGATACACTAAAAAAATATATACCATCACTTGACAACACCATAATAGTTCAATAAATAGTCCGAAAGAGTATTTTGAAGGAAGTTAAAAAATTTATATGATAAAACATTAGAATTTATAATTATTAATTTACAAAAATAGTATATTTATATATCATTATAAATATTATTTTATCCATTTCAAAAAAATTTACAATATTTCGAGGGATAATTACTTAAGGTCTAACTTAAATAACATATTGACATTTCTGCTTAATTATGTTTTACTCAGTTATTGTAAAATTACAATTTACAAAAAGCATCAAATGTTTATACATAAATTTCATGTATTATTATGTACATAATACATATGTGAGTTTAATAGTTTAAGATTAAAATATCAAAAAAGAAAAATAATATGACCCAATCATATAAAATCAATAGTTTCAGTGAGTTCAAAAATTTAAAATACATAGGAGCATAAAATTATATCATAATTAATATAAATAAAAAAAATTGAGTATGGGCATTTGCCCCCACCTAATTATATGTGGATTCATCCCTAGTATTAGGTTTAGGTTAGGAAAGGAGGTTTGCAAGGTGGTTAGTGACTCCTTTAATGTGTTGAACATGGAATTTATAGTGAACAAACTAAACTTGTCATCTTGTAAGTTGTTAAGAAGTTTAGATAGCTGGCTTGTGTGATTTAAACACTTCAAGGTAAAATCTCTGATGAAATCGACAATGCCAAAAAATTGCTAAAATTACTTGGGAGTAAGATTCTCATATGGAAATTGCAATAGTTGTTCTACAAGGTGTGGACTAGGTTTGTACCATCCGTCTTCAAAAATCATTTCCAAAAATTCTATTTGGGTTTGGCCTAATTGACTTTTTCAAGCTGAGAGTATAAGTTCATAGATTTTAACAAGATTGACAAATTACATGAGGAGGGCTTATATTTTTCTTTTTTCCTTGAATAAAAGAGAATATCATTAATGTATACCAAAGTAATGTTAAAAATAGGCTTAAGAATTTTGACCACGATTTTTTGAAATAAAGAAGGGGCGACTTTAAGTGTAAATGACATAACAATATATTGATATTGAGCATCTAGAATGCATAAGGCTATCTTGTGTTTATTTTAAGGATGAATTCCTAAATCCCACTTTGAGATCAAACTTTGAAAATATCTTAGCATCTATAAGAACAGCTCTTTGTGTTGTAAGATTAGGTATAAGGAATTTATCATCTTCAAGGAAAACGTTTAATGGCTTATAATCTATCACAAGCCTCTTTCTCCCCCCCCCCCCCGCTCTTTTTTTTTTTATCTATGATCTTTTTTCTATGTAAAAGGCTTGGCATGAATAATCTTTAATTAGTTCAATAAGACCTTGCTTTAATAGGGCTTCACATTCTTCCTAGGCTAAGAGGTGATCATTAGGATTCATCCCTAGAATGGGTGGCTTTTGTTAGATTAATGTCTTCATTATTTTTTAAAGGAAACCTTATGAAAAATTCTTCATTTCTCTAAAATGGATTATTATGTTTGAATTTTGAATGAGACTTAGGGCAAAACTATAATAATTAGGTTTTAATGGCCTCATATGATGGAGGAGTTAAGTACGGTTGGTATAATTTAGGTATAGTAGTGAAGGATTTGAACAGGACATATCCATGCAAATAAGAATGTCTTTACAAGAAATATTGCTCTGAAGGGCATGAGCCCATATGACATGATTAAGAAAGAACTTGATATCGATTCTATGTTTTGTAACCAAGAAAATTTTAAAAAGATTATTATTTGCTGCCTTAAAATATTATAAATTTTCCTTCCATAAGTGAGATGGCAAAATGGATGGATTTATCACTATTCTTTGTGATACAGTGTCAATTAGTTCAATGACTAGGATTGATTTAGCAAATTTATTTGGAAGAATGAGGAAGTGATTTGCTACCAGTGTCAGCTTGTTGAATTAAGAAAATGTGATCAGAAGATTGATTTGAAGAAACATCATATTTTGAGTTTGAGGAGGAGGATATGGTAAAGCTAAGATTGTGTCATCATCAAGTTGGCTTTGCTTGGAGAAGACATCATCAAGGTCACTATCCTCTTTGGGCACCTACATGTTGATTTGTTTTATAAGCTGAATGCCTTTTCAGTTTTTTTAGGCACTATTTAGAAAAATTTCCCTTTTGACCACAAGTGTAGCAAGCATTTTTAAGTGTCTATCATATTTTACTTTTGCTTATTTAGAAATATTGTACATGCCTTTTGCTTATTTTTAAGTGTACTACATTTTATTCATGCTTGCTCTTTGTTTTTCCTTTTTATGTTGCATCTTTTTCAAAGTTGTTCTGCATTGTTTATTTAACATAATCACGTTTAGTTTAAAGGCCTTTTTAGACTAATTGCTATGTAATTCCTGCTAAGTGCAATGCATTTTACTAGGTCAGTTGTTCATTTTTTCTGCATTAACGGTGGCTCTATTGTTCTACGCCTGGTAGGTTTTGTTTACTACCTAATTTTGTGCTAGTTGTTAACAGAAACAACATTATTTTTTCTTTATCCTTTACTAAATTTGTTATGCATCATCGAAATGGTGATAAGAACAATAAAAATTTTCCTTGATTGGGGCATTTAAAAGTTACTGTTTTCTATTAAATATATCATCTTTTTTTTTTTTTCGGTCTGTCTTATTGTTTTGTGAAAATTTTGTTGGTTTTTGTTGAAATAAGAGCATTTAGCTAAACAATTTTCACCTAATCACTAATGAAGATTATATACTACATATTATTTATTTGTTAAGGAATTTTAATGCATGATGACTTAAGTTTTAT
Organism: Delonix regia; assembly: GCA_037074485.1. Lineage (NCBI taxonomy): Eukaryota > Viridiplantae > Streptophyta > Magnoliopsida > Fabales > Fabaceae > Delonix > Delonix regia. The sequence goes on from CM073455.1 coordinate 8,926,688, forward strand.
GCTTTCTTTTTCTTTTTGAAAATACATTATAAAATGTTGTGCATCTCTTGTTCTTTGATGCCTAGCTGTTTGAGAAATTGCCCTAAAGTCTTTTTGGATTGGCTAACATGATTTTTGGCACGGGAAATTGTATAGGTGCATTTGTGATGCAATAATGTTCATACCTTGGCTATCATAATCTTTTGAGATGGTTATGTCATTACTTTTACATGTGTATGTCAATATATATATATATATAATTGGTCATGCATGTTTGCCTTGTTAACCCCACTTATAATAGTTACAATATGATTAATTATATTATCACTCAATGTTGGCCAATATTGTGGGTGTTATTTATTTGTTTTAAGCATCCAAATGAAGTTAAGAATGTGGTGGTTGAAAAGATTGGAGGGCATGTCTAAGTTAACTAAGAGTTACGAGCAAGAAATAAAAGACAAGATACGAGTATGAAGTGAATAAGACATAATTCTTAGTAAAATCAAGTGTTGTAATGTCTTTTTTTATTTAATTATAAAGAATATATGGACATTAACACATACTCTTACACCCATGGATGTTTAATCAAACACCACACATAAACACCAATGCATGGTGGCATGTGAGGTCTAATGCCTCCATATGCATCTTCATTTCATTGTAGTCATGTGAGGTCCAAGGCCACCATAGGCACAATTTTCAATTTTTATTTTCAACATTAGTGCTATCGTGTGAGATCATTGTCTTCATGTGCGCCTAATGATTTACCAGTAGAGCCATATGAGATCCAATGACTCTATAGGCATATCCCAATATTAGTCACATACATTTAAAATAAGTTTGAGGGTTCCAACAGCCTGTATTTTAGTATGCATATTTTCTAAAATAAAGTTAGGTTTCAAAGACCTGTATCCAAATAATGTTTTTCATAAAAAAAACCTTTAATTTTAAAATAACTAATTTTCTTGTAAAATTCTTTTGCCAGTTTCTCTATTTTATCGTTACCATTTCGAAATTCAATTAAAACAATTTAGAAAACAAATAAAATGTCTTTTTCATTGAAGTTTTTTGAAAAAAAGTATTGTGTTTAAAATTCCTTTGTCCATTTCACAATTCATTGACTAGAAAAAAAAATGTTCACAATTTCAACTTAGATGCAAATAAATCATGTTTTCAAAGTAAAAAAAAAAAAAAAATTCAAATGAGAAGAGCGAAGAAGTGAGAAGTGGATTTTGTGAATCAAAACAAATCAACCAATCTTTACATTGTTTTGTTTGCAAAAATTAACTGATTATAATACTTTCTTCCTTTTACAAAAAATAAGAATAAAAATACTAATCTAAAATTATGTGGACTTTGATCCTTATCATAGGGTATGTAGGTCAAAGACTTTCATCTTAGGTCAAGTTTATCCATTGTAAATGCTTTTTTTTTAAATTTATGTTTTTTTTGTTTTATTATGTGTTTGATGTGAGCAATTTTAAATAAATTAAAGACTACTTTGCTTGATTGATTTAAGGTAACCTGGGTATCTGGGGTGTCAAACACTTTTCGCACACTCAAATAGACTCTTGAACTTATATCTAGTTACATAAATAATTTTTTATTTTTATTTGATTTTTCTAAAATTTTTGGCTTAGAAATTTTAATGGGGACACCAATGAATTGAATTTCAAAATTTGTTTTGAGAATCATTTTACTCTGCTTTTTCACTTTGTCATCGAGATGTTAGTTATAACACCTACAATACTGGGTACAGTCAAGAGACTTTTACTGGTAACCCATAAAGAGGCTTAGTCTTACAAACTTTTACAACACAACACTAATATATGGAATTATCCCAAATTTTAGAAGACTAATATCGATATGACAATATAAAGAGAACCTTATTCCTTGCACAGAGCACAGACTCTTTCACACAGAAGGTATGTGAATTACACTAATACAGTTGCACAAACTACAATATAGTCATACAAACTAAAAGCACAAAGCTTAAGCTTAATGAACAAAATGATCAATCTTTCTTTGTGTATCTTCTACATCAAAATGCTGTATATCTATGTTAGAAAAGTCTAATAACTAGTTCAATGGCTTCTTCTTCATTTTAGCAATTTTTAAATTCGTCCTTCAAATAAGGAAACTCCAATAATTGTGCAATTACCATTTGCAGTAATTATAGAATGAATGCAGAGATACTGCAAATAAGACAATAATATGGAAAGTGGATTTGTCTATTAATCTATGATTTTTTGTAACTTCTTAGGCCAGCTAGAATATCTTTGAGTGGGCTAAGCTTTTTAACTAGATATGTTAAACACACACAATGATATGAATTGATATTATAATTTTTAACATAATTATTAAATAAAAAAGTAATAAATATAATTAAATATATCAACAATATGCCCCTTTATTTTGATTATGTCAAAACTTTAGAAATTGTCAATGAAAGCATCTACATTGCTCCCCCTTGGTTGAAGTATAGTATTGCTCCCCTTTAATGTGAGCAGATAAGCTCTTGTATTGCTCCCCCTTAGTTGGTGACTGTCTAGTCCATCTTCGGTGCTTTATGCGTCACCCATACTTTTAAATTTTCTTTCCCTTTTTTTTTTACAAGTAAAAGAGACATAACACAAGGAGAAATAAAGATAATGTATGGACAAAAAGTCACATAGTAGATAAAACATAAAGCACACAATTCAATAGAAAACAGTTCAAGACATAGGCCTACTAATAGCATAGTAGTATAAAACAGTAAGACACAAAGTCTACCAAGTGTAGACATAAAGGCACACAGTCATAAAGCTAAATAATAGACATGAAGTCATATAGAGATAGATAATAAGTTAATAGCATGGTGGAGTAGGAGCTAGGAAAAAGTCATTAGTGAGCCGATGTGGGCATAAACGGTGTAATTACAGGAGCAGTAAAAGCAATAGTAGTAAGATTAGTAGCACCATAAATGACAGCACTAATAGGAATAACATAATCCATAGGTCAGTGATACACATAGTCATTGGGGAGGTAACTCTCAATGGGATCCATCTCTGGTTAAGGGCAAATAAGATGAGCGATGTAGTTGCAAATTGAGAATACCTCAATAAGACCAATGTAGATGCGAGCATAATAATGTGTTCATAATGCATTAATTTCCTACTGAACAAAAGTTATAATGAACTATTTCATTTCCTTATAATGTTTTCCGAAATTAAGAACAACACCATTAAGATCAGCAAATTGTGATACTGTGACAATGGCAGTGGCAAACTCTGTAGCTATGGTAGTAAGATGTGCAATCACTGGTAGTAGTGGAATGCGCTCTGTTGAATATGTAAGAGATGGAGCAAGCTGCTAAGGAGTACTAGTAAAAGTCACTTCCTTCTGATAAGCAAATTTGGCAGGTGTAACAGCAGCATTGGTAGTTTCATCTTATCCAAAGAATAAGAATACTCCGTCTTAACTAAGAGTGTAATGATTGGCTTCTGTTCTTTTGGAACACCTTAATTATAAGATAGAGCCATTGAAAGTAAGAGTGTTTTGCTTGCAAAATGTTTCTTTATTTGAGTCATCAAAGATGGGTTATAGCGTCTAGGCATGGTGAAGGTGTGAAGACTTACGCACTGTAGTGCTTCTGGTAGAGGTCCTCTTCTTGCTTCAGGAAGATGAGGCTTTGGTCAGAGCAGGTTCAGATTCTTCACTTTTCTTTCTGATTTTCATCCAATTACGACCAGATTTCTTAAACTACATGGATGCCAATTGGCATTCATTAAAGTTAGCTTGTGGATCGGTGCATTCAGCTTCATATCCAGAGAGATAAACTCCCATGCTCTTGGCAATGGTTGTAATGATGGCAATTCCTTGATTTCACCACTTTGCATAGTCTGCATGTGGTTAAGAATTATGAAAGGCATATTCATGGGCAGTCCAGGCAGAGCACACCAAGCATAGAATAACTCCAAGGTGTCTTATCAATTTTTGAAAGATCAACTAGTTGATGATGTGTACTAGCATCTGGTTGTTTGCAGATAGTGTGTTGAGGTTAATGATGAATGATTCCCATCCAAGCAGTTCTTCCATAATGGCAGCTTTAGAGTATACTACAAAATTTACTGGCTGAAGTTTGGTGTATTTCTTTATGCCAATGTTTATACAACAAATGATGTTAGCCAGTATGGTGGATCCAAATCAATCCTCAAGCCTCTAAGCAATAGGCATGCCTTTAGAGTTTTTCAGTCAAAGAAGGGGTTAGAGTAAAACTCCTAAACAAGTTTTAACAATTCTCAGCCAAATTTGTAGAATAGATCAAAACATTCGAGATTGTTTTGATAGAAAAACTTAAGGTTTACCTCTCTCGTAGGTGCAACTCTCCTCTTCTTATAGTCGTTCTCAAATCATGCCTTAGCTTTAGGGCCATAGAGAAACTTGATTTTATGGCCATGGGGCGAAACCACAAAAGTTTTGTGTTTGTGAAAGGCTATGGATATTGAACAGAGGCAATCGAACGAAGAAGGTAAAATACCGATAAGAATGATTGTTGGGCAATGAAGTAAGTTTTCAATTTAAAGCCACGAATTTGAAATTGCATTAAATACATAATAATGGTTATCAATGATTGTCAATCATAGAGGTCATGCCTGATTGGGAAAGTGGTGAGATTCTAGTAGTTGATTTGATTTGATTGCAGAAGATCGTGGGTTGGCATTTTAAACAAAGAGTACAGAGTTTAAATTTTTCCTGCCAAGTGGGTCGAGTTTTTTGTGCCTTTTTGTAAGGTCCATCTTGATGTTTCAGATGAGTCCTTTTTGGGCTTTTTATGAACTTTCAATTATGCCTAATTCTCATATGATCTTGTAGAATTGCTCCTCACTTAGAGGTTTAGAAAAGATATCTATGAGTTTTTTTATTGTCATAAATTCAATAGTGAATTTCCTTTAGTCACTTGATCTTTGATAACGATGTCTAATATCATTGTGCTTTGTTATCAAATGTTACACTGGGTTCCTAGATATATTGATTACACTAGTATTGTCACATTTAATAGGAACAAGCTTTTGTATGAGCCCATAGTCATTGAGTTGTTGCATCATCCTGAGTATATGAGCACAATAGCTTTATATTGCCACATATTCTGCTTCTATTATAGACAATGCTATAAAATTCTTTTCTTACTATACTAGGAAACCAAGCTTAGTCTTATGAATTAACATGTCGCATTTGTACTTTTCCATTTTATTTCACAATCACCAAAGTTGGCATAAAAAAAACTATAAAGATCACAAGGAGAGTGTCTGGGATACCAAAGACCGAGACTTTGAGTTCCTATTAAATATTGAAGTATTCGTTTGATTGTTGTCATATGTGACTTCTTAAGATTTGACTGGAATCTTGCCCATAGACATATAAGGAACATTATGTCTGGCCTACTTGTAGTGAAATACAGTAATGATCCTATCATCCTTTTATATTTCTTTTGGTCCATTGAGGTACCATGTTCATCCTTATTAAGCTTAAAAGAAGTGCTCATTGAGGTTTCAATAGATTTTGTTGATTCCATCCCAAAGCGCTTCAATAGTCATACTTTGTCTAAGAAATGAACATGCCCTCATCTAGTTACTTCACTTGTTACCCCAGGAAGAACATCATTTTTCCCATCATACTTATTTCAAATTCCTTTATTATAAGGGTAGAAAAGTCTTTGCATAATTTTCATTATTGACGACATATATATGAATGATAAGTATTTAACCATATGAATATTTGATGAACAAAGTTATATTTGCTTTGCCTTTTGTGAAGCCATTATCTGTGAGGAACTTACTGAGACACTCATACCAAGTTCGAGAAGCTTGTTTGAAACCATATAATGCTTTGGTTAATTTTTACATATGGTAAGGCTTGTCATCCATTTCAAATCTAGGAGGTTGCTTGACATATACTTTCTCTTGAAAATATCCATTCAAGAAAGCACTTTTTATGTCCATCTAGTAGAGTTTGAAACCTTGTGACATGTGTACTCCAGTAACATCCTTATTGCTTTAAGTCTAGCTATAGGAGCATATGTTTCCTCGAAGTCGATTCCTTCCTCTTGATTTTATCCTTATATAACTAATAAGAGGGAATCTTTGAAACTAAAATAGAGGAAAACGAAGTGAGAATAAGAGAATATGGACAAAAACTATTGTTGCCATATCATCTTTGTAATTCTACTAAAGTCTAGCTCAAACTACAATGCCTATCAATACATGAGCTGATGAGTCTCTATTATTTAAATTGCTTTTTCCTACTAAGCTAACTCTTTGATTGTAGAAAACTCTTTTAATTTCTTTACTTGAGATTAGCAATATGGAAAGTTTAAAAACGATGAATTAGGTGGCGAATGTAATTAGAGTGAGAAACATGCACTAGAAGGAAAGAAAAATAATAATAGTAAATAAGAAAGAGCTTTAGGATAAGGAATTAACTGTGATCAATATCTCATGCAAATTAAGTTTATCATATGTAGCACTCGTACATGTTAGTTTTCTTTTTTTTTCATGCCATATTTGAGTGACCAAGCAAGTACATGTATTCAAAATAATATATATAAAGTTAAATATGCTCATAATAATATTTCATCTAAATTTTGAAGTAGATGTTATTTCAAATAAATACATAGACAAGCAACACACATACATAGGATTTAATTATCTGTTTATATCTTATTATTATTTTTATAATATTTACCACTAATTAATTTATACTTGTATTGAAAAGAGAAATTAAATTTATTGGCTTGTAACATATTGATCACTTAGTTAAATTTCCTAGGTAATAGTAGTTATCCATCAATTAATGTTATAAAATAATTAAAGTATCAATTAATATATATATATACACACACACACACAGATATATATAATGCATAAGATGAAAGCCAAAAATGTATTAGAACTGTTCATTTTTCAAAACATATTAGATGTTGGTGATCAAAACCATATAGACGCTAAAAAAATGAACTCATGTCATGAATAATCTTGTTATTTCTTACATGATTAAACTTTTCATTAATACATAGACATGTGAAATTATGACCTTTGATAACATTTATGTTAAAATGAGAAGAGTTGTCAAATATAACACTAAAATCAATAAAAACAATGATGTTAAATTGTTAAATATAATAATAAAATCAATAAAAACAATTATGTTAATGGTAATTGAAAAGTCATCATTGAGTTAAGGGTTTGATTAATGGAGACTTTTTATCAATCAAACAGAACCTTCATGTTAAAAAGAGTCTACTTTATTTATATATAATAAATTACCTATTTGGCCAAACTTCTAAAGGAGAGTAATTAGCATTAAAAAAACACTTATTTTGGCAAATTTAACTTTTTTGGCCATGGGAGAGAAGTAGAAAATCAAAACTTTTCATTTGATATTGAAACAAAACCAAAGTTTTTTTTAAACAATTGTATTATCATTCAAAAGTATTAATTATTATAATTGTTTCTGTTTTGCATATTCTATTAAATACAAACCATTTTAGGAATTCACAATAAAAGTTGCTTTTTTAGAAAAATTCAGTTACACTAATAATGATAAAAATGCTTATTAAAGGATTATGCCTATCAAGTAGTTTAATTTTTCAATAATAGTCCTTTTCAAAAAAAATTTTCTATTTTTTCCTTTAAAATTCTTAAAGAATCTAAATTTAATATATTTTTATCATATCATGTTATTTCTTTGACATGTATAAACCATACCTTTTCAATTTTTATTAATTCAAAGTTTATTGTGTTTACAATTTACATATTCTTTATATATCACAGGTATAAAAAATAAGAGTCAAATTCTTTAATGTATGGATTTTAACCAGTATGACTATAAATACAACAAAACCTGTTTGCATTTTGAAATTGTAATGTAACCCATCAAAGTTTGCATGAAAACAATCACATATTAGATGAATGATGAAAAAACACAAAAAGAAAAGAACAAAATCAAAAGTTCTAAAGTATCAATTAAAAGATCAAACTTATACTAGCGTAAGAAGAGAGAAAAAGTAGACATTGTGATTGTAATTTTAAAGTATTTTGAAAGTGATGCTACTATAGCATTTAAATTTCTAAGATGAAGAAGACTAAAAATTATTGAGTGAAATTGTTTTCTAAGTTAAAATAATATTTTATTTTAAATTATCATACATATAATTCATAAGTAAAATGACTAAATTGGCCCACACAGGTTAGTCCACTATTAATTATGATTTAAATTAATCAGCTTTTTTATCCGACTATAATTAAATAAGTTGAAATTCTTAACTTGACCCACCAAGTAACCACTAGAAAAAAAAAATTTAAGAAAGAAGAAAAAGCAATTAGCATAATTACAATAAAAATTATCATATAAAATTTTAACAATAATCTCAACTAATTAAATCTAAACTTTAAATGCTCAAATAATTCATTTAAACTTTAATAATCAAATTAAAATAACTATCTAAGTAGCTCAAATCTCATCAAACAATTTTAAGATAAAGTAAGTCATAAATTTGAAGTTTCTTCAAATATTTTCATTAAGAGCATTTAAATCTTGTCTCAAGAGTTAGTTAGTAACAAAAGTATAAATATTATTTAAATTTTTTTAAAAAAAATTAGGATTTGGGACAAACAATAGAAAAAAGCCAATTTACATGGGTTAGGCCACCAAAGACGAATCTAGTGAAATAATCATACTAAATGAATACATTACACAAGCCCATATAATGAGTTCATCCTGTTTTAATAATTATAAAACATGTAAATTTAAACCTTCAAAAAATAAGGGTTTAACAAATCGATACAATTAGTTCCATCTATTTTGACAGCTTTGTCATAAACAAAACTTAAAATGAGCAAGGAAGAAAAAACAAATTAAGTGATTAGCAACCACTTTCAACTAATTGTCAAGGCCTTTTTATTTTGGCATTAGAACTTGAGGTTTACATACTCTTTTACATAGAATAGTATAGAAAAGTGTGGATATTCCATAGATATTCTTGTGGATATTAAATGGATATTTTAGGTTGTAGATATTTTAATAGAGGGTTCTAAAGAACCAATCTCCACCGTTAGATCAAATTGATTACCACTATCCATTGAGGAGGTGGAGGTGTATAAATAAAGGTAGGTTCTCTCATTTGTAAATCATCCAAGCTTCAAACATTCAAAGAGTTATGAGCATTCTAAAGAGCTCTTTTACCTTCTCTATTCTTTTTTTTAGCCAATTTAGTTTGTTGAGGGAGGTTGACTTAACTACTGTGAGGGACAGAAATGAGCTAAGGTCGCATGTGAGCTTGTTAAGGGAACAAGTTTGTGACACTTGGTATTACAGCTTGGTTCATGTTGGTATTGTGCACACTAGTGAGCATGGCTGGAAACGTTGAGTGTACCACATAATTTGTTACCAAGGAGCATAGAATGGAAGTTGTCCCTACCCACCAAGGCGGTAAGAAGAAGTGTGACCAAAGCAAGGCTTGGGAGCATGTTGCTTTAGAACAAATCATAGAGGAACTTAGAGAAAAGCTTGAGAAAGTCAAGAATGACGCTGCCTTATTGGAGAACTATATGTTTGAGCAACTAGGCAAGGTTAAGGATGACGTAGGAGACGTAAAGTCACGGTTCATCCAATTGGAGACTAAGGTGATGGATCCAAGTCTTGCAAGCTAACATCAAGGGGATGCAAGAAGACTTGGCATTATGCAAGAAGACTGCTACTAATAGGAAATGACATTCACTATTAACCACCAATCCAAGGTGGACTACCCAAAGCCAACAAAGTTTTATAGGGCTAAGGACACCAAAGAAGTTAAGAACTACGTTTGGCAAATGGAGCAATACTTTAACAATCTTAACCTAACAGATGAGACATCAAAGATCAAGACCACCACTTCCTACCTTGTAGACATAACAATTTTATAATAGCGAAGGAGGCATGTTGATATGGAGTGAGGCACTGTCCGAATTGATACATGGGAAGATTATAAGAAGGACTTTAAACGATCTAACCAGAAAATGTAATTTTTTAGGCACGTAGGAAGTTAAGGGAACTAAGGCAATGAGGTACAATCTGTGACTATGTGACAGAGTTCATACTTACGCTTCAAATTCCCAACGTGGCCCAAGAAAACCTACTTTTATACTTCATATATGGGTTACAAAGTTAGGCCCAACAGGAAGTAAAATGAAGGAATGTTCAAATAGTCGATGAAGTCATTGCTAGTGCCAAATCTTTAGTGAACTTCCACCACCAAGGCCAAACGAAAGCATCTAAGAAGGAAGATAAGAACTTGGCTAACGGTAGGGGAAAAAGACGTGAGGCTATGGGGAGGGACAACTAATGCAAGCCACCATTCAAGGGTGGAGAGAAGAATGTGGGCTAAGACGAGTTTGAGGGAAACTGAAGACCTTTATACCAAAGGGTAGGTGCTTTGTATGCAAAGGACTACATATAATGAAGGATTGACCTAAGCTTGGTTCTTTGTTAGCAATACTAGAGCAACAAGAGGTTGAGGCTCAAGAGGACAAGGTGAGCAAGATGGGATCACTATAAATCCTCAGTGCTCTAAAGGCCAAACTAATGTCAATGACATTGAGCAAGGGGCTTATGTATGTTGAAGCATATATCAATGGGAGACCAACAAAGGCGTTACTTGATACTGGGGCAACCTGTAACTTTGTGACTGAGGAGGAGGCCAATAGGATTAGTCTCAAACGGACAAGGGGCAAAAGTTGGCTAAAAACCGTCAATGACAAAGCTAAACCCCTTAATGGCATATCATAGGGGATGGATCTACGCCTAAGTATTTGGAAGGGCCAAATGGATTTTTCAATGGCACCAATGGATGATTGTCAAGTCGTTCTAGGGATGGACTTCTTAAGATAGGTAACCGCTAACCCTATGCCATCCTTTAATACGGTGTACATTCTTGATAAGGGTTCACCGTGCTTGATTCCAACAATGCAGACACCTAATGATCAGGTTTGAGGGGTTAAACAATTGTTGGCTATTCAACTAGCCAAAGGGGAGATGAGAGGAGAACTGACATTCTTAGCCAATCTTAAGGTGGATGACGAGTCGAAGGGATCGAAGGACATGCCACCAATCATTCATTTCGTCCTAGAGGAGAACAAGGACGTGATACCTAAAAAGTTGCCCAAAAAGAAACCACTTAGGAAGGAGGTGGATCATAAGACAAAGCTCTCACTCATTAGTCAGGCCAAACGGGACGTGATTGAACGCATTAACGAGGGACTTGAGCATGACCCAATAGCTAAGTAGTTAATTAAGTTGGTCGCAAAGGGCAAAACATAATAATTTTGGGTAAAGGATGGTCTACTCTACTCTAAGGGACGACATCTCTACATCCCAAAATGGGAGAATCTTTGAAAAGACATCATCAAGGAATGCCTTGATACAAAGTGTGCTGGCTACCCTAGTAAAAAACGCACAATGGGACTCGTGGAGGCTACATACTTTTGGCCACGGATGTGGGATAGTGTGGAACTTTATATGAAGACTTGTGGCAATTCTAAGCCTTGGGCTTCACCAAATTAGGTGGGGGATAATGTCACAACCTTTTTATTTTGGCATCATAACCTAAGGTTTACATACTTTTGTACATAGAATAGTATAAAGAAGTGTAGATATTCCATATATATTCTTGTAGATATTCTATGGATATTTTAGGTTGTAGATATTTTAATGGAGGGTTCTAAAGAACCAATATCCACCGTTAGATCAAGTTGATCACCACTATCTATTGAGGAGGTGTAGGTGTATAAATAAGGGTAAGTTCTCTCATTTGTAAATCATCCAAGCTTCAAGCATTCAAAGAGTTCTAAGCATTTTGAAGAGCTCTCTTGCCTTCTCTCTTCCTTTCTAATGCTGCATGTGAGTTTGTTAAGGGAACAAGTCCGTGACACATTGCGTTATTAAGAACACAAAGCATCCTCAATGAAGATTGAAGCCAATAGGGGCATGGGTGCATTTACTCTACCAAAAGGCGTATCCCCTTCATCAGAATGGAAGCTAACCAATCAAGTGCTTTGTTTGCAGATCTATGAATCCAACAACAAAAGAAACTCTCAAAAGCTTTATTAATTTATTAAAGCAAAAGCTAAGTTTTCATCGCCTTCCAATATGAGATGACGAATTAAATGATCTTGAAACTAAACTCTAATAGTTCAATTGAAATGTGACGGACTGTCGACCTGAAGTATGAGGAGTATTAATTTAAAAATTGATTGGTTTGTGAAGGAGCAATAGAAGGTTAATATGAAAATATGGTATAATTAAATCTTTTTTTGAATGAGTGCAGAGCTAACCTTTGTGTCAACAAAGAATGGATCCCCTGGAGTAGCAACAAATAATAGAATGACTAATTAGAGTGAATATATATTTGTAAGTTTATTTTGAGATATAATGATTAAAGAATGACTCCAAGGTCACTTTTTTCCCTCTGAAACTTCCTTTTTGTTGTTCTTTTAAATTAAGATCAACGATGAAATGAAATAGTTTGATGGTATAATTATTATAATATTATATTTGATTAAAAGCTTACTATACTAGTATTTTAGTTATAAGGGTAATATTATAAAAATAACATGTAAATCATTCCATTCTATTAATAATTATTTTTTTTAATTAAACTTTCAAATAAGATATTAATTTATATTTTGTCATTCTACTCTTTGTCACTCTACTCTCTTATATTATTAGTCATTTCATTTTATCTTTTCTAAACTACTGCCTTTCATCATGAATTTGGGAAGAGTTTTTTAAAATATAAAAATTAAGAATTTTTTAAAATAAAATGTATCAATAATTTAAATTTTTTATATAAAATAATATAAGACTCAATTATTTTTAGTACCTTAACTTCAATGGCCCCATTTGTTTTCTCCTATTAATAATGATGAAGGATGATTTCTTTTTTACTAGCATAATTAAAATTATAAATCAAATTTATATGCTTCTCTCGCCCCTTTTTTTTTCCCTCTTGTTTTTTTGCTAGTAATTTTCTTTTCATCTTTTTAAAAGGCAGACTGACGATTTCAACGCACATTCCCTCCCAATTCAGGTCCATCTTTATTTTATAAGCCCAAAAAGATAGACACTATTTTGTATTTTTCCCTTGAGATTGGTGAGCGGTGATGATATGCTAACATGCACCATCAATAAAGAACAAACGAATATGGATTCGTTAGAGAGGTGGGGTTAACACGTCCCGTGATTGACTCTGTTGTCCCTCATGCCTGACAACGACACGTCCTCGCCAATCACCGCACGACGCCGTTTTGCCGTGTTCCTACCTCCTCCCGGCGCACGTTAGACTGCACCAGTCCTTGCCTTTTGCCGGCTTTCGTATTGTCCCGCAGTGAAAAAAAAAACAAAATAAAGAAGCCTACTAACTCTAACTCTGGGACAGGAAGGTAGGGATACAGGGATAGAGATAGATAGAGAGCTTTCTCCTCAGTTCACTTCCCCTGTAAATCCTCTCAAAAGCTGTGAGAACCTGGCATGTAACTGCTTTGACTGATTGATGGATCAACGCCTTAAAAGGTATCGTCCACTTTTTTCCTCGCTGATGATTAAGCCCGGTCTTTCTTGATATGAATCACAGGTGAATTGAGCTTCAGCTATATGATCTCTGGATCTGCACTGCTTTCGTAACTTGTGTAGCATTTGAGATTGTCCTGCTTGGACACTGTTCTATTCTTTATTTCTCGGTGTTGAAGTTACCTGTTAGCCATTTCCGGGACTTGGAATTCTTGGTTCTAATGTTCATTTAATTGCAGTGTACCAGCCATATTTATTAGGCATTTATATCAAACAACGAGTTAATTTACGAAAGTTGAGTAGTTATTACTGAGTATAATAAACTGGGAGACTTGGTCATCTGTTTTGCTATCTTACTTCCCGTAATTGTAATTGTTCTGAGATCTATAATTGTGATTGTATTTTCAAACTAACTCAATGTATACGATTACTTGCACATTGGATTGAGAAGACAGTTTGCCGTGTCAGTTTGTTTTGTGTATGTCTTTGCAAGTCTTTTTCCAATATGTTACTGCTAAACAGTTTACGGACTGTGCACTTCTTTTAGTTTTCCCATTTGCATTGTTCCTCTTTGGTCATAGCTTACTTTCCTGTGCATATCAGTCATGGTGTTTTATTACGTTGGAATCCTTATTTGTTTGCATACTGGGGTTAGGATTTTTGGTATATCAAGCACTAGTAATGAGCTAAAGAATTTGGTCTTGGCCCTCCTGAAATATTTTTCAGAATGACTACTTCAAAGCCATAAAGGTTTTTGGATTGGAGACTGATATATAGAGGTAGGTCTACAAGGAATTACTAATTTTGGCAGTGAGGCTTTCACTTTTCGAGGATGAGTAAACTCAAAATAGTATCGAACTGTTTTGGTAATCTGTGTTGGTGCTTGCTTCCGTTCTTTTTTCATTTCCCTGCATTCCTTGTTCTTGTACAGCAATTTTAGAAAGTGGTCTCTCGGATAATCTGTTTAATCAAAATTTTCCCTATAGTGAATATTTATGTCTGCTTAAAATCCAACCCATTTTTAACACTAAACCAGTAAACTAGTATATAGGAAATAACACGAGATCAAACCAATCATATTGACATATATGTAGGTTGCCCGGACCTGGTACTGTCACAAAATTGAATTGGTCACAGATAGTTTTTACCAACTGAGCTTGTGCTTTTCTGTATCCTTTTGCCAGCTTCATCATTTCGTTCATCATAGTTCAACACAGTTGAACTTTTGGCTAGTTAGGATATGTAGAATAATCACTCCTTTTACATTGACTTGGCCAGGAAATTCCTTTGCTAGGTTTGTGCTTCGTTAAGAAATAGTGAATGATTCCATGGGTGTCTCAGGGAAGTGGATTAAAGCTTTGGTTGGTCTAAAGAAATCTGAAAAGCCAGAGTCTTCAGAGAAGGATGGAAATGTGAGTAGAGCTTTCTGTTTCTCTCTAGTCTCTTTCATTTTTAGCATTTTTTTCCTTAGTTTTTATTTTTTCATTTTCTGGTGGCAAACATGGCTATCACATATGTTGCTTTTTGCTGAGGTTGTGTGCTATCACTTTGTTATTTCTTAAATTTTATATCCTACTCATACGATTCAAAATATTACTAAATATACAGATCAACTCTAGCAATTGGAATCAAGCCTTCTCTGTTAGCCTTCCCTGCCCCAACCCTAGAAAAAAGAAACTGATTTTGTTCATTTTTTCTTTTTCATGGACTGTGTACTACATTTTCTCTCTTTCACCTTTGGATTTTGGCTCCAGTTGGCAGTAGTAGGGACATCCTGTAGATTATAAGTGTACATGTATTGTGTATGTATGGGATTTTTATTGAAGTCATTGTCATGTTGCTTAAATATAAAAGCAATTATTTTTCTTATTCAGATCTTTGTTTTAAATCCTATGTACCCAAAGCTTAAAAAAAAACATTATGAAGATTTGAATCTTTGGTCTATCTATCTTGAATTATCATTCCAGAGCTTAAAAATGACCTTCATAATGTAGCTTTGTGGAGTATCCTTATGCACCTTTGTCATGATTTTCAAGTTCATTATTGTTTGTTTACTAGTTCTGTCCTCTATTTTCCCTTTTTCCTACTATCTACAAAGCTATAGCATGAGACCTTCATATATGTGTGTATTAGGTACTAGTCCAAGAGTAGTTGCTAATTTATGGGCATCCCAAGATACCTGGCACTTATGTCTTGTCACTTAGTTATTTTTTGCATTTTTCTTGTAGTATTCAAAATATTAATTATATATACTGAGAAACTCTAGCAGTTGGAATCAAATAAAGTCCTCTCTGTTAATCTCCCCTGCCCTAATCCGAGCAGAAAAAAGTACTTGTTATGACCCAATTGCAAGGTATGGGACTTGAGTTCAACATTAAAAGTATGGATTCTAATGTGGGGCAGTGGGGCTTGTAAACTTTGGGATCTCAATCTTTCGGTGGTTCACATCAAGGAATTCTCTATTTTCACCCTTGGGTCTTGGCTCAAGTAGGTTGTGGTAGGGACAAGTTGTAGCTTATGTGTTATGTATTGTATTTATGCAGGAATTTTATTGAACACCTTGGCAGTTCATCTTGTAACTTCACTGTTTGCATACTGGATGTTGACAATGATAGATTTAGATCTTCTAAAGTATAAAGTCTCTAAAGTGTTGCTAAAGTAAAGAGAGAGTGACCCATGGAGTGGAAGTGTGTATGAGGCCCACTTCCTCTCCCTCTCCTCTCTCTATCTCAACTTTGTACTTTAGAGGATCCAAATGTGTTTCCCATATGTATGAACTGTCTTATTCTTCAGTTCATTTGATTGTACTTGATTTTAGTTGATAACTTTTAATTTTCAAAACTTGCCTTTAAGTAGGAGGTCCTATGATACATTGCTTTAGGAATTTCGTCCTTTTGGCATTTGCAGAAACTAAATATGTTAAAATCTAGAACAGTTCATATTACACACTACTAAAAACAACTAATATTATTTTGTGTTTTTCCAATGATCAGAGGACTGGAAAATTGCGGCATCAGAGGAAACATTCCATCAAAATTGACAATGACAAACTCCAAAATGAGTTTAACCATGATGCTACTCCTATTGGAGATGCCAATTTCCTTTCTCACACTGATGCCCAACATTCACCTTCTACTTCACAACAAGCGCAGGATGCTGCATATAGCCATCAAATTATGAGGGAGGAATGGGCGGCAACACGCATTCAAACAGCCTTCCGAGGATTTTTGGTAATTACTACATGTGACTTCTAGCTTATTCCATCAGAACTGAAGATCTTGTGTTTATTATTTCCTTCTATTTGAAAGTGATTGGAGGGCAGTATCATTACCCCTTGTGCAGTAGGCTAAAGTATCAATATCTTTGGCAAGTAGAAATACCAGAAACCACTATAAAAGGTAGCATGCCATATGAGCTCTCAATATTAAAAAACAGGCTCCAACCTCATCGAGTGGTCAAAACAGTATTGCTTGAGAAAGGTCTCCCATATATACCTTTTCAGTATTCCTTTCCCTGCAGATGCTGTCTCTTGTCTAATTTCATAGCCTAATCTTGTATTCCACTTCTTGTTTTGGTGCTCTTGTCTAAGAAGTTTTCCTCTATTTCATCTTGTTGAACTGTGTGCCAATCCAAACTTGTTGACAGTCTCTTTCTAATTTGATAGCCCAATCTTCCGTTCTGCTTCTTGTTTTGGTGCCCTTGTCTACAAAGCCATCGTCTATGTTACCCTCTTTAATTATGTGCCAGTCCAAACTCAGTGACCCAATTTCGTTATGTGAAAATAATACAACTTAATAGTAGACTAGGATAGTCTTAAATCTTAAGTCCTTAGTTAAACTCATACAGTTCTACAATATTGTATTCAATGAGTATTATGCTATGACTATAGATTACTTAGATTTTACATTTTTCTTTGAAGAATCAGGTACTTTAGTGCTTGACCAAAGGGAATTTTATTAACCATTATGATTCTGTGTTCTGGAGGTTATGTTTAATTTGGTTTATTTAGGGGTGTAGTATGTAATTGTATGGAGGTTTAGTTTGTATTACTCCTGTACTTATTTGATCAAGCTAGAATGTTTTGTTATCTATATCAGGCCAGAAGGGCACTACGAGCTTTGAAAGGATTGGTAAGACTTCAGGCCCTTGTAAGAGGTCATGCCGTAAGAAAACAAGCTGCTATAACTCTCCGTTGTATGCAAGCTTTGGTGAGAGTCCAGGCACGTGTTCGAGCAAGGCGTGTTCGCATAGCATTGGAAAGTCAATCAGTACAACAGAAACTTCAGCAACAACTTGCAAATGAAGCTCATGTTCGGGAAATAGAAGTAAGCAGTATTAGATAATTCCAAATAAATTCTGTATTTAAACTCTCCTTGACTAACTGCTGGCTCTTCTCTTAAATGTTGATTGATCTGTTGATAATTATCAGAAACCTAGTGTTTGGTTAAGCATGATACTAAACTGAGATTGAAAATAACTGCAGTGTGACATCTTGATCTCTCAGAGACGTGCTCAATGGGAGCACTAGAAGAAATAAGATAAAATCTAGGACCTTACAAAAATAGGAAATTCAAATTGGCAATAGATATATTGTTGAGACTACATAGTTTATTCTTGTGACATACTGAGATGGATATTTAGGAATGTGGGAGGCAAAGCTTACATAACAATTGGAGATATCAGATAATGCTAGTAAGAGCAGAAATTAGACAGAAAGTGAATGGGTTTTGGACTTGTAAAACTGCTTATAAAATTATATACATTCATGAATAAATGTTCTAATTAGGAAGCCTATATTTCTGCTGCACAAAAGAAGAATGAGCTTTAAAGGATGTTAGACATCCCAATTCCTTCAACAATGATATTTGTGGTCCCCAAGCATTTGAAGTGATTTCTATAGTTTCCATATGTCAGTCCCTACCTATTGTAGCCAGATGTCTTCATGAAGAGATTTAAAAAATAAAGGAAAAAGGAAAAAAATGTTGTGATGTCTAAAGGTAAAAAAACTGATACATGTTCTGTCCCATTTCTATACCCTGCTTCTTAGGCAATGTACCATCCATTTAACGCCCGAAATAACTACACTCTAGGCTCTAGTTTCATGTCAGTCCCATTTGTGCTCAGAATGTTTCCATGAGGTGAAAATTCAATGAAGAAATATATGGCAATGCCATGACTTAGTTATTGTTGCAGAATAGTACACTATAAATTTATAATGTAGTTTGCTTTTCAAGTATCCATTAAAGCTGCCTTGCTATGACAATTACACTTAAGGTTTTGTTTTGTATTGCACATGTTTGATACAGGAAGGTTGGTGTGACAGCGTGGGATCTGTTGAAGAAATTCAAGCCAAATTATTGAAGAGAAAGGAGGCTGCAGCTAAACGTGAGAGAGCAATGGCATATGCTCTGGCTCATCAGGTAAGTTACAGCCTCTTGTTGAGTTAAGGGGGAGGGAAATATACCTTTATTATTTTTCTACCCTCCCTGAGTTGTGAAAAAGGGAAAATATGATGATCAGCCTCCTCTTGCTTCCCCTTGAATTATAATTCTTGAAAACAGAGATCAACTACAAAGTAACATTTTGATGATAGTATCCAACTATGGTCCAAACAGGCAGTCTTGACTTAAATATGGGGTGATAATCAGGTCCTTGGAAAAGTAGCCTTCCGTCATGCTATTCTCCACAATAAGAGATAAATAATTGCTCTTATATTATGCAAAATATTAGCCCTCAAGATGACCATTCAGAGCATCTAATAGGAGTTGCTTGGTTAGTTGGTTTATTTATTTCTGTGTATAGATTCATCACTTCATCCCAAACACTAATAACGGAAAGACAGAATAAAATATGCAGAGAATTCGAGACAATTGTGTCATCATGCTAGATAGTTGTACATGTAATTATATTTGATTGTATAACTGTACAAGATTAATTGTTTGATGATGTTACGGAAAGGTAAGAAAGCCCTTGTGATTGGCTTGTATTTCCCATTCTAGCTCTCCCAGCCACCTCATTACCTTTTACCTAGAACTTAATTTCAGGACCACTTCCCTCCTCTCCCCTCTTTTTTGGGTTCCCCCATCTTCTATTGGTCTTACTAACGGTAGTTGAATTAGTAAGCCCGTCAGAACCCATGACTTATTGCCACTATAGATATTATATTGCATGACGAATTGAAGAAGTTTCCCATTCTTCTATGCCTATAGCTTTGCATCTATTGTATCCATTTTCTACCTTCACAAATAGCTGTTTCTACCTTGAGGGTTATTTGATCCTGACGCTACTGCAAAACATAATTATGGTCAATAACCTCTGCTGCCAAAAGTATTGACATAAAAAAATTTTCTTTGTAAAACAAAAGTTGGTCGCATGGAGTCCTTCCATGCGACCAGCAAAGCCATATTATGGTGTGATGGGTTGCTTTAGACTAAAAGGGTAAGAGATCTGTGATAAGTTGCTTGTTGCTCTCTATGCTTTTACTATTCATGAGGGCTCACTGCCTGGTTTTTTTATTACTGTATGTATTCGGTTTTTTTTTCAGTCAACATAAATGTTGAAATCATGGGGAAAAAATACAAATTCCTGTAGCTATTAGAAGAGATAATTCTTTTAAGTGATTACTAGTAAACAGCTTTTTCTTATTAAAATGGTTTTTTCAAAGAGCCAATAAATTTTTCTTCATAGAATTATTTTGATTAGAAAAAATATTGAAATAATTAAATTAAAAAATTTAAGAGGATGAATTGAGATGTGTATATTTTTTTAGAAATTAAAGTAAAATTTATTTTTATAAGATCAAATTAAAAAAAGTTTCAGAAAAATAAATCTGGAAGTTAGTCTGATTAATTGATGAGCAAAATGGTTACTTACTAAATTATAATAGGATTTTGTCATCTTCTTCTTCTCTATGTCGGTCTTGCTGCATATGTTATCTCTGTCACAGTCTGTCTGTTGGGTTTTCAACAGTCTACTCTTGTTTTTACTACAAAGCAGCTTGAACATCGCTGAAATAAAGCTGTTCTGTAAAGGACACTATGCTACAACTAAATTTCTCCCTCAAATTCTTGTCCATAAAAATAGTAGGCTTGTATTCAAGAGATGCTTCTTTGTTTTAATTCTGGTTACTTCAAGTTTATTTGGCAACTACAAATCTAGGATCCTATGGTGACAGTATCTTGTATAGTATGATGCTTGTGACTTCTTATGCACGGGCATACATGTTGATTTCTAATTTGATGTGGCTTCTTTGTGCCTAGTGACACAAACCTCTTTTTGCTTAAATTATTTTACTTTTGTTATAATGACAATAAAGGTGCTTATGAAGGGAATTTGATTTTGAAGATGATAGTTCATCAACTGAATATTATATGATTCCTCTGAGAATTGTCATCCTCCCTTTTTTTTTTTTTTTTTTCTCTTATTGATACTTCTTTATAGTTCAGAAGCCCATGGACAAGATTTCTTTTTCTTTACAGTGGCAGGCAGCATCAAGGCAGCAGGCTGCTTCATCTGGATTTGAACCAGATAAGAGTGGTTGGGGTTGGAATTGGTTGGAAAGATGGATGGCTGTTCGTCCTTGGGAGAATCGCTTTCTTGACATTAATACAAGGGATGGAGTAATGGTATGTGAAAATGGAGCAGTGGAAGGTAAAAATGGAATCAGATCTCAACTAAGATCTGCAAGCAAGAAATCAGTTCCATCAAATATTCATCCAAACCTTACTAGTCAGAAAACCGGTCCGTCTCTTTCTGATGGCTGTGATTCTTCACCTAGTAAGTCAGCAGGTTTGCTGGAGGCGTCAAACACACAGATCACTAAGCCAAAATCTAATGCAAATGTTGAAAGTCCTATTGAAGAAGCCAACTCAAGGCCTGGACTTGGTTCAAGATCTCATAGTAATCCGAAGGAGAGAATTACACAAGCTGATAAACAGGCAAAGAAACGGTTATCTCTGCCAAACAATGGTGAGTTTATACTTTATATGTGCTGTTTATTCTTTCCTATACATTGGAAGGTAAATCCCCAAAAATTGTGTCAGATATGCACCTTAAGGCTGGCAGCTTAGATGAATAGGTAAACAGCTAAGCATGCTGGTTGTTCTATCTCTTGGATGATTTCAAATGTCTCAGCTTATATTAATACCTTTCTCAGCATTCACCCCTTTGTAAATAAATGTTGGCAAGCATGGCTGAAGACCCAATTCATTCTACCCTCTTTAAGCCGAATTTGGGCTTTTCTTGGCCTAGTTCTAACATGTCACAATCATGAATGAGCTACCATCTCCTTACCTAAGGTTCTTTTAACATCATGGGAAAATTATTTTATGTTATTACTGATGTTTTCCAAACCCTCTTTGCAATTTTGATTTTTGATAGAGAAACTGTATCAATATCTTCTGGATGGAATGACTTTACAAACATTACTCTCTTTATTTCTGAAAAACTTTTGAAGATGAAATGAAATTATGTAACAATCAATATGCTGAAATTGCCAGAACTAATTGAAGAATGTGTTTGGTTAGAACGAGAAATTTCTGAATTTATTTGTTTTAGCAGGGGGAGGTCCTGGGGCTCAAACAGCCAGAAATCCTGCAAGAACTAATGTCAAGGGGACAACCAGCACGCAAAAGCCTCTCAGGGACAAACCTAAGCTCAATGGAAGAGGGGATGTGAATCCGACAAAATCTGTTACTCACCCCATGGAGATATAGCTTTGAAAATCCCGTACAAGAGAAACTTCTCCACTCACCATTGAGGTACCTGCCCTTTGTCTGTCTGCATATTATGGCTTGCGATAATATGGGGGCTTGAAATCACAATTACTCCATGAAGATGCTGAATTGCTGTTGGTGAGTGGTTGCTCGGTTTTGAGGAGATTGGCTTGAGATAGTGTTTTCGAGGTTGATATTTGTTTGTTGTAATTATGCGCATTTATTCTTGTTGGTTCTGTGACAATGCGGTATTCAAATGTACCACCTTCAGAGTGCGATTGCCGGGTACTATTTCATAATGTTCTTCTAGGAACATAGAAGGGTTTTTATTTAGGTTGATGAAACTAAAGAAATATTTTTTCTCTAGCTCTGGCAGCTTTGGTGTGTAATCAGAAGTTCTGTATATTATTGTGGAGAGGGAGAATAAAGAAAATGTTAGAGATAAGGAAGTCATCAAGTTTGCTTTAATTATAAAAATAATGAATCTTCTATGGTAAAACTAAAAGGGAAAAATCTTTACTTTGAAATCCCCTCCCCCAAAATACAAAAGTCGCATTATTTGCCATGCAAAATGAATATATAAATATATATCATGTAAAGGGTCGTGGGTCTTTCCTACTATTACGACAATGTTATAGTACGAATTATCTCGACTCAACAAGTGGCGCAAAACATGTCAAAAAGCACAGTTGTAACCAGGATTTGTTGCATTTATCAACAATCGGATCTGGAATAATCCTGGATCTCGTTGCAGTCAGCGAAATTGCTATTGTTTTAAAAATATCAATTGTGATCTTTTAAATATTAATAATCATTATAATCATTTCCATTTAACTTTGTCTTTTCTCTCTTAAATGTGCGATGCAACATCTTCATTATTTTTGTTAGCGACGACCAATGATAGTTGTTAATAATACCATTCCTACAACGCTTCTAACTTCTACTGGTTTCCAATTGCCAAACTAATAAACGCCATTAATTGTGCCACAGCGACGTTGGGCGATACGCCGTCAAAGATAACGGCAAAAGTCCCAATCCGCACCAACCAGGCAGTCATTAGGAACCGGGCGATCCCGTCCAAATCATCAACTGCACGCGTTCCTCTTCCCCCTCTTGCAAGTCTCAACTCACAAGTCTCTCTTTAGAAAGAGCCTCCGTCTTCCTCCTGTTCTCTTCCTCTCAGTCCAGTACTCACAAAGACCTAACATAAACCCACCAATTTTTCCTACCAATTTTCTGTTACTTTCCCGGGAAAAAACCTCAAATCTTAGTGGCTGTCCCACCAAGTTTCTCGCAATTCCAGACCTTTCTACTGAATTTCAGTCGGAAACTTTCTTCCTAAATTTCCCGCACTATCTTTCACAATTCCAGACCATGTATCCCACACTCTGTCCCCACGAGTTTCTAAACCCTTTTTCTCGATTTTACCTCAGTTTCTTTCCCCCTTGAGAATTGCTCCTAGTTCAATGTTCTCAACCCCGTTTGTTCTCTCTTTCTCTCTTCTTTTCTCTCTTCCGATCCTCTTCTTCTTCCTCGCTCCTCATATCCTCCCTCCTCGCCACTCCGTCCCCATTTCCCTCGACGACGAGCTCGATGATCTCGCTCTTTTCCATCGTGCCGCATCACAATCCTCCTCATCGTCTAATCCAAACAACCCTGCCAAACACTTCCATCTTTCGTCGTCCAAGAATCCGAAGCTCAAGATCGCTTTCTTATTTCTCACAAATTCTGACCTTCATTTCGCCCCTCTCTGGGATCAATTCTTCCGTGGCAACCCCAGCAACTTGTATAACATTTATGTTCACGCCGATCCTGCCGTGAATGTCACGCGCCCAACCAGTGGCGTTTTTCAGGGACGATTCATCCCGGCCAAGCGGACCTACCGCGCGTCTCCCACGCTCATCTCCGCCACGCGCCGGTTGCTCGCCACCGCGCTCCTCGATGATCCTGCTAATGCCTATTTTGCTGTCCTCTCGCAGTACTGTATCCCTCTCCATTCTTTCCGATATGTCTATCGTTCTCTTTTTGTGTCCCCAACTTTCGATTTGACCTCCTTTGAATATGATCCTGAGGCGTCTCGCTTGGGTGTACGACTAAAGTACAAGAGCTTCATCGAGATTCTATCCAAGGCGCCTGTGCTTTGGAAACGGTACATTGCTAGAGGTCGATTTGCGATGAAGCCGGAGGTGGCCTTCGAACAATTTCGAGTCGGATCTCAGTTTTTTACGCTCATCCGCCGACACGCATTGTTGGTGATCAAAGATCAGACCCTATGGGAAAAATTCAAATTGCCCTGTTATAGAGACGACGTGTGCTACCCAGAAGAACATTATTTTCCCACTTTGTTATCAATGGCGGATCCAGATGGTTGCACCAAATACACCCTAACGCGAGTCAATTGGACCGGTACTGTGAATGGGCACCCTTATACGTATCAGCCCGCTGAAGTAACGCCGGAGCTGATTCATCGACTCCGGGAATCAAATTACTCGGAATCTTATTTATTTGCCCGAAAATTTACTCCTGATTGCATGGAACCCTTGATGCGCATAGCTAAATCAGTCATATTCAAGGACTAATCTGAGCATGGTACGTTAATTTCTTGTCTTTGTTTACTTTAATTGGCAGCATAGTTGTGTTTTGAGTTTGATTAGGGATAAAAATGGTGTGTTGATTAAAAGCCGATACTTTAAAAGCAGAGTCTTCTTGTGGATACGTATCAAATAGTTCACTTGAACATCTACATATTCTGTCGTGTTGTCCGTCCATATTGTGTTCTGTCATGTATGCATGCTTCTTAGGTTACGAGTTGGTCCATGTCAGATCGCACTTTTATAATGGATGCGTCTAGCACTAGATATAAGATCTCAGATTTGATACTTGTACTTTATCCAGTTCTCCACTAACATTGGCTACCATTCGCTTTCTCTTTGTTCTGACTGCTAAACATTCTCCAGAGGCCTTTGGGGATTAGTTCGAGAGTTTAAGAGAACCAATTTAAGGTTGGGACTTGTGAGTGGCTGATTCTTCTCAAGAATCAAATGCTTTTATGATGTGTTAAGGCCTTTTTTTTCTGATTTATGGGAAGAGGGTGGGGGGGTGTTTGCTGTTCAAGATAAAGTGCTGTAGTGTTCTCATTTTCCTTATGAAATGTATCGTTGCTTTTGGCATTTGTGCTTTGCTTGGTTTATGATGCGAGAAAGGTTTGTGACATCTTAAACGCTGAACGTTAAAATATAGTGTGCTAGTAGTTTACTTTTCCTATTTTCTTTTGTGTAGTGTTTCTGCTCTATCTCGTAGAATTGCCCACACACCCCACTTGCCAACCATGGCATGGTTATGCTTTATCAGATTCTGGGCTGGAGCTAACCAATTTGAATCTAACTCTACTCTCACAGGTGAAAATGTCCGTGAAGAGATAATGATATGGATTCTTTTACTGTTGGAATAGTTTAAGGGAGCTATATGGTTTGAAGAGGCATGAACAGCCCACAACCTGTATGCCTCGAACTCTCCAAGGCAAGACTCGAGAGATACAACAAGGAATACTGATTCGAGAAAGGAATAAAAAAATCAGGTGGATATTGGACGCCTGCTTGAGCTAAAATCTAAAGAGTAAGGAAGGTACTTTGGTCAAGTGTAGTCTGTTGGTGTAAAAAAAGAAACATCAATGCTAATTAGTTGCCAAATTGCCATAAAAGATTATGTAGGTCATTTTGTCTTTTGTGGGATGTTTATGTACATACGAGTTGTGGACAAATCGATCAAAGGTCTACAGTGTACTTTAGGACGAAACAGGTCACGTTGCCGAAATTTGAGGGAACAGTAACTGCCAGGAAAGATACTAGCTGTGCCCATATTTGGCCGCTTGCTCCTCCCTTCTGTTATTTACCTCTTTTCATTCTTGAAAGTAATTTTTGGTAGATCCGGGAAACGAGAGCATGTTGAGAATAGAATTTAGTATAATGTTTATTTGATATGCTTATACATCTTCTGATGATTAGTTTCTTCTGTTAAGAAAAATATCCCATTCCTTCCCTGGCCCCTCCCACCTTTTTCTTTACAAACTGTATTTTACTATCTGTATATCTATTTCTCCGGCGAGAAAGGATCAGATAGTGGATTAGTTTCATGGTTTTAGAGATAGAAACTTAGAAGGCAAAACCAAAACCACCCAATATAGATAGAAAATCATAGGCAAAAAAAATAAAGAGAATTAGCATAATTCTTGGGTGTCACTGTCAATTGCTTATGACATTTAATGCCTATTGAAAAAAATGATATACTCCCTAATTCTCGGTGCGATAGAGTCCTTTTTTTATTTAACTAATCTAATACATAATGATAATGATAATGATGATGGTGGTTTGCAAGCTGGAGCCTGCCTAGGAGGAGACCGTCAATCAGTGCATGAACTAAATAGACTTGGCTCATTAGCGACAAACTCAAGCTTGTCGGTGATGACTCTTTCTCCATGATAAAAGGGTATGGTCCCCTTTGCTCCGTTTACTTGTCCATTCATTGCTGGCCTCCAACCACGTTTTGATATGGCTTCTACGTTTTTCTGTGTTATTCTTTAGTTGGAATAGTATACCATTTGTACGTCACAACAAGAACTCAATTTTGTAGTTTATTCCTTGTAAGGAGAGGGATTGTTATTGCTGATTATTTTAAGTTTCAAATAGCACACATAGTATTGTTTTGGTGAAGATTTTCGTATCTAGTTCAAGGGGTAGGTGAAGGTTAGACGAGGGTGATTAATTTTACTTACCTCGTTTTGCGAGCTTATACGAATATTTAACGCGATGACACTTTAGTAAGTGAGGCAAAAGAAAAAAAATGAATAGAGAAAGAGAAAGTTCGGTATTTTTACTCAAAAAAAAAAAGAAATCGAGAGAAAGTTAGGTATCTAAGTTGCTATCACGCAACCAAAATTTGACAATCCCTCCTCTTTAGGTTCCAACTAATAAATGGACATTTTGTTTCGAGGTTATTGGATCTGCCACGAATGTTTTACACATGGCCACTAAATGATTTTATGTCATGAACTACCCATAATTACCATCATTGCAGTTGCCTAATCGACGTTAGCTTTTTTGGATTGTCAATCACATGGGCTATCCTAGCAATGGTCTTTTGATAAAATATTACGGAAGAATAATTAAGAAAAAAACAACGTAATGTCGTAATTCTCGATCGTCGTTCTTTTGAACGAAACGTTCCATCAAAACCACGTCGTCCTATGCGTATTGATGTTATTAACGGCGTAAAATTCCCTTCGACTGAAAGAAATGTGCGTGTTGGCCTTCACCTTCCTGGAAACACAAGCATACAATTATTTTGAGAGAATCATGCATTTAATTATTAATCTTCTCTTTGGGACAAGAATCTAATCTAACCACCTCGGGTCCTACATATCAAACTTGTCCTCAAAAGGGTATGGCAGTCAAAGTTAATTTTAAAAAATCATTTTGTTAATTTTCAACTTGGGATGATTATGAAAATTTTTTTGACAAGTAGTTGCGATCATAGTTAAATAAGTTATGTGATTAATTGTTGAAATATGTAAAGTTAAATAAAATTATTAAAAATATATATTGATAAGTGAAACTTTGTTAAAATATATAATAGTAAGTGAAAATAGTTAAAATATGTATTGGTAAGAAAGTGTAATTAGAATGAAAATTTGAAAAACGAAACCATGTAACCATCCACCAAAATATTTATATATATATGGATAGATGTGGAGTTCACTTTGCAAAAAAATAAACATAGGAGCTTGTGCAAAAATCCAACGAAAAAGATATTATTAGGCTAAAATGAGTCTACAAAATCAAATATAATGAAAACGGATCCATTCAAAAGTATAAGACACAGCTAGTGGCAAAAGAATATTCCCAACAACTAGGTATTGAATTCAACAAGACATTTGCTCCTATGGTTTGTATGGAGACAATAAGAATGATTATTGTTTTAGCCACCCAACTAAAGTTACAAGTGTATCAATTAGATATGAAGTCAGCATTTCTCAATATAGAACTTTAAGAAGTGTATGTGGAGCAACTTCAGACATATATTGTTCAAGGTAAAAAAGATAGTTTATCGTTGGAAGAAAGCACTGTATGGCTTGAAAGCAAGCACCACGTACATTGAATAGTAAAATTGATCAATATCTTGTCAATCATAGATTTACAAAATGTCTAAGTGAACTATCACTATATGTGAAGATACAAGAAGATCATTTTCTCATCATATGTCTGTACGTCGATGATTTAATTTATACGGGCAATGACAAAAGGGTGATTGAGAAGTTCAAACTAGCCATGATGAAGGAATATGAAATATCTTGGTCTCATAAAATATTTTCTTAGAATGCAAGTCAAACAAAGGCCCAAACAAATATTTATTTCTCAAAAAAAATATGCAAATAATTTGTTAAAGAAATTCAAGATGGAAGACTACAAGCTAGCATCCATTCCAATTGGCACAAATGAGAAATTATCAAAAGATGATGAAAAAGAAAAAGTGGATGTGACTATTTATTGAAGTCTTGTTGGATCGTTGATCTATGACGTGACTATTTATTGAAGTCTTGTTGGATCGTTAATCTATCTCACAAACACCAGACTAGACATAGTGCATGCGGTCAACATTGTTTCAAGATTTATGAATGAACCCAGCAAATCCCACTTCATAACTACAAAATGAATTTTAAGATATTTCAAGGGCACGAAGAATTTTGATATAATGTATGAAGTAGAAGACCATTGTAATTTGATTGGTTATATAGATAACGACTAGGCAAATAGCATTGATGATCAAAAAAGCGCAACCGGATACATTTTTCTTCTTGGTTCTAAGGCAATATCATGGACATCAAAGAAGCATAAGACAATCGCGCTTTCATAAGCAAAAGTTGAATATATAGCAATAACAAGTGTCACATGTGAGGCAATTTGGCTCAAAAGAATCATGAAGACTTTACATCAAAATGTCAATGGATCAACAAGAATCTACTATAACAATATGTCTATTATTGCAATGACAAAGAATCCTGCTTTTCACAGCCGCACCAAACGTATAAAGATCCGACATCACTTCATTAGAGAGCTTGTTGAAAAAGGAGAAATCGAATTTGAATTTTGCGAGACTGAAGATCAACTTGTAGATATTTTTTACAAAGTCAGTCACTATGGATAAATTTATCATGTTTAGAGAAATGCTTGGAGTCATAAATTTAATCTGAAAAAAATCATGAATGTTGCTAATTTTTAACTTGTGATGACTATGGAAAATTTTTCCATAAGTAATTGGGATCATAGTTAAATAAGTTAGGTGATTAGTTGTTGAAATATTAGAGTTAAATAAAAATATTGAAAATACGTATTGGTCGGTGAAACTTTGTTGAAATATGTCATGGTAGATAAAAAATGGTTGAAATATGTAATGATAAGTGGGTGTAATTAGTGTGAAAATTTGAAAAAGAAATCATGTAACTATTTACTGAAATGCCTATATATATAGATGGATATGGAACTCATTTTGTAATTTAAAGAAAACACATTTCCATTCTAATTTCTCTCTTCTCTCTCTTTTATATCTCCTATCTATTGTTCAAGTTCCACCCATAAGCTATTCATTACAAAAACCATCAATGGTTGGTTAGGTCCTTGCTGTTAATGTTTGATTAAGAAAAAAAAAATTTTAATTAAGAGATCGGTGGCAAATCGCAACTTTTGCTAAAATAATTAAGACCTGGTGTTGCAAAATCTGAAATTCTTGCTATTCTTGGGTGGTCCAAGACTAAGAAACCGAGTATGCTTAGTTTAAAAAATTCAGAAGGAAGATGTAAAATATGGCTGGTTATTATTATTATTTTTTCTCCTGTATTGTTCTCTTCAGAAAAACTGATGCTGCATCGTAATGGAATATTATGCGAAAGAGTACGTACTACTTTGATCGCTTTCAATATGATGTGGTTGTTTAACTGCTTAACGTCTTGATCGGTGTAATTAATGTATTAAGTCTTACAATGACCTTCTGAATTTGCTTAATCATTTCACAAGTTTGAAAAATATGTAGCATCCACACTGATTTTCAAATGCAATTTTATTTATACCAAAAAGTACCCCTTACTTTTTTTTATTATAAAAAAGTTGCCTCTATTTATGGCACATTTAGATTGTAAGATTCAAACCATTCTTGGGATTTCGATTCTCCCACTAACTAGCGTTCCTTTTACTCTTGGTTTTTGTCAAAAAGTCAGTAAATATTAATTTTCTGAAAAAATTTTAATATAGAAAAATAGAAAAAGATAATACTAGCATTTGACTCTCCCTTGTACAAACATCACGGTCAGTAATGGGTCTGGGGAGAGCATCGTGTACGGTCGTCATTTTTTAATTTTTTATTTTCATATATAATTTTATTTTTTATTTTTTATTTAATCCATTATTTAATAAGAATTTGCCAATATATATTGTAAAAATTTATCTTTCTTTGTTCAAATCCTAAATCTAAAGATTTTCACACCTTTACGGAATAAAATTTTAAGTATATTCCTAACAATAGTGTGTTGTACGTTATAGTGTTTTAGGGTTAAGTTAATCTAGTAATATTAGTCCAGTCAAAAAAAAAATTAAAAATTTGATCAAGTCAAATCAAACATCAAATTTATACAAAATTTGACTTGGTTATTATTTTTATTTTTTAATTTAATTTATAATAATTTTTATTTATAAAAATTTAAATATTAATTTTTTTAAAATTTTAATCACTTCTCATTTCAAATCATAATTTTGTATTCTATTTTTTATTTATTTTAAATCTTAATTTTTTTATTTTTAAAAAATTGTTTTATTTAATAAAATATTTATTTTAATAAAAAATCAAAAAACATAATATATAAATCCAGCCCGAACCCATTCATTTATTGAACCAAGAACCTGGTCAAACATAACCCGAGTCTATAAAACAAGTCCTAGTCTAATGTCAAGCCAAGTTTTGAATTCTTACAAAACCTAGCTAAGGTCTATGTGTGCACCCCTTACCTTTTCAAATGGGTTCATGTGAAAAGTGAAAATTTAAATATTTTTAATACAATTATGCTTAATCAAATCCAAAGCACTTTATTAATAATAGTGTTAAAATATATAAAGTAAAATTGATTAGAATTGGTTGTGTATACTTGTATAATATATTGTGTGTACTAAACATATGATTTTTTTTTTTTCAGCCACTACCAAATATATGGTAACGGTATATTATATTATATAAATTTATATAATCTATCCTTATACTTTGTGCCAAACAAAATCTGAAAGTGTTAATATTGTATTTTTTGTATCTTATTTTTTTTTTAAAGTTCGATATTCGTTGAGGTTCAAAAAACATAAAGGGGAGAATAAAAATTGTGTACCCAGGCAGCGTCCTGGAGTGACAACAATTATGCATTATGACGCGATTGTGCTCGCACCTAATTTATACCATCACGTTACCAATTTCAACAAATTTCTTCTTAGGGTTATCTGATTGGAGAATTTTATTTAAAGCTACAGTCAAAGTAATTAATTCTCCCCTGTTGTCAATTTTATTCTTCCCATTTGTTACATTTTACTATTTTTTTTATATTTTATTCTGCTATGCAGTAAGGTATAACTGTCACCAGTCGACCCACGTTGCTCCCATATCACCATTCACCCTTTTATTTTTAAAAAATATATATTATTTTGCTCTTCTGCTTTTAAATTTTATTTTATTTTGACTCTCTATAAATTAAAAGTCTCGACATAATATTTACTTTTAAATATAATCTTATTTTAGTTTCTTATAAATTAAAAATCTTAAAATAATATTTTATTTTTTAATATTTAAATTAAAATAATTATTCTTTGTCTCATTTATATAAAAACTATTTTGAATTAGTTTTGAAAAGTGAATAATTATTTTAAAACTTTTAATTTATAGAGTGTTAATATGTATTTTGTTTTATATTTTTCAGTTTAATTATATATTGCTAATTACTAATTTAAGAGTTTTAAAAATAATTTTACATAACCAAATAATATCAAGATTTTCCAATTTTTTCACCTACTTGGACACACTAAATGCAATATATATATATATGAAGGAATTACTCTCCTCCTACAATTAAATAAATTATAAAAATGTAATTCAAATAATTGTATTGGGTAAGTTCAATTAATATAATCATGTTATGTCTTATAAATAATATATGCTTTGGGACAAGTTTTCCATTGTGAAAATTCTCCTAGTATTTTGTCTCCATATATATATATATATATATATACAATTTTTTACATTTAATCCATTTTTATTTTCAACATGTCTAAATAGGTGAAAAAAATGAAAAAGAAATCACGATATTGTTTGATTATATGAATTTTTGTTCAGAAAATATTAAATTTATTATTATAAATATATAATAAATAAGAAACATATAAATCAAAATACATAAATATTTACTTTTATTATTATGAACAAATACAAGTAATATACAAAAATATTTAATTATGAAGAGAATAATGATGTACTTTGACATTATTTTTTAAATTTTGATTTATGTATCATATACACATCATAATTAAAATATTCTGAAATTAATTTCACTTTTATTTTTTAAACTAAAGATTAGTGAATTAAATAAAATAAAGTAATGTTATAGGAAGGAGAAAAAAAGAGGTGCATATTGTTATTTTTTAGCTTAATTTCATTTTGATCATCCACAAATTAAAAGTTTTAAAATAATTCACTACTTTTAAACTTTGTTTCATTTTAACCCTCCACAAATTGAAAATCTTAAAATGATTCTCCCCTTTTAGAAACTAACTCAAAGTAGTTCATTTCTAAATGATATAATAGAGTGCTATTTTGAGTCAAAATTTTGAAAAGTTAAATACTATTTGAAGAATTTGAATTTTTATGGGACTAAAGTAAAACTATATTTAAAAGTAAAGAACTGTTTTAAAATTTTTAATTTGTAAAAAATAAGAATAAAATTAAATTAATAAATAAAAGACTAAAATAATGTTTTTTCCGCATAAAAAAAAAAAGATAGAGGTCAAATATATCCCGTTGCACAGTTAATCTTGATAATATTCGGTAAGTGTGTCCAAATAAGTGAAAAAATGGGTAAAAACAAATGTAATAGGGGAGTAATTTTTTCTTTTTTACATTTTATGTGTTTTAATAGCTAAAACATGGTAAAAGAAAAAAAAAACTTGATATTTTTTATTATATAAAATTATTTTTAAAAATATTAAATTAATAATTAGCAATATATAGTTAATATGAAAAATATAAAATAAAATACATAAATATACACTTTGACCCTCTAACAAAATGGTTATTAATTTTTTAAAATTTAATTCAAAATAATCTTTTTCTAAATAAGACAAGAATGATAATTTTGAGTTAAATATTTAAAAATGAAATATTATTTTAAGATTTTTAATTTATGGAGAATCAAAATGAGATTATATTTATAAATAGAAAATCATTTTAAAACTTTAACTTTGTAAATGACTAAAATAAAATAAAATTAAAAAGCATAAGATAAAATATATTTTTTTGAAAAGAAAAAAAGAGTGTGAGTGCTCGTACAATGTAATTAGCGTAATAAAATATAAATAATACTACAATGCACCTAATCAAGAGATAAGATTGGCAGTAGGTATGAAACATTAATTATTTTTACTCTTAATAAAAAAAAAAAAAACCTAGCCATCACAGTATTCTTGGAATACACCTATAAATAGTTAGAAGACTCCTAGGTTACACACTTTTGACTCCAAAAATTTTCAACCACTTGGTGACTTTAGTATCAAACCTTTAACTAAGAAAAGAACCATATACCACAAATTGACATCTACCTTTGAAAATAATGTATTGATAAAATTTTTCATTGACTTAATTTCTTTATTTCAGACACAAATGTATCCAGAAATCTGACAATGATCAAAATTTCAAAATTATAAATAGGGATTTCCTCACTCCTGTGTGTGAAGAGTTTCTTTCCAAGTCACCTAGCGAGCAACTCTTAAAAATTGCAGCAAGTAGGAAGACATAGATAAGTAACGCTAGAAAACTTGCCTCTTTCGCCTGTTTCCTCCATCACATGACATTTCACTCTGTAGAGCTCTGAAATCGATTCCAGCGTAGAGCTTCACGTACCAGCAATGGCGGCCTCGGTGATGCTAATCCTGACGCTGTTTGTGGTGTGTCTTGACGCTGCCAACACCAACAGGGTGTACCAGCCTTGCGCCGATTCCAAGATTCAGAGATCCGATGGCTTCACGTTCGGCATTGCTTTCAGTTCCAAGGATTCGTTCTTCTACAATCAGTCCCACCAGCTCTCTCCGTGCGACCGCCGCCTCTCTCTGGCGTCGTCGTCGAACTCGCAGCTCGCCTTGTTCCGCCCCAAAGTGGATGAGATCTCCCTCCTCACTATCAACACCTCTAATTTCTTCCCGGTGCGTGACCTCTTGATTTTCTATTCTTTTGTTCCCGGCATTGGATGTAGTTCTTTGCTAATATCTGCTTTGGGATCTTACTTTTGCATTCGATCTCCTTCTGTTTTGAAGGTGGAATATAGAGAATGAATGTGATTGTAGCTAGTTTAAATTTATTTAGGATACTGCTATTGTTCTCTCCAGGCTACTGTAGCAATCCCTGTAGATGCCGTAGCAATTTTTTGATATTTGCTTCATCATGTTTTGCTGTGATTATAATTAAGAGGTCCCAGTAGATTTTATAGGTGCGTTCTTATTGGTGCTATCTAGATATGCTTTCCGTTCCAATTTCTTCTTCGATCTGAATCTGTTTGAAGATATTTCTCAAAAGCGTTTGAAGGCGGTTGACAAACAGATGAATATGAAGTAGGATTACATAATATTCTAGTGGAAAAAACTAAATACCACCAAATCAGTTATGCTTTTGTGTGAACTGATGTTAGAAAGAAACATCCACTCATCTTATAGCTATTATCACTTTCTTTCTCAAATGCTTTTACATCTTCTAGTTCCATGGAATTCTAGTCTATTTCTTTGTACATGTTTTTGTGCGCTAAAAGAGAGCAGAGATTATGGTTGTAAGTTCTGATCTGCATTGGCTACTTTATTTGTTTTTCCATTATGCCACTGAGCCTACTACCGTTTGTGCTGTCTTCCTCTCACTGGTAACAAAGATGTTGGCAAAACTATTGGCAGTAAATATGCTCCTAGTGGTCTTCAATCACAACCACAATGTCTTCTCTAGTCTTGACATATCTCCTTATCCTTATCTCAGCTTTGACTTGAAACTGTCCTACTCTTCATTAATATTACCATTAAAGCTGGCGGCACACTCTGCAATGACTAAATGATCTCTTTTTCTTTGGCTTTTATCTTTCTATGCACGGATTCATTTCTCAGAAAACTTTACTATTTCTGTTCATATTGAATATCTGATTGTGAATGTTAGTATCTGTTATGTTACTATTTTATGTATGGTTTTTAACTCAATATGGGCAAACCTGGTTGCGATTTTCACCTAGAATAGTTCATGAAGCACTTGGTTAAAAAGCACATAGCATCCACAAGTTGAACAGATTATTTTGAACTGCCAAGGGAAACATATTGAGGTTTAGAATCATTATCGATGAATAGGAAAGCAACGGTACTGAACGGAATTTTGGTTCAATATGATGCATAATTAAGTTTACTTTTGTGTATATATGAAGATTCTGGCTAATGCTTAAATTAGCAAGAAAAAGTCTGTGTTTTTCCAGAAACATTTGTTTCCGCATAATGATAAAACAGATTCCCTGCTAGCCACTGAATGTTAGAGGGGGCTCTATAGGCTGAAGTTGACGTAAAATTTGTTCGCCTATTATAATATACATGAATCAAACTATCGATGTCTTCTTATTCAAAAAATTTCAGTTTAAATGTTTCAGCCACTGAACTTTTCAGAAGCCATTTTGCTTCAGAAAAACTCGTGACTAGACTGAGATTCTCAGGACATGTTCGCTGAGGCAGCACGAATGTTTTGGTGTACAAATACTCTTTTGAAAGATAGACAAACGTATACTTGCAAACTGCTAGTGTAGATGAGCATCTTATGTTCCCCTGGGAAAAAAAAAGAAAAAGAAACTAAAGAAGCTACAAACCAAAGTTGCTTCTGAGTTCTGAGCAGTTTCTTCATTATAACTAAATTATCCTTTTTTTTCCCCATCATGATAAATAGGATTCTTATGGTGGGTATATGGTGGCATTTGCTGGGCGGAAATATGCTGCAAGGTCTTCACCTGCGTTTGTTGCAAACAGCACATTCATTGTGACAAGTTTTACACTGGTAAGAATATCAAACCATGGACATGACAATGAGTCTTTGGCTTTTTCATAACGTATTTGAACGTCTTGGATTTGTCATGTAACTTAGGTGCTAGAGTTTAAGAAGGGTAGGCTACAGAACTTGTACTGGAAAAGAGACGGTTGTGTTTCGTGCAAAGGAAAATCTAACTTTGTTTGCCTCAACAAACAAGACTGCGCAATCAGAACATCATCTTGTAAGAACCGAGGGGGATCAGTGGATTGCAGTCTTGGGATACAGCTAGCGTTTTCCGGTACTGACAAGCATCTCTCGGTGCTTAATTCATGGTATGAAGTGGAAAATCTGCGCCAGTATTCGCTCTATGGTCTGTACTCAAATCTGAGGGACTCTCTGACTAGCCAGTATAACAAATTCTTTTAACCAGAAAATTTCACTCTTTTCCTGGATTTTGCAGTTTGAGACGGTCTTGTAATTTCATACTGTTGCTATTTGCCTCCTCAGTTCATTGATGCTCATTCTTGACTTTTTTGTTCTTATTATTGTACGATTTATAACAATGCCTAAGGAATTTGTGAATCTTGTAGATTTGCGAGTGTT
Source organism: Delonix regia (assembly GCA_037074485.1). Lineage (NCBI taxonomy): Eukaryota > Viridiplantae > Streptophyta > Magnoliopsida > Fabales > Fabaceae > Delonix > Delonix regia. The sequence continues at coordinate 8,963,890 of CM073455.1, forward strand.
TTCCCTTGGCCAAAAGGAAAAGAAAGTGTATTTTCCCACAAGTTTTTCTTGATCGTAGTTCCTTTCCTCATTGTTACATTTGCTCAAGCCTTAGCAAGTTTTGATTTCTTTGCGGAACATTCTAGGATTAAAATTTTAGATGCAACAAGTTAAAGAAGACGAATGGTCCTTGGGATCAATTGGGGCAAAGTTCCACAATACCTTAATTATAATACAGAAGAAAAAAGAATTTGAGTTCTAAATGAACGATATTGATTTGAGTTCGAGGATTATCTTACAGATATCAAAATAACCTAATCTTTTATCCAACTATATAAAACAAAGTCTGATATTGTTATCAAATGAAATTTATTAATAGGCAAAAAATAAAGAGTCTATATACGTCACTTCAAAACAAATGTTAGAAAAAATGTTTGTCTGGGTATAAGAGTAACTATTCTCCTGTATAATGTGTCAATCAATTATTAGAAAACCTAACAGTTCGTTAGATAAGTATATGACCTCTCGTTCTACCTATATATAATGAGTTATTTCGTCGTCCATAGACAGCTCATGCACAGAACCTACATATGATGATTACATATTCTTATTTTTTTGTTTCGGCCAAACGATTATATATTCTTATTTGAGTACAAAGCAGATCTGTTATTAAATCTGACATTAAAAATAGTCATAACCCAGATTTATATTTATAAAAACTGAATTATGTTGGTTGATAATTATTATTAAAACTAACATGAGCATCATAATGGAGACTTGATTTTAGCATGTAAAGGCTTAGGTGAAAAGATGGATTATCTTATTTATACCATTGAAGGATTGGATACATTTTTAAATCCCTTATTGGGTGTGCTTAATTGGCCTACGAGCAACTTGGTTATCCGATTCCGCTATGTTAGACTCGAAGGCTTCAGTGTCGACTAATTAACAAGGGAGAAAACTTCGGTTCTATGTCCTTTAAACGCATTGAAAGATAAATGTTCATTTTCAAGAAGCACTCTTGAGAGCTGAAGGTTTGATTTGATACCATAGTAACAGCCTATTTTCTATGCAGAACATAAAATAAGACACTAAGACATACACTTATGTTTTGCACTTTTGAGATAAAATGATATAAACAAATGAGGCATGTTCCCGATGGACACCGTAATTTAAAGTCACACAGCTAAACGTTTAAAAAAATATGCAATAATGGAGGCAATACGTTCTTAACCTATTTTTGGGAAGGTTTCTTCAAACTACATTTTGGAGAATTCTTTTTTGTAAATTTAGTGAAACAGCTGATAGAGATAAAACTCTAGGAAGGAAGAGAAAAACTTTCACAAACAACATTTCTTGTACTTTTTTTCGTTTTTTATATATATTTGAGAGTTTATAAGAGAATGAAATAGAATGACAAATAATGAAATAAAAAAAAATGACAAGATGAGTCTTATTCTATTGTTTACAAGTTTAATTAGAGAATGAAAGGGTCAATAATAAAATGATATAATTTATTAATTACCTTTATAATATTGTCCTTATAATTAAAATGAGATTTTAGTAAATTATTAATAATTGTAATTATACTACTTAATCATTTCATTTCATCCCAATTTGAGAGTCAACAAAATTTTGAATTTTGATTTTTGGATGACAAAAAAAATCCTATAATCCCTTTTTGCGATATCATTTTATGCTTAAAAAAACTCCCCAGCAATAGTTATTACATTACATTCATTTATTTCTATTCCATCCAAACATACGAGGTTTGTTCTTGCAGTTTATGTTCGAGCTGGTTAGCTCTTGTTGGGCCTCAGGTCATCTGGGCCTTTTTGTAACTCTCTAACCTACAGCTGTCCAAAAAAAACCAATATAAATAAAATATTATTAGAATCTGTGTCCCTAATTTTAGATTTTAAATAATAAGAAAAAAAGAAGAAAAGAAAAAAGCTCTGCTCCGCATCCCTGCTAAGTGCGAGAATAGAACGGAGAAGAAAAAAAATCGAGGCGCGAGAGTGGAATACTAGGGTTTTGGACGAGAGAAGTTGCCGACGCTTGTTTGGGTTTTCTCTTCCGATTCTGACGACAATGGGAAAGAACCAGAAGTCGGGGCTAGGGAGGGCTTTGGTGAAGCAGCACAACCAGATGATCCAGCAGAGTAAGGAAAAGGGTCAATTCTACAGGAATCAGCAGAAGAAGGTACTGGAATCGGTCACAGAGGTCACCGACATTGATGCCATCATCGAACAAGCAGACGAGGCTGAGCGACTCTTCGTCGCCGACCACCCCGCCCCGAACCTCCCCATCAGTCTGTGAGTCATTTTCTATTTACTTTGTGAAAAGAAGAAGATTGCATTATTTCCACTTTTTTTTTTTCTTTTTTCAATTTGCAAAAGAATCAAACTGTGTTTTACTCGTTGAGCTTAAAATTCCCCACTTTCAAAAATAAAATAAATGATTGAAATCAAAGGTAATGTATTAATTACTCTTGGGTTTGTTAAACGTCTTATATTGCCTTTGGTGCCGTTGAGCTTACAAAGCATATGGCACCGACCTCACTTTTCCTTGCTACCAAGGCCTTGTTCCTCTTTTATAACAAAAAATTTTACGATGCCTCTGCTATTTCATTTTAGCTATAGATACTAGCTCTGGAATTTGGAAGTTGTGGGTGTCTTTTCTGATTAGTGAACGTTGACTAAAATGGAATTGTGAATATATGAGGATGGCAACGGCTTGCTTGACTTTCTTTATTGCTTATCAAATGGAATACATTACATTTTATTTTACCCTGTGTATATTAAATATTAAGTCATCTTTGTTGTGTGAGAATAGAGATGCAAGCTCTAGCGCTAATGACATGACGCCTGAAGAGAAGAGAGATCTTCAGAAGAGAGAAGAGGCGCTGCATGCTGGCAGTCTCCGAGTTCCACGCAGGTTTTTTTTTTTTTCAATGATCAGATTATTTTCTTGATCAGGGTAAACGACTGTCCTTTTTCCGTTTGGTCTAACTCCTATATTCTCATTTAGGCCACCGTGGAGTGTGAGCATGTCTGTGGAGGAGCTTGATGCCAATGAAAGACAGGCTTTCTTGACTTGGCGTCGCAGCCTAGCAAGGTTAGGTTCATGTTGATGACTCATATGTTGTTTTAATGTACATTTACATACATTCAAAACTGAAGAGGGTTAATCTGTTTCTTGTGGTCACCCAATTGATAAGTCATTTTGAAGTCGTAGCGATTTCCAATTATCATAAATTCTATAGGTGACTGATTTATCAGAATAATAAAATATGAAGACAGTTTTGTAGATAATTCAATTTATATGTGTTGAATGATTATGTTTCAGACTTGAGGAAAATGAGAAGTTTGTCCTTACACCCTTTGAGAAGAATCTTGATATCTGGAGACAGCTTTGGCGGGTAGTTGAGCGTAGCGATTTGGTAAGTTGATATCTTGCATAGCAATGATTTATTTATCATAAATCAGGATGATATCCTTCCTGGGGGTTCTTCTCTTTATTATTTATATTTTTTTTTTTTGGGAGATTAGTAGTTGTTGAAAATTGATCAATGATGATTGCCAACAAACCACATCTTATTCGGTCCCAACCCACTTCTTCTTATCTATGTATAGTCATAGGTTACTTCTTCATTGTGTTGAAATAAAAAACTATTATTCTTTCTTGATCCCATGCTTTTGGCTGCTAGGTCTGCATCCTCATTACTTCTGTTGTAGATTTTAGAGCTTGATGGCTGGAGGTAGAAAATATTAGCAAACTACTATTGTATTTGCCTCTAATTTGGATCATCATTATTAGTATTTTATTGGACAAGTGAACAATTCCATATATGTTAAATTACTGTTGGATCTTTTGTCACTGATTTCACTGTTAACTGAATTCTTCACAATGATATGATTACTAGTTTGGCACTTTTCTTATTTTTGTATAGAAATTCAACGAAAAAAGAAAAAAGAAAATCTGATCAATTAGAATCTGTTTTATGTGCTGGCAAGCTGAAGGAAAGATCCTCTTTATGATGTCTTAAATAATCTTTTTTTTTTTTCTAAATAAAAAATCTGGTTGAAACCATGGCTAATAACCTATTTATAAAAGCATGACATGGATAGTTCTAACTTCTGTTCCTTTCTGACACTTAAAGCTGATTCATTATATAATGAAGATGCCTATCTCATATATATATATATATATATATTTTTTGGACCAGATTGTGATGGTTGTTGATTCACGAGATCCACTGTTTTATCGCTGTCCTGATCTTGAGGTAAGACAATTAATTTCTTAATTGAAGTTTGGATTGTGAGCTTAAAGTCTTAAAGTAGCTTAACAAATCTAGAGAATAGAGATCTTTTTGGTCTGTGGCAAATCTAACACAATTGACGAAATTATAGATGAAATTTAGATTCATAATGTATTTGGATTGTTTTGCTTCATGGAAGTTAAGATCTGCATCTGAAATGTTCCAAGCTAATTACTGTTGAATTGTGTTTCTTACATGTTTCATTTTTCTTAAGTACATAATTAGTAAACTAGTGGAGATTTCTCCTTACGATGATTTTTACCACTGGAATTGCACTTTTTTCTCAGAATTAATTTTCACATTGTCTTTATATGTATATGCTATTTAGTATAATAATTAAAAAGAAAAAAGAAATTACGGCCGATTTTGGGATTACTATCTTTTGCTAAAGCCCCAAATTATTGCTTGGTAATTTTTTTAATGGTACTTTGGCTGCTTTTTGAAGGTCACATTACTACTACTTAAAATGCCTTAAACTTCACATAAATTATAATCATTATCTTCAACGAATTCAATTGTTATTTAACCTTTTAAATGCTTTTCTCTAATCTTAAATATTCACAGCACATGCATAGTAATTTTTACTGAATGCTTGGTGAATTGCTCTCTCCAGATTTTTTTTTTTTTTTTGGTTGCTACAGTGCACTACTTTCAAAAAGCAGCAGCATTACTAAGTAGAGTAGCTTATATCTCTTCATGAAACTTGGTGGCATGTGTTATTCTCTGCCAAGAAGGCTTCTTTTTCATGGGTTTTTGGTTGAGTGATAGGATTGTGTTAATAAGTGTTCCTTGGTTTTTTTCGTAGTAGTATATTCTTTATCTGAATTACGGAAAAAAAGAAAAAACTCTGTAAGGACTGTAATTGATATGTCCGTGAACTGTGTAGACTGCTGTTGAACATTTCTTATTCATTTGTTAGAAAATCAGTCCTTCTGAGCTAATCATAATCCGTTTTGGCATTATTTCTACTCTGGCTCAGGCATATGCAGGAGAGGTTGATGAGCATAAACGTACATTGCTGCTGGTTAACAAGGCAGATCTTTTGCCCACTTCTGTCAGGTTTCAATCTCCCTTAAAAAGTTTATGCATTTGAATCGAATCATTTCTTCATTTTTCTGTCTTATGGTTCTTATTAGTTGACCTCTTCTATTTATCTTTTTCTGCAGAGAGAAATGGGCAGAGTATTTCCGGGTTCATGATATTTTGTTCATCTTCTGGTCAGCTAAAGCTGCTTCTGCAGCTCTGGAAGGCAAAAAGCTTCTTTCATCATTGGAGGCTGATAACTTGGGGAAGCCCAAAAACGCAGATACAAAAATATATGGCAGAGATGAGCTTCTGGCTCGATTACAGTCAGAGGCAGAAGAGATTGTAGAGAGGAGGAGAAAATCAAGCTCCTGTGACATGGGGCCTTCTAATATTCAATCGCATGGTGAAGATGCTGCTGATAGTTCTTCATCAAGTAATGTAGTTGTGGGATTTGTTGGTTATCCTAATGTGGGTAAAAGTTCAACTATCAATGCTTTGGTAGGCCAAAAACGGACAGGTGTCACCTCCACTCCAGGGAAGACAAAGCATTTCCAAACATTAATTATTTCTGATAGACTGACCCTCTGTGATTGTCCTGGATTAGTTTTTCCATCTTTCTCAAGCTCAAGGTATGAAATGATTGCCTGTGGGGTTTTGCCTATTGATAGGATTACTGAACACAGGGAGGCTGTCCAAGTTGTGGCTGATAGAGTGCCAAGACATGTCATTGAAGCAGTTTATAGGATCAAACTTCCAAAACCTAAGCCATATGAGCCCCAATCTCGGCCACCTCTGGCATCTGAACTTTTGAGAACTTATTGTGCTTCTCGTGGGTATGTTGCCTCTAGTGGGCTGCCTGATGAAACTAGAGCTGCCCGTCAGATACTGAAAGATTACATTGATGGGAAGCTGCCTCACTATGAAATGCCCCCTGGAATGGTGAATGAGGAACCAGCTCCGGCTGATTCCGCAGGACTGGACTCTGTTAACTTGAATGAGTTAGATTCTACTGATATTGAAAATTCTTCAAATGTTGAGAGTGAAGTTGCACCTAATCTGGAGCACGTATTGGATGATCTCAATTCCTTTGACATGGCTAATGGACTTGCTTCGAAGAAAGTTACTGTAAAGAAGCCTAATGCTTCTCACAAGCACCATAAAAAGCCTCAGAGGAGCAAAGATCGTTCATGGAGAGTAGGAAATGATGATGCTGATGGGATGCCAGTTGCAAGATTCTTTCAGAAACCAGTAAATACAGGTCCAACGAAAGGCTGATAAGGTCATATCTTCTGGCCCTCTTCCAGCTCCTCATCTATGAAGCCCAGCATCGTATATTAATCCAAGGTGGAGACAAAAGTTTTACGCGTTTATTTGTACGGCATTGCAGCAATAGATGAAAATATACAGCCACCGAAGAACACGTTGCATTTTGGGCGATATGTCAAAATGCAATATGTCATCTTTCTTTTCTTTGTAATGGGATGACCAAGGATGGACATTTAAATAACTAGTTTGGTCGGAGTATAAGAGCTGATATGGATAAGCTATGTCGTTTTTTCTTCTCCTGATAGTTCGTATACATTGCACATTGTCAAGTTCAGGATACGGTCCCTCCATTTAAGTAGAATCGAGGAGTTCGATTTCAAGTAAAATTGATACTTGGTGTAGGTTTAGTTGGATTATAATGGATATGAGAAGCATATTTTGTGTACCCAGATTGCTTATTAATTATCTTGCAGCAATATAATTCCTTTTTTATGTATTGAATTAAGTATTAGTAACTACCATTTTTTAAAAATATTAACAACTATGTGAATTACCGTGGATGCGGTCTGCATAATTGGCGCGAAAGAATATGCATAGATGTTACTTTCTTGAAATTGAAAACCCAAAACCTGCGCAAACCAGGTTATTTATTAAAGGTAAATTATCATGTTATTTGATTTATGGTAGGTTCAACCATATTGACAAAAAAAAAAACGAGTTCAACCATTGAAGGTGTGAAAGTTATATAATATATATATATATATATATATATATATATATATGTAGAGAGAGAGAAGTTAGAAGATTCAGTTTGAACTTTTTCTTTAATTGCAACTGTTCTTTTAATCTAAAATTTTTATAATGACCCCTGATTTATTGATCTCATTACAATAAATTTTTATTATTTAAATTCAAAAATTTTAACCATGCTAAATTATTAAACCACAGTTATAAAAAAAGAGTATAACATATCTTTACTTTTAATGACAATATCACTTAATATCTTTCAATTGGCGCATCCCAATACAGTTGACCAACTTCTTAAATGTAACTATTGGTAATGTTTTGGTAAACAAATTTACTAGGTTATCATATGAACAAATATATTGCATATCTATATCACTATTTCTTTGAAGATCATAAGTGAAAAAATTTCAAAGAGATATGTTTCGTTTTATCTCCTTTAATGTACTTCCCTTTGAGTTGAGTTATACATGCTGCATTATTTACGCATAATATTGTCGAAATATTCTATTCTAAAGCAAAATCACACATCTTTTAAATATGTTGGGTCAATGATCTAAGCCAAATACACTCACAACTTAGCTTATGCATTGCAATTATTTTTGCATGATTTGAAGAAGTAACAACTAAAGTTTGTTTTGTAGAACGCTATGACATAGTTATGCCCTCACATATAAATAAATAACTTGTTTAAGATCGAGCTTTATGTGAATCTAATAAGTATCCTGCTTTTGCATAGTTGATTAACTACGATCTAAATTCAAATTAATAAAATAACCCTATATTAATGGTCTCACAAAGATATCGCAATAAGTACTTAATTCCATTCCAATGTCTTCTTATTAAAGATGAACAAAATCTTGCTAACAAACTTACAGCAAAAGAAATATCATGTCATGTATTATTAGCAAGATACATTAATGCTCCTGTGGCATTAAGGTATGATACCTTTTTACTAAAAAGTTCTTCATCATCTTTACGAGAACGAAAGAGTTTTTATTCATATCTATTGATCTCATGACCATTAGGAGTACCTAATGGATGAGCTTTATCCATATAGAATCGCTTTAGGATCTTTTTAATGTAAGTAGATTGGTGAAAAAAAATTTAATTTCTTAAATGCTCGATTTATAGACCAAGACATAATATTGTTTTTCTAAGATCTTTCATCTTAAATTCTTTCTTTAAGCAATTAACTGCTTTTTGAAGCTCTTCAAAAGTTCTAATAATAATTAAATAATTGACATATATTACAATTATAACAAACTCTAATATTTATAAAAACATATGGGCAAATTTGATCATTTTTATAACCTTTCAACAAATATTCACTGAGGCAATTATACCACATATGCCCAAATTGTTTAATCCATACAAGGATTTGCATAAATGTATTGAATAATTTTTCCTATAATTTTTACTTGCTTCTGGCATTTTAAATTCTTTAGGGATTTGCATATATATTTTACTATCCAATAATCCATATAAATGGCTGTAACAACATCCATTAAATACATATCAAGTTTTTCATGTATTACTAAACTAATGAGATATCTAAAGATAATTGTATCCACTATAAGAGAATATGTTTCCTTATAATCAATTCTAAGCCTTTGAGAAAACATTTATATTACAAGTCGTGCTTTGTATTTAATGATTTTATTTTTCTCATTTTATTTTTGCACAAATATCCATTTATATCCTACTTACTGGCTTTACACCTTCTAATGTTTGAGTGATATGCCTAAAAACTTCATATTTTGAAAGCAAATTTAATTAAGTTTAAATTGCATCTTTCCATTTTGGCCAATCATCTCTATGCCTACATTCTTCAATAGATTTAGGTTTAATATCCTTATTTTGTTTCATAATTTCAACAACAACATTGTATACAAAAATGTTGTCAACAACCATATTTTCTAGTTCAATCTCTTTTTTGTAGTGACATAACTTATTATGATCTCTTCATTCTTTTCAGGCACCTGAGCCTCTTATAGGGTTTTATGATTAGTTATGCCATCAATTTCTTTAGGAGTATCATGTGTTTCTTCATGGGTATTAGTCTCCTCTATTTGACTATCTTGGTTATTTGTTATTTTCCTTTTTAAAGATTTTTATCTTTGGAACCAATTGGTCTTCCACACTTGAGGCATGACTTACTTTCATTTGCACCAGAAGATTGTCCTACTATGACATCAATTCAAATTGGAGCATTTTCAGCTGGTATATGAGATTTAATAATTCTCTTTTGGTTAGTAAATACATCTAGCAGTTGATTTGCAATATTTTACAAGTAAATTAATTTCTAAACTTCTTGTTCACATTGCTTTGTACATGAATCTAAACGAGATAATGATAATGTATTCCATGTAATTTCTTTTCCCATTGGCTTATTATCTCCCTTTAATATTGGGAAAATTATTTCGTGGCAATGAATATCAACAAATTGTTATGTAAATAGATCCCCAATTAATAGTTCAAGATATTTAATTATTGAAGGAGATAACATATATTCCGAACCTCCTATGAGGACCTATCTTTGTGTGATGTGGTGAAGCAATTAGTACAAATACCACATATCCAAAATTCTAAGATGGAAAATATCTAGTTCATAACCAAAAGCCAATTGTAATTGGTAGTATTTATGGTAGCTTGTTGGCTTGATACATATAAATGTTGTCGTATGCAAAATTGCATATCCCTAAGTTGAAATGGGGAGTTTCATTCTCATAAACATTAGTTTAGCTATTAATTGGAGGCGTTTGATAAATAATTCTATCAAACCATTTTGTGTGTGCACATGAGCAAAAAGCTTTTCAACTATTATTCTAATAGACATACCATAGTCATTAAAGGCTTAGGTTGTAAACTCACTAGCATTATTAAGGTGAATTGTCTTAATTGCATAATCTGAAAATTGAGCTCCTAATCTAACTGTTTGAGCAAGTAATCACACAAACACTAGGTTAGCAGTTGACGATAAGCACACATATGACCATCTTGTGGATGCATTTATTAAAACCATAAAACATTTGAATAGTCCACATGGTGAATGAATGAGGCCACATATATCACATTGGATATATTTTAGGAATATAAGGGATTAAATCCCAAATTTAGTCAGTGAAGATTTAGTAATTAGTTTTCATTGGGAACAAGCAACATATGAAAATTCTTTAAATTTAAGAATTATCTGGTTCTTCAATTGATGACCATGAGAATTCTCAATGATTTTTTGCATAATTATTGATATGGGATTGTCTAATCGGTCATGTCAAATAACAAACTTATTTATGTCAATAAAATTTTAGTTTACTATAGCATGTGTTTCCATTATACTAATATATGTATAGTACAAATATCAGGACAATGCATGTATTTCTCTTAAACACATTTCTTTCCTTATACAATAGTTGTGATATCCAAATATTCAATATTTTTCTCACATACAGTCTCAATATGATACCCATTGTGTTATAGGTCTTTAAAACTCAATAAATTTCTTTAAGACTTTGTAAAAAATAATGCATTGTTAATAATAAACTTAGTCCCTTCTGGTAATAATATAGCAGTTCTTCCAAAGCATTCAATTAGTTTTGTACAACCTGATATGGTATAAATATTAACATCTCTTACAATCAAATTAGAAAAATATTTTTTTCGTCTTTAAGTATAGTATATGTTGTAACATTGTTTGTAAGACGTATGTTTTTAGTATAATTATTGTATCCAACGAGACAATGAGACATATCTATATTCTTCATTAAAGGAAACAAAAACATTATAAAAATGGTTGCCCTAAGACATAAAATATAAAAACTATATGCATGAAAGAAAAGGAAAAAATACTTAAAACATAATAAGAACAATGAGAACATGAAAATATAACTTGAAATATTATTATCATTTCTATTATCAAAGAAATTGGCTGCATCCAAATGTATTATATTCTCAAGGCCATGAAAATCATCATCATTGTATGCAAGTAAAATTTGTTTTCACATTTTTTCCTTTCCTTTTGATAGATGTTTAGTAAAGCTTTACAAGGTGTTCAGACATACGACAAGTGCGTGACCAATGTCTTTTCATTCCACAACTATAACATAAATTTTGTTTTGAATGATTATTTTGAGTATCATTGTCTTTTTCCATTCTTTCATTATTATTCCTCTTTTGGTGGTTTAAGTTATTATTATTACCACCACTATAACGGTAATTATTATGTCTCCTACCATGTCCACGATCACGACTACAACCACGACTACAACTATGACCATATTTTTTCCACTTTCAAAATTAATATGGCTACATTCACTTCAAGGAATGAAGTTAATCTAGTAGGACGAATTTTACGATTCTTCAGTAGTAGTTCGTTAGTTTACTCAACCACTAGAAAGTGTGAGATTAGTTTATAGTATTTTTTAAAACTATTTTCACAATATTATTATTGTAGGAGCACATTAGATGCATGAAAAGTTGAAAAGGTTTTTTTTCTTTTAATAAGTCCTTATCAGTACTCTTTTCTCCACACAATTTTCATTGAGAACCCATTTTTAAAAATTGCTAAATTGTATTCGCTTACAATTTTAAAATCTTACAGCCATAAATGCATCAAATCATAACGAGCTTTAGATAGTATTACCATTTTTTTATGGTCATACCTTTCTTTCAAATTGTTCCACAATTTAAGTGGATAATTTACTGTTAGATATTTTACTTTTTCTTTCATGTAGATAATGACGAAGGAAAATCTTTGGTTTTGCCTTGTTTTGATTAAATGCTTCATTTTCAATTAAGATTGCATCACATAAACCCTTAGCATCTAAGTGAATTTCAACGTCTAGCACCTATGATAAATAATTCTTGCCAATTATATCAAGGACTACTAATTCAAGTTTGGAAGATTTGATATGATGAAAGTTACCACAAAACAATTAGAATAACTTATAGAGATCTTAGACATTATAAAATATCGATAAATCAAATAGAGTACTAGTAGTGACATATAATTAATATAAAGAATTCTATCATGGAAGATTAATTTAGGAGATTAAGATAAGAAAAATAAAATAATAAAATAATCATGAGAGTAAATTTAAATAATTTCTAATAATGAGAGATTTAGTCCCTTTTTTTATTAATAAAATGAATAGCCGTACTTTAATAAGTATTATCAAATATATAAATGACTAAAATATTTAGATATAAGATTGTAAAGGAACCATAAACATATTTAAAATAAAATTTGTAAAATTATTTAAATAATAATACTTTGATCAAATTATGAGCCAAAAATGAAAACATCAATGGGAGCAAAATCATCCTGATAATATAAGATGAAACTATTAGAAATATAAGAAGGATAAAATGGGTAAGAGGAAATTTGAGAAAAAAATATTACGTAACCATAATTCACTTGTATATATTATTATGTTACAAGACTCTATTTATAAGCCTTCCATTCTCAAAAATACTTAATATACATAAATATAAATTAATTTACATAATTATAAAATATAAATACATTAGTTGATATACAATAAAAGGTTCCAAAAGAGTTTTCTACAGTCATGAGTACGAGTCTCAAAAGTCACTTTACTATATATATCTTTTAAAGTCATTATATGGGATTATGGAGATCACGTACTTACAACAGTTCCTATTTTCTCCAATTCTTCCCTTTGTATTTTCCCGTTCAAGTTCACATTGGCCTTAGCCTAACTCAACTTAAAAAGCATTCTCACCCAGAGCATGAAGAAGCGAAAATAAAATGCAGCTTCTAGCTCTAAAATCCCTAGGAGAAGAACATCACCGCTTCCACGCGACGCCAGTCCAATTTTAACGATAGCCAAAAGATAACAGCTACAAGTTTGCAAACAAAGAATAAGAAAGAAAATAAAAAGGTTTTGGAGGAAAAATCTGGGTTGCAGAAGAGGAAGATAAGATTAATGCCACGAAGAAACCCAATTCACATTCATGGTGAGGAAAACAGGTAGAAGGACGATAAGCGTGGCGTTGAGATGAGTTTCCTCTTGTATGAACCTTATAAAGCTTATGGCGTATTCTCTCACAATATGCCAGACAATCAAAGATTTTCTTTCTTCCCCAAGGAACTAGGAAAGTTATTGCAAAAATTTAATAGTAGTTGTACTTCACTTAATTCTTTTACTATTTATATTTTAAAATTTTGTGATTGAATTTTTAAATTTTAAATATTTTTTAATTTAGTCATTAGTATTATATTTTATTATACATGTAAATTAATTTTATTTTATTATTTATTATTTATTCGTTTTATTCATATAAATCATACATATGAAATATACAATTAATTATATTAGCAAACTTTAAGAATAATGACTAAATTAAAATATTTGTAAATTATCATAATCCAATTATAAATTTTTAAAAATTATATGAAATAAATTCAATTATAAGGACTAAATGTATAATTTTTTCAAGATTATTTTAGTAATTTTACATAATTAAAATTCTTAATTTGAAATAGTAGAAATCTTATCAATGAAGTTGATAAATTAACAGTCAATTGTTTTTGAAAATTAGAATTAGGTGGTTAAGTACAACTTCACAACAATATTTGTTTTTTCTTTTAATTCTCGAGAGAAAAATAATACAAGGAAAACAGGAAGCAGAATTCTTTATTCATTTTCCTTCGCTTACCTCCTTTTAAGTTATCTTTACTGCTCATTGGAACTTTATTCGACCATAAATATTCCCTTTTTTATAAACTGGTGAGGAGACACACGTATCTTATATGTTGCATTCAAAAAATAAATACAAAAGACACTTAAAGTAGTGATTGAAATAAATGTAGAAGATAAGAGACGGCAAAATAAGTTGATCTGGCACAAGATTGGTGGTTCTGGTGGCATTGTCTGCGAGAATATCAACCCCCCTTGGGATTATGGGATCACCATTGAGCTGTGATATTACCATGTCCCCTTCCTCCTTAATGCGCCAAAATCGAATTCCCCATCATGCTTTAAATATGACTATAATTATAATTATGTTATATTTTAATATTGTTTGTTGTAAAATTGTTTGTTTTAATTTGATTTTATATAATAGTGACTAGGGTAATAATTTTAATAATTTTATTTTAAAAAATTAAATTTAAAAATAATTTTATGACAAACCATATCTAAAAGTTTTTGTCTGTAAAAAAAATTGAAAATATAGTTTAATGAGAAAAAATTAAAAATACTAAGGGCCCATTTGGTTTGCTAGAATCAAGGTGACGGAATAGAATATGAGAATGGAAGATATTTTTATTTGCATGTTTGGTTGATAGATTGAATTTTTATTCTCAATCTCTATGGAGCTTGCTTTGGAGAGTTTTTTCCTTAATTGAAGTTATGGAATAAGATTAGTCTTATTGGAATGAAATATACTTGATAAAAGTATCTTCATTTATAATAATTTTTGAACAAAAATACTTTTATGATACATCAAAATTTTAATTTATTAATTATTATTAATTTATTAAATATATATTAATATATAATTATATTATTAATTAATAATTTGAAAAGATGTCTGTCTTTTTTTCTTTTAATTTTAAGATAAAAATAATATGATAAAATATACATATTATCTAATTAATTCTCATATATAATTTATTAATCAAATAAAATAAATAAAAATATGTTCATTCTCATTCTTTTTCAACTAAATAACATTTTAATATTCTCATTTTCACTCTTATTTTCATTATATCAATTTTAATAACTAAATGAACTCTAATATATTTTAGCCCTTGAAAAAATTACGCTTCTGGTTCTTTATGAATTTTTTAACTTTTAAGTACGAATGAAATTTGCGGAGACAAATACAAATTATTAAATACTAAATTAATCTATTATAACAGTAATGTAGTATTCGCCACCCAATACATACGACTCTATGTGCAGCCTGGACGACTGGCGGCACTTTTCGTGGACAAACTCGATCACGCGCTTTTTCAAGATTCGTCGTATTTAAAAGTGTAATGTTGCTTGTAAATGAGATGCCACATTTTGTTTTTGTTGTTCTTCTCTCTCATTTCGAACACATGGCAAGGAAGAATAGCTTGAAGTTGATATTAAAACTTAGATTTGTTTGCTACGAAGATTATGAATTAATGGAATATTAGTTAAAAATTGAAGCTTAATCATTTTGTGGTGTCCTTTAAGGTATATCTTGATTTAGATATATCTTTGGTTGAAGTGACATGCTAGTAAATATAGATTCACTTTCATTTATTCATATATTCTGAATAACCCTTTTTTATATTATTAAAAAAATATGATAATAGTAATAAAAATTATTAATTTAGCCTTTCCAAAATTTAAAAATTTATATGCAATTCTTTGTGATTTTTATGTCATTATCAAACTAAATATAATATTTATCTAATTTTTTTTAATAAAATCACTATAGGTATAGGTTTTTTAAAATATAATTATATGATTTTAAAATAAAATTATATATTTTTATGTTATTATTAATTATCCTGTTGTGTGTTAATTAAAACTTTTAACAAAAAATATAAAAAAAATACCTCGACTCATGTCTTAATATATAAACACTATGTATTTAATTGAGCTATTGTTTATAACCACTCATTCATTTCTTGAATCATAAAGAGAATTATTTACCAAATATTTGTTCACTAACTATTAAGTCATACAATGTGGCAACTAAAATGCTATCCTATTCTTATAATTAATTATTAAAAATATACATAAATGCTCATTGTAAATTGAAATTATTGTTTAAAAAAATTAATTAATTCTAATATATTTATGTGATAATTGGTTTGATATATTAGTTACAATAAAATTAGTCAAAAAAAAAATTATTAAAATTTTTTTATTAAAATTAATACATCTAATCAATTATTGTATTAGATGAAATTAATATTTTTTTAATTTTTTGTTATCTAATTTTTGTTCTGACCTTTATTATTAAGCTAAAACAAAATCATATAATACTACGGCGCGTGGTCCCACTTTCGTTCATACTCGTTGCGGAGTGATCTCTTCCCCATAGGGTGGCTACAAAGGAACCGTCCGTATAATTAGGAACCGGTGAACACCGTTAAATAGTGAAAGCAATTTCCCGGTTGTCCCGGTTACTCGATCTCCGTTCTCCGCCGTAATACCCCTATCTGGCGCCGTCCCACCACTTCATCCGTACATTCTCTAACCGGTTGATCTCGGTCAGTCTATTCTAGAGAGAGAATATGCATGCCTCGAAAAAATTATCTTAAAAAAAACTAAGAGAGAGAAAGAAAGAATAGGAGAGGAGAGAGAGAATGAGACAGCGAGCAATTGCTAGACAGGGAAAGTGATTGGATTTTATTTTTTATGTTTTGCGCTCTGGGTTTGTGAGTGTATGTTTTTGGGGGCTTTGAGATTGTCTCCGTCCCGTTTCTTTCCTTAGACCGCTTCTTCTGTTCGGTGAGGTTCTGAGAGAGAGAGAGAGAGAGAGAGAGGAGGAAAATAACCTAACGATTTTTTCCCTCGGATTGTTACCGTTTGGTAAAATTGACGTAGTTTTTCTTGATGAAGGAGTGGAGGATCTGAGCTAGGGTTTTCAATTGTGAATATCGAAGTTTATATGTTGCGTATATAATCAAGTGGGCGGTTTGGAGGGTTTGGAATCCATGAGTGAATCAGAAATGTTAATTCGGAATGCGATTTTGTGGGAATTATAGTTTTGATCTTGGTGGAATTGCTCGAATCTTAGGGTTGAAGCAATGGATGTCGATTCCTCGATGGTGCCGGAAACCGATCACGATCCAGTCGTGCAGAACAATAGCACTGCTCAGTCTCCTGCAGCAATGGAGAGGGAGCAGCCGGCGCCAACAGGCGGATCTCCAGCGACTGCTCAGTCGCCGGTGCAGCAGCAGCATGCGTCTTCTCAGGCTCAGCAGAGTCCCGTGGTTGGACCAAGGCTCGCGCCAACTTACTCTGTAGTGAATGCAATTATAGAAAAGAAGGAGGACGGACCAGGGCCTAGGTGTGGCCACACCTTGACTGCGGTGGCAGCTGTTGGAGAGGAGGGTACACCTGGGTACATTGGCCCAAGGCTGATTTTGTTCGGTGGCGCCACTGCACTTGAAGGGAATTCTGCGGCTTCTGGGACTCCTTCGTCCGCTGGAAATGCTGGAATCCGTATGTTTTTTCTTACACAAACCATCATTTATTCTTCGCTTATGTAACGTATCTGGGGTTCTATATTTATTCTAAAAGTCAAGCTGTACTTGGTGGCTTCGTATGTTAAGATTGGGTATTTTTAGTTTGATTGAATCTGGAAATTTTTGTGGCTTTCATCCTTGATGTATTTAAGAGCTGAAGTAAATTTCGCTGCAAACATGCAATCAGTGCAATGAGATGTGTCTATTTGTATATCTATGACTTGAAATGGGAGCTGGTTTGAGAAAGGATCTTAGGGTGTCTAGGGTTGGGTCCAGCTGTTTGAAGGCGAAGACGCCAATTTTGTTGTTTAGATAATGGAACAGCATTTATTGCAGCAACTGGATGACTTCTAGGCCTATTCTATTTTCGTGTCTAACTTGGGTCTTTGGTCCATTTGAACGGACTGTTTCCCTTCAGGAAAACTATGGTTTACTTTTGTTGATTAGAAAAGCCTTGTAACAGTTCATTTGGATTGATTTGTAGTATTGAATTGGAAAAAGGTACTGCTATTATTCCTTTGTAGGATAATTTATCTAAGTGGGAGATCGAATAATATATATATATATATATATATATATATATATATATATATGCTTGGGAGCAATATGGAATGGAATTAAAATGAATCTGAGTGATTATTAAATCCTATCATTTTGACTATTACAAAGCTTTGTTTCATTTTTATTTTTGGTGGATAAAATTGGAAATTTGCAGTGTCAAGTGTCAATAAAGCCTTTCCACTTAATATGCTTTCAACCTACTTTGGGAGGGAAAAAATAAGTTAAGGAAGATATACATTCATATGTAAAACCTCATCTCTTAGCTTTCTTTCCTTCATTAGAATGCATCGAAGCAATGGTTTTGGTATTTCCTTCTGTTACTTTCCGTTGCTTTCCTTTCCCTTCTGTTTCATTTATCCACATGAGCTGTTTAATGTTATTTTCTTCCTTGATGCCTAATTACCTATAGCCTTACTGGAATCTTGTTTTGGTATCATTTATGGCATAAGCCTTACTCCTAGCCATATTTGAGTTGGACCACTTAATGCCAATCTGAATTTGCATGCACATGAGTTTGTCTATCTATAAGTTTATCTTCCTTTTCTCTCCTTTGCTTTCCTCTACCTTGGATTTGTCTTATATATGTTGCTAAAGTATCTGTTTTGTATATAGGGAAACAGTTTTTTGGCATAGCTGGTTCTTTTGATTATTCTTTGTTGCTGAAATGCCTGATGTGTCATAAACTGGAGCTTGAAGTAGTATCCATAATAATTGATCCATTATTTTCAATCATGGTGCAATCAATATAACTCATCAAATGACAACTTATTTTTTCATACGATTATTTATCAAATGGGAAATAGAAGGAAGAAAAGGGTTATGTTCATGCATGCTTGCAGTCCAGATTGTGTTTTTCCTTTGTCCCAAGTATCGACAGTAACTTCCTCTGCAGACATGTACTGGTGGAGTAGTTAGGTAGCATCAATTCCGTTTGAACAATGGGCAATTCAAGTTGCATTATATTCATTGTTAGTATAAAAGCAATCCTAATTTCAAGTTACGAATTGTGTTGGACCTTCATTGCGCTGTTTCTTCAAAGCTGTCAATACATATTGGCTTCTACTATGATGGCATAAACCTTCCTCCCTTCTATATATTATTATTATATATAAATTAACCTTCCCAGCAATCCTTAGGGTTTAGATTTTTTGGTGTTTTGCTACCCTTTTGCCTATTGTTCTTTTGTTACAATTTATGATTAACCTTGTCAAGTGTTATCTCTGGTTCAGTAGAATGGAAATCCATGAATCCTGTTCTGCTAACATTATTTGTTTCAAATGATGTTGCAAATCAGTACCACCCGTTGAAGATGACAATGCATTCCAATTCCCACTTAGTTTTCTATGTCATCTTTCATGAGTTGTCATGCTAATTTGCAATATGTCTAAGTCTCCTAGTAGAATGTCATTGTTTATATTCTGGTGTTGGAATCTAAATAATCAAAATTTGATTTGGTATAATTATTCTTGATTTTATGGAAATTTGGCATAATCTGCTAATCTGCCTGTAAAGGATGGTACAAGATTGCGATTAGTTCTATCTATTTCTTTAAAATTTTGTTCTTTGTTAAAGAATGGATAGTGGTTGTATATAAGGAAGATTTTTCTTTTTGGTGAAAAGAAAATGCTTGTATAGTAGGTTTGATGATTCTGATTGATAAAAATGCCGTATGCTTGAATTATATCATGATCATAATTTTTTATTGTCTCTGCAGGTTTAGCTGGTGCCACGGCTGATGTCCATTGTTATGATGTCTTAACCAATAAATGGTCCAGGTAAGCTTAAAACTAGCATATTTTCCCTTTTAGCCTCCTGTAAGACTTTGGTATTGCTTATATATCCTTCCATAATTTAGTACTTATATGGAAATTTTAACACAGGATAACTCCCTTTGGAGAACCTCCAACCCCTAGGGCTGCTCATGTGGCAACTGCTGTGGGAACAATGGTAGTTATTCAGGTAGCGTACAGAGGGTATCTCTTAAGTTATCTTAGTTTCTTTGGATCTAGTTCCTTTTAAAATGACTATGTTAATTCTTAGTTGAATTTTACATTATAACTCAGGGTGGCATTGGTCCTGCTGGTTTGTCAGCAGAAGACCTTCATGTTCTTGATCTCACTCAACAACGGCCACGGTGGCATAGGTTGGATTTGAATTTATGTGTGTTTTTAAATTGATGCTTCTAATGGAATTTATCTGATATATTGGGTGCTGAAATTTATGTAGAGTTGTTGTTCAGGGCCCTGGACCAGGGCCACGTTATGGACATGTGATGGCTTTGGTTGGGCAGAGGTATCTGATGGCTATTGGAGGAAATGATGGTAACTATTCAAATGCAGGCCTTTTTGCATTGTGTGCATTGGTTGTTTATTCTCTCATTTCTTGTATTCTGTGTAAGTTTAATGGATGTTATACTAGTTTGGTGCTTTCTTTCCAGGAAAGAGACCTTTGGCTGATGTATGGGCCTTGGACACAGCTGCCAAGCCTTATGAATGGCGCAAGTTGGAGCCAGAAGGAGAGGGTCCACCTCCATGCATGTACTTTTCTATCTCCTTTCAGATTGACATTTGGAAACCATTATGTGCATGATTATGAGTACAGGAGACTAGGTTTATTTTGAAACCTTTGACTTCTTGAATTAGGGTTTGAAGGATTCTTTTTGAGTGATTGCTTAGCCATATTATAGAGTGCCATTTTAGTGAAAATGCGTGGTTGAAGTTAAACCTTTTGTTTAGTCTTCTGTATTCCAAAAAGTGATTAATTATCTCCTGTTTATGAATTCATGTAGATATCATAATATGTTAAAATGATCTGGTTTTATGGATTTTATACGTTGTCTAAGTTGACTATTGTTTAATGCTTGAAATTTATGTGATACAATCTGATATCTATTTGTCATTTTGGCATTTAATTTGAATAGGTACGCAACCGCTAGTGCACGCTCTGATGGGCTTCTTTTGCTTTGTGGAGGGAGGGATGCCAATAGTGTGGTAAGTTACTTATCAGGAATTTAGCATTTTTTTCCTTTTCTATTCCCTTGATTTTGTATGCCGAAAGTTTTTTTTTTTTTTTTCTATATCTGATTTAATTGCCTAACTTTGTTATTGTTATTTTTTTCCCCTGCGAAGCTGAAACCTCTTGCATATATGGCTTGCCTGTATAATGGCTTGTTATATGTATCTTTGGCTCTTGCATTATTAATTATCTTTGCGGTATCTTTTGCCACAATGAATAATAGTCTCTGGCACGCCAGTAAGAAACCCCCTTGAACTGCAGGAAGTTTCTTTTTTTACCACATAGGATAGATTGTTATTTTGGTCTTGTTTTATTAATTTATAAATTAAAAATTAAATAAGGCATTCTTCGAGAATGACTCTACTACCTTGTTGGTGATTGGAATTGAAGTCCACCAGGTCAGCCAATCATTCAGGCAGTTTAAGATTTGCGAAAATTAAATGTTATTCTTCTAATAGATGATATCCATGGCTGTTTATATTTTATATTGGACAGTTTCACATGTTTAGAAATTAGAATGAGTTGTTTCTATCAATGTTTTTTTTTTTCCTTTCTTTTTCTCCTTAACAGGCCTATTTTTCATAATAACAAACAGACTCACACTAAAGAGTAAATTTATATGGTTCCTGTGATTTCCATTTATTTTTGGGGGTAAATTTTCATTTTCTTCTCCCCGTATTATCAATCTTCTACTTTGGTCTTGCAGCCATTGGCAAGTGCATATGGACTTGCTAAGCATAGGGATGGCCGTTGGGAATGGGCAATTGCTCCTGGTGTCTCACCATCACCAAGATATCAGCATGCTGCGGTGAGGTTCATTTATTTTATTTTATTTTATTCCCTGTTTAATTAGTTGCTTATATGTTTGAGGATCCTAATTCATTTTGTTTTTATGATTTTAGGTATTTGTTAATGCAAGGCTACATGTGTCTGGTGGGGCTCTTGGTGGAGGACGGATGGTAGAAGACTCATCAAGTGTTGCAGGTAGTGATCATGATATTGCTATTTCAAAATTTCTGTTTGTTGACTGGTGCTTCTGGGGTTAGGCTCAGATTGCTTGTATCATAATTCATAATCTATTATTTGTTGGTTCTTATGCCCTTGCTCTCAATCTTCTGCCTCCACTCTCTTGTATTATTATTTTGTTTTTTTTGTGACAGATTGTCAGAGGAATGAGTTTTTTGAATGAAATAAAATGAAGAGAAAATCCTGTGGAAATCTGTAGTCTTAATTATTAGCAATAGCAAATATTTTTGGGTTTAAAATATTTGAAGCAAGGTTTAGTGATGGGCCAAAGGATTTTCTTTTTTAATTTTTTTGGGAAAATGAATAATGTTTCTTCTGTTTGTAGTGTTGGATACTGCTGCTGGTGTTTGGTGTGATACAAAATCTGTTGTTACCAGTCCAAGGACAGGTAGATACAGTGCCGATGCAGCTGGTGGGGATGCCTCAGTTGAGTTGACTCGGCGTTGTAGGCATGCAGCTGCTGCTGTTGGCGACCTAATTTTCATTTATGGTGGTTTACGTGGTGGTAAGACAGAAATCTAACATTTTGGTATTCATCTTTCTGGATTATTTTGGTCTTCATGTGATAGTTTGATTGATATGGTTTACTAAGTTAACCTACATTCAGATGACAATTTAGAGGTTTACTTTGTGCTGATTACACTTCACATTACTGCTTGAAACTCTTTTCTTGTATCCTTGGTTTGTATTTTCTATTTCAATTTTCTGCTAATTTTGGTTGAATGCTATTTGGAATTTTTGGTAAGATTGAATAAAAGGGGACATTTGAATCTTGGATGTGGTTTGTGTCAAATTATTTAGTCAGTTGTACTTGTGTAGATGACAGGGAATGCTAATGTCCACTATCAGAACATGAAAGTTGCCAAATGATGGTAGAGGAGTAGGTAGATGGAAACTGATTATGGAATTATTCGAGAAGCATGATAGCCAAAAGCTTTCATGCTGTTGAACATATGATGTTTTGTTTCAATTAAAGTTATATATGTTCTATATTATTTAGTCACTCGAATCTCCACATTTTCTTATCATAGTATATCTATTACCAATTAAAAAGTTGGATACTATTTTAAATATTTGGAAGTCAACTGGTTCATTGGTTTAATGACATATAAGTCGATCAAATTGTGGAATATTGAAGGGAAGAGACTTGTATACATTAATTCTTCTTTAAAAAATAAAATCTAGAACTAATGCTGAGGATTGAGACTCTAAACGTGTAAAGGTTTGGAAGCCTAGGCATTTAATATTATTGGATTACATATATTTAATTTATTTAATATGCCCTCTAACTGGATGGATCTATTCAAAGTTGACTCAACAATTTGTAAAATTTTACATTATGGGAATCTGAATTTTGACTTTTTTGTATAAGTTCTTTGCCTATGCGGAAAAAAAAAAATAAAGAAAAAGAAGTTCACGTTTTAAATAATATTAGGAATGAATTGGATAGCAACTGAGCTATCTTTAATTAGCATTAATTACCTTATGTTCTTCTGGCCCTACTATATATGTACGCAATATTATATTCACAGGCATAAAAATTTATGGTAATAATTGATCTGATGAATTAATTAACCAGTATCCACATATTAAGTAATTAAAAAACATTGGTATATAAAACACTTTAATTATTAGAATTATGATTATTATTTTTGAGAATTCTGTCAACCTACGAGTTATGTTTCTCAAGCCTTAAAGTTATTGGATTGGCATGCATCATTAGTGGACCTAATGTTGGAAATAGATAAGCTAAACTGGCAATGAAAAACTTTTCAACAATTCTTTTTAAGCTATAAAGGTTTGCAAATAGCATATAGTTTGACAACCCTCTATATTTGGATTAAGAATTCGTTTAGGAAAGGAACAAGTGCTAGTGGCCTACGGTGTATATATTAACACATACACATAGCCTGAGCCAAATAATTAAATATTAATAGGATGAACATGATTTTGCAAATTTAATTTTAATAAAAAAAATGAATTTATGTAACCGTAATTTATATTTAAAAATATTTTTCTTAAAAATCAAGTTGATCAAATTGAAGCACTGCCAATTTGTTTCAAAATATGGGGACGCCCATTTGAGTAGGTTTGGTACTGGTTCAGCAATATAGGAGGGAATTTGATTAAAGTGAAAGTCGCTGAATGCTTTCTTTTACTTTCCAAATGTGATACTTTTAATTTAAAACTAACATGTTAACATTTTTTTAAAAAAAAAATTTCTGTTTTATCTAAAATGAGGATCTCCACCCCCCCCCCCCCTTCTCTTCCTTTAATTCAATTTTATGACTTTTATTATTGGTGGACTTCAAAATGGCTAGTAAATCCCTGTTCATCTTTCATGCTGATATATCTGGTCACATGGATGATTTTCAAGATCAATGTTTTTAGTTAGTTTTGTGGAATATAATCACCATGTAATTTTATTTTGTTATGAGATAATTATTCTCATAATCATGAGCTGGACTGACCATAGTAGGTTGTTTATGCTACAGGAGTATTGCTGGATGACCTCCTTGTTGCTGAAGATCTTGCTGCAGCTGAAACAACAACTGCTGCTTCGCATGCTGCTGCAGCAGCCGCTGCAACTAATTTACAAGCTGGACGTTTACCTGGACGATATGGATTTGTTGATGATAGGACAAGGCAAACAATGTCTGAAACAACTGCTGATGGTGCAGTTGTTCTGGGAAATCCAGTTGCTCCACCTATAAATGGTGACATGTATACTGATATTAGCACTGAAAATGCCATGCTTCAGGGATCTAGGTAAGATAGTTGTTGTCAACATTGTATGTCAGTTACTCATTGATACTTCTTTGGCTTCATCATGTATTGGAAGAGCTTTGAACAGGAGAACAAGCAAAGGTGTTGAATATCTGGTTGAAGCATCAGCTGCAGAAGCTGAAGCTATTAGTGCCACATTGGCTGCTGCGAAGGCACGGCAGGTGAATGGAGAAGTTGGAGAAGTTGATTTGCCTAACAGAGATGGCGGGAATGAGGCTACTCCAAGTGGGAAACCTATATCTTCCTTGATTAAACCTGATTCTACGGGGTCAAATAATATTGCTCCTGGTGGAGTTAGACTGCATCATAGAGCTGTGAGTAATACATTATGGTTCCCAAGTCTGCATTATACAGTCTCTAGTTGCCATTAAATATTTGAACTCAATTTCTGATTTTACCTTGAATTTCCTTCAGGTGGTTGTTGCTGCTGAGACTGGTGGAGCATTAGGTGGGATGGTCAGACAGCTTTCCATTGATCAGTTTGAAAATGAAGGCAGGCGGGTCAGTTATGGAACACCAGAAAATGCAACTGCAGCTAGAAAATTATTAGATCGGCAGATGTCTATCAATAGTGTCCCAAAAAAGGTATGAATTTGTATATATAATTGAGTATCAAGTATCATGAAATAAACAGAATAAGTATAATTCATATTATAATATACGAAATGTATGCATATCAGTTATTCAGTTATAGGTTAGTTAATTAAATAAATATGGCCTATCTGATGTTGTGGACCTGACCTATCAAGGTTGGTAGTTTAGTGGGTCATGTTAATTGATCTTCATTCTCTTGTGATCGTGGACTCCATTGTAAGAGTTTTCTTACCTGATGTTCTGATAACTGCATTGGAGTATGTATCTTATGTTGAGTAGAGTTGTTTGTAGGCCATGTCGGCACGTAGACTGTCTGGGCTTTTACTCATGGGCCTGGGCAATTACCCAACCTTTATTGATGGGCCTAAAATATGATGGGCCTGGGCATAGGCTGAACATCTAGTAGCCTATTGGGCTTTGGCCTATGCCTGAATTGACCTAGCCCATGAACTGGTGTATTATTGACACATGCATACATTCAGAGCCCCCACTCATCTGTTTACTTTTGCTTATTGGCTTTGTCTTATGTTCAGTTTTGTTTCTTATGGATATTTCTCACCTTGTCAGGTCATAGCACACCTCTTAAAGCCTCGAGGCTGGAAACCACCAGTTCGCCGGCAGTTTTTCTTAGACTGCAATGAAATTGCGGATCTTTGTGATAGTGCAGAGCGCATATTTTCAAGTGAACCAAGTGTCCTACAACTTAGAGCACCTATTAAAATATTTGGTGATTTACATGGTCAATTTGGGGATCTCATGCGTCTTTTTGATGAGTATGGTGCACCATCAACTGCTGGTGACATAGCGTAAGTTCCTTGAGTATCATAGATGGCTTCATATAGGGTAAAATAACTCATGGTGTGCTTTATTTTTTTGGTTTTAATTGGCTTATTTTTCTGATTGAATTTGTTTATAATGGTGTTTAAGCATGTCTGTCTAATAGTTTGTCAAATCACTATCTGCTTTTTAAGAATAATTTGTGCCTTTATAGTTGGGTTTTTATGTGTCCACCTGCAAAGTCCCAATTTGCAGGGGTATTACTTTATTAGTTATTTTAAACTTTATGCATTCTCAAGCTCTTACCAATGAGCACAAGTTTTGAAATGTATGATCCAACATCTACATATCATGATTGTCTAGTACTGTTTCAAATATTATTCACATGGCACTGTTTATTGACAGCCGACCAAACATGATCTACCTGGGTGAATGGTTCTTGTCTTTTGATATTAAAAATTCAGGAAGTGAGCCTATAGCTAACACCAAAGTGGATAATATGTGTCCTTGCATACAATTGAAGCTTTTAGCTTTATTTCTTTCTGTATTATGGATAGTTGTACTGTAGCAGATTTGGGTGTTACCTCATTATGATGAACAAGAGAAAATACCAAACTTGATTTAGCATATTGGTATTCAATCCCATGAAGTTTCCCAGTAATTTCATCCCTGAAAAAGGGAAAAGGCATGTGACATAGGAGTTGGATGACCAAAGCAAATCCAAGCTGTAAAAGTGGCTGAGTGTGGGCTCCTGCATAGCACTGGAAGTCAAGCATTCTTTGGATGAGAGGGATTTTCAGTAGGACATTTACCTCCCTCTCAGATTTTTTATTCTCCTTTGTATGAATAAGCAATGTGGTGAAACCATGAATTCCACCCCTACAACATCAGGAAAAAATAAAATAAAATCATAGGGCTCCCTTGAAGAATGTTGCTAGCCTATTAAACTCATTTTAAGGCTATGAGGCAAACCCTTATGAGGTTTTGGTCTCTCTATATGCTCTAGATATTGTTATATTCCAGTGCATAAAAGTTTTTTTTTTTCCTCTTTCCATTTTACCAAAAAAAGTCTTCTATTGCATTTTTGTTTCTAAGTTGTATTTGGTAATATGTGCCTTGAGGTATTTTATTCTAAGATTCTATGGAGTCTGCTTCTGGTAATTGTGCTTTTCCAGTGATGATTTCAGGTTCATAATATTCTATTTGGTCTATTATAACAATGATGAATTAGACATTCAATTATCTATGTTGCTAATCTATATAAATGACTATCAGATATATCGATTATCTATTCCTAGGAGATTATGTTGACCGAGGCCAACACAGCCTGGAAACTATAACCCTTCTGCTTTCTCTGAAGGTATTCTGGATACTTGGGTTCTCTTTCTCTGTTCTTTATGGGGTTTGATGGCCTGAAGTTTATGCTTACTTGTGTGAATGTTGCAGGTTGAGTATCCGAACAATGTGCATTTAATACGTGGAAACCATGAAGCTGCAGATATTAATGCCCTTTTTGGTTTCCGAATTGAGTGCATCGAGAGGATGGTATGGAATTTTATGTATTGATTTCATTCTACTGAAAAAGCTTGCAATGGTTTTTCTCTTCTTTTTTTCCCCCTAATTTGTTAATCAAGCACTTCTTTCAACATATTGAACAGGGTGAGAGAGATGGAATATGGGCATGGCATCGTATAAATCGTTTGTTTAATTGGCTTCCTCTGGCCGCTCTAATTGAGAAAAAAATCATTTGCATGCATGGGGGTATTGGACGTTCAATTAATCACGTGGAACAGATTGAGAACATTCAGCGTCCAATTACAATGGAAGCAGGGTCAATTGTGCTTATGGATCTATTGTGGTTAGTGCATTTGTTTACTGTTTGCTTTCTTGTGACCAAATGTTTATGTCCATTTGGATAAGTGACAGCATTAGATGTTTCTTCCTAGGTCTGATCCTACAGAGAATGACAGTGTGGAAGGTCTACGACCTAATGCTAGAGGTCCAGGATTAGTTACTTTTGGGGTGAGTGTTCATTAACTGTTACTCTGAATCTTGTGATCATTCCAAGAACTAGCCAATGTTTATTTCCTCCACCACCCCCCCCCCCCTCTTTTTTTTCTTAATTACTTGGAAGTTGGCGTAAATTAAGGCTGTCACTTTAAATGGAGTTTATTGTTTCCCGCTAGTGCCTTGTGTAATATTTGTTTGAGAAATTAATAGATCCAATGATGGGCCTTCACATAATAGCTTTAACTATTGGGTTGAGGTGTTCATTGACATGGTATAGGAGTTTCTATGACCAAGTGGTCCTCCTAGCATCTATTGTCGTAACTAATTAAAAATTTTAGCATGATGTAAAGTAGGTTTGTACTTTGTCTACACTTAAAACCTAAAGAGCTTTTGCTTGAGATAGGGGTGTTGATATTAAAAACCAATCATGGGCCTTCATTTAACCTAACAGTTTAAGAGTTTCTGGGGTTGTAGTAGTTATTGATGATATTTGTTGATATGTAGTCATACACAAAAAACTATGTTAATATGATTTATGAAAATTTAAAACTTACATTGATTTTGGATTAAAAAAAATGATAGAAGTATGGTGCTTTCATCTCTTTTATTTAAACTATGTATTTTAGAATTGAAAAGTTAGCTTGTAGTGAATTGTATAACTGCTTTAAGAATACCAATCATATAACTTAGATTTGTTGGAGACAAATTTATAAATTCTAAGCTGCTTGTATGACTGCTTTTTCCACCGCCACTGTGCCAAATAACTTAAATAAATGTTAAGTTTAATGATAAATGTGATTATACCTCTTACAACTTTGAAACTGCTGTATATATTGGAATTTGATAAATTAGTTTTCATGCAATAATTATTCCATGATTCTTAAATTCAATATCGATTTGTTGCTGCTGCTGCTTTTAAAATTTCAAGTTCACTTAGAAACTTTTAAATTAGGGTGTATACTTTTCCAAGTCTCTTGTGCATCTATTACTTGAATGAAAGCCGGATATAATGTAGAGTTAAATTTGAATTGACAATAGATCTGATTCTTTATTGACTCAAACTTCAAGTAATTGTAGCGCATCTATCCTTTTATTTCTCCCTCCCTCTCTTTATGTTATTGTGTAGGTGAGCACCTGATATAAATATTTTTCCTTATGATACTAGTTTGGGAATTGTCTTGACCATAGGCATAGTCGCTTGATTGGTGCTGTCTTTAATTTTTTAATTTCCTTTTGTAAATTTGTTCTACCTTTAGAGGGTTTATGTTCATATATGGTATTATGCTTATTGAAATGGGGTTTGCTATTGCAGCCTGATCGTGTGATGGAATTTTGCAATAACAATGATCTTCAGCTGATTGTTCGTGCACATGAATGTGTGATGGATGGATTTGAGCGTTTTGCCCAGGGACATTTGATAACACTTTTCTCAGCTACAAACTACTGTGGTATGTTGCTGGCTTCTACCAGTATAAAGCTCTTCCCTCATTGGATCGTTTACCCTCCTAAATTTTGGTACTTCCTTGTCCAATAGGTACTGCAAATAATGCCGGGGCAATATTAGTTTTGGGTAGAGATCTTGTTGTGGTTCCTAAGCTGATTCATCCATTGCCACCTGCGATTTCTTCACCAGAAACATCACCGGAACGTCATATTGAAGATACATGGATGCAGGTACTGTACTATTTAAAGGCTTTTTTATCATCCTCTTTGTGCTATATATTACAGTGAATTGCTTGCAAGTTTCATGCTTACTGCCGTTGCATTCTATTATTTGGTATTTAGCTTTCGAATTTTGTTGTTTTATATGGACAGGAGTTGAATGCTAACAGACCACCAACGCCAACTAGAGGTCGACCTCAAGTAGCAAATGACCGAGGCTCTCTTGCTTGGATATAGTGATTGATAAGAATGTCCCTAATACTTATGCATTGCCGGCTTGTGCTATCGCCTGGTTTTCTGGTGTTCTGTATATAAGATGATGCCATTTACGGGGGCATGTGAACTTGTGATCTCAATTCCTGCAGAAAGCTTGAAGGCTTTCGTAATTTTGGTATTCACATCTAAATTAGCAGGCCTTGTGAGGAAGGTACAAGTTCCAGATGCAGCTTGGTGGCTGCTGCTAGGCTTACTTTGACAAGCTAGAAGTTGCAGTCGGGGTTTACCCACCCTTTGTAAATTGAGCCATAGGCACAAAGTCAAGGTCAAGGTTGTTTCTTATGGATTGTTAGTTCTGGCTATTTTTGTCATTAATTTTTACATATTTTTTACTCGTCCTTAGGCTATTATTATTTTTTCTTTTATAATCAAGGACAAGAGGGCTTTTTTTTTTTTTTAAATGTAACGGTGAGATATATAAATCACAAATCTTGGGGGTCCATCGGATGTATCATAGAGTTGTTGCGTTCTGTAATTCTCGTCCTTGCTCTGTACGATTATTTTGTGTGAATTAACATATTCTGACAGAGTATGTGAATTTTGATCAATAGAATTTTACATTGTCGTATGCTTGCGAGAGCGTGGATTGCCAATTTGGTACTGGTTTACTTTTGTATTTCCGGGGACGGCGCAAATTAATTTGTATCCATGAAATAGACTGAAATATAGCAAATGTTCACAAATTGCTGTTGCTGGTGAATTGTTCCTACCCATCATGTCACTTGTGGGTGCAGCAATTGCTCGTCAAGAGTAGAGTTTATCGAAGACTATTAGTTCAAGATCGATCGATCGATCTTTTTTTTCTTTTTTTTTCTCATTTCATATCAGAAGTTTAGCTAAGTTAAACACATTTTGCCTTAATTTGAAACCATAAACATTATAGATTGTTGACTAACAAGGTGCTTCGCTATCAACCCTCACGTCCAAACTTATCGTAGGTCATTTGTACAAATTCTTTCGATAGACGATCCCTATAACTTACATAAAAGTTACCAATATTTCGTGTCTAGCTATCGATGATCATTTAAGTATAGCTTTGACAGATAGTGGTTCCTTTTAAGTCACTAATGACGGCATATAATTTACAATTCCTATCCAACAAGGCGTAGCATCTCAAACTGGGTTTCAATTCGGTCAAGGAGGACCATGCACCATTCAAGATGCTTCTCTTCACCACAATCATTAAAATGCTTACACGTATCAAGTTGCTACAAAGATACTACATGAATGACTTGCCTTGAACTCCTGCAACTAGGATTTTTAGTTTAGGATTAGGGTTTATGAAATCCTTTAACACAGCTGCAGAACTGAACCTTGCTTTACAAGCCTCTGAACGAAGGATTTGTGGGGATCTTCTGTCCAAAGCTTAGAGGGTTAAATTTCTCCTTTCTTAGTGACAAAAGGGCAGATTAGTAGATCAATTCTAATTTTCTTTTGTCCAAAGTAAATGTTTAGCCAGACTAATATGTCGCCTTCTTTCCAGCCTTCATAATATCTCTCCAATTAGATAGCTGATAACAACGAGCTTGTCAACATATTTTATTTCCTTTCTTCTTTTGCTGGGAGAATTTTTTCAAAGAGAAATTATACTGTATACCAACAGAATTCTGTCACAGGCTTTTTCTCTAGGAAAAGAAGATGCATAGGTCATTTTCATATACCCTAAACCCTAAACAATATTTTGTAATTATCATATATAGGTCATCTTAAAACTGGTGAATAAACATCTGAATAGTAGACTACACAATACAATTTAATTAGCAGAAACGTTGTTTAACAGACAGAAAATAAGAATTCCAACATTAGCAGGTTAGTCTCGTAAATAAAATAAACTTGCAGATGACCGATGATGATCCAAATATAAGGGACTACACTACTTGCACACCTCTCTAATCATCTAGTAGTACATGCTGCCTAGATGAATGAAGTAGTATGCATTAGCGTAATGGAGAGAAGAAAAAAAATCTTCAGGCAAGCCTTAAATTTGCAACCTCATTAGATTGCGCAAAACACTAGGGCCAACTCAAATGAGATCTGGATTAGAGAGTGCAGTTTAAGTACAACTAGCTGTCCCCCTACCCATTTTTCTTTTAAAAATTCATATCTACTTTAGGGGAAAAAAAAATGGAACAATGAAACTGCACCAACTGCACCAGACTGCAAATGAAGACAATCCATTTCCCTCAAATTCCCAAAAGTAAAACAGGAGTTGTCAGATGAATGTAGTATGCAGTAACCATACATTCGTAAAGTAGAAGTGAGTATGCAACTTGAACAGGAGTCCACAGAAATTGCCCATTTATAAACTAACAAATATAGATACATTATGTGATAAAAAATTGAAGGCTGGTACCTAATCTGAACTAATGGAGAATGAATAAAGTTTGCAATATAGATGCTGCAAATTACAGATGACTGAAACATCAAGGGATCGCCTTAGTCCCAAAAACTTCATAAAATAATTCTTCCTGCCCCAGAATGTTGTGCAAGATGAAAGGGTGGATTCTATTTTAGTCCAGCATTACATTTTTAAAATTCAATGCTTATTCCTTGCTATGTTACGAGGTTGGGAGAAGTCCTCCTAAGAGGAATTCAAACTTGCCAATCTCTTCTTAAAGTTATCTCATGCTACAACCAAATCAATGATGCCACATATTTTTTTGTCGGTTTTTGAAGTCTCTGAATTTTGATAAAACATAATGGCCAAGAAGTAATTTGTTAAGGGCGGATCAGGTTTTCCCTGCTTCACATCGGTGTAGTATCCAGGACTGGACAAACAATTTTGTTCAAAAATTTTTTCATGAAACCGCTCATAACTTCCACTTTGTCTTCAAAAGTGATACTGAATTAATTGCCAGAAAGGTAATGTACCCCACAGTTAGTTGAACTTTCCAATCCTGTCTCTAAAGAAGCAAAGAATTTATTTCTCTCCCAGTTTGTCACAGATTTTTGGTTTAAATAAAGTCTGAATGTAATTGTTAAAGTCAATTTTACTCTACCTCAACGTATAGACACATTTCCCTACTGGCAGATTTTGGCAAACTCTTGTTAATTAAATTGTAGTACTGCAACAAATTTAAGGACTCAAGACTGATGACCTAGGTAGCAAAGCTTATCTTGGGATGATTGATCTATTCAAAGAATGTGCTGGAAAACAATAGCTTAACTCCATATAAGCTCATTGAAACAAAATACTATAATAAACAGCAATGTTCAATAATCTCATTAGACAAATTATTAAGCACGTACACAAGTACCTTTAAGGCCCTCCTTTGTCTTTGGATGCTTGCATTCATCAGGGTGAACCATCAAAGGCAACTGCAGAAGATCAGCAAAATTATATTATACAAGGCCAACAGAACAGTCAAACCAGCTCTCAGCTAAAGGAGTTACCTTGTACTACTGCTTTTTGACATAGACAGGAGATGCATAAATGGTAGATTTAGATACTGATATGAATTTAACCTAAACAAGAGAGAATCCCGTGGAGAGCATTAACACAAATAAACCACTAATCAACAGCAACAGAACAGCCTTCAGTATTTAGCTCATAATAATATAGCATAAAAACTGAGCTTATAACAAAGAAACAACAAATTGAATATAAATGCTAGCTTAATTTTTCGCTAGCATCTTTCAGCCCCTCTCTTTGTCAATAACCTGTCCATTTCTGATTTCCCAACCTTGCTTTTGGATCTACAATTTTAATCAATGTCACTCACGCTTGGTACATTTTCCCTCGATGATCACGCTTTCCAGCAAATAAACTGCACAATAATCCAATGCCATCCATTATCTTGTCTTAAATGATATCAAAATATGTATAACCAAATGTTGATAACGATATATTTTTCCCTTTTCTACGAATTATCACACTTGATATCACAACTAGGAAAACCTTAAACCTAACAAGAGATACCTAATTGCAAGACTAATCATATATCTCTAGCCTCTACCTTGACCAGTATATGTCATTGTTTGGATTTTCTTCAACACTGGAATGTCCCCAGTTGAAGAAGCTGCACTGATCCAAATTCAACGCTTCTATTAAGCAGACAAAGGAATTAGATAAATTCTGCATTACGTGCAATAATACAGGAAGAAAGGAATTGTATAAATCTAATAGCGAATCTACAGCAAGAAAAAGGAAATGTTTCATCAAAACAGAGATAAGAGACGAATACAAATTACAATTCAGAAGCATATATGTGGATAGATAGATGTAAAGAGAGAGAAGGAATTTCAGGGAGAGATGGAGAGAGACCGAAGGACTTCCTTGTCTTCTTAAAACCGCAGGAAGCGACAACAGAGCTACATTGTTATCAATTACAGCTTCAAACGACCCTGTAGTTTGTTCTTTCACACTTTTTGCTGTTTCTCTTTCTGCCTCCTCCTCTGTTATATAAATTTTTTTTTATATATTCTTGCATATTCATCAATTCGTATTTTCCCATATTAACTTGGGACGTAAAATTTATGCATAGAACTAAACATTTAATACAATATCGTCGGTTCTCCATTTATTCTATTTCTGTAGTTGACACTAACATATTGCCTTGGACAGTTTGTTATTTTATGGATATTGGAGTTGGCTATTCCGAAAAAAAATAAATAAATATACATGGCGGAACATAAATTTACATTTGGAGTAAATTATAGATCTGATAATTATACGACTCTTTTTATTATAAAATATTATA
Source organism: Delonix regia (assembly GCA_037074485.1). Classification (NCBI taxonomy): domain Eukaryota; kingdom Viridiplantae; phylum Streptophyta; class Magnoliopsida; order Fabales; family Fabaceae; genus Delonix; species Delonix regia. Next base: position 8,998,835 of record CM073455.1, read on the forward strand.
TTCTACTTTTTAAAAAATAAAAAAACGGAATTTTTTGTACCAAAAAAAATATATTGTTTACCATATTATCCTATATATCTATTACTTATATAATATGATAAGTATTAAATGTGTATTTAATTAACATAGAATATTTTTTCAAAATTTAACAGATTGGAAAATTATGATAAAAAGACAATAATTATTAAAAATAAAGCACATTTTCACAAAATAATTTTAGAAGACAATTTCAGGATCATAATTAATAGTATATAATTTCAACAAAGAAATTTGTATTAAATATATATATTTATAAACATAAACACTGTCATAAATTTAATAAAATGCTATAATATATTATCTTTATAATTTTAACACAATAAAACATTTTCAAATATGATTTTGAGAAATGAAAATTTTAATGAGTTATATTTTTAATAAAAATGAATTAAAATTATTTTTTAGATTCATTTAATTAATTTTGGTTCTATAATAAATTGTTATATTTTTTAAATAAAATAATAACCCTATAATTTAGACATCTGTAAAATAAGTAAATTACTCTTAAATTTAATATCTTTGCTTAACTTTTCACATTTTTCACAATTAGATTGCACTTGGTAAGCTAAGAAAGCACTCTCAAAAAGGTGAAACCTCAACTTCCTTCAACCTTAAGCAGAAAAAAGCTTCGATCAATATTATATAATAAACTAAACCCAATACTGTATGAAACTTTTCCTCCATTGGTGGACAAATTACCAATGATGAAGTAACAACCAAAAAAAAAAATTGAAAAATTAACATGTGAAACATGCACAACCATTAGGAACATAATCTGCCACTTTTTTATTGCTGTGTTAAATTTTTTTTTTTTAAATACCCTGTCCTACTAAGAATTTGAGTTCTTAGTTATTAGATATGTTTTGAGATTTGTGTTCTGTGAATTTTAAGGTGTACCTAAAATTTCAATGCTCAAGATTTTAATATCTAGAGAAAATCAAGTTACAATTCTTATACTGTGTAATTAAGTTATCCTATAAAAATGTGATAAGTATATAATTTTCAAACCTTATAAAAAATTAATTACAAAATATGAAAAACATATAATAAGTATATAATTTTTGTAGTTATTTTCACTACAAAATTTAATTACAAAAATATAACAAATAATACCTAAATTTAACCGACATCATTTCCCTTTTAAATATGTAAGTTGTCACCCCACCCACACAAAATGGCAGTTATAATATATTCCAGTTAAAGTGGATTATGTTGTCATTGTCCCTTCTATCATTGTTAAATCATAACCATAAATTTATTGTGATATTGCAAAACACACATGGCCATATTTAATTCTGTAGTTATAGTATTTTCCAAAATTCTCTCTTTTTTTTTTTTAATATGACAAACTAGTTTTCTGGATAAATAAAAATAAAATAACGTAATCATTGCTATTAAGAGAGCTAAAGAAGTATCCGTCACAGTCCTTTTTTTTTTTTCTTGATAATATTAATTATACGTAGTAGTCACCGTCTTAACTTAGATCTAAAGAAAGGCAAAACATATCAAGAGTTGGGATCTTGATGTTCCCAAAAAATAAGACCAATTAAGCAAAGACAAGACCCAATTTGAAGCCCCATTTGCTCAAATTACGGAAGCAATGAATTTATAAAAAGGAAGGGACCCTGATAATTTAAAGCTGGACAATACAGTCCACCAAGTCAAAGATGAGCTACGATTATGTTTTATGGAAAATGCAGAAGTTGGTAAGAAAGCAGAGCCAAGTTTTCTTTTATGGTCAAAAGATGGAAGATTTTGAGTGCTAAAAAGAAGTTCTTAATTGAAACGATTGATGCAGAGTTAATTTTCAACAACTTTTTCAATATAGAGACCAATTAAAAGAAATTTTAGAAGAATTGTATCAACATCAAACATGGTTTTAAATACTAAAAAAATCCTAACAAGCCATAGTAGTGAGAAGATAGAACCAAAAGAAAAATAGAAAACCTTCGAGAAGGTGTTGTGGATTCCAGGTCAAACTTTTCAGGAAATAAAATATCTGAGGGAGGCCAAACATCGCGGTTTTGTTCATACATAGCAGGAGCAGCGAGAAACAGCAAGATAAATTCACAAATATAAATATGATATTATATTAATTATATATAAATATAAAATATGACACTGTTCAAGTCATTTCTTTGATCTTACAAACAAAAGTATTCTCTCTCTCTCTCTCTCTCTCTCTCTCTATCGCTCGCCCGCTCTCTCTCACTAGTAATTAATAATTGTGCAAATGGGTTTTGTGGATTAGCAATGGGCCCAGATGAGGTATGTGATTGTGAACTGTGAGTTGTGTGGCCCTCTCAAGATGTGGCAATACAATGGGGTTCCCGGAACAGAAAGGACCATCTGGACTCCTTGCAACTCTTCAAATTGTGAACCAAGTAATCACCGTTCTTCCCTCTCAGAACGAGCAATTTTTGTTGCTCGTTAGGTGTTTGATTAATTGCCCCAGAGACAATACACTTGCTGCTGTTATTGTTGTTCAGGGGTGAGTTATTCTGTTGATGATTTGTGGATTTGGTTTTCCAGAAGTATTCATAGGCGTTGAAAGAAGCTGACGCTGCTGCAGCAGATGCGACTGCTGGTGCTGATGGGACCAATCGAGCCACCCTCGGCCTTGGTGGGAGTGATTTTGCCACTGTGGTACTTTTCTCAACAACCTTAACATCCTCAAAATTAACCGCCTCGTTCAACTTCTCCGACCACTTGGGGTTCCTATTCACAAACCCAATTGGCTTATTCATGGTTAATCCTAAACTATGCACACTTCTAACTCCACTAGACAATATGGGTGCTTGTCCTATCTCACTTTCCCCAATCTCTTCCTCCTCTTCATGTTCATCTTCTTCTTCGTGATCTTCCTCAAACCCTTCAAATTCTTCCTCCATCTCCTCTACATCCACATCATAGTCCTCTTCCTCTTGTTCATCATCATCCTGGAAGTCTTCGCCGTTGGGATGACTATTGAAAGTGAGGAGAAGGCGACCATCTTGGCGACGAGCACAGAAGTTGTTCTGACAAGGAACAGACACAGCTTCGAGGACAAGCCTTCCATTGTCACGGCGGGACCTCATGTGGAGAGATGGCCCATCTTGGCGAGTTAGAGAAGGAAGGGGAGGAGGGAAAGAACGAGGTACAACTTTCTTGGAAGTTGCAGAATAATTGTATTTGGGCACAGCAAAATCCTCCTCTGCCTCATGATATGCTTGGAGTGTCTCTTCCTCTGTTTCTTCTTCTTCTTTGTCTTCCTCTGCTTCTCCGGTCTCAGATGGCGGGTATGAAGAGAACCCATCGGACCCAGTCTCGGATCCCAGGCTCTCTGTGCAAATCTGGAGGCTTTTTTCACTCAGAGAGCTTTGTGATCTTTTCACAAGTGGGTGAATATAAGGAGGTGCTAGGGGTGATTTGGAGGCATCCTCGTTGGTTTTCTGGGATATAATAGAGCTCCAGATGTCAAACGCTCCTGGTTTCTCACTCTCCCTGTTCTTGTCTTTTTGGATGGAGCTCCATATACTTTCGGCATCCAGATCCTTCCTTTCTTCGTAGTCGTCTGATGATTCTGCATCGGACGATGAGGAAGAGTCAGCAGCAGCAGCAATGATAGTTTCTGAGTGTGAAAGTTTTTGGGATGAAGCAGTCTTCTTCATGGGAGAGAAAAACCCATTTTGAGAAAGCCATTTCTTGGAGGACATGTCTGCTGATAGAGTGCGTCGTAGGGACGAAGAAGGAGAAGCTCTATTTCTCTCACAGCCAGAGCTCAGAATAGTGACTATGCCCTGCTTCTGCACGAGCTTAGTCTCTTCCTCTATCCCCAGAGGCGAAGATATTAAACCTTGAGCAGACATCTCCAATAAGCCAAAGGAGGAGTATACACAAGTACTTATCTGCATATAAAAGATTTGAACTTGATCAGAACAAGGTCAAAATAGAACATAAAACAAGAAACCCAAGAAGCAGGAAAAGAAAGGCTTCAAAATTTAAAGGAATTTATTACCTGAGAGAAGGCAACAAGCATCCAACAGAGGTCCACCGAGAGACCACTGTGAGTGCGAGTTGCAGAAGTAGGACGAAGGAAGGTGATGAAGATGAAGAAGATAAAGTTGTTGGGAATGGCTGTGGATGATGGTTATGAAGGGAGGAGAATGAGGGGTATTTGTAGGGGGAGAAAAAGGCTTGTAGAACCGAATTCAGTGGGACCCCGACTACGCCACCATGAAAAGGACTTGAAAAGATGTTAGTTAGTCCCTAGTACATTATTCCAGGTAATTTGGTATAATTATTTTAATAAAATTATCTAAAAAATAATTTTATTAAAAATGATATACTAAATCAATTATTATGCATTAAAATTAACTTTTTTTTTTTTTATATTAGCGTCAGTTTTTATTTTTTTAATTTTCTTACCATCAAAAGGTGCCATTATAATTAAAACAGGGCTTAGATATAAGGGTGAGGCCTCATGTTGGTTCACATGAGCTCTCTCTCTTCAAATTTTCATTCTCTTTAGACCATACCTTTCAGTTGTAATCCCAATTGAAACTCTAAAATGGAAAGTAGGAGAACAATATATTAGGTTAGGCTATATTGTCATGCTTTAATATGCACTATTCTATCCTATAAATATTTCTATTTACACCTTATACTAATGAAGTTTTGGCATAGAAGAGAATGATAGATATTTCAATTATTACATTAAACATTTTATTTGATCTATTTTTTGACATAAATTTGTATTTCATGTGAAGAGATGTGTTAGACCAATCATAATGGATCATTTAATTTTCCAAAAAAAAAAAATTCTAATATTGACAAAGTTTAGGTGGTCAAACACTCTGCAAAACAAGTATAACAAATTGCGCTTCCTTGATGATTGGTTATGCAATATCACTTTCACCAAGTTGGTACTCCCTGTTCCTCAACTTTCTTCTGTAGTGACTTCGAAACTTTAAAAGATAGCTAATGATCTTCTTGTTTAGTGACACAAGCATGCTTTTGAATTTGTAATGGGAGGGAAAAGCTCATCCACTGTATAAACAATTAAGAAAAAACGAAACCAGAAAAGGTGACAGGTAGAGGAAGCACCAGAGAGACCATGACAAGCTTGGTGAGGTAATATGCACCATTACCTTACTAACAGTATGTCAACCATGCAGATTAGTAATATTGCCAATTGCGTAAGGCAGAAAGAGACATTAATTAGGTGAAAATGGCTTAAGAAGGAAGTAAAGGAATCATTTTTAAGAGAGGCCAATATAAATTGTTACAATCGCCTTTCATCTTAATAAAAATTATAGTTCTTAGTATGAGTGTAAATTTATTTTCTTACATTTTTTAAGCTGCATTGAGCATAAGGGATTACATTCATTATAAATGGAAAACATGTTATTCTATTGCCAATATGATTGGGCAACTAGAAAGCCAAATTCTAGTAGCTCTGGCAAACAAAGAATTTCACAGATTTAAATTCATGGAACTATATATTATGAATTATTATTATTTGGATAATACCTATAGTTTAATCACAAGGAATAATGTATGTGGAAACGAACGAGGGTCACGTCCTTGATCTTTTGGGGACCCCTTCTGGATTCAAGGCTCAATTTATTTGTCCCTCTCCCCTGTTTTTGAATTTGTGTCTGCAAGGGAGTATGAAAGTCATGTGGCCTACGCATTTATTGGGGATGAGGCCAATATGTCCACCACTCATACCCCCTAAAAGGTTTTGATGTTGATCAGTTCAAAGATGAGTATGCAGAATAAACATATTAGTTTTATAAATATTGTTATCAGATCATATTATCAATCTTTTTGTTAAAATATAACTTGTTAAAAATTCTTTAAACTTTATTTAAATATTATATATTTTAGATTAAAAAGTATATTTTAAATTTATTTTAAAATTTTTTAAATTTACAATAATACTTACGTTTATAAAAACATATTTAATTCAAATTCTTAAAATTAAATTGTTATCTATAAATTAGTTATATTTGAAAAATAATTTTTTTGAATATTCCCTGTTTTCAATGACTTTTTTTTTATCAAAGGATTTAATAATTTATAAAATTAAAAATAAATCATTTTATATCAATCAAATAAATTTTTAATACTTGTTGTATTAAATAAGTAATAAAAATATTTAATTTAATATTTTATAAAGAGAGTAATTTACCTTTAATTTTATTAATCTGCAATGGAAAGTCAAGTGGTAGGCCTTGCCACAGGAGAGATGCACCTTGTCTGCCTACAAACTATAAATCAAAACCTACCAGAAAAGCGCTTTCTTTTTGTAATAAAAATTATTTACCTTTAAATTCATTTGTCTGCCTTCTCTGTTTTTTCTTAATGATTTCAACCAAATGGTCAACTTGCCATCAGAAATCCCACTTTAAAAGTGTTAAAGTTTTTTACTTTCTTTTTTCTCGGGAAACAAACAAGAAAAAAGAAAAATGAAAAGAATTGGCACCATAAGATATTCACACGAGGAGAACCACCATGAAGTGAGCAAAGTGCTTCGTGTCATGGCATAAATCTATTGTTGTGTCATGTATATATAGCGACCACTGTATTCTGTTTTTTTATTACTTTTTTTTTTTCAAGAAAAAATTTTTCTGGGCCACGTGATATATGAAAGAGTTTCTTTTTAAATAATTAAAAAGTGTCAACAATTTAGATCTTTAATGATTAAAGTTCATGGTGAACGTATATAAAAGATACATCTCCTTGATTTCTTGGAAGCTCATATATATGCCACCTGTGGGTATTATAAAGAAAGTGATTTGTGATGTGATTCATATAATTTTTTTATTAGGAAAAAATGGATTAATGAGTTGGGATTTTTAGAAACCAGTTAGGAAGTTTACTAAATTTGATAGCAATTAACGGTTGAGATTGAGAGTAAATATATATTAATGTCCCAAAAAAGGAAGTATGATCCCACAAAATTGATAGATAAAGATAGTTTGGTACCAAATTCGTTGGAGGCAGGTATAATCACATTTTGTGGATTTTAAGCATTGCACCTTCATTCCTAAATGCCCTTTTCAAATTTTGACATATAATTTTACCATTTATAGGAAGCTAAACAAATTTTTTTAGGGAAGAAAAAGAAGAAGAAGAAGAGATCAAAGAAGGATCACATTCCATTCATGCAGGTGGTGAAACTTGTCATGGGGAAGATAGATTTGTGATTTTAACAATTCTGTTATATAATATTTTAGCTAGCAACAAATATTAATTGTCTGGTAGAAAAAAAATACTATTATTGTTCTTTTTATAATTAACCTGGTTAATTTTTCAATTACAATGATAGTATCATTGTTTTTTCTTGTTAACTGAAACACATAAAGATGATTATGTATATAAGATGTGTAAATAATATTGAAGTTGATCAATATGGTCCAAGTGATATATTGAAAGTAATTTTCTTAAACACACTTTGATTAATATTCTCACGTACGTCTCTCAAACTGTGTTAATCTATAATCAGAAAACTGGACATCTTCAAAGTTAAAATTGTTCAAAAGTTAATTAACATGTAAATGATAATGTTTATAATGTATTAAAATCCTAATTATTAATGCACCTTTTGAAGATCAAGAGAAGCATCATCTGACACCATCTCTTTTCATTGAACATGTGGCTCCTAGTGGGAAGAAAGTGGCATTTATAATTGGCATATAACTTTATAATTAAGCTCATGGGAATCTAGTGCTAAGCAAAGTTTGTGATTAGTGAGTGAAGATTCATAAGGTGCTCATTATTTACTGTATTAAACTAGAAGAAAAATAAGAGGAGTGATGGGACAAAAAATATTTATAAACTACTTTAATAAATGATAAATATATGATTAACATATGGATATCATTTTTTTTTCAAGTGATGTGACCCTTTGTGGGAGAATTTCTGCTGAATTTCGGAATGTTAAAAAAAAAAAAAAAATGCGGCTAATGCCACTGGAATACTCGATCGCTGGTTTAGTTTGATATCCTAAATTATTTTATAATTCTTCCCAGGGTTTTCTTAAACTTGTATTTTCTGCCAGATATTTTAATACAGAAATAGGAAAACAAATAATAATAATGCGAAAACATTTAGGACTTATATTAATTAAGCATAGCAGACGTAATTCACTGATCAAGAGTCCTTATATTTATCCAAGTGGTATTGAATTCAAATCTTTTTAAAAAGAGATATTATGAATCATGATTTTTCTCAAATTTAGCAATTATGAAATTTACCTCTTAAACTTATATATGTTTTATATTATTTAGTCACTCGAGTCTCCACATTTTCTTATCATAGTTAGTATTATATATATCTATTACCGAATAAAAAGTTGGATACTATTTTAAATATCCAGAAGTCAACTGGTTCATTGGTTTAATGACATATAAGTCGATCAAATCATGGAATATTGGAGGGAAGAGAAACTTGTAGAAGTTAATTATTCTTTTTTAAAAAATATAATATATAAAATCTAAAACTAATGCTGAGAACTGAGTCTCTAAAATACGTAAAGCTTTAGAAGCCTAGGCATTTAATATTATTAGAATTACGTATGCTTAATTCACTTAGTATGCCCCCTAACTGGATGAATCTATTCTAAGTTGACTCAACAATTTGTAAAATTTTACATTCTGGGAATCCGAATATTTACTTTTTTGATAAGTTCTTTGCCTATTCTGAAAAAGAAAATAAAGAAAAAGAAGTTCACATTTTAAATAATATTAGGAATGAATTGAATAGCAACATAGCTATCTTTAATTAGCATAACTAGCTAGCCCTTAATTAATTAACTTATGTTCTTTTGGCCCTACTGTATACGTACGCAATAATATATTCGCAAGCATAAAAAATTTGTGGTAATAATTGATCTGATGAATTAATTAACCAGTGTCCACATATTAAGTAATAAAAAAAAACATTGGTCTATAAAACACTTTAATTATTAGAATTATGATGATTATTTTTGAGGATTCCGTCAACCTACGAGTTATATTTGTTTCTCAAGCCTTAAAGGTATTGGATTAGTATGCATCATTAGTGGACCTAATGTGGAAATACAAAAGCTAAATTGACGATTGGAAACTTTTCAACAATTCTTTTTAAGCTATAAAGGTTTGCAAATAGCATATTGTTTGACGACCCTATACGTTTGGATTAACAATTCATATGGGAAAAGGAACAAGTGCTAGTGGCCTTATACGGTGTATATATAGTTAAACACACACATAAGCCTGTGCCAAATAATTAAATATTAATAGGATTAATATGATTTTATAAATTTAATTTTAATAAAAAATAAATTTATGTAACTGTAATTCATATTTAAAAAATAAGTTTTATTGTTAATAGAGTTTGTCTAATATAAAAATAATTTTTTTCGTTTAGAGAATAAAAATAAAATTTTTAAAAAAACTAACATGAAATTAGTTAAAATTGTTTGTAAAGTAAGTTAAAATTTTATTATATAAATATATTTTTTAATTTTTAAACGTCAAATCAAATAGAGTTTACATCACCTAATTAAAGACACCTCTGTTCATTTAACCGCTGTTTTTGGATTATAAAATTAAGAGAAGCATTATTTGATGTATCACCGTCCAAAAAGGCAATGGAATTAGATTGCGTAAGAGGGCATTTAGGCTAAAATAGTTTAATATTGATTAGGGATTCTTGCCAAAGTGACTTTGTTCTAAGGATAATACCCACAGAAACAAATTAAAGAAGAAGATGAATAAGTATTTTATCCTGAGAATTTCACATTTACATTGTTCAGAAACTCTGTAAAATTAGGAATTTTTTACCCAGCAAGTACCGACCTCTCTAATTTATAAATAATAAAAATTTCCTTTGTAATAGTCCCTTAATTATGTGAAGTTTACATGTTACTGTTTGGCATATACTATCACTTTAAATTTTCTAATATTTTCAATACCTTATTATTATATTTAAACTTTTTATATTTGATGTGAGAATTGAAAGTTATAATAGTAATTTGCAAGTGATATTTTACAAAAATTAACATATTAAAAATTTTCAAAGTATAACAGGAGTAGTTTAATGGTTAAAGTTCCTCACATTCATCCATAATCTCATGCTCAAATTCTAGTGAGGCCAATGATTAGGACTTTTATGTTTATCTAAATTGTCTCAGGTTAAATCTTAATAAGAATAAATACTATAAAATATAAATTAATAGTTAGTCAAAAAAATTTAATAAAAAAAAAAAAAAGATCCCCAAATATATATACTATCTAAATATAAAATCATCTTATATATTTTTATGACTTCAAATATTTTGAATGATCGATACTATATATATTCTAATAACATCTAAAACACACATCATGATAAAAGAATAATGTTCTAAACTATCTTAAGATTAACAAACAAAATTGAAAAGCAAAAACCCTTCTTATATATACATATTTGCATTATATGTTGAAAAAACGAAATGTTTATTGAAGGCACTGGGAAAGGCAGAGAGGGGGAACTGCATTGAAAGGAAGGAACCATTAGGGAAGCGACACGTAAGGGAGAGTGGGAAAGGCTTAGGAAGAGAGGACCACTGGTTTATCATTCCCAAATAAACAATTGTCATAAAAAGAGAGACCAATGGTTATGGAAAATATGGAAAGGGAAGAGCATAAGGTTCTGTCCCTCGTACCCCACTTGCCCACTGCCCACACACACATTCAGACACTGGACAATATTCATTATCTTTATATATATATATATATATGTATACTCTATATATATATAGCTGATAGGTTTAGGTTACCCCATCTTTAGGTCGTTTCCTATATACTTTTCACCTTTGAGCTTTGAACCTTTCTTTGTGTATTGCCATAAAAAGCAACCTATAATACCAACGCAAAGCTCTCGTGCATTATCATGATATGACTCTGACATTCTTTGTGTTTGTGAGTGTGTCAATATATAAATATACTTTGTGGAATATGACATGCTTTTGGAGGAGGCTGCTTTAAATATATTATATTTTAGCTTTTCAACGTTGTTGAACGTATAAGTCTTATCTTTGATAATAATGAATTTATTCCATGTTGATTTATTGTTATAATATTTAAATTATATATGTAAAAAGAATTCAAGAAAAAACATATATATATATATATATATATATTATTACGATTATATATATGTCCATTGTTTTCTTAAAGAAGTGAAATTAAATAAATTTAGTAATTCAAGTATAAAATGTTAAATTATTCTAGGAGTGACTTACGTTAATCTTTGCTAAAATTTGATTAGATTATGCTCAATAAATATATTCATGTTTAAAACATTATATGTGATTTTTTTAAAATTTAGTTTTTTTGGTTAGTGAAGTTAAATTCATGTACAATATGTATTCCTTTCCAAAAAAATAAAATTACTATAATTTTTTTTTTATTATCAGGTTGGAGAGCGGATCAATATAACATACTAACTTCTCGTGAGAACACATTCGAAATTAATTGATTTATTATTATCCAAAAAGATGGGTTCAACTAGATCAAGTTGGGGTGGGTTGGTGAACAAGTCACAAAGTATGGTTATATTTACATGTCTAACATGTCATGTTTTTTAAAACTCTAGATCCTGTTAAATCAAACAAGTGGTGATCTCTTTTACATGAAACTTTACTTGCATGCATGAACCCATTACCCTATGCAAACTCTGCCGAAGTGAATTATCTTTTTAGGTTTGATTAGGTTCATTGGAATGGGTTTACAGGTTATGCAAAATTCTTAATAATATTAATAAAATTATCAAATATATTAGTCTAGAGCTTATTAACATCAATTTTATTATTTTTACAGTAACATCTATTATTAAAAATAAAATTATAATCTCATATATTACGTAAAAATTAAATTTTATGGTGGAAAGTAGAATAGAAAATAAAATTACAAGTTAATTAAGAAAGTTGAATATATTTTTTCAAGAAAATATTAAATATGAGTTATCCAGAAAAGCAAAATCCTTTGGTGGTTTCTGTGAAAACATTGAGCCTTTCATGGTTTTGTTGTTGAGGTTGGAATTTGTGCTATGAGGAGTACCACAGAACAGCTGCACTCCATGTGTGCTTCAATCATTTTGTTAACAACGACCCATCCACATCCCCTCCACCTCTTTTCCTATGCACTACATCACTCTCTCTGCAAAATTCAGAGCTCTTTAGTTGTTTCAGGCTTTCCCATGCTTCCATGATTAAATGTCCCTTTCATGATTACTGTCTCTTTCCCCTCCTTCTTTTCTCAGATAAATCTTATGATGTGTCACTCTATCTGTGAATTATTTATATCGAGTTAATGATATAAAAAAATACATGTGAATTTAATTAAATTTAAATTATTAAATAAAAATTTAATAGTTTAAATTTTAAGAAATTATTAAATATAATTTAATATTTATTAAAATGTAATTCATTGAATAAAAATTTAATAACTCGGATTTTCCCTTAAATAGAAAAAATTAAAATTTATTAAGCATTAAGCAGATCATAAAGCTAAATTATAAATTTTCCTATTTCTACCAAAAAATTAAAATAATTGTTCATTAAATTAACGTTTGGTTCTATAACAAATTAATGTTGTAATAATATTATGGATTATATTTATTACAGTTTTAAAATGTTTTAATTAAAATTCTTGAACACAAATATTTGACAATTGTTAATCATTCAATATATGCTACCGTCGAGTTGTGGAAAATAAATATATATATTATTTTTATTAAGAAATATAATAATAGGCACTTAAAAATTATAAATTTATCATAACATTATAGAGTTGATATTTCTTTGCCTAAATTTAGGTATCCTTTCTCAGTTGTATATATATTGAACATTGTCAGTTTGAATCAATCTTCATATATATTGCACGATATATAGCAAAAGAGAGAAAAGAACATATAGTGAGCCCCAATTTTCTTCCTAGCTACACAACATCCATTTATTATTAAGAATCCAAATTTGCACATTATGTTTGTCTGTGTGTAAATGGAAGTATGAGAACAACAGGAGGATTACGTAAATGGAGAAGGGGTACTTGTGTGAATAAACCATTCTAAAAGATGATTACATCATAATGGACCCCAATCTGGAATCATATATCCCTTTTAATCTTTTCTTCTTTCGTTCTTTTCTGGTGTGGCTGTTGGATTTGATATTTCCATTTTGGTCTCTACACGCTCCCAGTTTCCTTCTGCGTTAATCAATATTTCCTAATCGCTGGGACTTTTTGTTTTATTACATATGACAGTCCCACATGATGGGCCATGCATGCATGCACGAATATTAATGAAATTTTCAGAACCCAACTAGAGAAAAAGGAAGTGAAAGAGCTTCGGCATTAATCCAAGACAAGAAATTCTCAGTGAATGCAAAAGCTAGAAATCAAATGTGTTGTCTTTTTTATTTTTTTTATTTTCCTTTTATTTATCAAGCAAACAAAAAGTCCATGACAACTCTGCTGCTTATCAATTATGAAACTTGGAAAAGCACAAAGCCGACTAAGGACAAGACTTATTTAATCTCATGTATAAAAGAACATATAGTACTTGAGCACCTTAATTAATTATGTCTATGCTTGAAAGTAATTAGAGCCATCTATATATAAGTAGTCCATCTACGATATGATCCACACGTAAATTGTATTTTTGCACAATTGTGTGTAGTACACAACTTTCATATCTATAATTGCGTATAAATATTCGGGAGATTTTATTTGAATTCAAAAAGAAGATCTTTGAAATAAAGCAGCCTGAACTTTGATTGAACCACCTATATATAAACTAATATAGAACTCTCTCTCTCTCTCTCTCTCTCTCTATATATATATATATATATAAGATAGGCAGTATTACTCTACACTAATTGGTTTAGAATTTGTGATACAATTTCACATTAGATATCTAAAAGTTAAAAACGATAGTGTTGGGTTAATGGTGATCGATATATTTTGAGTAGGTTGGAGTGTTTAGGATTCTAACAATTTATTATGTTTTAGAAAATTTAATTAAGGAATAATACATGTATATGACAATAGCTGATTGTCATATAGGATAATCGGAGTTAGCCATTTTGGGTCATGTGATTAAACTCATTTGGAGTTATAACAGGACTGTGTTAAATAATTTCTTTCATAAGGATCAACATTAATAAGGTAATTAGCTAGCTGTATTACATATATAGAGCCAATCCCCTGTGAGTCCTACCTAATAGGCAATTAATCTGCGTCGACCATTGGAAACTCTATAAAGAACTCAAATTAAATGCGCAATTAACAGAACCGTACGTGTGGTTTTTATTGAAAAGAGAAAAAAAATAAAGAAACAAACGTGAGCAGAAGCGCCTCTACTTTGCAATAATATACTTTGTGGGACACTAAATTTCTGATGGAAATGAGAGAGGGAAAGAGCATGGCCGTGGGGTTGGGAAAAGGTGTGTGACTGAGAGTAAGAAAGAAGGAAAAGTGAAGGGAAGAAAAAGAAAAGGGAGATATTCGCTGCTGCCAACAAGTGCTGCTTTATAATACAAAGGCCTTTATAACACAAATATATGATTCTCATCAGCAACAAGATCTTTGCCCATTATCATAGTAATTGGATGAAACGTTATGGTGCCACAGAAATAAAAAGGTAGATAGAGGAAAATAATGTCAGAATATGTTTGCAACTATTCCTTTTCTTTCTCCCTTCTTTTGCATTTATCATCAAATTGAGATGGATATCACAAGGAATAAACTTAGGTATAATTTTTTAAAGTACGTACTATAAGATTTTTTGATTAAATTATGATCCTTGTTGTAAGAACACTCTTCAATATTAATGATATACGTGTTCCTCAGTTGAAAAATAGCTATCTTTTATTAAAAAAAAAAAAACTATTTAGAACATATTTGAATTGAGATGAGAATAAAAAGAAAAAAAAATTATAATTTTTTATTTCTTTTATTTCTTTTCATTTATCACTTCAACGTAAACCAAACTCAAAATTAATAATAATTTATTGATAATATCCGATATACTCGGAAAGAATCTATATTATGAAATGGGAACCACCTCGTGCAGCTAATGAGAGGATACCACGTGGTGGTGCTGGAGGATGGAGGCATGCATGAGTGAGTATGGGTTCGATGGAGCTAGCTAGCTAGGGTTTTGCTTTGTTGGTGTGGTGGTCCAAGCCATGTTGAGCTTGATCTTTAGCCAGACCACACCATGATAATGATGATGGCTGAGTCCTGCGGTGGCTATGGGTTTACCTTTTCAATCACTATGAGGTATTGGCATCCAGCCTTGCAGAATTTTCGTATATTCTTAGGGTTAATTTGTACCAATAGCATGCTGACTCGTACATATATATAGGATTAGCCTCTCATGTACTGTTCTTAGAGATTGGATTTTAAAAGGGTATATTTCTGAGATAATCTCAGACTCACACTCACACGATCGATCATCGAACTGCTGAATTCCACATAACATTATTATAGCCTTCCATTAACCCTATCCTCCCAGTCTGTCTCTCATCAACAAAGACTACTGTGTTGTCCTTTATTCCCTCATCCACCCTTCTTTTTCTTTTCTTGCGGCTACTTCTTAAGCATTAATTCGTTCTATATATGTTTATTTAAAATTATTGTTTGTCCCACTTTAATTTATGGACATGACTGGTTACATAATAATGCCCCCCCCCCCCCCCCCCTAATGATGAATTAGCTGGCATAAAAATCAAGGGTATCTCATTTGAAGGTTTCCAAATTGCAAACTTTCTAGCTTCCACCCTTTTTTTGGTATCTACTTATATGCTGCGGAATTCAAACAATTTATTCTCTTTGTTTAATTTAAAAAGAAGTCTCATTTGTGATTTTTTTTTCAACTACTAGCTACCTAATAATCTTATGGTATTTCAATCTTAATTTTACTACAAATAATAAATAATTTTATGTACAATTAAAAGTATATTTCTCTCCATATAACAAATAGTTTCTTTCAAACTCAGATCATTTACTGTGCAACTGAGGATTGTTAGATTAAATGGGACTTACAATATTTTATGAGATTCACCCTCAATCTAACGATCCTATCTAATTTGGTTTCTTTCTTAACACTTAAAAATTCATATATTGGGAACAATTTTCTAAAAGCCAGTATATAACAGACTTTCTACAAAATATCCATGAAATTGACTTCTGATAATAAAATTTTCTAGTTTTAATAATTATATAATTATTTGCATTAAAAGTTAAATGAAACTTTGCTAACAAACTACATCACTTTAATCCAAACTACATCACCTTTTCCTTCCTCCTCTGTTTAATTACTTCATAAATCTTATATGTGAATGTTAATTAATTATGTTACCTATAATCAATCGTTTAATTATTCTTGAATTTCAAAATATGATTCCACAGGTTAATTACTTGATTTTACCGATCTTAATTAGCGATTAAAATAAAGTGGAATTTGTAAAGAATTTCATGAACACAACTAGTGTGAAAGCATATAAGCGTACAGAATATTATATGTCGCCTAGAAGTTTAACATGCAACTACATGTGCGATGGTACGTAAACTCCACTCATTTACGTGGGACTCCAATTCCAACCACTTTGGATTTTTAGTAACCACCATGGAAACACTATAATTATGCTGTCATGAATGTATGTGCTTGGCTTACGTACGGCAATTTTGCATTTCCCATATATAGCTTTATTTTTATATGCTTTAAAAAGGTGGCCGACATCTCGAATAAAAAGCCTCTTTTTGCTACACTTTTATTTCAATATATTTTATTATCACCATATCCTTTATTTTTTTGCCATTAGAGGTTGTCTATGAAACTAACAAGGAAAACAAGACGAACAAATACTAGCGGTTCAAAAAATTTATATTCATTGTTGCGTATATGTATGGATATAATTAATAAGCTTGAGCTACGTGCAATTAATTTTCACGACGCTACTTACCTTAATTGGTGGCGAAAATGAGTGGTTTTGCATGGAAAAAATCTTGGGCTATCTTTAAGATTAAACAGAAAAGACAGAGAAATATGATAACAGCAATTAATTAAGTTGGAAATGTTGGAACTTTGAATCAGACAATAAGGCAAAACAAATGGCGAAAGTCACGGGTGCATGGGACGATGATGGAAGTAATAACAATGCTGCGTTTTATGGAGCTACAAAATAGGCAATTTGGGAGATTTTATGGTCAGATTTTGTGTCGTCATTTTATTGGCCAATCAGAAGTAGTTGTAATGTAATAAGATTAGATAAATCACTATGCTTTGTTTTGTGCAGATTGTGGATTTTGCAATAATTATGTCTGTTTGCATGACTTTGCGTCCACATGCTCCACTCTTACTCAGTGATTAATTTACCGACATGTTGAAAGGGTTGGTTTACTAGTAGGACATCACTTCCTTGTATTATTTTATTATAAATTTGTTTTTGCGAAAATTTTTAGATTGGAAAGTTCTATAAAAAAATCCAATCTTTCAAAAACTTGAGCGTTTTTGGACTTGGTTTGGTTGGGTTTTGTTTTGAAGAATAGTATTTAAACAAAAAATAGATTAAAATAGTTGCTTGATTCTGTTATTTCTTTTATACTATTCTAGACATCTAAAAAATATGATAGAATTCTAAAGGATTAAAAATAGAGAACAGCTTTTAGTTGTTCTATTCTCTTATTATTTAAAACCAAAAGAAAAAAAGAAAAAAAAAAGAAGAAGAGAAATGCCCTGCAAACATGGGTATTATGGTAATTTTGATGAATATACAGAACATTTTAAGAGAATAATTTTCTTTCAAACAGATTTTTTTAAAATTTCAAAATTTTTTTAAAAAACTTGACAAGAATATTTAAAGAAAATAATTTCAGAAGTTTGAAACTTTAGATTTTTTTTGGGCATTCTTGAAATTTAATAATTTTTTTATCTATTCATAGCGAATTAAAAGGTTGGATTCATAGAGGAAAAATATATTTAATAATATAAATATTTTTTGACATAAAAATATTAAATTTTTCAAAATAAACACTTCCCTGATAAGATTTATTCATTTCGATACTAATTAATATATATTAACCTAAACAGGTGAACCCATCCCAAATTGTATAAATTCTATTGCAGTGACATGCATAGATCCACTATATGTTGTGCTCAAGTTTGATTGAATCCATGGGCTATATAGACCATTAATTTCTACTTGGAATGGAAGAGGGAGTGGGTCAAGACGACAGATCTTTTGAATGGGCAGGCTTAACTTCTGGTGCATGTACATTGTTTTGTGTGACCTTTCCCATTTTTTAATGGACTTCTTTGAGTCCAATGATTGATTTGCTTACTATCTTTGTTTCTTGAATCCAATACCCAAAAGGAAAGTTCAGGCCCTACTCACCACTTGGATATGAATTTAAACTCAAGGGGCATAAAAAATTATTAATAATAAACACTAAAATATATCTGCTTATCATGGCCTTATCTATTGTTCAGTAGGTTTGGTTATTATATCTTTTCTAGAGAAGTAAGACTTGGATAAAGTTACTTAGATATTTATTTATTATCAAATCTTCTTTTCATGAAAACAGAACATATGTAAATAATTTTTTTTAAAAAATTCGGTAATAAAAAGCTCATTTTAAAAGATATCCACCGAGCTATATCATGTCCCGAAGGGGATTTCAACGAGGTTCATTGAATATTTGGCATTAAATATTATGGTTATTTGAAAAGCACAAGTTGAGAATTATCAAATGTATAGTAAGTCAGGCGGTCGCAGAAAAAAAACTAGTTGTTGATAAAGATAGCTATGTTTCTGTAAGATATTCAGGCCCTCCTTTTAGGACTCACACTGCGATTCTTTCTTTGTGATTTAAATAAATGTATTCGTCTAGATGTGTGTGTGTGTATATATATATATATTTTGTGTGTGTGTGTATAACTTTTGCTCCAGTGGTTGACTTCAAAATAAATTATAGTGGTGGTAGTTGTACGAAGCCAATGGAAAGGAAGGGTGGTCCAGTGTCATCTGAACAGGTTTTAATGTAACAAAAATTAATTTCTCGGAGAAAATCTTAAGATTTCACAGATCAAGGTGTTTGTTGGGGATGGACTATAAGGGTGACGTAAACTACGATCAAGTGAATTATTATATACATATATTCAATGACCTCTTACTTATATTAAGCAGCAGAAAGCAAACAAACAGCCAACTTGGTCGACCGCTTCATTGTTTATGAAAATATATATTATCCCTTCATTGAACCTTCTGGTTTCATAGGCACGGCCTGTCCCTGCAGCTTCTGACACACTCAGAATTTGAGAAAGTCAATGTCTATACAGCCCCACAAGTTGAAATGAAAAGCAAAGAGAAAAAAAAAAAAAAAAAAGCATTACGTACTGAAGATACATAACACAGGGCGAACAGGTGCCACTAGCAATGGGGCTTATTTTGTTCACACAGAAAAATTGCCAAGTATCATATAGTGAATGCACATATAGTATTGCTCATATTTAGGTTCCACAATTTGACAAGTGGATCTCCTTCAGATCCTAAGATACTGCTGAAACTTTAGTTTGGGCTCAAGAAAAGTTCCCTGAAAAAAGTGGAGAAAATTTGAAGGTAAAACTATCATATATATACTTATATAGTGCATATGCAAGTTATGAAAAATATTCGATATGTACAGATACGTAAAAATGTCAAAAATAAATCTCATTAAAGGTTATCTCCAATTCGCTTGGCGTATGGATAACGTATACACTAAACCAACTTAAGAATTAATATCTCCAAAAATGGCTCTTCAACTATATATATGCGAATTCCATGGTGAGCCATAACTCATGCTTTGCTCGACGCATAGTATGGCATATTAGTTTGGTATAGCTGTAGGAGACTACCTCCTTTGCAGTGGCGGAGCTAGGGGGCCAGTCCCTCGAGCTTTTAGTTTGTATATACACTATATATGGGTATATATTTATCTCTTTTGCAGCATTTTAGTATGATCTTATCAGACTTACCCATGTGTTCGTGGTTCGAGGCTCGATACTTTTTGGTCTCTGCACTATATATATATGTATATATAATATGTATAAATCAGTTTTGGTCTCCCATAGAAGAAAATTTTTTTTATTTTGGCCCCTATTTTCATTTGAAATATTTTTCAAATTTCCTTTCTTAGCTTTTCTTTATCCCATTCTTTTCCTTATATCTAGTCATACTTTTTATTATCTTTTCCATTCTTAGTGTATGTTTACACTTATATGTTAGTAGAAACTAAAATTTGAAAGGGTGAAAATCATAATTTTTTCTTAATCTTTTTTATTTTTTTTTTTTCATTTTCTCTTTTTTTTTTTTTCATTATTTGACTTCTACTCTTTCTAACTTTTTAAAAATATTTTCTCTTTGTTTCCAGTGCCTCCCATATAACACTATTAAATTACAATAAAATCCTTGATATAATTATAAAAGTGATTATATCGATGCAATTATTACGTGATACACTAAATTGACTGTATGCCATGTATAATAATATCTTGTATTAATATTTTAACTCCCAATATTTTTTAAATTTTATAGTTGAGCCTAATATTTTTTATTTCCTATAACTCTCAAAAAAAAATTAGTTTATAAATTTATTAAATCACTGTTGTATTCCCTTGATTTTTCTAATAATTCCCCATATTCCTAATTTATCCTTATTTTCAATTAATAAAGGGTTACTAAGAACTAAAAATATAGGGAATAAATCAAAATTTTCAAAAGAAAAAAATTGGGTTCACAAATGAAATTTAAAAAATATTAGAGTTAAAATATACATATAACAAATTATTTTAAATTAGTATACAATCAGTATATTTTAAAACATCACTATCATTTATCTTCCTTTTAATATATCACATAGTGATTACACAGGTATAATTAGTTTTATAATTATATCAAAGATCTCATATTAATTTATTTAATTTTAAGAATATAAATATATTATATATTATAATTTACAATTTTGGCCCCCTACCAAAAAATTCCTGCGTCCGCCACGCTCCTTTGAAATGATACAAGTCTACTATATTCAGTTTGAAGTTCTCAAAAGTAAAAGCCATGTGAGTGAAGACTAACATCAATTTTGAAGCACATGGAAGTCTGTATCGAATAGTCAGATGGCAGATATGAAAATTGTACACACACACACACACAGATTGATTTAAGTATATAATAGTCATTAGTCAATACCTTTGAAAAGAGAAGATGGAGATGTGTCCGACTTCTCAACACACACAGTCCCGAGTGATTCATTAATTTATTCCTTTTAATTTAATTGGTTGCGATTATATATAGTTTTGTAAGTTGAATTCAAATCTTTAAAATCTGTTAGTCCCACTGCAATTAGACCATGTACCTAATTAATACGTACTAATGCCTAATTTCTTATCGTTGTTTATAAGCATATGCCTGTTGAATGTGCTATTTGCGTAGTATTTTATACCTGCAATGTGCGCATATGTTTGGTACCTCATCACTGACCTGGTTATAATTCTTATTTTTAAAACATTTTTTTAATAATTTAATTTGATTTCTTGTTTATTTATAATAAGCTTTTAATATATTAATTATTTTTAAATCTTAATTCTTTTATATTTTAAATCTTAATTTTTATTTATTGTATTTTTTTACATTTAAATATTAATTTTTTTTTTGTTTTCAAAAAAATGTTTTTATTAATTAAAAAATAATTTTTGTAAATAAAAAAAATAAATATGAACCCGCCCGACTTGGTCAAACCCAATGTGACTTGGTCACTTGCCAAGTTAAGTTAGATCTCAAGATAAATTTTTTAACCTAAGTGTTAAATCGGGCCGAGCCTCGCCTTTACTCAAGTCGACCCTTGATCACCTCTTTGCACATATGTAGAAAGGTATATACAAAAGTCCAAAATAAAATTAAAAAAAAATAATATCCTTTTGTTTTGTATAAACGACTAATATTTATCTCCATTTCACACAATGAAAGCAGATAAAATCATGAGCGATGGGTGATAACACCCGTGGTTATTGAAATTTACTGCGTTGGCTTCTATATATCATGCGTGAATGCTCCATACCCATTAATTATCTTGTTGGGTGATTGAGACTTTGTGAGTTTAGACAGGAAAATAGTTGGGTGAGTATCAAATTATTTAACAAAAACATTAAATGTGAAAAAAGTTTTTGAAATATCCAATGATATAGCGTTGAACTGCAAAATATATATTCACTCCTCAAAGTTTAAATTTATTCAAAAATCTTATAGCAAACTCTTAAAAAATACATTAAATATTTAATCTTTAAGAAACTTATGACATGGCCAAGCAATTTCTACTTTCAAGCTCCCAAATTGTTGTAAGTTTTATCGGAATTTGGAACCCCTCAGGTTAATTTTTTTCATGTTGCTATTATATTAGTAAAAAAATAGACATATAATGAATGATGTTTGCTATTTAAATGGGTCTCATATATTAAAATGGTAGTGAATATTACTTATATGACTATTTTTTTTTAACATAACAACGGCAAAAAAATATATGAGGGAATCTAAATTAATTTTATAGGTAAACAGGCAAGAATATTAATGGCCACATAAATAAGAGCGTACGTGGGAAAGGAATCCGATCATGGCAAAATATGTAAAAGTTGTCGGTACCGGCCAAACAAGCATTAAGGTCCACGCAGAGATCAAATTAAAAATAAATAAATAAATAAGTGCATCTTTATTTTTTCAATTATAAAATTAGAAGTCAAAAGCCTCCAAAAAAGGCTTTATTTGCAATTTGCAATTTGCAATTTAGAACTCGTTCATTTATACTATTCTATCTCCCCATAGCAAATCAAAAGAGAAAGTGGCTTAATATTTAAGCTTTTCGTCCTTCCAAAAGCTTGGAAAAGGTCCTAATTAAATCACACCCTCTCTCACGTCGCCATGCGTTTGACTTCATCGTTTAGAAAAACTTCATTTCTATAAAAAAACGAAGTGCCCCTTGTCTCACAAATTTGATCTCTCATCGATCATCATATATTTTCTCTCTTTATTTCTCGCATCATCTTTCAAGACCAGTATTGGTTATGGATGAAAAAATTGAAGTTCCTACCCATTTTCTCTGCCCCATTTCCTTGCAACTCATGAGAGATCCAGTGACAGTTTCTACAGGAATCACCTACGATAGAGAAAGTATAGAGAGATGGTTATTTTCCTGCAACAACACCACCTGCCCAGTCACTAAGCAATCACTCTCGGAGACACATCTTAATAATCTTATTCTTATCCCAAACCACACTCTACGAAAGTTGATTCAATCATGGTCTACCCTCAATGCCTCGTTTGGAATTGAACCTATTCCAACTCCAAAACCACTCCTTGAAAGCACCCACATCGCTAAGCTTCTCTTTGAAGCAGCCAGGTAATGCAGTATGCATGATCAAAAGATTTATTTAGTATTTATTTTATCATGTAACACTATAATGATTATTTAAAAATTAAAGTTTGTAATTCGGACAAGCGGCTTAACTTATAATTTAATTAGAAAATTGAGTAGTGTTTTGAGCTCGTATCAATTCCTTCTAAATATGCGTCTGATCAATCATGACTCATATATATTGATATGTTGAATTGATCTGTGGATCATGTTCTGCATCCAGGTACCCGGAAAAGCAGCTCAAAAGCCTTAGACAGCTTCAATTTATAGCTTTCGAAAGTGAAAGAAACATGAACTGTTTAAAATCTGCAGGCGCAATAGAATTCTTGGCTTCAACCATGAAGAAAAGCAATAGTATTGAAGCAGGTGAAGTAGCCACTGAACTCTTGTTTCACCTAAACCCTTCTGAAACCCACCTAAGGAACCTCGTGGACAGCGAAAGCATTCAGTTTATTGAGTCCTTGGTTCAAATCTTAAGGCTTGGAAGCTACCAATCTCGAGCTCACGCGACTATGCTATTAAAATTAGCTTTCGAAGTGGCCAATCCAACCCAATTAGTCAGCGTTAGAACCGAACTCTTCGTGGAGCTCGCGCGAGTGCTTCGTGATCAGATCTCACAACATGCTTCAAAGGCTGCTTTAAAACTTGTTATAGAGCTGTGTCCATGGGGGAGAAACCGAATAAAGGCCGTTGAAGGTGGTTTAGTTTTTGCCTTAATTGAGCTTCTTATTCTTATCAGTGAAAGAAGGTTGTGCGAGTTGATGCTAATAGCTTTGGATCAACTTTGTGGTTGCGCCGAAGGAAGGGCGGAGTTGGTGAGTCATGGCGGAGGTGTGGCCGTTGTGGCGGGGAAGATTCTGAGGGTTTCTCATGTGGGAAGTGATAAAGGGGTTAGAGTTTTGGCCTCCATTTGTAGGCATTCAGGTACTCCTAGGGTTCTTCAGGAGATGCTGCAAGTTGGGGGTGTGACCAAGTTGTGTTTAGTGGTTCAAGTGAATCATGGGAGTTTGAGGACTAAGGAGAGGGCCAAGGAGGTTCTTAGGTTGCACTCTGGGGTTTGGAAGAATTCCCCATGTATTCCTTTACCTCTTATTTCATCCTATCCATGATTTGACTGGATCTTAATTATTATATCATTTTTTTTATATATATAAAAAATCATCCACACTCAAACTTGTTTTTTTCATTTGCATTATTTTGTATCTATTTTTTTTTGTTTTACTATCATCTTAAAAAAATATAAACACGAGTAAAATTTATTACTTAAAAAGGTCTCACATATTTAAATAAAATTAAATATCATTTATTATATATCTATTCTAATATGATAATAGAGCAAAAACACCACGAGGAATCTCACATTGTCAAAGCAAGGATAATCCTTGTCTTACACTCTACTTTTGACATAGTAATACTACGAATTAATGGACCACTAGAGATGAGCAACATATCAAGACCCTGCCTGGGGTAAAATTAATTTATTTTTTAGATTTCAATATATATGAATTTAGATCTATCAATGTTTTAGGCATTTTTAAAAGGTTTGAGTTTGGATAATGTTACTTAATTACTCTGCACCAGTTTAACATGTGTGTGAGAGTGTGTATATACACTAATTACTCAATATATTTCATGTTTTTGCAATTATATTAATGGTTGCTTTAATAATTTTTATCTTTATTGTAATTTTTTATTAATGAATTATATATAAAAAAATCTCAACTTGAGAAAAATTTATTTATTTAAAAATTTTTCACAATCAATAATTTCATATCCGAGAATTTAAAAAGTGATAACTTGAGTCTGTTAACCATTAAATTATAGATCCAAATATAAGACAACCAAATATATAAAATTTCAAAACTATAAATTATACTACCTTACTTATATCATGCTCATTATCACCCCTAAGTATAAAAGCTTACATATGGCCCTACCATGTCAATGTCGTATATATTCTATTTATTTGCAAACTTAAAGTTTGATTAATGTCGTGTGTGTGTGTGTATAAAAGTAAAAAAATGCATATGAATTTTTTTCAATTGTATTACGTGCAATCACTTAGATAACTGTAAGAGATTCTCTTTCTTAATATTAGATTATTGAGTTATTGATAAACTCATTGATCTTATTTTTCTTTATAATCTTGAGAAGCGCTTTCTGAACAGAACTAGCTAGAGGCAAGAAATTCCCTTTGCATTTCAACCATTTGGTTTCATATAATTATGATAATCTCAATTGCGGATACAATATATATATATATATATATATATATATATATATATATATATATATATATATAAGAGTAATTAAGAGTTACTTAGGGATACGTTGTTCTTATTTATGATGGATTATTTTATAAATATTTTTTTCCAAATTATGAATATTTTTAGATAATTTATTATTGAATTAGAATCATTATCATTGCGATGTAAAATTTATATTAATATTTACATTAATATATAAATAAAATTATTTTAAATTATATATTGAAGGAGATTTTATCTTTCATCTTTAGATGATCTAAATATAAATTATAAAATTTAGGATTGATTGTGTTGATTTTTTTCACCTGCACTTTATTTTTTATACATTTCTTATAAAATTAAGAGCGAAATAATTGAAAGTGTATCAATAAAGTGAGTGGTGTAAAGCTCAAAACCATGACTTAATTGGTATATATCACCAATAAGTGTTGATGCATAACGATTCAATACTACATCCCCTATCAAAAAAATTGATAAAGTGAAAATAACTCCTGATAAAACCAAGATTAGCCCTCTCGCTTATATAATTTAAGGATTATACTTATACGTTATATATATATATATATATATATATAATTGTTATGTTGTTCCTCAAATTAAAATATGATATTTATTTGACTAACTAATAATAATAAATAATTTAATTTAAAAAATATATAATATAGTTATCTATAACAATAATACATACGTCGTGTTCTAATTAAGAAATTAAATATTTATGTATCAATTTTAAAAAATTGCATAGCTGCATAGATAAGTTTTACATAATTTAATGCGTAGTTTACTGTTATACTCTGTCACCTTAGCCTTTTTTGGGCAATTTGTCTCAATTAAATCAAATTTTGTAATTTACAAAACTAAATGAATATATACAAATATAATATAATATCATAATATATATATATATATATATATATATATATATATATATAAAGTAGTACCTTTTAATATGAAAGTTTTGTTTAATCAAATGAAAAGTCTTATTTAATTAAATTCTTAACTTTCTGTGTAATAACTTTTTAATTATCTTTAACATAATTATTTATATTAATTTTAGTGTTACCTTTAACAACTTCTCTTCATTTAACATACGTATTTTTTTGGTTATATTTAGAATAACATTTTAGTCCTAAATGTAATAACTCTTCAAATTCCTTTAATATAATTATTTTTATGTTTTAACCTTAAATTTAGCAAGAAAAGTGAGTGTGAAAGTTATACTTACCTTTTGAAATACATACATTTAACAATTACAATGTTCAAATACTTTTAGTCAAAGGTAAAATAAAAAAATTGTCATATAAATACATGTATGCCAATTAATATTGTAAAAATAATACTATATATATATATATATGTATGTATATGTATATGTGAGAGGCACTGATCAAGCATTGATGGGAACGAAATCCATAAATGTGAAAGAAAAATTATAGCATTATTCATCTCCTCCTACTCAATGTTCTTATAAGATTACTAATTTCCATTCATCACTGTTGCCACAGTATTTATCTCCTCCTCCTCTTCTTCGCCAGTTCAACTGTCGTGCCTCCAACAAAGCCAGTCTTTCTTCATTCTTCTGATAAGATTGTTTTTCTTCATTTTGTGTCTAATTTAACATGATACTTATCATAATACATTAATTAATGTAATTTTCTACTGACACTCCTAAACATCGTTCATTTAAAATGTATAAGCATATATAAAAATAGACTAATTTTTTCAAAAACTTACACATCAAACAAGTAAAAAAACTAGTTGCAATAATATTCCACCTGTTTAGTGGTGAATTCTCATTATTTGAGGAGTGTACATTAATTGACAAGTTTATTGTATGGGCCTTATAAAAAATTAATTTGTATTATTATCTACTAATTAAATTATTAGGTTTATTGAGATAGCACAATCATAAAAAAAAAAATTTTAACGTACGAAATAGTTCTTATTGTTGTTCTTTCTAAATAACTTTAAAATATTAAAAATTAATAAAATCATATTTGACTCTACTTCTGACTTTGAATTATCTAAATCGTTGAATAAATCATTCAATCATATATAATTTTCTCTTACTTTAATTTTAAACTATGCCAATTTATATTTATAATCCCTTATTATAAAATATATGAAATAGTTAATTAATTAATTCATTTTTTTATTGAAGTTAAAAAATGTTCAAACTTCAAATATTTTTTTATTTAAAAGACTATTAATTATTTCATTAATTTTCTTGTTCACTCCAAAAATTACTCAAACTTTGAAGAATTTATTCTTTTAGAGGCATTTAATTAATTTATTAATTAAATATTTTATAATTTTTTTGTTGACAAGGAAAAATTCATTACTTTTCTCGTTAATTTAAAAAAACTTAGAGACTTTAAAAAATTTATAATTTAAGAGACAGTTAATTAATTCGTAAATTAATTTTTTTAATAATTTTTTGCATTAAATACAAAGAATTTATAAACTTCAAAAAAATCTTGATACATGTATAAAAAAATAAAGAGTTGTTATACAAGGAGTTAAGAGTTTGATTACAAGGGAAATAGTTGCCCTATAAATGAAAAAGGAAAAAGAAAAAAATATTTGGATGTTTGGTAGCATGGAGTCTAATTTCTATAAAAACATCTTTCCTGATGGGATGGATGAAATGAGACTAATTTGATTAGAATGAGAGGATAATGACAAAAACATCCCAATAATAATAATAATAATAAACTATGATAACATTAATATTAATCTTAATAAAAATAATTATAATAAATAATAATAATAATTTGAATTTAAAAATAGTTGAGTTTTTTTATTATTCCTTCCTCTCTATTATTCTATTCTTTTTTATTGCATACTAAATATACCTTTTTTATCACATTTTTATTTTTATTTATATTTTCTTTCCTTCTACTACTAAACAAGAACTTCTTATCAATCAACAAAAGTCTCATATTAAAAAAAACATATTTTACTAATATATAATATATTTTTACCCATTCCTATTCTCATTGTCGTTTGTATTCTCAGTCCAGTGAACAAGTCACATACCAAGAAGAAGCCCAAGATGCCGATGATTGTGAGGGCACATCAAAGTCCAAAATTGCAGGATCAACTTCCTTTTTTTTTTTTTCTTATTCAAAGCCCAACTTTTGATTTCGTCGTTCAAATAGCTTCTCAGATTGATGATCGCGCTGGTCATTGACCATTTACTTCAAGAAAGCTAAGAATTTTAGCTGGAATTTTAATTTTATTATTATTTATGATAGATTATTTTATAAATAATTTTTTCCAAATTATGAAATATTTTTAGATAATTTATTATCAAATTAAAAATCATTAACATTTTTAGACTATTAAAAAAAATAACGGTTTAAATTATATAAATTATATATTGAAGGAGATTTATCTTTCATCTTTAGACGATTTAAAAAATATAACGGTTTCAAAATAGATTATAAAATTAAGATTTGATTGGTGTTACTTTTTATCACTTATCTATGTCTTTTATACATTTCTAATAAAATTAAGAGCGTAATAATTGAAAGTGTATCAACAAAGTTGGTGGTGTATAGCCCAAAATCTTGATTTAATTGGTACACATCTCCAATAAGTCTTGATGCATAACGATTCAATACTACGTCCCCCTATGCAAAGAATTCATAAAATGGTCTCAACTCTTGATTAACTAATAATAATAATGTATAATTTAAATATGTAATACAAGGTGTTATATTCGGTACACTCATAATTTTTGGGTGCACAATATATGGATATAATTATAATAATATCAACTAAAAAAAATAATATTATAAATATATTCTTATATTATAAATGAATGTATGAGTATACTTAAAATTATGAGTGCAACAAAAATGTCATTATAATACAATTATATATAATAATCATATAAGTGTTGTGATATAATTGAAAAATCAAATATTTATGTATTAATTCAAAAACTATGTGGTAAATATATAAACTGCATATACCAAATTTTTTCACATAATTTAAAGCATAATTTACTGTTTATTATATATACTCTATCACCTTAAACCTTGTTTTGAGCGATTTGTCTTAATTAAATAGAATTTTTTAATTTGCAAAATTAAATGAATATATACTAATATGATATCATTTATTATATATTATATCAATTATATATTACATATAGGGAAAGTAAATTTCTTTTAATGTGGATGTTATATTTAATTAATGAAAAATCTCATTTAATTAAATTCTCAATTTTTTGTATGATCACTCCTCAAGTACTTTAAATATAATTATTTTTATTAATTTAAATATCATTTTTAACAACTTCTCTTTCTTTAACACGAGTGTTTTATAGTTATATTTAGAATAGGATTTTAGTCATAAATTTAATAACTTGTCAACTTCTTTTAATATAATTATTTTTATTATTTTAATCTTAAATTTAGCAAGTAAAACAAAAGTAAAAATTACACTTACCCTATTAAATTACATTCATCATATATGTTGCTCAAATACTTTTAGTCAAAAATAAAATAAAATAGTTATTAAAGAAATACATGTATGCTAATTAATATTATAAAATTGATGCTATATATATATATATATATATTAATTAGGCATTAACTAGAATAGAATTCATAGATATAAAAAAGAAATTATAGTATCATTCATTTCCTCCTAATCACTATTTCTGTAAGATTATTTATTTCCTTCCATTTGTTACACTGTTCATCTCCTTCTCCTTTTCTCGTTGGTCAGTTAATCTATCGTTCCTCCAATATAGTCAATCTCTCTTCATTATTTAAATAAGATTGCTTCTATATTAAGATTGTATCGAATTTTAATATGATGGGTTATCATTAATTAATTTTGTTTTTTATTAACACTCACAAATATCGTTCAGAAGAGTGATTAAACTATACCTTTCAATTGGCATTTTAAGCCTTTTCCCACAGCAAAGTATACTTTTCTTCATACGAAAAGTTCCAATATTGAACATTACTCATGTTTGTTATTTCATCTTAAACACAATAAACTACTCTATCCATCCTTGTCAAAGGGTATATATATTGAGAGGAGAATATTTACAAAATTTATGAAACTAAGTGAAAGTTTATCTTAATATTTAAAGGTGAAAAAAGAAAAGAAAAGTCGATTTTAATGTAATTGAATTGTATCGAAAGAGAAATTAGAAGAGAATCCACGGAAATTAGATTATTTTTGACCAAACGATACTTTTTTGTTTTTTCAATTTTTCTGTAGGCAAGAAAAGAACGATTGTTTTTCTTGCCCATATCGTCTGACTATATATTTATATAGTATAGTTTCAGAGAGAAATTCAAAAAAGGAATCTCATTTAAAATAGAACTCCACTAATTAATTAATTAATCATGGTTTATAAAAATGTAATTATTAATTGCACCAGCCAAATGATGAAAATGCAATAAATATGCCAATATAGGCATGTTGGTGCTGACAATATATATATATATATATACACACACACACACACTTAATTAATATTCAAACATGACGATTATTTTGTATTTAATATCGTGCTTTTTGAAAATCAAACTCTGGATTTAAAAATTGAGAAGGAAGAATATCAACTATCCAAGACGTGACGGCTCATCCATGGGAGATATATGCTTGAGTCGAGGGTTGACTTTGTATTCGAAGAAAAGTAAAGGAGGCCACTGCGTGCATTTCACTTTCACCATTAATTCGCAGACCACAAACATCGATGAGTTGGATTCATCGACTTATCTTCCTTTTTCTCTTAATTTGTTTGGCGAATGAGAAAAACTCAACGCTCTGAAAATTTTGTAGTAAGTGAGAATATTGATGATGTGCCAAGACATTTCTTACGCTCAATTATTACGACGTCGTTATCGGCAACTGCCACAAACCTTTCGCTTCGGAACTACGTGCCCAACGCTTAAACTTAATTTTCTTCTTTCAGCATCAAATTTGTGTTATATAAATGTTTGTGACGACTGACAAGTTGATATAAGAGAGCATTGAGAATTGTATTATAATAAGTTTGACAATTTTTGTTTAAATTATTGAGTAAATATGAAAATATTTATCAATTAAATCTATAAATTTTACTGTAAAAATATTTAAATAACAGAGCACACGATATTCTCAAAAGCAAAGGTGAGAATTTTTCAGAAAAATAAAAGACTAAAACGTATAAAACAAGAAGAATCAATTTTGGGTTTCCTATCAGTATGTAATAACAATGGACAACGTATATATGTGGTAAATGGAAATAGCTTCAAAAGGGTTTTATAAATCTATATTTATAGCAAGTAGCAAATGCAAACAAGTCAACTATAAGGAAGCTAGCATTGAATGGGATGAGTGGAAATGGCGTATGTAGGACAATGAGCTATTTATTCATTCCAAACCATACATGCATTTCTTATACCACAAGGTATGACTTATATGATTCACTTGGCTCGATTTTTCGTCATATCATCAAAATACGATGTCCTGTAAGTATATGCTTTGCAGTTTTTCTTACCTTTTAACTTAATATACTAATATTTTTTTATATTAATTCCATGTGAATTAATTTTTTTCAGCTATATAAACAGATAGTTAATATGCTATAATATATATGTATATATATATATGTGTGTGTGTGTGTGTAGTTCAAATTAGTTTTTGTATGGCAAACTCAATTTTTTATCTATATGTATTTTAACTGTTCTAAGGGGCCAGTGTTGCTCGGTGAGGAGAGAATTAACGAAAAATAGTTAACATTAATTAATATAAACCGGATTGAAAATCTGATCAAAACTCTTACTTTAAAATTTTTAATAGGAATAAATTGAGAGGGAATTGCCTAGATCTGTGTCATATATATATATATATATATATATATCTCCCATATGTGCATGTGAATGCGTGTTATTGATCAGTTCCTAACAAATTTAACTAAGTATATCGTAAGATACATACATTAATTTTAATTCAGATAGAACTCTATCATTATGTCATATAATTAGGAATATCAACTATTAATAAGAAGTCTCTGGATTTTGTTTTAGGGGAAAACTGAATTAAAATGAAATATATTACGGGCGGAGAGATAAGTTAAGTGAGATGAGATGCAATTTTGGTATCTTATTTTTGGATAAAGTATTAATTTGATTCTCTGAATATAAAAAACATTAAAATGATCATTTAAAGATTATTAAAAAAAGATTTAGTTGTTTTGAAAGAAGGTTTTATTGACGGAGGACTATTATAATACATTTTATGTTTATAATGTTTTTTAATTTTAAAAGATCAAATTGATTTTAAGTTAAAAGTGAAAGATTAAAATTAAATTTTTTTCTTAAATTATTATATTTCACATTAATTTAAACTTTTTTACTTGTAAACTGTAAAGAGAGAAAATATAAAGAAATATGAGAATAATTATATTTTTTTTTTCCCGGGGGGTGGGATTTTACATCCATGCCTTCAAGTGACCTAAAATGTGAAGATTCACGAGTCATAGTATTTTGGTAGACCATCTTAATAATATATGAATGCGTACACTATAACAATTTTCATTTTCATTTTTTTTTCACATTGCATTTCACTTTTTATTTAGAAGAAATTAAACAAATAGAGAAAACTATCGTCTCAAAAAAAATTTAAAAAGACAATATATATATTTGTGCGTGTGTGTATGTATATATATAACGTACATGCAGCAATATAATTCCGATTTGTTAACTATTTTGATTATAGTTAATCAAGAAACTATCATCTTGAGGCCAAACAAAAAAATTAATCAAGAGATTATACTTAACCCTCTTATTTGTTGCAGATTTTATACATGCTCAGTTTACTAATTAACAAATTCTCATGCTTATGTACAATTATACTGATATCTTTTCTGGCTTGAATAAGCGACTAATGTCAGATCATATATATGATTCAGGATATTGGGTTGCGAACGCATATAGGAAGGAGGAGAATCGAGAAATGTCCAAAAGGAATTAAAGCATGCGCAAAATCCCAACACAACGTTCATTAATATTAATCATTAAATTAACTGCACGACATTAATCTTCTTCTTTCCCCTTTTGCCATAGTTGAGGGTTTTGCTATATACGTACCCAAAACAAACAAAAAAAAAAAAGATTTGGAGCTAGCTTTCCCTTAATCATCACCTTTGGTGCCTGGTTAAGAGATAAACTTGAATACATGGAGAATTATTCCAAGCCTGGGAGTGCAGCTTAAGTATGCCTCTCGCTTTCTCTTTCAAACTCGTATCACAGTGCGCCTGAATCACCATGCAAAGCATCGACACTGCTCCTACCCTCAACATCTCCGAAACTACGTCGTTCCACCCCGAGAACCTCGCTATCAGCCACAACACATGAACCGCTTTGTCATCCGTCGCCGGCGACACCCTCAGAACCCTCTTCGCCACCACCGCAATCCCCGCCGCGTGTAGCAAAAACTGTTCCCTCCCTTCCGCACACGAACATAGCTGCGCAAGAAGGTTGAATATAAACTCCGTTATGTTCTTCTCGGGTTTCTCTAGTTCAAGCTCGATTAGCTCATATACTGCCCCTGCTTCCACTATCCTCGTTCTGTTTCTCCCTAAAGGACACGTTTCTATAAGAACATGCAAGGCAGATTTTATGGCTTGCTGTGAGATTTCTCGGTTTTTAAGTACCCTTGTGATTTCTCTGAAGAATTCGAGCTTTAAACCTCCTAGAAGGGTTGAATCTACGAGTTCGATGGCGGATTTTAACACAGGCATTGCTTCGTTTATCATGTTGACGTTGGTGTCCACGTGGAGCTGTAGAATCGAAGTCAACGATTTGATGAAGTCGATGTTTTGGATAAGCAGAGGCTTGAGGTTGTTATTCCAGAGCAGGCGTAGAATTCTCAGAGCTTCTTCGAGGGAATCAGTGTTGTTTGCTAATTCCTTGAATTTGTTTGTAATGAGATGAATCATAGACTCAGCCACACCGGATTCCACCATGGGCCTCAGGTTCCTCTGGTTTTCTGTGGCAAGAGTATGCAGTTTCTCCAATGCGGATTGGTACAGTTGGGGAAGTTTGAGGTTCTCTACAATCTTCTTGAGGAGGTCCTTGCTGGGAGGGGATTTGGGGGTGGGAATCCGATCGACGCCGTGTGCGGCATTGTCCGAGCACCAAGCCTGGATTAGGCGGCGGAGGGTGTGGTTGGGAGTGAGGTCAGAGCCTCTTGGCAATGGCTGCTTCGTGACAGGACAGGTTTGGACTTTAGCCTTGAGCAACCACTGCTCGATGCTTTCTCTGTCGTAGGTTATGCCCGTGAATGTTGTCACAGGGTCCTTCATGATCTGAAACGAAATGGGACACACGAAATACTGAGGAACCTCAATTTCATCCATTGCTGAAGAAGAAGATGATAGGAAGGAATACAGAGGAATTGATTTGGTTTGGTTTTGCTGGGTAAGAGAAAGCGGCTATAATAATACGGAGGTTGGAAGGAGGATCATATATATATATATATATATATATATTTGAAGTGTTTATTGTAATATAATAATATTCCTTTTTTAGCCAGTCATAGAAGGTATTTTTTTTTGGGTCATAAGTCATAGAAGGTTAATTGTGTATGATTTTGTCAAATAAAGATGGAGGTGGTCAAACTTATCACCAGCAATGATTTGAAATACTATATTAATGAGAATTTTGAATTTTAGGTGCATATCATGCAATACCACTTGGCACGATTTTAGTGGCTGCTAGTTGACATGGAATGGCCTATTGTGTTTTACTTGTGGGGTCGTTCTGGATTGTGTTTGCATCCGATGCAATAGAAAGTTCTGAATTGGGGGCAAGTTGCGTGGGCGGAATTTCATTGACCGGACCTACGTGGTAGAAAATAACTTCTCACTAATTCTTTTTATTATTTTTTATAGTATTTGAAAAATATCAGATAATTTAATTTTATATTTTTAAAGTACTGAAAAATAAGTGAGATCTTTGATATAATTATAAAAGTAGTTGCACTAATTGTAGATCAAGTTTCAACATGAGCCAAGATTCAGCCGATCAAAGACCGATTAAATACCAGAGTAAAAAAAGTTTGTCTTAGAATCTAATTTGGCCTAATATGATCTAGTGAGTGACCTAGTTAGAGATTTGAGGAGTTATTAAAAAATAAAAAAAATACAAGTGTGAGTAAATAAATTAATAAACTAATAATTTTGTGGGAGTAACTGGAAAATAAAAACTAAAGAGAATAAATTAAAAAGATTTTAAAAAAATTTTGAGTTTATAAATAAAATCTAAAAAATATTGGAATTAAAATATAAATCTAATAAATTATCTAAAGTTGACACATAGTGAATATATTTTGACACATTTTTTTGTCAAATATCATTCTTTTAATATTTCACTTAATGATTATGCTAATACAATTATTTTTATAGTTACACTAAAGAATTTATTTTAAAATAAAATAAAATAAAAAGTATTATGCCCTTTAATTCTCTAATGCATGCCAAGCCACTAATAGTTAGATCATAGATGTACTTCGTGGTACATAAATAAATGGTGCGAGTAATTTAACAAAGATGATAAGTTCAACTCATTGCTTTTATAAATAACAAAAAAACATTTTATAGTCTAAGTCTAAAATTTATAGTCCCCTTTCTTTATAAAGTTTAAGATAAAACTTATAATACTCTTGAAAAGAATAAATTCAAATACGTTGATTAACAAAATGCAGTTAGAGGTAACCGGTCTTTGGTAATTACAGTGTTTGTTTATATTAGAGTTGTGCAAACTTGATTTTTGACTAATCTCATCATTGTCATTTATGTTTGAATATTTTTACCTGAAAGTTAAATTTTACTATCAATACAATTCATTTAATACAATATACATACATATATATATATATATATATATATATATATATATTTTAATTCTTCGTATATTAAACTAACGAACACAACGAACAACTTTTTCTATTTTTTTTTTAATTAAAGCGAAGAAGGTTCGCCTGCGGTTTACTTTCGGTGTAAAATTTGACTACATTATAAATTTTGTATTTTA
This sequence comes from Delonix regia, assembly GCA_037074485.1. Taxonomy (NCBI): domain Eukaryota; kingdom Viridiplantae; phylum Streptophyta; class Magnoliopsida; order Fabales; family Fabaceae; genus Delonix; species Delonix regia. Next base: position 9,035,648 of record CM073455.1, read on the forward strand.
GTGTAAATTTTTCAAAGATGAGACGGGAGGGTTGAATTCAACGCTCATATGTCTGAGATTATGACTCCCAGAAATGCACTCCTTGGCACAATCGAAATTACCAACATTGTTCGGTGATTCCTATATATATTTATATACATCAATTTAAATGGTGTGATTATGTTTAATTATAATGGACTATTAGATTAAGATAATTTAAATTTATATTAAATTAATATAATTACTTATAGTCATATTTTTATTTTTAAATTTAAATCCTTAAATATTTATCAACAATTTCTCATAATTAAATATGAACTTATATTTTCATTGCAACCTACAAATTATGGATGATATAGATATATATATAAACTAAAGGCCATTAATGTGCCACGTATACATATTGATGTCACAGCACACTGTTTGAGAAACCTAGTGTAAAGGATTATTGTAATATAAGAAACTTAGCTCAGCAAACGCTGGGCTTGGTGGAATTGTAACAAATTTCAAATGCAGAAGAAAATGAATCTAAATGAGATACAGCGAAACAACTTTATGTTCACATGGAGTGTTTAATATTAATATGCTAATTAAAAAGCTGTGTACATGAGAAAGGTGAAACTACGATATAATTTTAGATTTATGTTTTATATATACATGGAAGAAAAATAAAAAGATATCACGTATATATAATAATTTCTTCACCAACTTTTAACTCAAGAAATTAGTTGAGTATTAGTGTTGGTTTTCTTACAGTGTAATTCAGATATTTTTTAAGAAAAAATAATTTTTTTTATCATTTATATATAGAACCTATTTGATTAAAAAAAGAAAAATACTGTTAAAGTTGATTAGCTTTGGTTTCATAAGAGAAAAGTTGGAGAGTTTAGAAATTAATGCACAATAAAATGAACAAACCTATGTATGTTCATTATTATATTCACTATTTTTCTTTTGGAAGCTACTCAAATGCATCTTTCGAAACATATCACACACAATATCGATCACAAATCCGATAAAAATAAGAAGGTTGAAAGTTGAAACAAGCTCATTCTTGTGAATAGAATAATTTCCCTTCTCTATGTGCCCAGAAAGATCAAAAGAAATATTTTTATAAATGATTACAGATATAGATGAACGTGTGTTTTTAAGTGTATGCATTATACGTACGTTACAAGAGTTATAATCATATGGTTGATTTATCATATTATTCTAATCAATTAGTTAACACTTTAACCTAGGCAATTTGTTATTTCTATGACTCCAAACTTACACTTAATTAATATTCAAACTAATATGTTTATTATAATGAAATGCACAACAAACTATATGCTATCGTACAAAAAAATCTTATAAAATAATTAAAATATCAATCATGTACCAATGACTTTGAATGAGAGGAGGTTTTAAAAGAAGTCAAGTGATAAACAATTGTTTAATGACCACATATTTTAGAATAATGGAGAAAAATATAAATTTGGTCTCACTTTTAACTTTAATGTTCATTTGGTAAAGTATCAAAATAGCTTTTTAAAGAAAGCACATTTCACAAAATGAAAGTCCTTCGAAAATAAAGTTGATCTTCCATTAATTCTCGAAGGACTAAATTAATATTTTGATAAAAAAAGAACTGAAATAATATTTTCCTCTTTTTATAAAGCATAAATGTAGACATGTTGGTCTCCTGGTGCAAAATTGGACAGTATATGTCCAAATTACAGGTAGACAAGCATAAAATGCTGGCAAAGACTTGATAGATTTGGCAATGGCTCATCAACCATATCACACAAAATTATTTTTTTATTTCGCAAATAATATTAATTTAATTTAGAATAATTAAAAAAAAAATCACGGGGCTAGCTTGTCCGAAGATTGCATTGTATGGTCAAAGTAAAACAATCCAACCGTTCAACACAATAAAAATATTTTCATTCCATTCCTAACAATAATTGTACAAATCTTCGAAATGCTTAAACATGTCATCATTGTGTATAATTTATGAAACTTTCTTATTTTAATTGATTTGATTATAATTTATGTCGTTTGCAGATGTCAAAATTTGCATCAATGTATTGTTTGGTCTACTTACAAACATTAATTAGAGGCCCTATAATTTTCTATTCCAATTAAAAGAAAAAATAAATTATTTTAGTCCTATATACATTAAAAGTCTTAAAATAATTTGTTATTCTTTAATATAATTTTATTTTAATCCTTATAAATTAAAAGTCTTAAAATTGACTTTTATTTTTCAAGATTTAACCCAATATAATTCATTTCTAAATGAAATTAAATTGTGAAAGATTAAAATAAAACTATCTTCAAATGTGAATGATTAGATTGAGATTTTTAATTGATGAATGATTAAAATAAAATAAAATTTAAAAATAAATAACCAAACTAATATTTTTCTTAAAAATAAAAAGTGAATGCTGCAACTCTTTTTTTTTCTTTTTACTATTATATTATATTTTATAAAATCTGTCTATAAAATTCGAATTCAAAATCGCTCCAATTAACTTGAGGAGGCTCCAACTATCCTCAGTGAAAGCTTCAACTCTTAAAAAATAGTAAATAGTAAAAGAATCACGATAAAGACAAAATACATAGACTTGGAAACTACTAAAAATAGTGCACATTATAACATAGAAAACTTACTTTGACCAAAAAGTTCTTTTCTATGATATTTCTTGGGCATGTCCATGTCATAACTTATTGGGCATTTAAAATTGTACATTGATGTTTGGTTATTGTTTGTTTTTAATGTTACTTTCAAGAGGTATAAATGTTTTAAATTACATTTCAAATATGCTTTTTCTAAGCGGCTATAGTTATCATAAATTTGAAAGGACCAGAAAGATATTTAAATTTTATATCTAATTCTAACACCTATTTTTGTTAGAACGATTATTTCCCTTGTGGATTTAAGAACGCAGTGTCCCACATTAGCCTGATTCATTTAAGAATTTTTAAATTTAAAGAATTTTCAAAAAAAAAAAAAAAACCCCAAAAGGTAAAGAATTTGATCTTACAAGCAGTTAACTTTTTAATCCTTACATATATCTCAACTCTTTACATTACAGTAATTTATTAATGAATTATAAATTAAAATTTTAATTTAAACAGGACTAGATCTTGTGAAACCCTTGAATACTTGCCATACATAATGAATCAAGATCTCTTCGTGAGGATTCACATTATGTTATTATTTTATTACATTTCATAATTTAATTTGATTAAAAAATAAATCATCAATTAAATAATATTAGTATGCTACATCAAAAAATAAAATCTCACTCTGATCTTGTAAAACAATGATTATTTGAGATTTTATTTACCATTGAATTTGACATCTACATCTTCTTATCATTGATTTACTCTTAATTAAATATTAACAAAAAGATACAACTAAAATTAGTGTCAGGTAATTCCAATTTTTTTTGGACTAACTGATGCCAATCTTAACATGGCCCATTTAAATTTTTTGGCCCAAGTATGATAAATGGGCTTCAAAAATTGGGCTTCTTTAAGCTGCAACCATTATGAGTATCTCGGGCTCAATAAACCAAACCCTAAAATTCTGACCCAAATGGTTTTAGCTTAGAAGAAGCCCAATCTATATGAGAGAGCTCCATAGCGACGGGTTCTGAGTGAGGGTTTATGTCTAGGGTTTTACATACACGCGCAATATCACAGCAGCAATTCGCAGAGAACTGGCATTGAATCCCAAAATTGGAGCTATTGATCTTGCCAAAATTAGAGTCTGAATCGAATTGGTGACAGCTATAAACGAGAATAGTGCAATTTGATCAAAGGTGAAGATACAGTAATAGTGCAGTTAGCAAGAGGATGGGGAAGACGGCTTACAAGAGGTTAAAGGGAAGCCAGAACTTCAGGCAAAGATTAGTTCTTGCGACCCTCTCGTCCACCCCGATTCTCATTGAGGATATCCGCACGGACGAGACCTGGCCTGGTCTTCAGAAACACGAGGTCTCTCTCCTTCGCTTGCTGGAGAAAATCTGCGATGATTGCGTTGTCGAAATCAACGAAACTGGTAATTTGAGTTTTCCTTTGGGCTTATATATTACATTTTTAAATTCTGGGGATAATGGATTCAACTGGGTATGTGGGGGCTGAATTTGATTTATTTATTGATAGGTACGAAATTGAAGTATAAACCTGGAATTGTTATGGGTGGGAGGCATCTTGCGCACGACTGTGGTGCTAGTCGTTCCATTGGTTATTTCCTGGAGCCACTGCTCGTGCTTGGTTTGTTTGCAAAGAAACCCCTAACGATTAGACTCAAAGGTAATTTGTTGTGTCTTTTTAAAAATGGTACAGACATGACCCTAATAACAAAACCAAAGATTAACTTAAAGTATATGTATTACTTTGGTAAGTTGGTGTTAATTTATGGAAGATAAGTAAGGTCATATGTTTTTATTCGTGTGATGGTCTTGTGACATTATGTCCCATAAGTGTATAATAGTATTTGTGAAATTATACGGGGGTTGGCAGTGTAGAAACTTCTTTCTAATAGGCAATACTAAAATCGTTCGTGTTCAAAAATGGAGGAACTTGTCTTCATGAAGCTGGCCATAAGGATAGGATTTGGATTTTGGTATTTCTCCCTTATACTTGTTTGTTGGGAAAGGTTTGGTAGTGAAGGCTCAGGTACGTAAACAACATTTTGTGTAATTATAGTCTGAAACATTTGTTTCTTCAACCTCACTATCTGAGGAAAAATACCTTTGTCTGACTTTCTCTTGTGTGATTAAGAAATGTGGCTGTTAATTTTAATTCCTTTGGCTCTTGGTGATGCTTGCATGATGTGTAGTTTGAGTTGTTATTCTCTATATTACATGGATGAAGATTTGCTAACTTGATATTTGTTGTAAATAAATAAATAAAGGAAGGATATGCAAGCTTCAAAACAATAATAATGGGACCAGTCTTAGATGATATAAGCAAATGATCTATAAGTTATAACCGTTCATTATTGTATTATCAGGAATTACAAATGATTCTAAGGATCCATCAGTTGACACTTTCCGGTCTACCACTTTGCCCATACTAAAGCGATTTGGGGTCCCTTCTGAAGGATTGGATCTCAAGATAGAGTCCCGTGGAGTTCCTCCCAATGGTGGTGGGGAAGTTGTTTTGGCCGTTCCCATTGTTCAGAGTCTAACCGTAAGTATCTAAATTTATCTGTAATTTATTTCAATATGTGTTATCTTATACATTCTTCCTAGCAGGCAGTTTCCTGGACTGATGAGGGAATGGTTAAGAGGATACGAGGAGTTACGTTTTCAGCAAGAGTTTCTTCTCAGTTTGAAAATAGCATGATCCATGCTGCTCGTGGAATCTTCAATCGTCTACTTCCAGATGTGCACATTTTTACTGATCATAAAGCCGGTCCACAGGCTGGAAAGTATGATTTCTTGCATTCAGTAAATACTTTAATTTGCATTTTGGAAATATATTTGTTAAAAATTAGGGAAATCCCAAGTTTTTATTACATAACCCTTTTGGGTGATTGGTCTTACTGGCACAGCTCACCTGGATATGGGATTTCACTGGTTGCGGAGACTACTTCTGGTTGCTTCATCTCTGCAGACACTGCTGTTTCTCGTGCTCGTGCTGAAGAAACTTCTGACTTCACTGATGATGAGAAGAAAGACCTGGTACCCCCAGAAGATATTGGTCAGCAAATTGCTTTTGCTTTACTCGAGGAAATTGAACAGGGTGGAGTAGTAGATTCAACGCATCAGGTTTGTATTCTTGATTATATCAGCCCCTTTTGAGCTTTCTTATCAAATCTTTTTCATTTTGTTTTGCTTTAAGAAGCTCTTTTTTTTCTTTCATTTGATTGGACCAAGTCTGTATTCCCCTAACATTGTTCCTTGGTTTGTAGGGTTTGTTATTTCTTCTTTGCGCACTATGTCCACAAGATTTTTCCAAGATTCGTGTTGGAAAGCTGTCCCAATATGGAATGGAAACACTCCGAAACATTAGGGATTTTTTGGATTTGAAGTTTGTTATTAAGCCAGATCCAAAGACAGGCACAGTAATTCTTAAATGTATTGGTTCTGGCTTGAAGAATCTTTCTAGAAAGCTGTCATGAAGCTAACAAGCCTATGCATAGTATATCCAAGACGACTGTTGTGGATCAAAGTTTTTAAACGGCAGCTACTATCATCAACCTGGAAAAGAACGCTACTGCAGCTTTACTGTATCATACCAAACCAACTTTTTGCTGGTCCTAGGCCTCATCTACATTCATACCCAAATACGCTGGAGGTGTACAGCGCTCGAACAAGTGGCAAAATGTACCACAGTTGCTCTTCTGTTGGCAATTGACATTTTTGGGAAGTAATTTGATGGTGCTCCTTTGTCTGTTGGCATCTGGAATGCCCTATATTATTTTATGCTCCCTTTTTTTTTTTTTTTTTTTTTTTTTTTTTTTTTTTCTGGTAGAAACAATGTTGCAATACATCAACCAAATTTTGTATTATTTGTCCATTTGAAGTTTTGAATCCTCGTAAAGAATTAAACTATCTGGAACTCCTCCTTTTTTTTTTTTTTTTTACAATGTCCTATTTCATTGTATTTTAGTAGATTTTGATTGTGTTAAACGAACTAAAGGAGAAGAGTGACAAAATGATTGCTGCATGGTGAACTTGCATCAATTTGAATAATCATGAAACTAATGTCTAACAATTGTAACAATTCAATGGAGGCCTGTATTTCCGACTAAAATGTAGAAGTGCAATTAATCTCATTCAGCGTCTTTAATTATTAAGTGAAAAAGTCATGAGCAGCTCCAGAATATTGTACTTTCATTTATCATTACATTCTTAGCACTGCCTCCACAGGGAAGAGAGTCTCAACATGAATAACAGCAGAAAACCATCTGGGTAAACCAGGAAGCACTAGCTCCTTAAACTCTTCCTTTTCGGGGCTATATAAAACCAGAGCTCCATCCCTATAGTTCATCAAAACCTCTCCATTCTTCACAACACGCAAAACGTCAACAGCTCCTCTGCTCAGTATCGAGTTCTTCCATATCCTCGACTCTGGTCGGCCACTCTGGTTCAAGCTCGCAGGAACATAACCCCTAATCACATAGTCTTTGGTCCATGATTCCTTCACATCGTACACCTGCATCGCCCATATCTCAATTCCTCCATCTTCCTTGCAAACCACTGCAGAAAGACAATCCCTTAACGCCCCGAGATGGAAATTGCATATGTCAAGGCTTCCGCATGCGGGACGGTCAATCTCCTTGAACTTCTCTTCAGCTAAGTTAAATGAGATAATGTGTAGGCGAGGACCAGGAAGGAACTGGTAACGCTTTGTTACCCAATGAAGGCATCCATTTAACAATACCTCTGACGGTCTTGCATCAAGGTTCCAACGCACTGATCCTAAATTTCTCCAAGATTCTTCGCCAATAGAAAGAATCTGGGCACTGCAATATGCTTGCCACCCCCTCCTATGATGTTCCACTCGAACCACTTTGTGTTTTAAAGTTCTTGGGTCGAAGCCGAACCCGTGTGATAGTTCCAGTTTTAGGTTATGACTTGTTCTGGGCAATTCCATGTAATCTCCAGTGATGATATTGCATATGAAAATATAGTTTGAATAAAGTGCATCGGATATACAGAGCAAGCCATTGCAGGAACCGATCACTTGGTATTCGTCTATGAAACGAGGAACAATCTTGTGGACTTTGTGGGTGTAAATGTGGGGTCCATCTTCGGAGCCAACAAAGTACATGCTGTTGACAATAGGAGAATCACAGTGTAGGATAAGGCTAGGGTTTCTCATGCTGGCTCGAGCAAAGAACATGGTGGGGAGACTGGGGTCATTAGCTAAGGAAAACCAAGATTTGCAAACACACTTGGCTTGCAGAAAGGAAACGATGGGTAGTCTCGAGAGTATGTCGAGAGCTATTTCACGGGGAAGATTCTCCATGTTGCTAGATAGATCATGCTAATCGAACCAACTAAAAGAGTAAAAAGTGAAGTTTCATTAATCTGACGGGTTTATCTATGTATAAAGGACATGAGTAATCAATTATAACTGTATCAAAATTTGAAATCGAACAGATAAGCATAAGGGCGCAGTTTGAACTAGTTATATGATATAACAGGTAGCTTGATATATTATCGGGTTGTTTTTGGGTCAATTAAGAGAAAAATAATAACAACGATAAGATATCATAAAAGTTACCGTTAAGTCGATGAGGTATACTGGGGATTTTCTTTCAGTCCAAAGCCCACAACCAGAGAATCGAGCACGTACTGAGGCAGATGAAATGCTGCAAGATGTGGGAAATCTCTGATGATTATTGAGAGGACAACCATTCTGGGAGATATACCAACCTTTTCATTGGAAAAATCGGCAACGCATTGTGTCCAGTTCTGTAAAACCTTAGTGGGAGTTCGATATAAAACATGTCCAAATTAATGTCATTTTCCACGCAAGTTGGTGTCGGTCAGAAGCCTTTACTAACTTCAATACTAGTATATTATTGTATTGGTGTTCTTAACTGCACTAAATGACCAAGTTGTTGAATAAATGGAATCCTTTTGTTTCCCTTCCTTTCTTTAATCTGATGTCGTTGATGGTGACTCCGAAGTTTTATCCATTAACATTTTAGTGAAATGTAACATCCATTAAACAGAGACAGGCCAATGTATTACGAATTAAGGACAGCTGCCTTAAAAGATATGTAATTATTTTATGTGTATGGTAGTATATTATTAACTTCTTGAAATTTCATTGGTATTTGTATTTATATTAAATACATATGTTTGCCTCTTCTTTTTGGTTCCGTCCCTCCCAACGAATTGCTGTCAATTAATTAAATATTTCTGTGGGACTTCTTAACTTCTTTCTATATTATTTTATGTTAAAATTGTTTATATGCTTCGATGTTAACAAACCGCATGTCTCCTGCACCGTGTGGACTAATCTATGTGAAACGGAACATGTAGATTTGACTTACAAAAAAATCGTCCGACTTATTTAATCTTATATTAAAAATTAATTTAATTTATCTACCTTCAATAGATCCAAGCATTTGGCGAACGGCAGCTAAAAAGCATCGTCCATGGTGTAGCCAAAGACGGTGAAATAAATGCAATTTGTCTTCCTGGCAAATCTCCAGCTGAAACACAGAACAAACAGTCCTCACCCAGAAACAACACTTGCCTGAGCTCACCATACTACCATAGCCTTTCTTCCTCATTCAACTTACAAATTTTGAAATGAATATGGCAGCCACGTGAAGGGGATCATGAACTAGTAACAAATCTCCAAGAAAATCGTAATTCTTGAATCCAGAACGAAGACTGGAGGAGCAATATACCTAACCACGTAGGAAGAACGGTGTAGAGAAATAGATAGCCCCTTTATATTCAGATCATGGAAATTGCCTGGGATAAGCTATATCAATGCATTTACCCCACTCACGACCATTTCCTATCTTCAATTTCAATCCATTTCTTCTCCCCCATTTTCCAGAAACCCAATTTCCCACAACGATGGACGGCCACGGTTGCAAAGTCATGATCGCCCTGAGATGCTACAACTTTTTTAAAATCGTGGAACTTTTCCAACATCGAATTTTCTATCACAAGCTGTGCTTGCCACGGCCGACCTCAAATCCAGCAAGTGTCAAACTTAGGAATTTCTCACTCAGCAGTGTGCCTTTACATATCGGAAAACTAGGTTATATAAAATGATGAGCTATTATCCCATTGTTTCATACTCAATCACTTCTTTTGTTTTGTTACCGACGACATTATCGAGCAATTTTGCATTAACAAGTGACAAAACGGCGCATTAACGAATTATGGGATTAAATTTTCTTTCGACAAAGTAGGTTACAATATTTGAAGTACAAAGAGGCAAACTTTAGAGAAGATCAATTGACATCATCTCCCCAAGCCTCGTCTCTCAATTTTTGTCTGGTAACAATACGGCTCCTCCTTGCATCTTCCTGCTTCTTCAATTCTCGGGATCCAAAGGCTGTGGATGACAATTTTAACCCCATTCCCTGAGCTATCAACCTCTGCGCTGCTTGAGCTGATGTTTTTGGCCTTTGCCTGGGAGGTTCCAGGTCTAAATGAACAACGGAGCAGGAAAAACATGTCAAAGACAACCAGACTAATTATTCTTAACAATACACAAATACAATAAATATATAAGAAAAGTCTGTCTTATCGTTAACTGTAAACTAGATAAGAAAAGACTGAAAAGACTGCAAACACTACTAAGCAGCCTAAGCCCCAAAATACTTCCATGTAAAAAGAAATCCGCCATACAAAGTTGGAACAGCCATGTTATCAACTCTGTACAGTACACACCACTAAAGAGTAAAACCAATCTAGGTTAACATACCAGAAATACTTTCCATAAGGTAATAGTCCACACACAAAGCGCATTATATTTTTAGTTCCCTAGAAGCTGATCGTAATAAGGTTTAGACAAATATTTTAAATATTCAAGCAGAGTTTCAGAAATTTTTACATGGGTTCGCAGATTCTATATTTCAAAAGTAAATGCATCAGAAAGACAACTTATAGACACAGCAACCTTATTTCGGCCATATAATAGTAGAAAGATAAAGCAGTTGGTACCTCGTGCTTTAACTGAACTAAGAAGTGTATCTTCTTCATCGAGTATCCTCACAGTGAATGGACATCGAATTCTGTTTTGGGCCTCAAGAGCTGCATTATATATTTAAATATTGAGATTGTCAGGCAACTAAACGACTGGAAAGAATAATTGCAATCCCCCAACTTAATGCAATGCACTTAGAGTACAAAAAAGGTCACTGACAACAAGAACAATCTGAGTTCAAGGAAACTATATTCTGTGAACTTCACCCTCTGCTCCCCCTCCCCACCCCCCCCCCCCCTTCCTTTTCTTTATTTCCTTCTCCCAACTGAATAATATGTCTAACTATAACATATTGCACTGACGATAAAAAGTAACAGGAAACATGACTACTTGTATAGGTATAAATTGTAGCGCCCCTTTTATTGAAGTGAGGAAATCTCCGAAGGAAAAATGGTCTACCAGACTCTAGTATAGCACCTTTTTATGTCTCCACTTCTCCATGATCAAAGTATCAAACCATAATTCGCCAGCATAGTACATTAGTACTAATATTTAAACCTAGATGCATTTGACCATCATAAAAAAATTACATGAGAAAAATATAATAGAGTTGGGATACTTTGTAAATACCAATTGAAGGTGTTCGGAACACTGCAAGTGCAACTGTATCATTGACCCAGCGAATCACAACTCCACTATCTTTGAAGTCCTCAAAAAGCTTTTCCAGATCTGTTGTCCTAGTACTTGGCGGGAAGTCAACCAGAACAAGAACATGGCGGGTCCCATATTTTGCTGGATGAATTTAAAAATATATATTATATTTCAAATGTTTTGAACATAATGCCTTAGACATACAAAAGATAACTAGCAGAATGGATGACTTATCATTTGAAAGAATATAATACCATACAAAGGACATTAAGAGCCAGTATTACAAGAAATTATAAGAAACTAGTAACACCGTTAACCTTTACTGAACATCGAGATTTCAAAACCAACAAATTAACTTCTGTACTGTGGCACAGAAATCAATATTAGGGGTATACCATGTAAACACACAAGTTGCTTTTAGTGGATGATTGGAATGTCCATGGTATCACTTACATGTTCCTATATCTCTTTTCTCTTCAGAACAACGGTGAGTCTCCTCATCCTCAGCATCAACGACTGAGTTATCAAGTAACTGGTCACTATAAAGTTCATGTTTTTCATAGGAGAATGTTCCTCTTCCACGCCGCTTTGGGGCTTGACTTATGGAGTTTTCTAATTTAAAATTTGACCGCCCAGATAAACACTGTGTGGACACTGAGGAGAGTAATTCGTCAGATGAGCGGTCAGCAATTGCTTCCCAATCTGCAATGTTTGACAAAATCAATCACATTGCAAATATTCATATTTTTAACATAAAAGATGAGCAAATTGTATGGTTATTTATATTTTAAAAGCATAAACATATAGAATCAGAATATACAAGGAGTAAGTCTCCCCCTTCATATAACAAAGTAGATTGCACCTAAAGCAACACTGCTGTTTAAAGTGGGAGTTGAAATTATGAAAAAAAACCATGAGAAGATGAAAATTCTTTTAATTTTCCTTCATCTTTTATTAATCAAAGTACAGAGTTCAGTACTTTTTGGTTTCTCGAACTCAATCTACAATTTTATAACTATATTGAACTGACAAATGCATTGACTTTGTACCAAGGAAGTAAAAAAAATATTCCCACTTTGCTTATAGTTAAATTTCGGGATACTTGTGATAGAAGTGAACTAATGGAGTTATGAAGTCAACTAGGTTAGAGGCTAGTAGGCTTAATACTTTAGAGGATCCAAATCCGAATTTAATAGGTTAAAATACTGTACTCTAAGTAATACAGGCTAAACACTGGAAACAAAGGTTCCAAGGCTTTTTTTTTAAAAGTTGCTATGCAATTTATTAGCTTTAGTCTAGGATATAAATGCAAGAACAAGAAAAAAATAAAAGAAAAAGATAAGAACAACTACAAATTAGAAATGACGAATCTGGCAACATACAGCACTTATAGAATCGAGAGACTAGGGAACTTAGGAGACTCAACTAGATTTTCTAGAGTCTAGAACATATTAACGGGTCTTGTCATAAAAATAAAGCAGAACTTCAAACATTTTACTAATAAGAAAGTATTGCTCTTTTCACTGTATAGCTTGCTTGTTTGGAAGGGAAATTGGTTAATGACAGTCATCACAAATCCATGAAACTTTCTGGTTAGGGTCCATTCCTAAACATATTAACAATGTTATAGAAGACGATTTATTTGATAAATGAAACGGGATAAAAGAAAAGCAATTACAAGAGGAACATATAAATTGATTCTGACAAACGCCAATACAAAACTACACTAGCTAAAGCTAAATTAACCAACAGATAGAAAACTATTTTACACAAGTTATGTAAACATACCATCATCTGAAGAACCATTGCCAGGGGTAGTCTCAGCAAGCAATGCTGTAGGCTTTCCAAGATGCCCTACAGAAAGAAACCCATTCCCATCACTAGGCACGTACAGTGGCAATTGAAATTAATTTTATAAGTTTTTGTTTGTGAGACTAAAGGCTAAAAGATTGGAAATGTACCATGATCCGATGCCCCATGTAACGAATCATTTGAAGACGAAGCAACATTGGTCGGTGAAGCTCTATTTTCCTTCGAGTCTTTCACAGATTTCGCATCACTGCAAATGGACCATCATGGGTAATAAAAGTGAGAAACTAGGCAAGCAAATTTATTGTCTTCAAAGAAGTAAGCTTCAATTGAGCTAAATGTTTGCACCTTGTTCCGTTTTATCAAATTATTAATACCTATGTAACGTAAACCCTTTTTTTTTTTTCTCCTTTCTCGGTTCAAATGCTCGAAAATCAAACAAGAAAAGCCAAAAATAAAAGTGAGAGAGATACGCGGAAGAGTGACTCCAGGTGGCTCTTTGCTTGATGAGGGAAGCCCGAGACTCAAGCTCGTCGGCTTTGAGAGAGAAGCCTTTGGAGGAGTAAAGTTTCGCCAAGTCGGTGAGAGCAGACGCCAGTTGAAGCCGTGAAGCTGATTGGGAAGAGTTTAGGGTTTCAAGATTGGAAAGTACAGATTCCAGGAGAGAGATTGCGCCTTCGGTGTCCCCTTCGGCCACGAGGTCTTCCACAACCTCGCTCCAATTCTCATGTACTTGTTCTTTCTCCATTGCGGCGGTGGCTTCCGACTATGGCGCTTTTTCTTCGATCAGAAGCTCCCTACTTGTTCTCTGCAACTTCAAGAATCAACGCTCTTGCATTTCTGTTGTTCTGCCTTTGGGGGTAATGAACACGCTCGCGTCTTCGATCGAGGCGCTCGGGCGAAAAAGAAAACGAAAAAGAAAAAATAAGAGAAGAAAAACGCGAATAAAATATATCACAGGATTATAGTGAACGTTTTGTTGCTGGGAAATGGAAAATATTATGTGTTTAAGAAATAATAACTTTAAAAACTCAAAATAATATTTTTTTAAAATTTTCTTGATATAATAAAGTCTATAGCTATTCGGATTTGGGATACATAATTTTAATTTACAACAAATGAATAAATAATTACTCAATCCTCTATGACTTTTTTATTATTTATTTTATTACTTTTAATTTTTTATTATTCATTTAAAATTTAAATTTCTATTTTTTATTCAAGTAATTACAACTTCTTTTTTTTATCTTCCAAACTTTGATATTAAATTCTGAATCATTTCGTTATTTTAAATTCAAATAAAAATAATTTAGATGGACAACAATGCATGCTAAGAATTTTAAATATGATTATTTTGGGATACCACGGTTTAATTCTTGTTCAAATGTAATGTATAGATATTAGTATATTTGGTTTAGCATTTGAAATGTAAAAATATTTTAAATTCTAAATCATCTCTAAAACCATTTTAATTGCAACTTTTTTATCTCCAAAACTTTGATATTAAATTTTGAATCATCTAGTTATTTTAAATTCAAATAAAAATAAATTTAGGTGCACAACAATGCATGCAAAAAATTTTAAATATGGTTATTTTGTAATACTACGTGATATCTCTACATTTTTTAAATATAAGTTTAATTCTCCTTAATGCAGTGATATTAGTATACTTGGTTTAGCATTTGAAAGGAGTTTGAACACTTAAATAAAATCTTGCCTTGTAAACATTGTTGTTTAATTTATTCAAAAAATAAATTTTACTTTCTAAATTTTTATTTATACAAAAGTGAAAAATAATTACTTTTGCATTAAATGAATTGTATAGATAACAAAAATTAATTTTCAAATAAAAGTTTTCAAATATAAATCATAATGATGCAAAATCACGTTTGAACAAAATTAATTTTAAAATTCAAGTTGTCTTAACATCATGTTAACTCAACTCTAATTCAAACATACACATACTATTCATAGTCTTTTGTAAAACATAGCTTACCAACTGAACTAATGTTGTGGATTTTAAATATGGTCATCTTCATTTCCACTACAAACACTATCATAAACTAGGGGTGAACATGAGCCAAATCATGTTGAATTTTTACAAAACTCAAGATCCAGTCCAATTTTAAATTAAATCACTTTTTAAAGACTTGAAACCCAGTGGCTCATTTGACCCAGTCTGGGCCAGGTCAATATATTATTTTTTTAATTTTATATTATATAAAAAGCTTTTTTTATTAATAAAAATATTTTTAAAAGAAAAAAGTAGAAAAATTAAAATTTGAAATGAAAAGTGATTAAAATTTGAAGAATTAATATTTTAAAAATTTATTTTAAATAAAATTTAAAAATATAAAGATATGATACTAGGTTAGGCCAAATCAAGTCTTGTATGGCTCTAAGACCTGGGCAGAATCGAATTGGTTAAGCCAATCGAGTCCATGACCACCCCTACTATAAACAAATAAATTATAGTTTAAATTGTTTGCAAAATGTCCCTAATCTTGAAAGATTGTTTAGGTTACAATTTGACATACAAATCTATCTTTCATTGGGGACGTATTAGGCTTGGTCTCACTTGCGCAACTCAAAGGCTAGTTTAGTTAGGTTATTTTTACAAAATAAATAAAAATAGGTCTTTTATCTTCCACCAAAGTAGGAGATGCTTGGCGCAACTTGGATTCTTTATATTTAACTTTCTTTTAAAAATAAATTTTTTAATTATTTAATATGGGTCATTCTGTTTTTAAGACAACAACTTTTTTTTGTTGGAATATAAAAGTATTTTTTATTGATATGGGATTCCTCATTTGTTCAATATGGACCACTCTACCTTTTTTTTCCAAATTTTCAAATACAGATATATAAAAAATTACTTTAAAAAAGGACATGGTCATGCCAAATCTGCCAAACCTAACATTATCACAATGTGGGTCTTATTAGGCTTTGGGCTAAGTACTTGATTGGGCCTAAAAATTTGGCTTGGTATCAAAATTAAGCTAGAACTCAAATTGAGCAAGAACTAAACCCGACTTGATATAAATTGAGTCGTACTCCCTATCATTATATATCAATCAACTATGAACTTATTTAATTTAGTAAATTACATAAAAAATCAAAATTAATAGATGTACAAATATATTGGCAAACTTAGATATTATGTAATTTGAAAAATGAAAAAAGAGATTGTATCACTTTAACAATATCTACTACATGAAACACTAATTTATTAAGTAAGATATCAATATAGAAAAGAAAATTAAAATTTTAAGATAATAGATCACAGTAATCATGGAATTTAAAATTAAGTAGTTCCAAAATAAAATAATTAAAATATAATTACTTAACTTTTAAGTTGTTCTTTTAATTTGATTTATTAGTTTTTAACTTGTATTCTTCTTTTAAAGTGTTATTAGTGTTTTAAAATTATCTCTTAATCTTATTTAGTAGTTTAATAGAGAAATAGCACAAAAGAGAGAGTAAATAATATTTGCTTTATAATTTGATGATCAATACAAAGAGATTATAGAGTATATATACAAAAGAATAAGTGAAGGAATGCATACTATGCAACACTATACACATTGAAAACTAAGCAAGAAGTAGTACACTCTAGCAAATCTAAGTCATTATAACAACCTTGTATGATGAAAGCACATGACATATTCTAGTCGTAAAATGTGGTAAATGCTAATAATTCCATCATCCTCCCTTAGGGTGGAGAATGGTAATCAACCATTCATAGCTTAGACAGAAGATGTACAAACTAATCAATAAAAAATTGTTTAGTGGAAAGATTAGCTCAGGTCAAGGATTTGCACAGGTCTCATATAGGATGACAGCCAATCTCCAATTTCTTTGTATGCTCACGGAAGATGGGATTTGCGATAATATGAATGGCAGCCCTATTATCACACCATAATGGAGTAAGAAAAGGGATAGAAATAGACAAATCAATGAGGATGTAAACGATGTACTGAAGCTCACAAACAGTAGTAGCAAGAGATTGGTATCCAGCCTCAGCTGATGATCTAGAGACAATATTTTGTTTTTTAGTTTTCTAAAAAATAAGTAATTTACCAACATAAATGCAATAGCCAAATAAACTCAGTCACATGTCAGCATAAAAAGTTCAGTCAGCATTACAAAATCCTTCTAAAGATAGTTGAATTTGAACAAGGTAATACAATCTTCTTAAAGGACATCATTTGAGGTATTTAAGAATATGGATTGGTGGCATTCTAGTGAGCTTCACAAGGATTTTGGATAAATTGAGATAATTGTTAGACTAAATCCGTGATATCTAGTCCAATTAAACAACCTAAATATAACAATTAGCCAATGAGACAATGTTACTTAGGGTGACCTTGGTCAGTAACAAATTTATGAGTTTATGGTAATGGAGTATGAGTAGGCATAGCTCATAAAAGGCCTATGTCACATAATAAATCTAGCACATATTTTCTTAGATTGACATATAATCCTGAAGAAGACCAAGATATTGCAAGACCTAGGAAGTATTTAACATCACCAAGACCTTTGATTGTAAAAAGCTTATGGAAATAAGACTTTATCATATGAATAGCTTAAACAGAATTCCTATGATGAGAACATCATCCACATACACAAGCCCATTATCTCTTATAAAAGTGAACAAACAATGATCATTTAAAGATTGTTTGAATCCATAATTTCATAATTGTAGTGTTAACTCATGATTCCATTGCTGGGAGGCCTGTTTTAGGCTATAAAAAGACCTTTTAAGTTTGCAAACTTAATTAGGAGAAGCTTTTGTATAGTCAACGGTAGACTCATGAACACTTCTTCATTTGCATTAATGTAAAAATGCAATATTGATGTCCAATTGAGTAAGAAGCCAAGCTTTAGCAGTAGAAAGGGCAAGAAGTAATATGACAGTGATAACTTTTGCTATAGGGGAGATGCTTTCTGTAAATTCAATACCCTCAGCTTAGTTATAGCCTCTTGCCATTAAATGAGCTTTATAGCATTCTACCTACCCATATGATTTGAGCTTAACTTTATACACCTATTAACACCTAATAGGCATTTTACCAGTATGTAAAGGTGTAAGTTTCGAGGTGTTGTTAGAATCAATAGCATCAAGCTCTTTATTCATAGCTTCCACCCATTCTGGACAATCCTTACCTTGATTATAAGAGTACTATGCTAAAAAATCAAAATATGCAAAAGAAAAAAAATAGAAGAAATATTATAAGTAAAGGTTCATGAAGTGTGTGAAGAAGTGTGGGTGGAATTAACAAAATAATTAGTCATCCAACCAGGGGTTCAGGAATGGTAAGTGCTTCTTCTGGTTAATGGAAGATTTGGGCTAGGAACAGAAGAAAATGTAGCAGAAAGAGTAGCACTAGATGATGCAAAAGTATTATAAGGTGGAAGAACAACATTAGTAAAAGTAAGTTATGCGTCAGTAGGAGAAAAAGAGTTCATAGTGATACGAATAATTAGAGGAAGACTATCATTATCAGTAGTAACCTTTTGAGTTTAATATGGGAAAACATGCTCATGAAAAATTTACATCCCTTGCTATAAGAAATTTTTTAGATTCAATACTATATACTCTATAAGCTTTGTGACCAGAGGCATATCCTAAAAAATACATTTTTCAGCACGATAAGCAGACTTAGGTTTGTGAGGTTAAGTATTGGTAACAAAACTGAGATAACCAAATGTCCTGATGTTATGTTAAGTGTTAGGTTGTAAATTTGGCATGTTTTTAATCTTATTTTGGTTTTATGTTTAATGGTTTACTAAGGAAAGCAAGCTATTTGTAATTATTTTGATTGGATTCAAACTAGGGGTGATTTTGTTGAAATTGGAGCTGCAATAAGGCGTGGGTAAGGATTACATTGCATTTGAGTTGGATATAAGAAAATAAGTCATAGGCATAGCTTAGGATGTTGTTTTTAAAACTGAAAGTGGACAACTCAACATTTCTAATCACTTTCTCTCTCTTGGGCATTGGAAAACAAACGAAATGGGCATGGGAACTTCTAAGACTAACTTTGGAGCGATTTTCACTTTTTTATTGTAGGAAAATAGTTGGAAATTAGTTAGGACTGAGAGGTTTTCATTTTTAAGTCATTTTATTTTCTTTTAGACTCTACTTTTTAGATCAAGGTTATTTTCAGCTTCTTTTTATTCATCTTTCTGTCTCTCCTTTGATTTTAGTGAGAGAAAGCAGCTTGGATTCAAAATATAGCTTTGTAATATGAATTTTTAGCACAAATTTTGGATATTTACAACTATGAATAGATAATTTCATCATTCTCACTAAGGAGTATTGTATGGGCTTCAAATGTTGTGACGCTTTCTTAACTTGCTTCTCTTCTCTTCTTTTAGTTACTTACATTACTTTTTTATCTGCATCATTATGGGTGGATGAATGATTTGGCCCATTATTTGTCTTGCGCAGGATTGATTGTATTCCATTTGATTAGAGTAAATCCATAATTGTTTATTTTAAACAATGTTAGCGGAAAATTAGTGTAAAGGATTGTTATAACACTTTCATCTATATTAATTGAATGTATAATGATTTGTCGAACATGCTTCATGCTTTGGTTAGTTAGAAATGGTAGCTTTTTCGTTCTTAATACAATTAGTTAATTGAATTCTAGGTGTTTACTTAGGATTGTTAGCTAATTAGAGGTTGAGTTGAAAGCTTCTCTTAAGCAACAAACTTAAGAAAGTCTAGGTTATTAGTGCTTGTTATAACTATACTCATTTACCAAGAAGGGAAAGAAATTTATCTTAAGTCATGCTTATAATCAACTCGGAAAAATCATGTAATACATCCTTTAATTCTATGCTTATCTCTCAACTAAATTCCTTTAATTTGTTTTTCCTTATATTTGAATCGTTTTTTTTTTAATTTACTTATTTAATTCTTATGGTTCAATTGTTGTTATTGTTGTTTTTTTATTTGTTAAGCCTCTTTCATTCATTCATTCTTTGATTTATTGCCAATTCTTATGGGTACGACCCTACTCACCATTATCATAATATATTTACTTGAGAGTAGATAATTTAAGTTTGATAAATTTGCCACTCATCAATAAAATGATGAACAATGAAAAAGAGTTTCATAAGGGGTCTTTCATCCAAGTATCTTTATAGGAAGATGATTAATTAAGAATGTGGTATTAAGAATAGATTCACCCCAAAAATAAATTGGCAGAACTAACTAATGCATTAAAGATTGTGCAACTTAAGGCAAATGGTGATACTTACATTATACAACATCATTTTGTTGTGGAGTGTAAGTGCAAGTTTTCTTATGAATGATACCTTTAAAGTTAAAAATTGTTGACAATATATATTACAAAACTTAGTACTATTATTAGTTTGAATTGCTTTAACGGACATATGAAATTATGTATGGACCACGACATAAAATGATTGTATAGTGAAAATAGTTTGGTGCTTATTTTAGAGGAGAAAAGTTCAGGTGACATGTGAGAAATCATCCACTATGTTCAAAAAACATCAGGCTCTAGTAATAATGGGAGTTGAGTACAGGCCACAAAGATCTAGATGCAACAAATCAAAACATACATTAATAAAGAGTGTATGAGAGGCAAATGGGAGCTGTGTTTGTTTGGCTAATGGAGATATATTACAAACAACATATCTAAGAGGGGAAATTTGTTTAATAAATGTTATATATTTCATTTCTTCGAGGAAAAATGTTTTAACTGAGAATGGCACAAAGAAAAAAAAGATACAATTGAACTAAAACAGGAAGAAGTACATTGGATAAAGTCACAATTATTAAAATAAGAAAAAAAACACTTGGATCAAGGATGTATAATCTACCTATTAGGTGTCCCACAGCAATAGTAGTGTTAGTCTTGTGGTCTTATAAGATGTAAGAAAAAGATGTAAAGATTAGTTCCAAATGGTTATCTATTTTTGATTGATTGATAGAAATTAGATTATAGTGGTGAAAAGGAATATTAAAAATGCTATAAAGAGTAAGCAAAGAATTAATGGGTACAAAGCCAATATGAATAATCTATTGTACATTACCATTAAGTAAACTAACAAATCCTTTAGCTGTGGGAGTAGTAAAATGAGTGAAGAAAGAAGGATTAGAGTATACATGATTAGTAGCACCATTATCTAATATCTAGTAAACTCCACTAATATTGTCAAGTGTATGGAATGCAAAATTAGATGAAGTACTTGAGAAATCTATAAATTGGGTAAGGTTAATGGGATTGCTAAAAAGAGATTTGCCTTTAACATACTTTCATATTTTTGTCTAAACCAGAGTAATAATGGTAGAGGCAAAATCAGTATCAGGAGAGATTGCATTTATTCATAGAGGATGATTCATTTATACAAGCATTGACTAGTTACTTAGATTTCTTTGCTTGGCAACTCCTTATATTAATCTAGATACCTATTCTTCTTGAAACAAGTATCAATAGTGTGACTCTTAAAATTACAGTAAGTACAAAAATAATCATTAAACTTAGTTTCTTTCTTTTTAACATAAGGTTTGGTAGAGGTACTGGACTTAAAACCAATAGATTGAAGATTAAAAATCATGAAAGCAGAATTCTCGAGAACACTAAAAGTAAAAATAGATGCCTAGTGTTGCTTCTCAACAATTAATAACATAGAATAAGTCTTGTCTAACATGGGAAAAAGCTTTTTCATCAAAATTTAGTTCTTAACATGATCATAAGAATCATTAAGCTTCATTAAAACTACATAATTTGAGCATTAGTAGCATGAGTAGTAATAGTAGAAAAAACCCTACAAGTACAACATCCACATATACATTGAGGTGTTAGCAAAATGCAGGCAAGCTCATCCTAAAGTTTATTTAACTTTGTAAAATATAAAGATAGAGAATTGTTACCCTGTGTAATAAATAGAAAATTCCTATTTGTCACACCCCAATGACCAAGAATGTGATTGGCGCAGATAATAAGGACAAACCCTTCTATGTAAGCCTAAGCCATGCAATTAGAAACTCATATATCATGATCAAATAATTTAATAGCAACATTCTGAATCCCTCATCCATTAAGTTAAGCATCAACATCTTCCACAGGGCCTAGATTATATAGAAATTTTGTTAGAGACTCCCCTGAAATTGAAACCTCTTGAAACTTCTACAACTGACTTATTAGCCCATTCTAGTATCTTAAAAGAGTTCAATTCTCAATTACAACAAAATAATCTAAGTACATCAAACAAAAGGGTGGGAATACGCTGCCTGTGGTTAGCTAGACATATCTATATAATGTATAGATAATAGTACTTCTCAATAAAAAGATTGTTACAAAAAGTACAAATAAATAAGCCTCGACCCTCATGAAGCAAAATGAGGCTCACTAACATGGCTTTAAGCTCCACCCTCAAGTCCTGAGTTAGCTCTTGCTAGCTATTTGAAATGATAAAAATGAATTGGTAGCCTCCTACAAAAACATAATAACATAATAATACAATAAAGAAAGAAGTTTAAAGAAACACTAAGTTAGTAGAAAATTTTATCCCTGTTACAACTTAAGAACTATACTTATAAGTACATAACACTATGAAATTTTATAAACAATCAAGCTTATATAAGCCTTGAGGAAACCATTAATAAAAGCCTTGCTTTTATAATAAAAATAGTTCGTTTGGAAACCATGTGCAGTAGAGGACTATCAAGGATATAAAACATCAGTCATGAACTTCCTACCTATGGATTATCATTATCTGTCAAGAGCACACATCTTTCAAGGAAAAATCATTGTTGGTCAAGGGCACACAACCCTTAAGGTTAATCACCATCGATTAAGGACACACAACCTTTAAGGGTAAGTTAACCAAAAGGTTGTGAGTCCTAAGCTTATGCTACATCATCCCTCTATCCACGTATAATAGCCAGCACACAGGGCTAGCATCTCTAATTACCCTACTAATTAGGTGTTTCCAAGATGCATTAAGGGCTAATAGATATGTTGTTAGCTACTAGTGTCATATACTAGTCATTTCTAAGTTTAAGGAAACTATCATTCATGGATTTTATTCGTTCAATATCAACACTATCATAATGCAAGTTTTGATATTTCCATTAAAATAATACGCAGTTTGCATGTTCACAAATGTTCAACCCCATGCACGGATTCGAACAATCCATAGGAGTAGACTGTAATCCCTTTAAAACTAAACTTTGTAAAAAGATAAGAAAAGCTTCTTATATTAACGTGAGAATGCAAGTAAGATAATGAAAACATGGATTTAAAGAAAAGTATGTGAATAAGTCAATTCGTAAAAGGAACTTGGGAATGCTATCTAATCACTTAGCTAACAGGAAAATTCTAGCTATCCTTAACTCCCCTCCTTACCTTATATGATATACTCTCATAGTAAGACCATTACAAAGTAAACATGTAAAGCAAATCATTAATTTGCATGGTCGTATATTATAATAAAGTGATTCATATTAAAATTTCTTTACAAGCCTCACTAGTGGTCGTCAATCCAACTGCTTTAATTCAATGACTTAAGGATTCCACCTATGGTACTAACACTCATAAAACCTTAATAACAAGATCACTTTATTACCAATACTTCTACTTGATTTAAACTCCACATAAAATCCACCACTAAAGATAACCAAGAAAACCCAAAACTTCTACTACGAGCTTATAATTTCTCTAATTCTTTATAACAACAGCAAGAATCCTAACATACCTATACATACAAATTTTCACTTTTTTATCAATCTTACAACAATAAATAAATACTTAAATAAAAATGAGCACTAGCTCATTACTTAGCTTCCTTTCACATTTCCATTAGTTCTCTACACTATAATTTTGCCATAGTATAATAATAATAATTATTATTATTATTATTCATAAATCAACTCTTACAATCCATAACATACATAGCTTTCTGTATTCACATAATTGTACAAGATTCTAATTCCATGTATTAGTTGCAATTCCCAACTCAAGTTCTTATCACATCTCAAATTCTTAATGACATAATAGGGTTGAACTCCCAATGGCTGAACTCCTGTACTCTTTGATGTCTATTAATGCCTAAATCTTAACCACTTTCGAATTTAGCCCCTCTTGAAACCTAATCATGTCATGGAAAGTTTGCCGAAATTGGAAGGCAAAAACTTAACATTAGCTGACAAATTAGTGGGGATATGATGAAAACCCAATGAAGAACAAAAGCCCAACATAATTCGTGCAAAAACGCACCAAATCGCATTCAATTCACCCCAAAACCAAACCCTACGTTAAACAGATGAGATAAGGGAGCCCTCGCTTAGATGAAGATGAACTCCAGTCAAAGCATTCTGGAACGACACTAGAAAAGACTGTCGGCGACAGAACATCCAAGAACAATAACTACCACAATGAGAACGAACAGAATGTTGTTGCAAGAGAGGAATATGGCTATGTAAGGAAGAAAACATAGGAAAATAAGAAGTGGGACCATTAGACTCACTAAATCATTGTTCTAATCTATCCTAAAGATCTTCAACAAAGGCGGTGTAAATGAATGATTCATTAAAATCCTTACTTAAGGAATTTAGAATCTAAGAAGTAACCATCGCATTAGCTCCTTCCTAGGCTTTATACTTCTCGAAATTTTTAGCTTGCATAAGTAACTTGCCATTGACAAATTTGAGCTTGTTCTTAGCATCTAAGGCAATGTAAACAAATTTGCTCTAAGAATGGTAATTAGTGTCAATAAAAGGAGAAGTCACTAGTGAAACTGTAGGGTTGTTGGATTATGGAGTACTAAAGGATAGCGAGTAACAGTGATCTCAGCGACAGTAACAGTAACAGTAGCTAAGTCATGACTTTCAGCCAGAGGAAAGATAATAAAGATGAAAATAGAAGAAAAGGACATGGATCAATTTTGCTCAGATACCATGTAGAGAAATAAAGCAAGAGAGAGTGAATAATATTAGCTTTATACTTCAATGATCAATACAAAGATTATAGAGTATATATATAAAAGAATAAATGAAGAAGTGCTAACTATACAGCACTATACACATTGAAAACTATAAAACTAAATAAGAAAGAAGTTGTACACTCTTTACACTCTAGCAAATCTTTGAGTCATTATAATAGCCTCGTGTGATGAAAAGCACATGACACACTCTAGCTAAAACAAGTGGTAAATGCTAATAATTCCATCTTTCTAAAATAATCTTTTTGTTTTGTTTCAATGTTTTAAAAATGATTTTAATAAAAAGGAAGAATGAAGCATTAATTGAAATTTAAGAAATTAATTTAACTTAAAATAAGATTAAATTAAAGTAAAAAAATTAAGAGACAAAAATGATAGTTGAACGTTTTCAAATCTGAAGTGTATTTTAAGAAATAAAATTTTAGAATGCTTTAATTTATTCTACTTTTTCTACACATTTTCTCTGTAATGTTCTTAAAAAGTAAATCTTTATCTTATATGCTTCTTTTCAGCATGTATAAAATTTATCTATTTTTTATTATTGAATATTTTAGCTTGATGGTTCTTAGTTTATTTTACAGTAAGATATTTTCTTTTTAATTTACAAGTTAATTGAGATAATTTTTTTCAAGCAGTTATTAAAAGACACTCTTTATATCCACATTGAACATTTAAAAAAAATTTCCAATATACTTAATCCAATATTTGAATCTAAATATCAACGTACATAAAAACTTATATATCCTATAGGGTAGGTGAAGAATTTATGGGAAAAATATATCAGATGCCCCATCATTCGCCCCATGACTAGAGTTCCTGTGTTGCTATCATAATTGTCTTCATTGTACGTATTACCATTTTCGCCATCACTTGCTGTTTTAGTTCTTCACAATCAACATATCTCTGTTGTCATAATTTCTGCAAACAGTGGAACCACTACTTTTCTTCATTGCATTTAGATTGTTGTCAATTTTTTTCTATAAATATCATCAAAACTGATTCCATTATATCATATTTGTCAAACTTTCATCATCGCTCGAACGAAAAATGTCTTAACTCATAACGTATAATCTAAAGTATCATTACCCCATTGACCAACAGTACCATGTTTCCAATCATCAAATCCAGTAATATAAGTATTAAAACAATTCATTAATTAGATATACCTGCAGACCGCCAAAATTCATTCTGTAAACTTTTTTTTTTAAAAATAAATTAATACATACGTGTGCAAGTACTGTTTCTCTTTATTAAATGATAAGTTCAAAAAAGTAATATTTTGTAAATTTATTTGGAATTTTTCATTTGAAAATTTACTTTTTAACAATTATCTCATAAATAATTAGTTTTGAATAATATTATAATTGTTCATCTATCTAATTTAACTTGTTAATTTAATCAATACGTAGTGTATTTTCAACTTAATTTAATTCAAAATTATTCTTTAAAAAAACCTGATTATTAATTAAATAAAAAAAATTTCACCTTTTAAATTCATAGAATTTAAATACCTAATAATAATGACATGATTCAGAACATAACTTACTTAGTTCGTCACTGAGTATATATGTCAATATCTGCTCTTGTTTACCTTAATTTTTATAATTTAAGTGACGTTAGATATTTATAAGAGATAACTTTGATCGTCAGTGAGTATGAGTAAATATTTGCTCGTATATATGCAACTGCGAGCGAGTGTGGATGCTGTATATTGCTTTTCCAATGGAGATCAAACAGATAAGTCTGTATTTGCTTGTATGATGTGAGTGTCGCAGACATCATTTTTTTGTCTGCTTTCTTGGTTAATTATTTCTGTACAGGCCAATTATGCATTATGAGGCGAGAAGGAGGGAAGTGGAAGGTAGGGGAAGCTCTACATCACGACGTGAAGTCAAGATTTCTTCTGATTAACTTCTGAGTCTTCTGAATAGAAAGCAGAGTCTCTTTTTTATGAAAGTCCTCACAAATTAAAAGATCGACATCGTTCCGTAGAGTGTCCTAGTTTCACTATTAATTTGGACGTGTCCATTATTTATACCTTCCCGTGCAGCCTCACCACCATAACCTAGCTGCACAGTCTGTACAGTAGAAGGGTGAGATTTCTATAACTTTTGTGCATGCATGCAGTAATAGGGGTATCAAACGTCAGTACTATAGTACATTCATATCGATATCCTTACACTATTTTATGCGTTGCATCCAAAAATTACGTACGTACCTTTCATGTCATCCACAACTTTACCAGTTACCACCACCCAAATATAATGCAAATGCACTAAAACCGGAAAAAAAAAAAAGTACAGTACAATAATTGGTGATACAAAGCCATGTTTTCATTGCACTACTATTTCCTATTCAATTGAAATCATTCAATTTACTTTAGCTACCTGTGGGCTACAAATTCGATAACACATTACAATATACCCTTCCCAAATTTATAAAACCCTAAGCTACCTTCGCAGAATAAAACTGAATTATCTGCAACCTATACGATATAGCAACCAATTCCATCTTTACGCTAATCAAGCTTTTCCCTCCTACATGCCAATTATGAGTAGACCCAGAAGATGATGATACATAAAAAATGCCATTTTTTGGTTGGGTTGCTAGCTAAGTCTTTGGCTAAGTTAATGCCCACAATATGAAACCAGATCCCGTTACTGCATGAAATTCAGTTAGATGAAGACTAAAAGAGAGAGAAGTGAGGCTCATATAGGATCGGCCTTATTCTCTCTTCCTGATCTCTATCTAACTGAACGCTTGCTTCAGAATCCGCGTCTCAGAAATAATTATGTATATCTGAGTGTAGTTCTCAGGTGACGAAATCCGGCAACAATTGGGCAGCGAAGCTCTTTCTGTTCTGAATGTCAATATTATCGTAACTGGTTGCGCCTGAATGAGAAGATGGAGGAGTGTTGATAGCACAGAACTGATCAGTTGCATTATTGGCTCCCAAATGTATATTGTGGGAGAGAAAGCCATGTTGAGTAGCGGAGAGAGGAAGGTTGTCACTGTGTGGGAGTCCCAATGTGAGAGAAACACCATTCCCATGAAACCTGGGAGCTAATTGCTGTTCAGAAACATTACTAGCGTTAAACCTTCCAATGTCTTGAATGGAGAATCCTCCATAACCCTCACCACCTATTAAGGGGTACCCATCTTTAATATTGCGAGGCTTCATTTCCACGTCCATTGAAACATTACCAACACCCATAGGAGAATTTGAGATGTCGTGTAGGGAAGTGGTGGTTTGGTTAATGTTGAAGGTTTGATCATCTGTTTTGGATTGGAGAGCATTAATTTGATCAAATGAAGATCTAATGTTCATGGAACCTGATTCTTCTTGTGCTGCACCATTGTTTGCTTCCTTGCTTGTTTCTTTCGATGATCTATTGGTGTTGTCCTTGTTTCTGGATCCATTGTTCTGCTCTAATTGCTGCTCTTTGGTTTCTTCTAAATACATTTCCTCTACCATTGGTTTCCATAGCCGAACTCGAGCATTTATAAACCAGTTTGACACCTGCTTTCACGACATATTTAATCATATCACAGGCCGCGCTCTATTTGCAAGAAATCATTATTAATGATTATGCAAAAAATTTCTCATATGCAAAATGTTTAGACTAGGATTCTGCTTTTTCTTTCTTTTCTTAATCCAATTTGGGAAGTTTTCTGTATGTCATGTCAATTCTATCCCTAGTATTGGTGTTTTTATTATTAACTTTTATAAAATCAAAACTTTAGAAACGTTAATTTAAAGTGAAATTCCTGTCTCTCTTTCCTTCATGGAATTTGGGAGGCCTTTCATACATTATTATTTTTATTTTGGTATCCTGAATGTCATGAAACATTACAGGTTAAGCACAAGATGACATTATAATTTAAGTAATATGTATTTCGTAAAATTCAAATTATGGAGATGTCACAAAGTTTTGATTAAACTCTATTAATTTTTATAAAGTATCAATTATATCAGTTGTACAGAACTTTCGATTTTCATACCCCAATAGTTCACCCCGTAACCAATTGATTTGAATGCAAAACTGCCGAACTGATCAGGAATTTGAAGAATAATATATAATTAGTTATTTGATTTTATATAGATTGGAACATATATATATACCTGGCTGCGAGTAAGTCCAGTTTGTTTTGCAAGCATCACTTTATCGGAGTCCTTAGGATAACTGCACACACCAGAATTATGAAAAAGGTTTACAAAGTAAATAATGTCACCTCAAAACAACAAACAAAAAAGAGATAAATAAGTGTGTTTAGATGAATAGTAATACTATTAATTACTACAAAACTCACGGGTGAAGGAAGTGCTCGAAAAGCCAAGCACGAAGAATGGAGACAGCTCGTTCAGGCAAGCCTCTTTGAGGCCTCCAAGCGTTGTGCTGCATCATTCCGAGCTGCTGAAGAGCCCGCTGTTGCCGGAGATGGTGATCGACGTACCGGAGCCGCGAACCCTGTACCTTAGCTCCTAAGCAATCGTCCTCACCAAGGCTCTTGCTCGTGGAATTGATTTGGGAAGAGACTGCATCTTTAAGACATCGAAATTGCTTCGATATTGTCTTTAGGGCAAGGGCTGTGTATGATCTGGCTGCGCCATATCCCGCTGCCTGCTCGAATGAAGATATCACTATCTGCATTTGGTGGCGGTACTGCCTGTACCGTTGCTCTACCTGCATCGTTCGCAAGAAAATTTGCAACTTTTTATTATGAGAATTTCACTTTGCTGGATTTAAACAAAATAAATAAACAAATTCCTTGATAAATAGACCCATGCATCAATAGTTATTGATATGATGTAAACAGTCGAAAGTTGGAACATTATTACTGATGCTCTTTCAAGTTTAAACCGTTTCTTCAATCTTAATCAATAATGGGTCATTGCATGCATAGTTCGGAAATCAGAAACTGTGACCAAATGGGCCCCAAACACAAATTATTCTCCGGCACACACCAAACAACTTATCTTATCATTTTACTTTATACATGGCTGCAATAAATTATAAGAAAAATCAAGTTTCCTCCATGTTTTCCAATATTTTTTTTATTTTCATGCATTATTTTTTTAATTTGAGCTTACCAAATATACTCAATTGCTCATTTAGAAAAAAGAAAAGTCTTATTCTAATACGATATTGTAAGTTTCATATAAATATTAGATATTTGATTGTATCACACTTGTGTCGTGTTATAGACCAAATCGCAATTATGACTGATATACAGACAAGGAGAAGATAAAAAACAAGAAGAATCAATCAATCTTTTTATATGAAAATCCCAGAGTTCAATCAGAAGGTGCATGGGTATAGTAATAAGGTACCTCATCAAGCATCGAAACAAGCTTGGACTTCTTCATCTGAAGCTCTTGTCTTTGGGCAGTGCTGAGTTCAGGTGCTTGCTTACCGCCACTCGAAGCATCACCATTATTCCCAGATTCCGATTCCGATCTATTCGCTCTCATCTTCTCTTTATTATTACTCCCATGCATCTCCATCGATTCCCCTTTCTGAATCCCCTTTCCCACATTTACAACTTCATCCAGAAGCTCTTGCGCTGCCTTGAGATACTTTGACCCCAAAATCATACTCGAAATTCCGTTCGACACCGACGACGACGATGGAGAGTTCCCCAGAATCTGCATATCATTGCCACCGCCGACATGGCTTGCTGGCGATATAGGGGAAACTCGGCGTTGTCCCGGAACGTCGAGCTCGCCGGAAAGCGACCTATTATAAGCTGTCTGCTGGGACGAGAGGCTCAGTGACAAGCCCTGTTGACTAGGCCTCCGGAAACCGGCAGTTGCCGCCCCACCTGAACTGCTAGGCGTCGTTGCTGCCGGCGACGACGGTGGTTGGGAATCAATTACTGAACCCCACAAGTTATAGTGGACACGGGGGGCGGCTGCGGCGGCGGTGAAGCCGTGGAAGCCAGTGATCTCAGAGTTATCGGATCCGACCATGTTGGTTGGAATAACGCTAAGCAAGTGTTGATTGTGGGAAGGCGGCGGCGCGTGAGAGAGATTGGGGAGGTTGAGCGCGTTGCCGGCGGGACTCGTGTTGGGATTGAGGAGGAGCATGTTGGGGGTCGTGGAGTGGTGAGTAGTACTGTCAGAGTACGGTACGTAGGATGGATTCATAAGGTAAAGTGTCTGCAATCCATCCGCAGAGGATTGGATCTCAGAATTGCCGCCATGAAAGTACGTGGAAGCCATATATGTCTGATATCTCTATCAAATTCAGCGTTTGTTACTCCGTACGGAGTTTATTAGCCAACTCGAAGCTCAATTTCCATGCTCCAACCAAGTCAAGTTTCCTGAGAAGCAACCGACAGACAATTTGTAATTTTCTGAAATATGCAAGAGAGAGAGAGAGAGAGAGAAAGCTCAGATTTTGATGGTGGAATTGTTTTGATATACAAAACCCGTGAAAGATCTCAGCGGAAAGTATATAAAAATGAGAAAAAGGAAGTTATGGATGAAGAAAGGAGGTGAGTGTGACCGTACCATTCCCAGTTAATGGGCACATGAAGATATATATTAAGCTAGAAGCTCATGGCGAGGGGGGAAGAAGGAGGGTGTGAAGGTTCTGTCAAAACACTGCTTTTGCTTTCAGATTGATTGCGTTGGGTTGCGGGGACTTTGCTTGCTTGCTTGCTTTCTCTTATCAGAGAGTTTCAGTTTCTTCTGCGGTTTCTCCCATCCAAGTGAATATTGACTATATAAATTCATAAAGACAGATAAAGCCAAGGGTATGTTCGGTATATTGATATATTAACGACGGTCTTGCGTTTGCAGGAGCATTAAATTCTTTAAAATATAATACAAAAATTATTAAACATATAATACTATTTGACCTGATTTATTATTATTATTATTATACATAATTAAGTTTTTTTAACTTATTATTACATCATAATTTATATTTGTCCTCACTAAATTTTGAATCCCAGTCATAGAGCTGGACTAGGGCTGCTATGTTCATATAATTAAAATTTATTAATTATTAAATAATTTTAATATTTTTAATAATTATTTTTAAAATATTAATTTATGTTTGATTATTAAATATCTTGTAATTAAAAAAAACAGTTTCGCCCAAAAAATAAGATAATCACTCATATAATATTATATGTTAGATGTTTGTGTTTTATTCTGTAGAGAAAAATACTTTTTTTTGTCATTGATTTATTGCAAAATTATCATTTGCATTCCTATTCATTATAATATTTTAAATGATTTTTATCTTATTAAAAAATATCATATTTGATTCTTCATGTTCTAAAAAAATCACATTTACTCCCTCTACTAAACTTTAAACTCTAAGTCTAAAAAAAAAAATCAAATATTTTTTTAAAAAATACAATACTAAGTGTGATATTTTTTAATAAATAATTAATTATTTTATGTATTATAATAAATGAAGAATTAAAATAAAAAAATTTTTATAAGTGAGAAATGAAAAAGGTATTTTCCTCCTATTTTGTATAGTGGCATTCTTATCATGTAAAATACCAGAGTATCAGTCATCAGTGTTTTAAAATGATATTATATTTAGTAATATCTGATATTATTCTGAAGAATTAGGAGAATTTCACTTGTACTTTAAACTTTATTAACTTTCATTAAATAATGTTCATTTTATATTAATTTTTAAATATGGTGATATTTTTATCTCTATATTTTATTGTGATATTTAAAAGTTTATGAAACATAAGATACCAACACATCGAATGTCTTGTAATTAATAATGAGACATTGTGATACTATATATAAATAAAAGAAAAGGTGTGGTCGGTGTTTTATTACGGATTAGATAGAAGATATAGTTAATTACTCGGTATTTATATAAAGTAATAGACAGCTCGCAAGTAATTTTCTTGGTGTGTGGTACACTCCTTTTTTTTTTTTTTTTGAGTAAGGTGTGTGGTACACTCTTAATTAGGCGTAGATGCACCTTATCTTCCCACTATTCTGTGTTTGGTAGGAATAAAAACAAATAGCCTTCTGGACCTAAAATAAAAAATCTGGCCTTGCACTCCTTTGTAACAAACCAAACAACCCTATTCCCTCCAAACACGAATTAAAAAAAAAAAAAGGAAGAAGAAAATAGAAATTATTGGTTGAAACCAGACAGAGAAAATAAATTAAAAACCAGGAAAAGAAAAAAAAAAAAAGGAAAAGTACTAAATTGGTACCTTATTTTCATATTCTGTAATAATTTAATTTTAAAAAAATTAATTATGATAAATTAATATATAAAAAATATTATTTTATACAAAATAAACCCTTATTAATTTAAATAGAGAAATTTATTCTATACAAATTTAAATATCTATAAAAAAACCTATTTATCACATTTAATTTGTTGTATAAAAGTGAATGATGGATTCCATACTAGAAAAAAATGTAAAAGTGGGGTAGGATATGGAAGACTTGAAAAAAGCAAGATAAGGAGGTTGTTCATCTTTATTAAATTCTAGCCCTTGGCTAATCGAACCTTACATAACTCATTGTCTTTGGCCTAACTATACCTTTCTCATCTCTTCGTTTTTTACTCTTTTTCCATCAATTTCCTAGTTTTTGGAGATATATATTCCTTTTTTTTTCTGTTCACATTTCTGTAAGTAAAAATTAAGATAACGATATAAAAATTACAATGATAAATAAAAATAATGAAACGTTCATGAAAAAGTGGCTTTACATACACTATATTAATTTCCTATTTTCGATCAGAGTCACACTGAAATTAATAGCTTGTGGTGCATACAACCACTAATGACGTTAATGTTATATGGACTACATACAGACACCACTAGGGCACTAATTAAATTAAGCATGTGCCACACAAAAATATATGAAATAATATAGCAGAAACATATTAACTACAAAATTGTCCCCACAAATGTCTGTGTCACTTCATGAACAGTTGCACCACCGATCAATTCTTATCCTTGCTAGGGCCAAAAAAAAAGAAGTTGGTTTCAATTATAGTTAATTGTACAATTGTCCTCGTAATTTGCATAATTAATTGTATTTTTAATTTATCAATGTTTTTCGTAATTATATTTCAATTAATAAGTACGGTGTAGATTTTCATTTGTAATGCACTAAATGGATTATTAATATATTTAGTAAAATCAAAATAACAGGTCTCATTTTATAAATGGAGTGAGTTAACTTTACGTGTTATTACAATCTTGATTTTAAAATATCATCATGTGTTTTCTTATTTTCAATTTGTTAAAAGGAATGTTAATAATTTTATTGTTCAGCAGGCTCATTGAGTTTCTCCTTCTAATCATGTTGTTAAACTTAATATAAATGATTGTTTTGGATTATAGTTCTACGGTTTGTAAAAGAATTTTAAGAGACAATAAGAGTAGATTTATTAAGAGTTTTAGTGTTAACCTTAATAATTACACTTTAACTAATACTAAACTTTTGAGACTCTTCTATGAGCTTAAAATGTGCTTCAAAACTAGATGTCGCTCTATTTATGTTGAACTTGATTCTTGATTCTTTGAATATAGTTAGGATGGTGTAAAATTTGCAAGATAATATTTATAGAGATTTTCATCTTATTCATGCTATAAGGAACATGTTGGATATAGATTGATCTGTCCAAATATTCATATTTTTTAAAAAGCAAATTTCAATGCTTATGTCTTTGCAAAGCATGGTCATAAACAAATTCTTTTGTTTATGTATTTTAATCATGTTCTTAACTTTACTTTTTTAATTATTACTGCTGATTTGCAGAGTATTTATTATCATAGAATTGTTTCTTCCTCATTATATTTCTTGAGCTTGTTGCCTGATGTTTATAAAACAAAAAACAAGATCCATATGCCTACATATAGCTTCATATCCTTCCGCATATTACCGAATCCAATAACTATATATGTTGAATTTTTAATTAGTCAATGTATGTTGATTAATGAACTCACTTAAAAAAAAACTGTTGGTTGATTAATATGAATTCATCATACATATATATACAAAATTGATATGACCGACACATAATTAAGTAATTAACACAATTTTTCATTCATGAAATTACTTTATCTTTATATCAAATTTGAATATAGAACCATATATTTATGTAACTGCATTAATATTTTTTCCGGTGAGGATATATTACATTATTAAGTATCCTGATCATAGTTTATTGGAATATTTTACTCTGTCTGACATCACCATCCAGATGACATTACCGGAGCTAACCAGCTTCTTAATTAATTATTTGCGAGAGACTTTATTTTCCTTGTCCATGAATACCTTTACACCAGAAAGTGACATCTGGAAAATCAACGGTGAACAATACACCGAACTCCCATTATTTTTGGCAAAATATATATAATCTTTTGCCAAAAATTTGATCAATAAAAGTTTCAGTGCTACAAATTTTTTGGAATCCAAATATACCCGCGCGACTCTTCTTTGGTGTTGTCATTAAGATTAATTAATAGCAGAATAATGACTTGTGCTAATCATTTTCAACCTTGTCATTATATATATCTCATATAGTAAGTTGAAAAAAATCAAATGTGAGTGATGATGACTTAACCCGAAGCTTGACAGGTGTGACTTAACTTTTATAACAACATGGTAATAAACATCGCTTTCAACAGTTAAAATCTAATGAAGAAGCTAATTAAGAAAAGGAATCTAGATTAGGCATCATTAAAAAGTGGATTGAAAATGAAGAGAGAGACTTAGAGGAGGTAACGACCCTAGCATAATTTTATCTTGCAACTTTCAATGTTGGACGCCCATGATGGGCACAAGGTAGCTTTGTCATTTTGCCATATACCCACGAACACGATTTACCTATCTCAATCACTCTCATTTTAATTAATTTGCACCATTCGTAGATTAAGATATTTTTAGACTTGACGTCATTACTGTGCCTGGATGTGATATTTGCAAGTCACTAACAATTATTTATCATATTGTTGCAGGAATAACTTATTCTTCTAAATTTATAAGCTTCATGTCATCTTTTCGTAATTAGATTTGAACATGAACGTTTAAGATGGAATGTTCAGTCTCAACTATTAAGAAGTACATATGAGTATATGGATCGGGCCGAGTATTTTAGAATTAGATTAATAATATCCTACAACCTGAGTGGCATATCCCATTTAATAGATATTTCCATAGATACAAATCCAATTTTCATAGATTTTTTTTTTTATTTCTTTTGATTAATCGTTATTGAGATATTGGTTGTTCGGACGAGCAAGCAGCTTTATGACTATAGACTATAGACTATAGACTGAGTAGTTTTAGATTGAAAAAGTTTAAAGGATATTATATATAGACTATATATATCTATATATATATATATATATATATATATATATATATATAATATGAGTTTGATTCAGCTATATATATATAGCTTAAGCTACAGAATGTTTTATGTGGTAGCCTAATCTATCTTTTGGTAGGTATAATAAAATAATTATCACTTTCAGTTTTTGAAAATTGATAGTAGTTTGATATTAAGAGTTTAATCTTTATTCATGCCCTTTTCCTCATTTCTTAATTTATTTTATATCCTTAATCTGTAGTAAAAGAAAATTACTGGAATCTTGAAAACTCATATAATCAAAGAATTAGTAAGAATTCGAATATAAATAGTCTTGTGCTTGCAATACACGACCTAATCTGGTACGTACTGGGTCATTCTCAATAGGAAACTCTTAAATCTTGCAACTAATATTATCTTAACTAGGTAGTATCCATTATGCAGTGATGCAAACACATAGATTTTAAAATTAGCTAATGCATATACATATAATGAGAACATATTTTGCACGAGGCAGCGCACCGTTTGTTAATTAATTGATAAGCTATTCAATGTCCATGTGAATTGAGGTTGTACATATTCAATTTTGCATCTATAACCTAATTTGTGAATTTGAATTCCGGTCAAAATTAAATTTATACAATAATTAATATGATTATGATTTATGTTTGAAAATTTTTATTTTAAAATTTTAGTTTTGTTATGAATATAATTCATCTGACGTAAAATTAATTTTTTTACTTTTTTGTGTAAATATGACTTTGAACAGTAAACTATGATTTTTAAAAAAAATTTAACGTTAGACCAAATAAAATCTTTTATAAGGTAAATTTTTACTTAGATATATACAAACTCCAAAATTTCTCCAACGCACGTGAAGCCAAAAACACGTTATATCAAGCTGTTCTTCCTCTGAGTGCCAAGGAGAAATGTTCCTTTTGCTTGTGTGAATATTGAGAATGAACAATTAATAAGAGCAACGACCAGCTAGGCAGGTAGCCATTTGTTCCCACAGAAGATTGGCATATGGTGTGAGGAAGAAGGTGTACTGGTTCATTGGACCATTGCATAGTTGTTGGCTTGGCTCATTCAATAGCTACAAATTGTGGGTCTTTGTGGGCACGTCACTTTCATATGCCATTCCCTCTAAACACGCAATCCCTAGACATGGTTTTCGTTTTTGGCTCCTAATCAATTTTACCACAAAATATTCGCCCTCCCACCAATTAAATTAAAACCCTTTAGGAGATATATATATCTGTGATGGGCAGGAAATGGATAAGAAACACATTAAATTAATGTGGCCTTCCTCACCGGCAACTCCCATTCAATTCTTGTTTTTCAAAAATAGCTGGTTGCAACTAGTTAAGAAACGAGCTTTGCTAGATTATAGTGTGTAAATTGGTGATGAAGCCGTCAAAAAAATATTAATCGGTATTAATACACTTATGTGATAACAAATTTAATGTGTTAGTTCTAATTAAATCAATTTTTTAATGGCATTTACTTTTTTAAAAAAATAATTTGATTAAAACTAATACACTAAATTAGTTACGACATATTTAAGCATGTTACTACCAACTACTAACCAATATTTTTCCAAAAACATCAGGTGTCTTCCAACGTCTCATTGGTCCTCTTACATGCTTTGTTGTTATCTCTTATATATGTATATTAGTTTTTCAATTTTTAAAATGAACCAGCTTTTTCAAATTAAGATTTATGTACACATATCAAATTATAACAATAACAAAATATAGGATAAACTATTCCATCCTCTCATGAGAGATGCTGAAATTATATTATCCTCTTATCTGCTTTTGAAAATTGTACTTTGCTTCCCTAAAATCAAAAGATAAGCATTACTTGTATATATTACAACAAGTGTTAAATTTATTTAGACTTTTAAAAATTAGAATATATTAGACTCTTAAATTTATTTACTTATATATATATATATATATATATATATATATATATATATACTATAACAAGTGTTAAATTTATTACTTATATATTAAAATAAATAATATTGAAATAGAAGTTCTAGAAATATATCTTCTACTAAATAATATTTTTAATAAAAGATAAAATGATAATCTTTTGGAAACTTATTGATCATCGTTTGTCTTTGAGAGAAAGTTGGGTATATTTTCATAATACAAGAAATTACTGCGTAATTATTTGAATGTTTCTCAAAAAATGAGAGAAAAATTTACCAAAAATAAAATGTCTCAAACAAAACCACCTCGATGGTTAAAAACACACATTGTGTGTAACGCGGCAACGGTCGTATGGGACCATGCCATCTTCATTATTGAGCCCCCAATATTCACCAAAATTGCTAAAACAACAATATATACACCCAATAATTCACCCAAACAACTCTTTCTTAAGCATAGTCTCCAACAGTCTTCATCAATAATGCCAATTTGTTTTCATAAAGGCCACACACACACACATACGCACACACACACTTATATATTTATATATAGATATAGCTTTGTGTATAAAAATAGTGTGCGGAAAAAGAACAAAGAACCT
This sequence comes from Delonix regia, assembly GCA_037074485.1. Classification (NCBI taxonomy): domain Eukaryota; kingdom Viridiplantae; phylum Streptophyta; class Magnoliopsida; order Fabales; family Fabaceae; genus Delonix; species Delonix regia. The sequence continues at coordinate 9,074,569 of CM073455.1, forward strand.
GACAAGTCCTGAAATTGACCCACACCCAACTGTATCTAGAGCTCTATACTTTGCTGATTATATTGAAGTTTGTACTTGTATATATATATATATATATATATATATATATATATATAGCTTTTTCATGTGATCAAGTAAGAAGGGCCTCAATTGGATAAAATGGGTGAAGAAAGTGCAGCAAGGGTATCTCTTAAAGGTGAATACCTGTAGCTAACCTTTTGTGGGAAGTCACATAATAATGTATCATATGAACAGTGAATTGTGAGAGTGAGAGAGAGAGAACACACAAAGTCATTCCCACTTCACCTTTTTCAAGCTACTCTCCATTTCCATGGATATCCATATGCTTTTGAAGTCAAATTGTCTTTTCACTAAGTGTTTGTTATAATTATTAAGTCTAAAGTTGGAAAGCCTCACCATATGTGTATATATACTATACAATTATTAATGGCTTGACGTTGAAATGAGGCTGATGGTAACTCATCCATGTCCTTGTTTCTTAGCTTTCATCGTGAAATCTCTTTTGTATAGTTTTGCATATGGGAAGCTCCACGAGATTTTGATGGCCAAGAATTCGGCAATCCCATGTTCAAAACTTGACCCTACTGCTTTCTTAATTCCTATAGAGAAATGGGATGTTGCAAGTTCAACTAGCACATATTAAATTGGCAAGTCCATATATGCACTGTAATTAATTAATAAAAAAAAAAGGAAAATATCGTTTTCGTACAAATTTCATTAGGTATCTTTTTGCACCTTAGATTGTGGACTGTGCTATTTATAGGGTTGTCATATATATATATATATATATATATATATATATATATATATATATATATGTAACTGGTAAGTCATGTAAAATTGAACCATTGGCTAAACTCCATTGTAGTTCTTTAATTCTCAAAGGAATTGAACAAAAAGGAAAGGCAAGAAACATAGAAGTGAGAAAAAGTGAGAGAAAGAACAACTTACGATGCCCACGGTACCTGAATTTTCTCAACATAAAAATAATTTAATAACTACCTAGAGCGTCAATAAAATAAGATCAATTATATGACCCTAAGTCTGAAATATAATATAGATTAACCAAAACATTGCAACATCCATTCAGGGGATATTTTACACAACTTGTTAATTAATATTGTATCTATTATATTATACACACACATATATATATATATATATGCGCGCACGAGCGTGTGTAAAATAAGTTTATTTAATGTGTATGATTGATGAAAAGTTTATTTGAATCAAACTCTTAACCTCTTATACTATGACTTTATGCCTTTTATATATATATATATTAAGAATTATTTAAAGCGTATAAATTTTTTTAGAGTTAATAAAAAAATAATGAAGTAATTAATTAATAATTAATTGTCTCTTAAATTAAAAATCTTTTGAAATCTAAACAGTTTTTAGAGTAAACAAGAATAATAATAAATAAATAAATAAATTGTCTCTTAAATTTTTTAATAAGAGATATAAATATAACTTCAAATAATCCAAAATTAAAGTAGAAAAAAATAATATATGTTTTATTCAATAATTTGCATCGTTCATCATCATACATCACTTTTAGAGGAAGAATCAAATATAATTTTATCAATTTCTAAAATTCTAAAATTTTTAAAAAGAGTAATAATAGGAGTTACTTTGTATGACAAAGAGAATCTCTTATATAAAGAAAATCCTTTATAGTGATATCCTTCCAATGAGTTCATTGTCATGGCTTTTCTCTCACTAATATCATAGAACTAATTTTATATACTTTCTCAAATTTATTTTATTTATTTTATATTATAATATATTACTAAATTTAATTTTTTGCTAATACCTACAATCACTATTGATTTAAAATGTATTAATATATAATAAAATAGAATAATTTTTCCTAAAGCTCGTGCAATGCAAATAAATAGACTAATATAAATAAATTAATGTTAATCTATCAAGTAAATTATTAGAAATAATCTAACAGTACATGCATAACACTGCGCTATACCTCATAGAGTTATGGTGAATGAATATCACCAGCACAACAGGAAAACAAAGAACCAAAAGAGGAAAAAAATAAAAAAAAATCCCAACATCGATCAGTTCATATGAATTGATCTCAATATTTGTCTGCTTTAATTAATTAATAGATATGGCTGTGTTCAGGTGGACTGTTGCATCAAATATCAAAATCTTTCTCTCTTTCTCTCTCTCTACCGCACTATACAGGAAGCACGTCTTAATTAACTTTTGACTAATTTAAGGTAAGTGGTCGCTAGTCACTGCTTACTTGTATACCATAACTTTTTTCGTTCCTGATAAGACTGAGAATATTCCAGTTCATATTACAAATCTACATAACAAAAAAATAATTAATATATCTATATATATATATATATATCTCTCTCTCTCTTTGTCACGACTTGAGCTAGTAAAGCGTGATCGATATAAGGATAAAGTGTTCTTCATCCTCATAAATTTGTCAAAATTCCTCACACAGCAAATCTTATATAAATTCATATTAAATAAGCATAAATCTCATAACTCTCCATACAGACATTTTATGTCTTATTATTATAATACATCAAATATTTAGCTTGTATATAAGGGAGTGAATGAACTAAATCATAAAAATAAGAAAAGATATAGCTCCAGCAGTTGGCTAGGCTCACCAATAAATTAATCACTAAGATTAAAATTCCAAATGTGGATGTCCTATATTGACAATGGGATCGGAAACTCAATGAACAAGTAATTCTAATATTGCAGAAATTAGAGTAGACTTACAATCGTACATCTTTTAAAATTTTAAACCAGATATCATACCGTCATAATTCAGTAATATCAAACGGAGAATAATCATTGACAAAATGCATCTTGGAATCTCCTATAGAATCAATCATAATTATATAATACAGAATTAGTTCAATGCTAGTGATAAAAGATCAAAATTTATACTCATTCAATCACAAGGTCTGAGTAAATATCATAATGACCCTAGGCTTCAAACAATATATCCATAAGGGTATTATACCCAACCTTATTATATTACCAATCGCAATGCACTATAGTTAACATCTATTACCGTTAGTTACAAAGTTCTATTTTGAAAACATTTTTAATATTCAAAAATAAATAAATATCCATGTATAAATATCAAAAATTTCAAAATTCGTACCACTTTAGAGTTTAAATTTCAATATTTCTAATAATTTAAAATTTAAAATTTATAGGATTATCTACTAACTTGAGAGGAATATACCAACCTCCTTCTATCATTGATTATAATTCTTTTGTTGACAATTTTCTAGTCATCTAAAATATTAAATAAAATACTCTTATCATCCAATCCTTACAAATAAATTTAATTATTTAATTTTGTCACATACCTACTTAATTATCCCTTATTCATTTTTACCCAATTCACCTCTTTCTTTTTTAAAATTTGGAAATTAAATTTATGGGCCACTTAAAGAATACTTTAAAATACTTACAACCTATATTTCATTTTATTATTCTTATTATTATTATTATTATTATCATTACTATTATTATTATTATTTTATTTAATTATTCCATTATACACTTATTAAATTTCTAACACCTACCATAACACAAATTTCACTAAATGTTCAAATTGCCTCTAAACCCTTAAATTGGGGTTTTTTTTCAATACAGAAGCCAAAATTCACAATTGATTAGTGACTTTAAGGAAGAAAAGTGTAAAATTCTCTATAAAATGTAATTCTAACTCAATATGAAGCAAACATCCTAAATTGAGCTCAAATTTGCCTCTTTTTCTAATGAACAGTGCCAAAATTAGGGTTTTTCGATTATGAGCAAATTTGACCAAATTAATTAGTGTAAGTAAGGGATAATGGGCTAAAAAACATCATAGAACTGAAGTCCTAAGCTAAATTGAAGCAAATACTCACCAAATTCGTGAATTTTGAGCTCGATTTTTCAGATCCTTGAGCCGCTAGAAAATTTGAAAAATTATGGCAATGTGGTGGCCGGTGGCGGTTGCTAGGGACTTGACGAGGCTACTGTGACAAAGAGGAGTCACCAATGACCCTTCACGGTGGCTGAAACAACGCTTGTGGCCGGTGGGGATATTTGCACAGTAAAAGCAATAGGTTGCGCGATTTTCTGGCGATTTTTGCAAGGCTGCCAAAGGGAGAAGGCGTGAGTTATATGAGGAAGGGTCTTGCAAGAATGGTATCAATGGCATCTAATGTATAATTTGCAAATGATTTGAGGATTATAGGTGGAAGTTAGTTGTATAATTGGGTAACAATATGAGTTATATGAAGTTAGTGGACATAATTAAAAATTTTAAAATATTTTAAACAGAAAATATTTTATATACATATATATTTTTTATTAGATTAAAATTTTCTTTACAGATACTTGATTATTATACTTAATTGAGTTATAAGTGCTAAAAATGCATAATATGTGGCTTAGATACTGACTTTGATTACAATTTCAAATAAAATTTTATCTACATCTATATTTGTTTCCAACTGAATTTCTTATTGAATATGAATTTTATGGATATTTCAATATATTCATATACGGTTACATTGTATCATTCTGTAAAAAGCTTCTATCCTCATAGCAGTTGGTCAATTCAAATCATCCCTCAAACCAATTTCTGCAGTAATCATCTCGAACAGTTAAATAAAAGTTTAATATATCAAGTTTTAATAAATGATCTTATATAGTCACATGTAAATTGTAAATTTAGATTGTTAAATTTTTATTTAATAATCTCAATTTATTGCTAGAAAAACGGGTGCCCTTTCGCCCATCCCTGTATATATTGCCATATATATGGCTTGTATATAAAAATCATAGAAAATACTAAAGCATTTAAAACTATTGATTTGGTGAATTAATGACTAGAACTGGGCGTAAGAGAGATGCATGCTTCCCAACGCCCCAACTCTGGCAATTTGAAGTCACAGAATTCTTCAATTCTTTGAAAACAAGATATATATGTTTGACTCAGATTGGACATGCATGCATGCACTGATATGCAATATGTAGAATCTTAGCTCCAAGGCCAAACTCAACAGATACAAACTAAATAAATGAACCTGTCTATTTTGGTCCTGACATACCTAATAACGTGGGAAATTAATTAAGAGATGACGAGTAAGACATTTGGTTATTGTTAGTGCTAGCTACTATATGCAAAAGTTTCAGGAGGCTCTGCAATTATATATATTTGTGATCATTTTAATTTACAAAGTGTAAATAATCTACTATATAAAGTATAAAGCTATCATAGGGTATATGACACAAGTGAGAAAGAACTTGACCCCGATTCTATTTTTGTATATTAATATGGGTTGATTCTTATAAGGAGTGCTTTAAGAGTTAAATCTTAAATATATGAAATTGATATAGGGAGTGCGCATTAAAATTGTATAAAAACTTGATGTAGATTTTGGTAAAACTTGATAATATTATTGACCATAATTATCTAACCTTAAAAGAAAAAACTATGGTTGGTTGTTGCATGTTTAATGTATCTAATTTTAGTATGACTTTTATATTTTAAAATTTTATAATTTAATCATTATAGTTTTAAAATTAAAATTTTCATTTTTATTAATAAACATCTATATACAATGACGTAGTCAAGGCAGCTGCATATGCCATGGCCCCACTTTATTCCTATTATGTATATATGCATAGTTAGTTTGTATGTATAATTCATTTTGTCACTCCCATATGTATTGATAAAATTTTTATTTGATCACTTATATTATATACAAAATATAAAACGATGACTTTTACATAAAACAATATTTAACTATTTTTATTTAACTTTCTTTCAATCGCTTTATGATATACTCTTTACCCATTTAGGTTTTTTTTTTTCTTTAATACTGCTTAATCTAATTTTAGTTCAGTATGTCTATTCTCTTTTTATTTATTTTTAATATTTAACATTCATTTTTTAGCTTTCATTAAATTGCAAATATATATATAATTTTAGGTGAAGACTTTAGGACTTAATAGCATTATTAACATTTCACACTTTTACTTTATTTTCTTGAGTTCAGTTTATTTTTTAACTATCCAACTTTTGTATCTTTTTAAATTACTTTTATTTGTTGGGGAACTTCATAATTTATACATTCACTTCATTTTTGTTGTATGCCTTCACTTCACATGTTGCATGTTACTAATAATTTTTCTATTATGCTATATTTTTATTTATTCTCTTTGCTTGAGAATTACTTGTGTGTGTATATATAATCGTTTTTCCCTGTTACATATACTTCTTATTTTATTACTAGTTAATATTTTCATTTGTGTTGTGATAATAAATTTATATTTTCATTTTTATTTAAGCTTATTCTTGAATATTGTAATTGAAAAAAATAAGTGTACCCATTTTTTGAAGTTTGATGATATTAATTTTAGATATATTTAAGTAATATATATATTTTATTAAATATCAAATCATTTTACTATATATAAAATATTGATGATAAGTTCTTCTTAATATATTAAATATTTTAATTAATTTTTGGCCTCTTCAATTTTTATTCTTGGCTTTGCCATCATCTATGTACGTCCTGTTAACTTTGGCATTTAATACAATTTTTAATACGTAATTTAAATGAGTCAACTAAAATAATGTATATCTAATGAGAATAAAGACTAATAAAAAAATTTTAGAATTATAAATCTAATGACAGATTCTTACACTATAAAAATCAAATGCAAATTGATTAAAAAGACTAGTTTAACCAATATTTCGTCACTATTCTTCTACTTATATGAGCCCTGTTCATCTCTAATCATTCACATTTTTCCCATTATGATCCAACTGAGTCAAAAATCAAGCATTGAGAAACCGACGAAGATCAGCACACTGATCGAACGGCTCAGAGTGACGAAGCAGGTGGAACCGACAATAGAGGCGCACACGCATCGACATATTCCTTAATCCTTATCGCTGTTATACCTTATACCATTAAAAAGAGCGGTTTAGATTTAGCCACGCTTTTTAAACGCACTAATTAAAAGGATAATAGGCAGGATAAGTGGGTCCCACGCTATCCCCACGCGCCAGTTATCGTATAGCTCCCACCCGCGACTTTCCAAAAGCTGTTGGACTTTGCACAACGGAGCAGGGTCCCACATTGTACTAGCACAAACACGTGTCGCGAGAATAGCGAATTATTCATTTGAAGTGGGTCCCACCATCGACACAAACACGCGTCGACTTGCAAGCATGTTGGCGTAAGTGCGGACCCACCGTAAGATTCGTGGTACAGCCTACGGGTCCCACGTTGGCCAATCAAGCGAAGCTTTTTGCCTGCTTGACGTGTGAATCCACGAACCCCATGGGACCATCGTGTTGATAGGTCAATGGCGCAACCAATTAAGGTATTGTGGGGCTTCCAATACAAAATTCAATTATTAATTACTATAATTAATATTTTTTTTTCTGTTCGTGTTTTTTTCTGAATATCTTCTCGCTCTCGATCCCATCCTTGTCGACCTGCTATTGGATGACGTGTCACAATGAAGGGACACTGGAAGGGGGCTTCTCTTCCTCGTATTAAAACACTGACACGTTAGTCATAATTAAACCCATCGTTCTCAGAAAAAGATGGTTTAATATAATCTTAATCCCTTTAACGAAAAACCGAATAAATTAGAGGGGCTAAAAGGCAATTATATGTTAATTTAGAGATTCAGGATAGTGTAAATAATTATAAAGTTGGCACTTGGTTTAAGATGTGACAGACTTTTGTCGTTTTCAGCCTAATCCCAATGGAATTGTTTAATGGCTTTTTTGTGGCTTTTACGTGCAACAAGAGAAGCACGAGGGTGGGATTTATTAAAGTGTCACCTTATACTCATTCCTCTAATGGAAAAAGCAGAAAATGATGAGCCGAACAGAACAAAAGTTGATTTTCAAAGGTTTAAAGAGAGAACGAGAGGAGAGAAAAGCACTTTAAAAAATATATATATATTTTCCCGCCAACCCATGGCTATTATTGAAATGAAACTCCTATAGGAAAATGGCCAATAACATAGGAAGTGGTGGAGGAGTTTAAGAAAATTAAAGATGCTCCTAAGTATTAAATTTTAGGTAACTTGATGTAGGTAGGTGTGGAAAAATCACTACCCTCGTTGAAATTTTGGACAATAAGAGATAGACTTAGATCTACTAAGACTTCTACGAGTGTCTAGCTAGCTAGTGTGCAAGTTTAGGTCATTATTGTTGGAAAATTTCCAACTAGCTAGAATCACCTTAATTATACAAATAGTGTTTTTAGTATTAAATATAGCCTATCTTTGCCACTTCTTTCACGAGCATACGCTAGAATCACCTAATGCTTTCCAACGTATGTTGCATTTATTATTGGTTATATTATGCCTTCAACTGGTAGACTGTGACAAATCATCATTTGAAATGTAAGCTTGACTTTTATACATCAAATTTTGAATATTTAAAAAAAATATCACTTTAATTTTTAAATAAATTTTTCTTTTGAGAACATTATTATATTTAATCACCCGAGTTAAACTTAAATAACTCATTTATAGAGAGATTAAAAATAATATTATTTTATTAACAAATTTTTTTTTAATAATTAAATGTGTGAATGATTAAAATAATAATTTAATAATAAATTAAAGATTAAAATAATATTTTATTTCAAAATATTATATATATATACAGTATTTATGGAGAAGATTAAAAATAATATTTTTTAAATAATAAGGAATCTTTTAATAATTAAATATGTAGAAGATTAAAATAATAATTTAATAATAAGGTAAAGATTAAAATAATATTTTATTCCCAAAGATTATATATATACACCGTATTTATTATTGACCTTGTTAATTAACTTACGACGTGATCGAACTAATGAACATTATTTTTCAAGTTTCCTAATAAGAAAAAGTTAGACAGTATATTTAAACATTAATCTAGCTAGAATCTTAAGTTGTAAAACATATTAAAATGTCCATGTTCTTGTAAGGATTACAAATATCTCAAAAATTATACTGAAATTTTATTTTCACAGAATTTGCATAAATTCTTTGCTTGAAAAGATGATAGTAGGACACTTGAGTATGCATTTGACTGTGAGACTATACCAATCTAGAACGTCGTTGATGATTTATAAACTCTTCATGTGCCTATGTTTGTTGATAAGCGACGTTAGTGCGGGACCTTATCCTTAATTAGATCAAAACCAAATGTATGAACTTCTGTCGTTCAAAGTTACAATACATACATATATATATATATATATATCGTGTAAGGTCATATCATATAAAGAAGTTGTCCCTGTAATCACATGAGCCGCATCTTCAATAATTACCCTTCATCCTAAACTCTGTAATAATATGCATGCTTTAAAGATGTAACCTGAGAGAGAAATAAGAAAGTTCATTATATTATTAACCCTAGCACGTGAATATTTTGGTGAGGATCAGAAAGATATGGATGTAAGAAAAATTAGTGGAATCATTAATGTTGGGAAACAATCAAAGGAACAGGAAATTGATGGTTATGCAGATTCATAGGGTTCCAAGGTTAGTACTTCCGGACGAACAGGCGCTTTCTTAGCCTTTTGCTTTCCCGAATCATACAAGTGCTTTCAGACAAACGAAATAAAAGAGGGAGATAATAATTTATACCATGTTCATGATACACCTCTTTCTTCATGTGTCGGTTTATCTGTTGTGTAGTAGAGACTAGAGATCTAGCTACAACTAGAATTCATGAACCTCTCTATAAGTCTATATTATCATTATTATTATTATTATTATTATTATTATTTAATGTGTCTGCTTGGGAACACAATTCACAACTGGCGAAATGCACTCACAACATCCATATGGTTGTATATGTATATGCATTTATAGAAGCGATTTATTATGTCAACAACATATGGTTGTACATCAGTACCATTAGTGGTGACTTCCAACTTTAGTATTATTGAAATATGTATATTAGCTAAGTTAGCAAAAGAATAGTATTTCTGGGAATCAATGAAGGGTTTTATTCTTGTTGGGACCGTATTGTGCTTGGTGTGGATGAGATTGAGTGTCAAGTTGGCACATCAAAATCGTTAGGGATGTCGTTTTCAAAGCAAGTTGCTCCCAAGATATCTTACTTTCACAGTTTTGTCATTTTAAAGTTCTTTTTTTTTCTTTTTTTTCTCTCAAACCAAGGCTCATGAGAGGGGCCATTATGTGTGTGTGATGGAGGACTCATTCTGGAACTGTTTTCAAAAATTAAACCTAGGCGAAAAGGGTTTCTTTCTTTATTTGGCGATGATGATGATATTGTTCACATATTTATATTAACGAGGATGGGATATAATCAAACATGATTTGGTTCAAGTGTCTGCAATTAAAAAGAAATTAATGGGACCCCTCTATGAAGTCATAAAAGTTACCGCATTTTAATTAATTAATCAATGAATGAATTCTATAATTTGTAATGAGACAGTGAGTGAAGTGAAAATGTTGTGACATGTGCTTGACAGTGTGCAGACACATCAATACATGCCCAACAAACATACCATTGGAGAGTGAGATGATATCAGTGTTTCTAAAGAATCTCCATCGTCTTCAACCCCAGAATTTTATATACCTTTCCTTCACCATCTTTCAATTTCATTACTCCATTATATATATATATAAACAAGATGTATACATGTGTACGTTGTAGACAATTATTTGTCTAAATGGATTAAATTTATATGTCTTTGAAGCTTTGTCCCGTTTGGAAGGGTCACGTCTGCATACATTGATGATGTCAAAATTGGATTTTTTTTTTTTCTCCCACGGATTCTACCGACATTTTAAGTTTTTCAATTTTTTGGGATTCAATTTAATATCATTTGGGCCTTTCTATATTATAATTGGGCTAAATCTCCACCATTTTCAGCTCTTGCCATGTGGAATATAAAATGTTGCTACATGATGCAACTGTTTAGATCAAAAATAAAAAGCTAATCTTTATATATTTATTTTTATATTCTTCAATTGAAATATGGAAAATGTATAAATTTTTTATAATAACATAATAAATGTATAATGTAATTAAAGAATTATATACCTATTTCATGTTAATATTGAAAAACTTATGATACAAATTTAAGAAATTGCATGTATATTTTTTTATATATAAATGATAAACACTTTTGGATCCACAGCCAAATTCGGCCCAATATAGGCTTCAGCCGAATATCCCTATTGTGCATGAAGCCCACGGGTGAGTTTGTGAATTAAGGATTTGTTTTCCTCAGTCATTTCTCTTTTGCTGGTTGGGCTTCACTAGGAGTAAAGCCCAGCCCAAAATTTTTCCAGTCCAAAAAGTTGGGCTTAATATGGACTGTTCTAAAATATTGTAAGTACTTCTCCATTAAAAAACAATATTTAAGCCCATTAAACCCACCCAATAACATGGGATGTGAACCCAAATTTATAACTTACTAGCTAATTATAGTCAATACCATCAATTGGAGGTGATTAGATTCAGACCAAACACAAAAAACGCTCTTGGCCAAAATGCTTTAAAAAAAAAAAAATTATTGCTCAAGAACAAGTAATTTTGGTTTGTGTGTTGATTTTTTTTTCTTCCTTTAAGAAATATCAAATTTATTGGAAGAAACTAAATGTTCAACTTGCGTGGCATATTATGTAATACTATATTTAAAATTTCAAATTAAATGATCATATTACTCAAGGATATAATCATTTGTTTTTATAATTAGATCTATCAACGGGTCTTAAAATGTTGTATAATTCACTTTTCTATTATTGAAACAAAAAAGGAAAAAAGAAGCTACCTCTGGCATTCTCTGGTGGCTATTATTCAAATCTTAAACTAAACTTTGATTATAATATAAAGATGTTATCTCATTTAATAGTAGAAGAGAGTAATAATTGACCAGAAAAACATAAATCTTAAACTTTAAACCTTTAATTATAAAGCACCTCTTAACAGTGTTATATGAAGAAAGGATTTCTATTACAATGAAAATTAATAGACGTAGTTGAGATGTAAGCATTTAAAAATGGAAGTGATGAAAGTGTTGGGATCAAGTAAAAGTGAAATAGTAAAATTGGATTAATAGATGAGTATATAAGTGAAAGGGATGCATATATTTAATGTCTGAAGATTTGGATTAACATGTGATGGAAAACCAATGAAGCTTTTTGTATTTGGAAATCTAATAGAAAAGGGGTATTAAAATAATCCATGGTGGATAGAAGAGGTGTCAAGGGAGGTGTATTGAATGAGTGGGTTGCTTAACTGGAATCAGAAAGGACAGAGGAATCCCACTTTGACCCGTCAGTGAGAGGGGCAAATGGACCTATCAATGAAAACACAATTTCCCATTCCAAAATGCAGCCTATGTTCAACGTATATTCCTACATAAAAAAAAAAGTTAATTCTAAAATATTAAAATGACAGTGGATTTAATATTTTGATTTTAATAAAAAAAATTGATAATTTTTATTTATTTTTTAAATAATTTCACTAAATCTATTATACTCAACTATCATGTAAATGTGTGGTAATATCTTTTCATATTCCTTCTCCATCCTTTCTTTCTTAGTGCCTCTCTCTCTCTCTCTCTCTCTCTATTCTGATTTCATGTTGTCTCCTTGACTTTCTTATTCATTATTGCTCCTTCTATGATTATCCTCTCTCTCTCCCTCACTGTTCCATTTCCAGAATCAGCCACACGAAATCATCCAATGCCCTTTTGAAACTTAACTTTTTAAGCACTTGCTTACTTTTTCCAACACTCCGATCATGCTTCATCATTTTCCTCTTCATTTTCATTGTAACTCCATGCCCTTCTTTGCTCTCAACATCTTTTCACTTTCACCTTTCAACCCCAAATTTTATTCTGTAATTTTCCATTCAAAATTATGCAAGCCGAAGATTTTTTTGGTACCCGATATATTTATATCTGTAGCCCTCATGAATTAATTGATTAATTAATGAGTTAGTCCACTATGAACGGCTTAAAATCCAACACCATTGTCCTAAGTGATGCCAATAAAAGTTAAGCAGTTCTTCCTTCCTTCCTTCCTATATTTTATATTTAAATGTCTAATTGTTGCGGGTAGTCTTGATTCTCCAACAGAGAAAACTGGATTACGCACGTTTCTAAGTATAATTTATAAGGAATTAACTTGGACAGTCGCATAAATTTTAAAGTTGATTTCTCGTTAAGACCGAAAGACAATAGGGAAATTAAACTAAAGCAATTTAATGAAATGGGGTTCTTCTTTCACAAATATAATACTCAGGTTCACATTAGAGATCATAAATTAAAGCAAGTGAATTCAATTCAGCCAATAACAATTAAGCTTAAGTGATAAGCATGACACTGCGTCTTCCACCGATGACTGATTAATTATTACACAAATCGATTTCCTTAAATCTCCCGTATCATTGCAAAGATTTTTGCTTTCAAGTTTTCTAAACCTACAATGGATTATCGATTTTGATCACTTCAATTTAATATATATATATATATATATATATATATATATATATAGATTATTAGTTGTGGTTTAAGGTAGTACAAGATATTACTTGCTGGCTTATTTTACTTCCCTCGTATCTTTACATTCCATGCGTTAACATTTGGTTTGTTTTACCAATAATGTAGGAGGTATAGATAAGTTATTCTATTTTCAATGTCAACTTAGGGCTAAGATAACTCCCAACTGTTTCTGTTTCTTTTCTTACATTATAGTGACGGATAATTTGGTCAAATGTTGTTTCTTTCCAACTTTGGTATCCATTTTTGACCCAATCCTAAGGTGAGCCAAATCCTGAGTTTAAGGAAGATGTCCGACCTAGCTTAACCAGTTTTTTTTGTTCAATTAGGTCATTCTTCGTCAAAAATATTTTTTTTTATGTTAAAAATGGACTATTTTAAACTATTAAACTTCATCTAACGATTTAGATTCTATTAAATTTATCAATAAAAAAAAATCAAAAGCAGGGAATCTATATGATAACTAATGTTCTTAAAATTGTAATTAATTACAGTTTAGTTTTAGTATGATACATTAGGACAGTATTGGTGTTGACAGGGACAAGTGCTAATGGAGCATCAACAATGTTTTCTTGAGCATGCTCGTCATACCATGTCTTTCATTTTAAATCAAAATGTTTTCCATTAAGCCATTGCTTTATCTTTAGACTTTGGTTTTTTCCTCTTATAATCAATTAACTATATTAATCAGCATGTTAGATATAAATTTTATGAAAAAATACATACTTATGTGGTTTTAGTTTATTCTTGATGGATAATGTTTAGCGAAATTTATTATGTGGGTGAAAAATGTTGGTTTACACAGAGAGGAGTAATATTAAACAAGTGGCAAATTGATTAGACATATCAGAGTAAAATGCTCAGTACCATGTAGTTTTTGATGATCTCTTATCCATTTCTTTTGGCCTATGTTTTTCTACTCTAATTAATGAAATAAAAACAGCTGTCTGGCTGTAATAGTAGCATCAAATTCATGCTTATCTATATGCTAACAATGTTCCAATTTTATTTTCAAGCCCCAGATACTTTTGTACAATGCAGACGCGCAATAATTTTGCATAATAAAAAGTGAATGCATCAACCAAAAAAAATATGAAAGTATTAGGTACGGAAAAAAAATAAACCATGACACTACAAGAAAATTGAGTCATAGCATTAGCTTTTAAGTAATTTTAACCATGGTTATAATTATGATAGTAGAGTTTAACGATGGTTATAATATTCATTGTTGAATCATTTATAAAAACTAATTTAACAACAATTATATATAATAGTCACTAAAATCATTACTATGCCTTGACATGATGAGGAATATTTAAACATCATTATTTGTGGTTTAATGACAATTACATATTAACCATCATTTAACCATATTTAACAATGGTTATGGAATTGTTGTTGAGTTAGTTTTTACAGCAATTTATCTTAACTGTTATTATTTATGTTTATTTATAATCATCATTACATTTAAGGCCATAATTTTTTAATAGTAATGGTTAGAATCGCTACTAGTGCTATTTTTTTATTTATTCTAACCAAATTTTTTTAAACAATACACATGATTTATCAACAACTACTATAAATGCTCACTTTCCATTTAAAATAACAATTGTCTAATATTCAATTACTGCCTATCAATATCTTGAACATTGAAAGTATAAATACATAAACAAAAAGAAAACAAGTTACACACAAAGATATATAATCAAAGTTTATTCTAGTTAATCATTCATGTAACTATAATGCTGAAAAGGGCTTGTTTGTTTAGTTAGGTTTTCACTATTTTGATCACTTGGAATATAAAATTTAAATCACAAAACATGTTAGTAATGAGTTAAAGATCATAATATATAAATACTATCTTATTCATATATAATAGAAAACAAAGTGATGATTACTCTAAGTTTAAGTGGCACTTGACTAGGAATGTGTCGTAGGATAAAAGTCATTATTGCTTCATTCAATGTTGCTTATCAAGCATCTTTGCGTGTTCAACAACTATTTGTTTGTGACATGCACAAATTCTTTTACTTGTCATTTTTTAAACCTACACTTTGAACATGGATAAATTATTATTTCCTCCATACTTTCATTGATAAATGTAAAGTCTAAAAATTCATTCAACTTTTCTTAATATTCTCAAGTATTCCGAGACTTAACAATTCAAGACTTATTCATTTCTTAAATAATATGACAACTCACTTTGTCAAATTAATTAAAAAGAAAAGTAAAATCATGTCCATGTCAATAACATTATTATTAAATCATCACACATGCCTAAATTTTAGGCAAATATAATTATACACAATTACACATACATGACTATCTTATCCACACTTTCAATTATAAAGAAATTACATATATAACTATATAAACACTATCTTATTCATATATAATAGAAAACAAAGTGATGATTACTCCAAGTTTAAGTGGCACTTAACCAGGAATGTATTGTAGGATAAAAGTCATTGTTGCTTCATTCGATGTTGCTTATCAAGCATCTTTGCGTGTTCAACAGCCATTTGTTTGTGTCATGCACAACTTCTCTAACTTGTCCTTTTTTAAACTCACACTTCTTCCCTCTACACTTCCATTGGCAAATGTAAAGTCTAAGAATTCATTCAATCTCTCTAAATATCTCAAGTATTCTGAGGCTTAACAATCCAAGACTTATCCATTTCCTAAATAATATAACAACTCACTTAACAAATTAATTAAAAAGAAAAGTAAAATCATGTCCATGTTAATAACATTATTATTAAATCATTACACATGCCTAACTTTTGGGCAAATATAGTTATACACATTTATACATACATGACTATCTTGTCCACACTTTCAAATATAAAAAAATTACATATACAACTATAGATATTCATCCACGTAATTTAAAAGGAAAAAAATTAAATCACTACATTGTCAACCTAATAATCAAATGCAACAAGAAACATGTACAAATATACAATACATCATCAATCCAACACCAATGAAATTTCAAAACTCTTTCATCATAATCAAATTTACCTTCTTGTTCACTTGGTCATAAAATATAGATTCAAATGCATAACATTATTATCAATTTGTGAGCTATTAGGCAACTTAGGATTGTCAATTATACCTTATTTACTAGTTAGTTTAGGTCAAGCAACTAATTAATTCAACTTTGATTTTGTGTCCATTTGAACTTCACACATTATAACAAATATCAAAATGAGAAGATAAAAGAAAGTTCCTTACTTGATATAAGAATGTTGAACAAAATTGTGGCTCCAACATCAATCCCAGCTAATTCTCAAACCTATCACCAACTATTTCAATAGCACATGTCCTAATCAAATTTTTAAAAACTTATGTACCTAGTTATTGAAATTAGGGAATTGGGGAGTTTAAAGTGTTAATAAACACAAATTTCTCAAACAAATATCACAAGCTCAAAAATCAATAATTTAAAATTGATCAATCTTATTTGATGAATTTGTACTTAAAAATAACTTTAACATATAGTATGACCAAGCAAAACTGTCTCTCACACAAAAGTGTTTCTTTCTCCTTATAGTTTCAATTATGATGCTCTCTCTCTCTCTCTCTCTCTCTCTCTCTCTCTCTCTCTCTCTCTCTCTCTCTCTCTCTCTCTCTCTCGGAGTGCACCCTAAAATGAAATATTTACAAATGTCTAATATGTGTGGATCATAACAAAAAGTAACAACTATCACATAATATGAATACAAATAAAAAATTATTTAATATGAATTTTAAAAAAATTTCTATATTTTCTAATAAAGCATATTTAGCTAGAATAAGCAAGAAAAAAAAAAAATCCCTTACCAAACGCCAATAATGGCAAAAGGCGATAGCAACTACAAACTCCTCGGAGACCAATAGGTTAATAGTCGACAATGGCTGACAGCAACAAGAAGAGACCATCGATGAATGAAGAAGAAAAAGAAAGAGAGAAAGAGAAATGAACCTAGGCTTCACGCCCGCGACAAGCATTGGGAGTTCTCGCTAACGACAATCCCTAGTTATTTTGGCCGATGTCATTCAAACAATGGTTGGGGGAAGTAGACACAACGGGGAGCAGTTGAAGGTGCGAGCAAACACGACGAGGAAGAGGCAACACTATGTGTTAGTGGATGAGATGAACTAAGGCACCCTTTTATAGGGCCTAACCATTAATACTAGGCCTAGCCATGGTTAAAAAAATATATCATGGTAAGTAAATTAAGGGGTCAAATTAAAATTTTATTTTTTTATATTAGGGTGAAAATCTAAATTAAACACAATATATATATATATATATATATTACATATTATATAAATAAGTATATTGAATTTGGGAGTGTCATGGTATATAGTGGCCCCTCTCCCTTAGCCTCTAGTTAGACAAGAGTGAACTTTTTGGATGAAAAATTTTGATTAGGATCTTTTAGCTTCTAATTAATGTATAAAAAATGAAATATGCATTTCTTTACTTTATGCAATGTTATTACGTTGAATTTGAATCAAACAACTCAATTAATTTAATTTTGTCCTTTGTAGTTGATGACTGAATTGTAGAAGATCCAATTTCAAAGAGTTTAATAAAAGAAAATGACCATTCTATTGAAAATTAAAAAAAAAAAGAGAAAATATAATTTTAGTTACTCATATTTTAACTTTATCTTAATTTAACCATCCACATTTGTCTTATTTCAAAATAATCTATCACATTTTTTAACTTAAAAAAATAATAATTTCTTCATCAACCATTAACTCTTCAACTCAATTTTTGTAAACGGACAGAATAATCAATTTTTTTCACTTTTAAAATAATGTGAAGGATTATATTAAAACATAATAAATATGAATTATCAAATTGAAATAATATCAAAATTTGAGAGATTAAAATAATATTTTTTTTAAAGGGAGAATAAATAAATAAATATATATATATATATATATATATATATTAATTAGCCGCTTGTGATTTAAGCAAATCATATGTATGTACATGTAGACTCGTGATTCAAACAAAGCGTCTTAGCCTGAACTTGATTAAAATATAACTAAGCTTATTCTTTGAAGGGATTAATATTGACTAAACTTGATTCCCTATTAATTAAAACTTAATTAGGGCCCTCCTAATTATTATTTAAATAACAGTTTTTTCTTTTTTGGCTACGCACTTTCTTGCCTGTCTTATAATATCAGTCAACATCAAGTCCAACAGGCATTGCATTATGTAAGACAAAACCATACCGTTTAAGAAGCAAGCCATAATTAACTCCCTAATTACGTGGCTTTATCTTTCTAGAAGTATTGTTATTGTTAACGAAGCAACTATTATGCGTTCCCATTACTTTAACCTTTTTAACTTTCTCTTTATATTAAACAGTGAGAAGCTTTATGTATTTATGCAGATAGGTCCAAAAGCATATATATATTTTTTGCTGTTATAGTTGTCTTTATATGTTAATTTGTTCAGAATTATTCATCCACACAGTCTATAGAAATAAAAGCAAACTATAATTATCATTATTATTATTAATGGTGAGTGGTGAGTAGTGAAGAATATGGTACATGCATGCCAAGGGACATTTTGTTGATTATGTTAAAAGAAAGAAAAACAATGTGAATCATCAACTTCTTCCCTTTCTCTTCTTTTCACTATTTATATGTCTCTCCTTCTCCTCTCTGCATTATAATTTTGTTGGAGGTTGGTACAGATTGTCGAACTAAGAACACCATCATGTTATTGTTTTTAGCAATTGTCGATTTTGTTGGCACTTAAATCAGAGAATTTTGGAATTTTTTTTCTTATTTTTAGCATTTTTCTGTGAAATTATTATCATATCATGTATTATTGCATTTTTTCTGAATATAAATTTATAATAATTGAATCCACATTAGTAAGGAGGGGTATCCCATATTAACTGAAGTCATCGTTCTAGCGTTTTAATTAAATATAACCAAGATGTTTTGTAACATTATTCAAAATGTCTAAATCTTATAAATGTATACAAATGTCATTCATTTTAGGTAATTTTTATTTTAAAAAACTTTTTTATCTAATAAATTTTAGTTGCTGAATAAAAAATATTAAATACAGATAATCACTTTCGACTTGGTTAGTGACTATAAAATGTAAAAGAATTTATATAGTATTAATTTTCGAATTATTTTCTGTGAACAAATGATGAGACCGTATGATTACTTGTGACATGATTCATTGTTAAAATGACCAATGAACAAGGTCCATTTAAGAAGTTGACCTCTCTCACTTGTTTAACTGTTTTAAATTTTGTATTATTGCTTTAAAATGTGTAACAAATAATTTTATATTTAAAAACACAATCATTATCCTTTTTTAAATTATTATTTGTTAGCAGTTAAAGGGGATCAAATATAAATGGGAAAAATACAAAGTGATAATGTCGTTTTATCGCCGGATACCATCCCAGTAGGCCGATAACAACCTTATCCCATGATTCTGCTCTTGTCGTTTCTTAATAAGGAAAAAAAAAAAAAGGATGTATTAAAAATGACAAAAAATAATTATGATGCGATAATATAAATAAATTTGTGAGAATAATAGAATTTAAAAGAAAAGGAAAAGGGTTTGACGCAGAAATGGTAAAGGCATGACTCACGGTGAGAGAGGTAAGTGGTAAGTGGTAACCCGTTATCAACGGAACGTGGGACTTTTTATCAATAATGACGTGACACCTGTCAAATGAAAATGTCTTCGCCTAACAAAATATTAGTTAATCCTTTATACATTTAAATAATAATTTATTTGATTTTTCAATTACAATAAAATTATTTAAAAAATTAAAAATTATTAAAAAATAATATTATGAAAATTAATATACCACATTAAATGGACTTGTGATATCTTTTTTTTAATAGCTTACACTCCTTACAATCATCTCTCCCAATCTTATTTCTGTTTTTTTTTTACCTGTAATTTTTATAATATTTATCATCAGATTCTTTGATTAAAATATAATAAATAACAATTAAAATATAAATGAGTTATTTAGCCTCCAAAAGATGTCTTTTTTATTAGACTAAATTGTAAAGTGTTATTATTTTTAAATAATGAATGTAACAGTGATCTTTTAATCGTTGAATTATCAATTTATTAAAATTTTCTTACATTTTAACAAAACGTGATGTTTAAAGTTTTTCCCAGATATTGTATTTTCATTAAAAAAAAATTTTAACACAATTATTTTTTAAAAAATTATAATTAATTTATATGGCGAAACACCTCATAAACAAAAGCAGATCACCCTTGTTTATTATTTACTATCTCCATTTAAAACCTTATGAATATTTTTAAAATCTAGATAAATTAACTTACAAGTATCTAGATAATTTGAAGCACTTTCTTAAGCAACACACTAAAAGATTAAACATTTAATATAGGTGTTACTCAAACATCAGAAATATTACACTTAAATAGACCTATATATTAAATGTAAGATTTGAAATCCCACCCTCAAAGATAATAGACTGAATTAGTGTGAAAATGAAATTAGAAGAGCATGTGAATAAAAGGGGGAGTGGAATTTGGGATAATTGATTTGATAGACGAGCACGTTGTGATTGGGGAGGTGGCGATTGAGGAAATAGTCAAGATTCTCATGCTTATTTTGTCCCATATATATATATATATATATTGTGCTCTTAAGCCCTTTCCTTCTTTAACCTCTTGATTAAAATCACATATAGTGAAGCACCACATAACCCCACCCACTAATCAAAACCTCTTCACTCCCAAATCTGAATCATCCTTTCAAAATCCTAAACCCAAGATCTTCTTGTCTCTTTTTTTTTGTCTTCCCCTTCACTCTTTTTTCTCCCTCTTCATTACCCATATATTTCTTTTGACTTTTGCCCTCTCCTCGTAGGGTCACTCCCCCATCTCCCTCTCTTGGTTTCCTTCCCTTATTTACCTCCTTTTCCTTTTTCTATCATGCTTTTGGGTCCACATTTAGGTACTTTGGCAACCTTGCCCAACCATAAAAGCATCTACACACGTATATTAATATATATATATATATATAAAATTTACGCCACTTAATTTCAAGTTTCAAGTTGTTATTTACAGCATAATCCTCTTCGAGATAGTGTTGCAAAATAGACTCCTCTAAGCACTCTACAACTCGCATCTCTAACTAATTGCTTACATTATTAATCTATTGTAGGAAATAAGGACTAAAATGAATAAAAAATCTAGTCTGAGTTACCTAAAATTGTAGAAAATAGGGCTCAAAATGAATATTTTGCCACACATGAATTTTTTAAAAAATAAAACTGACTCTTCTATAAAAGAAACATATAATGTCTTATAACCCAATATAGTAAATAGTATTTATAAATATTTCAAAACAAGCAATTAATTATTTAAAACAATATGGAACTTAAAAAATAATAAGTTAATAATAAATAAACGATGTGAGATAATTATCTTGAAATACAATTTATACTCTCAACATCAATATCATTTTTTCTTTATTTGGTGTATGTGCCACATGTTTTATAGGGTTCAAGGTTTAGAATTTATAATATTTCACTAAATTTTTGTAAAAAAAAAATTTGTCACAATCCAACACACTACATATAATGAGCTAATATAACAATTGTATAGAATAGTGTCGTCTAAAACGACTAGATATCAGAGGTTACTTTGAGCAACTTATCCTTAAGAAGGGTACGTATAACCGAAAATTCGTCCAAAACTAACAAATATAAAGATGACAAGCTCTCTATGAGCTTTTCACGACCACATATTGTCTCTGAGTGTCTTATAGTACCCTATACTTGAAGAAGACAAATCTGTCTTTCCCTTGTTTAATGTCATCCACAATCCCAAAATAGTACAGATAACCTTTATTTAATTCTATAAATTTTACTTCAAGTTTCAAATTCACTCGTACACTGTACAATTATGATATATATATATATATATATATATATATAAACAAAAAAAATTCAACAATACGACTCTACAGTAAATGAGACATGCTTATTGTGAATTGAGTTGCGAATTTTGTCAAAAGTTTGTTATATATTAAATTTGGCTGCTTTAGAAATTGTCAAACGTAAAACTTACGACGTGATGCACGATTATTAGTTTTTATATAAACAAAGTCATAAGTTAGCCCTCATAGTTAAGCTTTACCTTAAAAAGGGAGAAAGAGTCTGCCATCCTTTTCAATATGTGATAGCAAAGAAAGTGTCCAAAGACATGTATGACTAAAAAGGTTTAACTAATTAATGGGACATAATCACATGAATATAGAGCTGATTAACAATAATATAGAGGTGTACTGTCCTTTATCCCTATCCTAGATCGAAGGGGCAGTATCTAAAAGAAGGGTCCAAAAAGAAGTCAAAAGCCTCTCTGGGAATGGCTCATTAATTGATTGCTAATACGCCCTACAACGTTGTTGAGTTCAACACGAACTAGATCGTTCTATAGCTACCTTTATGTATAATTGTGTACACACTTACAAGGCAAAAATCAGTTTGCCTACGATTTCTAGGGTTTCTTCAATTTTTGGTCCCTCCCAGACCCTATAATGATTCTTCATTTTGACTTCATGGGGACAAGAATTTTCCCATATCCTTTAACGGCTCTCCTTTTCCATCCCCTCCTTTATTTTCTTTCTAATCTCTTTCAATGTGCTCATCATTAACAATGTACAGCTTGAGGCCCTAATTTCCTTTATTTACTTTCATGCTCATTTCATCTTTTTCTTTCGTGTAGTTTGCATAACCCCTTTTGGTAATAATAATGATCGTGGAATAACACTAATTTCAGATTTGTTTTTTTGATTTAGTATATATTAAAGAATCACTTCAGTTAACAGAAAAAGGTATAGAGGTATCTTAGTAATTCCATTTTCTCTCAACAGCGGTTTAAATAAATTTTCAAACATTCTAAAATATTATGAGATATATTCACGGATGAATGTATGATTTTTTTATTTTAAGAGAGAATAAAAATTCTGAAATTATATTAAATCAAAATAGTCAATAGAATTCTTAATTAAAGAAAGTGTATTTTTGTAAAGTAAAGAGATGATTTCTTATTAATTGAAAAATCAAATAAAAATATAACAACAAAATTATATATAAAAATTAAAATTTTAAAATGTCTAAAGTAAAAAATTTAATCCCAATTAGATCCATCATATCCATATTGAATGAAAAAAAAAATTACATATTATACAATACATTACAATTTATATCGTTAGATTAATGTCTTGTAACTCTATATGTCCATTCCAAATATGTTCAGTCAAATAATGAACTAATTAGTCATAAGAAAGTTTGATTGCAATTTGTAATTGAAAAAGTTTAGATTACTTCTATTTATACTTTAAAGATTCAAATTTCTATAAAAAGAAAAAAAATACATCACTCTCTTCTTAGTGGTAGTAGATATGGCATGCAACTAGTTAGGATTATAGGTATAACTTGATAAGAAAATTATCTAAACTAGAATTTGCTTGTCTGCTTCATGTCTGATGTCCCATTCAAAGAAAGCACCTAGCAACTAGATTATACAGATGCACACAGATTACTGGCTGCAGAAGAAGCTAGCTGCATGATCAACCCTTCCTGGTTCATCCTTTTTGCTTTTTTATAATTCTTCTGAGAGAGAGGATCATCATTTTGTTCAGAAGGAATGATCATTAGTTTATACTTTCACTGAGTAAATTCTACTCTTTCTGTTTTTAAAATCCAACCCCCCCCCCCCCCCCCCAATTGACAGGAGGAGTACTGAATACTGATGATCAGAGCAGCACAGTCAAAAAGAATTTCAAGTTTTTATCATTTAAAAAATCAGAGGGCTCACAGATTTCATAAGAACCACCCTTGAATAGGTTCAGGAATCTCTTTTACCCAAGAAAATAATAAAATTACACTGCCCTACGTTTAGTTGAAATAATAAAAAGTAACCAGGAAGCCACCCACATAAAGAGACGCACACTCTCATGTGTCCCCAACTAGTGCTCCATCTTTTTATGCCTTTTTCCCTTTCTTTATTTGTCAAACCCTAATATCAAAGACTCAACACTCACCCACCATTTGTCAATAATATGCCCATTTCATCATCATAATAATAAACGTAAATAAATATTATATACATTCTCATTTTATTTAAAGTTACGTTTGAATGGGGTCACGGATTGAATGACATAGAGAGAAATAATCAATTTAAATAAAATATATGTTTAAATTTTTTTTTCTAAAAAAGTGAAATGGCAAGGGATAGTTTTCATGACCTTCCATAACCATTCAAAATAATTTTTTTTTTGTTCCTCCAAATTAGAGGGTCAAGAGTAGAAGGGAATGACTCAATAATTAAGATTACTATTATACTATTTTTAATTTAATAACTAAAAGTGTTTTGCATCATCTTCTTCATAATGCTTCTTCCCATGGGATAGTTTTTATATGAAGGCAACGATGATTAATGTACAATTGTTATATATGATCACATTATTTATTTATTTTTAAAAAATTTAAAATAAGTAATTTTTACATATTATAAATTGTTTACATAATATATATATTAATTTTATTTCATAATTATATTACATTTTTGTGAGTTGAGAAATCAAAAGAAAGAAAAAAATAAGAAAATTAATAAAAAAAAGTAAAAGAAACAACTATAACTTATTAGTTGTATGTTTATGTTATAAAAAATAATATTTTAAAAAATAATAAATAAATCATTCTATTCCATGCATTTAATTATAACTTTCAAATAAAAAATTTAGGAATCCCTCTATTTTTTCATTAAAATTTTTAAACAACATATTTACTTAAATCATTCCATTTAATTTCATTCCATTAAGGATCACGCCATTTTATTATCCTCTAAACTTTTAAACATAACCTTAGAATTACGCTATCTTTATCATATATATATATATATACATTGTCATTTTATTTTTTTATATATAAATAGCGTGAAGGACATAGCAAAATATATTCAATCCATTGCCAAGAAAATTCCATAAATTAGTTAGGGATATATTGGAAGAGAAAAACAATAAGTGATCAAGGTTTATGGGTGTTAATATTTTCCTTCATATTACGTAATTTGAATTAATCATGAGAAGTTGAGAACCCATCCTTGAATGTAAACCACGTAATCGTAGGTTTGGGATTGATTCTACCCATAATGAGTGGTATTAATTATTTGAAACTTTCATAATTAGTTATAATTAAAACCTAAAAGGATATTGAAGTAAAGCATCTTGACATCACGAGGTTCAGAACCGTCCATAAATGTTAATTAAATGCCTTAATTAACAAAATATTATAGTTCTGCGTAATTAATTAATTATAAAGGGTGGACGTGGGACAATGACAGGAATGTCAGCCAAAAGAGTCATATTTATATTCATTATTCTGATACAGTGTCACATAAATATTTGCATAAAGAGCAGGAAAAGAGTAGATCACAGAAACAGAAATTACAAAAATAATAAATAAAATCTAAGAGGGAATTTTAAATTTAATTTTTTTAAATCCTGGATTTGATCGTAAAAAAAGTTAAGTATATTTGTTCTGTTCTTGAAAGACATCAAAAACCAAGAAAAAAGAAAATTAAACTTAATATTTATATTCTTTTCATATTTTATCCTATGCTTTGAAACCTACACACATATAGGTTAGGCATATAGGCGCATCATGCCTATACTTGATTACAGCCTGAACAATGTGCAGGGAAACAAATTTACAAAGTAAATATTTTTTTATAAAAGGAAAGGAAAGAAACACAGAGCACAACCATCCACTCATAGAAACATGAAAAATATTTGAATTTTTTTTTGGTTCATGAACGATTGTTTTATATTTTATTTTTTGAAGTGCAATTTACATGATTCCTTTAATGATTTTTTTTTATTTTGTCAAAAGAGATTCCTATATAATTTTTTTGGGGTAAAACTTTAACCTTATTTATTTGCATATCTTTCAAGTATAAGGTAGCCCAGAGTTATTTATAGAGGTGTTGAATTTAGAAATTCGGAAAATATATTGAAAGAAGGGAATCTTAATGCCCCGCTTTTTTCAAACAAGGGTTTGAAGCCTGATCACTCGTCTCAATTATTGAAAAGAAGAGAAAAAGACGAAAGAAATAGAAGAATAAAAAATAAAAAAAAAAAGCTGAGACATTTGTACCATATATAATTAAAGTTTTTTTTTTTTCAAAAGTATATTAGTTCAGCCTCATTGAAACGTTGAAGTACATGCCCTTTGACATAATATAAGAAAAATTTGTCCCCTTTTACATTTGAATTAGAGTTATATAAATTTAATTTTGGACTAAGATAATTTATATACTTGATCGTAGTTAAAAATGAGTTTATATGATTACAATTTATATTTAAAAATTTTTATTTAAAATGTGAATTTTGCTTTCACGAAAAACAATTATTTTTTATTTTTGTATAAATAAATTTTTTTAAAATAATAATTTCAACGTTAAAAAAATAAAATTATTTGTTAAGTAAAGTTTTATTTTAATCATAAATCGTCTTTTAATCTTTTTAAACACTAAATAAAATCATATTTAAAAATGAATATAAACAATGACAACAAAATTGAGAGAAGATAAGGACCATGGGATATTTCACTTGAAAAACTTTTTCGGTTTAAATGCAAATATTGTACACTAGTTATCTTCATTATGTAGCTTCACTTGCATGCTGCTATTTTCTTCAAAAAAAATATTAAAAAAAAAAGTGCAGGGTGCTTTTCCGCTTGAAGATTCAATAGCTCGTATATAATTCCTCAACGCTATAGTCCAGTTCAAATCTGCACAAAAAATCAAATTGTTATTCTCTTCCAAAATAGTTGGGGGAAATAGACTCAAATATATATAGCAGCATCATATATATATATATATTCAAAAATTCAAAAATATTATTATGCTCCTGAGGTGGTCCAAGATTCATGATTGCTACACTTCAAGACGATGATGATAGTTGAAGCATTAACCTTCTTGATTCATACTTCAATTTCTAGTTGACCAAATTACAGGAGCTTCTCTTCCTCTTTAACTGTTGGGCATCCATGGATGTGGACTTTATATTGTTTTTGCTTCAAATTAAACACATCACTGTCTTCTCCGTTATTTATCGTTTTTTTTTTCTTTTCCTCTCTTTTAATTTCCTTCTTCTTGTTTACTTATTGTGGTAAAATTCTCTTTTGTTTGGTAACATAAAGATTATGACTTCATTCATTACAAACTATACTGAATATCTTTGTTCCTAACTTTCCTAGCTGACTTTATACACACACACACACACACATATATATATATATATAACCTCAATTTGATATCCTTCTTAACTGTTTAATGGTGTTGGGTTTATTCTTAAACCTTGAAGTTTTAGTATAACAAGAGTATAATTTATAGCAAATGATTTGGGGGTACCTGTACTCTTAAAAAATTTGTTTATATATTCAATTTAATCAATATTAGAAAGTTAAAATTGGATAATTAATTCACTCTAAAAATAATAAAGTACATTTTGTCTTAATTCATACTTCTTTATTTTAATTTTTTATTCAGGAGAATAATACATTTGGCAAATGATCTTTATTGTTTCAAGCATATAGAATAATGATAGGAGAAGTGTACTGTATTATTAAGTTCAATATGATGCTCATGCATTAATTAGAAGACACAAAAGAACATATTGCGTGCCCAAATATTAAATCATTTGCAAGGATCCTATGATCATCATAACAATCAATGGTTTAAAAACACTATTAAAATTTCACCCAATAGCACCAAAAGAAATTACGAAATTGTAGATTTTAAAACGCAATTAAAAATTGTGAAAGGCCAAGTTTAGTGCAAAAAAGGTAATCTAATTTTGATTATCTTTATGACTATAATGATTAGGACTAACATTATTATTAGCAATGAACCAAAATCATTGTCAGTATCAATTTTTTTAACGTACAATAAATAAGACTTTATAATAACTTTTAAGTGTCTAAGATTTGCCAACCATGCATAATTCTCATGGAATCAACAATGTGATGCTTTTGTTATTGTGAAAGAGGATTTTGGTTTTGAACGAAGCATCATCATTGATTCACCACTATAATCATCAATCATGTCTCCTGAGTCCTCAGTAATGTTTCTTCCATAGAGTCAGTCACACGCAATCAAAACCCTAGGTCCTCCACTGCCATTTTCGTAATTATGCTAAAACAGGAGGGGCAATCATGAGCCTGACGTCAGCATCGATGGCAACCCGCACTACCTCACCTCATCACCACCCGGACCATCTGTTCAGACTTCAGACTCACCAAACATTAAACTCTCTCTCTCTCTCATCCTCTCTCAACTTTCTCTCTCTGATTACGGACACTGTTTCAGAGTTCCAGAACCCGACAAAAGCAACCTCTGCCTCATTCTGAACATAGTGGCTCTTTCTCTAATTTCTGAAAAAATCGCTCCTTTTTCCTGATGAGGCGCACTTTAGCACTTGCATTTATTTTCTGAGAAAGAGAAGGGAGGGAGGAGAATATCAAACAGTTTGCAGACACAGCGATTCCTGAAGTTGAAGACGACCTCACCAACCTCTGAGCGACGCACCCGCTATCTGAATCACACTCTAGCGTTCCTCTCTCGAGCAAAACCCATACTATTCTCTTACTCTGTTTTGGTCTTTGCTTCACATTCTACAGTTTTTTTTTACCTCTGATTTCAGTGTCCCCAAGCTGAAAATGGCGAAGATGATTGCTCTGTACAAGCTTGAAGCTCGTGGGATAGTGTAGATTCTTGGCTTTACTTTCTCATTTTCTGCCCTTAGCTTGCTCTTCCAGCTTCTGTCTTTCTCTCTCTCTCTCTCTCTCTCTCTTTCTACAACTTCCTCTGCTGGAGGATGGCCTGCCGGATATTGATCGCTGGAAACCTGGATCCTGAGAGAAAGAGAAGCGGTGGATTGAGGACTAAACAGGCGGGGAGAGGATCGTGCCGTGGTAGTTAGAACAGGGGAGCCAAACTCGCCGGGAAATGCATCATCTCCGGCTTTGACCTCCTCCCCTTTTCTTCTTTCGTGTTGCATGCTAGTGTTAATCCATTATTAGTTCGGAATAACAACTTGTTCGTGCTTTTTAATCCCTTCGTTGAAACGATGGGTTTATTGCTGAAAGAAGCTTTGAAGACTCTCTGCGGTCGGAATCAGTGGTCTTACGCTGTGTTCTGGAAGATCGGCTGCGATAATCCGAAGTAAGTGTCATGACTGATTAATTCAAATAGATTGAAAAAGAAAGAAAACTACTCTGAGCTAATTAGTTCGTTTTATCTCTTACAAAATAATTACTACTTCTTCTTTTATGTGTTTATCTGTTGTATGCGTTTGTGCCGTGTATTTATTAATGATTTACTTGGTAATTTTGCGAAAAGGAGAAGAGATGGTTTCCTGTGAATTTGTTTGGCTCGATGCAATGAAAGTTCTGTTGTTCCAAGTACCCAAATCTACATTAATAAAAATTTATGTGTATATACACTTTTGACGCTTGTATATTCTTGGGAGACAAACGGGGTATCACATACGAAATTCGTATAAAATTCTAATTTGGTCCCAGAGGACTGGGGTTTATGGGGTTGGTTCGTTTCCAAGATACGATTGACACGTTAAGGTCTTTTTGGTCACTGCCTTCTCTGTATTTAATTCGTATACTGCTCCATCATCGTTCCTATTTTGGAACTTTATGTTTTGGTTTCTTCTGATGTCTTCAAGAATATTAATAAAAAAGGTTTATGTGCATTAGTTTGACAGACGCACTATCTAATGGATTGATTCTCTGAACGAATCTATGATTCAGAATTTGTCTTCCTCAGTTGGTTCTATTCGGTCTTATATTCTTGTTCTAATAAGAAAAAGCTAACCTTTTTTCTTACGCTGAGGGAAGGTTAATATGCTAATCTATCTTTGTCATGCATAGACTGGCCGATTGAAGCATAAACCGGCACTGCATAGTGCGTACATTTATAACGCTTTGCATTTTCACGTGAGAAATAAAAAATTTCAACAGTAATTTCCTTGCTTTTCTTCCTCTCAACCATTTTTTTCTCTTTGGTGAAAATATATGACAGTATTGTTGCTTATCTGTGATGTCTTATTTTGCTATGTACTCGTAGTACTCAATGGGTGTTCAAGAAGATATGCATTTGATTTTATTTTGATTTCTGCCTATGTAATATTTGTGTCTGAGTCGGTAAGGTTTGACTTGGCAGGCTCTTAATATGGGAAGAATGCTATTATGAACCCTTGCCATGTCCATTTCCTCCACACATTGATAGCATTGGGACATCTAACTTGTCTTTTGGAGGCGGGGAAGGAGACAGAGTCTGTTCCTTGATTAAAAGAATGATGGTGAATAATTCAGTCAATATTGTGGGAGAAGGGTAGGCGATTTATTTTTCCACCTTTTTCTCATTTATCGCAATCTTTATTCTTTTTTGGCCTCATATCACATTCCTGAATTTGAATTGCTTTTCTTGCCCCTTCAAATTAATTAAAGTGCTGTATTATTTGATAATATTCAGGATAATAGGCCGGGCTGCCTTCACAGGAAGCCATCAGTGGATTCTTTTGAACAATTTTACCAGAGACGCATGCCCACCAGAGGTATAAAGTTGATTACCTACTTTCGCTGGTGCTGTAATGGAGCTCTATTGTTGTGACGAATGTATTTTGGTGGAAACTGAAATGAAAATTGGAAATTTCATGGCTATCTGTGTTCCAAAAATTGAAATTTGGTTTGAAATTATCAAACCTATAATGAAGACCATATGAGCTAAGACCCTTTATGGTGAAATAGTAAAATATTATCTAATTCATCCCTTGGGAGGGATAGACTTGGAGTAAATGTACTTATGGATTTCAATTTGTTTTCTTTTATTGGTGCCTTATTTTAGGTATACAATGAGGTGCATCTTCAATTTTTGGCTGGAATGCAGGTTTTGTGATTTTCTTTATTCCCTACATTTTGCTGTAAACTTTATAATACTTTTTTCATAATACCATATTGTATTATTTTGCAGACCGTAGTGGTTATTCCTGTGCTTCCCCATGGGATTGTTCAACTTGGTTCTTTCTTGGCTGTAAGTACTTATTCTTTAGATCTGTAATTTTAAGTGGTGTGTTGTACTTCCAATAATTTCATGATAGACTGCTTATTTGAGATGAGTGCTCCGACGATAACCCTGGGTCAAGAATGAATGATCTGAGTTTAGCACTTAGAAGTTACATTCCACTTAAAAGGGTCATAGGACCCAATGCATCAATCTAGGACTTCCATCCAAGAACCAACCATTTTGGTGAGTTCTTACAGTTATATAAGACCCATATTCTCCTATAGTCTGCTCCCTTGTGATCTCAATATTACTTGAGTAACCTATGAGGCTTTGATTCAATTTTGTACATATCTTATAACACAATTTGAGCCTATGGTTAGTCAGTAACTTGGCATGTAAGCAGGTTAATGCTCTGCTGTAGTTTACTGTCTGTCTTGCTATTGAGCCATGTAGTTGTCTAGATTGCTTAGTTATCTCATGGAGCTTTGCTAGTTTATATTTGCTATTCTCTAGTTTTAAGCATTTTAGTGAATGTTTCATCATTCATGAAGCCAAACAAATTAGTTTCTAACTTTCTATTGGTTGTTTTTCACTGTTACTCAACTAATATGACCATACTTACTCCCACAGATAATGGAGAATATTGGATTTGTGAATGATGTTAAGAGTTTGATCTTGCAATTGGGATATGTACCTGGTGTTCTTCTATCTGAAGATTATTCAGCAAAAGCTTGTATTGAAGGACTAGGTGCAACTGTTACTGTTGGGGTGCCTGTGTCTGTAGATCTGCCGGTTGTTACCTCAAATTGCAGTCCCTCAGTGGCTAATGGCTTCAATCAACAAAGCAATTCATCTCATACTTCAAAGTCCATCATTCACCAATCTCTTCCTCAAAGGGAAGATATAAATAATCACCAGGTTTCTGTATTGACACATCAAACCCCTAACCTGACTCAAATGTTGTCCAAGTACCATGATAAGCTCTGGCAACCTAAGGTGATCCCAATAACAAAGCCAAACTTTACAGGGCAACTAGATAATAGAATTGTGGAGGCGCAAGTGATCCCCTTGAATCTTAATTCATGTCCCCAAAAGCCTTCTGTTTTGTATGATTCAAGATCTGCATTCAATGAATTGACTGGTTTTGGCCAATCAAGTCCAAGTGATAGCAGCATAAATTATAATAAACAGAAAACCTTATCCGGCAGTGGGAGTTGGAATTATGCCAGTTCTCATATAAATGCATCAAGTAACTTAAGCATGACTCAACTGAAGACATACAGAGGCCCTATACCTGACCATAGTCAGAATTCTGTTAGTACTCCATTACTTGGAGGAATCCCAATACATAGTGGAATGAGTAACCTTTTAAGGTCAAGTCTTATTCATAGCTCTGGTTCAGACCCTCCCAAAGTTGTTGCTGGTGATTTTTCTGGAATACATAAAGCTGGGAATGGACTTCAAAATAATGATTTCACTAAAGGAGGGGTTTATTCTCTCTCTAATTTGGAAAATCAATTAGGTGCTAGTCACATGCCTCTCGAAGGCTCTGATAAGAAGAATCTTCCTGTAGATTTAAAGTGTGCTCAGGACAAGTTGGCTCCAACTGATCAAATGATAGATGCTGATTTCCACCAGGCCCTCAAGATCCCATCTTTTCATCTTGACGAGCATGCGTCTACGATTGATCAAATCCTGGGTTTTGTCAATGGCTGCCTTAATAATGATGGTGCAAGTCAGTCTTTCACAAAACAAGAAGCTTGTGCTCAGCCTTCATCAGGAGATGACCTATTTGATGTCTTAGGTGTGGATTTTAAAAACAAAGTACTGAATGAAAACTGGAATAAGTTGCTTGCTGATGAATCAGATGTTAATGCGGGAATTTTGGATAAAAAAGCCTCATGTTTGAATAATCAGAGTACAGATCCTGATTGCTATTCAGTTAACGAAGCAATATCAGATAGTGGCATCTTTTCTGGGAAGGGCACTGACCACCTTTTGGATGCTGTGGTCTCAAGAGCTCACTCTGCTGTGAAACAAGATTCTGATGATATGTCTTGCAGGACGACACTGACTAGGATCAGTAGTGCCTCTGTTCCATCTTCTGCCTGCAGGCAAGTTATGTCTGATCAAGCCCTTGGTGGATTGCTCAACTCTCCTAAGACTGAGGGCAAATTAGGTGCTGCAGAAACTAGTTCTCTTAGGTCTGGATGTTGCAAGGATGACACTGGAAACTGTTCTCAAACTACTTCCATATATGGGTCTCAAATCAGTTCTTGGGTTGAGAATGTTAGCAATGTGAAACGTGAAAATAGTGTTTCAACTGGATACTCTAAGCGACCTGATGAAGCTGGCAAATCAAATCGCAAAAGGCTTAAACCTGGAGAGAATCCCAGACCTCGACCTAAAGATCGCCAAATGATTCAAGATCGTGTGAAAGAGTTGCGGGAAATTGTGCCAAATGGGGCAAAAGTAAATTCTCTTGTGCTTTCTTATCTGTGCATTGTTTCTCTATGATAATATCATAATCTGATGCTAAATATATTATTTTATCTCCCTACAGTGTAGCATTGATGCGCTTCTTGAACGGACCATTAAGCACATGCTTTTCTTGCAAAGTGTAACAAAGCATGCTGACAAGCTGAAACAAACAGGGGATTCTAAGGTATGGACAACATCCACTCCTTACCTAACATTCAAGGGAACTGTTCTGGTTATGATATATAAGAAGTTTTTATTTTATGGTTATTGTGTTTATATATTCAATAGTAAACAGAACAAGAGATAGAGTGTTCTTTCTGTCCAAAAATGTGCAGATTATTAATAAGGAAGGTGGGCTGCTTCTGAAAGATAATTTTGAGGGAGGGGCTACATGGGCATATGAGGTTGGCTCACAATCAATGGTTTGCCCTATCATAGTTGAGGATCTGAATCCTCCTCGTCAGATGCTAGTGGAGGTAGTGAGTGATGCCTTATTGATTTATGGTTCTTTTGGGTCCTAAAAAATATTTGTCACCTGTGACACTCGCTTACTCTCAACAGATGCTTTGTGAAGAACGGGGCTTTTTCCTGGAGATAGCTGACATGATCAGGGGATTGGGTTTGACCATTTTGAAGGGGGTAATGGAAGCTCAAAATGATAAGATCTGGGCACGCTTTGCTGTAGAGGTAATACTCTAGATAGGGGCATGCTCTTACTCATGATCATAACTAGGTAACAAGCTGCCGATATTGCAAGTTTTAGTATTTGTTATTGGCTTGTTGACTCTTAACGCTTTAACACCTATGGCTGAAGAGGGAAAAAGTTTTCAATCCGTCAATAATATGATGATAAATGGAAAGTAAATGACCCTGAATCCAAGATTTCACATTGTTGCATGTCTATTTGACATGGTTATTAAAAAAAAGTTGTCATATCAAACATGTGGATCTTGAAATTTAGGTACTAGTATGAAAATATCAGTGTACCAGATAACTTTGTCTTTGAGAATGAACATTGGCTTGAGATTTTTGGCATTTTGCCAATGTAAAAAGGTTGGGGCAGCATATCTTGTATTTGAATGGTTTGAAAACTTGTATACCTGATTTGCCTGTACTCAGGGGCAAAGGTCGTTTATTGTTAAAATCCATTTGATATTTCTTCACTGCCATTTTTAAATATAGTAATTGTGTCTTGCGTGTGCTTTCTTTTTCCCATCTGTTAATTTTGATCTTGTCTGCTCATTTCATTTCAAAGTCCATGATACGTTTATGAATTGAGCTAGTTACTTATTACTTCTGAGTTCTGCAGGCAAACCGAGACGTGACCAGGATGGAAATATTTATGTCACTGGTTCATCTTCTGGAGCAAACAGTGAAGGGCGGTGCTTCCACATCCAATGAAATCAATAACATGGTTTATCACTCTTTCCCACAAACTACACAGATAGCAGCAACTGGGAGGCCTAGTAGTTTGCCATGAAACCACCTGCTATATAAATTTCTTGGCCTGGATGTGTTGAGAGCAAGTCCGGTATTTTGCTTGCTGTGACTGACATCAATTCCTGTCCAAGATGCAACTGTCTTACTGTTTTACATCTCCTCTGACCTCATTTTGTAGGTGGATGTGTTTAGTTAGCGAAGAGCGACAGCAAGATTATTATGTACTCCTATATATATGCCCTTAATGTTTGTTTCCTCTGGTGCCTGCCAAGATAACTTATCCAGCTCTGGCAGTCTCCACTGATGCTACATACTAGTGCAACTCTCAGATGACTTGTATCCATTTTTTCCCCTCTTCATGGTCATGTGTTTGTGATTCAGATGTATAGGTAGTGTAGGAAATGGGAAGAAGGGGTTTGTGTGTTTATTAGCAGAGGACTATGCACTTTTTCAGCTTTTAATTCCTGTATGTTCTTGTGTTGGTGATCTTGATTGTGCTACATTATTTACCCTACAATGTTATCAATTTCAACAGTAGGTGTGTTTTGTACAACAATGGAGTCAATGGTAGATGCTTCTCATGGTAACAGGAGATCTGTGCTAATCTGTGTTTTTGGTGATTTGTTGCTATAGACTTTGCCTATGTAAATTGTTACCTATTTTCCGTTGAAGCACATCAAGTGACAGAAAGAAATAATCATTTTTAGATCACAAATATTGGTTCATAACTAAACTATCTTTAGTTTATAAGAGTCCTGGTTTATACGTGAATGAGCTTTTATTAGCCGGGGATCTTACTCTTGATATGTACCTGTGTTTCTTTAATAAACTAGGTGTGTTTTTTTAAATTGAATTTAATTCAATTTTTCTAAAGATGACATGTAAGATGCTTTTCTTTTTTTGTCCATTTAAATACGCGTTACATAAATTGAATTAAGAGAAGTCCTAATTATGAAATGGTTTATATATTGATTACCTGGTATATTAAGCAAGCTGAAGCTGTGCCATGGAAAATGATAGTTGAGTCTCAAACTGATACTCTTGATCCAAGTGATTAATTCCATGATGTTAACCTTCTGATTAGCCTTTAAACTTATCGTATTTGACGGGACATGATGTTATAACACTGGAATTGATCAACTCATTTTCTCCTAAATTTTTATGAGTTAAGAAAATTCGAATCAAATCATGATCTTTTGGATCCATTTCTGTGGCTTTGTTTCAATCACGATAGTTGTAATAAAGTATAATAAATTTATTGTGAATCGCAACTCTATCCATAACCTCATGTCTCATCTAAATTATAGTGGAGCAGATCAAATGAGAATTTTTAAATTCGACATATGTCTAGTTCGAAAAAATTTAAATTCAAACCAAAAAAACTTCAAAAAGACTCGTTTTGTAAAACATGCTTCACTATACTTTTTTGGAAAAAAAGTTTCACTTTTTAAAAGACTCAGCAAATTTTTATAATGAGATAAAAAATCTTATTTAAAGAAAAACTTATTATAACATTTGATCTTGGTAAAGAAATAAATCCAAAGGATTTATGTTAATATTAATTATTTACAACTTCTTTATATATAATTTTATAAGTAATAATAATAATTAATTATGTTATTTATCTCAAGTTTTAAATAATAAATAAACTTGATTATAACATAAAAAAACTCACTTGATTTAATAGGTTTGGCCCAAAATGTATAAATAAAGGTTTGATTAAAGAATGAGTTCAAATTTTTTTAACCTAAATTTAAGTCTTATTTTTGAAAGTTTAACCTGATGATTAGATCTACCTTGGAGGAGCATCTCTTACAAGAATTTTGGAGAAAATATATTTTATTTATGTGAATTATAACTTTAATATATAAAAATGAAATGTAACAAAATTAATAAATATTTTTCAGTAGAAGTATTATTTTGTAATGAGGAGGTATTTTTTTTAATGTTATTCCAATTTACTTTCATGTCTGAGCTAATAATTAACATTAAATAGGATTGATTATATAATTATTCTATTAATTTTAGAAGAAGATATCTCTGAGACGTGTTTCACAGGCAAGTTAAAATGTTGTGTAGCATTGAAGAAGAGGTCATTAAAGATAGAAAATGTATTGTTATATGGTTGTAGACATTTAAATTCTATAGTTATATGCTTTAATATATCAAACGAAATGAATATTTGTCCACAGTATGTACTGTAATATTGTTTATGCTTTTTCTATTCCCTATTATTGTTTTAGTATACAATGTATTTTTATATGAATAAATTATGATGTTTCGTATATATACATTTAAAAAAAATTTGACATGTTGGGCCTGACCTATCCACGGCCCATAAAGGGGCTGTACTACTACAGTAAGTAGACTTCAAGTATATGGCCTACAAGTTGAGGGTAAGTTAACATAATTATAAATATACAATTAGAGTCCGTTTGATTGTTAGAATTAAGGTGAAGAAATGAAAATAAAAGTGTCTCCTATTCTCATGTTTGGTTAACAGATTGAGTCTTCATTCTTATTTCTTAAGGAGCCTACTCTTCTTCGTATAAGGGAGAGTTCTCTCCTTAGTTGAAGTTATGGAATAAAATTGGTCTTCTGAGAATGAAAATATTTTTGACAAAAATATTTCCACTTATAATAATTTTCAGACAAAAATATCCTTGTGATATATCAAAATCCTAATTTATTATTATTTATTATTAATATTAGTAATTATTATTAATTTATTAAATATATATTATTAAATATATATTAATATATAATTATATTATTAATTAATAATTTGAAGAGATATTTGCCTTTTTTTTTTGGTTATATGATAAATGATAATATAATAAAATATGCATACTACCTAATTGATTTTCATGTATAATTTACTAATAAAAAGAAGTAAGAAAAGATATGTCCATCCTCATTCCTTCCCAACTAAATAATATTTTAATATTCTCATTCCTACTCTCATTCCCATTCCTATTTCTATTCTCATTTCTATTGTATTGATTCTAACAACCAAACAGGCCTTTCGAGTATTAAGATAATTTATGATTTGGCCACAATAGAAAATATTTAACAATAAATTTTTTAAAAATTAATGAGAAAAAAATAAATTGATATCTATTAAAATTATAGAAATTTACTTATAAATTATAGAAAGTCAATGTGGTCGTGGATGCTCACCTCTTGTCTGACATTAGAGTATAGATTCTGGTCTCAAATTTTATGTACAAAATCCAATATTATATGATTGGTTGGTGTAGCTAGGCACGTGCAAACATGAAACAGGCAGAATATTCTAAATTTGACAACGTATTTAGGAATTTGATTCGAGCATTTTAGGGTTGTATATTATGTGTCTGTCTGTTGACAGTCAAACTTTATTCAAATGAGTGTTTCAAGCTCTATTGATATACTTGTTTAATGAATTTTTACTCTATTGTTTTTTTTTCTTTCCTTATACCAATTGATTATGTACTATAAGACTCCCAAAATTTTTTCAAGTATTCTTCACTTATAATATATAAATAAATCATGCAATTTACGAAGTACTTTGTGAATATGTAAGTGGATTCCACTGTAAAAATGTATCTAACATATATATATATATATATATATATATATATATTTATGATCAACTTATTGTACTTATATTTAATAAAGCAAATTTAACTAAGAATTTTTCAAAAATCATTGTTATGTTGATGAGAGGTCAATTCTACATCTGCATAATATATAATTTATATATTCGATAACACACGCAAATTCCTATGTTTTGATTGCTTTAATTACTTTATAACATGTGAACATACAACTACATGTATAAATATAAAATATATATAATAAACTTGTTACATATATGTATATATACATACATGTTTATATGTACATATATATTAAATATGTAAAACATATATCTACAAATACATATAACGAATATGTCATTTAAATGCATGTACACACACCCATATGTACAAATACAAATGTATATATAATAAATATATCACCTATACGCATATACACATACACATGTGTGCATATGCGCGTGCGCGCGCGCGCACACACACATATATATATATATATATATTAGATACATTTGTCTTTAAAAAATAATATGATTATATATGTATATGTTTGTATACTTAAGTACAACTTAATATTACAATATAATACTATAATATATAAATATTTAAATATTTATTTTTATCTAAATAATAAAATTAGAATTAAATTTAGAATTATAGTTCCACATTCTAATTCCAATTATTGAGAATAAATGGAGCCTAAGAGATTTTTTTTATAATTTATAAAATTTTAATAATTGCTCTTTAAAAATAATGATCACTCACGTCATGGAGCTTAATTTATCAAATTTCTAAAATTGAGAGAAAGGAGGAGTGGATATCTCATTGCTTGAAGTATGCCCTTGTAGTAGTTTTATGTTTTACTTTGGTGAAAATTTTGTGATCGTGAGTATATAATATACTAATACACATCTAAAGATATAGCTTCCACCAAGTGATTCTGTCTGAGCTATATTTTTTGGCAGAAAAATTGTTGTCATTCTAACGTAATTTGTTAACTAAATTAACCCTTTCAACGCATCACTATCTCTTTACATGATTGGTACACATAGTTGTCAAATTTACGAGTTTATTATTAAAGTTTATGAGTTCACAATTGTATATAAAGAAAATGAGTCAATTCGTTATATATTCAGACTTAGTACAAATTCAAATAAACTCGCAAGTTGACTTACCAATTTTATCGAGTTTACATTTTTAATATATCAATTAACTTGTAAAGCTTGTACTACGACTTGGCTTTAGCCAATAAAGCTTAATTGGCTTCTTGATTTAAAATATGTTTTTCGAAATTAGAAGAAATTATTAAGATTCATGTAATCTCAACAAAATTTTAAAAAGTTTACATTATTTATTCCAATGTTAAAAACACATCTCAAGTTGATGGAGGGAAAAGTACAAAGGACAGAAAAACAATAATCTGATTCTGCCGTATGTGGTGGAATCATATATCAAATTGGTGTTCAGAGTTTAATTTCAATAAAGCTAAACAAAAATTAAAAGGAATGGATGTAACCTGCTTTTGACTGCATAGTATTGACTATAGACTACATTGATTTTTATTTTCTTTTTTTGGGCTATTTAACACATAATTAATGTGTTTGGAATATATCCGGTTTGGGGCATCAAAACCAACTTCAGCCTAGCCACAAGTCTGTATTCTTGGGGAATACAAGTTGAAATTCTTTAACTAGACGCCAAAACATAGAAAAAAAAAAAATTAACACAAGAAAAGTATTACATTTTATCAATATTTTTATATTTTTTTGATAATTTAATTTTTTATAAATTAATAATAATAAATTAGTTCTTTTTCTTTTGGCCCAAAAAACAAAATAGAGCATAGTAACAACATAAAATAGAGAATTCTAAGAAACACATAAGTTAGTTAGAAAAATTAATTTTTTATTAATTTAAACGAAGATATTGATTTTGTATAATTTTAAATTTGTAAGAGATTGATTTATATATCTTTTATATGCTTTTGTGTATTTTTTTATAAATTTGATTTATAAATTTAATTAATAAAATAAATTATTGTTTTAATATTAATTAAATTTTAAAATTTTCAAACACTAAATCAAATATGCTAGTAGAAAATTTGAAATATTAATTATATATATCCTTTGTGTGCTTTTGTGTATTTTTTTTTATAAATTTAATTAATAAAATAAATTCTTGTTTTAATATTAATTAAATTTTTAAATTTCTCAAACACTAAATCAAATATGACAGTAGAAAATTACCAATCACCATTGTTTTCATTTTGCTTTAAGTTAAAAAAAAATCTGGTTGTATGGGAATTGGATGAAAAAATGAGAACAAGTCTGGTTGAGGAATATAATTAGTACACAAAGAACTATTAGATAATAATAAGAAGAATTTTATTTAGTAATTTTATATAATTAATATTTTAAATTTACAATATTTCGAATTTATTACAATAAATTTGATAAATTAAGAAGTCGATTATAATTTTTTGTTATTCAAAATGATATTAAATAGAAAATAAAACTTAAAATAAATGAATGCAATTTTTAAGTATTAAAAAATACAAACACCACAAAGTATTAAAACAGTATAATATACGACAAGAATAAAATATTAATTTCTACCATTTTTTTTTAAAACAAACTAAAATGCAATAAACGCTATTTATTTGTGAGTTGTGAGATGCATGTATTGAAACATCAAGTGCCATGCTAACTTGTCAAGCTGTGTAACCTTTCTTGTGTAATGTTCTACTTTAATTTCTTATAATGCTTCTGATTCTTTTTTTGGCTTTTGTGTAATGTTCTCAAATTATGATTTGAGATTTTGAGAATAACTTTGATATTTATGGAGAAATAAATAATTAAAAATATAAAAACTTGTTTAATGTATTTAAAAAATTCAATGTTGAGTACAACCCACTCCATCAATATTGATTTCTAATATTATGATTGGGAGTTTGTCATGAAAGGATGAAATAAAATGATTAATTATAGAAAAAGAATAAGAATAGCATTGAGTGGATTGGCAAAAATATTTCAACCAAAAAAAAACTATTATTGAGATTTATATGTTATTTTTATAAATAAAATATTATTATAGTGAACTTTTAATTAAAAAAAAAGTATCATAATAATTTTAAAATTTAATCATTACACCTTAACTTCTAATTTAAAGAAACAAAAAAAAAATTGAATAACAGTCAGAGATCTTAAAATTATTCTTTTATTATTTTATTTTATCTTTTTTTTAAAAAAACTTACATATGTTGGCGTACATCAAATTACCGGCTCAAGTCCGTACAATTTCATTCTCTGCCGTCCGTTCAAAGATATATCAAGAATCTCCCGTAATGTCCATATTTACCCCTTGAAACGTGAAACCACGTGAAAAGCAACAGAAGTACAATTTTGCATTTTGTAACGGCACAGTCTAAACTGTTGCTATTGGATGCTCTATTTCCTACTTTTAAGCCCCTATGGTTGGACGGCAATATAAGAGTTGAGGATGGTGAGATGTAGGCTCCAATTTTATCAAATAAAAAATTTGATGGCTTAAATTTAAAAATAAAAAATTATTTAAAATTACGTGTAATTTTTAATAAAAAATTTAAATAGTTAGAATTTTATTCAATAATTCATGTTTTATTAGATCTTTTCCAATAATTTAACTACGGGAGAACATTTAAATTGCCAATTTTATATAGTAGAGTCTTGGAGCTAAAGCCTTTGTTGCCCAAATGCCTATGCACAGCGCCATTAGATTAAGATTGTATGCAGTTTATTCTTAATTATGTACATTTTTTGTCCTCTCTCCTTCTCCTCCCTTCTTATTCACTCTTCAAATAAGAAAATTGAGAATTAAAAGAAATTAAGGAACTACTTTTACTGGAAGAGAT
The DNA here is from genome assembly GCA_037074485.1 of Delonix regia. Taxonomy (NCBI): domain Eukaryota; kingdom Viridiplantae; phylum Streptophyta; class Magnoliopsida; order Fabales; family Fabaceae; genus Delonix; species Delonix regia. Next base: position 9,117,658 of record CM073455.1, read on the forward strand.
GGAGGCACAAACAAGAAGTAAAGCAAAGTATACATCTTCACTCAAGGTGGTTTTGCCACTGGCCCTAGTATACGTCTATTTCTCAAAGCCAGCAAAAATGCACTAATAGCTGCACAACATCACGTTGAGGGACATCTTTTTAATTTGGAAAGCCAAAATGGGGTTTCATGGAATCAGTACAGCTTCAAAAATCCAAACCGGTCACGTCTCCTTCAAATGGTAATGTAATTTCAAAGGAGCTATCAAACGCCGCAAGAAATACCACTCTCAGACACCAATAGCGAAAAAAGAAATTAAAATACTCGAATCTGCATCACCATCCGTTGTTTCTACAAAAATATAGTTTTTTTTTTGTCCATATTAATATAAAGTGAAGCTTTCTTAGTATTACTTGTTCATTTCCGTCTTCCTCTGCACGCCTATAAATAGGACGTCGATGGCAGTGATTGTTCATCGCTATCTGCCTCACCAGCTAGTTCCAGATTCCAGCATTTACGCGCTTCCTTCTTTCAATTCATACGCCCTGTAAAACAAAGAGTGACGCGGCTTCTAGACAGTGTCAAGGAAGCTCAATCAAATTTTTCGGCCTTCTGAAACAAACCCACGTGGCAAAATTTCTAGAAATTTCATTTGGGGTTCCACAATTTCCCATATTGGTCCTAGATATGGCGTCCGAATCGCCAAATCGATACGTCGAGCTATATCGGAAATTTACAGGGAGGGTAGTAAATGCGGTGTTGAAACTGAAAAAATTAGGAGAAGAAAACCCGAGAAGGGTCATTCATTCTCTCAAAGTAGGATTAGCCATCACGCTGGTCTCCACATTTTACTATTTCGAGCCTCTCTACGATGAATTTGGTTCGTCTGCCATGTGGGCAGTTTTCACTGTCGTCGTCGTCTCGGAATTCTCTGTAGGCAAGTTTTCTTCTTCTTCTTCTTCTTCTTCTTTACCCATGTTCATTTACACAGAGAAATCCTAATGCAATTGATTGTGTGACACAGGAGCAACACTTGGGAAAGGTTTAAATCGAGGTTTGGCGACATTTTTGGCTGGTGCTTTAGGGCTTGGATGTTTTTACCTGGCTGAATCAACAGGACGTGCAGTGGAACCCATTCTTCTTGGGGTCTTAGTTTTTCTACTTGGTATTTGATTTTTACTTGTTCTGTTGAATTTCAATGATTCACTTTGCATAACATGGGGATGAAAATGTGAAAAAATCGGAATGATCATTGCAGCTGCAGTAGTGACATACATTCGATTCTTTCCACAAATGAAGAAGAGATATGATTATGGGTTGCTGGTGTTTATCTTGACGTTCTGTTTAGTATCTGTATCAAGCTACAGAGAGGAGGAGATATTAGAGATTGCAGAGAAAAGGGTAATCACAATCCTCGTTGGTGGTTTAATCTCGGTGTTGGTATGCATCTTTGTGTATCCCATATGGGCTGGTGATGATCTTCACAATCTCGTTTCAATAAACGTTGAAAAACTTGGGAATTTCTTAGAAGGTAGATACATACTAAGATACATACCTGCAGATAAAATTGAGATACGGCAATGGCTCCACCTTTGTGTGTTTGCTGAAACTGAGTAACATATTGCAGGTTTTGGCGATGAATATTTCAGAACATCAGATGGTGAGGAATCTGACAAGTCCGTATTGGAAGGCTATAAAAGTGTTCTCAACTCAAAACAAATTGAGGAAAGCTTGGTGAGTCAGAAGAAAAAGATACCAAAATAATTGTATGATTCTTACACACTTCGTAAATCAATCACCAAAGATTAGCTTATTATACTTCGTGTTTTGCAGGCCAATTTTGTAACATGGGAACCCTACCATGGCAGGTTTAAGTTTTACTATCCATGGCATCAATATCTGAAGATTGGAAGCCTCTCCAGGCAATGTGCCTATCGCATTGATGCCCTCAATGGCTTCCTTAACTCTCCTAAGGTACTAATTGTTACTTTTTCCTTTTAAGAGTGAACTCCTCGTTAATTTGTTATAAATTATGAGGAGTCAAGTTAATATTTGACATGTTATCAAAAACTTTATAACCAAGTGGTTAAGAGTTCAATTCTTATTCTTTTTAAAGAACTATCAAGTGAAGAATATAATCTTCACGTTAAATGCATTTATAGATAGTTAACCAAAATGGATCAGGTGACATAACATAAAGTTGATATAAATACCCAGCTGTCACTAAATATGCCGTCAAAAAGTACCAAAGTGGCTTGGTATTGTGAGTCTATTTTGAGTGATATATTCTGTCATAACATGTTTCATTGGTAGATAGATAGTTAAAGACCTTAAGAGACTAAATATTAATTTACTCTAAAATCATTCATAAAAAACTAACTTTTAACTTCTGATAACAGGCACAGCGAGAAATTAGAAGTAGGATACAAGAGCCATGCTCAAAGATGAGCAAAGAAACAGGGAAGGCATTGAAGGAATTATCAGTGGCAATCAAAACGATGGTTCCTCCATGTGGTGCTGAGCCTCACATAAGCAAGTCTAAGATTGCAGCCATGAACCTGAGGTGCATGCTCAAAACAGGGTTGAGGGAAGGCACCAATCTGCTGGAGGCCATTCCAGCTGTAACTGTGGCTTCCCTTCTGATTGATGTGGTTTCTTGCACAGAGCAACTTGCAGAGTCTGTTCAACAATTATCTTCTCTTGCAAAGTTCAAGAACAAGGACCATCAAGTTGCACCAGAGCATCAAACTAGTGAAACTCCTCAGGGGGAGGCTCTACAGTCTTGTGGTTGTGACAGTACTGGACCTCACCATGTTATTACAGTCAATTAAATTGCTATTAACTAACTATCGAATGGGATTAATCCATAAGTGCTCACAGTTTATTGTTGACTAATAAATTTGATTTAAGTACTGAAAGTGTGCTAATTTATATTTTGATAGATAAATAATTTTATTTAGAATTTCAAATATAACATCATTGTTACTCAAGATATGTTGTGGCTTTGACCAGATAGTGAACTAAATTATGTCACAATATGTAATAATAAAAGTAAAATTATTTTTTAGATATATTTAAATTATACTGTCCTCTTTTTTATGATGAAGATATACATGAATTCTCTTATAATATGATTGAAATACTTTTAAAAAGTAATATTGATTTCTTTTATTAAAAGTCAAACTTATTAAAAATATTTAAAATTTTAATCTTAATTTTATGTATTTTGTGTTCAAAGTATAAAATAAATTTATTAGATAATGCATTTACTGAATAATTGCTGAAATTAATATATATATATATATATATATAGGTTTCTTTAAATTTTTTTTTCCAATTTAAATTTAATTAAACAAAAGTCAATGTAATATTTTAGTTAAAATTAACCCCATATAATAATTAAAAAATAAAAAAATGGGATGGAGTGATTGACGGGTGATTTTTTTAGTACTAAAAGAAAAGAACATTAAATAAAATTAATAAATAAAACAATTATATTTTAGTATTATAATAAAATAATTTATATTCTAATAAATATATATTTATTCCTCTTGTAGAATTTTCCAAATCAAACAAGAGATAAATATGAAGGTTACTTATAATTTAAAATAATTTTAGAAGATGAATTGCATCCTTCTCAATTTTTTGTAATAAAATGAGTTTTTGGGTAGAATATATTAACTCTTTTAATAGGAATAAATTATTTTTTTTCTTATTGCTTATATAATTAATTTTTCTAAACATATGTGCTACATCTTTGTAAGTGTGGTGCATCGTCGGAAATGATTTTCTCTGAAATAAATATTCACCAAAATAAAGAATATGACATTCCTCTTCTATAACCATTTGGTCAATGGCTTCACCAGACAATTTTCCCGCCGATAACTGTGGTGCACGTACATTAAAATTGACTCTATATAAAGGCGTTAAAATAGGTTTGACCGTTGAGCTTATATAACTCACCTAAAAGGTGGGTTAGGTTGAGGGATTCCTTTAAAAATCTGTTTAGTATACTTTTATTAACTTGACCTATTTAACCCGCGAGTTAAACGAGCCAGCTTGCGGGTTAAATGAGTTGCTTGTTTTTTTTAAAAAACTTTTTCCATTCACTTAGTCCAGCGTTCCATCTCACTGCACTTTCCTATTTTAAAAAAGTAATCCTAATGTATGTGTTGTGTTGTCTCTATTATTTTGTAATTTATCAAATTTGAATATTTTGCTTATAATCATATTCTTATTATTAATAAATCATTGAATTATTGTATTATTCTACTTGTTTTAATTTGTTGAAACTTGCTTTTTATTTAGTTATTTTTTTATTTATATTGATATAAAAATTTATTGATTAAACAAGACATGTGCTTAAAGAAAGCCACATTTGAATTTTTATAATTTTTATTTTATTTTTAGTTTTTTAACTTTTTGGTAGGTTAAACGAATCAGCTCGCTTAACTCACCGGTGGGTTAAGATTTTCAACCCATCACTTTATGGTGGGTTAAATAGGTTGACTCGTTTAACCCACCAATTCGAATGGGTCAACTTAAGTAGGTCGAGTTGGCCCACTTTGACATCTCTAACTCTATATAGGTGAGACTTATGTATAAATCAAATTTTAACCATTAGACACACGCATAATATTCCAATTCGGATCCTCTTATGTTTTTGTGAAAATATGAGGTCATATTTAATTATAATAAATTGTTAGATGGAGATTTAATAGTATAAATATATAGATTGAAAATATAATTATAAGTAATTATATTAATTTAATATAAATCTAAACTCTTAAATTTTCAAATAGTCCACTATAATTGAATATGGACTCATGTTTCTATGTGAAAACTCAAATTGATAATATTCCATGTATACACTAGAAGTTGCGTCTAACTTGCTAAATCGAGGCATTGAACTATATCAGAAATTTACCGGGGTGGAGGGGGCTAAATGCAATGGTGGAATTAAAGGAACTAGGTGAAGACGACCCAAAAAGGGTCATTCCTTCATTCTCTAAAAGTAGGATTAGCAATGACGCTAGTTTCCACATTTTACTATCTCGAAGTTCTTTGTCAGCATCTTTTCTTCTTAATCTTCTTTTTTTTTTTTTTTTTATCCTTTATGAATTTGAATGCTTTTTATTTTTATTTTGGAAGGATAGAGTGTTGGATTGATGTACATTGCGAGTTTACCTTTCACCCAAAAAGCTTTTTGTCTATCTCTGGCTGAAATAGACAAGAGAAATTGAGTAGATTTATTATCTTTCTTTACTTATGTTTAACTACACTGACAAATACTAATGCAATTGATTGTGTGACAATTGAGAAATGCTGGGGAAATTTTATTTTATTTTAACTCTTGTTATGTGTATTTCAATAATTCATTATGCATGGCATGAAGTGAAAAAGAAGATGAAAATGTAAAAAATTATTATGTGTATTTATCCATTGCAGAGAAAAGGGTAATCTCAATCCTCATTGGAGGTATAACCTCAGACTTGGTGTTGGTGTGCGTCTTATGTCTTTGTGTAACATTGTTTATAGACTAATTAGGGATGATAATTTTGTAAGGTGAGGACGGGAAGTGTCTCTTCAATTTTTATTCTCATAATTAATTATATCCTGCATCTTTATTTTCATTCTTCACTTCAAGGGTATTTTTTTTCTATCCTCCACAGGGATGCAGATCAATGGATAAATAATATATATAATTTAGGTTTAAAGTTCAATTTCTTTATTTATGTTATCTAACAAACTCTAATTAAGTTAATAAAAATTACAACTATTCAAATAATAATTTTTACAATAAGTTCTATAAATTATGATTGATAACTCTTAATAAGATAAGTTAATTATGAAAAAATATTAAAAAAACAATAATTAAATTTAAAATAAAACAATTTAAATAATCATTGTGGTAGGACATAAGTCATTAGGCCACTTACGATCATCCAAAGGAACCATCATTATGGCAAGATGCAACGACAGTCTAAGTGGACTATTGTTAGGCCCAAAAGAGTGGACCTCATTTAAGGCCTATTCCATTGGGCCTTCCTACCACAACGACAGTCTAAGGAACTATCGTAAGTTCGAGATCTACTATAGAGACCTCAAACCCTTAGGTTTTACAATAGTCATGATTTTGACCATTGTAAAACCCTGACCTAATGATGATCAATAAACGATCATCATTAAGGCATTTAAATTTGCATCTAGGATGCAAATAATCTCATATGCAAAAGTTGGTGCCCTAATAACACTGCGCTGCAAGATTACTAGTGAACTCAAGTCATTGTTCATTGTCCGCCATGCATTGGTTGTCGCCTACTTGTTCGATGAGTTGTTGTCAGCTGTCAGCTATTGGTGCTCGATTTCCATTGGTTTCCTCTTTCATTCTACCTTGTGTTCGTCCTTTGTGCTCCTCGTCTGTCAATCATCATCCGTTGTTGCACCTGCTCGTCACTAGTAGCCTTACTCAGGTAAGGTATGTAATTTTAGAATAATTTTTTTCTTTTATTGTTGGTTGAAAAATTAATTTTTTTTTCATATATTGAATTTATTGTGCTACAGAATCCTATTATAATGTTCTATAAAATTTTGCTATCTTATAATGAATTTATTGTCTTATCCTATAATATTTGTTTATGTTCTGCTATCATTCCAACTTAAATTTAATTGTTTTTCCTGTGTTTTCATTAGTTTTGTTCTGTGCTTAGCTTTGTATATCATAAATAACTTCCTTTTGTCATTTTCCTTCTTTTGGCTCGCACATTACAATGTGTATCTCTATTGTATTTTATCGTTAGTGTAATCTACTATCTTTTAGTTCAGCTCTGTCATCCTATTTAGCCATTGCATCTACATCTTATTTCACTAGTTTATTCCCAAGTACTAGCAAAATTTCATACGAATAAATTTAATTCTCTACCTTGTTTTATTTAATCAAAAAGAATCCTAATGATATCCCACATACTTCCTTATAACATAACATAATAGATAAAGCTATTCTTATTTATAACAGAATATCTTAAAGCATGTCTCAAAAAAACTCTATAACTTTTTAACATAATAATTAATTTCCTATATAACTTGCAACAAATATAAGCATTAAACCATTAACAATCCCATTCTTTCTCATAGCATTCTCCACACCAAATAGCTTAATGTGATATATTCAGGCCAAATACATTAGATATAATAACAATAATGAATATACAATATATATTTTATTCAATAATAATATAATCACACATGAATTGAAAGATGGAATCCCAAATGTAGAATGTTTATTAAACAAAGAAAGCTACATTGATTTGCTGACAATAATGTTTGACATCGTTGAAAAAATAATCAATTATTGTAATTACTAGTAAAACAAGAAACTCGCACAACAATTTTAGCTTATAGGTCTTACTTGTCATCACAAATAGATCTTGATTTCCATTGTCCCATATGATCCAGTTTGTAATCACAGATGAATTGCAGTAACTTTCTCATAATAAATGTAGAAAAATAATCTCTTGAGAAGTTTATTTAGTATATCTAATTATGTTCAATGTTCTCTTGTGAAGATAAAGAATCTCTATGTTTTACCCAAACTCTCTTTTTATTTTGTATGTGTGGTTAACAATATATTTTTTCCAAGTTTCATAACAGTTTTTTTGTTTAATTAGTGTAGCCTTACTTGCATTCAGTTAATTTGAATTAGTTAGGTTTAATATTAAATAGTTCTACTTTTTGTTTGATTTAATTTGCATTTTTTTTTAGTTTATATAGTACTTGGTGTTGTGTTGAACTATGATGGAAGAAAATAAAGATTAAAGGGTAAAAGGGCAATTATTATGAAGTTCTAATGCCATATTTGTGACTTAGTTTTCTTTCTTGTTTAATTTTTGGAATATGGATTTATTATCTAAAATTAAAGTCCATGCCTTTGATTACTATCTTTCTTAGAATTAATAGTTGTTTTTGTATCATAGATATGGTTGATATTGCAAACATAATGGTGTTTTAGTAATAGTTGTATTTATTTTACTTTTTCATAAATATATAGGTTTTGGATTGCCAAACCACAAAATACACCTGAATACTTAGTGGGACTTAATAGTTTTTTAGATTTTTCATTTGCTAGTAAGGGTGTTGAAGGTAAAATAATATGCCCTTATTCAAAATGTAAGTTCAAGAAATAGCAGGCTAGAGAAGCCATACAGGACCACTTAATTGTTAAACCATTTACATAAAGGTATACTTTTTAAGTAAGGCATCGAAAAAGAGGTAGAGATTTACCTCATGTACAACCTGTATCCATGCCACAAGTTAGTGAAGAAGAAACTTTTAGGGTTGATCTTGTGCATGATATGGTCCATGATGCATTTAGGGTTCATAATGACAATGAGATGATGGATGAAAGTGAGGTTCCATCACCATCATCTTTTGACCTAATGATGGATGAGATGACGAAAGAGTTTTATGAGCTAATTAGGGATGGACAACAAAATTTATATAAAGGATGTGAAAAATATTCGAAGCTATCATTTTTTGTGAAGTTATATCACATTAAATGTCTGTGTGGAATTAGTGATAAAGCTATATCTATGATATTAAAGTTGTTAGTAGATGCTTTTGTGAATGCAAAGATTCCTCTTTCTTTCTATGAGGCAAAGAAAATTATTAATAAGTTAAAACTCAACTATAAAAAATTCATGTCTATCATAATGATTGCATGTTATACTATGGAAAGGATGAAGCCAAACATGTGTGTAAATGATGAAACTCATCAGGTGGAAAGAAAAAAGGTACCAAGCGTAAGAACATGCCTGCTAAAATACTTAGATATTTTCTAATGAAACTACAATTGTAATGGCTCTTTATGTCCTTCAAAAGTACTAAGCACATGAGGTGGCATGATATAGATAAAAATAATGATAACATCATGAGACATCTAAGGGATTTAGTGGTATAGAAGAAAATTGATATACTGAATGCTCAATTCACTTTGTATTCACAAAATATATGTTTAGGGTTGGCCACCGATGGTTCCAATCTATTTGGCAACTTGATTATTGCCTATAGCATTTGGCTAATGGTATTCATACCATATAACTTACCTCTCTGGATGTGTATAAAATAAAGTTCATTAATTCTTGTAATGTTATCACTGGGAAAAAAAGCACTAGGAAATGAGATAGATGTGTATCTACAATTACTAATGGAAAAGCTAAAAGAATTGTAGGATGTGGGGGCTAAAACATTTAATTCATCCACTAATAAGATATTCAACTTATGTGTAACTATCATGTCAACAGTTAGTTATTTTTCAAGACTTAAAACTTTATTTGGGTGGAATGTCTACACCAAGTTAGTTTATCGCACTTGTAATTTTGACTTTATCCCTATTTACCTTCCCTATAGTAATGATGTTTCATGGGTTATTATCATTTTCTAAGTCCAGGACATAAATTTAGATTGACTTGAAGTAGATTTGATGGAAGAGAAGAGAAAAGAAATCCCTTGTAGCAATAACTGGATAAAAAATTTTAATACAGCTTTGTGATGTTGAGAACCTATTTGAAAAATATATAAAGGATGAAAACTGAGGAAGAAGACCTCGAGGATTTATTGCTGTAGGTTGTGATCCTTAACAATGGCGTAAAAAGAGCATATGTTCTTAACTTCCTTATTTAGAGAACCATTTATTATGCTATAATCTTGACATCATGCACATTGAAAACATCTTTATGATAATGTGTTGTTCACTTTACTAAATGAGTTTAGGAAATCTAAAGACCATTTAAATGCACAACAAGACTTACAGGAGATGGAGATGGGCATAAGGTCTGGTCTGTGGCTAGATCATAATGGTAGATATTCTTTAGCTTTGTTCACTTTGAGTTATGCAAATAAGGATATTTTTCAGAAGACTTTAAAGAATGTTACAATGTCTAATGGTTATTCTAGTAGTATTTCTAGATGCATTGATTTAAGACAACGTAAAATCGGCGATTTAAAGAGTCATATTCACATATTCTTATAAACTTCTATCCTTGGCAATTAGATGAACACTTCCTACGTAAGTGTTAGTTGTTTTGATTGACTTGTGTTCATTCTTCAGGAAATTATGTAATAGAATGATAAATGTAAATGGACTTGATCAACTCTAAGACAAAGTTGTTCTTACATTGTGTTATATGGAGATGATATTTTTGCTAACATTCTTTACAGTTATGGTGCATTTGATTGTATATTTAGCTAAACAAGCTAAACTTGGAGGTCTCGTTCAATATCGTTAGATGTACCCTATAGAGAGGTAATGACTAATATATTTATTCTTGCATTACAATTTTCTCTATATATGTTTATTGACTCAATTAACATGAAATACAATTAACAAATACTTGGGAAAATTGAAGTCATTTGTACAAAATAGGGCACAGCCGAACATATTAATAACTAGGTGTTACTTGGCCCAAGAAGTTTTAACTTTTTGCTCGAGATATTTAGTTGGAGTGGCGATGTATTTAATCGACCAAGTTGTGTTGATAATGAACCTGATGTGGGATCATCCAATGCCTATTCTATGTTTCCATAAATTGGAAGACTCATTAATGGTTTTGAGTACTTTACATTATTTCCTATGGAAAAGTTACAAGCACCTCATCATGTGCTAACCAATTGTAGTGCAATAGACCCATTTCTTTAGTAAGTAAAGTTTAATCACTGGATAAGTGTCATGACCTTATCTGATAGGACATGATCGGTATGAGGAATAAGTTATCCCTCATCCTCGTTAGCCTATCAGATATCTCAAAGACAGCAGAACTTAAATTGATATATAGATCCTTATCTAAAATTTCTGATTATTTTTCACGAAATTAAAGGTAAAATCCATGGAGAACAAGTTGAAATGATGATTAACATCAAAACCCATCAAAATTGGATTAAATTCGCCCAAATCACAACTTTTATCTCAAATAAATAACTTACCTTCACTACCACTTTAGTTGGATTTTTGGAGGTTTTCCAGCCACCCCAAGTAACCAAGGTTGATGATGAAGTGTTATGATGGTGTGCCAACATGATTTGGTGGTGGAAGAGATTGAAATTTGAAAATGGATAGAGAAAGAAAGAGAGGAAGTGTCAGGAAGGAGAAAAAAAAATAAAGAAGAAGATGAAATGAGGGTATTTTGGTAATTTTACTGTATAGGGACACATGCTAGCCCAACAAAAATCATACTCTAATGCAGGAAAGAGGAGTTGAACACAGGTCTTAATAAAAGCTTGGGTCAGACTTAGCCACTTAAGCCAGCCTGGAATTAATAAATTTGGTTACTTAAATTAATATAATAGCTTTCAAGATTAAAATTTTAAACATAAAATTTTGGAATATTATAATAAGTGCACAAAACCACAAAATTTGATTGCCCTCAATATATTTGCCATGTAGGGAATTCAGAGACCATGTAAAGAGATAATTAAGAAGGTGTACAAAGTCTTTTTTTAAGATAAACAAGAGGGTTCATTGGGAGTTTGTTTATTAGTTTTCTCAACATGTAAGCACTTATTCATCCTTGACAAATGATTTATATTATGTATTTATTTGATTATATAGTTCTTCATTATTTTTTTAGATAAGAAATAATGTGAACACATATCATTCAGTTGATATGGAGTTCCCCCGCCATGGGTTTATTAGATACAACACGACATTATAGTGCATACAATGTCAATGGATTCAAATTTCAAACAATGGAATGAGACACAGGTATAAAAACTTAAAATTGTAGAGTATTCGAAACATTTAGTATAAGAAGCTATTCTAGTAATAGAGATAGTCAAATGTACTTCAAAGGTGTACCAGATTATGGAAAATTGTTATATATAATTAAATTAAATTATCATGGTTTGTTCATGGTTTCTTGTTCAAATGCATGAGGGCTAATACGACCATTACAAGAGGAATTGTGAAAAATGAATTGAGATTCACATATATTAAATTTTCACGATTAGTACACAAAGGTAATAGTGAAGATAACGAGTCATACATCCAAGTTTCAAAAGCTTAAATAGTATATTATGTGAAAGATGAGTTTAAAAAAAATTGAAGTATGACCATGCACATAAAGCCACGAGACTTGCATAATATGGGCAATGATGAAAAAGATGTTAATTATGCTAGTAAGTTATTCCGTGTACAACACTTAGAACAATTGTTCCTAGATGACAATAATAATTTACATTTGTCCATGTTTGTATATTCCATTTATTATATATTTAATAGATTTTTCAAGTTCTTGTAGTTCTATATATTCTTAATTTGAAATAATGTTTCTTTTGTTAATTAACAAAAATTCTAAGGATGAAAGGGTTCTTCAAGAATTCTACATCAACCACTGATAGTTTATTGCCAAGTCCTGCCAGTTATAGTGATCAGTCAATGCCTTTGGCTCCAAGTACCAAACCACATATTTCAAATGAATAACCTACTTAACCAAGTACTGCTGACAATGTTGGGGAACAACACGAGGATTATACATGGCTTGCATAACGACTACATAGGAGAGGATAGACTGTTGATGTCATTGGTATGTAGATTGGTTAATGAGATTCAATGAGATATTGGTTCTTTTATGTTCATACTCTAACTGTAAAATTGTAGATGAGAATGGTCAAGTTAGGAGTAGGCACTTAATAGTGCATGACGTTTGAACTCTTTCAAGGAATGAAAGGGTGATTGTATTATTTAACCCTAACAACCATCCCACTGAAAAATGAAGTGGAATATTGGTTATCTTTCTTGGAAGCATTGTGTAAGACTTCAATAAGTTACCTATTAGTCATAAAAAATGGAAGTTAGTTCCTTTTGAATACAAAAATGACATATTTAGAGACCAAATATAAGTAATAATGTATTTGCTATCTAATTTCCATATGTATTCAACAATTTCTTTTATGATTTTTATATCATATATATAGATATATATCTTACAGGCAAAGTTTGTTGTTAATGAGGTTTATAACAAAAATATTCTTAAGTCCTTAGGATACAAGTGGAAAGAATTTTGCTCTCAGTTATTTACATACATGGATGATGGAACTAATGCAAGAGGAGTTAATTGCCAATGACATTCAAAAGGATTAATGAAAATCATTTGTTGATTATCGATTCAACCCAACAACTAAAGTATAATAACATTATATATTTTTCGTTTACTAATTTGTCTTCATATCAATTTCTAATAATCTAATTAATATGCTTTGGTCAAATACAAGGCCGCTATCACAAAAAAAAAAAAAAAAACGATTACACGCACAAGTGGATCAAAGAGTCTTATGCAAAAAAAGCTGATATGGTGAATTTATATTAGTAAAAAGCATTACACTCAAATGTTTTATGACTGTTTGAGATGTTACATTATGGAAAATAGATGTAAGAGGAAGAGCGCAGTGGTCCAGTTCCCTAAGAAAAGATTTTGACTGCAGTGCACTAGAGGATTGATTGATTGTTTATAAATGAGGATGCTCAAGTAATTAGTGTACTTTCATGAACTTTGTGATATTATATTATTGATTTCTGATTCACTCTAAATAGATTAATGTCAAAATAATTTATTATATTTTATTTTGAATCAATATGTAGGAAAATATAGTGAAGTTTAAGGCATATGCTTCTTGTACGCAATAAATTTCAATGCATGACTCATTAGCACTAGCTTTTGGGATTCAAGAGCATTTTGGGTAAGTTTGAAGAATAGGAATGGGTGTTTGCCTTTCCCAAGTGTTTGACATTGTGCTAGTGAGATTTCACCTCTGGGCCTTCTTACCATGAGCTATAGAATGAAGTTGCATCATTTACAGCAGAGATGGCAGAAAGAGACATACGAGATGCACAACAAAGAGCTCAACTTGTTGATGTGTTACTAGAACAATAACAAACATGTGCAATCATGTCTCCAGGGAGATTTGCCACTAGATCTTGCATGAATACTATCTCATGGGATATTTCTCTAAACTTTTTGTTTTGTATAAGTAATATGTTGTAATATTTTTGTTCTTTTATCTTTATTCAATTTATTGTTCATGATACTTTATGTCCACTTTTTAGGTACCTAGTAATTATGACAGTGCAAACCAACCTTCAAATCAATCACCAAGTCATTCTAGTAGGAATAATTAGCTAGTTATGATGACTTCTACATTATGTTAAAACTTGAGTATTGTTTATGGTTAGATTTTGTAATCATTTAGTAGATAATTATGTTTAAATGTTGATTATGGTTTCATGTTAGACTTTATAGCTAATTATGTTTAGAGTTGATTATCTAGTAGGCCTTGTTGGCTTCACTTGAATATCAAATTGTATTATAGTGATTGGTAATAAATTTATCATATTTATAGGATATTGGTTTAGAAAAAATTGACACAAAAAATTAAAATAGAATATTTAAAAAAACTTATCAACGACGATTAAAATTGCTACCATAAAGAATATATTAGCATTAACGATGGTTTAACTAAACCATTGTAAAAGACGATACATTACAACAACTTTTATTAATTGTCGCAGAAACATGTGATTGCAATAGTAAAAATGAAAAAAACTGTTGCAAAACCATAATACTACAACACTTGTTTTTATCCTTAAAATAACATGTTTTTGAGATAATTTTGATGAGGGTTTTTTAATCGTCGCAAAAATATGCCATCACGACAACTTCTATAAGGGCTAATAAAAAACGTCATTGTTTTATTTATGATGGTGGTTTTTATGATGTTTTCATTGACCGTCATAGAACCATTATACGATGGTCAAAACCTTGACAAAGGCCATTAAAAAATCGTCGCAAAAGCCATTTTTTTAAAGTGAAAAATGCAAAAATAAGTATGTGTGTGTATATATATAATTAGCAGGGATATGATCTCCATTTCCAAATGATAATTCCTAAATGGGACACTACTCGTGAAGATTCCCAAATTTGGAGCCTTTTTCATTCCTAAAGCTGGTGATGATCTTCACAATCTTGTTTCAAAAAACGTTAAAAATTTCAAGAACTTCTTCAAAACATACATACATATATACATTTCTATGGATTAATTTCTTTGATGTAATGCTGAATCTATACAACAATCATATGTTCTTGCAAAGTTCAAGAACAAGGTCCATAAAGTTGCCCCACACCACCAAATTTTGGGAGGCTCTGCAATCTTATCTAATGACTGTGTGAAAATTACTAATTTAATTTACTCTAAATTTTTTTCAAATTTAATTTACTCCAAATTTTAATTTAGTTTCGTTAAGCTTTAATATTAAAGATTGTTTCATGACTTAAACAATACAAGTTTTAAGTTTTGAGTTTTAAATTTAATTTTTTTTAAGTATATACATTTTTTTTTTCATTTTATTGAATATTAATTATTTTTTATTACATTTTAAACTTCTCATGAGAATCGATGAAAATATGCGTTCCTGCAAAGAATAAAGATTAATAAAATCTCTCCACAATAAAATATAAAGATATAAATTAAAGAAAAACAATAATTGATGACGACATGAGGAGGAATGCTTGATACATAAGTTCGATTTTGTTCAAATTATATAATTATAAGTTTAGTTGAATTATGGTTATAAATCCAATAACTTTATCCATGTACTGGCAAGTACGCAGTAATGTCTAGCAGAGCATTAGAAAGACAACAAATCAAATTTGAGCAACAATTCAAACATTAAAAATTCTCAAACTAGATCAACTTATAGTGTGCTTGGTCAATTATATTTGTAAACCTTTTGACTTTTGAGCAAGTGAGTCTCTTATCACTAGTAGCCCCATCATAATAAATATTAATGGAACCATTGATTCTACTTTTGACCTTCTTCATCCCACGCCCACCCTATTAGCCTCCTCAAATATATAGCCACTTTTTCAAGATCCACAAACACTAAAGCTGCTTTAGGGAAATTTTATTTTAATAATGAGCTCTGTGGATGTTAATTAAAGAATCTTTCGGGTAATTTAACTTTAAAATGAGCTCTGAAATGTTAATTTTTGAGTAAAGTATTATGATTTATTTTTTAAAAAATTTCATTGTAATTATACAAGTTATTTTTAAAGTATACAACAGACTTTCATTGGAATGAATATGTTATATGTCAGTCTAGTTTTTAATTATTTTAATTAAAATCCTTTCATTAATTTAAATACATTTTTTTGAATTAAAGTACCCTCGACTAACTTAATTGGACGTCGCTTTATTTTTGTTGAGGCGAATATCTAATTATGGAAAAATGTGAAAAAAATTTGCAAGTTACATATAGAAATTGTTTTAACTTCTAGGCATAAAATTCATGCATTGTAATTATAGTGGTGTTTAATTATGCGAAATTTTTTTGTCATGAACCAAATATCTTTATGTTAATGCAACTAGATCTTATAGTTACGTTAAATTTTAATTATATCAATGTTTTTAATTAATGTATGGTTTCTTTGGGTAGCCAAAAAGGGTCAATTAATACATAATAATCAACCCAATAAATAATTTGAATCACAAAATAATTAGTATATTAATTTTATTATAATTGTTAAAAATTTGTTAATGTACATGTATATATTAATTTTTTAAAAGAATAAATTTATCATAATTAGTTATTCTAACGTTAATTTTGAGTAATAATATAATAACAAATTTCCTTAAAGAAGACAAAATACTATGGTTCTGTCAAGCGTCAACCAAACTCCAACCAAGTGCATCAAGCCGCCACCAGCACCCTCCCGTAATGCAATTTGGCTTAATTGTTTATATTTTACTCATTTCCCTACTTTTTATTTTTTTTGGTGTGTCAGCTATATATATGTTTTCTCATTCTATATCTTCTTTACCCAATAACCATTTTTTGGCTTCTTTTATATTCATGCAACAGTCAACAAAGGACACTATATATGTATAAATTGTATTTTAATATTTTCTATTATGTTTAATAATAAATTGTAGTATTTACAAATATACTTTCTATCGAATTTTTTAATTTATATGGCACATGAATTGCACAAGCATAATCACATTCACAACGTCAGGTTACGAAAAAATGGATTTTTAATTAAGTTCATGCAATATCAAGGAAGCTACGTTGTACCTGAAATGCGCACGCACTTTGGTCGAGGGGAATAGTGATTCAGCTAAATTAATATTTTATCATCCACCATTGCCATCAACTTCATTATTATAAATAAGGGAACGTAGGAGTCACTCCACACACAACAAAACTTCAAAACCTACTTCATTCGCCACCATTAGTATTCGATCAGGAAGACGATCGATGGCCTCTTCATTTCCAGAAAATGCCACTAAGTGTGCCATGCGATGGCTTAGAGGCTTGCCTGCTAACTCATGGGCTGTGCTCGCAAGCTTTGCAAGCAAATCAGAGAAATTAGCAAAAGATGATCATCGAAGAGTCACTCATTCTCTCAAAGTAGGGTTGGCTCTCACTTTGGTATCCTTGTTCTACTACCTCCAGCCCCTTTACGACAGTTTTGGTGTCAATGCAATTTGGGCCGTCATGACTGTCATTGTCGTCATGGAATTTTCTGTTGGTAAGTATATACTTTTTGAAACTCAGAAGAAGGCTTCCATTACTGCGTACTGTACATTGCATTTTGCAGGCAATATTGGGTTAATATTCTAATACTAATTATGCCATATATATGTGTATGCACATTTTCTTTGGTTTTTGCAGGAGCAACTCTCGGGAAAGGCCTAAATAGAATGATGGCAACGTTGCTAGGCGGTTCTCTAGGGGTTGGAGTTCAACAATTAGCAACTTTGTTAGGGAAAAAGGAGCAGCCTATACTAATTGCACTCTTCCTCTATGTGATTGGTATATATTGGCAATTGTACTTTGGAACATTAATTTCAACTAAGAAGTTTTGTTTTATTTGAGTCAATGTTTATGAATAATTTTATTATATATAATTTTTAGTAAAAGTTATTAAGTGTTGATAAAGTACATATTTATTATACTGTATTGAAAATTGATTTTTAAATTAAGAGAATGGACAATAAAAATTAAACACCTAATCATTTGATCTTAGAGATTATGATAATACTACTTCAATGACCATAAAATTGATCAAAAGTTTATATTGTCAATGCATAATCAAACACCCTCTATTTTTTCAAAAAAAGAAACATCTAGTTTAATTAGCATTAAATTTTGAATGGATGATATGGTAGAGCAAAAGAATAAACAACGGTTTTGAAAAACTCAAAAACTATATTGCAGCTAAAGAATCAAATTAAAACTACTATAAAATTAAAATGAAAAAATGTTTATTTAAATCATAAGTTGATTGTAAACTGTAAAACCTTGATCAACAAAGCTATATATCTATCTGTGTGATAATTGATCTCTCTGATGTTTACAACAATATTTGATCAATATGTGCTGGGTTTTGGTTTGTTCAGGTACGATTACGACGTTTATGAGGTTTGTTCCAGAAGTGAAGGCCAGATACGATTATGGAGTAACAATATTCATATTAACATTCAGCCTTGTCTCTATATCTGGATATCGAGACGAAGAGATACTTGAGCTTGCATGCATGAGGCTTTTAACAATCATCATTGGCAGCTTCATTGCTATGATCGTATGCGTCTTCATCTTCCCCGTTTGGACTGGAGAGGATCTTCACAATCTGGTTGCTAACAACTTAGACAAGCTTGGCAATTTCTTGGAAGGTATAAATACAAAGACACACTCACCCAAATTTCTACTATATTTTGTCGCTTAAATATATATAGTTAAGTATATGTGATGTGAACCTTTAGAAATGACCCCCATAAATATGTCTGATTTTGTAGGGTTTGGAGATGACTTGCAACCCAAGACTAAAAGATCATTTGCAGAAGAATATGAAAGTGTTCTCACTTCAAAAGCCAGAGAAGAAACCATGGTAATTATTACATGACGAATGAAAAGTTTAATTTCTCAAGGTGTAAAACCCTATTTATAAGATAGTTGTGTATAATATACATGAAGTTCAAATATTTTAAAAGTGCATCTGTAAGATTTTAAAAAATAAAATACTCAAGAATCAAACGCCATCTAAAACCTTGGCTAGCTTGCACTTACTCTTGAGCAAAACAAACATATACAATAATTACTTCATTAACTTACCAACTACAAACTATCTCAATCTTATTTTAGGCCAATTCCGCAAGATGGGAACCTCGTCATGGCCA
This sequence comes from Delonix regia, assembly GCA_037074485.1. Classification (NCBI taxonomy): domain Eukaryota; kingdom Viridiplantae; phylum Streptophyta; class Magnoliopsida; order Fabales; family Fabaceae; genus Delonix; species Delonix regia. The sequence goes on from CM073455.1 coordinate 9,136,860, forward strand.
ATTCAGATTCCGTCATCCATGGCAGAAGTACTTGGAAGTTGGAAACTTAACGCGACAATGTGCTTACAAAATTGAAGCTCTAGATTTTTGTCTCAGGTCTTTGGTCCAGGTAAGATTATACAAATATATCTAATTTTTAATTATCCTAATAAAAAAAAAAGAAGAAGTTAAGTGCAACTTTTAGACAGTTATTATCAAGCTCTTTTTCAGCGAGTCATCTATATGATACTGAATTATAAAAAATTCAACTTGTTCTGTATGCAGACACCTACTGAACTTGGAATCAAAATAAAGGATTCATGCCAATCTACCAGCTTAGAATCTGGAAAAGCTTTGAAGATATTATCTTCATCAGTTAAATCAATGACTTGCTTGTCATCAACAACAACGAAGGCTCATATTGTCAATGCCAAAGGTTCCATCGAATCGCTTCATTCCCTTTTAAGATCAAAGCCATATTGGAAAGGGATTGAGCTCATGGAGATCGTCCCAGTTGCTGCAATCACTTCACTTTTGGCTGATGTTGTAAAATGCATTGAGAGAATTACCGAAGCTGTTGAGGAACTTTCCTCCTTAGCACACTTCAAGACTGTGCCATCCTCAACAGTAACGACAACAACTACTACAAAACCTTTACCTCTAATGCGTGAGGGAATTTTGAAGCCAATTTTGGATACTGAAAAGTTACATTATTGCAGTGTCACAATTAATGATGGCTGTTCTTCAAGTTTAACGAGGGAAAGTGGGAGTTCTTCATCCATAAAAGTCATTGTGCACTAAATGAAAATAATGCATCTAATATATATTAGCATCATGTTATTGTTCGGTGCATAATTGATATACCGATTCTTTCATTGTGGTTTCATTAGTTAGATCAGTCTCGAGTTTTTCAGGCTCTCAATTATGATTTGCCAATATATTATTTTTCTAATAATGAAATTATAGATACCTCAATCTTTATTTGAGCATATTTTATATTAAAGAATTTAATAACAACATTTAAGGAGTGTACCAAAATTTTGTCTACATTTATTACCTCAACTCAATATATATATATATATATATATATATATCTCTCTCTCTCTCTCTCTCTCTCTCTCTCTCTCTCTCTCTCTTTAAATTAGTGTTCTTCTAGAAGAAAGAAAGTGTCGAATTAATTAAGTATTAATAGGCATAATTACTTATAAGGCAGACATCTTAAGCCTTATAACAAAGTGAGATAGCATGTGACAGCACCACCATGGCAGACTATCTACGGACCTTTATCTTTGTGAGTTTGATTTGAATTGATAAAACTTTGCCTGTACTATATATATATATATATATATATATATTATGTCTTTAGTGTCTAGTACATTCATCCTAATGTACTTGGGAAGGACAAGCACTCACTTTAATTACAACTTTATATTTTAAATGTGCCAATCTACACCATCCAATATATAAAGAAGCATTTTCAATACCTAAAGCGCACATAACCATTAATTATATTAATTAATTATAAATGGGTGGGTGACGTTCAAGGAAGATGCGATCCAAGGCAAAGATTCTAAATTGGCCTACGAAGATTATTATGTCTATGATATTTATATATTTCTTACAATGTAAAATTCTTTTCCACTAACAAAGTCGCCACCATAAGTTATAAGCTATGGGCATTAATTTAATAGGCAATTTAGGGAGACAGTGGCGCATTTGCCACAGTTATCCCGCTAAAAACAGTGTCAATATTGGCTTTCCACTTTACCCTCCCAGAGGTAAATCAACGAGCTATAATAAAGATTTGACTATTTTTTAATTTTTTTCAGAAAAATATAATATATATGCGAAATATTTTCTCTTAAAAAAGCTTATTCATGTACATAATTCTTAAACAAGAAATACTATAAAATTATACTAATATTTTGTTCCATTAAGTCTGTCATTATTTAATAGGAGATTCTTGTGGTATACGTTAAGTTGACAGAATTGTTTATAATAGAAAGGAAATGAAAATGAAAATAAAAATAGGAGAGAAAGGGAGAGAGTAAATATGTATGTTTGGTTGCACATAAAATAGAATGGAAATGATTGAGATTAAAGTTACCATATTACCCCTTAAAAAATTATTATTATAATATATATTCTAAAATGTTATAATTATTAAATCTTAAAAGTAAAAGAAAAGATAAAAATTATATTCCACAAAATTTAAAATTATGAAACAAACAAAACTATAAAATATAAATAATTGTATATTTTTTTAGATTATATATATATTTAACATAATTTTCTTATTTTATAGTATAATTTATATTAGAATATTTAGAACATTTAAAATTAGCACATTAAATATATTTATTATTTTGAATTATATTCATTTAATATTATATATATATATATATATATATATCATATAAATATAATAACATTTCGATCAAATAATTAAAATATTAAAAATAGATTAAAAGTTACATACCACATCTCCACTTTCATCTCGGTTTTTCCTATTGCTGGCGGCACCTTTTTTTTTTTTTTTTGTCATTCATTTTCAACGTTCATCTTCTTATTTTTTGCCATTCTTCTCCTCTAACACTGTCCATTTAGCAAAAAGGAAGGAAAAAACATGATTTAAACTTCCTGTTCAGAGATTAAAAAAAGAAAAAAAAAACATTGGAAATGGGAAAGCAACAAATCAAAAGAAAAAAAAAACATGTCGTTGCCTTCCGCACACAGGAGCAACTCTGAGTTGTGTTAAGTAGAGGGAGGAGTGGGTGGGTGAGCTACCATCATCAGATTTATTTTGCTTAATAAATAGAATTGGCTGAAAGGGTGTGATCCAGTACAAAAATGCGGTTAATTTTGGCATAAAATTTTACTTTCTCGAGAGTGGTCTTCTTTTTCTGCCAAGATGGAGGTAGAGCTATCTCCCACGTTCATGGAAAAGAGAAACGAGGAGGGAGAGGCAAAGTTGTGTCATTCTACAAACCAAACAAGGGTGAAGTAATCCCTCACCCTTTCCATTGCCCTGAAGATGCGAACCAAACATGCCGACAGTAGTATTTTGGACTATTGAATTTTGATTTAACGATTCAAAAAATTTTTTACTAATAAAATTTATTTATTTTTGCAATAACAAATCTAAACCGTTAAATGAAATTCATCCAATAATTCAGATTTGTTATTGCATAAAACTGTAAAGATAACCTAAGGATTTATGCTCCTTGTTACTCATTCCCCAAAAAAAACTTTCATTAGGAGTAAATTTCACATTCACTTCAATTATCATGTATTGATGTTATGCAAGTGAAGGCTCAATTCATTTAAGACATGCATTTAATCCTATGCAGTCAATTCCCATCCTAACTTAATTAATTAATTTGAGTAGTAAACTGAGAGATATTCCATGTAATATGCTCATCATATTCCGACCATATTTGATTATTGTCATTAAAAATAGCACTAAGTTCACTACAAGAAAAACACTAATTTGGGACGAAATTTTCCATCTCTAATGGCCTAAAAGTCTGTCCCTAAAAGGTTTGGGATAGATCCTGGTACGAAAAAACATTCGTCCCAAAATTTGAAGTTACAAATAATTTGAGATGAAAAATAAAATTTGTCCCCAAAGTTGGGATGGACAAAATTTTTGTCTCTAAATGGGGAATATGGTAATCCTATTTAGGGACAGGATTTTCGTCCCAAATTGAGATGAAATTTAAGGAGAGAATATTCTATCCCAAATTGGGATAGAATTATTCTCTCTCAAATATCCGTCCTAATTCGGGATAGAATATTCGCTTCCTAAATTCCATCTCAATTTGGGATGGAAACAAAATCCATCCCTATTCCATCACTAGTTCGATCCTAATTCATCACTATTTTGCAAGTTTGAAATATACCCATTTCTATTCCATCTCTAATCTGTCCTTAGTTTACAATCTAGAAAAGATGTCCATCCCTGATCTGTCCATAATTGGTTCCTAATTTGTAATCTGAGATCTTTTTCATCCCTAATCCGTCTTGAATCTATCCCTAATCTATCTCTAAATGTCATAATCTTATTCAACATTATATTGCTATTGGACATTTGCACAGTTGAATATAGATAATGCAATAGACAACTAAGGGACTAAAACACATAAACAGTCATAATATTAAATATTAAAGTACATACATTAAACAAATCTACAATGAAGTCCAACATAACGTAAATATCAAGAAAATTCTAATGTAATTATCAAAATGACTAAGTCCTCTAACAAATATTTAGAATAAGAATTGAGTCAAACCCAATTAACAACGAAGGAAAAGAAGAAGAAAAAGAAAAAAAGAATAAGAAGAAGATAAAGAAAAAGAATAAGAAGAAGATAAATTTGAAGTTTTTCTATACAGGTATTGATAGAACAGTCACTGCCATGAACAAAATAGAGGGATTAGTAAAGGAAAGAGAGAATAATGTTAAAAGAATGATGATGATAAAAACTTACTATTTATCACCGTTTGCCATTGTTGCCAAAGAGTGAGCAACGAAAGAAAAGCCTAAAAAAAATTTGAATGGTATGTTTTGCACCTATATAGATTTTAAAATATATTTAAATAATTGGTCAGAGTAAGACAAGAATAACAAGTACAGAATAATTAAAATTTTTGCAGCATGATTACATAAATTGTGATAAATGGTCCGTCTTATAATTATATAGTATCAATTATTTGTTTATTATATAGGTTGGCCAAATTGATTCTTTAACTTTATAATTATAAAATGTAATCTTTTTAGAAAGTTCCATTTCATAACTTTTTTATCATATTTATTTTTATTTCCACAAATTATACATTGTAAATAATTATTATTTACAACATAATAACATTTTCTAACATAATTTAAAAATTATTGTCATTTATTTATATTCTAATATTTATTAGATATTATTTTACATTAAAAAATTAGCACTTAAATTGGTTTTAGTGGCGACAATGACAATGTTACCAAAATATCTGAACTAAATGCATATAATCACTGTTTGCATAAATACAATTTATAGTTAAGATGAAAGTATTTAATTATTTGTGATAATCACATTTAGGTTTTGGATTGATCAGGTTTTCATCTCAGCTAGTTTCCATAGACATATAGAGAATTAAAGGAAAAGAACTAAGCTAAAAATAAATAGTTATTGAATATAATGAAATTTCAACAACACAAGTAAATTTCTTACATAAATTTCACTCTTTGATATAAGATTCTATTGTTATATCCTTAGTTATAAGTTTACATATATATATATATATATAAGGTATTATAAGGCACATGTCATTAAATATAAAAACTCATTGCAAATTATTAATTGCATTTAAATATGATGAATTTTAAAACTTTTAGCATATTATAACCAATGAAAATTGAATGAGAATGATAAAAGTATATTAAAGCTACAAGTATTGAGAGATAATATATTTAGCATTTATTTATACATATAAATATTATTTAAGAAAAATGAAATAAATATATATAATAATAAATAATATGAAAATTAAAAGTAATTTGTTTATAACAATTTTGTTAAAAAAAATAATTAGCTAAATATGTTTAACAATTCTAAAATATTTAATCCACATTTTGACATGGATTTAACACAAAATTAGGGACGAACATTTTGAGAGGGAAACTCCGTCCCTAAATTTCATACCAAAAACCTTTTTTTACAAAAAAAAAAAATTTTAAATCCTATTTTAGAGACAAAATTGAAATGGATTTCGGTGTGAATTTTTTGACACAGAAATATTCGTATTAGAAATCCATCTCAAATTATATTTTTGAATTAAAAAATAATTAATCTTTAAAAATGAATTTAGCACAGGTTAGATACGAATGGAAATCCGTATCTAATTTCCACCCCTAAATTTGTGTTTTCTTGTAGTGGTTGCACCACCAAAAGATCCTTTAAAGTGCTTATATGATAAAACCTACTTATGGAGAAATTAACTTTTACAGACTAGTCTATGTGAGCGCATATCAAAACGATGGTACACCTTTCAACACCTATAAATCATGTTCTTATCAAAAAGAGACCAGCGAAACTACTTATCTCGACAAAACATCATCATTAAGAATTAAGAATGTTGTTGGCCGCAGTTTCTTCTTCATGAATTAATGCATTGTACAATCTAAACGCACTTTGGAGACAAACTACGGCGAGCATGCGCCACCCTTTTGCACTAAGTGGTGGCTTCCTCATGATTTTATTTGTACTCGAAAGTCTAACCATCTTTCTTAGTGAAAAAACCCTAAAAGAGTCATTATCATGATCGTCATCTTCTTCTTCTTCTTCTTTCTTTTTTCAATATTATAGGCCAAAAAGCATTAGACATCAATCTAAGGGACTCCATTAGAACTAAATTGACCACTCTCAAAGCCAACATAGGCGTATAATTAAGCATGTGAATTTGCCATGCATTAGTACTTGAAAGTACGTACAGTCTATGTGGTTGAAAAGTATAAAGTCAACATATTCCATAGAATTATGCCGAAAGGCAATTTGATCACCACCAATATTATAAGTCACAAGCATTAATAAGTGCTCTGTGAAAGGTCCAGAAGAGACACTCACAAAGTTCCCTTTATGCTCGTGGTTTTCTAACTTTCAAAAAAAAAAAAAAAGAAGGAAAAAACCATCTTTAGGATCAGTGTTTTCTCTAACATGCCATCGCCTTAGTTAATTGATAAAATATAAAAGGTAACGGATATATAAGATCGATTATATAAATCTAGTTTTACTTTAAATTTCAACTATGACACAATAATTTTTTATTATATTTATTAATTACATATATATAATATAATATAATATATAATTATTAATTATTGAATAAGTTAATGTTTTAAGTAACATGGCTGCAATTAGGAGTAAATGGGTGGTTGAGTTCATTGTAAGTAATGTTAGTGCCTAATTAAGAATTATTCTATAATATAAAGGAATCTAAGAGTGGAGCACTACGATCATCCATTAGTTTCCAAAACAATGGCTATATATTAATTGCATTTCCTGGTTGGAAGGTAAATGAACGTCGCTCTTGAAAACGCTTCCATGAGGCTTTTATCGTTTGTTATATATTAAACTAGTTTATTTGTGTGCCTGTTGCACAAACCCTAAAAAAATTAGTTTGTTTTATTATATATTAATACATTTTAAATTAGCGATATTTAAACATGCTTTAAAAAAATTGAAGTTAGTAATATATTGTTATATAATGAAAGCATAATTAATTAAAGAAAGTTTATAAAATTAGTTATATAAAATTGGTGAGAGAGAAGTGATGACAATTTATTCAATAAGAGTGCACCATCATAAATAGTTCAATCATATTAGTTTTCGATCATGTTAAGTTATATTTATAATCTCCTTTATCAAAAATTTTAAGAGACAATTAATTAATTAATTCATTATTTTTTTCAATTGACCGAGAAAAAGTCCAAATTTCAAAAACATTTTTATGTAAGAGGCAATTAATGAATCCATTAATTTTCTACTTTAAAGAATTTTCAAATTTCAAAGAATAATTTATTAATTTTTTCATATACTTCAAAAAATTGTCACAATTCAAAAAATTCTCGATTAAGATACGGTTAATTAATTTATTAATTAATTATTTTATTATTTTTCTCATTTACTATAAAAATTAATGACTTTATTATTTTTTTCATTAATTATGAAAAATTTACACACTTTAAAAATTTTTTAATATATATATAAGAAAGATGAAAAGTCATTATATAAAAAGTTAAAAGTTTGTTTAACATAACCTTCTTCAACAAAGCTCTCACATAAAAGAGAACCTACTTTACTTAAATATAATAGATATCATGAATCCTAATTATCTCAACTTTGTTTGAGAGTATGAATTTGGATTCTCAATAGCTCAATAAACAAATTGTGCATCAAATTACATAAGGTTTTTAGACTTTATTTAAAAAAAAAATATTTATTTTTTGTTTCTAAATTTAAATGGGAATAATCAATTTTGCATAAGTTTTTTAATATAAATGGTAACGTAATTTTGCTTAATTAATTATAGATAATAATATTTATTGTGCTGGGGCTAATCCATTTAACAATTAATGTACTGTTTATAATTTATTTATCACGTGTCCGTATCTTTTTCTGTACGGTTGCACCTACCCCAATTGAGTGGATCTTGTTATCAACTCCGAGCATTATAGTTGTTCGATAAATGATAATCTCACATATTGGATATTTTCAATGTTGCCATTAAATTATGGCTATCTTTGGTATATATGTTCTTATACAATTTTCAAATATACCTGAGAATAAGATATTGGATTATTTATCCAAAACAAAAATCCAGAAAACAAGTGTTATAGAATTACATCTAAACTCAATAATTAAGACATTAATTATTTTATTTTTCTTCAAAAGTTTGTGGTACCATATATAATACCATATGCAAACTAGGTCTTTTAAGTTTTTAAGTGATTCATATACAATTAGTTATCTTACATCACGTTTTTATTTATGTATATGGGAAATTAGACTTTATAAATATCAATTACCTTCAAACTAAATACTTCTGGCTTTGGATATTAATAATTTTGTAGCAGCTTGGTACCTACTTATAAACCCCAATTAGTTGTGGAATTATAATTAAACTTCCACACCAATTAATGTTTTAGTTATTGAATGGTTGTTATACATGGGATTATAAAAAAAAAAAAAAAAATGAAGAAAAAGATAGTGTGCGTTATTTATGAACTATACTCACAAATAAATAAAAAAAATATTTTAATACGATGAAGTGTTATGATTCTTGTATAAGAAGCTTATTTGCGATGTGGTTCAAAAATAATATAACATACACAAATCATTTGAAAAATAAAATGTCTTTCGTACTTGCCTACATAATGCTGGACCGATCACAAGTTAAGTTTATTAACAAACGCCCCATGCTTTAGTTCTACAAAAGGTTAAAGTTCAAAAATAGTGTTTTTTTTTTTTTTTAGCTAAGGCTATGTAAACTTTTCAAGTTATAATTGAATGAAGATTTAAAAGAAATTGTATATTTAATTGATTATTATTTATATAATAATATAACTAATATAATTTCTTTGTACAAAGGACATTAGTTACTCCTTTCATACTAAAATGCCCCTCTCTCAATTAGTTTTTCATACAATACTACTAAACTTACATTTCATGTCAGTGAAATTAATGTGCTTTTAATTTCAATATATTTTTTCTTAAATTACATTCTTTTTTAATGATTAGATTATGCCTTTTTAAATAGTAAATTTTATGTTAAAATATATTAATTCAAACAATATTGGAGTCAATCCAAGCTTAAAAAATGTTTAAGCTCCACTGATTCTATAAAATAAAATTTTTAAATATATCATATTTTAAACCAAATTTTTCAAATCATAACCACGCCAATAAAATACCAAATGTACATGTTTCTTTTTAATAAGTTAAAGGAAAAGATGATAAGCTTAATGGTTGGGTTACGCTCCGTTTTATTAAGGGTAAATTTGGGCCTAAAGTTAGTCCCTTATACGGTCCCTTCTAGATAGCCCACTATTCTGTAATGGATTGTACTTTTCCCTTTATATGCAATTCCAATTAACAAGTTTGGCCCAAAAAAACTTCCAATTTACAACTCAAAAATTGTCTCAAAGGAAAATAGCAGCACGCTAGAAACACCCCAAATCCTGGAATTTTGTTTTAATAAAGGCCCACCAGAGGTAATTTATTATTTAATGCTTTGATTATTTCATATTATTATTATCATCTTGTCTCAATCGCATTTTTTTTCATCCGAAAAAATTCACGTAATTTAGTTCTATATTATAGTTTAATTTAGTTCGATATTATATTTTCCAAATGAGAGGAAAAGAGGAGCATTCCTTTATTGTTGATAGTATGTTACACTTAGAAATTCTATTTTATATAAAATTAATCCTTATTAATTGTTTATTAAAATTTAAATTTATAAGGTATTGATTTATACAAGTTTAAATGTACAAATAACTAACTTGTTATAATTAATTTGTGAAAAATTAAATTGTCACAAAATATAAAAGTAGAAAATTCATTATAAATATTTTATGCAAAATTCTATTGTTGATACTATGTTACCTCATAAATTCTATTTTATATAAAATTAATTTTTAATCAATTCAAATAAAAAATTTAATTTTGTATAAATTTAAATTTATAATGTATTAATTTATAGTTTAAATTTATATAAAATTAATTTATTACAATTAATTTATAAATAATTAAATTTTACTAAATATACAAGTGAATGATTAATTTTATAAAATTTTTTTATTATAAATATTTTGCTTTTCAAAAAAATTATAAGGTGACCAAGTTAGCAACCCAACAAAGGAAGCTAAGGACTTGGTAGAAGCTGGGGACCATTTTAAAATGGATGATGGGAGATGGTGGCAGAAGCCCATAGGTGATTAGGAAGGCAGTGTCATAAATTAGTGTAGTAGAATATTCTAGTGATGACAATCAGTGATTGTAGCTTGCTGTCGGTCGCCGCAGTGTCTAGCCACTCTGGTCGCGTCGGTGGTCCGGCGAATCAAAGCCCCTAGCTCGCTTGGGTTCTGCCTCTTCCAAAAAAACGCGTCTGTGTGTTGGAGAGTATATGAGAGGTTCAGGTGGGAAAATATCTGGGGAGAATTCAGTCATTTCCTTGCACTTTCCCCGCCCCCTACCCGATTCCATAGCCCATTTAGGGGAAACCTCTCTCCCAATACGGATGGGAGAAAGGATTCCCACAGTACTGTTCAACTCATATGCCAAATAGACCAAACCATGGATTCCATCACCTTTTCCGGATCCACCTGGGTCTTTCATCTGTACCAAACCAAACGTGCCCTAAATAAGGAAGGGGATTGAATGAGAGAAGAAATTAAACATTGTAAGACACTGAAATAAGGAAGGGGATTGAGAGTTGAAACAGAGAAAAAGATGGGGCTGGAATGTGAAGATGTAAGAGGAGAAAGATGGACTGGAAAGGTGAAAATAAGTTGGGCTTTTAATTTGTTGCTCTTTTCTTCTGATTTTTACACTTAGTTTACTGAAAAATTTCGTTAAAATGATGCTCTATTTTGCTGTCCACTTCTGTCAAAATCTTATGCGTTTTTTGCTCTACTTGAATTTTGCTAAAATAATTTGGGTGATTTAGTGCTCCAGAAAACCAAAGGTATGCTGAAAAAAAAAAAAAATCAAAGGCAAAATGGATAGCATAATCACTTGAATTAGGAACACTAAATTATGCCCAAACAACTTTAAAGAACCTAAGCTATGCTTAAAAAATCAGAGGCCAAAATGGACAGCATAATCACTCAAATTAGCAATGAAAATATAGTATGATTCATGGGCATAAGATAAAGCCAAAATGCAACTAAATTACCCACAAAATATCTTAATAACATTTCATTAACCACCTTAGCAATATAACCCATATGCATCACAACTTTTCAATATAGTTCTTTTGACTTATTTTCAACCAATCAATAGTAAAGAGGGGCAATTCTTAGGCACCTCATTTATGAGGGGCTTTTGAATTACTAAATTTTCACAGGATCCACTCATTCTAAGGCATTACTGGCCAAGGATAAGGAGAGATTGAGGTAACTTTTAGTTTCGTTCTAATTATTTACTGGTTGTTTTGTATCTTTTTGCTAAACAAATTATGAGTTCATATATTTACTTGTTTATTAAGCAAGTACTTTAAAAAATTACATATGTAATCTTAGTATCAATAGATTTTTGTAATTTTAGTATGTTATTTCTCAATTGAAATATGATAAATATATGATTTTTTTAACATCACTACATATGTATAATTATTATAGATACTTTTATAATATTTAAATTAAATTATATATTTTTATATTATTATTGATTAATCATATAGTTATTATGTGTCAATTAAGAAAAAAAAAACTTGACAGCAAATATAAGGAATAGTGCCTAACTCTAATCCATTATCTTCTTAAATTACACGACCAGATCAATATGTGTATTTTGTTAAGCAAATTAAGTGAAAATATTGATTTAAAAATGATCATAACATGCATGATAATGCCTGTCTAGTCACTATTGACTAAGGTCATCGATATGGTTGTTCATTTGGAGGAGGAATCTGAGGTTGACATCTTTCTTGCACTATACTGCCTTATCCACCGTTGGACTCTCTCTCTCTTTTTCAAGACAAAAGAAAAAGTGATTCCAAATAAGTTTGGCAAAAAGAAAGTTCCTCCATTATAAAACTGCCAGAACGAAGATAATGGGATATTTTAAATTTTATTTTCATATAGGACAAAGCCTCAAGCTATATATGTTTAGTTGAGTGAAATGACTAATAATTAAATAGCGTGATAAGAAGTAAAATGATAAAAATATATATTATTATATTATTTAAAAATTTAATAAAAAATAAGATAGTTATTAAATAATAATTTTTTTGTTAAAAAATTTTATAGTAATTAAATTATTAGACTACTTAACTTTATTTTTTACCCCTAATTAAAAAGATAACAAAAATAAAAGAGTCTTAAAGCTCTTACTTTGTCATTACCATTATTTGAGTGTACTAATTAAATGTATAAAATTTAAATGTCAAAATGAATTAAAATTTTCAAGTGGGTTCGTTAAACTCTAAAAACTAATTAGAATCAAATTTTAAAAATAATAACTCATTTTTTAATTACACTTTTCTTTTTGGCTTCACCCAATTCGATATTAGAGCCTAATCTGGCCTTTTAGAGAAAAAAAAAATTTAAATTTACCTAAACTCTCTACTTTCTCATCCTTATCTAACTTTTTCCAAGGTTCTTTTCAAAGACGATTGCAATATATAAAGTTTAAGGGAATTGAGCGTAATTCTTCAAACAAAAAGAATATTAAATTCAATTTTCAAAAATTTAACGTAATTTAATTTTTATTAAAATAATCAATTTATTATTTTCAAAAAAATTATTTAAAATTTCACTTTTAAAAAACAATTAAAAGAATGTAAATTTATGTTTAAATAAAATTTACCGAATATATCCCCAAAATCTTAAGATTTAAAGGATTGAAGGCAGTTTAATTAAACATAAATAGTGTCATGTCTTGTTTGAGAAGTAAAGATGGTGTCGCATCCAAGATATCGTACGAAAAATTAATTTTAGACGCATCATTGAATTTGACGTGCTGTACATAACCTACTCAATTAAGTATGCTTTACATGTTATTTTATTACTAAACAAACCAATGCTATGCCCTACATTCTAATCTACTCGTGCTTAATTTAATAATTAGTAATGGAGCCGTATAATCCACGAGATTCGAGATAGAATGTAAATATATTTAAAAAAAACACACAATAAAAAATAAAAAGTAAATTGTAATAATATTAGTGGAGACGTACAATTTAATAATTTATGTTGTTTACAACCAAAATAATTTTGAAGAACAATCTTGTCATATTCTTACTTGTTTTTATTCTTGTACTTGGTATCGAGATATATTAAGTTAGGATTTAATAATTTCGATTAAAGAAAGGTACACCCAAACAAGAAATTCGATTCTAAACGAGGAAGATGGGAAATACGAAACTACTTAATTCGATTTTTTATTTTTTATTTTTTTATGAAAAGCTGTATAAAGTATAGAGGGACTACTTTCCTAAATAAGTCGCCACCAGAGCCTATGAAGTTGATGTTATCCGCAGCGGACCCCACCGCTGCCCCAAGCTCAATTATTAATTATAATGCGTCCTTTGTGGTAAACACAGTCATAGTACTTCATTTTTAGTAGAATTATGAATTATAGATATTTTTATTGTCCTAGTTCTATGCTTAACTTTCAATCATTTTATAAAGATTTCTCCTGCCAGCCTTAATATCTTGATTATATTTTTTAAAAAAAAAATCTTGGGTTGTATTAATTTTAATATAAAAATTAAATCACATTAGTTGTTTAGATTGTGTAGATGTAAACAAATTATACTATATAATTTTTATTACATGTTACTCAGAGTTTCAAACAAAAATTTAAAATTTAACTATTCTAATTATCATACCCTTGCATTAGAGAAATAAATACATTCCTATAAAAAGACAAGAGAAAAATTATTATAATTAGCTACATTAGATTTGTTTTATTTGTATTTAAGTATGAGTTGTTGTATTCAAATTTCTTTGTTTTCACATTCAAACGAATAAATCTGCGTTATTTAGTTTTTTGATAAAATGAATAAAATGTAATGCCGCCTCTGTAAAAAATTTGTGGTGCGGTGCGAGGGCAAGGGCACCATGGGCCCACTTCATTCTTAAATGAAACATGGTAATTCCACTTGTAATATTTTTCACAACATATCAACCATAACAGAAAGAGGAAGAGAGAGGAAAGGATGTGATGTGAGAGAGACAGTCACGGTGGACTCACTGACACTTTCTTTAGGGTTGCCCCTTTCATTGATTAAGTAATATGCAAAGTGAAAGTGGAGATAATGATCTTCTTTTCCCTGTCCTTAGCTCAATTTTGGAACTTCTGTTTTCCTTGGAATTCTTCAACAGCCTGGTGAAAATCCCTTTCTTCATGTTCGTTTCAGGGTAAGAGTAAAACACACACTCACCGACGTTCTGTTTCCGTCGCCTCTCTCTATGTGGATTTGATTATTGGTGTCCCATTTTGGCTTGTAGCAATAAGATATTGATCAATCTGTTATGGGGTTGTGACTTCGCTGGGAAAGTTCCTTCCTTGATTATTCGGTTCGATTTAGTTTTTTTTTTTTTTTCTGGGAATAACCATGGAAGGTATCCGTGCGAATATTGGCATTTTTGTCATTTTGTGCCTAATTACAGTGGGTTACGGTGCTACTGACCCAAATGATCTCAAAATTCTGAATGATTTCAAAAATGGTTTGGAGAATCCAGAGTTTCTCAAATGGCCAGACAATGGGGATGATCCTTGTGGCCCTCCTTCATGGCCTTACGTGTTCTGCTCTGGTAATAGAGTCACACAGATTCAGGCCAAGTCTCTGGGTCTTAAGGGTTCATTGCCTTCATCCTTTAACCAGCTCACAGAACTCTACAACTTGGGTCTTCAACACAACAAGCTTAGTGGGATGTTGCCTACTTTCAGCGGATTATCCAAATTGGAATTCGCTTTCTTAAATGACAATGAATTTGATGGAATCCCATCTGATTTCTTTAAGGGGCTTAGCAGTATTCGAGTTTTGTCTTTGGGAGAAAATCCATTGAATGCGAGTACTGGGTGGTCTCTTCCTGTGGATTTAGAAAAATCAGTACAATTGACGAATCTTTCCCTGGTGAATTGTGGTTTGGTTGGAAGACTGCCGGATTTTCTAGGCATATTGCCTTCTCTCACAAATTTGTTGCTTTCATACAACAGACTGTCTGGTAGCATTCCAGCAAGCTTTGGTCAGTCTTCTATGCAGGTTTTGTGGCTGAATAACCAAGATGGCGGCGGGATGAGCGGTCCTATCGATGTTATTGCTTCTATGACTTCGTTAACGCAGCTTTGGCTACATGGAAACCAGTTCACTGGGACAATTCCACAGAATATTGGAAGTCTAACTTCCTTGGTAGAGCTCAACCTTAATCGTAATCAACTTGTTGGCTTGATCCCAGAAACCCTGGCCAATATGAAACTCAAGATATTGGTGTTAGACAATAACAGGCTCATGGGTCCTCTACCAAAGTTTAAGACTGGGAATGTTTCTTATAATTTTAATTCCTTTTGTCAACCTAAGCCTGGCCTTGAATGTGCTCCTGAAGTTACTGCTCTACTGGATTTTCTCAGTAATCTGAATTACCCATCAGCGCTCACTTCTCAATGGTCTGGTAATGAACCATGTACTGGGCCATGGCTGGGATTGAGCTGCAATCCCAAGTCAGAGGTATCTATTATCAATTTTCCCCACCACAATCTCAATGGTACTCTAAGTCCCTCACTTGCTAAGTTAGTTTCACTCCTTGAAGTTAGGCTTGGAGGGAATAATTTAACTGGCAAAATTCCTAGCAGTTACACTGAATTGAAATCATTGAGGCTGGTGGATTTAAGTGATAACAATCTTGAGCCCCCATTGCCGAATTTTCCCGATGGTGTGAAGCTTATTATTCATGGTAACCCTCTTTTTGCTAACCAAACTGGAAGGAGTCCCCTACCTATCACCGGCCCACCACCTTCAAGTTCAGAATCTTCGCCTCATAACCCTCCTCCATCCTCTGAAAAGCCATCTTCCCCAAGTCAGAGTTCAAGCTCACATTCATCAAGTTCTGAACAAGTACAATCCCGTCAGAATGAATCTAAAAGATTTAAAACAATAGCAATAGTGACTGGAGCTGCAATTTTTGCACTTGTAGCTATATTGGTTATTTTCCTATTTATATATTGCTCAAAGAAGAAGCAGAAAACCTTACTGGACGAACCTAGTTCTATTGTGGTTCACCCTCAAGACCCATCGAATCCAGAGAATATGGTTAAAATTGCAGTATCAAATAACACTGCTGGAAGCTTATCAACAAAAACTGGAACAAGTTCTTTGAGTAACATTAGTGGTGAATCTGAGAATGTTCATGTAATTGATGCTGGTAACCTTGTCATAGCTGTTCAAGTTCTACGTAAAGTTACCAAGAATTTTGCTCCAGAAAATGAGCTAGGCCATGGTGGGTTTGGAACTGTTTATAAAGGTGAACTAGAGGATGGGACAAAAATAGCAGTGAAGAGAATGGAGGGTGGAGCTATAAGCAGTAAAGCACTGGATGAGTTTCAGGCTGAAATAGCTGTTCTTTCCAAGGTTCGTCACCGACATTTGGTCTCTCTGTTAGGATATTCCATTGAAGACAATGAAAGACTTTTGGTCTATGAATATATGCCTTTGGGTGCCCTAAGCAAGCATCTTTTTCATTGGAAAAGCCTGAAATTGGAGCCTCTGTCTTGGTCACAGAGGCTTGTGATAGCACTAGATGTTGCAAGAGGGATGGAATACCTCCATGGTCTTGCCCGCCAAACCTTCATCCACCGAGACCTTAAACCTTCTAATATTCTACTTGGTGATGATTTTAGGGCTAAAGTTTCAGATTTTGGTCTGGTGAAACTCGCCCCAGATGGTGAGAAGTCTGTGGTAACTAGGCTTGCTGGGACATTCGGATACCTTGCCCCTGAATATGCAGGTATGGTTTTGTTGAATTAGATATCGCTCTTCCTTCTGACCATGAAATAGTTTTAGGAATTAAATATGAAAACAAGGTTTAGTAACATTAAGATTGCAATGGTAATAAACTCTGTTTCTGCATATTAGCACTTGGTTTTTGTTGTGATTAATTAATTTCCTTAAGTAGTTAAAAGAAAATTTTATTTGATGTAAATTAACTTCGTAGTACTCTAGTAATAATATATCTATTTCTACCTTGTTAAATATGCTCATTTTGTCAAAATGATTCAATGGCTAAAAGTGTAGAACTCATCTTATCAGGGTCCTTCTTTTTTGGGGGCCAAATATCAGGGTCCATGTTAACTAACTAATTTATACTGTTATATATTGCCTACTCTGTTATGGTATGTTTTGCTTAGAGTTCAATTCCATAACGTCGTATCTATTACTAGCACCTTGACTCTTTACATGTGGTACATATCAATTTGCTTTTGAATTTGTTTTTTTTAAAGTGATTAAAGAGATATAAAGTTTACAAAATTTTAAGTAATTGCTTAATAATTGTATCATCCTATATTTAGGATTCCATGTTATGTTAGTATAAATTTTGTCAACGACTTTTATACTACAAAAAATTGTATGCAATATGATCCTTACGTCCCTCGGCCTAAAATTAGACATCAAAGCATTGTTCTTATTAGATGTTGATATGACAATACTTCTACATTTTTTCGAAGTCTTTCTATATTTGCAGTTTCATGCATCTACATTTGCATACTAACTAAAAGTTTCTTTGGGATTAAGTGATGGGGAAAATCACCACTAAAGTTGATGTATTCAGCTTCGGTGTGGTGTTGATGGAACTTCTGACTGGACTAACGGCTCTTGATGAGAGCCGGCCAGAGGAAAGCCGATACTTGGCTCAATGGTTTTGGCAGATTAAATCAAGCAAAGAAAAGTTTATGGCTGCCATTGATCCAGTTCTTGAGGCAGCTGAAGAGACTTTTGAGAGTATCTCCATTATAGCTGAACTTGCTGGACATTGCACTGCAAGGGATCCAAACCATCGTCCGGATATGGGTCATGCAGTCACTGTATTGGCAGCATTAGTAGAGAAATGGATACCAATTGTTGATGAATCAGATTCTTTTATCGGCATTGACTTCAGACAACCACTTTCCCAGATGTTGAAGGATTGGAAGGAAGCAGGAAGCAGAGATGTTAGCTATGCTAGCCTTGAAGACAGCAAAGGCAGTATACCAGCAAGGCCTGTTGGGTTTGCAGATTCCTTTTCTTCTGCCGATGCTCGATAATTTGGAGGTAACTCCAACGCAATATGTGGGTATTCTTGCTTTTTCCTCAAGTAATAAAATTCACTCAAAATCACCCAGTCTGTTTTGGCAACTATAAGGTGTAATTTGATTCTTTCTGGTCTCTTTGTTTTGGGACTATTGCCTCAATGCATACTACTTGTACATATGGGATATGAAGTCTATGTGCTTAGTTGTGACAATAGGTGAGCAATTATGTAGATGGAGATATATTGTATTTTTATTTTTATCTTTTCCTATTTGGTGTGTTTATAGAATAATCAATTTCTTTTTTGAAGTCAGCGGTATGGACTCAAGAACTCAGTATTTTTTGGAGATAACAAATCATTCATTTATATTACCCATTTTATGTGTTTTTAAATGCTTGAATTAGATGGTAAGCTATATTAGGGTCAAATATAGTATAAAATTTACAAACGCACAAGCAAAAGAATTTTTCAGCATGAAAAGATACTTTTCGCCTGAGTTATATTCTACCAGCACGAAAGAATGACATCTGAAGACATATCCCATTTGTATTTATATATAATCCTGTAGAGAAGATAATAATAATTCTGAATTTTTCTCTGTTCGTTCTATCTTGTTGATTGAATTGCTAGATTATATAATTCTTTTTCAAATAGGATAGAATATGGATAGAACCTGGACACCAGTATAATATTTTGTGACTCGTCATTTGACATTAATGCCTTCAATTACCAGTGAGGGAAAAGAGAGAGGAAGTTGAACCTTCATAAAACTTTTAATGCTAGGAAGCAAAGAAACAGGCCACGTGTATTGCACGTGCCAAAACCCAAACATGTGTTTACATAATAGACACAAAATCCTATGGTATGGGGCGGTGAAAATGAACACTCATATTTACCTTTCTCTATGCTTTGTTGAGTATTATATTTTGGGCATTTGTCCATTTGTAAAGATATTGAAGCCTGACATTTAAATGATTGATACTCTTGGGGAAACATAGATTGATGAGATTATATTTACGAGTAGTTTGGTTCAATAATAACTTAAAATTTTTGTTAATTTAGATATGATAATATGCAATATCGAAGTATAACATTATATGTTTGACGTTCTCAATATGTAGTGTGGAAATTCTCAGTTATTTTAAAAAGTATAAAAATATAGAGATATGTGAAAAACGATCCCGTTTCCGAAAACAGAGACATGGTATATATGGAAATGTGTGAAAACAATTTTAAGACTGAAAATCGTTTAAAATGATTATCTTATAATATTTGTGTTAGACTTCTTCTTTTTAACGAGATATTTAATTAATTTTATTTAAGAGTAATAGGGAATGGTGTATTGATTTTACTTTACATTTTCTTTTTAATTTTAAGTCTTTATAGTATGAATTCTCATTGTATGAGTAGAAAAACTAGAGAAGAAATAAGCCCAAAAAAAAAAACGCAGCAACTCATTTTGATAGATTATTTTTTCCTTTATATATTAGAATGAAATTTTAAATATATTAAACTTATTCAAAGGAGAGCCTTTTAAAGATTGTTAGTCGGTCCACTTTGTCTTACTCAAATTG
Source organism: Delonix regia (assembly GCA_037074485.1). Classification (NCBI taxonomy): domain Eukaryota; kingdom Viridiplantae; phylum Streptophyta; class Magnoliopsida; order Fabales; family Fabaceae; genus Delonix; species Delonix regia. The sequence goes on from CM073455.1 coordinate 9,156,912, forward strand.
GGGGGAAAAAGAAAAAAGAAACCTTAAAATAGGTTTTTAATACTTTTGCTATAAATTGGATTCAAGTCTAATTTTTACTCTAACGATGCTTCTCTTATTCACAAGTGTCAAATTAGATGATGGTGAATTTCTTGCCCAAAAAATTCGACTTAATGACCATAATTTAAATTTTTTATTATAAAATATTTTAAAATTTAAAAAGTATTGTAAAGAATTTTGAGGACAAAAAATTTTGCTATGAAAGACCCAACTCTAATACTCTAGGATCTTGTCCTGAGATCCCGTTTATTATATATTTCTAAAATCATAGGAGTTTGTTTTTTTTTAAAAAAAATTGATTTCTAAGCATAATAATTTTAAAACTTAAAATTATTTATAGTAAATATTTAAAATTTGTAATTCGTAATTGCCTAGAAACAAATTGGGACAATAGTCCAATAATCCAATCGTAGTAAAATAATAATAATGATTATAAAGCATATCGCAAATTAGGCGTAAATAAATAAACGTGAGTGCAATCCCAAGGCGGAAACTTTGAGTAACAATGGTGGTTTGTGTAGCGAGCACAGCTTTGCCAGCATTAGCTCCAATTTCACTTCCAAATCATGTTCAATCCTCTCACCTTAACACCAAACAACGTCTCTCTCTCACTCACACCAACAAATTCACTGATCCTACCGTTGTATGGACCTCATCTATAGCCCTCCATTGTCGGAATGGCCAATTACTTGAAGCTGCTTCCGAGTTTTCGTGCATGAGAGAAGCTGGAGTTGAACCCAATCACATAACGTTCATCACTCTTCTTTCTGCTTGCGCTGACTATCCCTTACATAGCATATCCTTTGGAGCTTCAATTCATGCGTATACCCGGAAACTGGGCTTGGATATGAATGACGTTATGGTGGGCACTGCGGTGGTTGATATGTACGCTAAATGTGGTCGTGTAGATTTAGCTAGATTGGCATTTGATCAAATGGGTGTAAAAAATTTGGTGTCTTGGAACACGATGATTAATGGGTATATGAGGAATGGGGAATTTGAGGACGCCGTCGAGCTGTTTGATAAAATGCCTGTTAAGAATGCGATTTCTTGGACTGCTTTAATTGGGGGGTTTGTGAAGAGAGATTTTAATGAGGAAGCCCTGGAGTGTTTTCGAGAAATGCAGCTCGCTGGCGTGGCCCCAGATTATGTGACCATTATCGCTGTCCTTGCTGCCTGTGCCAACTTGGGAACCCTTAGTCTAGGCTTATGGGTGAATAGGCTTGTTATGAGAGAAAATTTCAAAGACAATGTTCGAATTTCCAACTCGTTAATTGACATGTATTCTCGATGTGGTTGTATAGAATTTTCTCGTCAAGTATTTGAGCAAATGCCCCAACGAACCTTGGTATCATGGAACTCGATCATTGTGGGATTTGCTACTAATGGGCTTGCAGACGAGGCTCTAAATTTCTTCAATTCAATGCGGAGGAAAGGATTCAAGCCAGATGGAGTCAGCTACACCGGAGCTCTTACAGCATGCAGCCATGCCGGATTAATCGACAAGGGACTGCAAATCTTCGACAACATGAAAAGAGTTCATAGAATTACCCCTAGTATTGAGCATTATGGTTGCATAGTGGATCTCTTTAGTCGAGCAGGGCGATTGGAAGAAGCATTGAATGTGATAAAGAACATGCCCATGAAGCCAAATGAAGTGGTATTGGGGTCATTGCTTGCTGCTTGTAGGACTCAAGGAGACGTTAGCTTGGCTGAAAAAGTCATGAATTATCTTGTTGAACTGGACCCTGGTGGGGATTCCAATTATGTGCTGCTTGCTAACATATATGCTGCGGTAGGAAAGTGGGATGGTGCAAACAAAGTCAGAAGGACTATGAAGGCTCGTGGAATACAAAAGAAACCAGGTTTTAGTTCCATTGAGATTGATTCAGGCGTTCACAAATTTGTGGCTGGGGACGAGTCTCACCAGGAGAAGGACTGCATTTACTCAGTATTGGAACTTCTATCCTTTGAACTAAAACTGTGTGGTTATGTTCCCGGGTCCTCTACAAAAGAATCTTACGAAGATGATTGATTCTTATATCCGAGTCGTTTGCTACAGAATTCTTTGGTTGAGAATATTGTACAGATGAAATCTTTTTCATAGGTTCCTAGATTTAATAATATTAAAACCAACTTTAATTTTGCCCGTGCTGTAGGTTACCATTTATTTTCATTTTTGAGGCTTCTTATTTTTGGCTCAATATATTTGGATTGGAATAAGAGAACAGACTGAACAGTTCACTTGCGTCATCCTAGCTAGCATCTGCGTCATTACTGTCACATCTTTGAATAGAAGCTCAAGGTATGTTATTGCAGAGGAATCTGATCTTAACCCTGCAGGTACTATATATTTTTGGGAGCAGGGCAGGAGATGATCTGTGTTTTCTTTTTTTTAAATAATTTTAAAAATAAATTATTAGTAATTTAAAAATTATAAATATTTATATGTATAATATTAATTTTTAAAATTATGATATATATTAAATTTTTTTAAAAAAAAGAACAGGACATTCTCCTGTTCCCGCATCAACGGGAGGAGGACCCTGAAATATTTTTGTAGTATTATTCTGGTGAAAGAAGCCAAAAGACAATGTCAATGCGTAATTCATGAGATTCTATTTCTGTCCAATCCATGATTGGACCTAAAGCACAAATTGACATCTTGTGACTCTGCCTCTGGTTTCAAACCAACAATGCACAAATGTCAAACTCAATTTGATTCGAATCAGAAATTTGCTGCATTTACGTGACCAACAGGAAGCAGGGACAAACTGTACATACTTTATCAGATGAAACTAGAAAACGACGTTGCAGACAGTGTTAAACATTAGCAACCACAAAAAAAAAAAAAAAAAGTAGCTGAGAGCTACAGAGAAGAGTTCCCTAGTAAGTTTAAGGGGTCCTAGGCTTTTTGGGACTTCCACCATTATGATGCAGTGGGTCTGGACCCGAAGGAACCTTCCTCAACTCCCAAATCGCAGAATTTTCACCGTACCTGCTGCTTGATGATCCTCCATGGCCAGGCTTCAAATTTGTTTTCTTTTCCCTTAAAGCAGCAAGCACCTGCAGCACAAGAAGATTCTACGATATCATAATTAAGAAACAAAAATATGGGATCTACAAAAAGGTTCCCATGTAATGATCAAATGAAAAGTGAAAACCCTTTTCTAAATGAGAAACAACGGAAAAATCCCTGCTTTCTTAGTATTATATTAACGATTGGTTTAGAAGTTAGAACAGAGACCTTCCTGATACGAAAGGCCTTGAAACCAGCTGCATTAGGACCAAAGCATCCATATGAAGTGCCGCAATCTGCCAGAGTATAAACGTTTGATCAGTATGGTGAATCATGGAAACGATGTTTTTCCACGTGCTTTATTGGGCTTGTGAGACAAAGAAAAGAGAAAGATGACTAACCAGAAGGCTCCCTCACCAGAAGCAAACTCAGCAGCACCAGTAAAATGATACAGGTAAAGATGGATTTTGACGCCATAGCAGAAAGTACTAACCCCAGAATGAACAGAATGCACTGAGATTTACATGCAATGCAAGTTGTGACACAACCAGGCAGCGAATAATCCCCAAATTTATAGAGCTGAGGTTATAAAAGATTAATTTTTCAAATGATGGCTCATGCAGCCATTTTGTGAAGAAATGATTAAAGAAACACACCAACGAACACACTACGCAGACAATAATATACCAAGTGACAGCGCCGTCTTACGTTGCTGTCCTGTCGAGCCACCCCAAAGTCACCTGAAACTTGCCAATTCAAATCTCTATCTTATTACATGATGTCATACTTTGATTCGAACGTCAAGTAGCAACCTCACCATCATATGTTTTCCCTTCTTCTGGGTATCTGCTATATCAAATCTGATTCTCTCAGCTGCAAGTCTGTTACTTTATCTTATACTATGACCTGGACTTGCAGGCTAAGGTAACAAAATAGTCATGAGTTGCTGAGGCTTATAATGAAAAATGAACTGGTTCACTATGGAATATTTTTCTTTTTTGGATGAGAATTCATAGATGGAAAAAGGGTTCACCAATGACAAGTTTGAAAGTGACTGATTGGATGTGGCTCTGGGTATCTTTGCTTTGAGTAAGATTTTTCTCGAAGGCTGAAGATGCTTTTGCAATAATAAGACATTTTGAGATTGACGTCATCCTCTACTTTCGTCTGGTTTACCATTGTGCTTGGCTTGGGGGGTGTTCTGGATCTAAAATTCTAGTACAGAGTACTGAGTCTCACATAATAACGAAAGCCAAAAGAAACAAAATTGATCAGGTTTCTCTTTTCTGATATTGTTCTATTTTGTGTATGTATATATAATAATCATAGAAAGAATAACCTTTCCTTCTAGCACAAAAATTAGCAATAAGAATATATAAATCAATTGTTTGTAATTCTGCATATTAGATTAGTTCTTTGAACAAATTAAATATAATATACAATTTGATTTAATTGAAAGACTAACCGACCGTAGGTTAAACATTTTAAAGGGATAGTGAATTATGAACTAGAATATTAAAAAGTACATGTTTTAATGACTGCATTGTGTATTTTCTTCTTTTTTTATTCCCCATGAAAGAAATAAAGCGCGTACTATTCTCTAGGCCATCAAAGAAATAAACATGAGAAATAGCAATGCATAAGAAAAACATAGGGTAGATCAAATTTATACCCAAATTAACCATCCAGTAAACCTTGTATAAACCATATAAGTATACGCACCACTGATTAAATAATAACACTTTACATCCCACTTATGACTCTAGTATAACAATCGCCAAAAACTCCACTTACAATACCAAAAACTACAAAAGACATGACAAAACATCCTTATTCATAAAAACAAACTGAAACTGCAAACAAATATGCAAAAATAGGTACTAATTAAGAAGAGTTGAATAGTCATGCTGTACACACTCCAGTGATATGTAATATCAAGTTAAGCCTGTTTAACATTAGGTTCGAGTCCTAAGTCCTTTCTTGTTTTGCCCACAAACAAATCTCCAGACTTGATCATGCCAGGAAATCTTCCAAGGACTGTCATGAATGGAAACTGTGCAACCCCCTGTTTCCTTCCAAGTGAGACAATGGCTACTGCTGGCTGTGCCTTGTAACTTGCCAATTTACGATTTTTTCCTCCATTAATGAGTAGCTTCAGGTTCTTTGCAACCACTTGAGCTTGACCTTGTGCATACACCCCTTGTTTGATTTCCTATAATACAGATTTTAATTCAACAATCAGCTTGCAAAAAGTATTACAAGAGTATGGCAAAGTCAGTGTCCAAATAATATTCTTGTGTGTGTTTGTCTACATATTTCTAAAGAACCTCATTCAGCTGAGGCTAGCCATTGCAATCCACACAAGAAACTCAAGGTAATTAAAGGTAATTGTGGTTAGCACTTACTGGAACATCTGTAATGTCTCCAATAGCAAAAATGTTAGTCCTGCCCTTGACTCTCAGAGATTCATCAACCTTGATCCTTCCATCAACATCCAAGTCATTCTTGATAAGAGTTTCTCTGAGCCATGCAGAACTGAGTGGTTTCCCTGTGCACAGAAAATGGCAATCGGCTTCGATGGTGTCTCCCACTGAAGTACGATATGTGCTGTTTCCATCTTCAACAGAGTTTAAGTTCACTGATTGCTCTAGTTTCACCTCTACTTTCTTTGACTTAAACCACTTCATCGTCTTCCTTGAAGCCTTTGGCCCTATAAATTCTAGCAACCTTGGTCCTTTGTGCACTAGAGTCACCTTCTTTTCTGGAAAATCAACTGCTATCTCTCCTGCCAGCTCAACCCCAGTAGGACCTCCTCCAACAAGTAGTATGGAACGTGCTGCTTTTATCTTTTGATTTTCTGAAACAAAAAATTTAAATTACTTAACTAAAAAAGATATATTTACCATCAAATTCTCTGATAAAAACCCAATACATTAATTCTTTGTATTGTTATGACTGGTTTTCTAATAACCCTCAAAAGTCAAAACTCTTACCTGCTTTGTATTGGTTGATCCTTTCAGTCCTAGTCGTGGGGACAGGTTGAGTGTGGCCAGTAGCGATAACAAGATAGTCATAGGGAATCTGACGGCCATCTGCAGTAGTTACTTGAGTTTCTGTGAAGCTGACCGCACTGGACATCACAAAGTTTCCTTTTATGAAGTAATCTCTGTGGTTGATCACTATCCTCTCTGCAAACGATGGGTCCACCATTGCCCTCAAGCTTGCCCATGGTATCTCAAAATATTCCTTCCTGTGTTCAGTATCCTCTCAATCACTACAACACCATAGACGCAAATATATACAAATTTCACATGCATATCTCAATCATGTTATGCGATAACACGATCACTCCCAAAAGTATCAAGCGTGAATCTAGTTAAATGGATCATTACATGACAACGTATAACATACAGTACCGCTTGTTCAGTACTACAAAAAAACTCGAACTTGAGGTCATGAGGTATGAAAATGGAGAACTTACGGATCAATAAGGGTTAGGTTGGCATGGTGTTGAAGAGTTTTGACGAGGGTGGCACCAGCGACACCACCTCCAACGATCACCACGTTCTTCACCATTATGATTTGATGACAGTAAATTAACTTTTTGCTTACTGCTGTGTCTGGAGAAGGAAATGGGGCAACATATATATACCTAGAGAGAGAGAGAGAGAGAGAGGAAGAGGAGTGTTGTGAGTCATAGCGTTGCGCGTCTAAGAAAGTATGCATTACAAAATTATCAACGGGAAACGTCAGCTGTGGAATTTGAATATAGAGAGAGACCCAAGGCAAATGGTAGCTGCACTCGACCACGTAATTTCCCAGAGCATAAGCCTGAATCTGTATCTAAATTTTCTTAGATGAAATTATTTTTTTAATAAAGAAAGATTATCATACTGGTATTCATAATCATTAGTCATAAATAAACAAGTCCAGCTGCCAGCATGACCAGTTACTTGCTAGTCAACAATTTTTATTAGAGGCAAATTTTCAAAGAAGACGTTGCTTTGCTATGAAGAAAATTTTATTCGGGCCCTATTTATTTATTTTTATATTTTTAATCTTATGAAAATCTTGATTGGTTTTTGAAATTATTTAACGAGCTATAATAAGATTATCACTGAGAAACCCTTAATTCACAAAAGAGATCATTTAAATTGCAATTTCAACCATCTTAAGTGTTGTTAGCTTTTGAATACATATATTGTTGCGTCAAAATTTGGAGAAGTGTCAAAGAGTAGGAAGCAATGAGACAGTCTCCCATGGGAACTGCAAGACGGCAATGTTAGCTTGCCTTCAATTTCCAGGTCATTATCCGTAGGCAAAACAAAAACGAAAAAGTCCAACTAAAATTTTTAGTCATCATATATATATATAAATTATGTTGAACTTTTATTTTTATTTTTATTCATTTGATTCTTCTAGATTTTAAGATATAGTTTATTATCTCTCTCTTTCGTTTGTGTTTGACTATCTGGAAAATGGACTTTTCCTCTTCCCTTCTTCTAGAGGCCATAGTCAAGTATCCTTATCCTCGTGTTTCTCCTTGTTTACTTCCACTGAATCTTTTATCTCTTATATTGTGCCTTGAATATAATTATTCATCTGAGAATTCTTGATTAATATATTTGCGTTGATCCTTTCTTAAAAATGTTCCCGCTTCAGTATTAGAATAACATATCGTACTTTAAGAGAAAGAAACGTCACATCCCTTACAGATTTTGGGATGCTCAACATGTCTAATAAAAATTATGGACTCAAAGAATTAGGTAAAATTAGATTTAGCTTTAAATCAATAAATTTGAACTGATATACCAATTATAAATCCCCAGTGAACGTTCACGTTTGATCAATGTCTGAATACATTGATCAACTTCCATTCTCCTTTCCTAACCTTCTTTAATAAAAATTAATCCATGCAGGTCAAAAGTATTAAAAAAAAAAAATGGGGAATCCATTTCCTCAATATAGCACACAGGATTCTGTAAGCCACGGAGAAGAAGTCAATTGGCGAAAATTACGGCATATGAATACCATATAATGGACACCCATGCATTTGCTTAGCTTAGCCAATGAATTCCATGGAATCGACAGATAAGAGAAAATACAGGAGGGGCAAACATGACTGCGTCCATTTCCAAATTTGTTGAAGAAAATTCATGAGTAAGATAAGCATGTAATGCATCAAATCAATTTTACCAAAAGCAGTACAGAAGTAAATGCTCGAATGATTCAATAGTAATAGTATTATGCAAATAGTGGACGGACACTTTATTTTTGTCAATGGAGAGTATACAAAAAACAGTAAAACTTAGGCAGAATTCTTTAGATGTTTGCTATATTATTCTTCTCTTTAAATATTTGATAGCAAACACCTAAAAACTGCACACTAAGTTTCTTTCTACAAACAATCACCGCAGCCATGCCCAGTAATTGCAAAAAAGAAAAGTGAAATTATTTTGTATACACAACCATTCACAATCCTAAACACCCATTTGCTTTCTTGTTCTGCCCACAAACAAATCTCCGGACTTGATGAGGCCAGGAGCTCTACCAATGATTGTGAGGCCTGAAACTTGTGCCACTGCATCTTTCCGGCCAAGTGAAACAATAGCAAGTGGTGGTTGTGGACTGTAAGTTCCCATGCAAGACTCTTTTCCTCCTTCTATCATCAGCTTCAAGTTCTTTGCAACCACAGCGGCATGCTTTTGTGCACAAAACCCTTGTTTGATTTCCTGTTGTAATAGATTTCCGTTAGAAAACCTCCTATCATGTTTGCTTGCAGACAGATTTCAAATGTAACAGAAGAACGTCTCAAAGGGAATGTGCAATTAATAGTCTGAGTAACACAATCACAGAACCGTGTTGGAGATTATGCACATATATTCACTTTCAATAGGGACAAAACTTGCACAGTTTTTAAGTATTAGCTATCAGGTTATCTAATAAAAACATGATTGAAGATTTTTTTAACTCTTTGGCACCATATGATCGGGTCTATTGAAAAATTCTCTCCATATGTTATGTTTTGATTGGAAAACTAATAGCAAACACATAAAGAACTCTGCCAAATCTTCTCCTCTTAAAATTTGATATCTTACAGCATACTTGAGTCTCTATAGGACAGAACTAAGAAAACAACTATGAAAGATATGGACAGGCACGAGCAGTTAAGACTCCAGCCAACTGCTAAGGTGAAGGAAAAGGCTAGAACCCAGTGATAAGATAAAGTGAATACCCCAAAATAGAATTTAAAAATAAAAATAAATAAGTTTCTGGCTTCATGACCTGACAGCATTAACAAAGCCATGTTACTTAGGCCTAGTGATGAGTAAAAACTTCAACTCCACAGAAGCAGGCAACAATGAAAGATTAATATTAGACTAGCTCAAAACCGATTGACCGTCATGTGTACTTGACAGTATGTGAGGGAAAGAATGAGGAGGTTGAGTAATTTATTGACTTCATCACCAAATGCGTGTGACTATGCACCAAATTATACTATCAAGAAAATCTGAATAACTTGGTTACAGAAAGAACTTACGGGAACATCTGTGATATCTCCAATTGCAAAGATATTGTCCCAGCCATTGACTCTTAAGTATTCGTCTACCTTAAGCCTTCCAAGAACATCCAAGTCATTGTTCAACAAAGTATCCTCAAGCCATGCTGAACCAGACTGTTTCACTGTGCATAAAAAATGACAGTCTGCCTCAATGATTTCTCCGAATGACGTTTGATATGTCTTATTTCCTTCTGCTATAGCATCCACGTTCACTGTTTGCTCTAACTTCACCTCAACTTTCTTTGATTTCAACCAGTTTAGAGTCTTATCAGCAGCTTTTGGCCCAATGAAGTCCAGCAACCTGGGTCCTTTGTGCACCAGAGTAACCTTTTTATCTGGAAAATCAACAGCAATCTCTCCAGCAAGTTCAACACCAGTGGGACCTCCCCCAATAATCAGAATGGATTGAGCAGATTTTATCTTCTGATTTTCTGCCAATGTAAAGGAACTTCATAACTCAAACGCTGTCTATGTTAATGCATTTCATGGTTGAACCTACTTCGTACAAAAAATCCACATTACATAACCTACGTAGATAATATTATTGCATTATACTGTACAATCCCCAGATAGCTTTAAGCTAGCAAATACAATAGTTAGCCAAGTACTAGGATTTTAATCAGTCACTTCGTGTGTTCTAATATATTTTCCAACAGCTGTACGAGAGCTTCATGATCCAATTCACATGCATACTAAAACCAGAGAATGCTTTACTTTTTTCTTAAGTTATAAGCCTTGCAGCCTAATTGTTATGAGGCTACTTCAATCCAATGGCAATATCATATTTTGCTCTCGGTAACTATAATAACAGAAACAATTAAAACAGACTACATAGTCATCAATTTAGAAGTAGGATTAGATTATTTTTAAGCACAATTTGCAGCAGTTTGAATTCAGATTCTTTTTTCTTTCTTTCTTCCCATTCCTGCTAAAGATATATATTTAGTATTACCTGCTATGTATTGATAAAGTCTTTTAGTCTCACTTCTGGGGAAGGGCTCTGCATGGCCAGTGGCAATGACTAGATAGTCATAGTCAACCTGACGACCATCTGCAGTCAAGACTTTGGTTTTAGTTATATCAGTGGCACTGGATATAATAATGTGCCCATTGGTGAGGTAATCTCTATGGTTGATCAATATCCTATGTGCAAATGATGGCTCAACCTTCGCCCTCAAGCTTCCCCATGGAATCTCAAAATACTCCTTCCTGAAATTCAAATGCTCTCTGTCAACCTAAAGAGAATGACAGCCATAAACAGAGAAAGTTCATTCTTACATCACTTTAATCATCAACAAATATCAATAACTTCCAAAACTCATAACATCACGGTTGATTCTTGAAAAGGTGGAAAGTTAGGCTTACGGATGAAGATTCAGATTATATATGTTATGAAACTTTATGAGGGGAGACAAGAAGTTCAATGTAGTGGTTCGTTCATAAATCACTTTAATCATATACAGAATATAAAAAATCTCCAAAAACACACTTGGTAAACATCAAAGTTTAATCCTGTAAAAGTGGCAAGTTAGGTAAATGGATGATGATTTTCAGTGATTATATGTTACGAAACTTTATGAGTACAGGGAACGGGTTTCAACTTTCAATGACAAACAAATGTATGCCCACCATGCACGACATTTGGAAAAGCCTACTACTCGCCTCAAATCAATTATGAGGATGGAACCAACCAGAACAGGATCTAATACCATATCAACATACATTTGAAATATAATAAAATAATTTAGGGATTGATTGGAAGGATGAATTGAGAGCCTGATGGGTTAGGACAGATTGAAAACTCGTCCTCTTTGGACCCTCCCCACTTTCCTGATCAATCCTTTGGACAGCAAGGTGCTTTTTATCTTAGACCGTTGAATTTGATGATTGAATCGCCCAAATGTGAACAGCACCTCGGCCTGGCTATCCTGATCTTTCATCTTTCTTTTTCAATGAAGGGAAACAGTCAGAATTTAACGCTTCAAACTACCGCATCCCATTGAAGGCCAAAAATAAAAAATTCCAAAAAAAAAGAAAGAAAATCTACCGCATTCCGTTAATGACATATAACTTCTAATAGTTTGCTATTCTTTTCTTTTATTACAATTTTAATGATTATCTCCCACACTCTAGTCCAACCCATCAATTATCCTACTCTTTTGAGAAAAAACTCTGGAATCTCGATCAAGATCATAATGGGTAAAAAAAAAAAAGCTAAGGTCTTTCTTATAAGATAGAGCGGAATATAAAATCTCTGAAATGGCACAAATAACATATATAAGAAAAGCTTACGGATCAATGAGGGTGACATGGGCATGAAATTGGAGAGATTTGGCGACGATGGAACCCGCAACACCACCTCCTATGACCACTACTCTCTTTCCTTTCACTGTCGATTCTCCCCTCTCCATTGGGGTATATTGGAATAGGAATTCAGATTTCCGACAATATCTGTCGTCACAGAATCAGATTAAGCGGCACAAATGGATGTTCTAGGAATAAAGAAAAGTGTCCGCCACCATATAATTACTATTGAAATGACGGGCACCACCTTCGCAGTTCGCGACCTGCAAAAGGTGGTGCTCCGTCAACGAGAGCTGTGAAGAATTCACCAGCTTGAATCAACATTTCTTCCATTGCTCGTTTAAAAAGAGTTCGAACTGATAAAACGGCCCAAGTAATCGGGTGGATCCGTTTAAATTTTTTTTCGAAATTTTATTTTAATTTTTACTTTTATTTTTAACTTTATTTTATTGTAATTTAATGTTTTAATTTTACGTTAAATTTTACTTTTACTCTTTAAATTTATTTGGTTTTAATTTAATTTATTAACTTTACTTTAAATATTATTTTCAAAATTCAATATTATTCTATTCTAATTTAAATCATTTTAAAGTTTACATAAATAATTTATTTTTTCCAATACTATCAAATTAAAAGCTTTAAGTATTTAAACTTTGAATGAATTAAGAACAAAGACTGCTGAAAAATAAATTGTGTTAGTAACCTTAAAATTTAAAAAATAAAAAAAAGCAAATTCAACTACCACACACTAATAAATTTAGTTTATAAAAAATAAAAAGGAGAATTGAATCTTTAAATGAAAATTACTAAGACTTACTAATATTATAAGATAAATGAAAAAAAATTAAAAATTAAAAAAGAAAAAATTATGTGAGTGAATAGTTTATAAAAGCTAAAATAAAATTAAAATATCAAAAAGATAAGATTAACCTGAAAACAAATGAAATTTAAAAATAAAAGTAAAATATAAAATAAAGAGTCAAATTGTAATCAGATAAAATAAAAGAATGAAAGTGAAATTTATGATAAAGTATTAAATAAAATAAGAGACAAAAGTAATATTTGATGTAAAGTATATTTTTGCTTTTAAATTTCATAAACTTGCTTAATTAACCAATTATATTGTCTATATACTTTTTTTTTTTTTGGGTAGATGTCCAAGAAATTTGAGTTAAATATGTAAACAAATAATTCTTTTTTGAAAATCTTAGCATGACACAACTAAATATCAATATGCTTAATTTTATTATTTTATTTTTTAAAAAAATATCAAAATAATTGGAGAGACAGTATGTGTGTGTCTCTCTCTCTCTCTATATATATATATATATATATATAATGATTAAAAATAAAAAAAAATATTAATACATGTACATAAAAATAAATTAAGTGAGACAAAAACTTATGAAGCTTAAAAATTGATTTCGTATCCATCTCTAAATTACTTTGTGAAAGATGTTCTCCCTATTGTTATTCCTACAATCAAATTAAATTTATTAATTTCATTCATATTTATTTGAAATTAAAATTATGAGAAACAAATTATGTAACAACTATTTACATAGAAAATATGAATTCTTTGGGTTTATTGTTTATATCTTTTTCATGTATACAAAGGAAAAAAAAAATGAGAGTCACATACATGCATGTATAAATATTATCAACCACAACTTTAAATATATCAATATTTTTTCATACTTCAAAATTACATGTAACTTATTAATTAATGTGATATTTCAAAATTGTAACACAACGAATTAAAATTTACATAAAATAATTGTCCACCATGTAAATTATCATAAACACAAAAAGAGCTACAAAATTACTAATTTTAAAATATAGATTACGACAACAATTGCATTATCATAACTTAAAAGTTATAATTTAAACAGTAAAATAAAATAAATAAAACTTATTAACTTAATTTAATTAAAATGTCTATTCAAATAAATAATACAATAAAAAATGAAAAAAGATTATAATTTAATAATATTATCATTAAACGCAAAATATGAGAGTCACGTTCATTCATATATAAAAATTATCAACTATAACCTCAAATATATTAACATTTTTTTACACATTAAATTTGCAACGTAATTCATATAAATTTATACAAAACAATTGGACTTTGGATGAATTATTATAAATGCATAAAAAACTACAAAATTTCAAATTTCAAAGCATAAATTATTATAATTCAATCATAATAAGAGATAAAAAGAAAAGAAAAAAAAAGATATTGTGCTTGCAATTCTAAGGTATTTAAAAAACAAGTCTATTATGCCATCTAAATCTCTGAATAAAAAATACTAAAATATAATAATAAAATTAATTTGTTTATTTTAGATGGTTATAAATAAAAATAATAATTGAAATGATTGTAAAATACAAAAAATATATCAAATAATTAAATCTAAACTTAAAACACTCCACCAATATCTTCATCCTTTAATGAACAAATCAGTAAATATAAAAATAAAATTTTAATTAATATAATTTTTTAACTTTTTTAACAAATAAAGTAAATAAAATAATTTTCATGAGTATCCCAAATTAAAATTTATTATTTTTAATAGATTAATTTTCTAATATTTCTAAAAAAAATAATATATATAAATATAATTTTTATTATTTTTATATATTCACACACACACACACACACACACACATATATATATATATATATGGTGGCACGTCCATGATTAAAAAAATAATAATAAAAAAAGGGTGTCCAAAGCAATTTGGATTATACGATTTAAGCATATAAGTATAATTTAAAAAATTGAATTTTTTATTTATAATATTTATATTATAAAAAAAAAAAAAAAGGCTCAACGTCCATATGCATTATTCACGACGGGTTGACCTGTTTGTCAATTTATTTATTTTTATCTTCTTCTTTTTTTAAAACTAAGTGGTTTCTCTTTAAGTGTCATTTGTTATAATCACATTTCAGGAAAAAGGCCCAACCCAAGTCCATATGCCAAAACGCATCAGGCCCACTAGGCCCAGTGCTACATTTTAAAACTGTGACGGACATGAAAGCGCGCATCAATATAAGTATACATATTATGTTATACTATGTTATATTATATACAAAAGATATATAATATTGAAAAATTATACCTTTAATCTTATAGTTTCATCCAATTTTTTATTTAAATTTATAGTGTAAAATTTTGTTATTTGTTTTTTTACTATTTACAAATGTTAAAAATCTATTAATATTTGGAAAATTTTCCATTTAGGACCATAAGGTATGATTAATTATTAAAAAAAATCTTAAATCTTGTAATTACTTTGAAATAATTATAATCATTTTATGACTTTTCAATTGATAAAATTACTGCTAAAAAAAACCCTAATATCCTACCCACTAAAACAATATCAAATAGTCTCCTTCCTTCTTCAACCCAACATAACGCTTCACTTCTTTTAGTCTTCAACCCATAATAATGCAAACGCACAATGAATCCCTCAAAATCTCTCTACCTATGTGAAAATAGCAAAATACCTCATTTGGTAGTGAATTATTTATTCTTAGATCCATTTATGTAAAGAATAAGTCCCCATTCACAATTTACTTTTCACCTAACAACTCCAAAAGGTAAAAGCCATTATAATGCTATGAATAAAGCAATATTGTATCACACAATTTAATATAATCAAGTAGATTATAAACAAGACATGCTAAGTTTATTAGTATAATTTAAGTTTGTTACCACTATATTTTATCTATATTATTGTGCTTGCTTTCATTTGTTACCATATACATTTTTTACCATTGAAGCTTTCCTGACTGATACTTGAATTTCACTATTTTTATTTGTTTAATATAGTCCATGGTAACTTATTTTAACACTCTTTTTGACTCAACTATGCTAAAAGGTAAAAGTATGTTAACATATTTTGAACAATGCAGTATTATATACTTCACTTTATACAAATCAATTTTTGTAAACAAAAACACAAAAATTTCAATACTAAGGTTTGTGTTGGTGTTTATGATTACGTTGTTTTATTAATTTTATCTTTTTTGCTATCACTTGTTAGGACAAAAATTTCTTACACTTAGGCTTTCCAAATTGACAAGTATGTTTTACTATTGTTACATGTTTAATGTGTTATACAATTATTTCATTGTTTCTTCGTTTTTCTTTCATATGCAACAAAGGGTTTTCCATATTAAGATATAAAAATGGTTTTTCTTACCTATTTAATTCAATAGTGTAGATGATGAAATGTAGAGATGATGAGCTGTAGATGATGAAGATTTATATGCAAGGAAAAATATTAACAATAAAGGTTTATCCAAAAAAATAAACCAGTACATATTAAGAGCACGTTTGCTCTTGGGAATTCTCCTAAGGGAATGGTAAAGGGCATCTCATTCCCTTTTTTGCCAAATAAACATGGTAATTGCTCTTCTTATGGAGTATGGATTCCTACAAATATAAGAATCACGATTACCGCTTGGGGTCACGGGAATCACAAGCATTTCTCAATAATGGTATTTTTTATGGATAAATTGGCCCTCAATTTGCATGTTGCTAGTTCCTAACTAACCCACTACTCCTTTCCTACCGAGTTATTCTCCTTCTTATTAAAGTAGTCATGCATTAGGTTGCTAGAAAGGGAAGATAATCATCCGCATATTTTGGTAACAACACAGCAGAGCTTCAATTTCCATCACCAGCCTTTGAGAAGTTTTCAAGTAGGCACTATGAAGCTTTATGTTGTCAAAATTCTGTTACATTATGGTTGTTTTTTCTACAAAATTTCATCTTTTTTGTTGGTGTGCTTGTGTTCCTTTTGAGCTTGCTTCTCCAATATCTATGCCACATAGTGATGCTAGTTTATTAGTAATGGTCGCTACAATCGATTTAAACTTAGGTTTACTTATCTAGTATATGATGTTGTGGGTTTGCTTATCTAATATATAAATACAACAACAAACATATTTAAGTTCTTCTAAACAAATTTATTAAAAAATAAAAGGTTTACAGCAGTAAAGTGGCGTACCTCTATGGGAGACTAATGTGTTTCAGATTGAAGATCTTTGGGGGGAAAAATGTAGGTTTGTAGCCTAGTTGTAGAATGACAATACCTTGCATATTTATAGTATCTACTGTAATAAAACAAAGTTGATAAATATGTTTATGTAAATCGACGAAGAAAAGGTAATTTTGCAAATGACACCATATTAGAAATAAAATGACTAAAAGTAATTTAATTCTTATTGCAACATTGTTAATAGTGGTTAAACCTATTTAGCTTGTTTTATGGTTAATTAGACTAGTTATTCATTTTCTTATGTAGCTTATGATACTTCTTACAAAATGAAATAGGATTAAAGCTATGAAAAGTTTAAAAAAACAAAACAAAACAAAAGCCTTTATACTTTTGTTGGGTAAAAAGTTGAAAAGAAAAGGAAACCAAAAGTGCATAATGAAGCAACTTTACTTATAATTTTTTTTAGATTTGTATGTATATTGAATTAGTGAACTAAGTCTTCATTTCTATTGAACTTTTCATTCCATAAGATGTAATGAATTTACTACACCCACTTATGTATGCCTTATTTATTACATCAAATGTAGTAGTGTTGCAATTACATTAAAATGCATACATTTATAGCTAAATGAATGTGAACCTTGTTAAAATCTTTAGCATATACATGTGCCTAATTCTTTAATGGATATACATTTGCCACTTCAGCATAAATTCCTTATAAGTTCATAATATTTCCTGAATATAAGTGCACTTGTTCATGGATTTTCGCATCTATATGTGCAATGATTTTTGTAATGGACTTGACAATGTTCATATAGTTATAGACCAAATGACAAGACTTAATAATTCGTACAATGCTATAGTGGTTCAGTACTCGCCATTCATAAGTTGGTAGTTGACATTGTTATTAGTGTTGGGGGGTGTAGATTATGTATTAGGGTCGATCATAGACTTTGGACTTTCATGCAAAGGGGGCACACCTTAGAAATTTGGTTTACATAAGTGACATAACATGTTTTAACCAAATAAGAATGTATAGGGCAATATTTGATAAATTATATAGCATGCTTGATACCATAGGTGGGCTAAAACTTACAAAACAAATGCTAGTTGATGAGCAAATGGTGATGTTTTTAAACATACTTGCTTATCACGTAAAGAATAAAATAATGTAATTTTAATTCAGACGATCAAGGGAAACAATTAGTAAGTATTTTAAGCTAGTTTTAAAGGCAATGATGAAGTTGGAAGTAAAGCTTCTTACAACCCCAGTGCCTATCCTTGAAGATTCCACAGATGAAATATGGAAATGGTTTAAGATAATCACATCAAATAAGCAAACTTTTTATATTCTTATACAATAGGTATACACACTTTGACTTGTGCATATTTTTGTAGAATTGTCTTAGTGTATTAGATGAAACATATGTGAAGATAAAAGTGTCTTTGCAAGATCAACCTGGATATCAAAATAGAAAGGGGGATGTAACCACTAATGTGTTAGTAGTTTGCTCACCTGATGCACAATTTATTTATGTTTTATCTCGATGGGAAGGATTAGTAGTCAATGGTAGGATACTATGCAATGCAATTAGTAGGCGAATGGGTTAAAAGTACCTGAGGGTGAGCTTAGTAGATTTGGGCACAATCTTATTATAGACATTACAACCAATAAATATACATGAAGTACTAACTCTTAATATTTTTTTTTTATATACACAAGTTGTTATTATTTGGTTGATGTTGGGTACATAAATTGCGAAGGCTTCATTGCACCTTATTGAGGCCAAAGATACCACTTAGATGAATGGCTAAAAAGTCGACAACCAACCACACCTCATGAGTGTTTTAGCATGAAACACTCAGCTGCATGTAATGTCATTGAGGGGTGTTTTGATGTGTTAAAATTATGGTAGGCAATCCTAAGGAACGCATCTTTCTATCTAGTAATAACATACAATCGTATCATAATAACTTATTGCCTATTGCATAATCTCATAAGACATGTCTTTGGATCCATTAGAAAGTGAACTTGACACCTTTAAAGTAGGAACTCTATCAGTAAAAGATAATCCGATTGCTACACTTGAGACAAGTGATGCATTAAGTAGTTAGCAAAAAAGTCAACATGTCAAATGTTTAATAAGTTTAAGGGACATAGAGCTAGTTGAGGATTATAGTTGTTTTTATCATTGTTGTAATCTTTATTATGTTATTTATGTGTTTATGTTATCCTTTATGTGAATAAGGTATTTGCATATATTTGAAGTTACTTGTTTAAATATGGTGTTGGTATTTATGTCATGTCCTTTATATGAATGTTGTGTTGCTAGTTCTACTTTAACACTCAATTGCTCCTATAATATTTTTTATATGTGATTTTGCCACATATTTTGGGATAACAAGTGTCTTTCATGTAATCTAACATCATGGAACAGCTATCTAATACCAAATTTTGAAGTGAAAAACATGTACAGAATTTAGAAGATGATCGATTACTTGCTGAATGCATTGTAGAGCTAAGGACAGAGAAAAAATTCATGCAAAGTAGTAACTTCATATTAGGGCACTTATAAGCTATAGAAGGAATGACAGAGCAAAAATCACCTAGGTATGGACTAAAAGCTATTCCTCACATACAGTCTCGCGTCAAAACAACAAAGACAACATTGAAGATTGTTTATAATATGGTGTTTGGAATTAATACTGGTGGGTTTGGTTGGGACGATGAAAGAAAGTGTGTTATGATTGACAAGGAAGTGTAGGACGAATATTTAAAGGTAAATAATCATGTGGCATTATGTTGATTGGAAACAATGATTTTTATTCTTCCTTAAATTTTTTAACAATGTTATTTCTCCTTTGTTATGTGTAAACACATAAGAAGGCTGCCCTGTTCAGAAACAAGCATTTTTTTCACTTTAATAAGTTTTGCTATGTGTAAAGGAAAGATCAAGCAACTGGTAAGATGGCATAGTCTGCATATAACATTAACGAAGGGGTCGACATAGAGTATGTAGATGTTAGTCTAGATGAAATAGAGGAAATTAAAGTACCCATCAACATTGATGCTTCAATTGCTGGCTGTACATAGCCCCAGAACTACATGAGCAAATTTACTTCTGCATCTAAGAAAAGGAAAAGATATAGTAATGGTGACAACTTTGTAAATGCGATCAAGGAGGTGAATGGAAACATACAAAGTGGAATTCAAATCTTGTGCAACCTGGTTGACAAATTAGCTTATGAGGCAAACATGAATACCAAGAGGGACTTACTCTTACATGAGTTGTGCAATGTGCCAGGCCTCACACAACAAGAGTTTGTTTGGGCTCATGTGATACTCACTAAAAATAATAGATTGTTGTTTGTTTTCTTTTCATTACTAGATAATTTGAAGGCAAAGAGGATTAAGGATATCATTACCTAAACATTTGACTTAGTGGATGTTCAGGTTATATGGTATTGTGCACTCAACATGTGTATGTTTTTGTGTCTTATTCAGGTTGTATGCATTGTGTATTGTGTCATTGTTAGTCATATGTAGAATTCCTTGTGTTATTGTTAATTTTAAGGTAGGACTATATAGTCTGACTTATGTCATTGATACTCATTTGCATAACACCTTTAACCTTTTAATGTATTGCTAATAGTTTATTCATTTTTTTAATTTGAAAGTTGGTATCTAGACTATGTTAGTCTCTTAATCTTGATTTTATATTAGTATGTTGTCATACAATGCTCATTACAGGGTAAACAATGTAAAGCAGATGTGGCTATGTATTTGATGTAGCTATGTGTGTGTGTGTGTGTGTGTATCAAATGAAAGTTCAATTTCACACCATTCTTTATGGCATTATATGCAACTATTTATATATAAACAACTTCGTTGCATTATCTTTGTTTGTAAAGTTGAATCTATGAGGATTAGTTGTTTAATATTAAATGGAACTTGCAACTTATTGAAACTGGCCTTAATTTTAGTATGGGGAGTTCATTCTCAATGTCTACTTTGTAAAATTGAACATGTGATCTATAGTTTTTACATAAATAATTCTCAACATATTTATTAGATATACCATTTTAACCATTAATTTGACAACATTATGTAAAAGTCACTCTTTATTACAACACCATGTTTAAAAAAATGAATTTACATTAGAAACATCAATAGTCATAAATGGCCAAAACATATGCTATTGATTCATCACAATTCCAATTACATCATATAGAAGCTTACTACTACTAATTTTTACATATTTGTGTATACATTTACATTATACATGAGGTTTTAACTATGTCTAACATACAAATAATTAGTAAAACTATTAGAAATTCCCAAAACATTTCATTTCCCTAACCATTCCATTTAGGTTGCATAATTTTTGAGTCTATTCTGTAAGTTCTATGTTCAACCTGTGTATATTTACAAACATTTTGAATCTTCCAGGCTCACTTATTTAGTGATAAACAACAAGTGCACTAAGCCACTCAAAGTACCTACACATGTTCTCTTTACACGTACCATATAATCAGTTAGAGTTCTTCTTTGACTATGTCTAATTTTTATCTATGCTCTTCTTCCATATAAATAGTTCCTAATCCTAATTCCCTAGCCACCAATGAAGTTGTTATTGCCAACCTCGAATGTTGCTATGTTACATCTTAATTAGGTTTATCCTACAATATAAACTTAATGCACAATTAACAAATTTACAATGACTTGCATTCATTCCAAACTATAACAAAACAAAAGATAAATTCATGTATTATTCGACTCTAGTTTACCTTCTTTTTTATAAGGTTCATACTTGGAGGATCAATAAACAATTAGGCAACTTTGCATCAATTTCAAACTACTTACATAGGGAAGAAACCAAAATTGTATATTATGAGTCTTATATAGTTTTTTTTTTTTTTTCATTTGCTTAAACATTTGACAATATGATTGTAGAATAGCTTCTAGTATGTAAGGCTTCATATGTGTGTAGTCATGTATTAGAAAATATGGATAAAAGAGAGAATATAATTAGCCTTTCTTTATCAAGGCACCATAATTCAACATTCCTTTTCAAGTTCTTCCTCCAGTTCTCCTTGTAAAATGTCTAATTTTGCATGACTACCAACCTTATGTAACTTAATTCAACTTCTATTTGCATTTATTTATTTATTTATTCTTTTGATAATTTGATTCATATATGATATAAGACAAGGCATACCATATACTCTTGACAAGCACCAATAGCGTGTACTACATCAACCTCCATTCATATACCTACAATGAGTTTTATTTCAACTCAGCTAGAAAATTGTTTGGATACAGAGTTGTCCAATTAGTTTAAGACATATTTGGTAGCAATATAAATATATAGGGAATATCATAGTTTGTTTGCAAGACATTCCTTGGATGATGCATCTGTTACCTATCCTTTTCCAAGATACTTAAAAAAATTATGTATGTTGAAACCATTTGGATGTATTTGGTTCAATTATGCAAATTCTTATGAAAGCATAAGATGAATGATAATGGACAGATAGAGATTTGTTTAAGAAATCATAAACTCATATATTATATGACCTTTAAAGTTACAGATTTGTCGCAATTGCAATACTTGTGACACTTGTATTTTTCAATCAATAAATACATACTTACTATATCATTTGTAATTTGAAAATAGTATAAAGAACATAAGCCAACAAAATACTTGTTGGAGAATTAAACATAGAGAACTACAAGCATATATAGATATAACCTATTCAAGAACAAATTATGTTAATATATAGAATGATCATTGTGAATGAAATTAAATGAAGTATACATCTTTATTCTATAGACATTCATATATAGAAGTCAAGTGTCTCTTTTATTATTTGTACACTTTTAACATTCTTTCCTGCCACTAAAATTGACATCTAAATCACTTTGCTTCCTCAACCTTAATATTTTCTTTACCTTAACAGAAACATGTATGATAAATTATTCGTGTTTTCATTCAAGATATCTAACATATGCATCATTTTCTTCTATTAAGGTTATATATATGTGTGTGTGTGTATAGATGAGACATGGTAGCTGAAGCAACAAGAACCATCTTTCAACAATGATCCCATAAAACAATAAGACCATATCTAGCTTAGGCAATTTTTGCAATTGCACCATTTTAAAAGCTTTCACAATTTAAGTTTGTTTCATTTGTCTTTCGATGATGACAATGGTGATGTTGTTCTTATTTATGGGTTAAGAAATCAAATATGTCCTTATTTATTTATCTCTTTGATTTTTTTAAATGATAATTATGATAAGCTTCACTGTAATAATTGCCTTTCCTTAATTTGGGATCAATAATCGCATACTCAGATTGGAATGAGATTGGGATGAACTGAAAAAAAATACTGCATAATCACACAAACCTAATTTTTTATGTCTAAGCATTGTCACAAGATGAAAGCTTGGAGATAGCCTCCTTTGCTGATGAGAGAACCTGGAGAGCCACTAAGGATGACAACAAAAGAATGAACGCTAAGTCATAAGTTAGCAAATGGAATTCACACGCCATAACAAAGAGCATTGTTATCAAAGTAGTCGATCTAGCTTGCTTGTTCTTTATTTCCCTTTTAAAAATGGGTTATAATGGCAAATTGTTGTACATTCATATACAGGCATTATGTGGTAATCTCCTACCAAACAGGGAAGGACCATGTATTTTCATTACAGTCCCAAACAAACCAAATACTTTTATTCCCACTCTTTTTCCCTCTCCCTCCACTCCCACTGTTGCAAGCAAACAGGACCTAAAAATGTACCTATTTTACAACTAGAAAAATATAAAATAGAGACAAAAAAAAATTCATGTCTAAATTCAATAAATTCCATCTTTAAATAAATCAGAGACTGAATCTGACACAGACAATGTTTTGTATCGAAAACTTTGGTCTCTAAATTATTAGATATAAAATTCAGGATTCTGTATCAAAATTGACATGAAAAAAGTCCACGTCAGATTTTAATAAGTATCTTTTCAATACAGATATCATACTCGTATCTATTATTAAAGTTTATAAAACAGAGATAGAATTAATCCGTATTAAAATTGGTGTTAGACATTTAGATACAAAATTATTTCTGTCTCAAATAAATAGTTAAGTTAGTTTATTTCGTATTAACTTTCGTGTCTAAATAATATATACAGAATTTCATCTGTTTCATATCAGCAATTCATATATATTATTTGGTGTCTAATTTCATGTCAAAAATTTTGACACGGAATTATCCCGTTTTAGATTGGTAATTTGTTTTTTTTTTTTTTTTGCCTTTCTGTGTCTGATTTTGTATCTAAATATTTGAAATGGAATATTTTTGTCTCTAATAGACAATTGATATATCTTCTTTTAGTGTCTAATTTCGTGTCTAAATTGTAATTTGTAAGCCAACTAGTCCCTTTTACTTCTATCTTCTTCGTATTTCAACTTTATAAACAAATTAATAGCAATAGAAATTGAAAATATCTATCCATATCATAACCAAGTAAGGCAGTACAAAGAAATCAAACATTTAGAAGTGTTATTAGTAGGTTAATACTAGTATCAATACCAATACAACAAAAGAAATCAACTATTTATCTCGTAATCGACCTCCTGATCCTCAAATTGTTCATCTCTTTTGGGTGCTTGTTATGCTGTAAATGGTGGCACAGTCTGATCACTAGGGTTTAAGATCCCAAACCTTCACTTTAATAATTCTATCCTTTGCATCATTAATACAAATTGTTCATCCTTGTGCTGCAACTGAGTAGTAAGATCTGAAATTGTCGTTTTAAGTGCAGCCACCTTAACTTATATAGAATTGTCAATTAAAGATGATGAAGCAATAATAAATTTTGCAAATAAAATAGCTTGTGATCCCAATCCCTTGACAAATCCTTTCTTACTAACACCTCCTACAACATCCAAGTAAATGCTATTATCTGATTGTTGACTATTGCCCTCCCTAATAGGATACTGGGAATCTCTCTCAGCTATTCACCTCTCATACTCATCTTCGCACGCAAAGTATTGTAAAATAGAAATAAAATAAGTAACTTTGAATGAGAGATCATAATATTGAACCAATTAACCATATAAACCATACTAAACTGAAATAATTTCAGTTTGAAACTACCAGTCTTTTGAAGATAAAAAACTCATTATACATACACTCTATCATTTGAATGATTGCATTAGTTTCAACATTTTGCAAATTCATTGTACTTACAGCAATGCTTGCGGAAGCTGGGGAGTCCCATTAATTTTCTTGCCTTTTTACATCTGTGAAGGCGTTGGAACATGTCTCAACAATTTGGTTCTTTTCTAATTTGATTTCTTTACAAAGATAAAAAGATTAAAGCAAATCTAACTACTCAATACCAAACTAAGATTATAAATTTAATCAGAAAGTACTCACCAATCTTTTTTGGTGCTTTACAACAAGGATAGTCTCCACAATGCACAGACCGCCCCCTTTAGATTGCCTATTTTGACTATTTTGCTTTAACTTATCTTGCCATTTAAGATCTTGCCACTTCATGTCCAACTATTCACAAATACTTTGGGGTAGTTATTTCCCCTTATCTTCCTCTCTTCATAACCTACTTAGAGTGACCTTGAGCAAGTTGGATCATTTACTATTAAAGATTTTTCTAATTTGATTACTATGCTCAGGGAGCCATTTATATTTTCTTTGCACAAAGGAACAAAGGTTAAGGAAATAATCTACTAATAAATCAATAACTTTATTCAAATAAATCAGTGATAGATTACCCCAAATTCAACAAACCATTCCTTAGTAGTGCCTCCATTTAATGCTTTTGTCCAATTAGTCTAAGGCTCGTTAAATTTGCTTTTAAAGATTGACGAGATATCCCCAAGTACACTTATAGTAGGCTCAAACCTAAAAAACATATACACTATAATAAAAAGGAATATATTTTTTATATCTAAAATGAATTGTTAATAAGAGATAATTAAAAAATCTTACGTTAAATCAAGTCCTAGACTAATTCAAATACACCTGTCTACATCTTTGCTCCCCTATATAATTGTCTGTGTATTAGATGATGACCCATGTGCTGGGTAGATAGGCTTGGTGATTAGGTAAATGAGATAGGTGGTTGGGGAGATGATTTAGGCAATTGTCTAACATGTGTATCAATGGATGAGCTAGAAGAAGGGTTAGGGTGCCTCTCTATGGATGGTGCATGGGAAAATGGGATATGTACAGCCCCAATTTAAGGGCTTAGATATGTGGTAAGTTGTTTAAAGGGTTTATATGTACCTCTACCTCTACCTCTGCCTCTACCCCTACCCCTACCTCGTCCTCTACCAGAATCTGCCATTTATTTATATTTAGAGAAAAATCACCATATTAGAATTATACTTATCATACCTTGTTTAGCTAGGAAATAAGAATAAATACTAATTAAAATACAAACCATATAGCTCAAAAAAGGATGAAATGAAATTAGATTATGAGCCATATATATGTCTATTTCTAGTCTCTTTTCACAAATCAAAGACGAGAAAAATGATGAAAGCACAGTCACTCTTTTTATTCATTATGTTGTTTGCAATCTATGTGTTGCAAGGTCATTCTCTTATGAAAAAAGTATGTATGACATAAATTGTGGAAAAGGGGGATTTTGGATTCTCCTATTCATTCTTAGAATCCTCTCAATGATCCTTTAGTTTCTCAAGTAACAAGCATAAAGCGCAGGATCAAAAGCACTAAGTAAGTTTCTAATATAGCTACCAAATTCAAACTAGAAGTAAAAGTTTAGTACCAAAACAAAGTTGGATTTCAACCAAACCCTTTCGGAGCAATATTATTAAGATGGACTATATCTCTTGCTATCCCCAAAGTCACAGAGAACAGAAACACATAACTTACAACATATAATATAGTCAGAACTGAAGCCATAGTGAGAACTCATTGTCTAAACAATCTCTTAAAGTCGTTGTTATATTTAATATATTGAAACCACATCTTAAGGGGTAGTCATGATCAGCGCATGGTTCTTCCATTAATAATACACTAAGACCAATTTAAATTTATAAATTACTAGATAATATATATACAACATTGATTATTTGTCCATAGACTCAATTCATATGTATTATATGAGTTAGGATTTGGCTATAATTGGCATATATAGAAGACTATAGATTTTAATTCCTTGTACCACCACAATAACCTTAGGTGAAGTTCCTCAATGGAAATATGCATAAGCAAGACTTAGAAACCTTCATGCAAATAAAATGAATAACCTAGAATACCATCATTAATTAATAATCTGAATTTTTACGTCAATGGA
Source organism: Delonix regia (assembly GCA_037074485.1). Taxonomy (NCBI): domain Eukaryota; kingdom Viridiplantae; phylum Streptophyta; class Magnoliopsida; order Fabales; family Fabaceae; genus Delonix; species Delonix regia. Next base: position 9,184,198 of record CM073455.1, read on the forward strand.
GAAAAATAATAGTGTATTCAATTCTACACATGTTTAAAATCCATTAAAATAGTGAAAATTGAAACTTAAAAAAGAAAAAGAGAACATGCAATGTATACTCTATACAATTCTTCAAATGACTACATTGTGTAGTCATCCTCTTGTTAATCATTCTATACATTATTTAGCCACATCCTCTTCCCCCTCATCATCATCATCATTATTGTCCACATCTTTATCCTCATCCTCTTTCGCTTCATCATTATCATGATCATCTTCTTCCTCATCATCAACATCATGTATATCTTTTTCTTCCACCTCTTCCTCTTCATCCCTTCCCCATTCACTTTGTGGTTCAATATCATCATTTGTAATAATAATTGGCATTTGTCGAATTGATTCCTCTTGGTAAGGATCATTTATGTCACAGTTAATATTTTTTTAAGTTTAAATTGTACTTCGTGCCTTGGTTTTAATTAGAAGTAACCACCCTTGCTATCCTTAAGGATATTGTGTATAGTAAACTTGATCTGCTTGTTGGGAAAAAATGAATAGATCGTAGTTCTTGTATTCCCTAGATTTTTTAATTTCAATAATTCCGTAATTTATATCTATCTTTGTCCATTGATTTGGAGTTGGATCAAACCAATTACATTTAAATAAAACTAGCATCTTGTTTGGCCATCCAATATATTACATTTCAACAATGTCGATTAATACTCCATAGTAATCATTCTCTATTGTGTCATTTTCCCCACCTCGAACACATACAACACAACTTGTTGAACTTATCCCTTGACTTTAAGTTTTTGTGCTGAATTTGTATTCGTTTACAAAATATGTATACCATTTCTTAACTTTGTTTAAAGGCCCCTATGCCAAACTCTTCAAAAGATAATCTTTAATGTTGTTATTTGAATTCAAAACCTATATGATAAATGAAATACAATTAATAAGGTGGTAACATTGCAACTGAAGAGGAAACATTAGCAAATGGTGGATATATAACATATATATTCCCTCAACCAAGAAGGAAAAGTTGAGGAGATTTGTTTGTTTACATCCAAGTTACTTTCATCAAGTTCTCGTAATAGATTGGTATATATTCTGCATATATATCATAGATGGGTGAAGATATGATAAATTTGTTTATATAAAATGAGAAATAAGTGGGAATTGGATAACGTACTCCAAAAAAGGCTCTACCTCGAGACAATTTAGAAGAATAATAAGGTTTGCAACTCTTATTTCCTTTTCTTCTAATATACTATATGTGCATTTTCCAGTTCGATGCCCAGGATAGTTAAATATAGACAAAGGCGTTGAGTTGGAACTACCTTCACCCCCTATTATCATTCTGTGGCAATCTTGTCCTTACAGTCAAAATTTCTTGTGGATAATAATAAGATGGAAATGTAGATATTTCCTTAACTAAGTAAGCTTCATAAATAGAGCTTTCCACATAAGCTAGATTCCTTTCCTTCTTTTTTAATGTATGAATAAATCTAAAATAATTAATAAAAACTTTAGTGCTCAAATATCGAAATAATGAAAATATGATTGAAAAGAATAAAGGATAAATGACCTTACCTTTTAAAGGGATACATCCATCTATATTGCACGGGACCACTAACTCTTACTTCATAGGCCAAATGAATTGGAATGTACTATATGGAATCAAAGAGACTTGGAGGGAATATTTGTTCTAATTTACATAGAATGAGTGGAATGTTTTCATCCATCGCACATAATTTATCATCTTTTAGTGATGGCGATGTAAGCTCTCTGAAAAATTGGGAAAACTTAGTAAGAGTATTCCATATGAGCTTGGGTAAAGCCTTGAATGCAATTGAAAGCAAATGTTGCATAAACACATAACAATCTTGACTTTTTAGATTTGTTAACTTTGCTTCCCTTGCATCAACACACCTACCTAAATTCGAGGCATACCCATTTGGTAGCTTCAACTGCTTAACCCATCACATACTGCTAATCTTTGTTGCTTATTTAAGGTATATTGTGCTTCAGGGGGTTTATTTCTATCTCTACCTTCACCATCATGCATCTCTAGATCATTTCGTCTACAATGTTCTACGATGTCTCTTCTAGCTTGCTTAGTGTCTTTTGTCTTTCCTTTGGTGTCCATAATGGTGTAAAAAATATTTAAAAGCACATTTCTTTCAATATGCAGGACATCCAAATTATGCTAGAGAATATTTGTTTTCCAATAAGGAAGTTCCCAAAATATGCTTCTTTTTGTCCAATGACGAGTAACCCTATACCCTTGTGGACCTTCTCCAATTGATTTGTTTATGCTAGGGATGTGTCTTACCCTTTCCCACACTTCTTCACTAGTTAACCTTGGTAGGGACAAAGAGGTCTCAACAACCCCTTTGCGAAATGCCCTTTTATTCCATCTATATTGATGTTCAAGTGTTAAGAGCTGTTTATGATAGTCAAAGAAAGATGTTTTCCTATTATATTTAAGGGTGAATGCTTTTAAGTTCTCTATACAAATTAGGCATGTAAGTCTTCCCATTGTTTGCTAACTCGATAGCATCCTATATGCGAGAAAGTCATTAATAGTCCACATTAAAAGCTACCTTCATTAGAAAAACTCTGCTTCAATGACATATCATATGCCATAACATCATTATTCCATAATAGTTTCAACTCTTTCATGAGTGGTTGCAAGTAAACATTAATTTTATCTTTTGGATTCGATAGGCCAAAAATTATGATGGACAAGAACATAAATTTTCTTCTTATGCACATCTATGGAGGAAGGTTGTAAGGGGTGAGGATTACTAGCTAATATGAATAGGTTGTGCCTGTCATATCAAAAGTCTAGCCTCATATCACAAGAGTCTTTTGCAAATTCAAGATACTTTAAGTCAAAATGTTTCCATGAGACAAGTACCCTGGCTTCGTCTAATTCTCCCAATGCCACTTCATTTAACTACTTGTTTGGATTAAGGAATGAGGTCTTTGAAGTCTTGGAATAAAAGGGAAATACCACATTTTCTTCAAAGGGATTTCTTTCATCTTTCCCCTTCTATTAACACTTTTGTAACGTGGTTCACCACAAAATTTGCATCTACAAATGTCCTCATCTTCATCATAATACAACATGCATCCCTTGGGACAATAGTGAATCTTCTAACTACTTAAGCCTAGTTTAGTCACTAACTTCTTCTGATGGTAGAAATCCTTAGCCATCCGATTATTATTTTGCAAAGTTTTCTTCATAAACTACATCCAATGGTTAAAGCAAGTCTTAGAAATGTTAAACTCAAACTTTAAACTAAAAGCCATTAATAAGGCAAACAACTCATAATGAGATTCACAACCATTCCACAAAGGAGCTTGTGCAGTCCTCAACATATCAAAAAACTTCTTTACTTCAGGGTTAGGATCCTCTGAGATTGATTCTCCAAACCCCAAACCATTTTGCTTAAGGTAATCGCCAATCGAAAGTCCAGCACCGTCCATTATCATATGCTTGTAGCTATTAAAGTTTTCTCTTAATAGACTACTTCCATAATAGGAGTTCTTCCTCACTTGTGGAATTGGAAGAGCGGCTTCATCATGGTTAGTCCAACAATAATAGTTACTCAAAAACCATTTCTTACATAAATGGACAACTTCATTGATAGAGTGGTATTCCTTGCACTTGCAATTCTTATAAGGACATCTCAGCATTCTTATGTCTTTGTAATGAGCTTGTCCATAGGAAAAATCAATAAACTCATGTATCCCAGCCCAAAATTTATCTGTAGTTCTCCAATCAAAACCTACTCTTTTATCCATCCACCTTCAATGATCAGGGGCGTCCATTTCTATGTTGTTCAAACAACTAAAAATGGATGCAGACACAAATAGATAAAAATAGACTTTAGATAGAGTAGCTTTAATTCATTTTAGCCATACATCTAGCTTTAGCAAAACAAAAAGAGTATTTAGATACTGAATATTTAATATATGTAAATAATTATTCTTTTCATTTCCAAATATGTTGTTCCAAAGTAGAAGGTGATTCTTAGCCCTAGTATAACCCTGATGTAATTATTGAAGAATAACATAAGCAAACTAAACTGTACAATTTTGTACACATGTCTCTTTATGAAGATGTACTAACTAGTGTTATTTTACTTAAGCAAGCAATTTAAGTTAAATGACAAGCTGAAATAGAATAATCCATGTGAAGATGAAGAATGATGTCTAAGAAAATGGCATAGGAAACACATTGTGCAAATTACAACACCAACTAGTTTGATGCCTTCACTAGAATCTTGTCATCATAGAGATCACCCTGTAATAACAATGGCAAACATCAAGAAATTAAAACAAGTAGTGTGAAATTCTTTACTTTTTTCATGAAAAGTAAGTTTGAAATGAAAGTTAATTGAGGGACATACATGAAGGACACTTACTCTATAACTCATGTAGCTTTCAACATGCTTTGCTTGGTCACAATTACAACAACAAAGACAACTTGTTGCTTATTGGTGTTTTTTAGTTTCATTAATTTTGTTTCCAAATGAATGGAATTTCATTACATAAACCATACAAAGTGATAACTCTTTAAGGAAAGTTAACTAATACAACATTAATTGAACAAACATCACAACTCTGGATAAAAATTGCACAGATTACATATACAACTTGAAAGTTTTACATTGACCTTGGTTGAGAAAAGAACTAAGTGTTTTCTTTCAAGAAAAAGGGCTAAAAAGGTAGTGCAAGTGTCAACGTTCAATGATTAGCACCCAGGTGCCACAACTACAACGCCCGGGCACCAATTCCAGAGAGCTAATGCCCAAGCGCCATAAAGACAATGCTTGAGTGCCATTTACTACAGGAAGATAGGGGGAAGGATAAATCAGCGCCTAGGCGCCATGCAAACAATGCTTGGGCACCATTATCATCACCACATCGTAATAAACAAGGGGTTAAACCTGAGTTCATGTATTGCTATTTTGCTATATATATTCATTAGTCACTACTAGAATGCATTAAAATTTTAGGCACTAACTAGCCATTGCATAAGAAATAAATTAATATATAGACAGAGACAATGGAGAAAAGCAAAGTACAAGTAGTATACAAGGCTTGCCATGTTAAATTTGTTTATCTTCATTAGAATCTAATAACTATTACCATACATATGTATGTGCAAGAGCAAATTACATATTTGTGATCAATGAATATGTTGATAGAATTAAAGCTATAGATTTTGGAAGCAAACCAGAAAACAGAGTGCCTAATAGCAAAATAAAAAAAAAAGCAATAAAAGAAAATAAGCGAAAAAAAAGAAAAGAAAAGAAAAACAGTAAAATCGTATCACAGTGTAAATGCAAAAGTGACCCATATGGACCATACAGCAAGCTCAGCTATCCTACCAATCAAACCGACAAAAATCAAAATTTTGCACAAATAACAAAAATAGCTTAGCTATTCTCTTGCTAAACCCCACTTAATTTAACATATGGACAAGCAAAAATAGCAAAAAAATACCATAGCTTAAACGGATGGAAATAAACACCCGGCAATTTCGCACATTGAATTGAAGAGCTCACAAATTGAAGTAGCTTCATTTCATATTTAATCGAAATCACACATACACACACACACACACACACAAAGAAAGATAAATTGAGAAATGGATGGTTTTCCAAAAGGGAGAATAAGAAGAAGAATACTTTCTCAGTGCAAAACCTAAAATGAGATATCAGGAACCAGTTCAGAGGATAGAGAGACAAATTGAAACAACGAACATAAAACAAAGTAATGCTACCTGGGTTTAATGGACCAGTATCGGCAAAGCTTCCATCAAGGTGGAGGTGCAGTGACACTGTGTGGATTTGCGTGAATGAAAGGCTATTCTTTCCAGAGGTTTTTCAGATAAAATGGGCAAATGAAACCTTTTTTAGAATAAAACCAAATTTTGGTGAAATTTTATGTGAATATAATCACTATTTCAATATTGATAATAGACACGGAATAAATCCGTGTCTAATATCAGTACGAAAATTTCTGACACGGATTAAATCCGTATTGGATTTTTATATCTTAATTAGCTTATATAATTGATTGATTGATATGAAATCATATACCAATAATTTTGAGACAAATATAATTTATTTTAGATTCCGTATCAGATACTAATAATGTTAGATTACAATTATTATATTTAAATCTATATCTAATTCGGTCTCTCTTTGATACACCTATATTTTTGTGTGAAAATTTCGTCTCTATTTCACATTTTTCTAGTAGTGTTTAGATTTTGTTTCTTTCTTCCAAAATACGATGACCTTTTAGAAAGACTGAGGAGAATTTAAGATGAGAGAAAATATTAAGACTTGATGAGAAATTAAGAATAGAATAGGATTTTTTTTTGTAATTATTAAGTATGGAAGCATTTTGTCCACTAAAAAGTTATATAATAAGTTTAGGTCATATATAATAGTTAAAAAATTAAGGTAATTTTAGTAATCAATTGTATCTTATGGTCCTAAATGAATATTTTCTCTTAATATTTTATTTATTACTAAAAGAGATAAAAATATATAATGAAATTAAATTAACTTACGTATATAATAAAATATTAATAATAATATAATAACAACGACTAAATGAAAATTATTTCAACTTTAAAGACTTAATTATAACTTTTTAAATTCCAAATTAGAAATTAAGTGAATCTATAAATACTCTATCTTCCGTCTATATATAATGTAACCATAAACTCTTCATCTAAGGCAACCAAATCAATTGTAAAATTTATCACACTCAAGAGAGACCAGAGAAAATTGCTTACGAAATTTTTTTATGGAATTAATTAATAGCGATTCTTAATTATGTATAATTAATATATATATATATATATATATAAAATATAATTTTGACATTACATCATATCAATGTGAGATTAATTATTGAATGTAATGCCAATAAATGGAAAGTATCAAGAAGGTAGTCAATAGCTTAATTATTCTCTTAAGAACATGTTAATATATATGATATCAATCACAACAAAATCAGCGGCTATTTGCTTGAAGATGTACTACGTACAAAATACATGTGCGCTAGCATGTTCTGTGATCTATTTCTCGCAAAAATGATATATATGGATTTGCATGAACTTAAATATACCAATAAAATGAAAAAGAAAAAATAAATGAAAAAAGGTGTAATATCTTGAAATGAAAAGTTAGACACGTGAAAGAACATGGACAACTCATGCATATATTGGAGTGAAAATGAAGTGATATAAATATTGTATATTATAGGGCTCCTAAATTTTGTTGATTCTTTTTTTTTTTTTTTTTTGAGATATATGCAAATATCTTCTAATATACAAATTTTATCTTATATTTTAGTTCAATTTAAAATTTTGTTGACTAAAACACCCTCCATGAACTTAAATATATAATTTCTTGACTTAAAATTGATGGTGTATTTTTGTAAAATAATTACAAATTGGAAACTTTTTGTTTTAAGATAAGTTTGTTCATACTATGATAATAGAGGGGAGGTATATATAAATATAATGTTTAAAAAACTCAAAGAAAGTCTATGTAATTTACTCAAAAAATAATATTATTATATAATATATATTGCTTTGTTTATATAATTAAATATAGTATTGTATATATATAGTCTACTCATATTTTCATTAAATTAGACTCAAATGAGAGAGTAGGGTCAGTGTTTAATTCCCTTCAAAGGCATTAATGATACACATGGTATGAATTAATTAACAAGTCAATCTGTGAGAGATTTATGGAGATGCATAGGTCACAGATGAAGTTAAATATAGATCAGTTGACCTATAATTATGTAGCTTATATATACAGTTAATCATAACAACACGCAAAGAGGATACCTTCCAACTTCGATTAACCACTTTAACTACTACCTATACAGGGACATCCTCACATCTTCTCAATCTTAATTCACCAGTTATTAATTAAATTAAAATTTTCTCATAATGTTGTAATAAAATTCTTTAACATAAATATATATTTTTTTAATTTTTTTTTTCTTTTGGTGCCACATTGTCGTACGTGTTGCAACTGGATTAATATGCATAGCAACTTGCTCTGATCTGTTGGACTATTGGTGCTTTTTATTTTTTTTATTTTTTGGGAGGACAGGTAGGTGGCCATTAATTCTCATTGATCAGTAAACATCTCATAAAAAAAAAAAAACAAAAATGAAAATAAAAAATAAAAATAAAAATAAAATAAATAGGAACAAAATTAATTAAATAGTTGGCATGTACCGAGATATATAGGACCACCACATTATAGCTATCGCACCAAATCTGCGTCCCATGCATCACTGGCACATGAGATTGGAGAGGTTTTCTACACTTAATATTCTATATATCTTTTTTTTAAAAAAAAAAAAAAAAGAAGAAGTAGAAGTTCCCAATTTGATGAAAGAGTAATTCTCTTTTAATTAAAAAAACTGATCCTTTAATTTTGATAATTGATTAATTTAAATATTAATTAAATGAATTTTAAGTCATTAATTCATGCGTTATATCATCATAGATAAATGATGAAAGAATGGATATTCTTTTAATTTTTGATCATCTTAATTCCTTCTTGTATATATATATATATATATATAGGGAGTAAAGCTCATCACTTAAATGAATCTAAATTCAGGTGTGATCCACCACTTAAGTTGATTTTACTCAGTATTTATCTTACGCTAGTATAAGGAAAATAGAAAAGAAAAGAGGGAGTTAGAAAGTAAGGAAATCCATTATATCATAAACTACCTGTTTTTGAACCAATGCATTTTAAAGAACTGTATCAAACTCAAGTATTTTATGCACATCGAATCTTATCAAATGAATATTAAAAGCAAAAAAAGGTACACATATAATAAATTTGTACTTGTATATGATTTGTTCTTTAATCTCCAAAAACGAGAAGATTGAGTAAGAACTCAAACTATTATTTTAATATAAAAGCTTCAATCGAAAAGCATATCAACTCAAAGACAAAATAAATCTCAATTTTATAACAGTCATGAAAATATTGACGCTATAATATAACAAGCAAATAATAATTCGTCAGACCAAAACATATACCCTACAACATCAATTTGGCTCACAAGAAAAAATATAAAATCATGATCAATATTCAGCTTTCATTTTGTCTAATTATACTAGCACCAAACAAAAAAAATTATTTTTACCCGTAAGAAAACAAAAAAAAATTGTTACTTACAGACTGATTAGCCCAGAAATCATAGGAGGAGTAAAAGATATAGCTGAACGAACATCAATTAGTTGTAACTACCAGACATCAAATGTGGAGAGAATAATAAATGAACAAACTATCTTAAGGTTTTAATTTGCAGATTCGCTGGTTCTCTAAATTGTGATGTTATCAAATTAATCACAACATTGATTCTCAAATGACGCTGAAAATGGAGTCTCACCTTTATCACTCTCCAACAATCCCCACCTTCCTCGAGGTACATTAATTAGTATATATAGTGGGCAGTAGTTGCCTACTCATGGTCAATTGTTAATTAATTATGTCCTTAAACCAAACCTCAAAACGGAAAGACAAGAAACTTAATATATTGTTTAACAAAGACCTATAATAAATTTTCCAAAAATTAACAAATAGTAAAGTGAGCTATTCAAAATTTCATTTTTTATATTTTAGTTTTCTTTATTTATTCTGTCATGAGTATGTTATTTGGTTAGTTGATATTAGAAAATAACTATGTTGGATCATATTTAAAAAAAAAAAAAAGTAGAATAATTTGAGATTTTTAATTTATAAAGGATCCAAATAAAATTAATTTTTTTAAAAATAAAAATAAAGGATTAAAATAATATTTTTTTCAAAAAAGACGTTAGAGTTCAAATACCTTGAAAAAACCATGTAAATCACTAGCAATTGGGTTTTAACTATGCGTGATGCAATTGGCGAAAATGTTTTCAATTTCAATTTCTCTTAATTACTGATTTCAATTTAATTTTAAATATGAATTTTAAATTTGTACAGTTATTTTAATATTTGTTGAATTTGAACTTTAAAATATTGGCATAAAAAATTCGAAACGCTTGAAATAATGAAAGATATATCAGGCATTATGAAAAAAAACATATTAACAGATTTAATAGCAACGTCATGATCCAAGGCATTAATACATTAAATATATAAATCTATCTAGTCATAAAATCTTTACCTAATTTATTTTCTTCAATCTAAAACTTTTTGCTCGCATTTATACCCAACACATGAAGAGTTAGGAATTGAATATAAGTACATAATGTCGCACTGTCACCTACGGTGCGGAAAGATTTGAATTTTTTGCATTTATACTCTTTACGTTTGAGATGTAAATCATTAAATTTTTATTCAATAATTTAAATTTTAATAAATATTAAATAATATATATTAATTTTATAAAATTTAAATAATTAAATTTTTATCTAATGATTCATATTTTACTAATTTCACTTATATTTAAGATTTCCTAACACAAAAAATCTATTTCCCAGGTGAAAGAAAAAATGTAAAAGAAAACGAAAAGAAAAAAAAAAGAAATCCAATAATACGGAGGAACTGGATAGAAGGGAAGGGCAAGGAGCAATGAATCCTATAGTGGCACGTGAGTTAATCGGAGGTGGGCCCTGGATCCACGTGACCGCGACTAGCTCTTTCTCCCGGGTGTTCCCCGGTTACCCCTAATTGCATGTGCGCATGTTAGCCTGACTACAGTACAGGGAATAATCCAGCACTGCCTCCAACTCAGTCAAGACAAACCAACCAACCAATACCTGCTGCCACCGTGGCAATTGAGAAACCTCACTCATGTTAAAACCAAAAAAAAAAAAAAATTCCGTCTGGTAACTCCTCATCCATTAACATATATCCACTATTATTAATATTTAATTCTTCAAAAATTTGTTTACTATGTAAAACACTATTTTGGTCCTTTATTAATTTTTAATATTAATTTAATTTCTGATTTATAAGTCTAAGTATCAATTTAGATTTTTATTAATTTTTAGTCTCAATTTAAATTTTTATTTATAAATTTAGTTTCAATTTAATCCCTCATTAATATGAAATTTAATATATTTAGTTTCTTATTTTTTACTAAATTTAGACCAAATATATTAATATTTATATTAATAGGGGATCAAATTGAGATTAAACTCATATATAAATGACCAAATTAAGATTGGATATTACTAAAAGATCAAATTAAGATTAGTCTCATGAGTGAATGATTAAATTAAGACTAAAAATTTAAGAGAGATTAAATTATGCCTAGACTCAAAAGTAAGAGACCAAGCAGTGGTTTACTTAAAAAAAAAAAAAAAAGAGAGTGTATATCAACTTAAATGTATTTGGTTCAATTAGTATGAGTACTTTTTTAACGGTACGATTTGTTTATCAAAATTCTTGATAATTCTCTTGTACATAAATTTAAGACAAGTGTATTGATGTGTTTTCTTTCTTTACAAATTTAATAGATTTTTATTCTCGCTTATCGATTAAAAAAGTTTTTTCCTTTTCAACAAACATGGTACTTTTATAACTTCTTTCATTTTCGTTGACTTAAGAAATATAAGTTATTAGATATAGCCAAGTGGGTTGATGTAATTATGTGTCGTTGTGTTGAAGACAATGTTAATAAAATTTCACCTTCAAAATATAGCAAGAAAATTTATTTGCCTTTCGATTCATCAAACATATTATGGATGTTCACGTGTTAATTAATATTATATTTAAAATTTTATAGTTACTGAGAATTGAATAAGGTATTTGAATTATAAGAAGTTATGAAAGTATATATGAAGTAAAATCATTATTAACCAAAAAATGATATATTGTTTAAGTTTAGAAATATGAGAAAAATAAGAAGCACATGGATGAGTGTATGAGACAGTAAGCTGAAACCATGGAACAAAGCTGCATTGTATTAAAATACATGTGAATCAGATTATCTTATTTCGTAAGTGGGTTGTGTATGAGTGTATTGATACTCCAATCAATTTCTTTTAATTGTCAATTTGTCAACTTATGGGTTTTTAAATATTGATGTCTTGGAACAATTTTCAAATGAATAAAAAATAACTAATTTTTTTATGAAGAAACTCCATAATTCCACTGCTAAAAATATAATCATTATATTAGTAGATGAATTAAAAAAAAAGAGATTCTGGAGGGGTAAAACAGGTTGTCTTGAACTAATGGACTTTTCCTTTATCAAATTACGAGGTAGTGGATATCATAGTCATCACTGGTCAACCTTAATGTTTAGCTCTTTTTTTTTTTTTTTTTATTAATTCCAATTGGAAATTATTATTTTATAAAAAACTTAATAAGTCAAGTTTTCTTAAATTAATATTTTTACAAATTAAACTATTATAATTTTTGAAGATCCGAACAACTAACTACAGTTAATAACGAGTATGTTCAACTCTTTTATTATATCTAACTATTGCTTTTAAACAATGAAAATAAGTCATAAATATGATATCTAAAATAAAATCTTGCACAAAAAGAAACATAGATTACATTGCTTTATACAGTATAAGTGAAGCATCATAAAGGATAATAGTTTTGGATCTCTGCTTAATATTATACCTGTGTTTTGGTAACAATTTACATGGCATGCTTGTTTTACTCCATTTTTATGTAAAGATATAAAATTGTTCTTATATTTATTGTTTAATATGGCTTCATGAGTTGTCACTGAAAATAAGGAAAAGTTAACTCCACACATTCTCTCTTGAAAATCAACGTTTTTCACATCCAAAAAGTTCATTTTTTGTTTTCTTTCTCCCGTCCTTTTCTCAAATCGGAATATAAGACAGTCATTTATTTTCTGCGTGTGTGGAAACACACAAGAAAGTAAATTTTCTGTGCATTGAAACGTACTTTTCTATGTTTTTTCAATGAAAATGTCTTATGTATCTTTGATTAATTATTATAAAAAAGTACTTTTTCAGCAATCCAATTGTTATATTAAGAGTGATTATTATGCTGGTCTTCCATGTTTAATTTCTAAAAATTTTAAAAACAGCAACTATACAATGTAATAGTTTTTAAACAATATTTACGTATATTAATTTTCTCATAATAATTCAAAAAAAATTTAATTGTACCAATGACAATACATCTATCCTTAACTCACTCTTTTTTGTCTCTCTATATGTATATGTTTGCATAATGAATAGTTCATTAATTTAGGGAGTTTGACAAGCTTGACTGAAATAATTTTTTAATAATATTATTATGTAAATTAAAATAAACATGACAAGAACGAAAGTGAGCAGATATTGAGCAAATGTATACTTTTTAACTATGCAAACATTGATTTGAATTTTTTATATAGCTATTAAATCATTTTAAAATTCTTGTATAATAATATATTATTTTGTTTGAAATAAAATTATGTTCTCAAATATAATGGTAGAATTGTATATATATATATATATATATATTTATTTATTTATTTATTTAGGGAAACAAATTGAAGGCCTGCACATCACATGAAAAATTAAAAGCAATTGATATTTCTCCCACGAGGGTGACATCCTTCGTGTCAATGGCTCCTAATTATTATCGACATTAATGCATTTTGCAAGAAAGGGAAAAAGGAAAAATTAATTAAACCAAAAAAATTGAAAGCTCGCAAGCTGGTAGACCAGCTGTGACTGTCGGCGTATAGCCCAAGCATGCCCATGAGCTCCCCTCTCTCTCTCTCTCTATCGAGCTCAGCTAAGAAAGCGAGAGTACTGCATTCTTCGGAGTTGGTTCAGCTTCGCTTAACTTCTCAGAAAATTAGATAAGAAAATCTCTAACGATAAACTTCATTGTAGTTTTCGCGAAGTTAATTACTCTGTTTATTTGTTCCTGTTGCCATTATTGTTGCCGAGTGAGAGACAGTGGGGTGAAGTCAAAGCACGAGGAGCGCGCATTGCAGTAACCATAGATGAGAAAAATCAGAAAGGTTCCAGCTTTGTGATTCGCTCGCAGAAGCAATGTAGAACAGGCAAATTGCAGCACTGGGCAGAGAACACCGGCTACGACGTCGTTTTGGGCGTAAGATTATTTGATTCGGAAATGATTTCGGAGTTGTTGCCGGAGATCGGAGAAGACATTTGTTGCTGTTAGTGTTTTTTTTTTTTTTTGGAGTGAGAAGGGGGAAATGGTGTGAAATCAATTGTTTGCAGTATTTGCATCCGGTTTTTGTCACTGTCCTTGCTTTTGTTTTTGGTTAAAAGAATTGGGCACTTTGTTTGATTGGATCGCGAACAATGGAGTCTCGGATGGATCAGTATGAGATCATGGAGCAGATCGGTCGTGGAGCATTTGGAGCTGCTATTCTAGTTCATCATAAGGCCGAGAAGAAGAAGTATGCACCATTTCTCTTTTTCGCTCCTTCTCGAATGAAGTGTATATAAGCTATCTCCGCCAAAGGGTTGGTTAAATATTTGACAACTGAAGCTTCGTTTCATGGTTTGCAGATACGTATTGAAGAAAATCAGGCTTGCGCGACAGACTGAACGATGCAGGAGATCTGCTCATCAAGAGGTGAGTCCGGTTTCTAACCCCTGTCTGCTTATTTGCCTCATACTTAAGATACGCTTTTGTTTTTAGACATTTAACCATTGTCGCCTTCTGGATATTCTAGATGGCTCTTATTGCCCGAATCCAGCACCCTTACATTGTGGAATTTAAGGAGGCATGGGTTGAAAAGGTGAGGATACTCTTAAGTCTATTTTTGGTATGGTCATAGTCTTAGTTTCTTCTTTCAACAAATTGTTATATTTCACTATCGGTTTTAAACTAGAAATTGATCCGCTATAACTAGTTTTGATTAAATAAGCACATCTTATTTGTAATGTAGGGTTGCTATGTCTGCATTGTCACTGGATACTGTGAAGGCGGAGACATGTGAGTCACTGAAAGTAGCTTTGAACTTGCAGCATGTTGTTCAATCCATGGAATTTAAATGCTGAAGTACTTATTATATCTATATTTTTTCACAATCTTTGAACAGGGCTGAATTGATGAAAAAATCAAATGGGGTTCACTTTCCTGAGGAGGTATTATTGTCTTATGGATGCATATATGACGTATATATTTTCTTTTCCTGAACCTTGAATTGAATTTCAATTTCTTTCATGACTCACATTGGAAGTTGTTGTCCTTGCCCAGAAACTCTGTAAGTGGTTTACCCAATTACTGTTGGCAGTGGAATACTTACATTCTAATTTTGTTTTACATCGCGACCTAAAGGTATACTTATTTAAATTAAATATTTGTTGTGAGTTTTTCTGTTCTATTTCAAATATTTAGAGACTGACCTGTTGACCCTGTTGACAGTGTTCCAACATCTTTCTTACCAAGGATCATGATGTTCGCCTAGGTGAGATCATCTGCAATCATTGATTAAAAAATGGAGATAGATTACAAGTATTTATCATAAATTTGCTTGCAATTTTCTGAAAATCATTCAGGGGATTTTGGGCTCGCTAAGACACTTAAAGCAGATGATCTGGCCTCTTCGGTATGTGTGAAATGGGGAACTTTTTGCTCTCTTCTTTTTAATCTCAATTGTTCCTTTGAAAATTCAAAGAATTCATGGTAAACTTTGTCCTGTTAATACTATCTGCGAATAAGCAGAATTAGTATGTATTTAGATTGGAGCTGTGCAAACTTGATTTTGGTCAAAAGTGAGTTTGCATGATTGTGATTTATGTTTGAAAACTTTTATCTGATATGTAAGTTTCACCATCAATGTAGTTCATCCAACATAGAAGCAAGGTTTTTTTTTGGGTGCGAACAATTATTTGGAGGACAAATATGGTTTGAGATGAAAATTCAACACGGAACGAAGAAAGGATGTCTATAAGGCAAACCCTGGTTTTGGTATTCAAACGACTTTCTAGCCCTCCAAACCAAACACACCCTTACTAGTATAGGGTTCTCATCTTGAAATTATATTACCCCTATCTTGTGTAGACACATGGTGACTAATTCATAGTAATGGACATCTATTCCAATTCACGTATAATTATGCATAGTTATGTTTGTTTATTTCTCAAGACTGATAAAAAACTCCTTACTTTAAAGCAAAATAAAACTCATGTCGATGACTAACAAAAAGGATCATGTGTAATTAAAATTTCTGATTTACGAAAAAAAAAAAAAAAACTGATGCTTATTTCATGTCAAACATATGTTTGACTAAAATTGGCATCATCAAGCCTTGATACAATATAAAGGAAATCTATCAAGTAACTAGTTCTTATGTTTCTGGACATTCAATAAAATTTTCTATTGCCTTTTGATTTTTCCATTTTCTCTGATTCTTTCATTATTTGATTATCTCCAGTCTGTTCTCATGTTTCTATGGACAACTATGATGCTTAAAATTATAAACATAGATGCACGTTAGATTTAATACGGTTGGTTTTTGGTTTTTGGTTTTCGGCACGTTAGATGCCTTTTGATTTTTCCATTTTCTCTGATTTTTTCATTATTTGATTATCTCCAGTCTGTTCTCATGTTTCTATTGACAACTATGATGCTTAAAATTATAAACATAGATGCACGTTAGATTTAATACGGTTGGTTTTTGGTACTTACAGTGTCACTGTCATTGAACATGGAGAATCTTATATTAAAGGCTATATTTAGTGTTGTTTGCTCTGCAGCCATAGAGCATTCTTCATCTGGGCCTTTCTGTTGCCATCTCTCTCCCCATTGCTAGTATAGTGTGCAAATTTAACTTATTTGGTTCCTCTTGTCGAACTAGTCTTGAGAAGAAGAAAATTCTAGAGATGATAATATGAGTGAATTGAATTAGCTCCCATGCTTAAGAATTTGATAAATTTCTTTCTAAAATGGGCTTTAGTTGATAAAATGACACAGCTAACATTGTATTCATCAATATGTTTCATGATTACTAGTATTTCTGAATGCATAGGCATGGAATCTGAAACTGTTATGTACATTTGTCTGCAGGTGGTAGGAACTCCCAATTACATGTGTCCTGAATTGCTTGCTGATATTCCTTATGGATTTAAATCTGATATTTGGTCACTAGGTATATGATTTTTTGTGGTATATATATATATATATATCTATATCTGATACTTGAAGGTTGGGTTTTGCTCCAGTTAAAATGTTTTTTTATTGTCCAGGGTGCTGTATATATGAGATGGCTGCTCATCGCCCTGCTTTTAAAGCTTTTGTAAGATCTCCTCTGATCTTTGAATTTATAGTATTTATTATTATTATTATTGTTGTCTTGTTTGATAATTCGTTTAATGTATTATTCACATGATAGATATGAACCTAACATCTCTTATTTGCATCAAAGTTAGGCAATGACATTTTTGGGCTACAGAAAAGATAGGATATTAATTTGTCTAAATGGTGCAGAAGGAATAGGAAAGTATAGAATTTACATAATTGAAGTAGATTGCTGACCAAATTTTTACCCAAGAGTTTGCAGAGTCACGAGAACCATCTTGGTGGCCTATATGGGAGGCTTCTTGTTTTAATGTCTGTGGTGGAGTTCCAAAATTAAGCTTGTCTTACAAACAGGCTTAACTGCTGTTAGTTTATTGGAGTGACATTGTACTGCTTGAAATTTAATTTCCTAACATTTTTCTATAGTGTTGTTATAGGTGCTGGTTGATCTATGTTTTTCACTTTTAAAGGTTTCATGTGATCATTTACAATATTGTATAGATACCTAAGCATGTGGAGTAATCTTACCTTGGGTTTTTTTTTTTTTTGGGGAATGTTCTACAATGATGTGGCAAATCTTGTTTCAGGATATGGCGGGATTGATAAGCAAGATAAATCGTTCCTCCATTGGTCCTTTGCCTCCCTGTTATTCCCCATCCTTGTAAGTTTCTATTTACTTATGCTAATGAGATAAATATCCTTATATATTAGGTTACAGAAGTCAGAGATTAATTCATGATCTCCTGATGAAGTCAGGTGGTGGTGACAAGAAGATATAGTTGATAGTATTATGTATGAATGTGCTTTTGTTTTCTATGTGAGGGCACTGAAGAACATTGTTATGCACATTTTGTTACACAACTCCAACTTTGTGTTCTTCCCAATGGGAAGTTCAAACTTCAGAGGTACAGAGTAATTTAAATGGTCCAGTCCGTGAGGTAACTTAGTGGGGGGGAAAAGTGAAGCACTTTAGTAAACCTTAAGCAAGACATGAGAGCTTGATCATGACTTTACTTATCTTTCATTGTGAAAGTGCCTTAGAGCTTAAAGGCTGAAAGTAAAGTAATGGAGAATGGGTTAGGAGAGATTTATTAATTGTTTGTAATTTAGTGATTAAGGATAAATATAGGAATTAGAAATTTAGGTTTTATGAAAGGCCGAAAAAAAAAAAAAATTTAGTTTTTATGTTTTATTTATTTTCATAGTTTTAGTTATTTTAACTTTCTTGTAATTGGCTCCCTGTATATAGCCCCTCTCACCTGTTGTCAGACAGACTTGGGTGAATTATAAACTATCCATTTATTTCTTACAGTTCTCCCCTCATCTTCCCTTTTCCCCTCTTTTTGTCTCTTGAATCTTCCTCTTTCTCCTTCATCCTTCCCCTTTTTTTCAACTGTCTAACATCACAAAGTCTCTTAGTAAATAAAATCTTGTTCTTACTGAGCTTTAAGGTTTATAGGAAATATGGGAAAATCTAAAGAAGTGTTTTAAATATATAGCAATTAGATCTAAGAAAGCACAACTTTGAAAGCCTGTGTGTAAGTGTAAGAGAGCATTAGAATATTAGATGAAAGCATAAGTCCTTCAGAGGACTGGGGGCTCTATTTGTAGTGAGAGGACCTCACTTAATAGTTAAGACCCATGATGGGCATAACTGAGAACATAAAGCACTAATTGCTCGTTTAGTGCATGGAGTAGTGGGCTTGGCGGAAGGCTGAGTTTAAGGGAGCTGTGGGATTGTGGAGGTTTATGCATGTGAGAGATATGCATGTTGATCATGGGTTTAACACACAAGGATGATGTATCTAGAACGGTTGGCTGGGGAGCAGTTAGCCTTGATTGCTGACTCCTTAAGGAAGGTATAGAGAGAGGGAGAGGAAACGAGCTCAATTTGAACAATGACTACAAAGATCATGTGTAGCACAATGACTTTTTAACTTCAAACTTGCCAAGCCGCTTGTAGGGACTATTCCTTGGGAAAGGAGGACCACTTATTCATGACATTCACAACCTTGTCTATGTTAGGCATAGCAGGTGGCACCTATCCTACACCAAACCTACTAGACAGCATTTCTTCCTTGTGAAGTCAGAATAACCTTGGCACTTTTCATCTCAGGCTAGCACTACACTGACTTTGAGGGAGGGGGTGACCTATGACACTCTTTTTCACTTCAACCTCCTAAAAGCGGGGTTGGGCAGGGCTGGGTTTTGTCATTGGTGGCCTGGGACTAGATGTCTGAGGCAACTAAGTGTTGAGGGGAAGCTGACACTTGCGTTGCTTGGGCATGCTTAGGCAGTTGCGAGCATTCATTGTGTCAAGCATAGCATGCAAGCGTAGCATGCAAAGGAAATTTAAGAAGTTCTTATGTTTGCTGTACAGGGGACGAGAGAAGCACTGATCTGCTCCTCTTAGTTAGTGGAAGTGCCTGGACTAAGTAGTTGCCTCTTAATTAGCAGGAAGCACCCACTACTAATCATAGCAAGCCAGCAAGACGCACCTATTACTAATTATAGCAAAGCTTAGCAAGAGGCACTCACTTATAATTAACCTAGCAAATGGCTTCTCTCTTCTACTAAGTGGAAGCACATTTTCTCAACACGTGGGGACACATTGTTGACACATGGGAGGCATCCCTTTATAGGCTGGAGGCATTGCTTCTTAATTAGGAGTCAACTCTAAATAATTAACTTAGAATTAAATTATTGTGACTCTTTACTTAATTAAATAAATTAATAGAAATGGATTAATATGAAATAAAGGCTATTTAGGAACAACCATATATATTGCTCTCCATGTAGAAGGACAAAAAACATAGTCAATGATGGAGAAATTTGAAGATTTGTATTTGCATTTGCATTAGGTAGACCTTGAAGCTGTCTTTGGTTTGACCTTTCAAGGATGAAATAGATTTTTCATTCGCATCATTTAATTCTTGTTCTTCTTCTTCTAGTGTGTGTGTGTGTTTGCTGAAGTCTGCATTCTTATCATTACATTGTTGAGTCTTGTGTATGCAGGAAAACACTGATAAAGGGCATGCTGAGAAAAAACCCAGAGCATCGGTCAACAGTAAGCATTTTTGGAGAGTAATTTCTATTTCCAATGTGAAAATGATTTAACATTAATACTTTTACTCAAGAATCTGGTTTTATATTTTGGGCAGGCATCTGAGATCTTAAAGCATCCGTATTTGCAATCTTATGTTGAGCAGTATCGTCCATCTTTCAGTCCTCCAACAGCCTGTTCTCCTGAAAAGCCAATATCCGCTGCCCATGATCCACGAAGAAATATGGCTGAAAGTCAAAACAGTAGCAGTTCAAGTTGTGACAAAGATAGTTTAATGTCAAACGACAGAAGCATTTCAACAGTGGCCAAAAAGTGTAATAACAAAGCCACTGAGACCGACCTGGCCTCTATTGATGATGAGGATGACTCTCAGCATCTTCTGCCTAGTGAAGAAGAAACTAGCTCCAGCGGTGGCAATGCCAAAGCAGATGGCCAAGAGGTGATGAAACCATCATATAATGAACAACGATCTATTGTTGAATCTAAGCAACCAAAAACAATTAAAAACATAATGATGGCAATAAAAGAAGGAAAAGTCAGAGAAAATGGTTCTCCAATGAGAGGCAATCGCATCAAGGTTGGTGGTACATCGACACAGAAAGCAAACACAGAGGCATTGCCTAAATTGCCCAAGTCTAATGCTGTTACTCCTAGTTTCAAGCCTAATTTAGAGTCTCCAACTGTTGCATCTGCAAAGACCTCCCCTGATATTACAAAACGAATGCAGGGGTCACATCCTTTAAAGAATCAGGTACTTCACTGCTGGAAATTATTTACATCACTGCTAGCTATTTTTTATGATGTCCTCGTAATGCTGGTAGGTACTATTCATCTGCAATATTTTCTGGTAGGTACTATTCATGATGGACTCTTCACCAAAAACTAAACCCAGACTTGATGGGACTCCCCCATCTGGTCCTATCAAACAAGAAGAAGGAGATGGAGTTTCTACTAAGCTGAGGCAAGGGACCCCCCCAAGCTTACTCAGACAGCCTTCATTTCGAGGAGGAATGCGGCAGGTCAGGCGTGATATTCCTAATGCAGCAAGTGATACAGAGAAGTTAGGTCCTAATAAAATACCTCAGGAGCCGTACATGAGTCAATGTCAGTTGCCCAATGGTCATATACCCCATGTTTCCGGAGAGATTACAGAGCCTCAGAAAGCTTTTGAAAAATGTTCCAAAGGAATGCAGACAGATAGCAGTAATTCTGTTTCATCTTCACTGTCTATTCAAGGATTTGAATTTTCTGATGATGCAACGAATTTCACTGACATGAGAGAACAGACACCTGCTGATCATGAGAGTGCAACTCACGTTGAAAGTGTAAAATCACATCATGACAGAAGCCCACCTGCTACCTATTTGCATTGTGAGATGGCTGAAAAGATATCAAGCGAAACTCCTGAACCCCCCTTGAATCTTCAGAATATAGTTACTTGTAATGAGAAAGTATGTTCCAGTTTAACTCCTGATCACCCTTTTCAAGATTCCAAGGAAGTGTTTGCTTCTGAAGAAGGTCTCCCAATCAATCAGACCAGTATATCTGCTGCCCCTTCTTGTGATAATAGATCTACAGATCCCTCTGTTAAAGCCATCAAAGAAATCAAAGATCTTCAAGATACTAATGAGCTAGTGACTTCAAACTGCTCTCTCAAACTTCCACTCATGAGTTCTGGAGAAAAATTAGTTTGTGAAGAAGTCACTCCAGCAAGCAAGCCCAATAATAGGCTTGATACAGTTACCCAGTCAAAACCTGTATGTATGTCCACTGGCGATGACAAGTTCACTGTAAGGGAAAGACTGTCATCAGTAGCTGAAATTGCCTCACCAATTACCTCTACCAATGGCCAGAAAGGATTGCAAGAAGAGAAAGGAAATGTCTTGCAAAATCCAATGACAGAAAGGCCAGCTGTTGGTAATCTTCCTCCAGCTTTTGACGACGTCATCCATGTTATACGGCATAGCAGTTACCGTGTTGGGACTGAGCAGCCAGTAAAGGAATCAGTGGAGATGGGAATTCAGAATGTGGATGTTGGTAAATTTCTCACTGTTGTAAGGGATGATTTAGAAATGAGAAACAAGAGCACTCCTCTGACCCTCAAATCTTCAAATTGCTCTGAAGCTCTGAGCTTGAAGTCTAGCCTTTCTGACCAATTAGAAGTGAGAAGCATGAACACTTCTCCAGCCCTTCAATCTTCGAGTTGCTCTGATGCTTTATGCACAAAGTCAAGTGTTACTGATCATTCTTGTGTCAATGAACAAGATGTGAGAAATCATGTTCCTCTAGTTTCAAAACCTGATTCCTCTGAGTTGACTAAATGTAACTCTTCAACAACCCAAGAGGAAACACCAGCAAAGGAAACTTTGGATGTTAAATCATTTAGGCAGAGAGCAGATGCTCTTGAAGGGCTTTTGGAGTTGTCTGCAGAGTTACTGCAGCAAAATAGGTTGGAGGAACTTGCAATTGTTCTAAAGCCCTTTGGGAAAGATAAGGTATCCCCAAGGGAGACAGCCATTTGGTTGGCTAAGAGCTTAAAAGGAATGATGAGCGAGGACAATGGGGGACGCTGTTCATGAGATATATCATCTGCGGTATGGTCGCTTTTGTACCTGGTGTTTAAAATTGCTTCACTACCTCTTAGCTATTCAAGTGACACTTTAATTTTCAAGAAATCAAACAGACTTTGTTTCTTTCTTCCTATCATTTTTGTAATTCTTTCAGTGCTGATGCTGTTGTAAATAGTTACCATACAAACTAATAACATCTACTTACCAAGTTATCATCCATTGTATGGACATGATGGGGCAACTATTGAGTAGGCATTGATTCTGTAACACTAGTTTTTCCATCTTGATACCAGCCCCGTATATGATCTAGAAAACGAAAGTCACATGCAGTTAGCTAATTGTTAGTTATCAAGCTTTTTTTTTTTTAAATATAGAATTATAACATAGAAATCTATCTAGAAGAGTCAATGAATGAGTTTAGATGCCCTCTGGTTACTAGAAGGGATCTTTTCCCCAGTAAAAGAGGATGAGGGCGATTGGATATAAAAGATATCTTTTTAAAAAAATTAATTATTTTTAAAAATATAAATATGTTAACATTTTAAATTATTTTTTATACAAAATAATATATTGTTAAAAAATAATAGACTGTAAGATGTATAAAATGAATTGTGAAATATTAAAAATAATTCACCTTTTTTTTTCAACCAAATGTCATTCTATATATAGAAAAAAAAAATTTAACTACTAGTATGTCTTTTTTATAAAAAAATAATTAATTTTTATTATTTTAAAAATATTTTTCATAAAAAAAATTGAGGGCCATTATATCCTTCCTTCTCTATAATCCCTGATCCATGCTTGAAAAGTTAGAAACAGAATATCCACTTTATATTTTTAATTAAAATAACTTGGTAGTAATCTCCTCAAAAAAGAACAATTTAAGATTTCTCTAATTACTAGAGTGTCAAGGAAAGCTAAAAAAACAAATGTCACTAAACAATAACTTAAAAGATCAAACTTTCATTAGCAGTTGGAAATCAACGTAATATTGAGAATGATTCAGCAATTCATTTTGGGAATATGTTAGGTGGTCAAATCTGCGTCGTTGTCAAAGTTAAACATTTGCGTGCACCCCCCACCCCCCAACTCTACCCCTTCTCTGTATCCTAAATCCATCGCCCAGCAAAACGAGACTTCCTTTGCTATATTCTCTCTAGTTCCCGGAAGCTTCGTGGTTACTTCGCAGAAAATTTCCTTTTCCGACTTTAAAATTACTATATTCTCGATTTCTAAAGTGTATAACTATGTTCTCCCTTTCACCATATGCATTTCTATATTTCCTTGCCCATCCCTACGATCATCTTCTACTTCTGTATCTCCTTCACCTTCCGTAACAAGACTGTCTCTTGCCCAAAAGTGAAACGTGACCCCTTTACTAGCTTAGTAACAAACGACACATACATATCCATCCTCTGTTTCCAAACCATAAGAAGATATGGCAACCACCGGTACTTGGACGTCCAGCTGTGTACGCCAAATCACCTTAACCGTCATTCTACTGTTCCTTATTCTGATGACTGTGATCTCCATAGCTTGGCTTGTCCTGAACCCCCATGAACCAAGTTTTCGAGTCAGCTCACTTTCTGTATCCAACTTCTCAGTCTCTGATTCACAGCTCAGAGGCATGTATGACATCGCGTTCAACATAAGCAACCCCAACGAGAAAATAGAGGTGTCCCTCGACGACTTTAACGTCGGGGTGTATTATAGTAAGCTGAGACTTTCTTGGGCTCAGATACAACATATCTCCCTGGAGAGGATGAGTGAGACGAATCTGAAGGTTAGGATTGAAGTGAAAGAGGACTCACCCAATCTGGTGAAGAAGAAGGTGTTTGGGGGACTGGGAAAGGATTGGAGGAAAGGGGTAGTGAACTTTAATGTGATAATGAATGTGAGTATTAGATTTGAAGCTGGGGTTTGGCCAACAAGGTGCAAGGTTTTGAACCTATACTGTGGTGACCTGGATGTAGGATTCTTTCGTCCCAAAGACACCGGGAAGCTCCTGGGTATTGGGAAGGACTGCCACGTCTAGATTCTGTTCAGCCGCTTATTATCGTTGTCAGTTACGAAGAAGATCAGGGGAAGACAGGGGTAAGAATTAATGGTCGCAAAAATCGATAAATATTGTAATCTCATCCATGATTTCTGTTACTAGTTATGTTAACAGAAATCAATGTTAATCCTTTCTTTAATTGTTTAACTGTAGGCCATGATCTAAGAAATTCCTGTATATGTCATATGCCATGTGAGGAAAAGATTTCATCAATTCGTACACTTTCTATCCATTAAAATACAGAAATAATGGGAAACAAAAGAGATGAAAAGCAAAAAGTTTTTCACCAAATAAATCTGGGTTTATTATATTTTGAAAGTAAATTGTCAAAGTGTACAGGCCAATATGACAATAACAGTACTATCTTAAAATTATTCACGGGAAATAAAAAAAAAATACTCTGTCAGTGATACTAACAAAATTTATTGTTTCGTTGTTCTATTGTGTGTTTACCTGGTTTTGGTCTTATCTCATGAACGCGTTTTTTCGGTTTTCTCTGTCCCTTTTCACATTTAAAGAGACTAAGACAAGGATGGGAGCCATAGAGCAATTTTGCATTTGTGCCATGGAATCCTTGCAAAAGGTAATTACATTTATTTAATGATAAAATTATTTCTCTTGTGAATTCTTTTGTGGAACCATTTTATGCCCAATGAGATCCAATTATGCATATAAACTCAGCCCATTACTACAAGGCATAATACAAGCCCACCATTCAATCCATAGGCTGCCTTCAACAAATTATACAATTTTACATCTAAATTAATCTAGATTTATGTACCTATACCATTATTTTTCTTAATAAACTCTTCTCTTTAATGAATTCTCCTATCCTATAATAACATGAGAAAACATTAGCCAAATTTATCTTCTTTTATGAATGAAAATTGGTGGAGAGATTTTTGAGTACTTGTATCAAAATGGATCTTTAAAATTACTGTCCCATGCAATTCTAATTGAATTAATTAAAGAATTTTCAGTCTTTTTCTCCAACAAATTCACCAGAGTTCAGAAAATAGTGTATAGTTCTTGTTCTATGTTCTCACTTTTTTTTTTTGAAAAAAAAAATCCAAGCTCTTCCTCTTTCGGAAGCAGAAAATACTCTTCTTTTTATTTTATTTCGTTATTTTTTTAAATGTAGATTGGGTTGTGCTTTTATTTTTACCATCATTTTTCTCTCTTCAACTTTTCATGAAATTTGAATACCCAATATTTTTTGAATTCCAAATAAAATAAATTAAAAAATAATAATATTAATATGTAATAATTCATTAATCTTTAGATTATTGGATTCTGAATGAATCCATTATGATGGTAAATTTGATCTTTGACAGAGTATCTTGCAAAACACTGCATTTATCATAGAAATTGATACCCAAGTTAAGATTGGACGAAAAAAATAAATATAAATATAAATTTGTGTAGAAAGGATAAATATTCAATGAATTTTAATGATTACTCTTACCATAAAAAGATATTCTTTTTGCGTAGTCACCACTGGTATTTCAATTCACTTTCTATTGGTTGCTCGAAAGTGGAAGTCCAACTTCACATTCCCAGAATATTCCTTTTCTGATACTGTTGATCCCCTCAGTCTTTAACATTTTCTTAAAAAAAAAAAAAAGGAAAAAACGTACGTAATCACATTCTATCAATTAGTTAATAGTATATAGATACTTTTTTTAAAAAAAAATAAGAATTAATAATCTTAATAAAAAAATAAATAAAATATAAAAATTATTTAAATATAATTAATTAATTAAAAAAATCTAAATATATAAAGAACAACATATAATTTTTTTTTTAAAAAAAATCATTAACATTATTTTTTCTTCTTCTTCTTCTAATCTTTTTTTTTTCTTAGCCCAGACACGTCCCTTTTATTAATTTCATATCTCTAGATGCAACTTATCTAGTTGGATAAATTGAATGGACCAAAACCCCCGATTTTGTAATGAATTTTGTAAACATGTGATGGAACATGATTTATCCAACGAATTTTGTAATTTTTTCCTACTTCGCTATTCAATTATATTTTTCATATATGGAAGTGACACTTTGAGGAGAACTTGGACTCCCTTGAAATGGCATTTTTATTAGTTGAATAATATGATGAAATACAACCTTAAGAAATGGCTTTTTCTTATCTAATTATTAAATTTTAAAAATTAATTTTTAAATTCTAGTATAACAAAATTATTACACTCATGTTTAAATTATATAAAACAACTCACCTATACATATGACGAATTGCTTTTAACATTTTTTTTTAAATTTAGTACGGGACTCGACAACATAAAATAAAATAAGACAATAAAAATATATATTAATAAAAATAATATAATTAAAATGATACAAATATATAAATATTATATTTTTAAATATAATTATATATTTATATATATATATATATTATATCTTTTAGAAATATTAAAAATTAATCTATTAAAAATAATAAGAAAATTTAATTTGAGATATTTATAAAGTTTTTTTTATTTAGCATATTTGTTATGAAAAAAAATTATACGAATAAAAAATTTATTTATTTATTGATTTTATTTTCAAAGTATAAAGATATTATTTGAATATTTTAAGTTTAGATTTAATTATATATATTATATTATTTGTATATTTTAATCATTTTAATTATTATTTTTATTTACAACCATTTAAAATAAACACACTATAAAAAATGGCAAAAACCATTTTCTGTGGTTTCAATAGCTGCAAGAATTTGCGAGAATTAGCAGCAGTTTTAGCCACAACTAATTCAAACACAAACCATAGGTAATGCGTTAACAATTACTTGTGGCTACCGTGAATCGCAGGCAAACTTAGGCATGCTTTAACCTTGGTAACCGTAGCCAAAAAAAAAAAAAAACTACTGAATTTCTAAATGCAATATTAGTTGTGCTTTTAATGGCAGCAGTCTAATACCATTTTTATTATACTTGTATATTTCAAAGTAATTTTTTTCTACTCAATTTCAGCACCAATAAACAACCAAATAAATTTAATCACATAGTCATCATCCAAAATAAAATGAATTAGAATTACATTTACAACAATAAATTATGTAGTCATTGTACATTACATGTATAGTGACAGGTATAACATTAACTAAATTAAAGTGTTACAAAGTCTTATATTTAATTATTGCATCTAAAACATAGTCCTAATTAATATAGTTGTAGAGAGAAGTCTAGTGAACTTCTCAAAATCTACTTTTGTTCTATGTTAGATGGGTGAATGGAGAAATCTTGCATGTCCACTTACTCGATCAACTCTATAATTAAAAAGTATAATTGTATAAACAATATTAGTTATAAATATAGTTGAGTATATAGATATGAACCATAATAGAAAGATTTAGATCATTATTAGTAATGTTTGAAATGTAGCATATTCAAGAAACAACTCCCTTAAATACTTCTACATGAAAAGATTTGTTATCACATCAAGTTTAGATTCCAAATGGTTAACCTAATTTTCCAACTGACCAAAGATAGAAGTAGATATGCTAGGTCGACTATAAGACCATGATGGATATCCAAATACTTGAGATGGAGATGTCCCAATCCTAACCCTAGAACATAGCCATAATGCTCCTAGATACTTAAAGCCATGATAAGAGAATCTTAAGTTGATATTGCTAATTCATGCATAACAATCTTTTCCAGCATTAAGCAACTTAATTTGGAAATTACATGAAAAGAATAGCAGTAAGTGAACAACCCCATAAATAGTTAAAGTATGTTAAGCACTGAACTAGTTACACATACCAAATGTTTACAATTGATCAAATTAATAAACACTTAACTGATCTCTTTGGCCTTGTCACTCTTAAATGACCCATCAAAGTGCTTATATGTAACCGTCCAAACTTCTCATTTGCTGACTAGACGACCATACTCTAACTTCTATACATGTTGGAAAAAATTGTAACATGTGCATGTCAACAACATGAGTACAATATGAGTAATAGAAAGTGAAGTTACCATCTTTGCTTTCTTATGTGCAAAACTCTTAGATCTACTGGTGTGGGTTATCAATTGCTTCATTTTATTATCTTTATTTTTCATGACCTTTTGCTAATATTTAACTAAAACATAATTAAATTCTAATTTTGAATAAACTAGTGACAAAAAATTTGTATTACTTTAGTGGATTTTGTCGATAGTTAATAGATAAAGCCTAGTGATCTTTATTAACAATTTTGGGAACCTTAGTAATTAATTAATCTCTGTTGCAGGTGCCATCATTTGCTTTTCCCATAATTATTGTCTTTAGTTTTTCCACCTCATTACAATAGAGTTAAAGATATAGTTTTTGTGCAACTCACTATCAACAACAAACTCGCTTTCAAGGTGCAAGAATACAATTAGCATTAATACATCCATAAAGCATATATTTGTTCAAAAGCATAAAAACATTATCTAAATATTGTTCCTATACATAGTGTCATTGTACTCATATGAAAGTTTCTTCGAACTTGGAAAGCTTATAGGAAATAAATCAAAGTTCTTTCCAATAGCACATAAAAATCTATTCAATAACCCACCACAATCATCGGTGGGTTAGATGGTTTCGTTGTAACACAATACAATCCTTTCACTTTAGGAAAATGACCAAACATTGTTGTATGTAAGTTCCTTCTGCTTAACAATGCCTTTCTCATGTGTGAAACCAAAATTACCACATAAGAAAAAGAGTATTTATGTCAAGTACATCAGAAATATTTGGCATACTTACCAACCACATCAACCAACTAAATTTTCTTGTGTAAAGGCAAATATGCAGGCTGTGAAAGTGCTTCATTTGCCCCATCCTTATTATCTTCATCATCATAGGTAGTTGCTTTGGATGGTAACTGAGTATCTCTAAGGTTGATGCTCTAAAGGATTACTTAAGGTAGTCAACATTTGCTTAAAAAAGCCACCCTCAGTTTGCAGTGGTGTTAAAGGACCATATATAGGGCATGAACTACTCTTATTTGTGGTGTGAAATTGCTTCATTTTCAAGATTCCTACGAAAAGTTGAAAAACAAAAATGTTAGATAAATAAGCAAACATTGTTATGATTAATAATATAAAATAGTTGAAATTGACAAAAATTACTTTTGAACTTGGCATAATTAATATAAACATAGCGAAACATCTTACCAATGGTGTATTTTATTCTCCTTTAGTAAATAATGCATCCAAGTTTTGATGTTAATATGACTTATTTTTGTAATATATATCCTTATCATCTTTTATTATTTTGTATAAGTCATATGACTTAAGATGTATGGGTATGCTCTAATTCTCATTTAACTCGTCTTCTACATAATAAACTATATAAGCCTCGGAAACTTGAATATATGGCTCATCATCTTTATGGTTCTTAGTATATATCAATCGACCAAAGTTCATAGATGTAAACCTAAGTAATCAATTGTAATTTCTTGAAGATTAGTTGTGTTGGCCCACATACATTTGAACAAGGTAATTGTAATATGGCCATGATAATTTAAGTTAATAACACTAATCATTTTCTTATAATTTGACACATCACCAAATCACATATTGTCATCACCACTACTTGAATAACTCCTTGTTCTAAATGTATCGAAAACTCCACTATTTTTGTTTTTAACATTTGATCTAGTTTTAATGTACAAAACTTAAACTCATTAACAATATATGCACTATATTGCTTTGCAAGATCAATAGGTCATAGCGCTAAATACTTGAAATCGTCTCAATGAGATATAGCATTGTCATTTCTTATATGAAAAATGACAAAACAACAGTCATAATCATCTTAGGGTTGGAGCAAACATCAAGTAGTAAATGTACTTATATGGCAAGAGAACCATTTAATGAAATTTTTATGAACTTTCTCATCTATCTTAGACGAAAACCATGTATGACTTCTTAATTGTCTTTATATGATATTACTAAATTCCCTAACATACATAAATGAAACTGAAATGTTAGTAAGCATATGGTTTAAGGTGGGTGTATTCAATGGTTAAAAAGATATAATTTACTTACTAAATGTACGAATCTACTTCTCTAAAATTAGCTAGTACATGTCAATGTGCTTGCATCTTTTCCATTAAAGATAGATTCAAGTAGGAAAAACCACCAATTGGTTTTCCAGTTTGTGGGAACAAAGTGGGCACACTAGATGTCACAAGATTAGGTCAATCATCAATAAGACTAGGTCATTTGTATGTAGTCTTAATTCCTTTCAAATACCTTAAGCAAAAAATTAGACCTCTTGGGCCAATGAACCCCTAGCTATAGACCCTTCTAGCTGAGCTTTATTATGTACATATGATTTCAATTTCCCTAAGTATCTAATGCAAATAAGAGAAGTATAAGTCACAGGTTCAAATTTTATGCATTTTAGTCTAATTTTGAAGAAGAACAATAATTTTATGCATGGCTTGAAAAACTTGAGCAGTATATAAGATATAAGTGGAGTAGAGATGATAGATTATGCAACACAAGTTGAGGTTAACTTGCGTCTGGTGGTGGCTTTGTATGAAATTACATCACATACCACAACAACACATGTCTCTTTAAATGACTAGTATCCTCTACATGTTGGTGAAACTAAAAAAAAAAAAGGGTTATTGTGACAAATTCATTACAACGGTTATAATAAACTGTCATAAAATTTTGACATTACAAAAGTTATAATAACCATAATAAAAACTTATATCCTAACGATGGATTAAATGTGACCATCATAAGGTATGGATCTTACAATAGTCCATGTGAATCTTCATAAGGTTCCAAAGAAATTTACTTTAGTTGGTCTCCAAACATGAACCTAGTGAGGTCCAGTAAAAGGACCTTACGATAGTCCACTTTAAAATATTGTAAGGTCAGAACCTTGCAACGGTCAATAGTGTACCGTCGTAAGGTCCACTATATCAAATTTGGTGGAAAACCCAAGTTTGATATTTTAGTTTAAAATCCCACACCCTCCTCAAAGGTCCTTCAAATTTGCATAGCTCCTCCACCATAAGAAGGTCCTTCAATGATCCATTCCCATGCAAGCCATGCTATTGTTCAGCCAATTATTTGACACATTCGTCTGTGCAAGTGAGCCACCAAATTTGAAAATGTCTTTTCAACCGCAATATGAGCCACCATGTTTAAGAGGATGTTTTGTTCATCATCTATGCCTATTCAATTTTATCCCCTAAGGACTTCGCCCAATCTTCCTTCCCTTTAATCATGGCTTATAGACCACCTTATTACCTTGTTTCCTAACATGGACAAGCAAGTACTCTTATGTGAGTTTTCTTTCCTATTAATATGATTTTGCTTTTAGTTTTGATATTTTATGTTGTGTTTTTCCTTCCTATTATATTCCTTATAAAAAATTTTTATCAAGTTTCCCTCCTATGCTTTGGCAATAGGTATTTGTTGATATATTGGTTTTAAATTTTGATTCCTTGTAATATAAATGAGCTTCTGTTAGGATTGGTTGATTAGTCTATAGATTCTACCGGCAGTATTTATGATATAGTGGCATTGAGTGTGTGTGTGTATATATATATATATATATACACATATATATATTGTGTATGAAAGAAATGTTGTCAGTTGGACCTAGAATTTATGTCTTAATTATAATCTTAATTTGCAATTATATATTTAATTGTAGTTAAATTCAACAACAAAGAGAAGTTGATTCAATAATACTCTATTAAATTTGCTATAATGATATTGAGCTTAATTATGAATTAGAAAATTATATACACCAAAACTAAAAAAAGAAAATAGTTATTAACTAGTCAAATTATATACTTAACTACCAAAATGTAGTTGCTGGGGATCAATACATTAAACATGACATCAATGGAGGAGATTGAATCTAGGGAAAAACACCATGTAGTTCCCTTCACATGTGTCATTTAAAGAAAGGTTTGTTATGCTCATAAACGTTTTACAAGCTTTATGAATTATGATGTATTAACGTATTAAAAAGTTGGTTTTGTGGTGAAGGAGTATTATTTGGGCAATCATCTATCTTCTTATGATCCATCTATTATACAAGTATAATTAAATAAACTTAATTATGAATTGTTATAATTGCAATATATCAAACGAACCTATGTATTTTTAATAATTTAAAGTCAAATATTTTAGATTTTACAAATATCATTTGCATTTTGTAGTCATGTTCAAAACAAACATATAAAACTTTGGGGGTTTTAAGTTGAAATTAAAAGGTAGTATATAATATAAGCAGCTTGCTTAAAATAGTTTTTATTTGTATGTTCTTTTAATACATTTTAATTAATTAACTCTTTTTGTTTAATAAATATTACATTATTCTTGTTGAACTTAGAAATTTCACATACACACAAATCTAGAATATTTCTATAATAACAGGATGCCAATTTTATTTCTTTTCTAAATCTTAAAATTGCATTATTCTTTTCACTTATATTGAAAATTTTACTTTTATATCACTCATTGCTGAACGCGAATGATTAGGAAAAGGAATTACTCATTCAACTCAAAAGCTTTAAAGTCTTTCACATTTTATGGAGAATTTATTCTTTCTATTTTTTTAATAGATCTTCAATGCTTAAGAGAAGGATGGTTTAGTTTCAAGAATAACAATGTTGAATTTATCATCTTTTTGTCAAAACATAAAGATGAAAGAAAGGAGGATTCCATATCAATACCAGTTTTGAAAGAAAATCAAGAGAACCATTAAAAAAAACACCACTTGGATGGAATTGTTTTCCTAATAAATTATTAATGAATCTAAAATAATAAGCCTAAGAGTTTGATAGAATATGTTATCCTAAACATTGCTCTTTACAATCATTTCTCGAAGGCCTGAGACTTTTTATGTTCTCACATCCAACGTTCTTCACAAGCTCTTTGAAAATTAGCTGTGAAAATATATAAAGATTTGTGCCAATTTAAAATCTTAGCATTTGGTAGAAATTCAGTTCATCACAAGAGCCAAAATTGACTAATTTGACATTGCTAAGGAAGTTATAGAAGTTTTGGATATGCTTCGAATGTAGTTTCTATTGTAGTTCAACAAATCAAATACAACATTTTTATTAAAGGTATGTTTTCATGTTTCTTTTAATTTATTAGTGCTTTCTTTCTATATTTTTCTTTGGAATTTCCTTTAATGTCACGACCCCCACGAATGAGGACGTGACCGGCACGAGAAAACGAGATAAATCTCGCCCTTGTAAGCCTACCTAACACTTAAGATTCCAATTACAGTATGAGTAAATAGAATTCTCAATAGATAACTATAATCAACAACAAAATAGGACCATATGCTTGTATACAAGGAAGCCACTAGATCACAAATACAAACTTTACAACAAAGAAGAATTTGCCTTTGCGAACAATGCAAGGCTCACATAAGAGGTACTTGCTAAGCCCCTAATTTGTAAGTGGGGGGGTCCAAAATAGCACTATCATTTGAAAAATATTAAGCAATAAGGGATGAGTAAAAACTCAGTGAGCAAATAATACTAATTACATAATGAAAGGGACAGACTAGGTACGATTAGATTTTTTCACAA
This sequence comes from Delonix regia, assembly GCA_037074485.1. Classification (NCBI taxonomy): domain Eukaryota; kingdom Viridiplantae; phylum Streptophyta; class Magnoliopsida; order Fabales; family Fabaceae; genus Delonix; species Delonix regia. Next base: position 9,218,699 of record CM073455.1, read on the forward strand.
ACCATTTATTATCTCGAAATCTAGACACCTTAAACAATTAATACAAATAGTACTAAAATGAGGAAAATTTTGTTAATCTTCACATGTAATCCCAAACGAAAATATAAACAAACCCTGAACGAAAATGAATCAATTGATTTGCAACATAAAAGCATCCCTATCAAAAGAAAATGCTTGGGAGTATCCAAATCAAAATTTAATTCTTAGGAATATCCAAATTAAAACAGAATGGTTGTGAATATCCAACTGAACCATCAAAGTCCAAAATAATAGAAATAGCTAGAGGCTAGCATAATCAAAACATGTCACATATCAGTTACAAGCTTCAAGCTCGAAATCATCAAAATCATGGTCTTAGGCCTTAAACAAAATATTATAATAGCAATAACATGCTAAGTCGTATTAGAATGCAAATCGTAGTGCACTACAACTAACATCTATTGTTGTTAGCTACAGGGTCCTATTTTAGATGCATTTCCAAAATTTTATTTAACATATATAAATTCATAATCAAAAGTCAGATTTTCAAAAATCTAGAATTAAACTTTTACATAGAGATAGATAAAAGTATCAAAATCTTAGAATCTTAGTACATTGTATATATAGAATCAAATATCTTTATAATTAAAGAATCAAAGTATTTACTAAATATAAAACCAAAATATTTCAACTTACAGAACAAAAAATTTCAGAAGTTCAGAATCATTTTTAACTCATAAATTCAAATTAGAGGAATTCTGAAGTACATAATAAGAATAATTTAGAATTTACATAGTCAGAATAATTTAGAAATGCACAATTAGAATAATTCAAAAATATCGAACAAGATAATTCAAAGGTATAAAATCATAGTGCTTCAAAAAATGATGAATTAGAGTAATTCATTCATTTAGAGGATTCAATAAAATAATCAGTAAGATTTTGATCAGATTGAAAGCTTACAAATACTCAGAGGATGCATAAATGATGAAATATTTTTAAATTCCAAGAAGTATGTTCCAAGGCACAAAGATATTCAATAACAATTATTTTCACAAGAATTTGCGTAAATTAAAAAGTACATGTAATTAGCGTTATCTACTCACCTGGAAAATGCACATATAACACATTTTCTTATTGTCTCCTCTACAATGCTCTAGATATGGTGCACCCTCTATACTCCTAAAAATAAAATAAAAAATACAACCTTAATGTCCCTCGCTACAATCATCTAAGTTCGAATAAATTTATAATGAGTAGTCCCACAATAAACTGATTAACAAGTAATTTGTCATCATCAAATGACCTCCGTCCAAAATTTTTTTCCTTTCCTTAAAATCATAAATATTCCCTCAAACGATCATAATTGTCATGGCTAACAATTACATGCATATACATGTAGAAATATGCTCATGAAACCCAAATGATTCATATGTTAAAGTTTTCATTCTTCCACCTATGACCAAGACCAACATACATGTAGATTGCACTTTGAAAAATTCTCCAAGGTTTTAGTAATGTCCATACGCCATTATGATAGAAATTTCCACCAATTGGCAATTTCATTGCCTTTAAGTCCAAAAATATGATTGCACAAATATTTCAAGATTATCACCTCATAAATTAAATTTTCTTAAATTGGTTGATTAATCCATTTTATATAGCTCTGAGTTGTTCAATATCATCCAACGACTTAAAAATTATACCAATTATAAGTAAAGTAATTATTTAAAATAGTCATTTCCATTGAATTTTTCTTCATCAATATTTCTCATACAACAACAAAATTAAAGATAATTTGAGAAAAATTCTCAAAATAACTTACCACTCAAAATGAAACCTATCATCAAATTTTATTCCCCTTCTTGAGGTCCAATGATGTTAGAGGAATAAGAAATTTTTCACATTCCTCCACTTTAAACACTATAATTCCAAATTGAAAAAGGGGTTTTTAATTAGGCAATCCAATCATCAAATTAACACATGAAAATTATTAGATACTTCCCTAAGATCAAAACCCCCAAAGCAATTTGATAAAATAACACCAAATTGAGCCCAATATCAAATTCTAAATTTTGGTCACTGTTCACATATTGTTCATACGCAAGTGGGATTTTGATTTCTGAAGCAAATTCTCAAAATTAAACGGTCCAATTAGTGGAGAACTATATGAAATGAAGTTCTAAAGTAAATCCCTAATGTAATTTAAAGAAATCACACTTGAATCATGCCAAATTTGAAATTTTTCATCATTATTCATGTTCTTCGTGCTAAAAATGGGGATTTTCGAATTCTAAAGTAAAAACATGAGATTAAATGCTGTGAATGGGAGAGAACTGACCAAAATACATATCACAACTACAGCCCTAACAAAGATTTGTGTAAAACTCACCAAATCAGGCAAAAATGTCATTGACTTTGAGCCCTAGTAGTGACGTCATTATCGCAAGAATTTTAAGGTTTTTCCCGACTTCTAACTCGCCAGAATGAATTGGCGGTGGCCAAGATTAGGATAGGTAGTGATGAACTCTCTGATCGAAGCCACAAAGTAAAGAAACGAGGAGAAGAAGCTTACATAATATGTCTGAATGGAATACTTGCGTGAATAAGAGTGAAAAAAAAATGAAGGTTTTGGTAATTCAACTTTTCATGGGACAAATGGCTATATCTGAATATATATATATATATATATATATATATATATAATTGCTTGCATGTTCATGCTAAGATTTGAACTCATGCCCTATCAATTTGCATAAGTATAACTTAACCACTTGTGCTAGCCTTTTTCTCATGTATAATGTTACACGAATCAAAATATAAGTTCTTTTTAATTTTCTTTTTCTTCAACTATAAAAACTTTAAATTTTTCCCAAATATATTGCCTTCTTTCCTTTAGTTAATGCAAATATTTACTAATAATTTACCACTAGGATAAGATATTAAATGAGAATTTCATGAATATTACACCTAAGCTACTTGACTCCTTAAAGGATAAGGGATAATCATTTACCAAGTATAAAGCAACATTTCTTCCATACTTGTTAGAGAAGGTTAATATTTAGTATTTGTCATAATTGTGTCACTAGTAAATAATTATATATTGTTAAATTTTCTTATGTTTTGATTTCAATCCATTTCTGGTTTGATTTGAATATAATATTTAGTTGATGATTTTAAGTGTTAAAAAGTGCATAAATTCTACATTTTTCTATATTTTTTATTTTATATAAATCATATAAATTAATGTTCTTCTTTGTTAATATTTAATTTGTTATATATAATCATTCATCTTAAATGATAGGAACTTAGTAATAAAAATTATGGATACTTGCCTTCAACTCAATTATCGAACCCTTGTAGTAGGAATATTTAGTTAGGATGACTTTCACTAATATTTAAACTTGACTTCTACTTAATATTAAACTTTGTAATTTATATTGTACTTCACTTTACTTTAATATTTGTAATATAACAAATTCCAATTACATGTTAGCTATTATATAGTTTCCACATTGGGCCAGGTTGTAACCAAACCAAGTAAAAAAATTTGCTTCTTTGATCTATCCAAGCCGGGCTAAGTCCTAGGGTAACATAAGAAAATTTTTTTATTTTTATAATCTATTTTTAATTTGATTTAAACTAAATTTTAAAATATCAATTCTTGTCAACTTTTAATTACTTTTCATTTCAAATCCTAATTTTTTTTCCATTCCATTTTATTTCCTTCCAAATCTTAATTTTTTTTTATTTTTTAATTTTTACTAATAAATTTATCTTTTGGCTTTGAAAAAAAAAAAAAAAAGACCCGGCCAAGACTCGGTCATTAATTGAGTCGAATCGAGCCGGGCTGGGTTTAGGGCCATAAAATTATGGCCTGATATAAAACTAAGCTAGGTCCGGGGTCGATAAAAAACCTAGCTTGGCCTGTGTACACACCTAGTTTTGATTGTTGGTAAGTTGCTTACATTTATAAGATGTTGGAATTGGATGTAAAAAAAATTAATGTAGAATATTCAAAACTTATACTAGGTTAGGTCCAAGGTTGGCAAAAAACCCGGCCCAGCCCATGTACACCTCTAGTTTTGATTGTTCATAAGTTGCTTACATTTACAAGATGTTGGAATCGGATGGACAAAATTAATGTACAATATTTAAAACTTATATCGGGTCGACATAAAACCTGGCTTGGCCCATGTGCACCCTTAGTTTTGATTGTTGGTAAGCTGTTTACATTTACAAAATGTTAGAATTGGATGTAAAAAATTAATGTACAATATTTAAAACCAAAAAATAAAATTAGTAACGACTTAAAGTGTGGCCAAAACATTTTGCGATAGTCAATACAATCATTGATGAGGAAAGTACATATGTGATGGTTTACTTTAATCATTACAAATACAACACTTGCGACAGTTTTTTATGGCCACTGCATTGCAACAGCTAATGAAAAATGTTACAATTTATTTTGTGATAGTCATTTTTTCAACATTTCCTTTGATAGTCGTAGAATGCTTTTGCGATGGTTAAAACCCTCACAAAGGCATACAAAAAATGTAAGAACTATCACAAAGACATTTTTCTTTTTACCTGACTATTTGCTTCCTTACCATCTCTACCAGTGGTCTTAAGCTTTGAGTAATTGTTAAACAATAATAATTGCGAAGAGAGTTTACTAGTTTCACTTGTTCAACTATGCCAAAATTAATCATAGTCATCACATTTTTCCTCCCTTTCAATATATTGTTAATAAATGAATAGCCAAGACATTCTGTGCTAATCATGCAAGGAGTCCAAGTCTTACATAAAAACTTGAACCACTTTATATGTTGCCAAATATATTTAATAACATTTTGATAAAGACCATTTTTAATTCTTTAAATAAATTAATTAAAGTGATAGATATTTTAAAACACAAAAATAAAATACCACATCATCAAATTTTGAATTCACTCTTTTGTTTCTACTCTCTCATCAATATTTCTTAATCTATATTTCTTGTTCTCTTATCTCCATATTATATACTCAACTCAATATCTCTCACACAATTTGAAGATGATCAGTGACTCAGATTCAAACACCGCTTTCTGCATTAAAACCCCTTTTTTATACCTACCCCATATCCATCATTTTACTTTCTAATGATTTGTCTCTCAGTCTCATATATGAAGAAGTAAAGTTTGATCTACAAACATGTACCTAGGTACTTGACTAACAAAAACATGCACCATTCATTCATCCATGATATTCATTTCTTTCTTTCTTTGCTCACTACTCGCCACCGCCACTAGCTTCTCCAACATGGTAATGGCTATATATGGATGTATGTTGTCCCATTTTTAGGTCATGTAGTTGAGCATAGTTTGCTCAACATAAAACAGGAACAAGAGGAGAAAAGCTTAAGAAACAAGAAAGGTTGAACAAGATAGAAAGGAATATGCTATTTTATCTTTGAGAGTACATTATGCAAATAAATTCATGTCATACTTCAAGGCACAAAGAACACTAGAACAGGGTACATACACCAATAGTGAGGAAGGCAACATATCAACCTATATCCTTCTTCAATTCATTGTAAATCATCATTCGTTAGTGCTTAAACCTTACGGTTTGGTTCTGGGAATTGCTTTCCATGTTGGGGTATTGTCCAGACTCTTGTTAAAACACCTTTTAAAAAAGTATAAACCATAACTCACATGTGATAATTCACCTAGAGGGAAGAGGTGAATAGGTGCACTTAAAAATTAAAAAAAAAATATATATATATATATATATATGTTTTTGAATATTTAGTTAACTGAAAAATTTACAGTCAACTGTAATTCACAATATTCAATTGACTGAAATAAAATACAGTCGACTAAATTTTTTTAGTAAGACGTTTACTTTCCCAATAGAGAAAAAAGAATAAGAGAGTTAACTGAGAATATCTTTGATTAGATATAAAATACAATAATCAGTTAACTGTAATAAATTTAAGTTGACTGATCCTTTTGTGAATTAGTAGTGACAGCAAAAAAAAGGATAGTTAACTATAAATATTTTAGCGATCTGATTTTCTTGAAAATAACTTATGGAAGAGGAAATTAGTTAACTATGAAATTTTAAGTTGACTGAAAAATGTACTGACAGATAAAGATTAGATAAAGAAAAATCAAACACTCAGGTTTATCCTGGTTCAACCAACCACAGTGCCTACTTCCAGTCCCCTTATCTTCTCCAAGGGATTTTCCACTAAGAAAAGGTTTTCTTCCACTTTTACTTGGAGTTTTTATGTGCTAACTCTAAACACAAGGCTTTCTAGCTCTACTTTAAACTTTTACAATCACAACAACCATCTTCTTCACTTGAGACAAAGGTATACCAATCAAGAAAAAAGTTTATGAACCCTACACAATTGGGTTTTCTTTAACAACTGAAATAAGCTTCTACAAAGCAGATAAACCAAAGACTGAGCACTAAGAAAATGTTATAGAATGCTTCTTTCTTTTAGCACTTTCTTGCTTCTATTTCACAATTCTCCTCCTCAAGGCAGTGGTTTCACCATATTTATAGCTTTCTTTAGAAAGAGACGTTGAAGATCATTTATTGTAGCAGTTCTTAATGAAAAGGGAGAGATTTCGTTGCTCATTCCTTGACTGCTATGATTTACAGATTTTAGCTCTAATTGCACGTTGGCTTCGAGTTTTATTGAGGCATCATTAATAGTTGCTGCTGTCATTTCTTCTAGGAGACAAGAAGGAGTCACAGGAAAAGTGTAGCAGAGGAGATTCAAAGAAAATTCTGATGGCTTTCACTTCACAGCAGCTTTTGTACTTTTGGAGGAGCTATCTTGCACTTGGGCTGAGTTAAAATGCTGCAAATGTTGTTTTCTGATGTGGGCTGGGTCTTTCTTCTTCATTTGATTTGTCATTCATCAAACATGAGTTTTGGGCCATTTTATGTTCTGGGCCAACAACATGAGCATTAAATTCTGAGGCTAATGGTCAACAATCAACAATTTTTTAGAAATTGAAGCACAAAACTAAAGCTAACATGCCTTGAACAAGAATCACAGGAAGACGCTGACATTATAGTTGTGACAGAAAGCTCTCAAGGTTGCAAGATGGTTGTTTCTTCCACGCAAGATGGCAGTAGCACCTTTGTTTTTCTCTTATGGCTAATGTGTTCTGGTGCAAATCACTGCTGATATGTAAGTGTTGTGTGTTTCGTTGCCATGGCTGCTTTGATCTTTAACTATGGAACCTTATTTGGCTTGTGTGGAATTCATTTAACAAGTTGTTTGGTGCATAACTAGTAAAGATTTTTCACATAAACACACCACATAAGCTCCTTTAGCCATATCATAGGATATCAGATGGTGTTAAAACAGAGTTGGATGACAACAAGCAATTTGCAAACGATGGGAAAGAGTAGGGAGTGATTTGAAAAAAAATATAGGGACCAAGTTGAAATTGACGTAAAGTCTGAGACCAAACTATGAATTTTCCCAAATAGAAATAACGTGTGAAAAAAAAGAGGAACTCCGCGTAGTCGAAAAAATTGGCGTGCGATGAAATCGAATCCATGCTTTCTTAAGGAAGCAGTGTTGATCTGATCCCAATTCGACTCCTTCACTCCATTGGCTCCCTCTCAACACTGCTATGCAGGAACCTTCCAGACCGGCCCCCGGCTACCCAGCGCCGTCCTACTACCACCCCAACGGCGCCCAAGCACCGCCGTCCGGCATCGCCTACCCATACGCCGCTCCACCGCCATACCAACAAACCCAATACCGCAACCCCAATTCTTCCCGCAGTTACTACACTCGCTCCTTCGTCCGGTCCTTCTTCGCTGCCATCATCTGCCTCTTCGTCATCTTGGGCGTTATACTTTTCATCACGTGGCTCGTCCTCCGCCCTAGCTTGCCCCATTTCCACCTCCAATCCCTCTCTCTCTCCAACTTCTCCACCAACTCCCAGTCCGTGACTGGCACTTGGCAAGTCAGCTTCTTGGTGCGAAACGACAACAAGAAGCTCACAATCACATACCATGTTCTTCGATCCTCCATTTTCTACAAGTCCGTGTATCTTTCGGAGGCGCAGCTCCCACCCTTCAAGCAGGAGACTAGGACTGAGACGGCTCTGAACGGGACGTTTTCGGATGTTAACGCTAATGTGGAAAAGAAGCTCGTTGACGATATGAATGGGGATAAGGCACGTGGGTCTATTCCCTTCGATGTGCAGGTTCTCGCTTCCACTGTGTTTCGCTCCGGTGCCTGGAGGTTGAGGACGCGGTTGCTTAAAGTTTCGTGTCGCAATGTTCCTGTTGGCATTTCATCGAACAGTACGTCTGGCAGGTTATCAGGGGGAGCCAAGGAATGCCAGGTGTGGACTTGAATGATTTGGCGCTTACAAACGGTTTATTAGGGACTATTTCCGTCGAAACCCCAAAGTTGAATGGGTCAAATTTTATTCTATTTCTGGTGGTCGACGGTATTATAGTCGTTATATAATGATTATTAGGTTGGATAGTTGGTCAGCCTACATTGTACAGAATTCTCCAGAATTTTGTATATGTGTTGGTTAAATTATGAATGAGTAGTTTTCCTAATATTTTTGGCCTATTTTGTGCTTGTTATTCTCTTCGAAGTCAGTTAATAATTTTCATCCATGGAAATTTGCACATATACTTGAATTGGACATAGAAAGAGGCAGTACATAATCTTAATTTATTCGTGTTCACTGAGAAATTACTGGCCTATCTTAATGAATTCACGTATATACCAACTAACAACTAATTTAATTCATGGCTTATCTGTCAATGTAACTTAAATGATTACGTGAAGCCATTGACTTTATGCTATGAAGATAGAACTTGCACGTTGCAATACATGTTGGCTTTTAGCATCTACTAGCCAATTTTCTTGTTTCTTACATAAATCGTTTACCTTAAAATACCAATATAATAACCCTGGCACTTGCTACTAGCCCTTCCAGTTCATCCATCTGATATATAAACAAGCCATCATCTTCAGGTCTTGTTCTAATGTGGTTTACTTGGTTGACTCTCTTAAACAGTTGAACTTATTGCTCAATTGAACTGAAGCATGAATGGATGGTCATCCACTATTTTGAATATACTAGCTCTTAACCATTTATAGATGATTAGAGGTCTCTATTGCCAAAATAGTGCAAATCTACCTCTGTTGGATGTTAGAAGTTATAACTGGAAAAATGGTTCACCCATATGACTGTTCCTTTCTATTCTGGAATTGTTTGTAAGGTGAAAGCCAATGAATCTATAGCATTGACAAGTGTTATCTATCTGAGTAATTTAGTTTGAAAGAAACCAAAATTTGGATTCCTAGAATCAACCTGGAATTTTGCTATGTCCGTGTTTTATATCTTAGAGATTATAAGCACTTTTACTTTTTTTTGGGAAATTGCTTCCGAGGGTCAGACTGAAGGCTTGTTGTTGATAATTTATCTATCAAAGTAATTGTAGATGAGTCTAGCAAGGCATGATTTGATCAAATTCTATCTTTTGTTGCTCTGCTCTGTCTAATTTAATTGATAAATTAATGGAAGAAAGAAAGGGTTATCGTTTTAAACAATCCTTGCTAAGCGTTGATGATAAGTAGTCCAAGTTGCAGGTTGGGTGGCCATTTTTTGAAGCCTGGATAGGTGATTAAATGGGCATGGGAAGTGGAAGTGCGACTGGGTTGTCTTTTCATTTTGCCTAATGCTATTGTTATACGCTAGTTAGCTATAGGGTGTCAAACTCCATTGTTTTTGGGTGATTGGAGATTGGCCTTGTCTATCAACTCTTCATTTTGCCTAATGCTATTGTTATACGCTAGTTAGCTATAGGGTGTCAAATTCCATTGTTTTTGGGTGATTGGAGATTGGCCTTGTCTATCAACTCTCCTCGTGTTCAAATTATGGCACTTGGCATCCACTTTTGGGTGGGTTGAGAAAATAGAGTTGTACTCTAACTAACAACTATAATTTTTTGTCTAATGGTGGGGGCTTGACTGGATAGGTGAGTTTGGGATCTTTTTTAGGTTTGGTTAGCCCTTTTGGCTGGATTATCTAGCTCAAGATGACAGTTTCCTTATAGAATGTCACTCATGGCTATTTATTATAAATAGTCAGCCATGGGCCCTGTTACTATTAATTATAAGTAGTTGAGTATCAATCTGGTTCCCGAGGCCTGTTGCTATTTTAGAGCTTGGAGGAATCTGAATTGGTGTCTAATCTGAAGTGCAGCCATGGAACTTGAACATGGTTGCAGTAGATAAGTTTTTTTATTACAAGTCTCGTGGTATTTTGGGTATTTGTGTATCAATCATATTGCAGCAGGTTCATCACCAAATTTAAAAATTAATTGGTAGTATAGCAAGTGAAAACACTGGCATGCTTTCAATATTCTCCGGAGAATGAACATTTGATCAATACCACTCTACGTGTTATTTAGAATTGCAATATCATTCACTAATCTTTGTTCATTTATCCATGGCACAATTTCTTGCAGTTGATTTAATAGGGTAAATAGTTCAGTGACGGAAACTATTAAGGTTTTTACTGATTTAGTAATATTCTCTTGAATCTTTATCTGTCAGCTGATACTTATTAAATTTCCTAAAGGTTCAAAACCTTAGTTATTAGTTAATATTGTATTGGGTTTTTTTTTTCCTACTGGAGCAATGAAATAATATCTTTTTGATTTTGTATGAGTTGGTTACGATGGCATCGGAGTTGAGTGTTATGTGCTTCTCAGGATGCCATTCACAGGGACCGTCACATACAGATTTTATTTGTTCATGGCTTCTTTGGGAATTATGGGCCTTGGTCCAAGTTAAAGTGATAGAGTTGTTAGGCCATTTATAAATGTTAATAGTCAAACCCTCATCCAAAATGCCTAAGGCAATTTGGTAGGCTAATTTCAACACTTATGGCCTTCACTTTTCCTTTAACTTCTCAATGTGGTACTTTTTTTTCTTTCTTTATCTTTTTATTTCAACACTCCCCCTCAAGTCCAACTACCCTGGCTCAGTTGTGACTTGTTTTTATGTTTTTATTTTTATCTTAGGCTTTGTGTTCTTATTGAGTCACAGAGGCCTTAAATCTTCTCGCTTTTTTTCTTTGATTGCCCGGGCTTGTACTCTCTTATGGCCCAAGACCTGAAGCCCAATAATAAAGGCTCAGTGAAGAAGAATTAAACAATCTGACCTGAGGCCCAAGACCTGAAACCCAAAAAAAGGAAGGCTCTGTGAAGAAGGCCCAAACAACCTATGGCCTATGAGGTTCAAAAGAGTACAAGCCCAGACAACCAAAAAAAAAAAGGAGACCTAAGGCATTTGAGACTCAAAAGGAACACAAGTCTAGGATCAAAATGAAGGCATGAAGGCAAGTCACAATTAGGTTAGGTTAGTTAGACTTGAGGAAAAGTGTTGAAATAGAAAAGATAAAGAAAGTAAAAAGTCTCACATTGAAAAGTTGAAGGAAGAGAGAAGGTCATATAAGTGTTGAAGTTAGTCTATCAAATTGTCTTAGACATTTTAAATAAAAGCTTGACTATCAATATTTATACATGGCTCAACAACTCTCTCATTCTATCTTGGACCAAGGCCAATCATCTCCAATAGCTTCCATTGCTACAAACTTACGAAGTAGTTGCTCTAAAGCAAGTTTGGAAACCTTTAGTTCTAGATGGCTCTTTGTTCTAGTTTTGATGACTGAAAATCTGCTCAAATATTTGCTGAGAATTTTTTGTACTACCAGAATAAACTTCCAGGGCTTTTGTGCACTGTATTAGTATGCATTTTGTAGTCACTTTTTTACTCTCGAGGTGAATTTTCCAGTTATAATTTTGTTGAACCAATCACTTATTAACGCATAGTTTATATTTTATTATCTATATGATAACCACACAATAGATGGGTAATGGCACTTTAGGCCAGGAATCTGTTATCTAACTGGACAATTGCATCCAAACAACAATGTTGATGATAGTTATAGCTCATTCAGTGTGTTTTGCATTGGTATGGGTTGTGTCCTCTGCATTATACAGTCTTATTGCATCCTTGTTCTTGATGGATGTGGTTGCAATGGCATTGTCGAGGAAGTAGGTTTCAACTTTGTTTTTCCTTGGTATTGTCGATTTAGACATTAGAATGTTGCCATTGCACAGTGCTGATTATGTGTTCTTCTGGACTATTTGACCCCGTAGTTACTTCTTATTATAAGAGATCGTGTATTGGCATAATTGATGCTGTTGCGCTGACTGTTAATGTAGATAGATATGAACGTTGTACAGAAACATATGGACTTGTGATTTAATGATGTCTTTAGACAATCAAATAAGCTTTTTATGTCTTTTTTTCAATCTTTTAATGTGTCTGTGAAACTGTTAGACAAAATACGAAGAAATTAAGCCCTCATTATCAAGCAGCGATGTATCAACTTCGGAGTGAGCCTCAGTGCATTTATTTGTTCTTTCTTTAACCAAGCTGCTTACTGAAAGGCAGAAATGAAGGTTACGGTCGTTGCACAATGTTTTAGCCAATGATTAAACATGATCTCTAATGGTGGAAAGCTTCTCAAAAGAAAATTTTGTCAAAGCAAAGCATAAACAATACATTTGAGATTTGTCAAACTCGTGCTATCCTTTATAATCATAAGAAACAAAAGGGATCTAATTTGTGCTCTTAGCTTCTTATCGTAGTATCCGTTTGTTGTACCAGCAGCCAACTTTATTTTGGGGGTTAGGTACTAAGTAAGGTGGATGAAACTCGACCATATGACCAATAATGGAGAAAAAGCAGAAAATAGTAGCAGTTCAATAGAGGAACCTATCTGAACCAATTCTCAATTGGGTTGGGCTGCACTTTGACAATGCTGTCATATCTGGTTTATTCTTTGAACTTCAATACCCCTACCCTAATTTCTTTTGGATTAAATAAGCATTTTAGTTCTTCAAATCTATTTATCAGTTCAATTTAGTCCCTTGAAATTTTTAGTTGTCAGATTCATTTATCAACTTCTAATTTACAACATATGTATCTTAAACACTTAGGATTCCAGATAAACGTAATTAATTGATTGTTTAACTATCTAGCAATTCATATTTCATAATAGCTTAGATTACAGAATGAAATTGCTTGTTTTGGGAAGGTGTTTGGTCACGGATTGAGATTGATTCCTTTCTTTCCCTTTTACCATCCACTTTTTCTCTCCTTAGGTTGTGATTTTTGGAATCTCTTTCACCAATGAAGTGATATGATCAGGATGCAACTTCCTCTTTGAGTTATTCCTATCCACTTTTGAATTTTGTCGGTTTCTCTATGTTGAATTGTCTTCTCAAGAGAAGAATATCTTGTTCCACCTTTCATTTATATTACATACAGAGGGGATGCTCGAATATTCAAAGTAAGTTCTACTTACACTTTACCTCCTCCTTAAGATTCAATCTGATTACCAGAATTATTGAAAAATGAAATAGGAGCTAGCTGGTAGACCTTTAGGATGCAAATCTCAAAGGGAACAAAAGCACCCACATGTTCTAGAGGCATATCCTTAGCTTGTGTGGCCCAATAATATCTTATTCTATTCTTTTCAGGATCCTATCTTTGACATAGGTTGAATGTTTTCTAGTTTTTCATACACGGTAAGGAATTAGGATGCTACGTAGCAGGCTCTTCGATGCGCATTAAGGGTCATAATTATGCCAATAAGAGTTAGTTCAGTGGTGATTTGACGCACTCACTTGAATTCTAACCATTTCAATCTTCTGAGATCATCAAGTCATCACATAGAATTCTTTTGTGAATTCCACAATTTTCTTGCAGATAACTTGCCATTGACCAGATTGAGAAGATGAATTAGTTGAAATACATGTAAATCGATTCAACCATAATTTGATTACAACACCAAAAATTAAGTGTAAAAAGAAGGCTGTGTTTACATTTAATAGTAAGAAACCAGGCAGAAAAACAATGCCCCAGAGGCGGAAAATGCTGTTCCTAATTGGATCTTCTTACTATAACTCATTGCATTGAACTTTTCACAGTCTTGCCCTTTATGCATTAAACTTTATACAACACACCAACGTGAAGAGAGCTACACTCTAAACTAGGATTATGCAGAGTCACGTTGAGACGACAATAACATGACCAAGAAAAGGAGTGAAAGGAGAGAATTAGAAAGTGACGAGAAAGTAGGCATGCATTAAGAGGTCATGATTTGCGTACAAAAATTCTAAAGGGCCTACCATGTCTACCTTGAAAGCCAAGCCAAGGCAAATGTGTTAGACGAATTGGGTTGTTTTCGCACACTTATCCATCACCCACTTCCAACCACCATTAAATGATAAAAATATTAATCTAACCCATGAAAGACTATGGCTGTCAAGGGTCCCACCAGTTCGTTTCAGATCCCTCTCTTTCTAATGATGAAGAAGCAAGCAAATTGTGTGTGGTTCCACCTTCAATAATCTTTATGCAAGAAAAATAATCAGGTTTCATTAATGTATAATTGGGAAAAAAAGCAGCTCGTGTAGGGATTGCTGTATAGCATAGCGTCTTTAGAAAGTGATGCACTTGTCCCTTTCTGCATGCTCCAATGGTGGTTACCACTTGACTGTGACTCCATGTCTTGGCATTCTTCTGTTGATTGCTTTATTAGCCCTTCATTAGCCTTAAAATTATGCATTAGTTCTGTAGAAGCTTAGCTTGAGTGGGAGAAAATTGTTAAGACATGAGTGAGCTCAATACTTAGTAACGCATTTAAAAGCTCTTATACGCCAAAGTACTTTCTTATATACATTCATGCATTGGAAAAAGCGATGTTGATGGAACTGATCAGATCCTACAAATAGCTAGCTTTCTACAATTTCTGGTGTATTTGGCATTATCACAATATGGGAACGGGTAATTTTGTCATTTCGAAAGGGCCCATGATAGGGGAACATTCGAGACAGCGTTGGTTGTCCTGTCCTTACATGACTGAGTTTTGATCTGCACTTACATTGAGGTAAAGCTCCCTTTCAGATATCTTCATGACTATAATACCCCTACTCTGCTTGCTCTCCAGTGGATCAAATACCTACCATTAAGGGATAGATCTAATCTAGGGTCAGCAATTTAAAATTTATTTATGTTACATTATATATATTTATATATATATAATCCCATGTTATTTTTTTAATTCTGTCTCCGCTGCCATTTAATTGCCAAAGTCTTCTTGGGAGTGTTTTGGCTGTTTCCCAATAGTCAATACAAGTAAAAAACCTTTCACGTGGTACTTAAGTGAAGCCATTAATTAAGGGCAACGTACCATACTCTTATGCTAATTAATAATGAATTAATTAGGGAATTTATTTGAGTCTTCAGATCCAAGCCCCCAGGCTTATAAATTATCATGTTCCGTCATAGGATAGATTTTTTAAATGAATTTGATTTCTTAAAACTGGATAATCATAAATAAACAAATAAATATATAAAAATAAAATTTATTGCATGATATAATTGTACGTAATTGGCTTATTACTTTAATTTTGGTAAAATTTCTACTGTACGACTTGGTATGTTTTAGTTTTATTGGTGGGAAGACAGTAAAAGACACTTGCAGTTTGCTAATGATGAATTTTCTCTTAATTTGGCACCAAACTTTGCAAAAGACAACTTTGGTGGAGTTGGATTATTGAGCCAAATCCGAGGTTGCGAGAATTCACCTTCCTGTCTGAAATAATTATTTCTTTACAAGTTGGCATAAGTTTTGCATTAGGTTTATATATAATAATTAGATTGCTCTTTTCTTTTGCAAAATAATGTCCTATGTTTTCATTTTGTAGAGTGTTGTTCACGTAAACAAAACCTTCTGGTCCTATTTTCCTATGAAATTTGATTCATCGCTAAATTTCAAATGAAAATATAGAGAACAATTAATGTACATATATAACAATTTTATGAACTAATTTCTTCCTCAATAATGCCTGTTCTAAATTGTTTGCTTCTTATTGGAGTTAGTAAACGGTTGATATATAATTTTTCGGTGCATAACCCTAATATTTTGTTTATGAATTAACCTTTCGTTTCATAATTCAACAATGTATATATTTTATTTAGTTTATTTATTCAATAACTCTCTAGAAAGATTTTTTTATAAATTTGTGAATTCACCTCTTTATTTTCTTCATTTTCTCGATAACCTCCTAAATTTTTAACCCACTATCAAATTGATATATTTGTGGGACTAAAAAATAAAAAAAGTAGAAATTAAAAGATAAGTTAACAAATTTATACACTATAGTTTAGGTTTATAAACAAAATCTTAAAAATATATTTGGACATGCTATCTGTCTCTTAACATGTAACCTAACAATTACACTAAAATAACCACTTATATATATATATATATATATATATATATATATATATATGCACAAACAAATATAATGTACTTGAATATTTTTTCTTGATAATACAATTTTTAGTATAATATTTGGATTTAAAACTTTTGTCCACCTCTCTAAATTGTATATATTCACATCAATAAATGTGATATCAATGAACTCGAATTAATATTTTATTATTATCCTTCTTTTATCTCTTTTCCATAATTATTATTTTTCCCAATTTATGAGTCCATGACATTGATGCATGAGAAGTCCAGTCTTTTCCAAAGTCAAGCGTCTTTCTCTGACCGTTGAGAAAATTTCTTACAAGTACTAGTATCAATATATTAAACCATATGCATAATATATTCTAAATAAATACCATCTAAGGTCCGTCTGTATTATACAATATGCTAGAGACACAGACCCGCGATTAATTAATTAAGTAATTAATTACAATTTACACATATATAATTAAAATATTCAGAGAATCACACAATGACTAGCTCAATCATTTAATAATGATTCAAATTGAATTGCAAAGGTGAGACGTGTGGTAAATTTTTTTTCGATTGTACAATAGGAACCATTAAATCGATTGTACAATAGGAATCATTAAATCGATTGTAAATTTTATAAAATATTATAAATTTTACTTAATCTACCATAATTTAACAATTATTCACTGTATAGTCGATGGTTGTACAACGGAAGATTTAGCTTTGGTAAATGCACGAACGCCTGCACCTGCAAAAGTACGTACCGAAGGGGAGCCCAATGCCAAAGTTTAGATTTTTTTGAACAAAAAATTTAAACAAAAATTGTAACGTTAAAAATTTTGAATATTTTAGCTTTTCAATTGCATCTCAACGACTATAAATATTCATATTTTAATGTTGGCATTTCATACAACGAACTTCATTCATACTTGTTCATTATTTGAGGGACCCTCCTCTGTCTCTACTTCTGATTTTACTACATACGATTCTTTCGTTTACCACATGGATAAGGTTACGGTACGACCTCATTTCCCACCACACCATTTCCTCATTTACAATATTACTCCATATTTTACTTTCTTATGCGTTAAGCGAATTACAATTTTATGTATTATACCAGAAAATAAAATTCAACGAAAAATGTTTATATTTTCATTGTTTATTGTGATTAGGGTATTTTTAAACTTTATGCAAATTATTTTCTTCTTAAACCAGATTTAAAGGATACTCTATTACGGTAATTTGATGTATCCAAAATTTTTCATTTCAAAATATTTTGTGAAAATTTGAATAAATTATTAATTAATGAGAAATATTATTTTCTATGAATTGAGAATTTTTTATTTTATAATTGATTAATTAATTATTTTACTTCTTTTGACTTTTTGTTAACATGAACTATATATATATATATATAGTTTATGATTTTTTTTTTAATTGTACATATTTATAGAAAAAATAATGCTAGTTAATATAATAGATTTTTTTTCAAATATGTTATTTTGGTAATATTGAAAAGTAAAATTTAGTAATTTAAATGTCAAAAAATACAAAGACATGTTTTTGGGTTTCCAAATTTATGCTAGCATTCTTATGGTACATTCATAGTTTTACTATCATATAAGAAATAACATTTCTTTTCACCAAATGGAGCTAGTAATGAGAAATATTATTTAATAAGATATAAGACCAAACTCATCTTTTTATAATTTTTCGTTGAAAATGGTAAAGGACGACCCTATTTACATTTTGGTTGCCTATATATATATAATGCATATAATTTTCTCAATGAAACATTCTCTAAATTGGCGACTCTATCACAAAGCAAAGCAACACACAAATCTGCATTATACACAAAACAACACTCTTTGCAGGCACGCAAGACACTCTCTCTCAACACCACTCACAACCATGTCGGTGAAGGAATGCGGCCACCACAAGGACGAGGACCACCAGCTCGTCCGCCGTGTAATCGCCGGAATCGTCGCTTTCATCGTCCTCATCCTCCTCATCATCTTCCTAATCTGGATCATCCTCAGACCCTCCAAACCCCACTTTGTCCTCCAAGACGCCACCGTCTTCGCCTTCAACCTCTCCTCCTCCCCCGAACCAGCCGCCTCCGCCGGACCTCCTCCTTTAACCCCCAACACCGTCACCATCACCATGCAAGTCACACTGTCGGCTCGCAACCCCAACGACCGAATCGGAATATACTACCAGAAGCTGGACGTGTACGCGTCGTACCGGAACCAGCAGATCTCGCTGGGCACGGTGCTGCCGACAACGTACCAGGGACACAAGGACGTGACGGTGTGGTCGCCGTTCTTGTACGGGACGGCGGTGCCGGTGTCTCCGTACGTCTTGGATTCTCTGAGACAGGATCAGAATGCTGGGGGTGTGCTGGTGAACGTGAAGGTGAACGGAAGGGTGAAGTGGAAGGTGGGGACCTGGGTGTCCGGGAGGTACCATATCTATATTAACTGTCCCGCCTACATCAGGTTCGCCGGAGAAGGGATCGGAGTTGTGGGCCCCGCCGTGAAGTTTCAGATTCTACAGAGTTGCTCTGTTGATGTTTAATATTAATTATTTAATTAGCAAAGTAATTTGCTTACTCCTTACTCCTTAATTCTTATTTAGTTCTTGCTCTCTACCATCATCACTCTCTTAAATGTTACTACTTTATAATAAGTAGTTCTTCGTTTGTTTTTTGTTTTTGTTTTTGTTTAAACGTGTTCTCTTTACTGTTATTGTATGAACTTTTTGTAGTGTTGATTGAAATTAAGACTGATAGTTTGGGTTGTTTCAAAAAAATCTGCTCAGTTTTCCCCTTTTTTCTTATTGCCTTTTTTTACAAGAGAAAAAAAAAAGAAGAAAATGATCCAGCATTGATTAAGATTTTAAAGTCCATAATAACATTAATATACATTAATTAATATGCACTTAAAATTGCACATTCTATCAATCATTTCCGTTTTGTAAGTATGTGAATTTGCAATTCCTCCACTTGTCAGATGAATTCCATTAGTGTCGTGAACATTTTTATTTTTCGACAAAAACCATAATATTCATCTTTATTTTTGAACGAAAACATAATTGAATTTGCAATTCCTTACTTAATTTGTTATCTACCAAATTACATCAATTAGCCTCATGTGACTATCTTTTTTTCTATATATATTAGATATAAAATAAATTAATGATTTAGATTTTAGATTTTTAAAATGCATGCACAGAAAAAGTTACCACAAGTTATATAATTCTATAGACTAACTCGTATATTATTAAACTTTTAGAAAATAAGACTAGATGAGTTTGTAGATTTGAAGACTGAATTTTAGTTTACCATCGATCTTAAATATATAATAAACAATGTTGTTAGTAAAAAAAACATAAAAATAAACGTTAGTCGGGTGACCTACATTAATCAACCGAACTGCTTCCATGTGGACATCTCTCCACCTCATTATCTCCCTCAACTATATATATTCGGATTTGTACAATAAAGAATCGTCATATGTGACAGTGATATGTGGAATGACTTGAATCGAAATTACATGGGTCCTCAATGTCGTTGACTATAAGATCTTCTTGTTCTAGAAAATCACGCATAGGATCCTTCACATTTTAGATTTTCATGGAAGTAAATATATATATATATAGTTCGACTATTTTAATTTATAGTAGGTTCAATGCTCGCACATCTTTTGGATCATGTCTTCTGTTCACACAACATAATATGATCCCGATCACATTCCATAACCTTACAGTCACTTATTACTAAGATATGTGTTTAGGCTTTACACAAAAATTAATGGTCTCAAAGAAAGAGATCAATGGGATTATGGGAAAGGTAAATTCTTGATTCCGAGTGAAGCTGGATATAGTGGGGGGGAATATTGTTATGTTTGGTGGAAGAGAGTGAGTTTTTGGGGACCACAAGGCTTTCAGAGTCGAGATAGACATAAAAATATATTTAATATGAATTTGAGAGGTTGAGTAAGGAGAAAATTTCATGGTGGTTTCTCACACCTGAAAACTTTACCAAAAAGTCACAGTTGCTGAACATTCTGAAAGGGAAGATGGATTTAACTTGTTCCACCAACTTCCACTTACCTTCGTGCATGGTATGGTATTTTTAGGTCGTGGGGTGAGGTTGGGTAGTTCCAATCATTTTTCACCTTCTTCTTTTTTCTTTTTTTTTAATGGGTGGTTTTTTTTAATCTACTTTCTTTACTAGTACTAGAACACTAGGATTAAGACTCTAAGACCAGTGGAACAAATATAAGTTCTCACATTTAGTAAATTAACATATATAATATGAAAAGAGAAAAATATAATTTTGGTACATCATTTTTTGATAAAGTATCAATTTAGTCCTCTAAAGATAGAAAACATTAAAATAGTCTTAAAAAATATAAAAAATTGAAATGATTTAGTTCTTTTGAAGGACTAAATTGATTTCTAAAGAATCATTATCTTTTAAAGAGTTTTATTTTTTGAGGACCATTTTTATTGTTGGAGGACCAAATTGAACTTAAAGCTAAAAATAAAAGACCAAAATTATATATATTTTTTAAATATGGAAACTCAATATTATATACACGAAGTTATAAAATTTGAAGGAAGCACATGCCCATTCTCACCATTATATGATTTTGCAATTGTTTACATGCATCTTTCATGCTTAGATTGACCATTTACTGAATCCAAGTGTTGGTGCTCATTTGCTAGTAAAGTTGCGCACCATATATAAATTTTTTCCCTCGTTTACTCGTACAAAATATACTTTTAATTTAACATAAAATATATAATAATAATGATGGGAACAAGCACATAAACACAGGTCAATTATTTATTTGTAATCTGCAGCATCTTTCTTTATCTCTTATACTTTTTTTTTTTGCCAAATTTTATTTTCCTTTGGGTTTTGTTTGGGTGCGATCATAAAAGTTTCTGAGACTTCTTCTGTTTGTCACTGCTGCTAAATCCACAAGAACTAGTTGACAAAAACAGCTTTAAAGTGGACCAAGGGAAAAGAAAACAAAATATGGATTATATATATATATATATGGTTAAAGCTGATCCCGTACTAATTAAACAGCCGTAAGATTTTGATTAGACCTGATCCCAATTCAAGTTTTAATTTTATTCCATACAAAAAATTCATCGAAAGTTCAAATTTATATTCATTAATAATTAACCATAATTAAAATTGGAATTCAAATTATAATCAACTCAACTATGCATTTTCTTCTTTTAGGGCTCCATTTTGTTTAGGGATGTTGGCTTTGTTGGGCCAAGGCTAAAATGAGAGCCCAATAGCCCATGAAGATATTGTACATGTGATTGGCAAAATCCTTGGCCCGAAAAAATAAAAAAAGAGGACTGTAGAAGACTTGACAATCATCCACTAAAGTTGAATGTGCATTTCTATTTATCTCTCAAAATTGTTTTTTGTTGAGTTTGGATTTGTAAAAAGAAATGCTTTAGGGATTCAGAAGAATAAATACTAAAAATCCCTTTGTAGCATTTGAAGAAGATGAAGTCAGTGTGACATGCAAAAAGTTAGAGAAAGTTGAGTCAAATTGGTTTGAATAAATATTATTGAACCTAAATTAATGGTAGAAGCGTCTGTAAAAGTTTTTTATACGAAACCCTCAACGAAATTTTAAAAATAAAACAATACTAAAAATAGAAATACATATAAAATAAAAAATTATTATAAATCTTAAAAGTAATAAAAGTTGCACTCAACTTAGCTGTTTTTGTCATTTGACATAGTTTTTGGTTTAGTATTTAAAAGGTTCAAAAGTCTATTTGTATACATAAATGATAATTTGTTTTATAAATATTATTGTTTGATTTGATATTTAATTTTTTTACATAATTAATTTTGTTATCTAAATCTCTATTTGTATATAAGTAAAAAATAATTATTTTTTACGTTGAATAAATTGTATATATAGCAAAAATCAATTTTTAAGCAAAAATTTCAAAATATAAATCATAGTAAAGTAAAATCTTATTTGATTAAAATCAATTTTAAAAATTAAGTTGATCTAAAATATACCAATGCAAACATACAAATAGATGTTAGCTAAGATTTTTATTTTTATAGTAATATAATATGTCTAAAAACGATTATTTGAACTGAAAATTATGTTTGCCGGAAATCAAATTGTTCATCTAGATTTATACTTAGGCTTGAAACCATTCATCTAGCCTAAATATTTTTTAGTAATGTGAGTCAAGTCAGCTCAAATCTCAAAACAGAAAAAAGACAACCAAATATAGTTAAAATTATGAAGATAAGACAATAGTAGATACTCCTAAGACCTAATTGACTTTTCTATATTATGAGACAGGAGAATGCGTAGATACCACCATGCCAAATTCAAATGGCTTCGAGTTTCATAACTTTTACACCCTTACCATCACAATTTTCCTTCGTCTCTTACTTACATTTCAATTGTCACGCTGTTTCTAATTTTGCATACAGAGCTGCAACCCAGAGTTCATCTCTAACAGCGTTCCATGATATGTCCAATAATGTCTTCAGACACATTGGTAGCTTTTTCTGTATATTTTGATCACACGAACGCCTACCGAGAGTATTAGGGTAAAACGGCCTCTGGTTCCTTCTATGTTCATTATTATTACTTTTTCTTGAATTTGACTTCAAAATTGCGAGAAAAACTGATTGGCAGAATAAGGCTGCTTTCCTGGAGTTATCTGGAGTTGAAAGTTTCACACTTCTTGTTGGTACCTATGACGAGAAAATTTTTTCAAGGAAAGATCCGAAACAAGAGAGAATCTATTCAGATTTCAGAAGGATTAAAAGTGATTCTGAAGATGCTATAAGTTGAAACCAACAAACTGAATTTCCAATTACTCATTGGTATTCGCAATAACCTTAGACTCATGGAATAAACTTGATTATTTTCATCCAGGAACGGGAACAAGAAAAGGCAGCATGTTACTCAGACCTAGATATAGTGTTCCAGATTGATCATTATCTTCGCCCCTTTCCTTAGCAGATTCTTCAGACCACTAACGATTAAAAGGAAGTGAACATTTGAGTAAGTACATCCTGGGTTGGTTTTATTTCTAAGGGAACTTGGTAAGTGTTTGCACTGTTTCAATTAAAATCTTCTGAACTCATTTTCTATGTAACACAATTCATGTGGGAGGTTATGTTGCAGGTTTCTCAAGCTGAAGTCCCATGTTCTATTCTTCCTACCTTAAGTCAACAAGTTTTTTTGTTTTTGACATCAAGTCAACAAAAACTTAGTTGTATTAAGATGACAACGTTTTCTATTATTGGGTCTTGAGGGGTATCTGCAAGCTTCCATTGATAGAGGAAAGACGTCTGAAACCAGATCACTCGAGAAAGAACTATCTGCATGGTTTACTTAGTACTATGTTCAACTATTTCAGAGAAGTCATTTTGTCCGATGTTTTAGGAATCCCCTTTAATTCCCAGATTGCATTCTGCAGGAAAATGAAGCAATAAGGAATTCAGTTAATGTGGATCGTTTTTTTGTTGCAAGTACTGACAAGTTTGGAATGAGAAGATGAAACTACACAACGTTCATAAAGATTGTCTGTTAAATAAATATGCTTCCTTTGCAAATCGAGGTTCCTGCACTGCCAAAACACAACTCGACATTTTTTGATTTTGCATGTGTTTCTGTCATGAACTGCCTACCACAAAAGATAACGAATCCACTTCACTCTGAGACAAGTTTCTGATGGCGTCAAAGTTGATAACTTGATTGATTCCACTGATCTTGCCAGCCAAATCTTTCGCAGACAATCTTTCATGGTAACACAAGGCACAGAGAACTCTAGGCATGAACGACGGTGGTAGATATATATGCTTAACACTCTTCAGATTGCAGCTTGATGTGCTTGTGTGGGTTGGTGTCATAGTCAAGAACTCACTGAGGTTGTGCGTTCGGTGGACTCAAGACTTTGTCGGTGGCTTTGCTGTCTTTATCTCTAAAGACTCTGCTTAGTGCTTCATCGTTGTCTCACACTTCCCGCATCAACAATTTATTTTCCGGAAAAATAAGTTCTAATTTATTCACTCCTTGCAATTATGAATTAGATACGGGAATAGTATACTTATGTTGCCTAAAATTTCATTTAATTTTTAATTTAATTCTTATAATTTAAATATTTGTAATTGAATCTTTGTCGTTTACAAACTTTTTAAATTTAGTTCTTATCATTAAAAATTTAGTTAGTATATTGTTGAAATTTGTTGATATAATTAATTATATATTATCTTGACACTCAAAATTTATATGCTTTATGTTAACAAAAAATAAATTGAATTACATATATAAAAAATATGTTGACAAACATATAAGGATAAGGATTAAATTAAAACTTATTTAAATTATGGGGATCTAGTCATACATTTTTTAACTTAAAAAATTAAATGGATCTAAAAATATTAAAATTATAATTTTTATAATATAGATAAATTATGATTAAATTAAATTACTTTATTTACTAGATGACTCACTTCTAACTGAAATAATCAAATTGTGCATGATAATCTACAAGAATGAGACTAGATTAAAACAAAAAAAAAAAGTAAATCGATGAGGATGAGATGGCTTAGGGTGAAGCCCATATAAATTAATAGTGGACTAAGTCCAGCCCAACCTACAAGAGTCCAGCTTCAGTTGCACGTCACCACATACTAGCTAAAATGACACGGCGGTAACGGTCATGTCGCGTGCTGACTTCTTGATGGAAAGTTACGCTAACGTTGATTAGAGTAAATATCAAATAATTACCTGAATTCATCTATAATTTGCACATTATCCTGGGTTTGTTATGAACAAATTTGTCTTCAAAATTTTTTTCCCCTTCTGCGTGAAAGGCACACAATAATTAATCTCCTTGTACTTCATTCAATGATTTAAGCATCGCTTTATTATTTAATGAACGCAAGAACAAGTTTGTTGACGGATTATAATGTGACAAAAAATCTGACCTGAATTGTCTTGTCCCAAACGAGCTTATGTTTTTATTTTGATATGTTTATATATATATATATATATAAAATAAAAAAAAAATTGTAACTGATGATTAAATTAGGGGTTATTGTTAGTATGGCTTCAGCAAGTATGATTGGAGCGTGCGGGAAAAGTGTGATAGACTCCGCCACACGTGAATGGCGCCGAAGCGAAGCGGTTGGAGGGGCGCTTAAAATTATGATTAAATAATAATATATGCATAATTGATAAATGTAATTTAGAATTTTATTTTTATTCAGAAGTGCAACCTTCCCTCCACATCCATATCCGAACCAAATTCCCTCCTTCCTTTCTTTCTTTCTGCCGTTCCCTCGTTTTCTTCTCTCTTTCTCTCTCCCGCTTTTTTATTTTCCTACTTCCCAAACACCCAGATCTCGTCTTCTACCCAAATTTCCATCCCAATTCCCCTATTCCCTTCTCCCAATCACCCTTTGACATCCAATTCATACCCACAAACCCTCTCGATTTACTGTCTGTCTCTCCCTTGGGGAAAACCCTCTCTCCCCAACTTGATCTTTGCTCACTATTTCTCTCTGGCTAGTGGATGTCGTCGTCGTCTCATCCTCCGGGCCAGATCATTCACTCCATGAAACGACAACTCCCATTCTCGTCCATGAAGCCGCCCTTTGTTGCTCCGGCAGATTATCATCGCTTCGCTCCCGACCATCGTCCACCTGCTGACCAAGAAGCCGAGACCATCGTCGTCGCGTCCCCTGTGAGTCTACTATTTTTGTTGTTGTTTACGCTGCTCTTCTCTGTGTTTCGTGCCTTTTTCTTTTTCCATTTCTTTTATTTACTTCTGTAGAGATCTGCTCGATGAAGACTTTATTCAGTTGTTGAGTTTTCAATTTATTGAAATTAGAGACAGAATTAGTTCTTGAGGTGACGCTGGGCTGAATTGTAGCTTTGTTTCACTTAAAAAACCCTTTTGTCATAGTAATTCCTAGTTTACTTTTAATTTTCGGGCATCCAATATTTGCAATGCGATTTCGAGGTCATGTGAAGTGAAATATTATGAATTTTCCTGCTACTTCTTCATTTATGTGTTCATTAGTAATTTCACTAGCATATAACGTCAGCCGCCTGAAGATTTTGGCTATACTTACATATCCAATTTTGTTTGTGGTTAGTGAGAGCATAAGCCTATCCAATAAGCACCTAGAGCGATAGTTAGTGTTCATTAATTGGTCTTCTATTGAAGAAACTTCCATAAGTTCTTGAGCATTTTCCTTGTTACTGAATCAGCAGTTGAGATGGTTTCAGGTCACTTCCACATAGAATACGGCAATTACCAAGGACACAATGCAATATATTACATGTCTAAAAGAAATTTCATGTCTGCGTAGTATCTAGTTAAGTCATTTCACTCAACCCCATAAATACCTTGAATTTTGTCATATGCTTGCATTTTGGATATTAGACCATGAATGAGAAACTCCATCCAGATGTTCCTGTTTACCATTGTCAGATTGAAAGCACAGCACTCTAGATTTTCCTTGAGGTGCTTATCATACTATCTTATAAAAGCAATTCTTGACAGTTCTCACCTCTCTTGATTGTTTTATTTTATTCTTTCCCATTTCAAGTATAACTCTAGCTAATCTAATACCTGGAATAATTAATATTCATCACTGTATAGCAATTGAAGCGGAAGAGTACCATGGCCAATTCTGAAGCTGATTCCGTTGATAGGATGAACCCAGGATCCACTGAAGCAGCTAATTGTCCATTTCAGACTCCGATATCAGGAAAAATGGGAAAGGCAAGCAAAGCCTCAAAGCTTACAAAATGCAGCAAAGCTGGACCGCAAACCCCAGGTTCAAATATTGGTGAGTATTGTCTTCCAAACTTTGTAAGATGAGGCTTACAAAGTGTCAAGTAACATGCTCCTTCCTTTCTTTGCCTGCAAACAATTTAGATGTATCTGATGATTTTCAATAAATATGGCAGGTTCTCCTTCTGGCAATAATCTTACTCCAGCTGGTCCATGTCGTTATGACAGCTCTTTAGGTAGCACAGCATTGCCCAAGCCATTTTTTACTTCATTTCGTTCTGTGCTTTACTAGTTGAAATAATGTCTCTTTGCATGTGCATGTAATTATCCCTGTTCTATAATCGTAGGTCTATTGACAAAGAAGTTCATCAATTTGATCAAACAAGCAGAGGATGGTATTCTTGATTTGAATAAAGCTGCTGACACATTAGAGGTAACTATTTTCTTCCTGGTCCAAAAGATTCCATGCTGTAAATCTAATTACTTGAAATTTTTCTTCGGGCATCTACAGGTGCAAAAGAGGAGGATATATGATATAACAAATGTTCTTGAAGGGATTGGTCTCATAGAAAAGAAGCTCAAAAACAGAATTCAATGGAAGTAGGGTTGCTTTTTATACTTTCAAAATAGTTTGTCGTAATATAGTTAAGTGTTGAAACTGTTTTGCCAACTCAAAGTTTAATGATTGTTCAGGGGATTGGATGTGTCAAGGCCAGGGGAGGCCGATGATAGTTTTGCTAGTTTGCAGGTAAGGACTGACGCAATCTGCTGCTTGGAATCCCCATGGGATTATTATTATCTTCAGCATTCTTAAATAGGTTTTACTTTCTTTTCTTTCTCTGAGTTTCTTCTCTTGCTTTTATGATCACTAGTCAACGATGTTCCATGCTCTTTCCCTTATCTAGTTTGACCTGAGCTCTTGTTCGTAATGCCTTCAATTTATATCATCAATGTGACAGGCTGCTGAAGCAGGAATTTCTATTCTGTTTTAGTGGAAATAGTAGCTAGGTCAATCTGAAAAGAATTTCATAAATATTGTAATTTTCTTTGCAATTGAATACTGAAGGTGTTGGATAGCCTATGTAATTTCACTTGTAGAAAATTTAAAAGGTGGCATTAATTCCTGTGAATCTTTATAGTCTTTTTTGTATCATTTGACCTTTTGGTGTTTCCCATTTGTAGACAGAAGTTGAAAACCTTACTATGGAGGAGCGCCAGTTAGATGAACAAATAAGGTTTGGGTGCTATGCCTTTGCTGATACTGCTTTATTGTGTTGCTTGTTTGACATCTTTTTGACGAGCCTGTGTTTTACATTACTGCAGGGAGATGAAAGAAAGACTGAGGGATCTTAGTGAAGATGAAAACAACCAGAAGTAAATTTCATTTGACCTTTACCCTGATTCAGGTCGTTTCTGCCACAATTTTAATTTTATGTTGTTTGACACGCTTTCATTGATGGTTTTCCACTGTATAGGTGCCTTTTTGTCACGAAGGATGATATAAAGGGCTTGCCCTGCTTCCAGGTTAATTTGTCATCTGTACTTGTCAATGGCTATATTCTATACAATGATAATGTGTATTCTGTGCCTATCACTATATAGATTTGTTTTTGGCTGTTAGCTGAAGACATTTATCATTCATTTTGTCAGAATGAAACCTTAATAGCTATTAAAGCTCCACATGGTACCACTCTGGAGGTCCCTGATCCTGATGAGGTAAATTTTCTAAGGGTAAAAAATTTGTGTGGAAGTAATTAATTTCGCATGCTTCTTTCTCAATGGAACTTTACCATGTTCTGTTAGGCTGTTGATTATCCCCAAAGGAGATACAGGATTGTCCTCAGAAGCACAATGGGCCCGATAGATGTTTACCTTGTTAGGTATGCTTATTGCTTTGCTCCAGAAATTAACACGGATGCAACATAAGTCATGGATAAATAAGCGGTTGTCTCCCAGAAGCAGTTACCCGTGGATACAGTTACATCCGTGAATATATTCAGTACACAGTTCCATGTTTTATAACAAAACTATTGGGGAATTGCAATTTTGATATTCCTGATCTTCCCTTCACTCCCTTCCATTCCAGTCAATTTGAAGAGAAGTTTGAGGAGATTAATGGAGTTGATGCAGCACCCAATCTTCCATCCAGTCCTGAGTTTAACAGCCATCCAGCAACAATGATCACTGAGGAAAGAGGGAAGGACAAGGAAATGCAGGGACAAGATGGTCAAAGAGCTTGTTCAGATTTGAGTGCCTCACAGGACTTCGTTAGTGGTATTATGAAGATTGTTCCGTCAGATGTTGATGTAAGTATGACCTAAGTTTGTGAGCTTTATCTTTTTGAGTGCAATGGATTTGCAAAAAACAATTTTGAAACGAGAGTATATGTATTGACATTGTGCGGAATATTGTTTTTTTTTTTTTTTTTGACATAGTGGAAAAGCATATCTTGTTCTCATCTCAAGCGCTAGAAGTTGTTAGTGCAAGATCTTTTGATATAATAACCCCAAATCACTTATGGCTTGTGTGTCCTTTGTTATATGCATGAAGTTGTTGCTTCCATTTCTTCTGCAAAAGAGAAAGCAAAATTCATAGATCTTATTTAATACTTCTTTTTCTTGCAGAGTGACGCTGATTACTGGCTTCTATCAAATACTGATGTTAGCATAACAGACATGTGGAGAACAGAACGTATCCTCTTTTTGGATTTCTTGTCCCCTTTGCATTGTGTATGCTAGAAGGAAGGGGTTTAGGATTTTTTTTTTTTTAAAAAAATAAATCAAATATTCTCATCTTGAATGTTTTTGGAAATTCCTTGATATCTCTACAGCCGGAATTGAATGGAACGAACTGGATGCACTTAATGAAGACTATTGCATGCCTCAGGTGGCCACACCACGACCTGAAACTCCTCCTTCAAACTCAAGTCAGGTGCGTTCTGCAGCTAAGCCTAATGGAGGCTGAAGCGTGGAAAGCATATATCATGAATCTAATCAAAGGCAAGTGCTGTTTCATATTCAGAACCTATGACATCCAGCCACCTCCCTTTTGTGTCCTCTTCAACACAGCCTAAAGGTTGGATTGAAGGTTCGATGAAGATGTTTTCTCGATGTTTTTGGTGAAGAAGCTCCCCTAAGGAACTAAATGATGGTCACTCAGGACAGCTGACTCATTGTACAGCTAATTTTCAGAATCCAAATGATCTTGTAATTTAAGAAAAACATCGAGCAGCTCTACCGAATCCATCCTTGTATATTACTGTAATTCTTGGATTTAGAGTACTTAGCTCGTTGTTTCCTTCAGGTATGTTTGCCAAGCAATAAAAGTGCACTTCAAGAACACAGTTTCAGACAGAATTATGTTCTCGTGAAATCTTGTATAGAAATCCATCAATTGTTCATGACATGGGATTTTTCTTCTGGGATTTTTGTTTTCTTATTGTTAATGTTCCCTTCAACTCTCGTTCTCGCATTTAGTATTTACTCATTCTTGATCTTGCAAAATTTAATTTCAAGTCACCCAAATGATTGAGTCTTAGCATGCTATGTCAATTTCGGGGGAGGATCAAAATTAATCTTAAATATTTCACGTATCAATACTAATGCTTTCTGCCGCAACATATTAATCCCACTCTGTTCTAACTGGATTTAGGGTACAAATACTAAATGTTATTTTCATTAGTAATGACAATAAAAAAGATGAGACATACCTTTAAAGTGTGTAAAAACAAATATTCAAATGAGAATATAAATAAAAGAAGCATATTACGATAAAACAGGGGTTGATGCTCTACGAAACCCCTTCCAGGCTACTTATCTTTCTCAACCTTCTTTCCAATCCAACCAGCAACAATAGGTGTAAGAGCTACGGTTGGAGGAAACCTAATTGGAGACGCAGCCTTATGCGCAGCATATGCCAAAGCAAAGGTTCCAACTTTCTCTCCCGTCTCATTAGTTGAGATTCCCACCTAAGAAAAGCAGTTACATTATTAAATCTGTAGCAATCCAACTTTACATTTTTTTTTTATTGCAATCCACTTTAGGTTCAGTGTTGTACCTTCTGCAGCAACGCTTGAACATCAATGCCTGCACTTATTAGCGCATAGCATAGAGTGAAAGAGATCAAAGACAAAGTGATGGAGGTGGCCAGATATGCTCCTCCATATTTTGCTAGCAACTCCTTGGCTTCATCGCCCTTTGATTTCTTGCTTTCAGAATCACCCTTTCCTTCATCTTTTGAGCTGAAAATCTGCAGGAGTGGCCATAATTTTTATTTTCAAGATACAGGTTACTATGCATGCCTTGAAAGTATAGCATAAAATTTCACCTTGACGGCATCAATTGGGTTTTTCCCCCTTGAAGGCAAAAAGGAACGAAATTGATAAAAAAAAAGGAAAGAAAAACACAAGTTATGGATAAAAGCATCAGCAAAAGCTCTATTGACTATGAGACGCAAAAATGTCAATGGCTTGGCGTGTATAGCAGAATAGGATATCTTAATTTATAATTCTGCATATAAACTGGTATAAAACTACATCAAGGAAGCAATCTGAACTCAATTGGCAAGCAAGCAAAACTAGGTTTTTTTTTTTTTTTCTACCTCCTGATATTTGTACATATCCAGTAAAGGTTTACTTAATTTCCACAGCATCCAAACCCTATGTTGCTCTGAAGTGAGCTCACAACTGATATACCCACTACAAATAACGTTTCCTCTTTCAGCAAATTTATAGAAAGTTGAAAACTTTGAAAACCCTTGCATATAATCAAAGAAGAGGAGGAAATAATTGTATATTAAAAACAAATCATTGGAAAATTCATGGACTTACAGATTCCCAATCAAAGGCAAAATAGCTATAGTAGAGAAGAAATGGGCACCTTCCATAGACCAGCTTCGAGGCCATATTTCTTTGTAACTTCCTCAGCTGAAGAAGATGGCTGCGATGGGGTTTTAACTTCATCGGTTTTCTCTTTAAGTGCTCTCACTCTGAAGCTCTTCACATGGCATTTATGTGACTGAAATGAAGCGTAATTGCAAAATCTATTTGTCCCTTTGCTCAAAAAAGAAGCAGAGGAAGAGGATGGTATTAGCAGAGTGGTCGTCATTGTAGGGCCAATCAGAGAATTTTCCACCTATTCAGAGCATAGAGAGGTTACTCGATGATCAAAAATGGAAGTGGAGATACCAGAATAATTCCTGTGAGCTAGCTCACTTGAGCCAAAGCGAAAGACAGACAGAAGTAAGGAAAGAAGATAAATGGTAATCACATGGCAAAAATATCAAAAATTATATTACTTTTGTTTCCATTCCCACCATTGCTAAATTCTGTGGGCTCCCATATCAGCCCAAATTTTGTGGTCGCGGGAAGGGACGTGTAGCAACGCCTCCACTACAATTACTTTCGGGAATAATAAACAATTCAGTTAACAATTGGCCATGCGCTGCGAATCATTTTCATATGTTTATTTGTTGTGTAAATTATAAGAACACATGACTATCCTCTATAAAATAAAAGCACTTCTTTAATTACTTAATTGAGTTACATTGTCTTTGATTCCTTACTTTATTTTTCATTGATAAACGATTTTTTTATAATTCTTGGAACAGTAATGAAATGGAGAGTAAGAGTTTTTGTAAGTTATAATCCTTAGCATTAACCCCAT
The DNA here is from genome assembly GCA_037074485.1 of Delonix regia. Taxonomy (NCBI): domain Eukaryota; kingdom Viridiplantae; phylum Streptophyta; class Magnoliopsida; order Fabales; family Fabaceae; genus Delonix; species Delonix regia. The sequence continues at coordinate 9,251,544 of CM073455.1, forward strand.
TCCTAACATTTAGCATATTACTTCAAGGCTCCATTTCATATAAGAAGGTGAAACTTTTTTAGAAAAAAAAAATTACAAAAAATAATTTCATAGAAAAAATTTCTATTTTTTATTTGGCTAGAAAAATATTTTATTAAAATTTTTAATTCAGTCCAAACATAAATCATATTATATGTTGATGATGATGTTATCGTCGCAACATATAGCAATGAGTTAAAACAAAAAATATAGATGACTTCCATATTTATTTTGAAGAAAAATATGCTTGAAATAAATTGAACTAAAAAATTTAAATTATAAAAAAGATCAATTAAATCAATGTAGCTGCCTATAAAAGAAAAAAAAATGTTGATATTATTCACAAATATATAGTAAGAGGTGAGTCTCTATTTGTTGATTATTTCTTAAATTTGTTTACTTAGATGAAGGGGTTTGATCTTCCATCATTATCTTCACATGACCTCACTAGTTGTTGTAGCATCAATTTGAAAATAAAAATAAATACAAAAAGCAAAAAAAGCAATACTTATTAAAGTGAAAAAAATAAAAGTATGTGTGGTACTAGGCTAAAGCACATAAATTTCATTCTCTTTAAGGTAATTTATGCCTCCCACAGGTTAATTTTTTATTGTATCACTTGGTGCAATTAGTACTCAAACTAGTTACCTCCAAGATACAATAGCCCAACACTTGTGTGTTTGATCTATCATCTCTGCACAAAAGAGATAGACATGACTCTTCTCCCACACCATTTCTCTACCTGCAATAATGTAAATATATCAAAATGAAAATACTTGTAAAATTGTTTCTTTTTCTTAACCTAAAAGCAAAAGCACAAAAGCAACCAAGCGTATGTGTGCGCGCACACGCGCGCGCGCGCACACACACACACACACACACACATATATATATATATATAGCTTTAAAATGATAATTATTATTTATTTTTTAATTAAAACCATTGAAAAAAAAAAAAAAAAATAGTTGTTGCATAAAATCAATTAGTGCTACACCAATATAGGAATTTTGGTTGAGTTGTACAATGTGCATCTTGACTAATTCAAATTGATAAGTTAAATTTATTTTATAATAATAATATTCTAACAATCCCCCACTTATTATTATTATAAAATAACAAACACAAGAATAAAAATTATTTTGGGTAGAGATAGATTGATATGCATAATAAAAATGGCTACTTGCCTTAAACTTTATTTAGCAATATCTATATATATATATATATATATATATATTTTATCTATAGTCAATAGTGGTATTCACCTTGAACTACGACTGCATAGGGAAGAAAGACATATATCTTACACATAATAATCTGAGTGCAATATATGAGCCCTAACTTGCACATTATACTGCCTTTGTGCGCATCTTATTTCTTGAATGTGTTTTGAGAATACACCCTGTATATTCTCATAGGAGCGGCCCCACTCCCAAATTCAAATAGGTGAATTTTGTTAAGAGTGTTCTTGAATAAAGACACCCTACTCTTATAGAGCTATAGAATTCATTAAGAGGTTTTTTGAAAACTCAACCTCACATATTCATTGCAAGAAAATACCCTTACACCATATGAATGAGTTTTAAGAGAAGGAAACTCTTATAAATATTGAGCATTTTTCAATAGTCACTATATGATTCGATTTTCCCTTTGAACCAAGCTCTTTGGATCTCTAATCATAAGGTAGGGTATCCTCATAGGTTGCTTTTAATTCTATGGGCTTAAGACCTATCCCCATCAATATGTATTACAGACACTTTCTCTAGATAAAACCTTTGTAAGCGAATATGTAAGATTATCTCTTGACTTTACATAGTTAATATGAAGGCTACCATTATTTATATAAGATCTACTATGTTTTCTTCTTATGGTTCTACAGTTACCATTATAGTAACGATTTTGTACTCTACGAATAGCAATAATACTATCACCATGTATTAATATGGGTGGAATATGTTTTTTGCACATAGGAACCTCATTCAACATATCTTTTAACCAACTAGCCTCTTCACTAGTTGATGCTAGAGTAATAAGCTCAACTTCCAATGTTAACTTAGCAATTATTTGTTGTTCTTTAGATTTCTAACAAATTACACATTCACCAAATAAAAATTCATATCCATAAATAGAAAGAGAGTCACATGACAAAGTATTCCAATATAAATATCCATATTCATTGACAAACCATTTTTTTTTTATAATTCTTAGAACAATAATGAATTGGAGAGTAAGAGTTTCTGTAAGTTATAATCCTTAGCATAAACCCCATTCCTAATGTTTGCATATTACTTCAAGGCTCTATTTTATATAAGAATATGAAACTTGTTTAGAAATTAAAAAATTACAAAAAATAATTTATAGAAAAATTTCTAATTTTAATTTTGCTAGAAAAATATTTATTAAAAATTTTTATTTTAGTCTAAACATAAATCAGTATATGCTTATAACCATGAGTTAAAACAAAAATATCAATGAGTTCCATATTTATTTTGAAAAAAATATATTCTTGAAATAAATTGAAGTAAAAAATTTGATTAGTGAATTAAAAAAAAAATAGAACAATAAAACCAACGCAGCTGCTTAAAAAAGAAAACAAATGTTGATATTATTCACTAGTGTAGAATATGGATATATATAGTAAGAGGTGAGTCTCTATTTGTTGCTTGTTTCTTAAATTTGTTTAATTATATGAAGGGGTTTTGTTGTAAGTCAAGTGGGTTTGTAGGCAATAGTGGGTCGTTGAGGGTTGTTAGTATTATTAAGAGCTTTAATCAGTAACTGAAGTTAGTTGTCTAGAAGTTAGGATTGTTAGTAATAGAATAAGAGCTCTATAAGTAATAAGAGATACTAAAATGTAAACATTGGTTGAGAATCAATAGAAACTAAAGTTCTGAGTACTAGTTGTTATTAGAGCCGACGATCCGAGAATGACGACCGTCAACAATGTGAGAGATGCGTGGCATGATTTCGGAGTTAGAAGGATTGGTGGCCCATTTCGCAGCTAAGATTGTTCGATTAACAATGACCATCAACGATGGTTCGGGAGGGTTGTCGTATAATGGTGGCTGAGCTGTGGAGAGCCGTCCACAGTTTGGCACTTTCCAAATGACATCAACAAGAAACTATACATTTTCGACAAAGTATTCCAAATTTGATTTTCCCAAGTTTGACAACGTGGATTTTAAAGGATAGTCATTTTGATGCCGGCAGTTCTTTATGATTGATAGAACATTAACTGAGCATCGAATTAGCTTGATTAGCCTGCATTTGGATGGAAGAGCTCTTTAGTGGCATTAAACTTTTATAGTCACTTGTCGACTGTCTGAGATTTCTTAGACAGATTACCTGGCAGCAACGGGAGTGTGATTTGGAGATGTGAAGAAAATGGATCCATTGATGTAATTGAAAAGGCTAAAGCAAGGAGGAACGGTTATTGAGTACCAGGATAAATATCAAGACCTTATATTGGAAGTAGTTCTTCTAGAGGAAATGTAGATCAGTTTGTTTTTAGGAGGACTTAAAGGAGATATAAAAGCTTATGTTTGAATGTTTCGGCCTTCAACATTAGTCAACGCCATGTATTTGGCTCGCCTACATGAAGATGTTATGTTTGCAGTCTCTGATCGTGCTTATACTACATTCATATTCTCTAAGCCAAGTTACACAGTTGCTCAAAATCGATTAGCAGCTCAAGCAAACTAGAGGATATGCTAGCTACTAAGAATGTAACAGTCGAAAATCCTATGTTACCATTTGCTAAACCTTTAACAAAAGGAGAAATGGATGAGAAAAGAAAGAAAGGCCTTTGTTATTGGTGTGATAAGAGGTATACCAATGACTATAGATGTAAGGTGACTATGTATTTCATGATCTGCATAGAGGACGAAGACCAGGAAGACAACACTGGTATATTGCAAGAAGATGTTCTAGATGAACTGAATTCATCCTCATTATTGTCTATACATGCCATATATGGGTTGGGTGATTTTTCAACCTTGAGAGTTTGTGGATTCATTAAGAAGCATCCTTATGACAATTTTGGTTGACATAGGTAGCACACATAACTTTGTTAATTCTTCCTTGGTCAAAAAACTTAAACTTCCCATGTAGTATTCCTCGAGCATTCAAGTATCAGTTACTAGTGCTGATAGAATTAAAGTTGAAAATATCTATTCTAGGCTCACATGGACTATACAAGACAGTCAATTCATAGCAGATCTTTATGTCTTGAATTTGGGGACTTATGATGCGATTTTAGGGGTGTAGTGGCTTTCCACTCTAGGGAAAATTCAGTTTGATTATCAATAAAGATGTATGAGTTTTGTATTGGATGGAACACTGTATAATATTCATGGTATGGATAACAGGCCACATGAGTTGCACAGAGATTTAATACATAAGAAATAGATGTTGAATGTTGTTAGACTATTTCTTGTATATAGCTAGACATATTCGAGAGTAGGTCATTAGTTTTGATGATAGAACCATATGAAAAGTTGTTAATTGAATTTAAAGATGTGTTTCAGACACCTACAACCTTACTTCCTTCTCAGATTTTCAACTACATAATTCCTTTAAAAGATGATAAACCTATTAGCTTGAAGTTATATCAATATGAGCCTATACAAAAGTCAGCCATTGAGGCATTGGTGAAAGATATGATGGATAACAGGATAATTAGGCAGAGTACTAGCTCATTTGCAACTTCGGTAGTTCTTGTATGAAAGAAATATGGTACTTGGAGGTTTTGTGTCAACTACAGGCTCCTTAACAATTGAATTGTTAAGAATAAGTCCCATGTTCCTGTTATTAAGGAACTTCTAGATGAATTAAATGGCACAAGTTACTTTTCGAAGTTGGACTTTAAAGCAGGGTATCATCAAATCTTAATGAATCCTTCAGATGTTCATAAGACAACATTTTTCACTCACGAAAGACTTTACATGTTTTTCATCATGCCTTTTGGGCTAACTAATGCCCCAGCAACGTTTTAAGGATTGATGAATACTGTATTTAAGCAGTATTTGAGGAAGAGCATTTTGGTTTTCTTGGATGACATCTTAGTTTATAGTTCAACTTAGAGAACACATATGAAGCATCTTCATAAGGCTTTATTACTTCTCCGCCAGCATCAGTTATTTGCTAAGAAGTCCAAATGTGAATTCAAGGCATGTTAGATAGACTACTTTGGCCATGTCATCTCAGAAACTAATGTTGGAACTGGTCCAAAGAAAATCTCATCCATGCTTTCTTGGTTTACACCTAAAACTGTTAAAGCTTTGTATTGGTTTCTAGGTTTAACCAAGTATTATCGAAGATTTCTGAGGAATTATGGAGTTATTTCTTGACCTTTGACTTACTTGTTGAAGAAGGATAGTGACTTTATTTGGTCCCTGGCTACAAGTTAGGCATTTCAGCAACTTAAGTAGGTAATGAGCTTAACATCAGTCCTCACTTTTTGTGATTTTTCTCTTCCATTCACTATAAAAACATATGCGTCTCATGAGGGAATTGGGGTAGTCCTACCTCAACAGGGACACCTGATCACCTATATTAGTAAGGCTTTAAGTACACAAAAGATAGCTCTTTTAGCTTATGAATGAGAGCTTATTGCAATTATCTTTGTTCACTCAGATGAACAACATAGATGGCTTTATAAACTTTAGGGATTCGATTATACTATCGAATATCGAAAGGGGAAAGATAATATTGTTGTTGATGCTTTATCCATACAAGAACATTCAAACCCTTTTTACCCTGCAGTCAATTTTCTTGAGTCTCCACAGCCTAGTATGAGCACCTTGGGAAGAAAATGGTAGGTTGAGACACATGATTACTCAATTACAAGCTAATCCTTTTTCATTCAAGAATTATAGCTGGGAACAAAATACATTAAAGAGAAATGGTAAGATAGTAGTGGGGAGTGATCAGCAATTGAGACATGAGCTACTTTGTAACTTTCATAACAATCTATATGGGGGACGCTCTGAGACCACACCTACATACAAATGACTTTGATTTGTGTTTTACTAGAAGGGAATGGAGCATGATTTGAGGGAGTGTGAAGACTGTCAGTGACTTAAGTACCTACTCCTTCAATTGTATGGTGTGATTTAACTATGGATTTCATTATAAGATTACCTAAGTCCTACAACAAAATAGTCATATTGGTTATTGTTGATAGGTTTTTGAAGGCTACATATTTCATGGCCTTAAAGCATCCATTCATAGCAATTGATGTAACTCAACTTCTCCTAAACAATGTTATCAAATTGCATAGAGTACCTCAATCTATTGTCACAGATAGGGACCAAATTTTTTGTAGGGTGTTTTGAAGGGAATTACTCAGACATAAGCAAGTTAAGCTGCTATATTCTTCAGCCTATCATCCCTAAATAGATGGTCAAACTAAAGTTCTCAATCATTCCTTAGAATGTTATTTTCGATGCATGACAGGGGATCACCCTAAACAATGGGTCAAATGGTTACCCTTGGTGGTGTTTTAGTACAATACCACTTTTCACATAGTAGTGGGTATGAATCCTTTTCAGGCAGTTTATAGGGTTCCTCTGCCCACTTATATGCCATACATGGCAAAGGATTCTTCAAATCAGTGCATAAGTAATAAACTTAAAGAAAGGGAGGCTGTTATTCACACCCTTCTTCATAATTTGCTTAAAGCAAAAAACAAAATGGTCCAACAAGAAAATGGACTGACAGGGAGTTCATAGTTGGGGATTTTGTTTATCTGAAGCTACACCCATTTTGAAAACGTACATTGACAAATAGTTCGCTACATAAGTTATTTGCTAGGTACTTTGGTCCCTATAAGGTGTTAGAGCATGTTGGTCAGGTGGCATATAAGTTGTCCTTGCCTGAGAACTGCCTTATACACCCAATTTTCCATGTTTCCCTTTTGAAAAAGCATCATGGTAACACCAAGGAAGTTAGTTCTATTTTGCCAGTGGTGGATGCAGAAGGACAATTTTTCATACAACCTGAAAAGATTCTTTTTTGATGAGCAATTAGGAGAGGGAACATGTCTATGACTTACGTTTTGATTTAGTGGAAACACGTCAGACCAGAGGATGCCACGTGGGAACCCATGGAGGCTATCTAACAGCAATTTCCAGAGTTTGATACAACTGCTACCCATCCTTGAGGATAAGGATTTTCTGTAGGGGGTGCAATTGTTATGAGTTGAGTGGGTTAGTAGGCAGCAGTAAGTCGTTGAAGGTTGTTAATATTGTTAAGAGCTTCAATCAATAACTAAAGTTAGTTGTCCGGAAGTTAGGATTGTTAGTAGCAGAATAGGAGCTCTATAAGTAATAAGAGATATTGAAATGTAAACGTTGGTTGAGAATCAATGGAAACTAAACTTCTGAGTACCAGGTTTGATCTACCATTGTTATCTCCACGTGACCTCACTAGCTATAGGTGAAAAGTCATTATCTGTAGGAGTACTTGAGTGAATTGGATTCTATATATTGTTAAGTATATGCTCATGATAACGAAAATACACATTATTGACTTACACTGACCTAACGTACATAACATATTTGAGAAAGGCACTAACAAACTATACATTAAGCATTATGTATGTTGATGAGGTTTAGATACGGTTTATTGTTGGAATAAATTTATGGATTGACATTAATTTGTTATTAGATCAATATATTCTAGTTAATTAATTAGGCAATTAATATACTTAAACTAAATCAAGAATGAATTAGGTTCATGTTATTAATAAATAATCAGTAATGGATCAGATTATCCATTGACTCGTTAAGTAAAGACCCTAACTTGTAGCCTAGACTTAGTTAATAATTATCCCATTGAATTACTCATAGAGAGATAGAGAGATTATTGGGCTTAATCTTAGGACTAATTATATTATTTAGTGAGGAGATTGAAGTGTCTATAAATAATATCATTATTAGTCTTCTAAGATCAACTTTTAAACAATTTCTATTACACTTTCAATCTCTTTCTTTCTTTTTCTCAATCAAGTATGGGTCTTGTAAATTGATGTTCTTGCCTCATCTTTTACTTGAAGTTTTATTTTAATCATGTCTACACCATAAGGTAAGTCCTCTAATTCCTTTCTTACTAATTTGTATATGATTTGATTAGTATTGTTATGTAATTTTATCACAATTGTCACCAGTAACCTTGGTTTAATTTTAATCCTCCATGCCAATGATATTTACACTATCTGAACTTACTTGCAATCTGCTATTATCTGAAGTTGCCTATATTTAAACTTTAATCTTGTTGTGAAATTCTTTCCTTTTAATGATCACACATCTCTAGTTTCTTTCTTTCCTTTCGTTTTGATAATAAGGTTGCTAAGAACATCATAAGCCCATTAAGAACAATTTTCTTGAATGCTCCACATAAAGAACAATTTCTTGGAAAAAGGATTGAGGGGTTTTGTTTGATGATGAGTTTCGAACTTGATGGTGTCTAACTCATCAATTAAAGCTTGCAAAATTCTTGGTAGCCATTTAAGCCCTATGTTGTGTGAAACCCTCATTCTTTCAAACAAGATTTCTCCCTAATGATGTGTTATTTGCAAAAATTGTTATTGGGGTCTCGTAGATCTTGAAAATTTAAGTCTTTTGACACCAAGAATGCCCAAAACCAATGAAGAAATCAACGGGTCTACATCTAGAGGTCTAACTGGGTCGAATGACCTATTTCAGACCCGTTTTGGTAGGGAAGACGATGAATCATGATGTTCATCAACGGCCACTCTCGCCTTGTAGCACATGTGGCATGTGGGCCCACATACTGGGCCCAAAATTTTTTCTCCCACATTAATTTTCAATTTCTTAATTAATAGTAATTTTTTTGGAATTTTTTGAAATGCAGAAATATGAGTTCTTGAATTTCCATGGTATTCTACATTGTATTTCAGATAGGTACTCTCCGAATTTTAGACTAAAAAATTTTATGCATATTCTAAGTGCAACCTAATACCATATATTTTTCACACTCTTAAAGGTGGAATACTTTGATGGACCAAATAATTTCTTGGAGATTTAGGGCCTAAAAACAGTATGTAATTGAGGAATTTTGACTTCAAAATTTTGTATGATGTCTATACCTAGTGAGGAGTAGTATACTATATTCACTCTCCCTAATAATATATGGATAAATTAAAATAAATTTATTCACATTATTGGTGGATTTTATTCTAACTTAAGGAAGTGTCTCAAGTAATAAATACATTGGAATCTCTTATAAACATTTTTCGGGTCACTCACACCTAGTGGTTATGTATTCACCTATCGTGCGCCTAATCATGATGGTTTGGGTTCATAAACAACCTTAGTTGGGGCTGTTATTCCTTTCCTATCTCTTTATAGACACCTTGTAGTAATTATTAGGGATAACATTGAATGTTAGATGAAGTCTATAAGAGAGTATATATATTGGTAGTGGATATACCCTATTAGTAGGACATTGTTAATATAATTTTGTAAATTAGGCCAAATAATTTTTTTTGAGAAATTATGTCTTTATGAATTAAGTATTGTGCTGAATGTAATTCTAAAATCAATTTTCATGTGGATTTCATGAATTTTGCTATGGAAATTGTTTTCCTAATTATTTAAACCTTTTAGGCAATATGTTCATTTATTATAGGTGACATGAGTTGTTGTAGTTGATTAATTAGCCTAGATTGATTGTCGAAAGCCCAAGTTTATGCCTAAACGGGCAACCTAGCTTAAAATAGTCATAACTTTTAGCACAAATGGAATTTTGGGCTTATAATATCATTTCAAAAAACTCATTAAGAGCCCAATGCCTAGGCAAATTGCCAAAGGTGATCTGGTCCAATTTCGATCCCTAATTCCATCATTTTCATTGACTTGAGGCTTCGAAATTCAAGAAACTTAGTTTTAAGCTTCATATAATAGACTAATGATGATGGTTTAAAGTGAATATTACGTTCAAGAATGGTAATTATACAAAGCCTAATATTATTTGTTTGGATGTTCTCTAATTTAAACAAATTAAATATTAAAAGCATGATTGGCTTTATATTCTTGGCAATCAATCATGCATTCTCTTAAGTAAAATGACATCCAAAGTGTTAGTGTTTGCTTGGTCTTAGGATTAAGTGATTTCACCTGTTATGAAGATCACTTGAGCAATTGAAACCTTGCAATTGTAAGCTTACCTATTGTGGGACCAGTTGTAAAGGTGTTTATTAGTTAATTAAATTGAGGTATCTATCTCAAATTAGTATTGTATAGTTATTGTTGGGTAAATTACATTGGCAGTGGATACACCCTATCGATGTAGCAATGACAATTTGATTTGATATTTTTGATGTTCAGTTAAATTGATGTTTTAATATTTTTTGTACCTTATCGTTATAAAGATGTTAAAGACATTTGGTTGTATGGACCTTTTTATGTATAATGATTTCTTGGTTTATTGTAATTCGAGACATTTATGTGGGATTATGATAAACAATCTTGTTACTATAGTTGCATAAGCTGAGCCTTTTGGAGGAAATTTTGTTTTATAATTATGTGCATATACATAATACATGTTTTCTAATTTCATTACCTCAACTCTTATTTATAGCAACTATTAGTAGTGAAAACTCTTAGTAGGACAAATTATAATGACTTAAAAATTCCCTAAAATATGTTTTAGCAATTGTAATGATGGCCCTAGCCCTAAGGTAAATACATCTATTACACTTAATAACAATTTCACTATCTTGAATAACCTTTCTTGAACTGTGACAACCTAATTAGAGTGTATGTGTGTGATGGCATTGATGGAAACAATAGTAGAATATGTGAGGGCCACTCCAGAGACAGTTTAAGCAACTTGTTAAGGCTTGAGAAAAACCATGAAGGTGCCCTATAACATCCTAGAATTTTTAAATCTATATTAATTAAAAATATATATATTTGGATAATTTAAAATATATATAGGATGCCTAATTAAGTGAAAATTAATTTTGGCAAAGTAACATATAATTATTAGTTGACTTGTAAGAATTTAATGTGCCAAGAAAATAGAATTATAATAAAATTTTAAGGATTAAAATGAAAGGATAAAAAATATCGAGGGTAGAAATTATAATTCTTAGGGACTAAAGTGAAGAGAAAATAATATTGTCCATGATAAAATTATAGTTTTAGCTTTTTATAAAAGAATCAAAAAATAAAAAAGGAAGTGTCGCTTGAGGAATTATTGCATAAGGACCAAATGGAAAGAAAAAGTAATATTTAAGGTAGAAAATATAATTTTAATAGGGACTAAAATGAAAAGAAAATATTGTCAAGATAAAAATTATAATTTGAGCCATTCTATAATGACTACATAGTAAACAGTGGTTAACTTGTTGAAAACATATTTTTGACTATTTGTACAGTAACTTGCATAATAACTTGAAAAATTTCTATAAATAGGACAGAACATTTTTTAAGTTTTTTATTTGAAGTTAAAAGAAAGGAAGATAAAGGGAGAGATAGTGGAGGAAGTGCTCATAGAAAATTTAGATTTCAAACTCACTTTAAAGGTAGTCTATATTTTTATTCTCTATATTCCTGTTTAAGAATTGGTTTATTAATAATTTTCAATATATCTTGATCTATATACATTTGGTTAGTTTTGTTCATCTGTAAATTGCAGCATAATAATTTCTAAAGGCAGAATGAACTCTTGAGTTTTTAAACTCACCATGATGATGAATTGGCCAATATTTAGACATGATGATGATCATGAGAATAATGATATGATGAGGTAGCCATAAGTATGGGATTATGGTTACGAAAGAAACCAAATGTGCATTTATGCATTATCATACATAACCCATATTATTGTTCCTAGTCCTTACAGTAGGTATGTTAATGATACTGTATATTTTGAATAAAATATATGACTATTGAGATTTGCAATCTCAACCAAGTTGAATAATATTTTTCATATGAAAACTCCCAAGCAGATAAAAGAAAGCAAGCTAGACTTTAGGAACATGTTTTTCTTTTGTAATTTTATAAAAAAATAATGTGTATAATATGTCTGAATTATGTGACTACTACGAACTTATTTTTATTTATTAATAAGTTGTATGTTTTCATATAAGATGTTCGGTATACAGATTTTAGATATGAATACTCAAAATTGATTTATGTTACGCCAAGTATTATTATTATTATTATTATTATTATTATTTTTGTATGGGGCCTAGTCATTTCAGAATACTACATGTTATGTACATGTTAGTAGTGGAGTCCCAATTAATGGAATGAGTAAAATAAGACATTAATATGAAATTAAATAGTACCTTTAAGGAGTCTTATGGACCTTGTACATATAAAATTCTGGCAAGCTATGCCATCTAAATGATTAATTCAAACTTTATAACTCCTGAGATTTATGGCAGATTTTTCTTTTACCACATAAATGGTCACTGGAAAGTGAGGTTGCTATTTTTCCCTATTGGAAATATCTTAGAATATAAACTATGTTAAATGCTTCTGGACCAATTTGGACATAAAAAGTGGAAACTAAATACATAGTAAAGTTTATGAAAATAAATGGGATTCCTATCTACCATGATTATTATTATTATTTTTTAAAAGGTCTAGACAATCATAAAGTTTTAAATTATAGAAAAGATGTATTTAATTTTTTTTAGACGTTACATTTTTTGTATCAAAACACAATTTAGGCACCTAAATTAAAATTAGAAAGTTGATAATACTATACTTTGACATGAAGAATAGATATATTTCTTCATTATAAGTGAGTTAGACTATTAAATGTTACATATATTGATGAGAAAAATTAAAGTTTGTTAATGTTTTAGCAAAAAAAAAAAATGGTAAACACTAAAGGAAGAGGTAGGAGAACAACCAACCCTATGGATCATGTGGTAACCACTTTGGAAGCTCTTATGGCTAGGATAGATCAACAACAACAAACCATTCAACAGTTATAAGAACTTTTAGCTAAAAGAGAACAAGAAAGAGAGGAGAGGGCTACTCAACAGTAAGGGAGTAGTATAAGAGTTAGGGATAAGCAAGAAAATCAACCTCAAGCTACTCCACCTTTTACAATATCTCAAGAACCACCACAAGCCCTTTCACCTCTAGTAAATCTGGCCTAACTCACCAATACACAAGCTCTTAACCTGTTTAAGAAGTATAATCCCTCAGAATTCAATGGAGAATTTAATGTTCAAAAGGCAAAATCATGGCCTATGCAAATGGAAAAGATTTTTGGAATTTTGGAGGTTACTGATCATCAAAAGGTAGTCTTAGCTACCTTTATGTTCACTTAAGAACGAGAAATGGGGAAGTTTAAGAAGTATAATCCCTCAGAATTTAATGGGGAAGCTTAAGGGCCCGTTTGGTTGTTAGAATTGATACAATGAGAATGGGAATGAGAATAAGAATGAGAGTAGAAGTGGGAATGGGAATATTAAAATACTGTTTGGTTGGAAAGGAATGGGAATGAGCATGTCTCCCTTTACTTCGTTTGGTTAATATATTACACACAGAAATCAATTAGGTAGTGTGCATATTTTACCATATTATCCCTTATCATAAAACTAAAATAAAAAAAAAAAAAAGCAAACATCTCTTCGAATTATTAATTAATAATATAATTATATATTAATATTTATTTAATTATATATTAATATAATTTTAATTAATAATATTAATAATAAATTTAAATCATAATTTAATAATTAATAATTAATTAATAAAATAAATAATAATAAATTAAAAATGATAATTTAATAATTACTAAATAATAAATTAAATAAATAATTATATAATATTAATAAATTAAAAATATCATTTAATAATAAATAATAACAAAATGAATAAATAATAAATTAAATAAATAATAATATAATAATAAATTAAAAATAAATAATTTAATAATAAATTATGGTTTTGATATATCACAAGGGTATTTTTGTCCGAAAATTATAAGTAGGGACATTTTTGTCAAGTATATTTTCATTCCCAGGAGACCTTCCCATTCCATAGCTTCAGCTAGGGAGAGAACTCTCCCTTGTATGAGGGAGAGCAGACTCCCTAGGGAATGGGAATAAAGACTCAATCTGTCAACCAAATATGGGAATGGGAGACACTCCCATTCCCATTCCCATTCCCTTGCTCTGATTCTAGCAACCAAACGGGGCCTAAGAGGGGGTTTAAACCAGATATTAGGGATAGATTTACCCCTCAACAAATTAAAGTATTTAATAAATTAGTTGAAGTGGCAAGAGTGACAGAAAATAATTTGAAAAGAATGATAAGGTCTACTCCTAAAATTCTCTCTGAAGTTAAAAGGTTAAGGGAGGAAAAAAGTAGTAACCAAGGTAATAAAAGAGGTAGTAAAAATGTGCAGTCTAGAAGAGGGAATGATAAAGGAAGGAATAAGACACATATCACACAAGGAAGCTTTTAGAACCTTACTTGTTTGCAGTGTGGTAAAAATCATGGCTTTAAGCCATGCCTAGCAGGGCAAGGCTTATGTTACAAATGCAAAAAGCCAGGCTATTTGGCTAGAGATTGCCCTCAACAGAAGAAAGCAGTTCACCTTCCCATATCACAGACCCAAGGAAGGATCTTTGCCCTAACACAGTAAAAGGCTATACAATCTCTTTATATGATCCAAGGAAACATTACAATTAATGATTGTCTTGTAAATGCAATGTTTGATTTGGGTGCCATCCACTCATTCATATCATATGATTGTGCTAAGAGGTTATGGCTGTATATTGATACTTTACCATATGACTTCTCTGTTTCTACCCCTACTGGAAGCAAAGTTGTGACTTTTGATGTGTATTTGAATTGAATCATTGTTCTACCACCCTAGATTTGATAGTTATGTCTTTCTATGAACTTGATGTTATTATTGGTATAAATTGGATGATTGCCCATAATGTCATACTTTATTGCACCAATAAAACCATTTCTATTCCTAGTTGTGGGTCCATATCGTGTATTAAGTCTAAACTTGTCTTTATATCTTCCACCTAGGCTGAGAAATGCTTAAGAAAGGGATGTCAAGGGTTCTTAATATTTTTTTTCAGTGTAAGTCAAAGTAGAAGAAGGAATAAAAGAAATACTAGTTGTGTGAGAGTTTCCAGAAGTTTTTCCTACTGACGTGAGTAGCTTACCCCCTGAAAGGGCAATAAAGTTTACTATTGACATAGTACTTGGAATGGGACCTATTTCTAAGACACCTTATAGAATGGCACCCATAGATTTAGTCGAACTTAAAAAGCAAATAAAAGAACTTTTGGAAAAGGGATTTATTCGGCCTAGTGTCTTTCCATGGGGTGCTCCTGTTCTTTTCATAAAAAAAAAATATAGGAGTTTGTGATTATGCATTGATTATAGGGAATTGAACAAAATAACCTTAAAGAATAAGTACCCATTACTAAGAATCAATGATCTTCTTAATTAGTTGGTAGGATCTTTAGTGTTTTCTAAGATAGACCTAAGATCAGGATATCATCAATTGAGAGTCAAGGCTGAAGGCATCTCTAAAATAGCTTACAAATCAAGATATGGTCATTATGAGTTCTTGGTTATGTCATTTGGTTTGACTAATGCACTGGCGTTTTTTATAGATTACATGAATAGAATTTTCAAGCCTTACTTAGATAAGTTTGTTGTGGTCTTTATAAATGATATTTTGATTTATTCAAAGAACCATGAAGAACATGAAAAGTATTTAAGAATTGTCTAAGAAACTTTGAAAAAAAAGAAGTTGTTTGCCAAACTTAGTAAATGTGAATTTTGGCTCACAGAAGTAAGATTCTTAAGCCATGTTATCTCTCAAAAAGGGGTTGCAGCAAATCCTAGCAAAGTTAAAGCAATATTAAATTGGGAGAAGCCTAAAACAATTATTGAAATAAGAAGTTTCCTATGTTTGGCAAGCTACTATAGAAGATTTATACATGACTTTTCTCAAATTGCTATATCGCTAACTAGATTGACTAGAAAAGAAAGACCATTTGTGTGGGATAGTGATTGTGAAAAGAGTTTTCAAGAATTAAAACAAAGACTCACTTCTGCACCAATACTTATCATCCTTATAGACAGTATTAAAAGCAGTTATTTTTGTTAGAGCTAAGTGCAAGGGAACAAGTGGGAGTCTAAGACTATTAAGTTAACTACTAACATGAAAATTTGTAACCCTAAAATCCTTATCGTGCTTCTGCTGTGCTATAGTATGATATACCAAATCCCTAAAATTTATAGCTACTAGCATGGTTTATTTACAAAACATATTTTGTTATAATTTACACTTTATATATGTTACCCATTTATAAAAGTCAGTTATAATTTTACACTATGTTTGAAAATTTTGGAATTCACATTTAGGCCTTGTCAAACTCGTGATTATGAGCACATCTTCAAGACCCAATAAACAGAGAGAGATTTGAAAATAATTTTATGATGTCCTAGAGTAATTGTCTTGTTGAGAAGTGTTAATGAACACTTACAATTGCCTCAACTTTTGCATGCATATTTACAATATTTGGAGGAGCTGTTTTGTTGAGAAGTGTCAAATGAATACTTGCAGCTACCTTATATATATGAGTGGAGAGTATGTCGATTGTTTTGCTATGGCAATTTGTTTCAGCATATAGTCAAGGAAATGAGTTTTTTATGTTGTGCACATGTTTTAGGTCTTGACCATTTTACAATAATGACTCTGTTATGGGCTTCTCTTAAAATTATAGAAATTTTAGTTACATTGAACTTTTGATTCATAATTCCTATTTGTTGGAGAGAAGATATGTAAACCTCATATTCATGTTGAACATTTTGGCTAATCCGTTTACCAAGACTAACACATTAGAGTTTTAAAAACTTCTTACTGTTGGGTATTATGAGAATTTTGATGCCTTGTTTTAATGGGAGTCTTAGTTGTATTATTGAGGAACACTTTGATATATTCTGGCATTTATAACATTTATTTTCTTATTAGATTCAATGTTTTTGATTGTACCAAATTTTAAATATAATTCAGAATTGAAACTTTTCTTATGTTTATAACATTGTTTTTCTTATTGGATTCAATGTTCTTAATTCATGGTTTCATTTCTAAATATTTCTTCATTTCATACTTGAGTGATTCACATTCATGGTGAACCTATATTTACAGATCTATTAACCAAAGGCTTACCCATATTAGTATTTTAAAATCTTATAATTCATATGGGTCTTGTTGAATCCTTGATTAAGCATTGGTCTAGTGGAAGTATAAGTTAAGTCCTTAAAAGGCTTTTGTGGTATAATATGACACCAAGATATTATTTCATATTCCATTTTATATAGATAGTGAAACTAATTCGTGATGATGTTAATATCGCTTATTTTTCTATCGAATCTAGTGATTTTTGTGTGGTTTTATTTCTAAATTTTGTATGATTTAATATAAATACAAATTAATGTATTCATGTGAATATTAATTCCTTGATTTTATTGTCTTTAAATTGATTTAATGATTTATCAATGTTATTCAAGTGGGAGATTGTTAAAATAAATTTATGGTTTGACATTAATTTGTTATTAGATTAATGTATTCAAGTTAATTAATTAGGCAATTAATATGCTTAGACTAAATCAAGAATAGATTAAGTCTATGTTATCAGTAAATAATTAATAATGAGTCAAATTATCCATTTGTCCGTTGGGTAAAGAACCTAACTTATAACCCAAACTTAGTTAGTAATTATTCTATTGAATTAGTAATAGAAAGAGAGATTATTAGACTTAATCTTAAGCCTAATTGTTTTATTTAGTAAAGAGATTAAAGTGCCTATAAATAAAATCATACCAATTTTTGAGCAATTTTTAATACACTTTCAATCTTTCTCTCTTACCTCATCTGCTACTTAAAATTTTGTTCTAATCATATATATACACCATAGGTCAGATAGATTAGGACAAGTAAAAAAATTTACAAACTTCATCTGACTGGGTCATATATCCGAACTAAACCGGACCTCGGTTTACACAATCACTGCGCAGAAGTAAAACACTTGAATAGGGAATATAAGCCACATTTATCCCTTTTCATTTTTCCTTTCGAGTACTTGACAATTGAAGAAAATGGGACCTCCCACTAGTCCTCGAGCAAAATAACGTCCAAATTGAAGCCAGTATACCTGTAAGCGCCAAGAATTTGTTACTTCCATAACCCAGGATGCACACAAACGCACACACACAAGGAATACAGAGCAGGCCGATCAGGAATCCAAGTCAAAGCAGGAGGAAATTGCAGAGTCTTGTTGATACCAAACACATCAATCAAACCCAACTTAATTTGAAGACTATTCAATGATGTTGTTCCCTGCACAGCCAAGAAAATGGATCACAAACAAACAGAAAAACTGAAAGTGAAAAGAGGACCATAATGGAAAAACAGATCGAGTATCTCAAAATTTTCCATTTCAATGGGTAATAATTAAAGACCCAAAATCATCGGTAAAGCATTGAGGAAGAGCTAGATTAAACCAACCAATCGCTGGAATAGCCAGAATCGCTGGAAATTTTCGTCTGAGGAATGAAGAGCTAGCATCGCCAGAATCGCCATTTTCATTCGACCTTGCAAGGCGAAAACTGCGTTGAAGAGCCTTGGTACGGTTGCCAAAGATCGTTGTGTTGGAACGCAGGGAAGAGAGGAAGAGCGGAATCCGATCGTTTCCTTTCAGGCGTTCACGGAAAAGAACGAACTTGGTACCGCAACATGGTACGCTTGCGTTCACGATCGTTGTCCAGAGTTTCAATGGTAACCCCTCCAACGGCGTCGCTTGGGTCCCTGAATGTTTTTTTTTTAAAAAAAGTTTCCACAGCCTGATGACGTGGCAAAACGGTGGACGTGGGATGCAATAAACGGTCAAGATCAAACTACTGTAGATTCTCCCATATATTAGGTCACTGCACCTGATCCGGATCCAGATGCAGTATGAAATTTCTGGTACAGATTGTTCATCATTCAGCAACAGTCAAATATTTTGGGTTAATTTAGTATTATAGTTCTACAATTCTATTTATCATTTTAAATTATTTCTGCATGTTCTCAGGTGTTACACGATGATATGAGTTTTAAAGTTGTCTTAAATTTGCCTTCGAGGCATTGTGTTTGTATGAATGAAATTAGAGATGAATTTAAAACTTAGACGACCATTTAAAATACTTTAAATTCAAAAGATTGTGAAATAATGAATAAAATTAAGAAATCATAATAATAAAAATATAGTTTAGACCCTTATCTTATATTTAAAATTTCAAATTATTTTTTTAAGTTTCAAAGATTTTAAAACCATTTCTTAAGTTTTAAATTCACTTTCCTTTTATATACAATATTTAGGTCCTTTTTGGTATGCAAAAAAAAAAGTAGATGAAAAAAAGTTATAAAAAAGAATGAGAAAGAAATAGAAAGTTTTGATATCAAAATCTATTTGGTATATTATGAATAAAAAGAAAAATAGAGTTGCAAAATTTGTTTGATAATGATAGATTAAGAACAATAATGGTCAAAAAAATTGAAATGCTCTTATGCCTAAAATATTAAATTAATATCTTTAAAATTATTTTTAGGATAGTGTTAATAAAAAAATATTAAATAATTTATAATAAATATTAATAAATTATTTCTATTTTTTATTATGCAATAAATATTTCAAAAAATATTAAAATATTTATAAAGAATCGTCTTAAAACGTTTCAAATTTAAGGAATCAATTTAAGATAATTAAAAAAGTCAAATGATTATACTACTTATTATAACATTTTTTTTATTCTCTCCAATGAGATTTCCCACGCCTAAATCAAGAATAGTGAAACTACCCTAGTTTTGACACAAAGAAATTGAAGACTATATATATATATATATATATATATATATATGGATGGCGTATCCAGATCAACTATAGGGTAAATGGGCGTGGCATGGGGCTTGTCTCAAATGCCATTTTCGAAGATAGCTTGGTAGAACAACAAATGAGCGAGTTGAAACGCAAGAATGTAGCTGTGATCTTACTCTTACACAAGGTTAATGCTTCTAGCAACAAATGTTAGTAAGTTATTGCTTCTAAGATTTCTTCTACGTCGTAACATGTTTGATCTTTTAATTTGTTTCAATCAAGTAATTTCCTGAAATGAATATCAGTTTTAGACATAGTCACCACTTCATGTGTTGGTAAATCTTTTGTTTGACTAAACCTATTCAATATTTAATTAAAACTTCCTGTTTCTTTTTTTAACGCCATTTCACTCCCCAAATTTAGGGAACCAAATAAAAAATGTACTAAGATATACCATGTCAATGCATCTAATAAAAAACTAATTACCTAAGCCTTTGTTTTGGGTCTATTTGAAGTTGAAGTTATTACATATATATATATACCGTCCAATAAATTTCGTTCTACCAACTCCTACTTAATGAGATTTGAACATAGTGAAGAGACCCTCAAAATAGAGAATCCAATATAATACTATGCTTTAAGGCCTTTCTTTAGTATCCCTCCATAGGTGAAATGAAGATCTAATGTCAACATAATGGACCTACTAATTGTTATACTTTTTGGCTTTAGTTGACATGTTCTCGGAGCTTTTGACTTACAACAAGGTTACTACTTAATGTATTTATTGACTCTTATTACATTCATTTAACTTGTGAATTAAAATTAAATTTTAATACTTAATTAATAATATGCATACATTATCCAATTATTCTTTACCTGACCGTTGATTATCAAAATTAGATTTAATATTTCTAGGAAAAGAAATACATTTTATTGAGAACAGACCCTTTTTTGGGACCCCAAAATCAAGTAGCAGACCAACATTTAATATTAAGTAGTTGAATCAATATTAAAAAGCTATTCAGTGTACCAAACCACAAAAAGGTGTTTCCTATCAGTATCGATGAATTTAGCCCTTATTGATTAATTATGATGTGGGCATCAAACTTCAAAGTTGTTGAGTTCTTAGCGAAGACTTATTCATCTTGAGGAGCTTGTTCAATTCACAAATGACTGATCCTTAATCCTTATCTCCAAATTTAACTTTATTTTTAATTATATCTCTTACTAAAATAATAATACGGCGAATATTAATGATACATAAGTAAACTACCCTAATTTCTTATAAAATTTTATTAAACTACATTTGATATTTTTTCTTAAAGAATTCTTTTGTTCCCTGACATCTTGACATATATATATATATATATATATATATTACAAAAATCTTTTGTCTAATTTATTTTCTTTTAAGGAGTTATAATTTTTTGTAGAATATGATTGTAATTTTATTTTTAACATGACATTATAAATAACTAATTGAATTCATGTTAAGCTCTAACATAAGATTAGTATTTACTATTAATAGAAAAATAAAAAAAATTAAGTAATTTTTTGAAAGCCAATTTTATATACAAAAAATAAATTGAAGAAAATTTAAGTTTAAATTTATGAACTGGAAAAATAATATGTCTAATTTAACTCAATTTTGCAAAACAAATAGTGTGATTTAATCTAACACAAAAAAAAAAATTTGGGAATCTTAAAATAGCAAATGGATATGGGATTAGGAAGATGTAAGGAAAAGAAAAAGTGTATATAATATGTTGGCTTGGAAGGCAATTCTTCTGTGATATCTTGACGTCAGGTCTCTAACTTTCTACAAACTCAAAAGTTGGTTGTGAATTAAATAACGTAAGGATCACAGATCACAACTGAATATAGTTGTGTTGTACTTAACCTGCATTCATATATAACGCAAGTACTAAATTACACAAAAGAATTTTACCGTAGAGAGTTAATGTACATTGATTCAACAAAATAAAAGAAATAAATTTAGAGTGACAAAATTCATTAATTCACAGAACAAGTCCTTCTATCATCATGTCATTAAAAAAAAGTTGAGGAGAATTATTTTTTTGTTTACGTGAAAGTTAAATACACATTGAGATAAGTTTTTTTTTTTTTTTTATCATCAACAATTTATCAAATGTGAAATACTTTTAGGGTTTTTTGTATCAAAACTAAAACAATAAGTCATGAATATAATACAAATTTGTATGAAGAAATTCTAAAAGTACTTCACATTTAATGAGATTTTAGTGAAGCATGATGGGATAAAAAAACTTATTTTATATATGCATTGAGTCTCTACATTAATAAAAAAATAATATACTTCAATGTTTTCTTTTAATAGGAATTAAAAATGATGGATGAATTTATTTGACTTATTAATGAACTTTTAAAAACTATTTTATAACTTTAAATTTGTAAATAACTAGGTTAAGCCGTGAGATATCAAAATCATAATTTTTTTTTACAAAAACGAGGTGGTTTTTGAAAAACAATCCAAAAAGAGAATTTTATGAAGAGATGAGAGAGAGTGTTGATGAAGATTCATCTCATATGATGAATCCCACATGAAGAATCCCTTCTTGCACTTGCACTCCTACATACATACGTCAAAGTCAAATACCAATGGCTTCATAAATCCCCCAACCCCTTTTCCCACCAAACATTTCTGAAAGAGACTCCCTTCCCCACCCCCCACCCCCCATCTCTCCCTCTTTCACTCCTACCAACACCACCACCCAATACCCTTCACTTCTCTCTCTCTATCTCTCTCTCTCTTTTTCTCTGTGTCTGTCTCGTCGTTGTTTGTTTCAGCAAAACACTGTCCTCCTTTGTCTCATTGTTCGTTATGTCTTCCAACAAGACAAGTCTTCTCAGAATCCTCCTCACTGCCAAAGCAGGCTGTGGGTGTGGCAGGCCCAGCCACACCGACGTCTACGAGCCCACCCCCAAGCCCAAACTCTCCACCCCTGGCCCAAACCCCAATCCCACCAGCAGCTTGACATCCTCCACCACAACCACCTCCGGCGACCCAAACGGCGGCATCTCTGTGGACGGAGATGAATGCGATTTCACTTCCACCACAGTGTCCGACCCAGAAACGGAGCATCACAGGAGCTTTAAGAACATGACTATGAGTAGCCACGTACCGAAGCAGAGTCCGATAGTGGACAGCGTGGCGGTGGAGAAGGAGTCAGAGGATCCCTACAAGGATTTCCGGCTCTCAATGCTTCAGATGATATTCGAGAAGGAGATCTACACGGAGACTGAGCTGGAGGAGCTTCTAGAAGCATTCCTTGTGCTGAACTCGCCCACCCAGCACGAGGTGATCATGAAGGCCTTCACCGAAATTTGCCGAGAGGCGTTTCGTAGTAACAAGAAAAAGAAGAATAAGAAGACGATTTCTTGTTCAGGTCTTGTGAAGAAGCAGCCCTTGGCAGGTGCGAAGGCCATGTGAAGAGCATTCAATTCTCACGTGGCAAGAAGCTGCATGGACACCTCATGGCCTCTGTGTCAATCATGGACGTGGGGTTGATTCAAACAACTTATGACTATATAAATTACATCCCTCTGGTTAAGGTAAACTGGATATATATCTTCGGATTTGTTTTTGTATTCCTTTCTATAGATGAATTTATATAACTTCATACACTTCATTAATTAAACCGCCTATCTATTTATTAAACTATTTGGAAATGAAGTGGTTTTTTTTTATTTTTTTTATTTTACTACGCATGCAGTCTAATCTGCTTTGGTTATAGCATGGATGCAAGGACGAAACCCAGAAAAAAAAATTATGGGAGGTGAAATTTTAAAGTCAAATTAGAATATGTGTTGCAGATTATCAAACATCCAAAGAGACAACTTAAAATTTTCAAAGTCACAATAACATTATATATATATGTGTGTGTGTGTGTATTATATATATATATTAATTTTAAGAAACGACTTCTAAATTAATGTATATAAATACTTACCTGCATGCAATGTAATCTACCACTGACTTAATTAAATTTTTCATTTAATCAGCCGTGACTGCCCCTATTTCATAATGTTTGGGCCTGTCCGTAGTTAAATTGGTTTTATTACTTGTTAATAAAATATAAATGATAGTAATATTAATTTTCATTATTATAGGAATAATGTACATGTTTCTTTAATTTGGAGAAATTCTAGCGCTATTGTGAATTAATATATATGGAGTGGAATGTCTATCTAAGATTTGCAATTAATAATAGAATATTTGGTTTGAGATTAAAATTCGTATGTATATATTATAACTGGATTTATGTTATAAACAATTTTGTTTAGTTTGATGTTATAATTTTTTTTTTTTAGAAATCACTTTGTCCATTAAACTTAGTTTGCATATGAGTAAAAAAAAATATTTTTTTGTTAGATAAGTTTAATAATAAAATTCAATTTTCACATAAATAATATTGAACATAAATCTCATTATATAAAATTGCACAGTCATATTTAACTAAAATTAAATTTGCGCAACTATAGGTCAAACAGATATAGAGTAATCTAATATATATTTTTAAAAAGTTTACTAGTTGGGGACATTAAAATACTTAATTATGCATCTCACTTTTCATTTTCATCCTATAATAAATTGAAATAAGAATAACATAATTTTTATTTGTCAAACTGAATACTAGCCGTGACTGTGTATGGCGTAAAAGAGTGAAAAAAGTGGGCCTCACACATATGGAGCACATTCCTACTAAACGTTTATGGCTTCGGCGTTAAAATAAATTAACATACGCCACGTGTGTTATATTACTTTCGTTTGCAATTAAAGTCTCTGCTTATGATTACTCTCTCCATTTTTATTTTATCTACTCAAACTTAGTCATTATTCTGTATTTCGAAGAAAGCCATTCTTTGCTTAGCAAAAAGGAGAAAATACAATTTGTTTAGAATTTACGACCTTGTACTTTTTAACCGTAAGATTAGTATGACTCTTTAAAAGTAAAAAGTATCCAAATAATTTTTTAAATAACTTTTTAATTTATAAAATAATGATCTTTCAAAGATCAAATTGATCATCTGAAATAATTAAATTAGTTGGCTTTTTTTTATTTTAATGTTTGGTAGGACTGTTTTAATATTTTATAGGTGATATTTTTTGTGTAACTATAAAATTAATTATATTAATAAAATTATTATATAGCACATTAGGAAGAATACATATAGAAATAACATGTTAAAATATGTTAATTGTATGTCAATTTAAAATGATTTATTATATTTATATTTTGATTTTAATATTTTGATATTTTATTTTTGAACCCAAAACTTTTTTAAAAAATTCCAATTTACCCCTCTACTTTTTATTTTTTTAGTAATTTTACAAAATATTAGTTTATAAATTGATAATAACAATAAAAATTAAAGAGTTATGGAATTATTAAAATTTATATATAAGAATGAGTCAATAAAGTTATAAATAAATATTTTCATATGGGTTATTAAAATAAAAGTAGAGAGTATAAATTGAAAAATTTAAAAAAATTTTGAATTCATAAATAAAATTTACAAATAATGGTGTCAAAATATAAATAAAACAAATTATTTTAAATTATTATGTGCCAATATAATATGATACTTCATTATTACGAGTCTTACTCTTATACCAGTACAATTATTTTTATAAGTACACCAAATAATTCACCTATTTTATTCTTATAGGAAACTATTGAGAAATCAAATCAGAGTTTTGGTCAGTGATGTCCATCTTTCAATGAATCAAAGTTAATAAATTAAAGCCTCATTAACTAAAGCTTCCAACAATACTTAATTGTGAAACAGGAGGTCTAACAACATTTCCTTTTTCATAGCCTACAGGGATGCATGTACGCAACTGAATTATAAGCATTAGTTAGCTACCATTCTGTAGTTCGATTTATTAAGAAAATCCGTTTTTCCCACTCATCTCAACTATAGTTTATTACATGTAACTCACTAACTAACTAACTCTTAATTATTCCTAACTTGATCTCCAACACACTTGTTTTGAGTCAATTTAAAAATATTTATTTAAATATGAAAGAGTACGGAATTGTGTCATTCTTTTTAACCCATTCTAAATTCACAATTTTTTTTTATCTTTTTTTGTTACGTCTAAGAGTATGTTTGAATTGGTGTTGAAAAAATATAATTTTAGGTAAATTTAATTTTTAAAATTAATTTTGATTAAATATGATTTTGCATAACTATATTTTATATTTAAAAAAATTTTGTTTGAATTAGGATAAGGTGTAAAATTGATTTTAAATCAATATAAATTTAATTAAAAATAAATTTTATAACCTTGATTTATATTTTAAAGTTTTTAATCAAACTTAAATAATTTGAAGGATAAATATGATATTTGAAAATAAAAATGTAACACTAAATCAAATAAAACTGTAGACAAATCACATTTTAATTTGTAAATAAATTTGTCAATCCTTCAAATACCAAATTACAGACTCCTAATCAGTCGGCCTTCTACTGTTCAATTTACCCAATATTGCTCTCTCTCCTAAGCCCACACCACAAACTTCCTCTTCAATTTTCAAAACGATTTTGGCCCCAAAAAGAATTCCCAAAACCATTTATTGTCTGCAACCGTTCAACTCGAAATAAAAAAGAAAAATAACAGATAAAAAATCATTATTTTTCCATATTTTGCCTAACAAAATTTTTAATTTGATTAGATTTATATATAATTCTTTGTCTTTTTACTATATTTTTTTAATTAAAACATGATAAATGTTTTAATTAATTAATAATAATGTGTAATTTTATTTAAAAATAATATAATTATTTATGATGGGTAAAGTTGTTCATTTGTCAATTTTAATTAAAATAAATCTTATAATAGAACATACTTTAATATATTGCTTCACTTTTTCGAAAGATGTAAATAGTAAACCTGTCCCAACCAAACAAGTGGTTCACAGCTTTTAAGAAAAAAATTATATATAATCTTTATATCTTTTATTATATTGTTTATAAATTAAAACATGATGAATATATAATTTTTTAATAACATCACAATATTATTATAAATAATTGTATAATTTTTTAATTAAATTATAAAATTTTTTATTATTATTGATTAACTATATACTTGTCATATGTTAATTAAAAATTTTGATAGCAAATACTGAACTATATTTAAGCTTAATTCAATTTTTAAACAAAAAATTTTGTTAAAATTAATTAATTAATTTCCTTTCTTGCCAAATCAGTTGAAAATTTTGTTAAAGTTAATCAATTAATTTCCTTCAATTCAAAAGGTCTCTCTCTCTCTCTCACACACAAATATATAATATTTATATGTTTTTTTATATTATTATAAAAATTTTACCAAATAAAATAATAAATCATAACCATTTTTTTTTTTGCATCGACCCTATAAAGTAGTCGATTATGTGTTTAGGTTAGCGGGGTGCAAATATGATTTCCTGACTCAACATAATGACAATGCTTCAAACGTGTTTTGCAAACAAAAAATTATTCATGTAATATATTTTACAAATCCACATTTAATCTTGCAAATAGAGTTCCATAAAGAGCAAACCCAAAAAAAAAAAAAAAAACTCATCACGTGCTAAATGAGTTTTTAAATTAAACACACTAGACCATTTTGAAGTATCCTAAACCCGGACGACTGATTCAACTCTTATGATTTTGTGAAGTATCCTAAATTCATTTGGCTGACCCATGAAAGAAATAGTGTCCTAACTCAAAATGAATACCTTGTTTGAACGTTCCAACTCCCAATTAAATCCTCGTGGAACTTTCAACCACAAAAACCTCGTGGACCCTAACTTGCATATCTTAGATTTCATAATTTTTTATATTCTAATTATATTTATTAAAAACACATACAAAAATAAATATGACCAAAAAACACAAGCTAGACTGTCGTTTGTTGTTATATGATCATTATCACTATGAACAGTACACTAAAATGACACCCATGAAAAAAGGGGACAAAAAAATGGTAATCACTGCTGTGCTGAGTAATGTATGTATTGTAACATTAAATATGTAATTGGACTTTTCATAGAATAATTATAAATTTATTCTTTTAATATGATAGTTTAAAATTTTGTATAAACATATTCTAGTATAAACAAGAGCTTGTAATTTGGAAGCACTAAACAGGCACATGGTTAGAAGATCTATTTGGAATTGTTGCTTTGAAATTATGTACTAAATATTTTTATTGATATCTGAGAAACAATTTTCCTAGATAAAATTTTTAGAAAAGTATAATTTTTATTAAAAGTGTCATATTTAATGTATTCATAATTTTAAATATGTTAATATATTCAATTATATGTAAAATAATAATAATATTATTAATATAAAAAATAATAATATAATAATTATGTCTTTATTTTATATTTGAATGTATTTATATGTTTAAAATTGTGAGTGTATAAAATTTTTTATTATTATTAAAACTAATTGAAGGTTATTATGGTAGATTGCAGTTTTGAATGAGAATAAAATTATTTTCCAAAAATATTTTTTCTCTTATACTGCTACATTCGGGAGAGTTCTAATTTTATGTTTTCTTTTTTAGATTTGAAAAATTATTTCTATTATCAAGCATTTTTTTTTCGAAAGCTTGATCAAATACTTCTAAATTTCTACATAACTATATTCTTAATTTTTTTTTTTTCTATTTTTGACTGAAACGGTCAAAGAGGCTACGAGCTTCCAATTTCAAATATGAACACTTATAGAAAGATCCTAATCTGCTTACCATAATTTAAATATATTTTTATTTTGAATTCCCCCCATTCTCTATATACTTTTCTATTGATAAAGAAAAAGAAAAAACGGTTTTTATGAGTACTAGAATCAGCCACAGTCTAATAGTATTTTAGTGTCATTTGAGTGGATTTGAACATAAATTATAATGCAATAATAGATTAAAAAAAATTAGTCACAGTCAAGTAGAACAACATTATCAGTGTGTATATTTGAATTGAATTAGTAAATATTTAATTTTAGATCAATATAATTAGTAAATTTAATATTGGTTCAAAGATCTGAATTTTGAAAAAAGGTGCATGTTTTTATAAATTTGTAAGAAGCTTAAAATAGACTTGAAAAATTCTAACAACCTAAAATGTTTAGGGATCAAGAAAAATGAAGATATTAATCTTACAAAGGCATTTATCTAAGTATGAATCCTGATGCCTGATAAGAATGTGAATCCTCTTAAAGAAGTTTGGTTTATGAATATATAAATGGTCCAAGAATTATTTTAGCTTTAAATATAGTGTGATTTAAAGCTCTTTTGTACATTTAAATATGGAGCATAAATTTTGGCATTTGATTTTTGTAAAATTTTATTTACATAAAAATATAAAACAATTATTTTTATATGTAATAAACTGTATTAATAAATAAATTAATTTTCAAATCAAATTTTTAAATATAAATTACAAAAATATAAAATTATATTTAATCAAAATTAATTTTAAAAATCAAATTAATTTAACATAACAAACCGCCACCAATCTAAATATACAATTAACCTACTTTTCGAGCTTTTTTGTCTAACATTGATGTTTTTAAATTTAATCTCAAATTAGATAAAATTATTTATAGTATAAATTCTGTTTTAATGTGCAATTCTATTTTGATACACCCTTAAGCCATTAATTTCCCAATTTTCCTTTAAAAGAAAATTCGACCGACTTGACGACTCCCATTTTCACATGGAAAGAGCTTTATACTTAACCAATAAAATAATCAACGAATTATTTTTTATATGTTTTTTTAAATTAACACATCACCTCTAATCCATACAACACGCCGGCATGTTTCTCCGGTCCATCCTTTACAAAATAAATATCCCTAATTTTCTGGAAGGCGTGCCAGGTCAGCAAGCTGTCTGACCCGGCTTGGTGGCACTTCCCGACCGCCCGGTTCACATTGAGTGTCCGGGCTACCCGGTCCAATCCCCCGTACAGGCTCTTACAGAACCGCATCATGTGCTTGATGTCATAAACGTTGTTCCCGAAAAACACCCTCAAAATCCTCAAGAATTCCTCCACCCCATTCGGTAAGCTTCGTCGGGTCAGGATCTTTACCAGGTACCCGAAATCATACGCGCTGTGAAACGTCACCCAACTCACCGACTCATTGCACACCAGTCCCGACGACATCATCAACTCCGCGAACCGCGCCGAATCTACTCCGTCATCGGCGTTTCGCCGGAAGTCGATCCCCTGCCGGCGCAGCAACTCGATGGAATCCGGAGCGTAGGCGTCACGCGCCACGTCGAAGTCGCTGAAGTTGAACTCCCAGATGTAGCGGTTGCCAGATCCGAGGTCGGGAAGGTTACCATCAGCGTCGGAGAGTGTGAGGCCCACCTGTATGAGGTTCAAGGCGTCGACGTTGGCCTTCAGGAGGCGGTAGTGATCAGAGGGCAAGAGCTGACGGTGGTGGTAGGGCACGGCGGGGTCAAGGTTGGGCCGGAAGATGACGCCGGGAAATTCGGTGTCCATGGAGATGAAAGGATAACGATCAATCGCTTCACGGATGAGCTGGAACTCGGATTCGAGATTAGATGCCCATACTTCCCGGATCTGGACGGGTTTCGATTTCAGATCTTCACTCACCATGGTAAGTTAATTAGTCGGCGATGACTGAGCTTAAAAAACCGAAGGAGAAGAAGGAGAAGAAGGGCCTTAGTTCTTGATGTGAAGGATGGTGGTTGTTATGGGTTTTGGAGCATTAGGAATGAGTGAGTGTATGCGGAGGTGGTGGGGAGGTTTTATATGAAGGGGTACAAGATGTTGCTTGGAAGGTGAGGGAAGAAGAGGGGCGTGATGCCGACGTGATGATTGAAGCAGGATTAAGGAGAGAGGGAGAAGGTACGTGGGAGTGCGCGTGTGGGTAAGCTGAGTGAATGGAGGCTAGAAAGGTGGTGTTTGAGTGTAACTGACCAAGTTCAACGCGTCGAGCAACCTTGACTGATGTAAGTCACGCATGGTACGAGTCAATCACTGACCAGGTCCATATTGGGTTCCTCAAATTATTTGCTATTATTTTATTTATAATCTAAGTATGTGCAAAATGCATACATGACCTTCTCTCTCCGGTCATATGGCAATCCTCAAGAATACGGAATTATTAATTAGATTATAGTTTCCATATTCTTTCTCTTCACCCATATTCTATTGCTACCTTTGATCGGTAACAGTATAAATGTTAACTTATTATTTTCAAATACTAATTATGTAGTCAACTTAAGCGGCAAGAATTTTTTTTTATTTCTATAAATAAGACATAGGGCCTTAGGAGTTTATATTAAAAAAGAAATACGATGAGTATTGAATATATGTATACAAATTTAAGAGAGGTGCCAATTGAGTCGAAATTTTTGAACAAACAAAGAAGTAGAATTTTGATTATAATAAACTTAAATTAAATGATTAATTTCTGCTGTAATTCAACATTTTAATTAAATCACGTATATAGAAGATGTGTTGCTATCGATAACGCCAATATATGACAGTGTCAATGTATAGCGTGCGGCGTAATTACTCTATTTTTTTACGCTCAAGATACCTTATTTGTAAATTAAGCCTGCGTAGAAAGTTTATAGCGGCGTAGGTTAGTTGGAAAAATACGTCTTCCTACATATCATGTCAAACACCAGAAATGATGGTTAATTTTGCGTTTATTTTAGCATTCACGGGAAATGGTGGAAAGAATATTTTTCTTTCCCTTTCT
Organism: Delonix regia; assembly: GCA_037074485.1. NCBI lineage: Eukaryota > Viridiplantae > Streptophyta > Magnoliopsida > Fabales > Fabaceae > Delonix > Delonix regia. The sequence goes on from CM073455.1 coordinate 9,283,217, forward strand.
TATACAAAATAGTTAAAAGATGATTAGTGCGATTGATTTAGTATTTAAAAGATTTTAAAGTTCGTTTCTACATTTAAATAGACTTCTATTTTGCAAATTATGTCGTTCTTATGATATTTTTTCTCATTTTTAAATTTAAAAATTTAAATTTACTGTATTTAAAATAAGTTAAATTATTTAATTTTTAATAAATATTAAATAATTTTTTAAATTTAAACTATTAAATTTTTATTTAATAATTTAAATTTAATAAAATTTATCTTCATTTAAATTTTTAACTTCATTAAATTAATTATTGTTATATTTTGGAAGGAAATAGATATGTATAGTTGTACGTATTTTGAAATTTCTAATTAGGTTGTTGGTTATGTTCAGAGGGAGGGGATCAGATCCCCCGGTCTAATCACCACCTTTGGGAACAACTTTGAGAAAACAGATAGAATACGAATCTTATTTTTGTTATAAAATAAAGGGAAATTTTCCTTTGGTCCCTATAATTTGCTTGGATTTCAATCCTTCGAGTTTTATTATTTTCAAACGACTTCCTACAATTTCGAATAGTATGAAAATTGGTCCTTGCCTTCCAACTCTGTTATGATGTCGTTAGAAGCTGGGTGAGGTGTCTAAGAGAGATGACTAGGGGTGCCTATGTGGAAGATGATGTGGCAAGAATTGAATCCACATGCCAAATAAAGACAAATCTGACAAAGAAAGAAGAAATTGCCAGCCTATGCCGCAAGCTTCAATCGACAAAGAAGAGAACATGCTATCCCTTAGAATAGTAATATTTGAACGCATGAATCCAAAGAAATAAAAGGATAAAACCCCGTTCAGTACCCTGTTTGAGTATCATTCAATCCCAGGTGTATGCTGATCAATGGATGGCTTGAATGCTATGAAATGCTATGTTTTTAATGGTTCTTTATGGTGAAGAAGATCTGTTCTTCTTTTTTTTCTTTTTTTCTTTTTTTCTTTTTGGTTAAATTTTACCGTAACTTAATACTAAGTACTATGCGGAGATAGCCATTGCAGTAGATAAGCTTCATTTGGTATGGCTGAACTAATAAAAGAACACATTATTGTAATTACTTTGAAAGATATAAGGAAGTATGAACCGAAGTACATGCATGCAAGGGATGATTACAAAATATGTACATAGTATATACTGGATGTCTTTAGTTGAATATACCATAGGCCTACCCAATTAATTATATGCACATGCCTGCACTTCGTCCTTCCTTATATTGAATATATGTCTGGGCATTTTGAAGAGTAATTCGAATATATGAGTGTCATAAGTGTAGAACTTTTACTATTGGGCTTGAATTTTAGAATTATTGTATTGTATATTTGATTGATTGACAATTTTTTCAAAGAAATCTTATCTCATGCTTATAATTTATTTTGAGAGGACATGGAGGGAAGCTATGCATTCTGGTATTTTCATGGACTGGGTTGGGCAATTTTCCAGAGCCTTGCATCAACATTTCAACTTAATATTTTCATAACCATATATGATTTAAGAGCAAGTGTGAACATCCCATCTTAAATTAAACAAAACATAACAAATAAATATATAATAAAAAATACAAACCAAAGAAATAAAAAAGGGGGATTAAGTAATCTAGGAAAGCAGGGAGAAGACGTTTAGTGTAGCCATCAAATCCCTCCCCTCCCCTTTGCACCTGATGCCACAAAATAATGAAGGCTCATTAATGGAAGGATTTGGTTTCTCCTATAAAGAAAGGATAGACTTTCGATGAAGGTGAAGATTAAAGAGAAGACAAAAGATAGGAGGTGGAGGTGAGACTCGGTTTTGACGTGAAAGAGCATAAAGAAAAGAGAAGAACAAAACAGGAGGAAGAAGAGAAGGGTTTGAGAGAGGAGAGAGCTTGAGAACAAAAAGGAGAGAATGAGAATGAAGAAGAGACATATACAAAGAGAAAATAGAAAGGAGGAACCCTGTTGAAGTTGAAGACAGAAAAAAACAAAGAAAGGGAGACCGAGGTAAAGAGAGAAGTTGAGGTTTTGGAGGAGGAAGAAAACTAAGTAGAGTAAGAGGCTCTATTTTCTTTGTAAAAAACAGAGGCTGGGCTTGGACCATGATGAAGATGTAGTGAAGAATGGCAGAAAGAATAGAGTAACAAAGTTGGAAGGCGAGGACTTTTTTGATACTATTGGAAATTGTAGTGAGTTGTTTGAAAAAAAATAAAAGTGTGAGGATCAATTGAAAAAACAAGCAAAGTGTGGGGACCAAAAGATAAATTTTTCCTAAAATAAAAGTAGACAATATTAGTATGGGGCGTTGTAGGGGATGAATGGTGCGTTGGTGATGAGTGTGCACCTAGAAGCCACTGATGAAGACGTTTGGGAAAAGGGGAAGCATTAAACGCGTGCTTGTAATTAAAATACTAATGAATTAGATACATTGGTGTCTATAACTATAAAAAATGACAGCGATCAAGTGGTTGATCAACCACATGAAAACGGTGCCCAAATTAAATGCGGTCTCCCAATTGTCAATGGGTGGTCCCCACACCCTCCTGCTCTCTCAATTACGATTCACGTTTTAATCTTTGCCAGCCAAAAACCATGTTAAACTAATCGAATCTTAAGGCGGTGAATGTAATTAATATATATTGCTTGAAATAATAAACAAAAGCCTTCTGAAGAGTAGTACTCAATAATTCGGATTTTTTTAATAATATATGTTATTAGAGAATCTCTAATAAAATAAAAGCTATTGAATAAAAGTATAATGATTTAAATTTTTTTTATTAATAATATAATTAATAATCGTAATCTTAAATTACTTTATGAACTATATTAATTTTTTTTTTTACAGTTCACAATCATTATAAAAAAATTTCGTCAGATTGGCGCTCCCACTTCCTAGTCCCTACGGTGTCCGCTCTACATGGACTTTTGTTTTTATGTAGTTAGCCTCATTAGAAGTCCCCTTATTGTCAAATTGACCATTATTTGTATCGCATTTTGACTTTGATTCGTAGTTTTTTATGAAAAAAATTGCATAACACGTGCTTTTATGCATTAATTATATGTTGCCCTTGCCCATATTATATAGAAGACCGTGCAATTAAGCTACGGTTAATTTGGGCGGCCGGAGATTATATAATCTTATAATAAACTTGACACTATGTATGTGGAATTCAAATATATATATATATATATATATATTTATATATGTGCTTGTGTGACTACTTCATTCATATAATACTTAAAAATTTTAAACTAACTTAATTAGTAGGCCCCCAAGTAATTCCAGTCATTTCACTAGGGCCTGTTTGATACGTAAAATTAATTTTGATGGGAATAAAAATGAGAATATAAATAAGAATGTAAATTAATCTTAAAGTTGATAATTATGTTTACTTTGACATATTAAGCAAAGAAATAATAGTAATGGTTATCAAGACAAAAATAAGATAGGAATAGAAAGTTATAAGCCGTAAAAGACATTTATACCATGATAAAAAAAAATTACCACATAAAAAATTACTTCATCTGCTCTTCGAAAAGCACTGTTCCTACAGTGCTTCCACTGCCACCATTATTATTCGAGACACTAATTTTTCATCTTGTAATGGTGTAATTTCACTATTCTGGTTTGGACCACATCATCTTCGCCGTCTTTGATGACCGTCCATTGGGATTCGATGGGCTAACCCTTGATTGTGGGGGGATATGATTTGGGACAGAGAAACTGGAAGAAAAGGTAGGTAAAATAAAAGGTTTTGCAGAAATGGGTAATAAAAAAAGGACAAAGTGGAGGTATGATTTGAGGTTGAGATATGGAAGAAGAGATGATGGGAAGTGATATGGAGGTGGAAGATGGCATCAAATGATGGATGCCGATGGAAGACGACATTGAAGGTGGGTGGTGGATCTGACATTAAAAGTCACCGGTGGAGGAGTTGGGTTCGTCGGCAACAATGGAGCTGTGCTTCTGCATTCTGGAGATGCCTGTATGATTTAAAATTTTGTTTGATGTTAAAGGGCAAAATGATCCATTTGAATGTGTCCCCCAGGAATCTAATTTGTTTCCTTCGTCAAGGAGAATGCCCATTCCCATATATAAGGGAATGGGTCTTCGTATGGAATGGTTTTCTCATTGCTTGAGCCTACCAAACATATTTAAAAAAGATTTCTTAGCCTTTTCCTTTGCAATTCAAAGGTATCAAACAAGCCCTTAATTAGTGCTTTCAAATTGGACCAAACCTATTAAGTCAGTTTGTATGACTTACTATTTCAATGAATTAAGTTTGTATGTTTATATATAAAATTCTTTAATATAATTATTTCAATCCAATTTGTTTAAGTTATAAATTAGTTAGATCAATCTTAAACTATAAATCTGGAACCCGAAATTTAACTTGACTATATCTTTTGTTCATGGCAAATACTAAAAATGATTAAAAAATTGCTATGATATATTCAAACTTTTGTTACAATAACTGGCACTTAAAACAAGATTTAAATGTTCTCAATTAAAAAAAAAATACTCAAAAATTTTATTACTTATTTTATATAATTTGGATTGCTTGACGAGGCTTAGCTACTAATTTTAGTTTAGATTTTGAAAGATATTTTTTATTATAATTAGTTTTATTCATTTTTTTCTTTTTAAATTTTTATTTTTCTCATGAATTAGCTAGTGGATTGGGTGAAATTTTTAACTTGTTTAACTAGAGTGGTATAAAGAAATAACTCGTTTAACTCATAGTATAAGTGAATTCACCTTAATATGTATATCTATATTTGTTGATTTTTTATGTCCAATTTAATGCATTTATAAGAATCAAATAAAAATACATTTGATGGGAATATTTGGGCCATCAAAATATAAAGGAATAAAAATAATAACTTTTTAAATAAAAAGAATATCAAGTATAATTTAACCAAATTTTGCCAAAGATTAACATAATTGACTCTACTATTTTGAGGTTACAAATCTTCATTTTATTTTTAACATAGATTAGATAATCATAACAATATTATATAAATTAAACTATAAATTAGTTTGGTTGCCATAATATTATCTAATTGTTAGAGAGTTATGCATCTAGCACAAACAAAAATTTTTGGATTTTATTATACACAACCCGAACTAACTCAACTAACGGTCAATAAGAAACAAAAAGATATGGTCTAACCTTCATGATCATCTAGCTACAGACATTCGAGAAACACTTCCCAATACGAACTGAAATTCAATGTGTATCAATAAATTAACATTTTTACCCCTTACTATTTTATTGTTTTTCAATTTACCTCACGTATGGGGCTGCTCGGAATTAATACGTAGGACCATGTCATAAATTTTCGACGAGGTTACTGTGGCAATGATTAAATATTTATATATTCTGAACTTATAGACGCCTATATTATAGCAAGCTTGAGAATAGACTTTTCCAACTAGCTTCTGTTAGATAGTTAGTGAAAACTTCGAAAGACGAAGGGTGTTTGAGTTTGAATTAAAATCTGTAAACAAAATTGAAATCATGCATGTGAGTCAAAGTCACGAATGAAAATTGAAGAAAGAAGAGTGTCTTAGTTTGAAATCACAAATGGAATAGTGATGGTTCGCAAACAAGATAAAATCACGGCTAGCTGTTTGGGTCGAAATATATTATAGGTTTGGATTCAAAAATGTAGGGTCCAAATTATTATAGCACAGGGATCAGTTATCCTCATTTTAAAATACATAATAATGGCGTCCAAATAGATCAAAATACAAGAGTACTTGTGTATTTTTCCCTATTATAACAGCTGCTTAATTTGCTGATATTTTATACCCTCTTGTTATTCTTTGTCGTGATACAATATATGCAAGACTGGCAAGTGATTTAGGCTGCAAAAAGTCAATGGTTAAATTAAGTGTGGGGATAAATTTGAAAGCCATATCTCAAGCTCGATATGTATCTGATCTTCATCTAACCATGAAAACACAAATTAACTTGATAGAAAATGAAGATGTGAGAGTAAAACGAGCTCAGTAGTGAATGACAAAGCTAAAAGGCAAACAAGAAACATAGAAATGGAAAGAGAAACTACCTATGTTTAATTTTTTGAGCTTTGAGCAGTTTGCATTTTTTCATATGTTGATGTTTTGAAGGCATATTCATTTTCAACCTTAATGCTATTGTTATTGCGTTGGATCCTTCTCATATTGATCTCCTCATCGATAAAGATTTGGAGATGTGATATGGATTTCTTCTTCATCAGGCCAAGTAGTAGATCAATTTGGCATTAAGATACTCACTCATATATATATGGCACGCACTCTGATCATAACCGCAGAATGCTTTTATAAAAATAATGAATACTTTCTCCAAACTTAAGGTTTTTTAATTAAATCATCAATCTTTTCCTTCTTTTTCTGCATGTTAGTCACACGAATTTTATTCAACTTCAATATGATTTGGTTCATGCATGCGTGTAGCTAGGAAGTATAGATACAGGAGCAGATCCTCGGGATAAACTCAAAGTCCGAATTACCCATGGATCTAACACATTCAACTTACTAACCCTTTCATAGTTTCATGACCACGCGAATCCAAAGATTTCTAGCTCCAGAATCATCTAGAAGAAAAAAGAAAACTAAAGCTAAACAAAGCGAACTATATGTAACGAATAGAAACAGAACTAAACTACCCATTCTTGTCGTGCTCCTCCTCAGTTCGCATCTGATCAGTTTTGTGGCTTAAAACGGTTGGTGTTGCTGATGCCATCATTGAGGAAGTACAGAAACACAGTGTTCTTGCAGTTGGGGCACTTGGGATCGACCTCCGATGACATAACGTACATGAGACATCTAGGACATCCCACCAGAGGCATTGCCCTTATTATTGTGATTTCTGTCTGATTTTGAGCCTTGGAACACACACATGAATCCTCAACTGTCATCACCGACGACGAGTACGACATTGAAGATGCAGAAAACTCCGGCGACCACTCAGCCGACGAGGAGTTGCCGGTGTTCCTGGGTGATGAGGGCAACTCAAACCCTTGATCATTCCTTCCTCTTGAGCTCATCTTCTCAGAAGAACCCACAGATTCAATTTTGCATCTGCCAAGCAAATTTGTAAATACATCACACAGAGTGAAAGACAATCATAATGCGAAATATATGCTTGGGAACGTACTACATATTACAGAGCTCAGAATTGATACTTTTCCAAGATATCATGTGCTATTTTAAAGAAAATCTTACAGACAGATATAAGGGATCAAGATTCAAGACTTGCCAAAATGCAACTCGTCAATGGCGTCTACTTTGTTGATGCTGAATTTCTTTAGTGACTTGCACCCCAAACCCTATATAAATAGTGAATTTTGCAGGCTATTTTGTACTATATATGTCACGTGCAAAGCTCATGATCTTATCTCTTTTTTTGGTAAATGTTAAGGAAGAGCTTGAGCTCCAAAGTGTCTCAACCGTTATATCATGAGATGGTAATATCATATTCATGTCATGAAAATATTTATTGCACGTTAAAATTTTAGTACTATTATTATCCATATAATTCTAAAAAATAAATAATTCTCACACTTAAAAATAAAATTCATGTCAATTTATGTAAGATTAGATATCAAAATTTTGACCAAAAATAAATTAAATTACGTAACAATACGTAAATAGCGCTATATATATAAATTGTTTAGTACAACATAGTACTAAACAATTAATGTACTCCTGCCTAAAAATTAAATTATCATAAGGTCATTAAAATATTTTTTTTAATTTATTATTTGAGTACCAAAAGTGGATGGGAGGAGTAATTAGTTGAGCCCGGGGGAGTTCAAGATCCGAGGGCATTCAATCTTATAAATTTAATAAAAAATAATTTTTTTAAATATGATAATATACAAAGATATATCAATATTTGAGATTTTTACACACAATAATATTTTTTTAGACAGGTAAAAATAAATAAGCATCTCCAAATAGCTTACAATTTATTCCTAACATTTTACCGTTTATTTATTTATTTAGTTATTGTAAGATATTGTTTGGTCAGACTGTCATACTAATTTATAAAAAAATAAATTGTTACAAAATACAAAAATAAAAGATGAATTGTGTACCTTTCTATGAAAAAAAAGGACTTGCATCTTTCACAGTAATTAGCTAGATCTGATTCTTTATATATGGAACATATGAACTAAGTGGAGATACATGGATACATGCTGCATTTGGCGATCTACACACCGTGGTCCTCTACGTTCGTTCCATTAATTGATTTGTCTTCAACTTGAACACTGTACGTACATGTCTCAATTAAGGCTGTGGGCACAAATGTCAGCGCATGTGATTCAGCGAAATAAATTCACTATTACTATCTACATTTGATCCATACATCTACCGTTAAAATTTAATGGTTTGTATTTAATTTTAAGTTATTAAAATTAATAATTTTTAAAATTAAAATCAATAAATGATAAAATATTTAGTCCAACGATCAGAATTCACTGACACACAAGTCTAGTATATTTGATTGCTGATAATTTATCTAACGGCCATTTTGGTGCATTGGATGGCAATTAGACAGTAACTAACAAGGTTTTGATAAGCCATCCCAAAATAGAGCTAACTTTTATAAAGATTTTCCGCATATAAAAAAGTAATAAGACTAGAAATTTATCAATTCAAGAAAAAAAGAGGCCAAAACTTTCAATCTATTTTATCAATGACTAAATTAATATATATAGTATTTAGATCTTTATAAAATAACTAAATAAAAAGATACATATTAATAGAGTAAAATACTTTTTTAGTCCCTCTCTTGTCATAATAGTGTCATTTTAGTTTTTACTTATTAAAATGTCCAAAATAATTTTACATTCATTAAAAAATATCACACTTAATCCTGCACTTTAAAAAAAAAATTGAATCCCTTCAATTTAAAATTTAAAGTTTTGATAGGGGGTTAAATTTGATAATTTTTAAAAGTAGAGGATCAATTGTGACATTTTCTAATGATTGAAGTACTATTTTGGATATGTTAATGAATGAGGGACTAAAATAGTAATTTTATCATAAGTAATGAGCTAAAAGTATATTTTTCTGCATATTAATATAAAATTGAATTTAGCCAAAATGCTTGGACAAGGGGAGAGATTTTCTAGTGCACGTACACACACACAGATAGATATATATATATATATATATATATATATATATATATATATATATATATAAAAGTGATTCCGATGGCCTTACTCTGCTTATAGTTTTTTTTTTTTTTTTTTTCAGAAAATCACGTCCTTGTATTTCACTTCAGCTACACATACAGTTAACTGAAACTAGCAGTTCACATTTATAAATCATCTACAATTAACCATTTCCCAGATATAGTGATTGCTTCATTTGAATATGACAGGTTTTCCTTAAAATAGAAACTAGTTATTAAGATATTTCCATTACACAGAACCTTGAAGTAAACAAAAATGGGTTATCATTTTTTTTTTTTAAAGTCCACTTGTCCATACACAAAATGCAAGAACTAGTTTAATTATCCAAGAAATTGGGTATGTTGGGTCCACTGTACCGTGAATATAATAATTGTACATGAAAACAGCTAGCCGTACGTGTCTCCAAGTATAGTTATTCAACTTTAGTAATCTCTGCACCTTATCAATAACAAAAAATAATAAAAATTACATTTAAAAAGAACTCTAGCTTAAATTTTTGGAATTTAATATTTGAACACATAATAATAAATGGATGTTAGCTCAGAGTAAGTAAAATTTAATCTTAAAATATTTTAAAATAGTAGTATCTTATATATAATAAATACATTAAACTTAAACATCAGATGAAAGACGATGAAAGCTTAATCACAAGTCAAAATCAAATTTCATTAATTAGACCTGCATGCAAACACTACTTGTGACTGAGTGAGCACAGCTTCCGTTAGCCTTACGCACAACAATTCCATGAAAGAGCTGGTGAGAAAGCTCATAATATATATAAGTTACAACAAGATGAAATGCAGAGTGAAAATCTCTAAAGCCAGCGCACTGCACTAAGTAACTACTGGCAAAGGAAAATAGATTATCACTGCAACATCGATCGTTCACAATTAGACAGTGTTCATCATGTCATTTATTATCTTTTTATTCGAAAGGCTTATATATATATATATATATATAACTCTTCATTTTTTGCGAGTATATATGTTGATAAATTCTGTCTATTTAAGACAAATATATAATTGAAAGAAAGTTTCTGCTCTCTTAGACACACACAAATAATGTCACAGTACAACGTTGCAACGTTAGTTGTTTGTTTTTTTGGTGGAGGTGTTATCTTCCCTGAGGAAGTCAAGCAAGACAGTACTCTTGCACTTGGGGCATTTGGGATCCTCCCCTGATAGCATAACGTACATGAGGCATCGAGGACAACCTACGAGAAGCATGGCCCTCGTCTCCGGGCTCCCTTCTGCCTCCGAAGACACGCACGATGACCCCTCCACCGTCGTCTCCGATGAATTATTTGACGACGTGGGAAACTCCGACGATGACTCAGCTGACGATGAGTTCGCCGGCGATAAGTTCAGCCTTAGATCCAACCTGCTTGGACTCCTTCCTCTTTTGCTCATGATTTTCCGATGATGGTCGGTGATTTCTTTAATCCAATCTCTGATCTTCTGAAATCTGAAAATGTAACAGGGCAAGGTCATAAATTTTCCTTCATGCATGTACTATGAACATGCTCTAGAAATTTGACCTTAAACCATTCTGCTGTAAAGATAATTCCAGTACCATCAAATCAAAGCTAGAATTTAGAGAGAGTAATTTAGAAATGGTTTTATGAGAATACCTTATTATAAAAGGAATCACACGAGATATTCCAATATCTCAGGTATAGATGGTTGGGAGGAGAAGTAGGAGAATCTTGGATGAGTGGGTTCAGTTGAGCATAAGCAAAATATTCGGATAGGGTTTATGTTGATGTTTGAGCCTAAAGGGTCATTATATATATAGTGGATGACATAGAAGAGTACTAATTGCTCCTTAATTATCAAATTAATTAGCGGGTAGAAGTAGAGGAGTGTAAGCAAGAGAGGAGAAGGGAACTTAATATTTCTATTATTCATAGACTCTCATCTATACATATGTCATGTTTTTTTTTTTAATCTAATTATGGCTCGAGTTAAATATAGTTAAAAATTTTAGACCATATTTTTGAGAATATATACAATTCCAATTTTCAACGTTGAGTTGATTATGCATATAAGCTCAGAATCCAAGATTCCCACTCAAACCCATTATATTTGCGAATTTGGATTGCTAGGGTGTTGTAATTTTTTAAAACGTAAAAATGATCGAGCACAATTTAAAAAGAACATGTGCGGTCACTTTTCAATTAAAAAAATTATAGCATCTCCTACTTAACAACAAAGATTTGCTTATACATATACGTTTGTGCATATTGTGTCAGGCAAAATATGGGATGGATATAAACTTTCAAACTGCAATTGTTCCCAAGTTGGACAGTGGGACAGTACCCAACACTACGATCACGATCATTTCTATGTGTTTTCATTGGTTAAATAAATAAATATCTGCATACTTTTTTTAACTGTACTGATATATATATATATATATATATATATGTAATGTTTTAATTTGTTCATATAATAATTTGGCATTACATTAACTATATTATATATCTAAGTACATTGCCTAGCTAGGTTATTCATCATAACATAATTAAAAATAAGTGTTTTGAGGATTGAAAGGAAAAAAAAAAAAAAACACTTGATTTGTCTCCCTCCTCCCCCAACCACAACCATTCATTGATGGGGCAACTATTGTAATCAACTACAAAAAGTAGAGTACTATGTGTCAAATAGCTTTTAAATCACCATACTATCTCAAATTAATGAAATAAAATGACTAACAATTTTAGGCCATTCAATTATAGATTGATCAACTACCCATAATTAAAAGAGAGAGTCTCTCTCTGTGATTGCCGAACCCGTGGGATGGTATTATCAGATTCATCAACCAAAACTGCTACTTTTGAAGGAAAGGATTGAAGAGAGTAGATGGTTTCTCTCATGAATCATATTACATCCAACGGCAATTGTAGTTGAAGATCAATGCTTATGAAGCCTCCATGATAATTACATTTAGCTAATCCTAATAATATTTCCACCATACTCACGAGATCCATGTTAGTTGATGACCAACTCTATACGATATTTATGTTAGTTATACGTAGGCTATTTGAGATTACTGATAATCAATTAGTATCAATCCATTGGTTAGATGCATTTATTGTTGTTAGTTATGCTACATTTACTCTCTCTCTCTCTCTCACACACACACATAGGACATTGGATTCTCTTACAACATTTTCTCGGCAGATTTTGATTTTCCTGCGTGCATGCAGCTGTCTGACCAGTTTACTGCCTCTAAGAAAATAAATACATTTAAAGTAGAGTTGTACTATTCCAGTAGCATCTTCTTATCTTGTTCTATGCCTTTTACATTTTGTTTGAGATATATTAGGCTTGCAGTGGACGTTTGATCCGTTAAATTTTAGTCTGTAACTTTATAAAGTTTGAGAGAGAAAACATTGAGTACAAGAAAAAAAAAAGATTTAATGCACACTTGTTTCACTGCAGTACCCTCTCTCTTGTCCATAATACCTGAAATTTATTGAATGAAAAAGATCAGACTGGTTAACATTCTTTCGGTAAAATTTGAAGACAGTTATGCAGAGAGTGAGGATGGGTACGGACTTTATTTTTTTACCTTTTGATCTACATTTTTACCTGAAAACGTGACAGAAAAAGTTCAGAGGAAAAAAAAAAATAGAAAGGATCAGCTTCGAGGAAGAATAAATGTATGAGCAGGATAGTTATTCAGAAACAAAATAATTAAAATGCGAAGACACGGAACTGAGATATCGTGCAGCTCTGAAATATTTGATTTAATTTGACCCTAAATTAAATGGAATTTATTGCTAAGGCGGGCGTTTAGCAGTACTATGTACTACATGAAATCAGTCAAGTAGAAGACTAAATAGAAAGTTGGTAAAATATTTTTAATGTTGCAAAAGAAAAAAATGATATAAAAAATAGAGTGGATATAAAATTTATTTTCTCTTATTCCATTCATGTTTTAAAAAATTTTAAAAACAATTTATAAATTTTACTCGGTGCCATCGGTGACTTCATCCCATAAATCTGGACTTGGAAACTACAACTTCCCTCTATCATTTAGCCCTTCTGTAATTTTCGTGTACCTAATTTTTTTTCGACACTAATCTCAACATTTTTTTTTTTTATTATGAGCATTGAAAGAAATAAGAGAGGTTGAAAGGAAATGAATAACTAAAGAATACTTTCTCTACTTTTGCTTTATTTTTTTTTTAAATATCTTAAATGGAAAAAAAAGAATAAATTATGAACGTGTACAGGTTTTGATAATTTTTAGAAAAATTCAGAATAGATCAAAATTTAATTCACAAACAAAAATTTTTAAATTTAATATTTGAATAAAAAAATAAATTCTTATAAAGAAAGGCCACCAATTAAAAGTATAAAATAAATTTATATATTAAAATTAAAAATCAAAAGGAAGCAATAACCCTTTATATCCATCCTTAAAAAAATTCTTTGCCCTCTCTCTGTCAATTTGCTACATGAAGTGAAAGGTACTTAGGATTGACGAAGAACAAGGGTTCTCCTCTGTTTAACTTCTTCTACCATACGCATATATGGATTTTCCATTTTGATCAAAATTGAGAAGCCGTTCATTATTGTGAGTTAAAGCTTTTCAATTATTAAATATTATCAAATATTGTGTTTTGATTCATCAAGCTAAAAAGACGAGAGAGAAGAGGTAGAATTGTTGTGCTTTGGAGAAAAGAGTTATATGGTACCAACATTGTGTTAAACAAGTGCAAGTAAGAAGTTAATCTAACTATCGACTATAGTTATAGGGAAAATTATATTTTTGGTTTAAACAATTTTATTTAACTTTTAATTTGGTTCTTAAAAATATGTAATTAAGTTCTCAGAGTTTAAATATTTTTTTATTTACTCCCTGTCATTATATTTTACTAATATTTTGCCATATGAGTTAATTATGCTTCATTATTTATTTTTTTGTTTTTTATCAGCATAAATGATACATATTCAAAGTTTTAAGGTAATATATAGTAAATCATATCAACAAAATTGAATGAAATATTAACAAAACTTCAAAAATGGGGACTAAGTAATAACATTTGTCAATTGTTAGGACCTAATTTCAAATTCTTAAATTATAAGAACCAAATCAATAATTAAATGAAACTATAAGGAACGAAAGTATAATATTACCATATTAACATCTCCCTTCCCAGAATTAAGAGCCAAGTCTATATTTCTCTTGTGAATCTCAACGTCTTTATTAGTCTTTCTAATTTGAAACACTTGGATACTAGAGGGATCATCAAAAGGTAATCCTGAAACACCAACAAAATGTAACATAATTAGCATACATCAACAATTTATTTTCTCTTTTCCTTATGCCACCATTATTTCTTTGTTTTTCATGTTTCAAAGCATAGGGTAGCCTTAAATATTGTTTTTCTAAAGTCCTCATTGCTTCTGCAAATTTTCCTTTTCATTAAATATTGTGTGTATCCTCCATTTTGCAGTTGTGATGGGACAGAACTGATGGTGCAGTTTAAATTTTTTCAATTGCTTCTTTACTTCAACAAGATGAATGAAAACAGAGGTTAGATTTCTTCATCATTTGTTCAATTATCACTTTGATTCTCTCCTCAAGGTCACAGTAAAGAGATCATTGTCTTGATTTTCTTCCTAAGACATCTCTTTCTGTGGGATATGATTTCGGGAAATTGTTTTTTCTTTTTATTGATTCTCTTCCTAAAACAAAATTTTAGCATTAAAAGAATGGCAGGCCCTAATTTTTCTAATCATAGTGTAATGCATGCTCGTTACCTTTGGTGGTCATTTACAATTAGAATATAATATAATTTTAGTTCATCACTTATTAATAAATTCTCAATTTCATTTTTTATTAATTTGAATGCTAACACATGTAGTCAAAATTGAGTCAAAACTAAAAAATTAAATGTGTTAATAGTTATATCAATAACAGACTAAATTGAGAATAAACTGATATATGAAAGATTAAATTTAAAATAAAATTATTGAAAGATTAAATATAATGGATTCATAAGTAAGGTGTTATAATAATATATTTCATAACTAAAATTATGATACTATTGATTAAGATTGGGAACCATTGCCTTTATCTCAAGTACATGATTCATTAAGTGGGTAGAAATTCATTGGCCAAAAAAAGAAAAAAAAGTGGGTAGAAATTCTCTTGTACTTAAATGTTTCTGAGGCTGTACTGGATTACAGAAAGTTATGGAAATTTTTTGTTACTTGCTCTTGTTATTAGCATATCAGATTTTTCCTGTGTTATCTTCTTAAACCAGTCTTGTATTCCTGATGTGAAGTGATCTTCTTTTCTTTCTGGCAGGTAGGTTTCATTCTTGATATGGGTGTGCATTATATAGCTGGGTAATAAAACATTCAAGCAGTACTCTCCTCATGGACACAAGGCATTTTAGAGTTTATTCTAAGATGCTCTTTCAGAAGAATCTAAATTGGGGAAAAATAAAACACACACACAGAGACAACACTTTCACAACCTTTAGGGGTAACGTCAGCCAATTTCTCTCCTCCATGGAATTTATTGCTAAGACGTGCGTTTAGCAGTACTAGTACTATGTACTACCTGAAACCAGCCAAGTAGAAGACTCTTTAGAAAGTTGGGGAAATATTTTTAAAATTGCAAAAGAAAAAATGATATGAAAAATGAGAGTGAATATAAAATTTATTTTCTTTTATTCCATTCATTCAATTTTTATTTTTTTTAATTTTATTTTTTCTAATTTTAGAAATACTTCATCCTATAAATCTGCCTTTGAAAACTACAACTTCCCTCTGTGACTTAACCCTTCTGTAATTTTCGTACGTACATACCTACTTTTTTTGGACATTAATCTCAATTTTTTCTTTATCATGAGCATTGAAAGAAATGAGAAAGAGACGTTGAAAAGAAATGAATTACTAAAGTGTACTTTCGATAAGAAAAAAAGAAGCAGAATCTTATGATATAAATAGTATCACAATACCATATTTTAAAGAACTTAGAATCAATCATTCCGAGTTTCTCTTTATTTTCATTAGAAAATTAGAGATTTGGAATCAATTATTTTAAACTCCCTCTCAATTATTTAATAAAAATTATATATAAAAAAAAAAGTGAATTCAGAAGATTACGTTCCAACATCCAAAGGGAAAACATATCCACTCTGTAGAATATTGCACTGTATAGACGCCTGGAGCTCAAATATTACCATACTCTCAATCAGCACCTTCTCTCTCGTCGATCTTCTGGACAAAATGATAAGATTTCATATTGTGCAGTAAATTTTATTTTCTATATTCATTTTGGCTCCTATATACACTAAAATGTTTGATCTCATCTAAACTGCTGAGGTATAAAATCACACAAGTTTAAATATATAGTATCTCATGCTATTTAAAAATATAATTTTATAAATTATTATATATATGCATATTGATAAAATTTGAGATTGTGTTTATAAATACTCGTTAAAATATTAGACTCATTCAATTTAATATAAACTAGTAATTGGCCTCACCAGCTTTATAATACTTTGCCACTGTTAAGAAACCTTCATTTAATCATGAGTATATATGAGTCATAAGGTTCTTCGGTGTTTTAGTACTTTTTTATCATTTAATATATGTGTTTTCAGATTATTTTTTTTCAAAATTCTACTTTGACAATTTATGAAATTGGACTTTGCTTATATGATATAAGATAACTAAAAGCAATGAATAAAACAGTATATTTCCATGATTTTTAAATAACATGAGATACTATGTATTTTAACACTATATATATAAGGAATAAATGCATATAGAAAACAAAATGTACTGCACAATATTAAATTTTATCAGTTTGTCCAAAAGAGCGAAGAGAGAGAAGGTGCTGAGTGAGAGAGTAGGATAATATTTGGACTTCAGGCCTCTTTCCGACGGGACAGTGCAATAGCTTGCAGAGTGGACAGGTTTTCTCTCAAGGTGTCTGGAATGTAATATTCCAAATTCACTGTTTTTTAAACTTTTTATAAATAGTTGAGAGGGACTAGAAAAAATTTATTCCAAATCTCCAATTTTCTGATATAAAATATGGGGAACTCAGAATGATTCATTCTAAGTTTCTCAAATTATAGTATCTATGTATAATGATTTTGCATTTTTCTTCCTTTTTTTAATTATATATGGATTAAAAAACCCGAATACTTCCTCTACTTTTACTCTATTTTTTTTAAATTTCTCGTAGATCGAAAAAAGGAATAAAATATGAAAGTGTACAGGTTTTGAAAATTTTTTTTAAATTGTTAGAAAAATTCAGAATAGATCTACAATTTAATTCACAAACAAAAATTTTTAAATTTGACATTTTAATAAAAAAGTAAATTCTTATAAAGAAAGGCAACCAATTAAAAATTTTAAAAATCTAAAAGAAACTACAGCCCTTTACATCCATTCCTAGAAAAATTCATTATCATCCCTCTGCCAACAGGAAAAAAAAAAATCCAATAAAATATTCAAGCTGTACTCTCCACATGCACACACGACATTTTAGAGTTGATTCTTAAAATGCTCTTTCGGAAGAATATAACCAAAAGGAATTGCAAAAAAAGAAAAAAAAGCACACACACACACACACACACACACACAACTGCAAGACTTTCACAACCTTCAGGGGCAAATTCAGCTTTGTTTTTTTTTTTTTTTTCTCTTCCGTGAAATTATAGTTTCTTTCGGCCTAAAAGAAAAAATAGGTAGGAGGTTCTTGGAATGTTCACATGTATATTTTACCCTACCTCCTACGGTAGATCATAATCCTCTCCCCAGTACAATACTGGATTCAGTCGAAAAATAAATAAGATACTGGTGACGAACTTCACTCCAAAGTGAGCCCTATTGCTTGTGTCTATTTCCCTTTATTCACACTCGCAGTATTGAAGAGGATTTTACTCTCCTATAAAAGGACACTGCCATCTGGCTGAGACATTAAACCTTAAATTTAATTCCAAACATTCGTGTCCGTCACCCATGGTGCAGCTGTATTACGTAAATACAACTCCTTCCAATTTCCATTCGAAACGTGGGATTCACATTGAGATGATATCACTATCATAATTCAGATGAGGAAGCAAATCTGTTACAAAAAACCTTTTCATTCAGACAAATAAAGAAACTTTACAAATTACAACTTCAACATAGGGATCAACATTTTAAACATACATGCTGTCACTTGCTGTCGCTCAAGCTCAAGAATGCGCTCAGCTAGAGGGCTAACAGTTCCATTTGTAGTTCTGTTATTGCTTCTACAATGCTGCAGTTGTTCCTGGAGATACAGTCCAAGCTCATTGAGTCTTCGAATGTTTTGGTCTTGCACTAATATAATCTGCGGCAAGAGACATACATTAAATATCTGACCAATAACATTAGGGCCCCCATCTTGAGATCCAACAGCAAAATTTTCTCAGCTGAAAATTTCTGCAATTTAAGTATCAGGTATTTGATTTGCGGAAATATTGGGATTGTGAATTATATCACTAACTTCTGCAGAACTTACATATGTTTCCCAGACTTCAATGGCAAATAAATGTTGCCTACTTACCATTTCCTTGCAAAATCAATTTTCCAACAGTTCATGAGATGTCCTTTCCATCATCACTACCACTACATTTAAATCTTCTACATGTTCATAAATTTAGCAAATGAGACAGCCAGCTACATTCAAACCTAACCCAATCCGTCTACCATCTGAGTGGCGCCCATTCTTTGTCACTATTCCGGCAGTGAGATAGTATTTGGATAGCATTTAAAGCATAAGCTGTCTCCAATGACAAGGGCTTGATATTCTTGAAACAACGAGAAGCTCAAACCGTAGCTGGAAATTTTGGCTCCCAATGGGCCACGCATATGTCTATGCATTAGGATCCTGACTCATGCATATCTTAGTTCAAGAAATCAAAATAAGAGGATTGAACTAGTTTTTCAAATTTTGGTTGATCACATGATTCAGTGTATCATTTCCAAAGTGATATCTCCATTTTCGAAGATTCTAAAGCTGTGTAATTACTAGATTGATCTGTATCATCTCATTATTTTGAATTATCAATTACTAATCCTGATTATAATAATATGGATCTTTAAGCCAGAATATTGACTTCTAGATAACGCACACCATAGAAAGGGCTATAAATATTAGAAGGGACAGAAAAACACATCATAACATCTTCGGTGACGAAAGAACAAAAATGACTTTAAAGAGAATCAGACAGCTCTTCTCGTTTTATAGGTTTTTTCTCTCCTATTTTTTCAACTACAAAGGAGGAACAGGGAAAGGGACATGGGTGGGTAGGGATGCAACACTTGACATTAAGTTCACCTTAATCTTAAGGACAAAGGGGCTGGTGTGTTATAAGCACATTGACAGTTTTATAGGGCTTTTGTCATTTTGTTCTTGAGATTTTGCATTTTCTGGTTTGAGGATTTCTTATCCTCAAACAATTCAAATTTACTTCTTTTTCCAGTACAATTTCTTCTTTTATCATAAAAAGAAAGGGTCATAAAGGACACATCCCAATGGTTTCCAAGCAAACTTGTGCAAAAAATTTCCAACATTTCCCACGTCAGTGCTCAGCAGCAGACAGACAAAGGATTTTACGAACTTCACACTTCCCATTTCATACTGGAAATCCATAGATTATCATATAAAGAAAATCACTAAAGCATAACGGCCAACAAGTGATACACGTGCCTATTTTACAAAATTGGATACCCCTCCCCATTACCGTTAATTTTTAAGGCAAGAACCATTCAGATCCAAGCCCAAGGAATATATCTATTGCGGCCTAAACTAGGCAATGGGTAGGATGGGACCAACCAACACTACTAGATCCAACTGAACCCATAATATTGGGCATGCGAGATTCAGAAGCTGCTAAATGCAGGAAATACTGCAGGACCCAGGTTTTGAAGATAGCTTTTAACTAGATAAAAAGAAATAGTATAGAATCAGCAAACAGTCTCTAACCTTTGTTTGAGAAACAAATGTAGGAGGTAAATAAAATGAGAGGGATGAAAATGAATATATTATTAATTCATGCATAATGTCTAGATTCATTGTCATTCTAACTTGATCTTTCATTTACCTCGTTATGGTTTAGAAACAAAGACTAAACTTTAAATCAGATGATATTTAGATTCCATTTGAATGACGTGGGATTCACATTGAGATGATATCACTATGATAATTCAGATGAGGAAGCAAATCTTTTACAACCTTTTCATTCAAACAAATAATGAAACTTTACAAATTACAACTTGAACATAGGGATGAACATTTTAAACATACTTGCTGTCCCCTAATCCTCTAGAATTTGCTGTCGCTCAAGCTCAAGAATTCGCTCAGCTAGAGGGCTAACGGTTCCATTTGTAGTTCTGTTATTGCTTCTACACTGCTGCAGTTGTTCCTGGAGATGCCGTACAAGCTCATTGAGTCTCCGAATGTTCTTCTCTTGCACTAATATAATCTGCAGCAAAAGACATGCTTTAAATATCTGACCAACAACATTAGGGCCCCCACCTCGAGATCTAACAGCAAAATTTTCCCAGTAGCAAATTTCTGCAATTTAAGTATTAGGTATTTGATATGTGGAAATATAGTGATATATAACTATCTTCAGCAGAACTTACATATGGTTGCCACACTCTAATGGCAAATAAATGTTGCCTACTTACCATTTCCTAGCAAAGTCAATTTTCCAACAATTAGTCATATGTCCAATCCATCATTACTACCACTATATTTAATTCTTCTACATGTTCAAAAGTTCAGCAAATGAGACAGCAAGCTACAGTCAAACTTAACCCAATCTGTCTACCGTCTGAGTAGAGCCCATACTTTGTCACTATTCTAGCAGTGAGATAGTATTTAGATAGCATCTAAAGCATAAGCTATCTCCCATGATGAGCGCTTGATATTTCTGAAAGAACGAGATGTTCCAACAGAAGCTGGAAATTCTTGCTCCCAGTGGACCACTTATATGTATATGCACTAGGATCATGATTCATGCATCTCTTATGCTTTGTTTGGAACAATGGAATCTGCCAAATGGAAAGGGAGAGGGAGAGCTCATTCCCTAGTGCTGGCTGTTTGGTTGGTCAAGAGGGTATTCCATTACCTCACTTGATGGAAAGCTGAATGCAACGAACAAAGGAGACCCATTCCCACAGAGAAGCAATGGAATGCTGCACCTTCCAAGGAAATGAAAAATATTATGACAAAAATGCCTTCTTGTAATTTTTACTATATTATTTTATTATTTTTATCAGGCTAACATTCCCTTCCACATTCTATCCAATCAAACATAATCAATTTTTGGTATTGCTATTCTTTTCCATTGCATTGCAAACATACTTATAATACAAATTACTTCATTCCATCAACTTTCATTCCATTTCTCATTCCCATTCTCATTCCTATTAAAATCATTCCAATGTACCAATCGTAGCATTAGTTGGAGAAATCAAAATAAGAGGATTGAACCAATTCTTCTTTTTCAAATTTGATAAAAGTTGGTTGATCGCATGATTCAGTGTACCATTTCCAAATAGATACCTCCATATTTGAAGATTCTACAGCTGTGTAATTATTAGATCGATCTGTATCCCAATGGTTTCCGAACAAACTTGTGCAACAAATTACCAACAATTCCCACGCCATTGCTCAGCAGAAGATAGACCAAGGATTTTACAAGCTTCAATCTTCCCATTTCGTACTGGAAAGCTATAGATTATCATATAAAGAAAATCACTAAAGAATAATGGCTAACAAGTGATAAACATGTGTACTGCACATATTTTACAAAATTGGAAACCCCCTCCAAATTACTGTCCATTTTCAAGGCAAGAACCAATCAGATCCAAACCCAAGCAAGATCTCTATTGCTGCATAGACTAGGCAATATACAGAACAGGACCAACCAACACTACAAGACCCAACTGAACCCTTAATATTGGGTATAGGAAATTCAGAAACTTCTAAATGCAAGAAATACCCCAGAACCCAGGTTTCAAAGATTGTTTCCGAAATAAAAAGAAATAGTATAGAATCAGCAAACAGTCTCTAGGCCTTTGTTTGAGAAACAAATATAAGAGGGAAATAAAATGAGAAGGATGAAAATTAATAGATTATTAATTTATGTATAATGTTTAGATTCAATGTCATTCTAATTTGCTTTTTGTTGGGCCCAAGCAAAAGAAGGCCCAACAGGTCTACAATAAGAGAAAAGAAGACAAGGAGATCAGACATCATGATAAAAAGATATTCTAATAGAATGGGCAGAGGCATAATTGGTGGTACATCATGATGAAAGGATATTATACATAATGGGCAGAGGCATATTGGTGGACCATCACGTGGGAGGAACACTATTTTAGTAGGGGGGCCGTCACTGGGAGGGCAGAGAGAAAATTCTTCTGGGAACTTGTGGAGAGACCCTGATCTCTCAAAAATCAGGGAGCATTTCTAGTGTCTGTGTTCTTTTTGTGGTTTCTGGTTTTCTTCTGAGTGTTTCATTCCTTTGTACCCTATTTTTTCTGCTATTTTGATAGATTCATCTCTATAAATAAAAAGTGATACCAGAGAGTTCCAACAAACCGGTATCAGAGCAGCAATCTGAAAGGGAATGGTGGGTACCAAAATGGAGTAGAGAACCGAAATACTGGAGAAGACGGTGGGGGAGATGCAAAACCAACTGTCAATAGTCATGCAGCTGCTGATGGACTTACGCGAGAAGGTGGGCGAAAAACAGCAAGGTGCAATAAAGCCAAATAAAAACAAGGAAGTGGTTGAGGCATCATCAGGAGCAAGGGAAACAATGAAGGACAGTTCAGTAAATGAAGGTGGTGAAGCATCCAAATTCAAAAAGCTTGAACTCCCTTTGTTTTCTGGAGATGACCTGATGGGATGGATATTTAAGGTAGAAAGGTACTTCTTGTTGAACAATGTCGGGGAAACCGAGAAGCTTGAAGCAGTGGCTGTGTGCCTGGAAGGGAGAGCTCTCAACTGGTTCTAGAGAACCAGTGAGCTCATGGAGGGGGTTCAAAAGAGAGTTACTGGACCAGTTTCACAGCAGGCAGTTGGGGGACCAATACGAAATCCTGATGGCACTGAAGCAAGAAGGGACAGTGGTGGAATACAGGGAACAATTTGAGCTAATCACTACAACCATGAAACATCCAACGAGCTTCTTATGGGAGCATTTGAAAATGGGTTGAAGAAAGAAATAAGGGCTGAGGTGAGGATGATGGGTCCAACCACTCTGAAACAGCTAATCATATGGCTATTCAGGTGGAAGAAAGGAATATGATATTGGAACAGGCTAGAGAGAAGAAGCTGAACAAAGTAATAAAGGGATTCAGCGAAGGGGAGTGGAGCGGGTTCAAATCCACTGCCAGTACAAGTTTTAACCCCATGGAGATGATAAGGAGCAACAGGCGCAGTTCAACCAAAATAAGTAACAACAAAGGAAGGGAAAGCACCATTAAAGAACAGAACAAAAGTTAAGGCAAATCTAGCACTGACAGTAATTCACAAGCTGAAGGGAGACCCATGAGGCTATCCGAAGCAGAGATCATCAGGTGAAGGGAGCAAGGGTTACACTTCAAGTGTGAAGAAAAATACAGCCCAACACATAGATGCAAAAATAAATCTTTGCAACTGTTAGTAATGGGGGAAGATGACAAGCCAAGGAGGAGGAGGTATCCAGTGCCAAGGAGGAAGATAAGAAGGAAGATTTAATCGAGTTGTCCATGAACTCCATTGATGGGGTGGTGAGTCCTAGGACCATGAAACTTACGGGGCAACTCCAGGGTGTAGATGTGCTGATTTTGATTGATCACGGAGCTACCCACAATTTCATCAGCTCCAAGTTGGTAAAACAATTAGCTATTCAACCCCAAACTACTTCGAACTATCTTATTACCGTGGGAAATGGGCATAAGGCAAAGAACAATGGAGTATGCAAATAGCTAGAACTAGAAGTGCAAGGGGTAAAGATTCAACAAGATTTTTACCCCTTTGAGCTAGGGGAGGCAGATGTGGTATTAGAGATTGCTTGGCTCCAGACAATGGGTGAAACAAGAGTGGATTGGAAGAGGTTAACAATGAAGTTATTCATTAATGGACAGTGGAGGTGCCTTCAAGGAGATCCTAAGCTGGTGAAGACCTTGGTATACTTAAATGCCATATTGAATTCCATTAAAAAGGATTTGGGGGGGGGAAGGGGGGGGGGTATTTTCTGGACTTTGGAGAAATTACCATGAAGGAGAAAAGGGAAACAGTGATGGAGGAAATTCAAAGTCTGCTGGATGAATATAGGGAGGGGTGTGAAGCTAGCTTCCCCCAAATAGGTCAAGGGATCATGCTATAGTACTCAACTCGGGGAAAAAACCCCCCACCATAAGGCCTTACCACTATGCACACTTAGAGAAGGCAAAAATCGAGAGATTAGTCAGCGAAATGTTAGCTGCTGGTATTATTCGACTAAGTAGCAGCCCTTACTCTAGTCCAGTGCTGCTGGTTAAGAAGAAGGATGGCAGCTAGCGCTTTTGTGTAGACTATAGGGCTCTTAACAAGCTGACAGTGCTAGATAAGTTTCCAATACCCGTAATTGACGAATTGTTGGATGAACTCGAGGGGACCACAGTGTTTACTAAGTTAGATCTCAAATTCAGCTACCACCAAATTCGCATGAAGGCTGGAGATGAAGAGAAGACAGCGTTTATGACACACGAGGGTCATTATGAATTCATGGTAATGCCCTTCGGGCTAACTAACGCACCCTCCACAATTCAATTTTTGATGAATTATATTTAAATCTTATTTCAGGAGGTTTGTGTCGGTATTTTTTGAAGACATCCTAGTTCACAGCACTGATTTTAATACCCATTTGATGCATTTGAGGAAAGTTATGGAAGTATTGAGACACCACCAGATAGTAATTAACCCACAGAAATGTGCCTTTGCTCAGCCCAAACTTAAGGACATGGAACATGTAATCTCAACTGAAGGGGTAGAAGCTGATAGCTTAAAGGTAGACGCCATGGTGAAGTGGCCTGTACCCAAGGATCTCAAAGCTCAGGGGGTTCTTAGGATTAACGGGGTATTACCGGAGATTTGTCAAGCATTATGGGAAATTAGCTACACCACTCACCAACCTACTTAAGAAGAATGCTTTCAACTGGACAGAACAAGCACAACAGGCATTTGAGTGTGTAAAGCAAGCCATGACTACAGTGCAAGTATCAGAAATGCTAGATTTCTCTGTACCTTTTGAAATTGAAACCGATGCCTTTGGTGGAGGATTAGGAGCTATGTTAATGCAAAAGGGGAGGCCCATCACCTATTACAGGCAAGTTCTTTCAACTAGAGCTTAGTCAAGTTCAATTTACAATAAGGAATTGATGACCATTGTCTATGCTGTCAAGAAGTGGAACCACTACCTAATATGAAACTCGTTTATGATCAAAATAGACCCAAAGGCTCTCAAGTACTTGCTAGAACAGAGAGTCATCAATCCCGACCAACAAAAATGGGTGTCAAAATTAATGGGTTACAAATTTATAATTATATACAAATCAGGTCAAGAGAATAGAGCAACGAATGCTCTATCTAGTAAGGGTGAAGAGATGACTTTACAAGCTTTCACTATTTTGCAATTCGAGGGAATGGAAGACCTGGGAGTTGAAGTTAAAGAGGATGTGCATTTGAGTTGAGAGAAATTGTGCAGAATATCATCACTGGGAATGAGGTACCCGAGGGATATACCATAAAAAGGGGGTGTCTATTATATAAGGGGAGATTGGTGATTCCAAGGACTTAGCCCAAATAACACAATTGATTAAAGAATTCAATGATTCCCTAATAGGCGGCCACTTAGGATATCTCAAAACGTACTAAAGGATTGGAGAATGGGTGTATTGGATGGGCATGAAAAGGGACATTCAGGATTATGTAGCCATGTGTGTGATTTGTCAACAGAATAAATATCAAGCTATGCACCCAGCTGGATTACTTCAATCCTTGCCTATTCCAACCCAAGTATAGGAAGACATTAGCATGGATTTTATAGTGGGCTTGCCTAGATCAAGAAGGTGAAGCAATATGGGGGTGGTGGATAGACTAACGAAGTATGGGCATTTCATACCATTGGCACACCCTTTTTCTGCTAAATCAGTGGCCGAACTATTTGTTCAAGAGGTAGTGAGGTTACACGGATTTCCAAAATTCATTGTATCAGATAGAGATAGGGTGTTTATTAGCAATTTTTGGAAGGAAATGTTCAAAATGGCTGGAACAGTGCTAAAATACAGCTCGAGATATCACCTGGAGACTGATGGGCAAACTGAGGTGGTCAACTGAAGCCTTGAGACCTATATGAGGTGTTTTGTAATGGATAAACCAAGGCAGTGGGTGAAGTGGTTTTCATGGGTGGAGTATTGGTTCAACACCACCTATAACCGGTCCACAAGCATGACTCCCTTCATAGGCAGGACTAATATATTGATATCTATATGGATATGCACTTTAGCTAGATTGACACAGATTACTAGTAATCTATTCGGTATTGCCAAATCGATTGAAAATCAATCTTTCTAAAGAGATTTGATTCGAAACTATGATATGTCCAAGGTCTGATATTGAAATAATTTCCGAGGTTTTCCTTGACTTTGTTCGTGTCAACAAACAATTCGAAATGCCAAAGGTCTTGAGCAACCGATCCAGCAAAACAACTCAAAAGATAAAGAAGTATCATTAATTTCTTCATACTAGTTCCAAGTTCGAAGTACCGAATCAATATAGCTATCCTTCTTCTAACATAGCAACGCAATTTCACAATCAGTAGCGAGATCAAGTACTAGATAATTTATTTCTTCTTTTCTTGTTGCTTCAAGGCATTGTATGGAAGGGAGCCCCCAACACTCTTTAGGCTGGAGGACGTGAATTCACCGGTGCAAGAGGTGAATGAAACCATTTCTCAATGCAACAAGGTGTTGACAGAATTGAAGACTCATTTGGAGACAGCCCAACAATACATGAAGACTTATGCCGACAAGAGGAGAGATATGAATTTCGAAATAGGGGATTCAGTCTATGTCTGGATTCATCCTTACAAACTAAAATCACTGTCAAAAAAATCCAATGAGAAGTTGAGTCCTCGCTGGTGGAAAAATGTGGAGCTGTAGCCTCTAAATTAGATCTACCCCCTACATCTAGAGTTGATCCAGTGTTCCATGTCTCCCAACTCAAAAAGTCCTTACATGATATAACCCCATCTCAATAGATTCCCCTTTTTCTGATAGAAGAAATGGAACTTAAGGCAGCCCTGGAAGCAGTAAGGGCAACAAGGAAGCTAATGGATGGGAGGACAGAAGTCTTGATCAAATGGCATGATCTACCTGACTATGAGAATACCTGGGAATACTATGATGTGATCAAAACCCAATTTCCAGAATTTCACCTCGAGGACAAGGTGACTCTTGTAGGGGAGTGTAATGTTGGGCCCAAGCAAAAGAAGGCCCAATAGGTCTACAACCGGAGAAAGGAAGACAAGGAGAGCAGACATGATAAAAGCATATTATAACATAATGGGCAGAGGCATAATTGGTGGTACATCATGATAAAAGGATATTATACATAATGGGCAGAGGCATATTGGTGGACCATCACGTGGGAGGAACACTATTTTAGTAGGGGGGCTGTCACTGGGAGGGCAGAGAGAAAATTCTTCTGGGAACTTGTGGAGAGACCCTGATCTCTCAAAAATCAGGGAGCATTTCTAGTGTCTGTGTTCTTTTTGTGGTTTCTGGTTTTCTTCTGAGTGTTTCAGTCCTTTGTACCCTATTTTTTCTGCTATTTTGATAGATTCATCTCTATAAATAAAACGTGATACCAGAGAGTTCCAAAACTCTTTCATTTTCCTCGTCATAATGTTCTAAAAACATTGGCTAAACATTAAACCAGCCTCCTTCTACCACTCCAACTAAAGGAAAATTGGACAACCAAGAAAGGAAAAGTGAACCTGGCCCTGCAGTGTCCATGGGAACCTATTGACATTTCAAAGTTCATGTACTGAATAATGAAAAGATTGCATCTAAGTAAAATATAAGCATATGCAGTTCTGCGGAAAGATATAAAGAAATGGAGAGAGAGAGAGAGAGAGAGAGAGGTGGAGACTAAAAATAGGAGAGAATTAAAAACTTATAAATCATCTTAGTTATAGTCTCTACTCTTCGAATTTTTTGGAATAATTTCATTACTTATTCATAACTATAATGTAACTTTAGGCATCATTCATATTGAAATGCATCTTGTAAGAATGACCCAATTATAATACCATAAGGCACTTTGGAAAGAAGTACTACCTAATTGACAATAATAGTCCAATTCAAGGTAACAAACAGAGAGATTCAGATTTACGAATAAAGGAAGGGGTAAAGCTATAATACCTTCTCCTTTACAGTTTCTTCTCTCTTAGAAATCTGGTGCTGCTTTTGAGATATGCCAGGACTTGAATCGACATCGGCCACAAGTTGTTGCTTCCACTCGAACTGAGAAGTGATGATAAGTATAAGCAGCAAGAAAACAAGCAACATGGGCCTCGACATCATTCCTAATTACAGACAGAAAACCTGCAGATAACAGCAATAAAATAGCACATTACAGATGGAAAGTTGGTATCTCCACCATCTTAGTAAGAAAGAACCAACTTTGGTTACAGGAAATGAAAGTGGAATTGTGAAACCCAGTTATGCGTTCTTCGGGCTTTTTCCCCGTTTTCAACTGCCCCTAAAAATTCTATGCATTTCTAAAACAATTAAAAAAAAAATGAAAGAAAAAAGTCTTTTACTGATAACTGTAAGTCTGTTTTATACACTTCATTTTCCCCAGCAGCCAGACAGAACAAACCCTAGAGGATATGTACTTCTGTAGAGTTGTAGCCGAACAGAACTAGAATACTAAATGCAGCATTACTCCAAACAACAACATCAGAAAACAAAATTCCGGAGTTACCTTTAGAAAAAGGAAAGCAGTCATACCAGTGACAACAGCAAGTACAAGCATTCACAGCGAAAGGCCCAAATTATTAGTTAGAGAAAAAAAAAAAGGAAGGGGGTTTTTGGGGGGGGGGGGGGAAGTCATTGTGAACCGTGATATTTAGATTTTGGAACACAAAAGTTAAGCAGTTAAATCAGGCAAGACACATTCAAAAATTTTCAAATAAGAGGGCTATCTAAGATGCTGAATAATCGTAATCTTGTCTATCCACCAGGATCGCTCTCATTCTATGGGGAGTCAAAGAAAAAGGTTAAAATGACGATCAACGAAGAACTGCACAGTAACTGCTTTTGCAAGTCAGGAAAGAAATCATATCCAATGAGAACACTTACAGATCGATGTTGCCGAGAAAGCCCTAAATTCATTATCGAAACAGACTCGAGCACCTTCCCGGTGATAGAAGACCGATGCGTGATCTCCCAAAATATGTCGGCGTTTGTTCAATCACAGAGTAAAAACATTGGAATTGCAATATACGATATGTATGCGAATTATCAAATCAAAGAAGATGTATTTTGTTCCTTATAATTTTGGAAGGCATAACCAGCGCCGTATATAATCTCCAAAAGATGTTAACTTTGTCTTTTTGACTGTTTGAAGAATCGGCAACCACTTACGGCGGTAAGTTGAAAAGATATGATCAAGTGCGATTAGGAACATAGTTGCTTTCCCTAGGGTGAAATTAAATCTCACGGAATATGGCCACGTCATATGACCCGTGATGGTGCCCACCGTCGATCACATTGACAATAAACAAATCATCAATTGCACTTGTTTTCACTTGTCTTTTATGTGATATGTATTCATGATATGGGAATTGGTAATACGTTTTTTTTTATTTATAAAAATTTTGGGGCGATATATGAAAATCAAATCGTATTAAATCATAATATATATATATATATATAATTGAAGAATTAAATTAATCTTCTATTTTTATATTTTATAATAATTTAACATTTTTATAAATTATTTATACTAAATTAATCTTTCACAAATTTTTATTTTGTTTATTCTTTTTAATGTCGTGCTGATTTATTAATAAATGATTGATAAGAAATTGATAATTAATTTATGAAAAATTAAATTATAAAATGTAAGTTTCTTATTAAAAAAATATATCATCTAATTTTATTTCGTTTATGACAAGTAGTAAACATTGTTTGATAAAAAGATTAGTATTAATTTAACTTAAATCTTTAATTTAATTTTTTGTTTATCCATACTTTTTTTGTGTTGTTCACGAATTGGAACCTGAATGACTGTCCAAATTAAGCACTAAGAAAACAGCTCAAAATTTACGGAGTTTGATCAAAAGCACAAAACCCAGAATGGACAATAGTGAAGCCTCTATCAACAAAAAGATTGTGGCCATTATCACTAAGCATTCTTGGAGTCATCAGTTGCCAAATAAAGAGCAGCACCAGCAACATCTTGAGGCTGAAGAACACTACCTTCGAGAGTGAAATAAAGCTCTGCAATTCCTTCATCAGCAAGCTCGAGAAAACTCCTGGTCATGCGCGTGGAAAATTATGGTCCTTCTACGAGTGGGGATCAACACCCTCGCCCAACGTTCTAGAAAAATACCCATCAAATAGACTTACCATTCTAATTTTAGAAATAAAGTAGAAGTTTGAGTTTATATTTTAATTAAATTTTTTTAGTGCTTGATCAAAAAAATTTATTATATAAAATTTGAGATAAATAATATAATTAATAATTATTATTATTTATAATATTATATATAAAAAATTATAAATATAAATAAATTGTTAAATTGACATAAATTATTTTAAAAAGATATTAATTTTTATTTTTTTATCAAAATATTATTATTTTTAAATAATTTTTTTATTAAATTAATATTTATTGGGACATTTTAAGCTTAAATCAGATTTTAAAAAAGTCCAAACTTAATTTATTTTACAAATCTAACCTTTTTAATAGAATTTTTTAATCCAAAACTTTATATTTTTGTCAGACTTATCAGACTAAATCGATTTTTTAAGTTGTAATTAGAACACTAATCACTCGCCTTGACGCGCTATCAACTATGCTGGAAGTGCACACGCCGTCTGATATTCCGCCAACCCCTGTATTAATTTTTACTCATTCAGTCTTATTTTACGACTTTTTTCACTTTGGAAAATCCGCTATTCTCTCAAATTTGCGTCTGTCTTGACAAAAACGAGTATTAGCTGCCAATGAGTCAACAACAATCACGTTGGCCAAAAGTGCTTCCTTAAACCAAAGTGAATTATTGAAAGAATATGCAAAAATGTATGTAACTGAGGAAATGTATTTTTATTTTAGAACATATATGCTCATATTATCTGATCTTTAAATTTTATAAATAAATAATTTAATCTATAAAACATACTTGCTTTTATTATTTGGTTCCTGAACCTTGAAAATGCATAATTTATCCCTCAAAACTTGTAGACTCACTACATGGTAATTTTTGGAACGTGTTATTGTCGAAATATCCAAGGTTTATTTGCAACTTATCAGCAAGAATATACAGTAGACTAAAAATCAAAATGGGCCTCCGCATAGTTACAATCTTTATATATATAAACTTCCAACCTATGAACAGAGATCTTTTGGGCTCTATGACCTTTGTTTGTTTTTATTGAAGTTTTTGTCATCTTTTTTTGTGTTTTCACACGTCTTTGTTGTACAAACTGTATACGAGACCCAACTTAATTAGAAGAACAGTCATCTGTGCTCGACCCATTAATTGAGAACGACAAGACGCTGCGATTCTAACTGAAAGTCCGAGTCCTTGGGCCCCTTTTTCATGAATGCTGCCCCTTTTGTGAAAATCAACAAAATTATGGTTATGCGTTGAAATTTTTTCCGTAATTTAACCGGAAAATATTTTTTTTTATGGAAAATACAAGTATTTTTTACAGCATCACCTTTTATACAAATGTTTAAAGACATATGACGTGTGTTTAAATAATTATTTATTTTCTCAAGTCTTTTATTTATTTTCAATTTATAAGACGAGAAAAACTGAATATGGAGGAGCTGTACAATATTCATTGAACCCGGGCGGATTTTTGTGGGCAAATTGTTGGCACTTGGCAAGTTATATTATCATGATAAAAAATTAATTGGCAAAATTTGGGATGAATTGAAGGGGATGCGTCGAGGGAAGGAAGGTCGCTTAGAATTTTTAATTTTTTACGTTTATATCTAATTTTACTTTATATTTTCCATTTGGTTCATTTAATTATTAAGATTTTGCCACTTTTACAAAAAGGATGAAAACTAAAGCTAGATAGCTTAACAATATTTTTTATATACTTTTCATCTCAGAATAACATTTATTTTTCCTACTTTAGAAGCTAAAACAAAAATACCTAGTTTCCTAATTTAATAGCAAAAACAAAAACTTAATTTTCTAATTTAATACCCAAAACAAGCAAAACCTAGTTTTCTAACCTAATTAGCTAAAACCCAAAAAAAAAAACCTAATTATCCTAATTTATTCTTAAAAGAGTGGTGCCACTAATATGATATTTAATCCATCATTCATGTGGTGGTGCCGCCAATTTACATAATGAGATTTTAAGCCAATTTTATTCAAGTGGTGTAGCTTCTCTCTTCAAAAATTGAATTTCATCATCATTTATTTTTTCTTAATTTTATGATCATCATTTAATTGCAATTTTATGGGTTATTAAAATTCAATTTTTTTATCTAGGGGAATTGAAGAAAATAGAATTTTCAAATTCTTCTTTTGAATTAGAAAGAGCTCAAATCAATAAGATATATCGTTATTTGAAGCTAATGAAGCTAATGATGTATTGATATCCTTTGAATTTATGTTTATCTTACATTTTATGATTGAAATAGTTGGAATTACTAATGATTTGTATCAAACTTTGTAATGTAAATATCAAAATATACAAAATGCATTGCAATTAGTATCATCCTCAAAAATATTTATTAAAAAATTTAGAGAAAATGGATTGGGTCATTTACTTGAAAAAGTAAAGTTATTTTGCGAAGATTATTATATAGAGATCTCAAATCTGAGTACTCATTACAAAGCTAGTTGTAATGCCTTGAAAAAAAAAATTACTACTTCATTACAATTAAAATTTTATGTGTCTAGCCTTTAAAAAAATAATTATAAAATTTTTTATAGTTAGGAATCCCCTTTATGTTTTAAAATTTAATGTGTATTTAATTTATACTTTTCTAAATCCAAATTGATCAGGAGCCTTTTGTATATATATACTCTAGCATGGTTCATGTTTTAAAATGTTCATAGCAGGACAATATTCCTACTCTTTCCCAAGATTTGAGATTGAGAACCTCTTAATTTCAAGCTGAGATATGAGGAAATATAGTAACCCTATTTTTTATTGACCATTTAAACGGTATAATTCTGCAATAGATCTTAGGACTTATGGGATGAATCGCTTTATTAATGAACTCATAGGATCTAAATTAATTATTTAGGCAGTATAACTTGCAATAATCTTACATGTATAATGTTTATAAGGCTTTATTAGGATATTATTTAATTTTATTTTAGTGTCATATTTTACTCATTATATTAAATGATATTCCACTACCAACATGTACATAGTATATAAAAATTAGTTGTATTAAATAGTTCAATAATCTAAAAAAAAGACTAGTTCCTGTATATATATATATATATATATAATTTAAATCAAAATAAGACCATTAGATATTTTATCTGAACCAAAATGCATAGTAAAAATATTCACAGAAACCATACTATATTTATAGTTCTAACAAAAATAGTAATAATAATTATAACAAAAATAATAATATTAATTGGCTTAAGAGAAATCAATTATGATCGTTCTTGCATTTAACATATATAAAGTTTGTATACTAAACCTTAAAACAATCTATAGTCGTTAAATATTTTATTTAATTATAAATACATACTAAACAATTTATATGAAAACATATATTTTATTTGTAAATACAAATAGCTATATAGTAATAGTGTAATACAAACATATTATATACATCATTCTTATAATATAAATACAAACAACAAAGTATTATGCAAGTTACTATTCAATACTATACAAATTATTATTTGATACTATTCAAGTTATTGTGTTGCCAACATTTACTGTGCACTGTTACTAGTTATGTATATTTTGAGATGTTACACTATTGGTATGATATATTTATTTCTGTTGTAGATTTATTATTGCAAGAAATGAACTTTTGTTTCAAGAACGATATAGTGTGGCTACTTGTACATGATGATTATAAATCATTTTGGATTGAATATATTTCTAAGATTGTGAATAATTTTTATCTAAATGACTTTAGGGAACAAGAAAAGCAACATGTGAAGATTTAATTGGAGTATTTTGAAATGGATGCTTATAGAAACTCAGAGTTAAGGAAAATTTCAACAATCGCAAAGTTGTGTAAAGTACTAGCAAAAATATAAAAGTTGAGAATTTATCTTCTTGTTGATAGAATTATTCATCTTGTGTTAACTCTAAATTTTAAATCTTAAACTCTAAATGTTTATATATTGACAATAACAATGAAACTTATATTTTCAATTTATGAAAATTATGAAGATAAAACTCCAAAACAAGATGGAGAACGATTTGCTTTTAACTTGTTTGATATAATATATTTGAAAAGATATAGCTAGAAAAATTTTCATTAATGACTTTGATATTTTGAAAAATATAGAATACAATTTAGAATATTTGACTTAAGAAAATAAAATGATAGTTTACGTTTATTTCATATTTTGTATGTTTTTTGTAGAGTTATAATGATTTATATAGAAAATATGAATTTTTGTTAATAGAATTTTAAGAAGTACCAAATTACTTCCATTTGTATTTTTAATTCTTTGCTAAGGGAAATCAATTCGTAGCTAGATCCATCCCTAGGCAAAAACCTTGATATATTTATTTATTTTAATTTAGTTTTTTAACTTTTAAAATTTGGTATACTCATCCTCTTTCGTTATGTTTGTCAAAAATTATTTCAAAACAAAAAAAAAAATTCATGGGATTACAATAAAGATAACGGTGGCAAGTGTCTGATAAGGATTGGAAACGTGAATGAGATGGAAGATGTGCGAAAGAAAAACACGAGGTCCTCATATGACAATGATTGCTGCTGGTTAACGTATATATGGCTGGGAATTTAAGCCTAGCCTTTAAAACAAGTTGTTTTTTTTTTTCTATAATTTTAAGAAAAGGATAAATATTTAATTGTGGATGAGAATGGCTTGAATTTGGATTATGTACATTTAGTGTATTTAGTTTTTTTTGAGATAATTTCTTATAAAAAATAATGTAAATACACCAAATAGGCTAAATTTCAAATGCACGTATATCAATGGATCAACTGTTGTAAGATTATCTTTCAGAAGGTGCTGTAATATATATGAGCTATTTAATTGTTATTTAATGACCTAGATTTAGATATACTTTTAAATTATAAGTTAATCTTAAAAAATTATTATGAGATATATTAATATGTTAGATAAATTTTTATACAGAATGGCATTATACTAAAGAAAAACAAATTGTAGGGTATGTAAAATAGATTGCAAATTACTAAAACCGGATGTTATTCTATACAAAAAATTATCTAAAATTTTAATATGTTTTATAATAATTTTTTAAAAATAATATTTTTAAAAATTAAATTATATTTTAAAAATATATATAAATTTAAATCATTAAATAAAAATGAAATTACTCATATTTGTTGCAGCAACTCTAATAAAATTATCTTACAAGTTATCCGTTCTTGTAGTGGATTGATGGACAGATGGACAAATGGACAGAGAAGAATGAAGTTGACATTAACCTTTTTCTTTAATTTTGAATATATAGGAAAGAATGTATTGGTTTCATTGGATTCAAGATACTCCTAAATATAATATAAGATTATAATTTATTTTCAAAAAATTTGAACTTTTAATTTCATAATAATATTAGACTAAAAAAGCCAGTAGACATAGTAGCCGAAACAAACCGCCAAATCTAGAGAGATACCGAACGCCGAAAGAAAACAGAAAATTACCTATTGAAACAACTTTGAAACAAACATCTACAGAGACTTTCCAAAAACACTAAAAGCTGCGTTGGTAATAGTGAATCCTCCGTCAACCACAAGGTTGTGTCCACTCACATACTTGGACTGGTCACTCGCCAAGTAAAGAGCAGCCTCAGCAATGTCCTCGGGTTCAAGAATAGCACCTTTGAGATT
Source organism: Delonix regia (assembly GCA_037074485.1). NCBI lineage: Eukaryota > Viridiplantae > Streptophyta > Magnoliopsida > Fabales > Fabaceae > Delonix > Delonix regia. Next base: position 9,319,772 of record CM073455.1, read on the forward strand.
GGAATAAATGCCATGCACTCCTTCATCATCAAGCCGAAAGAAATTCTTAGCCAAAGGTGTGGCCACCAAGTATGGCGACACGCAATTCACCCGAATCCCATACGCGCCAAGTTCCACCGCCGTGCTCCTCGTCAGCCCCACCACCGCATGCTTGGAGCTGGTGTAAGCATGTGACGCCACCCCTCCGACGCACCCACACACACTAGCCGTCGTTATTATGCTGCCACGGCGTGCTGGCATCATCACCCTCGCTGCGTGCTTGGTCCCCAAGAACGCACCCACTAAGTTAACGTTAATCACTTCCTCAAATTCGGATTTCTCGTTTTCGAGGATGCTGGTTTTGTTGACGCCAACAATACCGGCGTTGTTGACCATGATGTCTAGCTTGCCGTACTTGGAAACTGCTGCGTTCACTCCGTTTTCGACGTCCTTTTCCTTTGTGACGTCGCAATGGACGTAGGAAGCAGAGGACGACGACGATGATGAGTCAGTTAAGTCATTGCAAACAGAGTGACCCAAGTCGTCTTGGATATCAGCGATTACCACTTTAGCTCCGTGTTTGGAGAAGAGTCTTGCGGTGCACTCGCCGATACCACTTGAGCCACCTGTGACCAGAGCCACTTTACCTTCAAGCCTGGAAGACTTGAGCTTAGAACTTAAAATGTAAGATATTCACTATAAAGCATAAAACATTTCAACACAGTGGAGACTTAGTTGGCCAAAAAGAAAAAACACAGTGGAAAGTTGTTACCAAGCGTGTATATATGTACATATATATAGTTGAAGTTTTAAATTTGGTTATACCTTCTCATGGCAGCAGAAGCTAACTTGGATGCACTTCCCATGATGGAGCTTGAGATCCTTCTTCAGTGCTTGATCTTCAGCTTCTTATTATTCTCGGGAGCAAGTGCTGATTTACGTTACTCTGTATTCGCTTGTGTCTCTGATATATGCGACCAGAACCGCTGCTGTACGCCACTTACAGCAGTAATTAATTGCCGAGGGCGAAATTTGGATTGTCCAAGTGTATAGACGAGTTTTTAAACTCGTCCAGCGCTAAAACGAGCAAATTTTTTGTGTTATTTTTTTTCCCCCTGAATTCCCCTATCCATGTACATCTCCTCCAGCTGTAGGCCACTTACACATTTCTTGGTGCCTTCAAACACCACACTCTCATCAACATGTGGAGCTTCACTCACCTCCCATCGCCATTTCCCAATAGCCACATATATTACCACGTGTTTATTGTTTCTTCATATAAATAGTGCAAAGAATTATATCAAAGTATATTTCCGTTATCAAATGTTTTCTATAGATATGTAACATGTTTATAAATTTTACTAAATTATAAAAATCATTAATTTCTAATTATAAATTATACACTTGCTATAATTTATTGATGAACTTAATAATAAATATACAAAAAAATTATTTAAACTATTTCTTTCACAAAATGTTTTTGATATTTCTTTTTACATTTTATGATTTTAATTTTAATTAATTAATTTTTATATTTTAAATATTGAAAAATATAAAATTAAGTACAATTGAGCAATGTAACTACAAATAATGGAAAACACATTCTCTTTCTATAGAGGAATAAAGAAATTACTTGTATTTTTAATCACAAATACAAACAACCACCATAACAAAATTATGTATTAATTGCGGTTTTATGCAGTTTTTGTAAAATTGCATAAAACAAAAATTGCATAAAACCGCAGCTAATACAATTAACTTGCGTGGCTAAATGAATTACCTATAGTTTCACTAACAAAGGGTAATTCATGACTTAGTTGTGGTTTAAACCGCAACTAATGACATGTGATTTTAAACCAAGTCTATATTACCCGTGGTTTAAACCACTATAAAAATTGCTGTGGTTTTGTTTAAATTGCGGCTAAATTGAGGGAATTAAATTTTTAAAATGGTAATGGTTATAACAGTTGCTATTGATCACATTTTTTTTTTGTTTAAATTGAATTTATTTTAATTATTTTTCTTTTGGACACTTGCTCACAGTCATACCACAATTTTATATTACAATTCAATCTCAACCAATCAATCAAACCAGAACATTCATACCACAATCCAACATTGTCTTTAAACAAAATAGTTCAACATAGTCAAAATACATGCATTATTCCAAAAACATTCTAACTTAATAAAGTCTTAATAACTTCAACAACCATAATAACATTCTTGAACACATTCTAACATAATAAAACTAATGATCATAATGATCTGAAAGGTTTAAAGAATGATTTGCTACACTCAATCGATGTCTGCTTACTTAATTAGGTACCTAAATTTTGTAATATAACTTAGTAGTAAACATATTGGGAATATATTACAAGACATAATGAGTTATGTAACATATAAAAAGCATATATAATACAAAGACTAATAATATTACCGGTGATGTTTGGAGTATAACAATATCAGGAGGCAATTGACCTTGATAATTTTGCATAAAGAAACTTATCATTGAATTAAATCTTCTATTTTGATGTCCAAATCTTCTTAGTCTTCTATTTTTTTTTTTATGCTTCTCTTCTAATTTTTTATTATGATATTTTATGATTGATCTCATTTTGAGGACATGACTTTGTAAATCTGTATTAGAATGACCAGATGAGTTCATTCCATTATAAAAATGGGAGTTACGCCCAACTACTTGTGATGTTGACAGACCTAATCCTAACCCACGAACATGACCTGCATGCTCTTACCTCCCTAATGCAATGGTTAGAGAGTCTTGCGTTGATATTTCTTAGGTTATAGTCAAATGGAACTCTTTTTCAACTGGGATAACTAAGAGTAAATAATTCAAAGTCTTTACCCATAGACCCTAAGAATCTATTTAATAGACCACCGCCATCTCCTGTTAGTTGACCATTAGAGTTCCATTACAAAACAACACGTTCACTGCTTGAAAAAGACCAAACATAATTATAAGTTAGAGCTTCTGGTTTCACCATTTTGTCTTCATCTGTGAACCCAAATATAACACATGAATTTAAGTGTAGCTAAGTTAAACCCATTGAGTTTTTCAAGCATACGTACTAAGAACGTCAACAAGTCAAGCTTTCTTGCATGACAGTTGACATTGAGGCTGTGTAGGTGCTTCATCTACCTCATCCTCATCATTATTACCAAGATTAAGAGTCCAGCTAGGTAGAAGTGGAGTCTCTGAACAAGTTGGCTTCCCAGGATGAATGCTTAATAAGGAAGGATCTTGACCAAAAAAGCCACCCTCACTCTCTAGTGATGTTCCTTGAGCACTACAAGTGGCACTAAGAGAGGGTCTTGAACTACTATGCTTGTTAAAGAATCATTTCCTCTTTAGGATCCCTATCAAAATTTATAATTAACATCAATTAAGACATAAACATTGGAAATAAATATCCAAGTCAGATAATAACACAAATAAGTATAATTAAACACCATACCAATGGTATATTTTCTTCTTTTAGAAATAACACATATAAGTTTTTAGGTTCATATGGGTCACATTCGTAATATGTGTCCTCATCATATAAGTCATGTGGCTTAAGTTGTACGAGAACACTCCAATTATTATCTAACTTATCTTCCACATAATAAACCATTTGAGCCTTCGAAGCTTGGATGTAAGGTTCATCATCTTCATGATCATCGGTATGTATCAACCGGGCAAAATTTATAGGTGTGAACCCTAAGTCATCAACTACAATCCCCCTTGGATTAGTTGTGTTTACCCATTTACATTTGAATAAGTTAACTTGAAAACAACCACGATAATTTAACTTAATAACATCTACTAACTTTTTATAATATGATGGCCCTCGAAATTGCATATTTGCATCACTACTGCTTACATAACTCTTTGTTCCAAGTATGCCAAAGATTTCATTATTTTATGTTTTTAGCCCCTGGTCTCGATCTAAGGCATGAAACTTAAATCCATTAACATTGTATACACTATAACGCCTTGCGTAATCAATTGGTCTTAGTTCTAAAAACTTTAAGTCATTTGAATAAGATTTGTTTATGTCCTTTCTTATCTAAAATAAACAAGATTAACAATTCCAATATATCCTAACTTACAAAGCCAACAAACAGAGACAGTGTAAAAGTACTTACACAGTGAGAGAATCATTTGGTAAACTCTCTATGAACTCTTTTATTAATCTCGGAAGAAGACCGTGTATGATTTCTCAAATTTCTCTATAAGTGGTCCCTAAATTCCCTTATGAGAAATATAATGTGAAGATATTTTTTAAAGTTATTGCATTGCCGTGGTAAAACAAATAAAATTCACTTACTAAATAAATGGATCAACTTCCATTCAGTTTGTCAATACATGTTTATGTGCTTGCATCTTTTCCACTACAGTTAGATTAGAGTAACTATAACTACCAATTGGTTTTCCAACAAGTAGGAATAAAGTGGAAACCATAGATGACCCTACATTGGGTCGATCATCAACAGGAGCTGGTTGGTTAAACATAGTGTCAATTCCATCTAAATATCTCAAACAAAATGTTAAAACCTCTTGAGCCATATAACCCTCAAGTTGAGCCTTATTACATACATATGATTTCAATTTACCTAGGTACCTAATAGAAAACAAAAAAACTATAGAATTTAGGTGTAAATTGTGCAAACCAAAAAATTACTGGGAAAGTATTAGTACACTCACCTCTCAATAGAATATATTCATCAATATTGAATAGGGTCTCTTAGTTTGGCTTCATCGACTAAGTGTACAATTAAATGAACTATAATGTCACAACCATTTTATCCTGGAGTTTGTCAAGTTCTTGTACACTCAACCGTTATTACACAAATGTCTAGAAAATGAACACAAATCAATTAGAATTGTAGACATTTGCTTGGGTAGTGTCATTCTCATGGCTAAGGGTAAAAGTTGTTATATAAGAACATGTGAGTCATGACCTTTCAATCTCAAATCTTTCTTTGTCTCAGATCAATGCACTTAGAGATATTGCTTTAGTACTTGTTTGGAACAATAGTATTCTTTAAAATCTTAAGAAAGAGGTACTTGTTTGCATTCGTTATCGTGAATAATGCAGAATGATATCTACTGTGTTTATTAGGACAAAGATCTGACTGTACTCCCATTTCTTCTAAATCTTTTCGTACATTTATGTGATCTTTTGATTTTCTAGGTTTATTCAACAAGATAAATTTCACATTGTCACACGTTTTTTTTCAATATGCATGATGTCAAGATCATGGCGCAATAAATTGGTCTCCCAATATGGAAGTTGGAACAATATACTTTTCTTTCTCCATTGTTGAGTGCCTATCTCAGAATCACCAGTTCTTCAACATCTTCAACCTTGCCCTTCAAATTCCACTTCCTTTCCAAATACCACATTGACATTCTCAACTTGTTATAGAATGCTTGATCCATTGATTGTTACGGGTGGATTTTTCCTCTTTACATTTCCATTAAATCGATTCCAAGCAAGTCTAAATTTATATCCTAAATTTAAAAGATGATGATAACCCATAAAGCACTATTTTCGACTACAGGGAAGGTGCAAAGATGTTGAGTCAAAATTACAAGATGGGTAGGCTAATCCAATATGTGTATTCCATCCCGATAATGTTCTAAGTCCTGAAAAATCACTAATAGTCCACAATACAACTGCATGATTTTAAACACTTTATTGTTATAGGAATCAAATGTTGTAACATTGACATTCCATAGCTCTTTCAATTCCTTTATGAAGGGTTACAAATAAATATTTATATCATTTCTTGGTGCACGCTTTCTTGGAATTATCATTGAAAGAATGAATGAACTCTATTTCATACACATTCAAGGTGGAAGATTGTATGGAATAAGTATTACTAGCCAGATGCTACAACTGGTTCTTAAGTTACCAAATGGATTGAACCCATAAATGGTTAGCTAGACACGTACATTCTGAGGTTCTAAAGCAAACTAATGATGTATTATATCAAATCTCTTCAAAGCTTCTGAGTCCTTGGGATGCCTTAACATGCTATCATTATTCTTTTTGATTGTATGCCATTGCATATGCTCAGCTATCTTAGAAGACATAAACATATTTTCTAATCAAGGTTTCAATGGAAAATATCGCAGAACTTTTACAGGTAACTTTTTTCCCCTTTTATTATTATTAAATATACCTTTACCCTTTGATTTCCATATAGAGGTATTGCATTATATCCAAGTATCCCATTCTGTATCTTCCCCCAAGTATAACATGCAATCGTTAAGAAATGTATGGATTTTAGTGTAGTTAAGACCTAACTTATTAATCATCTCTTTAGCCTCATAAAATATGGGTGGAATTTTAGCTTGGTTATAGGTGTTTGCCAACAACTCAAATACCTTTGACATTGCCTTGTCAGTTATTCTACATGAACATTTAATGTAGTACAATTTCCCCAAGAAAGATAATTTTGAATATTTTACACACCTTTCATATAATGTCAATTCTCCATTTTTAATTAATTATAAATACTCTGTACTATCATTAGGCATCGCATGATTTAGTTGGGGAGATGTTACTTCATCATTTTCAACATGTTGGTTAATAGGATGATGCCCAAATGCATCATTCACCATGTCTTGTACAGGATCAATGACATTAATCATTTCCTCCTCCACATGTGGTATCATATGAGCATCAACAATTGTGTTTACAACACTTGTCTCTCCATGTCTAAGCCAAACAGTGTACCTTTTTAGAAATGGTTTAACAATCAAGTGGTTTAACACTTACTGTCTAGTAAGCCACTTGTTAAACATGCATTTTGGAAATGGACATATTATTCTACCCTTAGCACTATGTTTATCAAATGCAAAATCTAAAAAATTATTCAAACCTTCCATGTATTCATGGGTGTTTCAAGGCATATCAATCTAGCTCTTATCCATTGCACAAGAATGTAATCCTCCAAAAGAATCCTTTACTATATAAAAAGATTATAAACCAAGCATCATTAATCTATATTAAACATTATCATAAACCAAAACTTAATTATCATTAATTTGCCACTATTAAGGTGCACAAAAAACTATATAAAGTTGTTTCAAAAACTAAAATAAACTAAAAAAAAATATAGTCTACCAATGTAATTCATATGTATCCATTAAAACAAGTTATCAATACACAAGTACCTATAAAAAAAATCATATTTATTCAAATTTGGACAAAAAAAATATAAATTCATATACTAATTCCATTCCAAGGTGTAAATATATATTCTAGACAAAAACAATAAATTTATACACCAAAAATAAATTAAAAGGTGAAAAAAATGCCTTTAATGTGGCAACAATAGTGGTGGCAACGATGACTGGAACTTTTGAGCGATAGCAATGACAAGGGAGCAAGGCACCTTAAGTAAGCTAACCAAAAATAAGAACGGATGAAAAAAATAAGTTAAAATGAGAATAAGAAAAGACACAAAAAAAAAAAACTTACTTCCATGCTAGCGATAGACTGACGGCTAGTAAGGTGGAAGATTCCATCCAGTTGACGGTAGGCAACATGGGTGGACAGAGGTAGCAACTTCGGGTAATGATGGAAATGAAGAGAAGAGAAGAGAAAATGGAGGAGGTGGGGCGCATAACTAAAGGATGAGAAGAAGCAGCATTAAGGCATCTATAATATATAGGTATTTTACTTAAGGTTCTAATGAGGTTCCTTTGTAACCGCGGGTAATACTTGCGGTTTTGAAATTGGACTGTGGGTAATGTTTCGATTACCTGCAGTTTTAGCTATGTTGAACTATTTTGTTTAAAGACAAAGTTGGATTGTGGTATGAATGTTTCTAATTTGATTAAGTGCTTGAGATTGAATTATAATATAGGATTGTGGTATGATTGTAAGCAGGTGTCCAAAAAAAAAAATGATTAAAATAAATTCAAATTAAACAAAAATGTGATCAATAGCGGTTATAAGCGTTGCCATTTTAAACATTTAATTCCCTGAATTGCAGTTTAAACAAAATTGCAACTATTTTTATAGTGGTTTAGTCGCTGTTTAAACAAACCACGGGTAATGTAGACCTGGTTTAGCTATGGTTTGATAAATCACAACTAAAATCCCATGTCATTAACAGTGGTTTAAACTGTAGCTAAGTCATGAATTACCAGCGGTTGGTGAAAACACAGGTAATTCATCTAGCCATGCAAGTTTTACCTACAGTTCGGCCAACCGCAGGTAATTGTATTAGCTACTGTTTAAACCAATATAAACTGCAGGTAATATATAGTTTTGTTGTAGTGAGCCAAAATAGAATCATTGTACTAAACATTTTTACCTAGAATGTTAACATATATATAATCTTACAAGGTGTGTTCCAGGAAGATTTAGATCGGTTGATATTTGCAAGGTATAGTCCCTTTCATTGCTGTGTTGTTCGATATTTAGGGAAAGGTTGATGGTAGTGGGTTCAGGTCCCTTCGTTGATTAAGAAAATTGCAAAAGTTGTTGATTGTCTTTTTTATCTTTAGTTTCTTCCCAGTTTGATTATTGTAGTTGTTGATGGCAAGTCCTCTCATTTTCTTTTTGTGCATTTACTGTAAACATTCAAAACTTATAAAAACCTAACTAGGTTGTGGGCTTACCTATGTTGCTCAACAAACTGGTGGCCATGTATGCTTCTAGTAAGTGCATCCCATTGAAGTTACATGTGCTTGCCCTTTTTTACATTGCTAAAAATCAAAATAGATGGATAACTTAAATTATTTAGATTATGTTATGTCATCATTTCAATTGTCTTATAAATGTCATTAAGATAACTACTGATGTTTGTATTCCTTTTTATACTTGTATGCTAACAAAAAGAAAGTAATGCATCAGATCTTTTGTTTAGTTCAATTTTTGGCCTAGGTAAGTTTGTAAGTGCTCAGATTTTCTCTCTTTCCTTACTTTATTTTTGTTCATGGCTATATGTAATCTTTCCCAAGGTATTGAATTTGTTGGTACAATTTGTGTGAAACCTGTGTTAGATTTTAAATTGTTATATGTGTTAGATTTTCAACTTAAATGGAAGAATACAATGTATATGTATATGGCAATTATATAGTGATTTGTATAGTCTACTTGCACAAATTAATGATAAATGATAGGTGTATAGTTTTGTCTTTTAGGTAAAGTTTGTCAATTTCATATAACAAGGATAAGATTTTGATGGGAGGTTAGTTATTTGTCATAATGAATTTTGTTTGTTTCCTTTAAAGAAAAATATATAAGTTTTTAAACTTTAGTTAGGTTTTTATTCATTGTATGACAGATCATAAGTTTGAGTGTAAGACTTTTCATCATCAACACCTTTAACAACTTAATGATATCATATAACTTATTTAGAACTAAAAGGTAAATGAAAATGAGGGCATAAAACTACAACAAGAACACCAATTTGGAAACACTTTTTCTTTCTATCCATCTCGTCAGGAGAAAATTAAAAATGACAACAAATTTGGACCCGTAAGGGTTATAAGTATGTTAAACAGGTGTGTTTATTAATGAACTTTGTCAATATGGGAACACATTTTTATGGTTTATGTGAAAAGGGAAGAAATAAAAATGGACACTTAACTATATTATAACATATAGCAATAATGGCAAACATTTTTTTTTTCTGGAAATATGTGGGCAAATTTTTGAATGAATTTGTTAATTCTAACATAGATAACTTACTTTATATTGGATATATAAATTAGTGAATGTGTAATTTGTATGATGTGTAAATGAAGGGTACAATTTATAAAGTGTTAAGTAATAGAATGCATTGTATTTTATTGTTGGGTTGTGTTTTACAGTCATAGACCCAGTTAAAAGAAAAGCTATTGTGGCCATTTTATCCTAGTGGGTGAGCTTTGTAAATGCAATTCGAAAGGAAGTGATTGCCATATGCATTGGTGTCGCTTTATGTAGGCGAATGACATTGCTAAAGTCATATGCAATCAACTTCTATGCTAGATGATCTCACCTTATAAGCCTAATGTACAGTGGTCACATTACTTGCTATAATATGCTTTGCAAGCATAGGGAGACCTTTGATCGGCTATGTGTTATGCTTGATTAATTAGGTGCCTAAACCCATAAAAAAACATGCTTGTAGATGAGCAAGTAGCTATCTTTTTACACATATTAGCTCATTATGTAAAGAATAGGGTCATTCAATTCTAATTTGGTTAGTCAAATGAAACTGTGAGTAGGTATTTTAATTTTGTTTTAAGGGCTATGATGCGGTTGCAAGGTGAGCTATTAAGAAAACTAGAACCTATATATACATATTCAATGGATGAGAGATGGTAGTGGTTTAAGGTATATATAAATTGATGTAAACTCTATAGTGAACACTAAGTTAGTTAGTGTATCTAACAATTTTTGTTTTCATAAAATTATTTAGTTGCTAGGTGCACCAACTGTTAGGGTTTTCTTATACCTTATCAGGGACAAAGATATCATTTATATGAGTGGCGCCACGACAAGCAACCCATTTCTCCCTGGGAGGGTTTTAACATAAGGCATTCATTTGCCACGAACATAATTATGTAGTGTTTGGGTATGTTGAAGTTGTGATGGGCCATCCTACACAACCTATTCTTCTATATAGTAAGAACCCATAATCACATTATCATATCATGTTGCCTACTATACAACTGTATACGCCGTGATAATGCCCTTAATCCCTTGGAGGATGAAGTTAATGCCTTTGACAATATAGATCCTCTAAATGACAACACCCTTATTTTGACCACTGAGCCAACTGATAGTTGGAGTGCATTGTGAGATACATTAGTTGTTAATATATACAATGAGTAGAAGGCAACTTGTGTTAGGCTTTGATTAGGGTATGATCTTGAAGAGTAGTAGCCATGTAGTTATGTGTTCATGTCTTTTATGATTTCTCTATGATGTGAAAGTTATGCCTACTATATTGTTATATTATGAATGATGCATAATGTGTTTGATGTGTCATTGTAGCCGCATACTTGTGTGCTTATATGTTTTGTAATTTAAGTAAGATATCAAATTTATGCTTGTTGTAGTGTAAGTGAATGGATGATACCTAATACATGTAGTTCGTATTGGTTATGTGTGTAACATGGTTTGTAATTCTTTGTTAAAGTTAACATGGCATAGGAGAGTGAGTTAAGCTCACAGGCTAGGAAGGGTCATCATGTGTGGATTGCACAAGAAGATGCAATGCTGGCGGAGTGCATGTTATTATTGGTTGGGGATGTTAAGTATCACTAGGATGAGGTATTCAAACTAGGCTATCTTCAACAACTCGAGGCTATGAAGGAGGATAAGGCACTCAGCTGTGGATTGAAGGGAGTCCTATACATCTAGTCAAGGCTGAAGACTATAAAAAATAACTAGCAAACCGTCCATAATATAGAAGTAGGGATGGACACTAGTGGCTTCGGTTGAGACCCTAACACGAAGTGCGTGATGGTTGACAAGCCTATTTGGGAAGATTACTTGAAGATAGGTTGTAACACTTACTATGTTGGCATGTGTGGCACTTGAATGGTAGTAATAGGTTATTTTTTATTCTTAGATAAAATGAAATGAAAGAAGGGAATAAATCATTTAGAAGTAGTAATAGTATAAATTCGAGTGGTGTAAGTGCATTACTAGGTTGTGAGTATAGTTCAATGGAAAGTCTCTAACCCGCCGACCCTAAAGTTTTCGCTCCCTTAAAATTTTTCTTATCTCGTCACGTGTCTTTAGCTGTGTGAAATTATATTTATGCCCTTGCTTGATCTTCTCCTTCCCCTATGACCACCTACACTCTCTCAGCCTTCTTTCTCTTATGCATTCTTGGTCACCTTCTTCGGCATCATTGACCATTGTTCCACCCTACCATTGATGTGTTCCCGACCTCTACTCACTATTTTTCAATGAGAAGAGTTCCTTGCCTAGTTCGTTTTCTGGCAGCCATGGGTGAGGATTTTAAAACGAAATCCAATGAGATTTCATCTAAATCTTCATGGGGGGTTTTTATTTTTACCATGTTTTTGTCCTTTCTCCCTTGGATTTTGACTTTAACAACATGTTTTTGGGCTCTAATTTCTAAATTTTGAATGGTAGTGTTTTAGGGTTAGTTTGAGGTCAATTTGAAATTATCTATAGGAATTTAGCTTGCATGTGACTCATGTGTAGAAGAGAATTATTTTTAGGAGTTGGATTATTAAGGTAAATTTTGCTATGATGGTATTTCATTGTTACCAACTTATAGAATCACTTAGAGTGTATGAAAGAATTAAGTTACGACAAGTTAGGGTTCAGATTAAGTAATTGGAAATAAGAATCATAAAAGGGGTGGATGAGAATTTGTGAATGTTGTATTTGTAAAATATATTGATGTATATCATGAAGAGAAGAGTAGAATGGAATAAGGTTATGACATGAATTTTAGATAGAAAAGCATGGAAATATAGAAAGGGATTGGTTATTGGAATGATGGTTTCTCTATGTACTTTAATACATGTTGAAGAAGGAAGAATACTTTCCTTTAAACATGTAAGTGCTTTATTCAGGTGAGTTTTGCATCTAATGATCTTGCTAAGTAAGTGGAAACCATAAAGTTTGAACTAAAGGCTTAGATGTTCATAATTATTTTATAATAATGATGTTATTTTTTGGAACCTCTTACCTTGAGTAAAAGAAGATTAGTGAAATGAGGTTAACTTTGTGTTTGAGCCAAATGTATAAGATATTAAACAAGATCTTTAAGTTACTCCTATTGTTCATGTTTAGATAAGATAATGAAATTGGATATAATGTATAATGATGATTGTACGAGTTAAGGGTACTTTGTATTTTTGTGTTATAGGGACTTACCTTGAGAATCCTTCCTTAACGTTAAGAGAGGAGGCAAGATTAATTAGAGTACTTCACCAATCAGGTGAGTAGTAGCACTCTTAACAGTTTTAGATGTTACATATTTATTGTTTATCACTTTATAAACTTGTATTGGGATTTTGCTAGTTATATTCTTATATTGCTCAGTGAATAGTTTCACAAGATTTAGATAACTCTCTTAAACTGATTACAAAGCATATATTTCATTGCACAATTTTGAAAGAAGGAACATTGTAGAATGAATGGGATACAGTACAATGTATTGATTGTTTTATTATTATGAAATGACACCCAAATGAAGCAGTCAATTTGATTATAATAAGAACTAGCATTAGATTGATGAGGTAGAGTGAGTTTGTGCCTTACGATCATCTGGGTTAGCTAACCCCGAGGGTTAGTGCGCTTGACTGATGATGATAATTCCCTAAGGGATGTGTACCCTCGATTGATATTGAACACCTACAGAAGCAAGTCCATGGCTGTTATTTCTATACTATACGATTTTATTTCTTTTCCCCATTGTACATGGTTTACTGGTCATATGATTGCATTAAAAGTAACAGTTTAAATGTTATTCAACTGAACACTTGTAAATTTTATGGCTTATGTTGATAGGGATAAAATTGTTATAATAGAATTCATTGTGGAATAATTTATTCATAATATTGCATACTTAATGGTATTAGTACTTGCTATGTTTTTGGGATGCTACTTGTCAATTTTCTCTATTTTCTAATAAACGTCCAAAGTAGCCTTTGGAATGCGAGGGTTAAAGAGGACTCTGCTCACATTGCAAGTGACACAATCCCTTCCTTTTTTGGGGTATTTTTTTTGGGTACTAGTGTAGTAAAGAGAACTAGTGTGTATATAAATGTATATAAGTCCATATAACCACACGTAAGTCCCCTACTCCCTATTTTGTTATAAATTTATGGGTTATTTTGTCATATTGAGAGCTGAGCTCTCTTTACTAGACTGTTATAGACTAATAGGTTTCTATAGAATTCTCAGTAGGTCTCATTTATAAGGAAAACTTTGCCGAAATTTCTATTGAAACCAAGTTGGTAAATTTCTTGATGTTTAAGGTTGCTCTTTGGATATATATTAAATGCACATATTTTGTGCCTTAATTTTGATAATTCAGAGAAATGTTAATTGTTGTTGGCTTGCAGAAGCAGGGTCATCCTCGTTATCTGTGCTGGTTACACTCTAGGATTTAAGGTGTGGCATAAGTATTCATGCTCATGTGGCTAATTATTGAAATTTCATATTATTGTGGGACACTAATGTATGAAATTGACAACTTTGCAAACTCACAAGAAAGCATCTCCTTACCTTAATAAGCATTTCCCTAGCTATGAAGAGTTAACTCTTATATGGGGCAAAGATAGAGCAACTGGGAAAGATGCCTAGTTAGCATGTGACATATTAGAGGAACTAGATCAAGAGACTTCATCGGCTAGGAGGGAAACCCAAAGTGAGACAGAAACTGATGGCATGTCGTTCTCTGAAGTCCTAGTGGCCTCTAATCTCAATGGATCTATCCCTGAGAGGAAAAGGTGTTGAACAAGTAGGGACAGGGATGAATTGTTTACTGATGTGATCAGAGAGGAGGGTGATGAGGTTAACATGGGGATTGATAGAGCAACTGATAGGGTTTATGCTATCGTTGACAACTTGACATGTAATGGAGATATTTAAGATAAAACTAAGTCCCTATTCAATGATTTGCTTGCAATTCTTGGCCTTACTATTGATGAAATATTTGCTGCCCATGTTGTCATTAGGCGAGATACGTAGCTCCTTGTGTCATTCTCCATGGTTTTAGAAGTAGCCAAGGCTACATGGATACGTTGATTGCTCAATTAGCTTCCTTACTTTAGTGGGTTTTTTTATGCATGACAAGGTGATGGATAATTTTTGTGGATGTCAAAGGATGATTACCCACTACTGAACAAAGACCTCACCACCTTCTTTTTGTCAAACGTGAATGTCTACTTCCTACCTTGACCTCCTTAGGCACGCAAACGTCATTGGTCTGTTTGTATTATAGAGATGAACTCTAGGTTCCAATGAGTGGCTTTATTTCTTTGCTGCTTCATATATGTTCTTATTTCAAACTCACTTTTTTTATTCACTTTAAATACATATATGAAGTTTAAATATAAGTTTTTATTCAATCTGATATTCTTTCTAATGAAATACAGAAAATCATCAATGTAGGGGGCCTATCACCACAAGATATACTCCAATCAGCGAGCAGAAAAGGTTAGTTTCCATTATTCAACACCAACAGTTAAGGATGGAAAACCACTTATTATGTGGTCATCATTTTTAATGTTTTTATAAAAAAATTTAATTATGCATATTTAAATTGCCAGATCATTATTCAATTGAATATATGAAGTTTGAAAGTCTTGATTAGTTGAGCTTATCCTCTAACTGATCATTAGTCTATTGAATGTAACTCAATATAGCTATTTCGTGGTTGTGAATCAGGACATCCAAGATGATGGTATTGATGTTCATAGATTTCCACCAGTTAAAGGGCACCGTTATAGGACAGCTACTGGAGTATGGATAATTTCATGCAGAGCCATATGCATGGAAATGTTGTTGTCTTAGGGGATGTTGTGTATAATGTGCTTGTGAAATAGTAGTATAATGTTAGTCTTGTAAAAAATACATTATTGAATGTGAATCTGCCACTTGTACATTGCTAGGTGATCTAAACATTTTCAAATGTTCGGAAGCCTCATTCAGCAATAGTGTATATGATCTGAACTTATATCTATGATCTAAACCTTCTAATGATGGTTATATACTTATATCTGTGCAATAATGTCTATAAAGATAGATTGCTGGGCTTGGCTTTCATGTCAGGTGGTAAACAACATGTTAAGCTATGCAATAATCATTGAAAAAGTCAGTTAATGACTCTAATGTTTAAGATTCGTGTAAAGGATCTGTATTATTAGGAAATTAATGGTTTAAGATCAATTTTATGAATGATTATGATAAGGCAACTAGTATAAAGTAATTAATGTGTGATAGAAAATGTTTGAAGAAGTTTTCAAATTTCAAATGCATAGAGGCTTTTATGTTGGTTACAGTAGATTAGAATCTATTTATGAGTATGCTATATGGCTGCTTTCTTAATTCTCTCTCATTAAAGTATCTATGTCTATGTTTAACCTCCTTTAGCTTCTGATGCCTATAATGATGCTTTGCAAGTTGCCTGCTTCTTTAATTGTTGTGGAAGATAAAAGCTATTGTAATTTCAAACTTAAGGTCGAGAGGGAGTTTTGACCTTATTGTAAAGTCATTAGACCATTATTATCTCATGATTAAATATGAGTAAAGATTGCCAGCAGCGGTGTTACCTAAAGGTTGCCATACATACTCTACAAAAAGGCAGCAGTTATATATAGGAGATTATGATTAAACTACAACTAACTGCCCAGCAAACAAAATAAAAAAACATATTATTAATCCTGGAAGTAGTTAAGTTAAATTTGCATAATCATATAGTTGTATTCCAATCTCGCAAATAATCATGACCTGAGGAAGCTAATATTCTTCTGCTATTGTTTTTTTGTTGTTGTCATTTGCTATTACCAAAAGCATAAAAGAAAGATGAAGCTTAATCTTTGATCACATCTTAGTCATTTACCCATTATAGCAGAAGTTAATTCATGTGTATAGGTTCTTCATTCCTTTGGCTCTAGGAGCATATACTCTTGTTTGCAAAACTCACCTTTCTCATTATATTCTTATTAAAATGAAGCAGAATTAAGATTATATTGGTTATGTTAGATTTGAGATTGAAGTATATGTAAACATTTCCTTTCATACACAAGTGACTATGAAATAACAATCTTATTAAACAAACAAAAAACCTTACTATAGAACTAGAACAATGCCGCCAGTATCCTACATCCACACTAAAAAAAGATCTTTATACTATCACCAGCATTGGCATATTGTGTTCATAGTTTCTTACAACAGAAGTGGAAAATACAAGAACTTATAGAGTACCTTACACATAGTATATAACACAACATCTCATATTAAACCATAACTTGAACAAAAAAACCCAACATCTGATTACATCAACTTCACCATATCCACATTCTACTTACAACAAAAAGGAAGACAATAACCACACACTTCTTACAACAAAAAGCCTTAACATTACAACGCAATCACTCACTACTACAATTACATATTTGGTACACATGCAAACAGCATCAGCAACAAGGAAACACAAATAATTGTAAGGCTGACATGCTTTACATTGACTCGCACCGTCTTCTCCTAAGATTTTCCCACTCTTTAGCTAAGTTCAGTGTCATCCATGTGTTGTCTGCACTTTACAATCTTTGGTGTGGACTTCATCATAAGTTGCTTGCTCAAGTGCATCAACTGGGGATAGCCAATCGAAGTAACTACACTTGACTGCGGCACACTTCACATACAGCTTGTTGGGACTTTTCAGACTCTGATATCTTAATAGCTGTTCTTCTACTGCAGTAGCAATTCTTATTCATCCCCCTTTGGCCCTGCATTGCTACAACTATCCCTCACACTTGAGCTTGCCATGGAAAAAGATAATCACCTTTCTGTGAACAGCAAAAACCAACTAGGTAATCACTAAGAATAACTATAATAAAAGACAAAACAATCAATAACGTCAAAACGAAAAAATTAAATGGTCCATAATCACAGCTTTGAATGTCACCCAAGATTTGGAACAACGAATTCATTGCAAGTCTGCAACATGCACTAATTATTTAACGGTGGCAGTACCAAATACACATATTTACCATTAAAACAATCATCAACCAGAAAAAGTATGTAAAACTAGAAAAAGGTGTATGTAAAAGAGAAAAAAATAGGAGCAACATACCAACCTGACCAACAGATTTCTCTAGACAGAGATATATTGTTAATATGATACAACCTGGCCTAATATAACTCTCAATCTCTATGGGACTGTGGGATAAGTAGTTGTGAGTCTAGTAATCAGAATAAACCACAAATCAAACTCTGCACAAAGAAACAATGCAGTAACAATATTCAAAGCAAATTCATGGCACATAAGTTTAAAACAATACACGAATAACATTTTGGTAAACACAAATTACCTGTATCAATGAACACAATGAAAGCCTAATAATCAGTGCTAATAAAAAGGTAGATGACCTTAAAATAATACACCTAACTTGGTGGCCTTCATTGCAGCACCCCCCAGTGTGCTTATGAGAACGACATTAGCTACTGTGCAAGGATCACCAACTAAATCAAACCTTTAGATAGAAAGAACCGTTTTAGATTGGAAAAAAGGGAACTTAATAGAAGATTCAATATTAGCCCTATTATCATCTATTAAAAGGATAAATTTTGTTGAAAAATAAGTAGTTAATATTATCAGCTCCAACTTACAGCCTTTTGTACTAATATAAGTCTATTTAAATAGGAAAATGTCACAACTCACAAGCTATTACTAGGAAGAAAAAATTACACGCATCATAAAGTGTTGAGTGTATGTTGAAATACAAGGGCCTTCATCAAATTAATTATACATTTGTAGCATTGTATCCTCACATAGTAGGCATGGAAGAAGTTACAAGATGTTAAATATCTTATTTTCGCTTCTATGCTTCATTTAGAAATACTGACAATGAAACTAATCCAAAAATGTTTCAGCATCTTATGTTTAAGTTTTAACTCATTGGAGGGAACATCTGGTATTATTACAGATTTAGAAAATAACAAATATTAGATAATAACTTCTTGTTTCAACCTTGCTAAAATACAATTCAAAATTGAACTTTATTAAACTATGAAATTAAAGAAAAAAAAATGAGTTATAAACCTGCAGGAACATGATTTTGCCTACCAAAATGTGATATAATTGTAAGATGAGAAAAAAGATGTTTTTGCTATGCAACATGATTTTGCCAAGCACAAAAAGAGGGCTTTACTCATTCAATGTTCAAACACATCATTTAGTTCCATTAGCAAGTGCAACAACTAGACTCCACTTATAGGTCGCTTGGATCGAATGGAAGCGCCAGTGTTTCTGCCGTTAGCTAAACCTTACAACGTCTACTTCGATTTATGCCGTAACTCTGGAAATCTTCCCAAATTCCAGTCACACATCTAAAATTTCTACCATAACATCAGCATTGGAGTTTGCTAATAGTCAATGGAGCTCGATAGCTTCGATGACATTGCATGCAGACCGGATGAGGGTTGCCTTTTGCAGCTTCCTTGTATCGAGCAAGTAAAGGCTGATAGAGGCAATATATAAAAAGGGCATTATGGTCATTTTACTCTATTACTAATCATTTTCCATCATCCTTTTTATTATACCAAACACATTTTATAACTCTAATATTTTTTTTATTCCCAATATACTAAACATGTTTTTACACTAAATTTTTCTCATCTATTCCATCCTTCTTCTCTTTCCTATTCTATATCCCACCCACTTTCTTTTGCATAACAAACGAGGCCTTATGGTTGCTCAGTCGTTACAGCGTCGCATGGTGTTTGTTTTTTATTGGTCCATTTTGGTATTTTGGTTCATTTACTTTAATGACTGATGGACGATTTATGAGGAAATACAATTTGGTCTTTTATTTTTTACCTAAAGATTAATTTGGTCTTATAAAGATTGAAGGTTAAATGACCCTCTAAAAATTAAACTTTTCAAAAAATAAAGATTTTTTAAGGATAAATTTGGTCGCTCATAAAAATTAGATCTATTCATTTTTTTTAAGAATTATTTTGATATTTTTTATTTATGAAAGATCAAATTGATGCTTTAACAAAAGTAAGGGATGAAAATTGTATATTTCTAGTTTTTTAATATTTAACAGGATTTGGTGTTTTTTGTTTATATATATGACACAAAAAG
Organism: Delonix regia; assembly: GCA_037074485.1. Taxonomy (NCBI): domain Eukaryota; kingdom Viridiplantae; phylum Streptophyta; class Magnoliopsida; order Fabales; family Fabaceae; genus Delonix; species Delonix regia. Next base: position 9,339,572 of record CM073455.1, read on the forward strand.
CTCCTTTAATTCTTTAAAGGATATATGTCTTGCTTAGCGTAAACGATAATATATAATTTTAGTGTGCAGATCGAATTTCCATAAAAATTTAATAAATATAAGATAAAGACAAAACGACGCGAAGTTATGATTCCCAAAATAGTTGAAATTAGCCATCTTAAATACAAAATATGGATGTGATCATCCTACTAATATAATTATAAATTAAGTTTAAGTACTTTTTTTATATCTTTATTATATCATATTTTTTCATTAATTAACTACGAGTGTATAAAACCTTTTTTTTTTATTAGATAAAACCATAAATTTACTTTAAAATTTACATAATATGTAAAATTCATACATATTCTTGATAACAACTGTATGTAATTCTTCTTTTTTCTCCTTTCATAAAATTATTTCGTCGTCTTTCCAAAACAAAATTGCAGAGATCAAGCTGCCCAAACTATAATGGACCAGCCTAGTGCCACCATCTTGCATATATATTATTTTTCTCATACTTCAAATTTACATTGTTATTTTTATAAATCTTTTTATGCATTACCTTATTAAAAATTTGCTTAAAATGTTCATTATTTTGTTTTATATCAACTATTAAAATGTGAATGTAAATATAACTTTTCTCATTTATCAACGCTCTCTTGAAAATAAATTTTGGGGAGCTAATTAAGAGCAAGTCTCTCATGACACGAGCATCTCTAATAAGTAATCTTGTATGTATTAGTGTGTGTATTTGTGAAGTTGTGTGTTAAAATTATATAAACAGGTTTTGTGTGAAATATAGTTAGAGTGTCATCTTGAAAGTTACATTAAATTACTTTCGTATTTTTGTTAAAAAAAGTTCACACTTTTTCAAGAGTATAAGTTAAAAGATGAAACATATAAGATATATTTGTATTTGTATTATAATTATAATTTTCATGTCAAAGTATTTTTCTATTAAATCATTGGTATAATATATCATATCTCAAGCTAATCTTGTTATCTGAGTCAAAAACACAAGAATAAGTTTTAATACAAAAACACATCGGGTTTAAAGTATAAGTAATGTATAAATATAAATTTAAAAATTATCGTATCATTTAACTAATTATCACTTTAAGTGTGTGATATTGTGTAATATCCCAAAAACTCTCTTAGGAGAATTTTCTTAGTTAGAGATCTTTAGGAAAAATAAGGGAATTTGGATATTGGGATTATACTATAAGAGTTACGTCCCTTCATAAAACTAAGAAAAATAACATTCTAATTTGAGGTGATTACTAGAGAATCTAAACACAGAAATTTAGTACAAATAATTTAATATATTTTATCCTACAAAATTTCTAACATTATGGATAACTATAGATGAATCCATATAGATAATAGTACTATGTATTAGAAAAAAATACTTCTAAAAGTAGTTCATATTGAAGAAATGAAATTAGCAATTGCTTAATATTTGAAGGAAACGATAAAAGTACCATACTTGGTGTTGAGTGCAAATTTGGTGCAATGCTCACATGCAATTATACGTGGTCAAACATATAGTATAATGATGAATGAAGTGTCGATCCCATAGAGACTTAGTCTCAATTGCTACTGATTACTTATTATTAAGCCTTTTTATTGATCAAAACTATTTTAACTAAGTGTAAGCAAAAATTCAAATGTGATTGGTTAACTTTTATCTAATGAACTAAGGATTTTGACCTTTACCACATGTAGGATTGCTTTCTTTTATAGTTAATGCTTTATATCACTTAACGATTGATTTATTAACCTAGGAATCACAATTGCTTTTACGTTTCTGTCGAATGCATATAGTCTAGGCTAATACCCCTTAATTCCCTATATGTCTATGGAAACCAGTAGTGATATTACCTTATAAGTTCTAGACCTAACAATGGTTATCAAAGGCAATCAAGTACTTTTGTCTTAACTACGAATTGCACTAGGGCAAACAATGATTATAGACATCCAGTTTAGAAATTTAAGCTACCCTATCAAGTTAACCTAATTTCTAAATTATTCCTAAGATGATCAAGCTTAGAAAGTAATATGCATAGGAAGAATATAAACAATCATTCATTAAGTATATCTGAAAGAAAACCTTAACAAAAAAGCAACCTTAGCAAAGGTTTAGTTAAAATCCTAGAAAAAACCAATGAGCTGACCAATAACATAAGTTTAGAACCAAAAAGATGAAAAGAAAACAAAACAAAAACATAAACAAGAAGAGGGAAGAAGGAGAAGTTCAGAGGAGGCACAACTCTAAATGAGCCGCCTACTCTATAACAAAACCCTTTTCTAGCCGCCTTCAAATCCTTTCTCTGGCTTGATGTCTCTACAACATACTCTCAAGGTCTAATTTATAGGCTTAAGAAACCTCAAGAGTTTGAATGGTGTAAGGTGTCACAAATCATCTGAAACTTTGATTGTTCTGTTAGGGTTTCTAAAAGCATGCCCGGGCGAGGATTTTTTAGCGCCTGGGTGTCAACTATCTGTTTTAGGTGCCTAAGCACTGACTTTGTGGTGCTGAGACACAGAAATGTACAAATTTATGGCGCTTGGGCGATGATTTCCTGGTGCTTGGGTGTGAAGTCTCTAGATTTGGTGCCCAGTCACTAAAATCCTGGTGCCTAGACGTCATTTCCTTTGACTCAATTCCGGGCTTCTTTAGCAATTGACACTTGGGCTTCAATTTTGTGGTGCCTAGGCACTAAGTCTTAGGTTTTGGTACCCAGACACTGAAATGTTGATGCTTAGGTGCTAGAATCTTCCTTATGTTTTTCTGACTTTTTCTCCTTTTCCTTGCTATTACTGTTCAGGCTTCATTTCTTAAAAATTCATTACAAAAAATGCTTAAGTCTTCACTAAATATAGGTCAAAGGTAGACTTCTAAGTTATAGATGAAGATTCTTTGAAATCAATGAGATTCTATCTTGAATTTAAGTGTTTCTATTATCAATATCACTCTAAATAACTCTCTTTTAGAGAGTTATCACTTGGGTTTAGTATTATGAAAAGAGAAATAAAAGGGATTGATGGAATTATCTTATAGATTGCACTTTTGCCATTGTAAGTATGGATGTGTAAATGATATTTTTCATGCATGATTTCAATTATATTGGACAAAAAGAACTGAGAAATTATAACCATGACATAGGGGAAAAGACAAACTCTGCCTCTTATGAATGCACATCCATTAAGCTTATAAGGAAAGAAATATAAGATTTGATTAGTGGCATAATTTACATATTTGTTGGCATACCAGGAAGATTCAAACCACCAAGAAGAAACATAGGAGAAACATGGTGAATTAGGTGGCGAAAAAAAGAAGGTTATTAGTGACTAATACCATTAGTTAGACTTATCCCAACCATGTGGCAAAACATGAATGCACAGTGTAAGCTTAGTCAATTTTTAGGAAGACACGTAATATGCATGTGGAAGAAATGATAGAAATAGTGAGACTATATATATCTCGGCCAATAGGTTGAAGTTGTCAGTCAAGTGAGTGAACATGTAGAAAAGGAAACTATTACGGGGGAAGTAATATGTTTAGTCTGGTGCAAATATATTAGGAAGGAAAGAAAGGATTGACAACATATGCATAATGGAGGAAGTGAGCTGCAATAAACCAAGAACGAGAATAAAGGAACAATGTTAGATGAGATGATTGCCTTGGACGTCTAGAAACTAGATAAGTTTTGAAGATAAGCAGCAGAACAAGTAGTTAGCTTATTTTTTTTCAACATATTGTAATCAAAATTTCCCTTCCATATTTATATGTTATGCTTCGTGGTGTCCTTGCATGGTGTTTTGGACAAAGTATTTACATCTAAGGTATCAGACATAAAAATAATTATTATCCTAGGATGTCCCTTAAAGAAAGGGAAATGGTCTAATCGAGCCACAAAGAGCCCCAAGTTACATACATAACATAGGCCATAGAAAGCTTATAGTTTAGTTGGTATGCATAACTAGATGATAAAAAAGAAAAGGCTGGAAATGAAATTGCTTTATTAACTATATGCTAACTATTGAGACATGAAAGTCTCATGTTTTCTTTGAATTCATTTCCAGGTGGCCAAGGCTATCAGCTAAGATGTTAAAGCTAAAGTATAGTTCGTTAAAGTAAAGTAGCTGTGGATTAGAAGAAAACATAATAAAAATATTACGACTGTGTTATTGTATATTTCAAAAGTTACAATAAGACTTTTGAAAATGTATCAAATACTTGTTTGAATGAAATACTTATTTAAATTCTGTGAGGTTTTATATTATTGTATAGAGATAAAGATTTAATTAATTCAGGCTTTCATCTTAGATAGTAAGATAAAAAACATAGAAAATTTTGGGCCCTAGTATTCTTAAATAAATTTTTCAAGAGGTACTCTAAAGTAAATGTCACAATTGGTATCAGACCCTGATTTCAAACATTGTTGGAACCCCAGTTCCAAATATAATTGTTGGAACCTTAGTTTCAAGTATGCTTAATATGTTAAAAGCCTGGTCCTAAATATAATTAGTATGTTGGAATTTTAGTTCTTAGTGAAATTAGTATACATATTTGGGTACCTAAGATAGATAATTCTGAATAATTAGAGATGTGACTCTCAAGAAAAATTATTTTAATCAAGAATTTCTACGTTGCATTTTGTGGTTAGCAAGAATTTGGTGAAAACCAAGTAAGATTACTTCCAAGTAATTAGTATTATTGGAACCCTAGTTTTAGGTATAATTAGAGTGTTAAAAGCCTAGTTCCAAGTATGATTAGTATTGTTGAAATTTTAAATTTTGGTTCAAGATATAGTTATTGGTGTTTAGTGTTATTTTGGTTTGATCCCTTATTGCAAGAATCAAGAGATGATCTAGAATAGATGGGAGATTGTGATTATTTGAAATTTAGATCTTGAATAAGTTATTAAGGTTATGAACTCTTGGCATAGTTAAGGATTTTAAATTTTAGGTAGATGAAAATGGTGAGACTAATTTTCTATTTGTCTAACTTAAGTAAATTTAGATTTTTAATTGATAGTGCTTGTTCGAGGTGATACTGTGGACTGATAGGTTTTAATTTAGGATTGACAATTTTATTGAGGCACATTCTAGATAATTTATTACGTTTAAACTTGTTGAGATAGTCTAGCATGAAGGATAATTTTGATATAATAGGTTGATTATATTGTTTGGAATTTCCTGTCAAATTGAGGATTATTTTATGATTAAGAATTTATGGTCGCTAGTCTGATTAAGGTATAAAAGTTAAAGATTGTAATATACTAGGATTCAATAAGACTAATTTAATTTATCACATCATGTTCAAGCATATTAGGGGCTTGTGGTTGCCTAGTTTTAGGTACGATCATTGTTGTTTATAAGGATGAGTGTATATGGTTAATTGGAAAATATGATTTAGGTATGATTAAGGGCTTGTGATTATTTAATTCAAGCATAGATTAATATTTTAGCATTTAGGATTATTTTTATCAAGGTTTGTAGCCATTAAGTATTGTGATCTATAGATGACTAGATAAGACTTAGTGATATGATTATTGGATATGCTCAATTTTTAGGTGTAAGCTTGACTTTAGATGTAATTGGAATAATAATCCCAATTTGAGCACTGAAGGTAAATGCTTTAGCATAATTAGAGATATGATTTTTGGGAGTGAGTAGATATTTTGACTAGAAATCCCTATTGCTTAGCATTATGATTAGTAGTAACTCAATAGAACTAAGTGAGACCAAATAGTGTCATTAGTGGTTGTAGATATTGAAATTTTGATTTAAGTATTTGGCTCAAAAATTAAAAAAAAATTTGTTTTAGCAAAATTAGTAGAATGATCTCTAGAAATTTATATTTAAGGACTTGTTTAACATAAACTTAATAGAAAATTAGGATTTGTGATCTCCCTAACTTGAGATATAGATAGATGAAAACGATTATGATTTGCAGGGTTTCAAGTGATCTATAAGGCCTAAGTAAAATTTTGCTTCCATGGGCAATATTTTATTAAGGATAATTAGTCAGATCTTTTAAGATAATATAGCCAACTAAAGTTTTTTATCATTTACCTAACTGGACTGATGGATCAAATAGTGAATCAATCTAATTTTAAATATAATCACATGAAAGACTATAGTTGTTGAAAATTTATGGTTACCTATTTGATTGAGGTACATAAGGATTCTTATATACAAGGAACTTAGTAGAAGTAGGAAAAATTTATCTGATCATGAGGTTTAGGTAAAATAAAAAATTCTGATGAATTGTCAATGGAATTAATTAGATTTGGAAAGTGAATTTTCTTGATTGATTTTGAGTTATAGAAATTAAGGTAGATGATCATACTGCATTCGAGGTTTAGTTAATAGGTTGTGAATCTAAAGGAATTCTGGCAGACGAGGCAAAACTAGTATGCATTTTAATTCTTTAGGAACAATTTCTATTTATAGATAAATTTTGGTATTCTTGAGGAAAATTAGTCAGATTCCTTTTCGAGAAAGTAGTTAGAAACTTTAATGACTTGTGGAGATATTTGATCATTTATTTTTATATGGAATTTTTATATTTTATTGAGGATATTTGGTGAATATTTTTTTTTTGACTGGACAGATAGATTCTAAGTATAATGAATTTACTAGCTTAGATGGATGAGCTACTAGGGAAACACTAAGTTGGAGTTTTTAGTGGACTATTGGCTTGAACAATTTGTTTACTATGGGTATTTTGAATGGGATAAATTTTGAGGTGCAAGTATTGTTAGAATATTTTTAAAATGAAGAGATGTACTTTGAACAGTCATGTTCTCATATAAATTATTAAATTTATATGAAGGGTTGTGCAAAGAGTTGCAATAATAAAAGACATCAAGGTTGTGTGTCTTTGGTTTATGAAGACATTTATAGAAAGGTGTGGTGACCACCACTTTGTAAAAAGATGTGATGTTTTAAGGAAACATTATATACTAAAAAGGTGTAATTGTTTATAGAAAACTATTGAAGTTATATTGGTTCATGAACTAACATATGATTGTGATTTTTAATTGTAGAGGTATTGCTCCAAGAGGCATCACTTTATGGTCTATATAAACCCCTCACCATCACTCCATTTTGGACATATAAAAAAACAAAATACACACCAACTTCAAACTCATTGTCTTTGTTTTTGAGTGTACGCAAAGAAAAAGTCAAATTATCACTTTGTAAAGATTATTATTGTCTTGGCTTGAGTATTGAGAGTGCAATCCATACTCAAAAATCTTCATTGTATCTTGTAGGAAATTCATCATTCAACCCAACTTGCACCCTGTAAGATAAGAATAGGGGAGGCAATAAGCTTAAAGGGAAGTGCTGCTGATACCTTGAAGACATCGAACACCACTTTCTTATTCATATTTTTTTCTTCTAAACTTCAAAGAACCATTCCCATCAATAGGTATTCAATAAGGACTCAGGTATTTCCAGATTAGTTATAATTTAGACCTATGATTAATTGATGATACATCTTTGGAGACATTTTTGGACTAAGGTTTTGAATTATGGTATCATTTTGGGGTAAAATATTGTGGCATGTTGATAACTCATAGGATTTGGCTTGGATAGTCTTGGATTAAAAGGAAATGAAGCAACTTCCTGTGAATTATTCAGAGGTTATTAGTTTGAAAATTTTTAGCTTGTAATTAGACTCTTTAAAGACTCCGACATGCTCGAAAATTATAACTTAAGAAAAACGTAGGCATTGGTTGTGATTAACTGAGTTACGAAGGTCACACGGAAGAAGGAAAAGTCTGAGAATTAATAAACTAGTTTGAAATCCTTAAAGGTGTCATAGTAACAAAACAGTGATAGATCAAACGGATAATTGTATACACCTGAGTAAGCATGACCATCAGGTTAGGAGCAAGAAAATAGAACGTTGCCAGATAAAAGAATTTTAAAATTGATTTAGATAGTTAAGTATTTTTCTGGATATGTGTAGCTTATAAGTGTTATGGTTAGTATATCTATGACTGAATGATTGCTAGGATAAAATTTTTATGTCAGAGAAGTACAGGTTAGGACATGACCAATGAGGAGAACTCAGGCCGTAACTCTAAAGGAAATTTCTTAATTTGTTCAACCTGAGCAAGAGGATATGACCTTGGACGAATATAAACCCCAATTTGAGGACTCTTCTTGTGTGCAAACCATCCAAGAAGCATTATGAAAAGTTGTACATTTTAAAATTAGATCGAAAATAAAGGGAAAATTTGAAACTCAAGAGGTCAAGAATTTTGTTGAACTGGCAAATGCAAACTAATTAGGGCAAATATGATAAGTCTTGAAAATGAAAAGGGAAAAAATACTTCTCAACCCCAAATCTGAGACCAGCACGAAGAGAACGAAGACCTCTAGTTGCCTCAAGGTGTGTGGCTAAATTACTTAGGATATATCGGTTATTTAAGGATTCTCAATTAAGCATACTTTACGTAAAATTTAAATTAGAATTGCGCAGCAGAATAAAAAGTTACACATAAATAATAATTTTAGGACTTTGTTTCCTAAATTAAGTCATATACAAAATATTATAGGTATAGCAAATTTTGAGGACAACATTTTTAAATAGGTGGAAAGAATCATTATATCCCAAAAATTCTCCTAAGAGAATTTTCTTAGTTAGAGATCTTTAGGAAAAATGAAGGGAATTTGGATATAGGGATTAAACTACAAGAGTTAAATTCCTTAATAAAACTAAGAAAAATGCCATTTTAATTTGAGGTGAGAATCTACATATACAGAAATTTAGTACAATGAATTTAGGATATTATATCGTACTGATTTCTAACATTATGGACAACTATAGATTAATCCGTATAGATAAAAATACCGTTTATTAGAAAAGATATTTCTAGAAGTAGTTTATATTGAAGAAATGACATTAACAATTAATTAATATTTGGAGGAAACGATAAAAGTACCATACTTGGGTTTAGTATTATCAAAAGAGAAATAAAAGGGATTGATGGCATTATCTTATATAATTAGATTTGCACGTTTGCCATCGCAAGTATGGACGTGTAAAAGATATTTTTCATGCAAGATTTTAATTATACTGGACAAAAAGAATTGAGAAATTACAACCATAACATAGGGGAAAAGACAAACTCCACCTCTTGAGAATGCACATCCATTAAGCTTACGTGGGAATAAAAATAAGAATTGATTAGTGGCATATATATATATATATATATATATATATATATATATATAATTTACGTGTGGGTTGGCGTGAGAGGAAAATTCAAACCGCCGAGAAGAAAGATTAGAGAAACATGGTGAATTAGGTGGCGAAAATAAGAAGTTTATCGGTGACTAATACCATTAATTAGTCCTATCCCAACCAAGGTTGTCAAACACGCGAGTTTAGGTAAAATTATTTGAGGAAGATAAACTCGTAACGTAAAATCATAAGAGTTTACCTATAATAAAAAATAATTATTAAAATATATAATTACATAGTTAAAATTAATATTTTTAAATTTAGACTAATAACTAAAACTACTGAGTGCAATAATTAACAATTTATTAGTTTGATTATAGTTAAATAAGTGATAATTAAATATAGATATTTTTTAAAATTTCATATATTTAAATCTAAATATAATAACTACTAATAATCAAATACTAGTAATTTTAAATTTGAATTAAAATTATTTATAGAGTAATAAATATAATCATTAAAGATTACTTTATCAAAATAGGTCAAAAGATAACAATAGATAACTTTCAAGTCATGACTAATGAAAAATTTAAAATAAAATTTCTATAAAAAAAGTCAATAATAATTATATATAGTGCATTACAAATGATGAATATGAAGTTTTTATTGGTTATGTGGTAATGGGTGATGAACTTATTCTAAGTTTTGGGTTCAAGTATAAGGAGATGTTTTTTTTTAAACTAAGAATATGAAGTGCAAATATATATAACACAACACACATATACACTGAATGACAACGTTGGCTCAGTGGAGATGTGCAATTTTGCTGCTTGGATGTCACTGGTTCAAGTCTTGAGTCATGGAAGCTGTTCTTTTTTTTTTTTTTTTTTTTTGTAAAAACAATGCTACTGAGTTAACTCGTCCGAGTTAACCGAGTTGACTCGAAATTCTTACCTAAAAACGTGAACTCGGTGAGTTAACTGGGTTGACTCGTGAGTTTGATTACATTGATCCTAACCATGTGGCAAAACAAGAACGCATAGTGCAAGCTTAGTCAATTTTTGGGAAAACACGTAATATGCATGTGGAAGAAATGATAGAAATAGTGAGCTTATGTATATATATATATATATATATATATCAGCTAATGGGTCGAAGTTTTCAATCAAGTGAGTTAACATTCATAAAAGGAAACTATTGAAGGGGAAATAATATATTCGGTCTAGTCTAAATATAATACGAAAGATAGAAAGGATTGACAACACATGCATGATGGAGGCGTTTGGATTCGCTCCCATAGAGTGGATTTACACAAGCAGATCTTGTAAGAAATCTCAGCCCTTCGCACAATTTGATGGACACTAAGTAGCCACATCTTCCTCGCCTTCGAAATGCACCGTTTGGCATAAGTGAAACGATATGTTTCAGGGGCAAATTTTTTTTTATTTTGTGATGCCCCAAAATGACATCGTTTTGGGGGGGAATTTTGCCAACGTTATTTAACTAGAAATGCACCATTTTGGTAAAGTAAAACAATGCATTTTTACAGAGAAAATTTGATGCCCAGAAATAGCGTCGTTGGGAGCACTTTGAAGGTTTTCTTGCCTTCGTCTTTGACAGAGCTGTAACATGGTGTTTGAGCTTGAGGTTGCCAGCAAAGAGAGGGTTTTGGAAGCGGTTAAACTTTAGGCTCCTTGACGGTCTGTCGACGTCCCTCTCTAATAAGTTGGAGTTCAGTAAGTCACTCCCCTCCTCCTACATGTTATTCTATTTTTTTGGTCATTTAGATTAGAGATTGAACAATCTGTTTCAACAAGTAATATGAGACCATTTTTTTCTAGTTAGTCTCTCCCTCCGTCGACCTATCTCTTTGATGGGTTCGCACTCTATAAGTCACTCCCATTTTTGTTCATTTACTTTACATATTCATCCATTTTTTCCAACCTAGAATATGAGATCAAATTTTTTGGGTAAGTCACTCACGCTCTACTTGTTATTTTACCATATCATTTTATGAATGCCATAATGCTTGAGTTCACCAAGTCATAGAAAAAATGTAATTGAGATTACTTAAGTTTTGAATTAGTATGATGTTGGGGAAAAAATTGATGATTCCTGATGAGTTGGTATAGTTGGATACCTGTGAATGCCATAATGCTTGAGTTCTTCATGTCATAGAAAAAATTTAATTGACATTGCCTAAGTTTTGAATGAGTATCATGTTGGGGAGAAAAAATTGATGATTCCTGATGAATTGGTATTGTCTGGATACCCTATGGATGTTATAATGCTTGATAACTATAGTCTTGAAATGTTGAATGTTTGCTTCTATAAATTGTTGGTTTTTGAGTTCTTGAGTTAAAAAGACTAACTAAGTTTCCCACCTACTTCTATAACTTTTGGTACTCTTGAAGTGTTGAATGTTGAATGTGTGCTTTTGTAACTGTTGCTTATGAGTACAATGGGTGATCTCTTGAGTCCACTTTAGATGGCAGTAAGTCTCAAATGGAGATGAAATTACAGGGATAATAATATGTATTAAACATAAGTGCTTATTTCAATGAACTTTTAAAGGAGTCTATGAGTGTGTGTGTCTCTATATATGTGTTATCTCTATAACATGTCTTTACTAGTACCTTTTATACTCCCAGGATAGTAATTGGTGGCCACTTTGTGTACTACAAAATTTGCCTGAAGTGAGCAATGTAATGTTGCAATAAGTACCAAAGTGCTTGCGGATATAAATGCTAGACTTGTTTTACTATTCTATTGGAGCTAAATAAATTGCATCCTTGTTTTTCAAATCTCTTGTTTTATAGTTGCCGGTTAATATGTATTAAACACAAGTATTAATTTTAATAAATTTTAAAGGAGTCTATAAGTGTGTGTGTGTGTGTGTGTATGTATTATCTCTATGACATGTCTTTACCATTACATTTTAAACTTCCAGGATAATAATTGGTGGTTACTTTGTGTACTGCAAAATTTAGTTGAATTGAGCAATGTAATGTTGCAATAAGTACCAAAGTGCTTATGGATATAAATGCTAGACTTGTTTTACTATTTTATTAGAGCTGAATAACTTACAGCCTTTGTTTATAGATATTTTGTTTTATAGTTATTGGTTAATTAGAGCTGAATAATTGGCAACCTTGTTGTATATATATATTGTGTCACAATTACTGTTTTATTGGTTCTTATTAGAGTTGAATGGAAGACTTGACAGATTGAGGGATAAAGAAGGAAGCAATGTGGATGAAGTAAAATGCAACAAGATAAAGTTGTCTTAGGCAAAATGGAAGCAAGATGCAGTAAGATGGATCAAGATTAAGGAAGATAAAGCGTGACAAAGCACGATGCAACTGCACAAAGTAGTATGAAAATGAATCAAGATTAGCATAGTGAAATGATCTAGTAATTGTATTTTACAATAAATATAACATGCATGTAGAAATATCATGTACTTGCCAATGTATAGTTGTACTTGTCGATACTCTATACACAACTTTCCCAAAGTAATAAAATTACACTTGGCTATAACAAAATGATACAATGTGTGTGACATTTTCAAATTACTATTTGCTTTAATTACTTACATATTTATACAATATCAAGGAATCCAATATAAATGACAAAATAACTCAAAAAATGATGTGTTGAATATTCTTACAGAGACTTGCACTTTGTCATAACACACCAACTGTTAAGGACATCAAGTGATTGTATGGGGACACCCAATTGCTCTTATATAATTGAACACTTAAATCAGTAACATGGTTGACATGTAATAATACAATTGAATGCATGTTCTAGGCTTTTCATGTACCATTAACAATCTCATGAAACTAAATTGGCCCCCCTCTCTTTGATAGTCATCATGGCAAGTTGGAGGAGTTGAGCAAGACACTTTCACCTACATATTACTTGATGATTCCTTATCCTACACAAAATGAGTTAATACTAGTAGTACATATAGGGATAGTACCAATAAGCAAATGCACTAAGTATTTACCACATTGTGTGGGATTTCTGATTAAACGATAGGTGGAGCTTTTATTTTATTATGACCTTGAAGTTCAATCCCACTTTTAGGCTATCGTTGTCTCTTTGTCCTACCCCGTTGTTTGAATCCCTTCGCTTGACCCATTCCATCACCTATTGGGATTGTGGCTTTATCACTTGCATTGTCTAGGGTATATTATCTTGATTGAACATTTATAACTCTCTTCAACAAGTCATCCACCTCTTTTTCTACCATGGTATACTGGTCCTGGCATGTGGCAACCTCCGATGCCAATCTAACCATCTTCGAACAAAGTTGCTTGTATCACCAACTTCATTCCCTTTTGTATCATGCACAATACCATTGCATGCATTGTTCATCCATCTCTTTAAGATATATTGATCAGGCACCTGGTCAACATTCATCGCAATAAATACTTTCAATGCATGACTACATAGTATTTTGTGTGACTCGAACTTCATATAACTGCAGGAGATGGTTTTCAATATAGGTTTGAATAAGACACTGCATTCTTTGTCTTGATTGGATGTTGACATTGTATACTCGAATTTAAGATGAGTTTCATTTTTATTCCAGATGAATGTTGCAAAGAACAAATCTAACTCTTTTTGAAATAGATCAAATATCGAAAATGTGTATACCTTTGCCACTTAATGTAGTGTCACCAAGTGTGGACAATTCAACCTGGCAACTTATGTTGAGCAACAAACTCACTTTTCAACTTGTTGTATCTTTTCTCTGTAACCACGCATTCATACACCTTAAAGAATTGTATGAGGTTCAAGGTCGGTTTCATGCAGGCTTGGAAATCGGAGTTAAAGCTCTTGCTTAGTTGGCTACTCCTTATTCCTAATGTGAATGTGTGTTTCATATGACACGTTGTCCATTTTTCTCATATGGCATACACTACTTTTAACCAATTGTTCTCATGAACATTATTATCATATAACATCTTCATCCAACTGACTCAAATAGAACCTCATCAACATAGCTATACATGCACCTTTTGAAATAGTTAAGAAGTTGGATCCATCTTTCATCATATGGCTTACGTGTTCAATCCCATTTTGCATTAGATGCCATGTACAATAGCCAAGGCACATTTCAGGCATCACCTCACCTATATGAATAATAAACCAAAATGAAAATTAAAATTAATTGAAATGAAATCACACAATCATTGTTATATACACACTTATCCACCTAGAGCTTTCGACATTGTTGCATCTTGGTCAATGAACATAGTCAGTGGCCTTTTCTAACCATAAGCTTCTAAGATCTCAAATAGCCACCTAAATGACTCAATTTTCTCGTTATACAACAATATAGTGCCAAACATGATTGTTTGCCTGTATTGATTGAACCCGGAGGATAAGGCAAGTGGCCTATGTGCTTGATTTGTACAGTAAGTTGTGTCTAAAGAGACAACATTACCAAAATATCCATAGGTGATAATCATGCACGCCCAGAAAACACTTATGATTCTCTCATCTGCATAGACTTAATAGGCATGGAAAAAGGATAGGTTTTCTACTAACTCTTGTTGGAAATATTGCAAGAGACAACCGACATCCCCATAAACCTTGTGGCATTGCCTTTTTTAGCATATAATTTTTCGCATCCAATCTAGTGAAACCAAGATTGGTTCGACCACCTGCGTGTGTGCTCATCAACTGAAATGATGTTTTTGTGTGCAATCCAGAGTCCTCAACCATTTCAAGTTCACCTCCTTGAACTACTGATATCTTCCGTTGTGACGCCAATATATGTGTTGTCTTTGGAAGTTGAAGCGAGTGGTTTTGAAGCTCTATGAACTCATTAATAGCCAATTGTCCATTAATTGTGACAAGGTTAATTTGGGCATCGCAATTAGTTTAGGTTTCAAGCCTAGGGTTTGCAACTACTTTGTCTCTTTTGTCTAACTTTTGAACTCCCTCTTTACAACAAACGAATATGCAAAAAGTCACTAATTTGTCTTTATTGTTCTTGTGAAGGTATTGCTTCCTCACCCCTAAACCCACTTTCCCATCATAGTTAATCTAGAATTGCCATGCATCCTCCACATTGCCAAATTGCATACCAATCCTAGGCTTTGGGTATATCATTAGCAACAACTGACATACAAAATGTTGTCAAAGCATGATAAACCCACCACAATTTGGTATAAATATGCTAAACAGTTACAATATTGGAAGTGGAGTGCATATGGCCATTGCATACAAATACCATATTATACTAAAGAATTCTTCTTCTATATTGTTGATTAATGACTGGCCATTGCATACAAACACCATATTATACTAAAGGATTCTTCTTCTATATTGTAAATTAATGACTACACTTTCCACTCCTGACTAGCAAACTACAAATACCATATCCGAAGCATGCTTCTAAAAAATATCTGCTTACTTACATAACTATATTTATCTGCTTTAAAAAAAATTTACATCATTACTGCAACCAGAAAAAAATTATAAAGAATCTATTTTCTTTAAGTACACAACTTCATCAACATTATTATTGAACAATTTACATCATCCTAAATATGATAGTTGCATGCTATGTTACATTATATTATAATAGATTAAGAGTAGGCCACCTTACAGTAAGATCTTTCCCTGACAAAAGCATTACATTAGACAGAATCATCAACTGAGTCCATATAATATTCGAAGGTTTAAATGTTTATAAGTATATGCCATATCTAATTCATTAATTGAGTCCATACAAAACTAAAAAACTATAAAATATATTTAGTAGCTTCCTTCCCTCTATTTTTTCTTACTCCTTTACCCCATGTTCCCAGAAACACACACACAGAGTATAATAAATGCTGAGCTCAACCTTCTAACAACATTGGTCATTTGATTCTTTTTAAATTTTAGTCCACAACGTTCAACTACACAAAGCTCTTGTTTAAAAGACACAACTTTGATTAAATGGAATCCTTCAACGAGAACCCATTTTTATAGCATCCGCATTCACCTACAGCTTTATCCAATGCTTCTTTGAAATGATGTTGTATTACATTGCAATGGGTTACTGTATAACACACACTGATAGCTTGTCTTTTTCTTAGTTAGTGGTAGCAGAATGGAGTAGTGAAAGGCAGGAAAATGCTTCTATTTCAAACACACTCACAACGTCATGTAGCAAGAGGAAGAAGAAGGATGCATCGTCCCACCAACCCTGATAAACAACATCGTTTCAACATATTCTGGGGGCAACAAAATTTTGGCCTCGAAATGCATCGTTTTATCTCAGTCAAAATAGTGCGTTTCAGGCCATCAGAGTTTTTAAAAAAATTCCCCCCAAAACTACATTGTTTTGGGGGGGGGGATTAGCGAATAAAAAAAATTTTCCTTGAAAAAGCATCGTTTAACTTAAGTGAAACAATACTTTTTTTGGGGGGGGGGGTTGAAGACGTGGTGCATTGGGAAGTGTTAGATGTCATGGACGAAGGAGGTTTTTTTATAGGATTCGCTCCTGTAAATCTGCCTTACAAGAGTGGATCCATGTCACATGATGTAGGATATGAGTTGCAAGAAGGCAAGAACGGATGCCTAGAAAGCGTATAAGTTTGGCAAATAAGCAGTAGAATATGTAGTTAGCTTTTTTTACATATTGTAATTAGAATTTCTTTTCCATATTTATTTGTTATGCATCGTTATGTATTTGCATTGTAATTTAGACAAAGTATTTATATCTGAGGTATTAGATATAGAGATGGTTGTTATCTCATAATATCCCCCACAAAGAGCCTCAGTTTGCATGCATAACGTGAGCCATAGAGAGTCAAGAGCTTAATTGGTATGCATAACAAGATGATAAAATATGAAAGGACTAGAAATGAAATTGTTTTATTAAGTATATGCTAACTACTAAGACATGAAAGTCTCATGTTTTCTTTAAATTCATTTTCAGGTAAGCTAATGCAACAAGTCAAAGCTAAAATATAGTTTGTTAAATTAAAGTAGTTGCATATTAGAAGAAAACACAAGAAAAATATTACGACTGTGTTATTGTAAATTTCGAAAGTTACAATAAGACTTAACGCAAATGTATCAAATACTTGTCTGTTATAATAAAATATTTATTTAAATTCTCCAAAATTTTATATTATTATATTGAGATAAGAATTTAATTAATTTAGACTCTCATCCTAGATAGTAAGACAAAGGAAAAATAAAATTTCAGGCCCTAATTTTCTTAAATAACTTTTTCAAGAGCTACTCTAAGGTGGATGTCACAATTTGAATATACATTTAGAAGGTGAAAAATTTACGTTTGTAACCCCAAACTCACGTTTACACCAATTTTTTTTTTCGTTTGTTCGCTGGTTAGAGATTTTCTTAAATCCACTTTTGCATCCCAAAATCATGTTTACTGGAAGCGAAGTTCCATTGTCCTTCTTCATTTCTACCTATTGAGAAAATAGAAGTATATAGATGAGACTATAATAACAGAGTAATACTGAAACTAAAACGTTCATATTAATCTGTAACGAGAGTTAATGAATACAGACTTCCACCTGCTATATTTATAGACTACAGTAGCATAAGTACGTTTACCACATTTCTACTTAACAAACTAACCACTCTGCGCTAACTCCAGAACCAATCTAACAATTCTAACTACTTCTGTTAACACTACCCCTCACTCCTTCATTCCCCCATTCACGAGTAGCTACAATTTTTCTCTAGTTTCGACCCATAAAAAACATGGAAGCGCTCTTATGCGATGAATCCAAGAAACCAGATGAAAAGGACAAAGGGAGGAGCTTTACAATGACAATTTCATGGAGTGAGTGGTGTTTGCAATTGCACATTGAAAAATGATTTTAAAAAACAATATCTTATTATTTCTCCCAAAACTACTTTTTGATGTTCAAACATAAATTACAATTATGTAAAATTATATTTGATTAAAATTGATTTTAAAAATTAAACTAATCTAAAATAACTTATCTAACAGTGAACACTAATCCAAACAGAAACCAAGTAAAATAAAGTTCATAAATAATTTTATTCCGACATATATGTAGGGTCCATCAAATTTAAAACATAAAATGAAAAATTCAAAACGTACACTACCATTTTGATTTTTGAAACTCCGAACAGAAATACAAACATCCACACGAATTGGTAAAATTCTGATTCTTAAACATTCTGATATAATTTTAAAATTTAACATCCTTCTTCATAAAAATGTTAAACTAAGATTCCTTAATGTAACTTCCCCCCTCCAACTACCCAAACCTCCATTTCTAAGGAGACTGTCCAAAAAAAGTAAAGGCTGGGTTGGTAATAGTGAATCCTCCATCGACGATAAGGTTGTGCCCACTCACATACTTGGATTGGTCACTCGCCAAGTAAAGAGCAGCCTCAGCCACATCCTCTGCTTCAAGAATTGCCCCTTTGAGGTTGGAATAAACACCATGTATTCCCTCATCGTCAAGCCTAAAGAAATTCTTAGCCAAAGGTGTGGCCACCGCGTACGGCGACACACAGTTCACCCGAATCCCATATGCTCCAAGCTCCACCGCCGTGTTCTTCGTCAGCCCCACCACCGCATGTTTGGAGCTGGTGTACGCATGTGGCGCCAGCCCACCGACGCAGCCACACACACTGGCCGTTGTAATTATGCTGCCACGGCGTGCTGGCATCATCACCCTCGATGCGTGCTTGGTCCCCAAGAACGCACCCACTAAATTAACGTTAATCACTTCCTCGAACTCAGATTTCTCGTTTTCGAGGATGCTGGTTTTGTTGACGCCGACAATACCGGCGTTGTTGAACATGATGTCTAGCTTGCCGTACTTGGAAACCGCTGTGTTTACTGCGTTTTCGACGTCCTTTTCCTTTGTGACGTCGCAATGGACGTAGGTAGCAGAGGAGGATGAAGATGAATCGTTCAACTCATTGCAAACGGAGTGGCCCAAGTCGTCTTGGATATCAGCGATTACCACTTTAGCTCCGTGCTTGGAGAAGAGTCTTGCGGTGCACTCGCCAATGCCACTTGAGCCACCAGTGACCAGAGCCATCTTACCTTCAAGCCTGGAGGATTTGAGCTTGAAACTTAAGAACTATTGTATAGACTATAAAGCTTAAAACATTTCAACACACAGTGGAATGTCAGTTGGCCAAAAAAAGAAAAAAAGCATGAGGTAAAGTTGTTACCAAGTGTATATATTTATATATGTGTGTGTAGTTAAATTTGGCTATATACCTTCTCATGGCAGCAGAAGCTAACTTGGAGGCACTTCCCATGGTGAGGCTTGAGACGATCTTCGACTTCCTAAATCCTAATCTCCTCGGGGTGCAAGTGATGTTATGCGTTACTCTGAATTTCGATTGCGTCTCCTAAATATAGAGGCCATGACCATCTTTATCTTGCAAATTGCACATGTTTAAACTTTTTTTGGGGTGAAGGGATATAGTTGAGCCACGTGGTGCCTATGGTTGTTCACTCATATTACGCGTGGCGTGGTGATTTTTCATTGTTCCACTGTTGTACATTTGTCTTTTGAGTTGATTTACTTATAATGTGTGCTAGAAGATTTACTTTTGTATATTTAACAAAATTTGACCTTTAAATTCTTCACATATATGTAAAAAGCTGCTTCACTTCTTTTGAAACCTTGAACCTTTAGTCAATAAATTATGTAACAAGTATTTTTTTTTGTCGTACAAAAATTTCGAAAATCATCCGACAATTAAAAAGTTTCACCTCCGCTATATTTCCGTTTGGTGATTTTCTTATTTTATAATTGGGCAATATTTAAGGATATCTTGTAGATCTCGAATCTCTATCCAAACTTAGAAATATTGTGTTAAGATAATGGCAAAAAGGGACCTCTCATGGAATTATGTAAAAATTTAAAGTAATGGAGGTAAATTTTTATAATTTAAAGGGGCAAAAGTCTTAGAATTAAATAATTTTTCTCATATTTTAAATTTAAATTGTTATTTTTATACATCTTTTTAAGTAAAATATTTACTTTATCACAAAAAATTATAAAAAATTCATTAATTTTTTTTATATCACACATTGGCTACGCAAATGTGACGTGAAGATTTGAATGTAAAAAATAATATTTCACATCACTTTTTGGAACGACGAAATTTTGGGAGCAAAGAAAGCAATTTAAATCTTTTTATATTTTAATGGAATATGAGATTTTGTTTGATTATAGTAAATTTTTAAATAAAAATTAAGTGATCAAAATTTATATTAAATTAATATTATTACTTATAATTATATTTTTTATTTATAAATTTAAACTATTAAATCGCTGTCTAACAACTTACTATAATCAAATAATCTCACGCCGAAAGACTCAGAGAATCCATAATTCCATATTGCAAAGAACAAGTGCGTGAGATATTGTGTGTTGGAAACCGAATTCATTATTATTTCCCTTTTTTCGCGTTTTTAATTTTGGTAGCCAATTTCCATTTTACTGTTAAAACTGTTATTATTATTATGACAGCAATTATTATGTCTCCTTATCGCCTCTATAACCACAAACATTGCTTTTTTCTTTTTACCTCTTCACTTTCAACGTCATTTTCTTTCTTTTTTTTTTTTTTTAGCCAAATTCAACGTCATTTTCACTTTAAGAAGACTGCAGCATAGTGGAGGCTTGGAGGGATAAATTTCATTTTATCAATATAACCCATTATTTTGCTCGGGTCACAAGAAACATGAAGATCAAATCAGAATATTTTTTAAATCTCTTTTTATGATAAGACAGTACAAGAGCACACATTCAAAACATAAAAGTTGATTTTTTCTTTTTCTTTAACAAGTTCTCGTGGGTTTTTTTAAAACTCTTTCTTTTAATCCATGTTGTCATTTCTCAAAAAAAATAAAAAATTTGTTAGAGTATACAATTGGCAATAGTGGGAATCATATCATAAATTTCGGTAAGTTACGAAAGTGAAATTATGTGGAGAAAAATGGAACTTCATAATCCAAAATATCTAATGTAAATCAAATGACAAAACATTGGTAGGAACATGATATTATATTTAATCATGGTAGATCATTTGATAAAAGTTCAATATTTTTGACATGTTCAATCTACACTATACACTATCCTTGACTCAAATTTGATGATATAAAAGTATATCATTCTTTCTATTTTAAAATCTTAAATATAGATTCTTTGATTGCTACCAACTTAGGTAACATTTAGCAGGTTGGACTACCATGCAAGGGAGAGGGAGAGTGCGATGGTGTCAGTGGCCTGAGCATTTGATACATGGTGTTGTGTTTCCAGCAGAATTCTATACCCCCATGTCATTGGGTCTAGCCTTTCCATAGGGAGGGATTTGGATTTGCTAAATTTAAAATTTCAAATGTAGGTGAATATAATAAAATATTAATTGTTAAATAAAAATTTAATAGTTTAAATTTCAAATAATTATTAAAAGTTATTTTATATGTATTAAAATTTAAACTATTTGATGAAAATTTAATAGTTTAGATATTCTTAAATGCAATAAATTAATATTTTCAAATACAAAGAATCTAAATCCTAACAGGAGATGGAAGGAAAGGTATGGATCATGAGAGAAAGGTTAAGTGAAATGTCTATCTTGCCCTTATTTTCTCTTCCACCTACCCTCAGACTTTTTCCGATCCAATTTCACGAAGGATCTTAATAAAACTTTTTCTATAGGACCTCAGTGCCACAACTTTCGTAGGTTTCTTTGAGCTGTGTCCTAATTCCACAAACCTTCTAATAGTTCTACCCACGCGTGCAGGAACAGTCAACCAGACTGCCTGTTTCCTAACGTCGGATTACTTCTCCAGACTCCCCATGATGAGCGTCGGTAGCATTGGTCGCTGCTTACCATATCGATGAAGGGACTAATAGGCAGAGGTGTCATGTTCTTCCATAGGGTCCAGCGAGTAACAGTGAACAGAACAAAGGATGAGGAAAAATTTTAACTAGGGGCATTCTAGTCTTTTTATCACTTTATCACTCCCATTCTATCATAAATTTCATTATACCAAACAAATTTTACAACTTCATTCTCTTATTCATTCCTAACATACCAAGTAAGTTTTGGTATTAATATATACAATTATGAGAAAAGACTAAAACGTGAAGATTATTCATGCACTGGGAAGGAAATAGAATTAACACAGGGTATATGATGCACTAATTTGAAGCAACCTTCTAGAATTTGAAGCGGTGTTTTGGATCTTTAAGCAAGCTGTTTTGGCCACATAATAAACTACTGTAGAGGGGTTAGCAGCAACTGAAAAAGCATCTTCAAATAATGCTTCAATTCCCATGCTTTATAGATTTGTCACATCAATCTTGCACACAAGTACGCCTCTACGTTCCAAGGCATCGCTCTCGCAACTCAATTTCGGAAAGATTCCCTAGCCTTGAGTGGCATAGTTATACTTGTACCTCGTGCTGCTGCTTGTTGTTTGTTGCCTTACATATATATATATATATATAAGTACGCCTCTATATATAAACAATTTTCGTCTAAATTAACTGTTACCATCACACTTCAAAATTTTAGGTATGTGATCGACTAGTCGGTTAAATTTTTTTAATATTCTATTCTCTAGAGAAAAATTATATGACATTATATATAATTTGATTTAGATTTTTTTTTCTTATCCACGTGAAAAGATTGAACTAATATTGGCAAAAAAAAAAAGGTACTAAATTGATCTCATATTTTTACACTTTATGATAGTTAGTTATTTAAAAATTAGTCATGACATATTATTATCTCAAAAGTTTTATTTTATACAGAATCAGTCACTCATTAATCTATATAGAAATACTAGTTTTATACAAATTTAAATTTGTAAGAGATTAGGTTTTTACCATTTGAATTTGTGATATATTAATTTTATACAAATTTAAATTTAAAAACGACTAATTTGTTATGATTAATTTATGAATGATTGAATTATCACAAAATATAAAAGTAGGAGACCAATTATATACTTTTGTAAATATTTTAGTTTCACAAGTTTATATAAATTTCCAATTACTCTTTCAAATTTAAAACATATCAAAATGATCTTGTATTATTTTTCTTTCTCCAATAAATATCTAAACTTATCAAATCTATCAATCAAATTTATGTCCATAGTAGTCATTGGCTTTGTTAATTGTTTATCTGTTTTTGCAAAAGACTATTTTATTATGTTTTAAACTCAACGAACTAATTTAAAATCTTAAATAAAATCAAAGGGGGTTAAATATGAATTTAATCTTCCTCCTATTTTTTTTTTAAAAAATAGTGCAAGAGAATGAAAATGAAGTACAAGAGAGAATCCAAGCCAGGTGAGCATATATACATAGCTATAGCTAGCTGGCTACAAGATAGAAGATGCCATAGCACCTGCAATAGTAGGAGTTCGTACGTAACTGTTGGGGAAGTGAATAGGACAAAAAGCCTTGTGCTAAATCAATTCATGTCTGATAGACTGATATCTTCTGCTTTCAATAATTCGTCCTCTCTAAGGCTCAAAGGATGAAGCAAGGACCCGTCCCCTATAACCACCACCCCTCCTCTTAGCTTCCTCTCATACATGAAAAAGACTATCCTCTGTATCTACTCTACTGCACCAGAAAGAGAAAGCCAAACACGCGCTAAAAAAATTAATGACACTGGGCCTCCACGCCCTTCGTTTCTTTCCCCTCGGAAATATTTATATATATGGTTCAGTACAAACTTCTCTGTTGCTTTCTAATAATTCACCTTATGCTTTGCCCGAGAATCATAGCTTCAAAACTTCATTATGTGGCATCTCAACATAATCAGTGTTAAAGGTTTTCATATACGTTGAGTGGATCCTTATTCGTCCATTTTTTTGTGAACTCTGTGTTTTCAAAATTTTTACCTATAATAATAATAATACCCTTGCCTTCTAGCTAAACGACAAATTATTTTTGTTATTTTGTTTTGGTGATGGATTAATATTTTGCACAGAAAATCTGATATCAAGTTGACTATTGACTTATGAGGAGAATTTTCAAATAATTTTGTTGTGTATTTCTAATAGAAAGGAATACAGTTAGATCACACCACTGCAGATTAAACAAATAGTACTAGTAAATCAGTCATTCATTCAATAATATTGATTAGAAAATCAAATCTATATGTGAAAGCTATAATGAAAGAAAAGTCTGAATGATAAAACAATATATGATGATGCTTTTTTGTGGGAGCTCACTTCCATATCTATTGTATTTGCAAATTCTTAATATGGATAACCTTCATAGCATTGTATTGGTGCCGTAGTTTGTACCCATTTTTTTGTTATCATTTTGCACCCTGATTCACTACAAAAAAAGTTAGGTCATAAGGACAGTTTTTAAGTGGCCTTAAAGGTTTAACATTGGGTAAAACATTTGTTGTAGAATCATTCATGGAGATTGGTCTAAAGACAATTATTTTTAAACATTAGTGAAACCGTTGTTGGTGTGATGTGATGACGGGTGTGCATAAACGTCGTTATTAATGGTTTAACGACAATTATAAAGTAACATTGTTCAACATAACTAAACAAATCGTTAGATAACCGTGGTTAAGTTAGGCTTAACAATAGGTAATATTAACTGTCGTCAAACCATGGACTAATGACGATGATATACATAACCTTCATTATTTTTGTCCTAATGACATTAGTCATAACCATCGTTATATTAATGGTCATTATTTTTTAAAAGCAGTGGTTCATTTTTTTTTTTTGTTACCATTTTATATGTATTTAGTTTTGACCTTTTTTTTTTTTTGTAACACTATACTTGATTCATTAACAACAACTACAAGCCAACACCTTCCATTCAAACAATTGTCTAACATCCAAATCAATATGTACCCATCAATATCTTAAGCATTAAAAATATAAATACATAAACAAGAAAAGAAGTTACACACACAAAAATATATAGTCAAAGTTTAGCCTAGCTAATCATTCATGTAACTAAAATGTTGGGAAGGGCTTGCTTGTTGAAAAGCTGGGTTTCCACTCTTGATCACTTGGAATCTAAAATTTAAATAATAAAACATTTTGTTATTATTGATTTAAAAATTATAATATATAAACATTCTTTTATTCAACCATAATAAAGAACAAAGTGATGATTACCCCTTGAGCTTGTAATGTGCCAAGTTTAGGTGGCACTTAACTAGGAATGTTTCATAGGATAAAAGCCATTATTACTTCCATATGATGTTGTTTATCAAGCAACTCACCATGTTCAATAGCCATTTGTTCGTGTCATGCATCCATTTATGCGTGTTCTGTAGCCATTTGTTATTCACGTGCTTCCCTTTCTTCAAATTTCTCCCTTAATCATGCCACCTCATTCTACAATTCATTGTAAGAAGGCATAGATGATGAATTTCAAATGCATGACAGCCAAACACTTAGGTTGGATAGACACCTAAACTCATTCCTCTAACTTTGCTGCAGTGTCCTTGGGTTCATAGAGCTCTAGCTAATGAATCATAAGCATATGTTAGTTGAGATGAAGGATCCTCTGCTTTAGTTATCTTTTCTTGAAATGCAATCATGAATAATCCATTTCCTTTGTCTATCTAATAAAATGCATACAACTTTGATTACAAACACTTACACTCATCACTCTAGCTTTGTCATTAAAAAATGATCCATCAACATGCTTATGGATTGTTGTCCACACATCACCTCATGTAACTAGGCCCCCACGCTTAACTTCTTGCAAAATTGAAGACACATGTGATATACTACATATTACATTTTCCTTCCAATTACCATAATGAACTTACCATCTATGCCTTTTTCATGCAAGGCTTTTTGAGTTATCAATATGTGGAATGGTTAGTTTGGTCCACTGTTACTTATTTTTCATGGCTTTCTCCTATTAATGAATAAATAATTGTTAGTAAAAAGTGTTAGACAATCATATATACTGAAATACAAGTTAAATAACCTATGCCATCTCTGAAAGACAATAATTTATGAATGTGGCTCACTAATCTTTTTGAATTCCTTTGGGGACATCTTTAGGTTCAAGTACCATTATTTTCATATAAGTCTCATTGTGCACTCTTCCTGTTTGCCCCTATTGAACTTAAAATATAATTTTTATGTCTATCCTCTACTGCAAACTTAACCTAGAAGAATAAATGTAGCAGTTAATGAACATATGAACTCAAAATTTTAGGAAAAGTGCAAGATGAATTAATTGATACCTATATAACTTCCTTAAATACATTATTTTTGTATTCTCCAAGCATAAGCCTCCAATTTGGATAACTGATAGGAAATGCATCGTAGTTTCTTGCAACGATTCTTAGAAAAACACCAAGCAACCCACCTGAATCTCCAATTAATGTTTATGTCATTGAAGCTCATACTAACCCTCTGCTTATGAGGAAGAGCCCAAACATCATGCACCGTTAATTATTTGGTAGTTATATGTCCTTCCTTATTTGTAGAGTCAATGTTAGCACATATATTATAAATATACAACTTAGATCCAAAGTTCTCATTACTTAACTTACCAATAATGTTAACCATCCAATTTCACCTCATTTGTCATCATGTAGGTTGTGCAAGTTGATTTGCACATCAATCTTCCTCTGCCAATAGTTCATCATCCATTAATCTCTTGCTGGGCAAGTTAGATGTCAAGAGACAGCAATGTAGAGGAGTTAGTTGGAACCCTTAGATCTTGGTATGTTGGATGTCCATCATCACTAGCTGGTGGAGTCAATTAAGGGCTCTTAAAGCTGGCTCCACCACAATGAAGACTGAGTTAGACTTCTTCAAGAATCTATTCATCATCAAAATTCCTATTAAAACAAATGAAAAATATGAGCATGAGTGAGATAACAAATTAAAACATTATATATAAGTAACATATACATACAAATATGTAAATCATAAAATAAGTAACATTATAAATAAGTATCATACACATACAAACATATAAGATCATATACAAATAAGTATCACACACACATTCAGGCAATGGTAAATTTATTTCTCTTTCTGGGAATAATTGTTATAATGGTTGTCATTGTAATAGCTCACTTTCATAAATCAATGCATCATTATCATCACCCATGTCATAAAAGTCTCGTGGCTTTAAATACACAACAATACTTCAATTTCTGTGTGACTCATTTTTGACATAATACATTTGGTAAGCATTTGAAGCTTATATGTGTGGTTCATCATCTTCACTCTTACCAATACGTATCAATTGTGAAAAATTAATGGATTTAAATCCCAATTCATCGATTATGATGCCTTTGGGATTGTTCGTGCTAGCCCACATACATTTGAACAATGTAACTGTAAATTGACCATGGTAATTTGATTCAATTACATCTAATAATTTTCCATAATATGACACACCTCCAAATAACATATGGCCATTAGATTTACTTGCATAGCTTCTTGTACCAAGTGTCTTAAATATATCACTATTTTGAGTTTTCAATCCTTCATCCCATGCTAAAGTTCAAAATTTATATCCATTAACATTGTGCACAGTATATCGCCTTGCTTTATCAAGTGGACTCATGGTAAGATATCTCATTTCAATGAAAAGAGTCATATTTATATCATTTCTAATATGAAGGAAAAGGAGTAAAAGCAAATAATGGTTAGTATATCTTTACACAATGTGAGAACCAATTAACAAACTCTCTATGGACCCTTTTGTCTATCTCCAAAGCTATTCATGTACAATTTCTCAATTATTGCCTCACATGATCTCTAAATTCCCTACATGTCATACATCAATTAATCATATGGTTTAAAGGCATGCAACAAAGATTAGTGATCTATGACATATAATATACTTATTTAAGGAAAGGAATAACTCCTTTACAAATGGTCAACACATGGTTATATTCTTGTAGTTTCTCCAAAAGGAGATAGAGTAAAGTACTTGTCACGACCCGAGCCGATAGGACGTGATGACCAGCATGGGGATAAGTTATTCTTTATCCTCATGAACCCATAAAAAACCCAAAGATTGTAAACTTAAATAAACCCACATTAAATAACCATTAAATCTCAAAATCTCTTCTTACAAACATTATTTGAATCAGTTTACTCTCTATGTAGAAAATTGGCCAAGTTATTCCTTGAGTTATGGACCTCTTAAAATTTCTGCAGCAGAGTTAACAGACATACCACGATAATACATCAAATATTTAGCCTATACATAAGGGAACGACTAAATAGAATCATAAAATTGAGGGAAAACCATAGCTCTAACAGTAGACTAAGCTCACCAAGGAATTAATCACCAAGATTAAATTATGAAGTGAATGTTTTGGTTTGGACCTGGAATCTAAAAATTGTTAAATAATTGGGTGAATGGAAACTCAGCGAGCTAGTAATTCTAATATTGCAGAAAATGGTATAGACTTACAATGGTACGTCTTTCAAAATTTAAAACCAAATATCATATAGTCATAATTTAGTAATATCAAACGGTGAAATAATCATTAACAGAATGCGTTTGGGAATCTCCTATAGAGCCAATCATAATTACAAAGTACAGAACTATTTTAAGGCTAGTGATAATAGATTAGAGCATATACTTATTTTAGCCATAAGCTTTGAGTAAATATCATAATGGCCTTAGGCCTTAAATAGAATATGGTGGTAAGGTATCATAGCTAACCTTATCATATTACCAATCATAGGCACTATGGCTAACATCTACTGCCGTTAGCTACAGGGTTCCATTTTGGACACATTCCCAACATTTCAGAAATAAATAAACATTCATCTACAGATATCAAAAATTTCAAAATCATACCACTTCAGAGTTCATATTTTAGTATTTCTAATAATTTAAAATTCAAAATCATAATTCAAAATAATATCTTGTATAGTTAGGATTATCTACTCACCTGAGAGGAGTATACCAACCTCCTTCTATCATTGATTATAATTTCTTTGTTGACAATTTTCTAGTCACCTAAAACATTTTTAACATTTAGTCCTGTTAAATAATTTAATTATTTGATTTTGTCACAAAGCTAATTAATTATTCATTATTCACCTTTATCCAATTTACCTATTTCTTTACTAAATTTTAGGAAATTAAATTTATGTGTCGCTTTCTTAAATAATACTTCAAAATTGTTATGACTTATATTCCATTTTATTATTCTTATTATCATTATTATTACTATTATTATTATTATTATTATTATTATTGTTTTATTCAATTATTCCATTATGCACTTATTAGATTTCTAACACCTACCATCATACAAATTTCACTTCGGGGTTGACTAATAAATTCTAAATTTTCCATTTAACCTCAAATAATATTTAGTGCTATCTAATTAAGCCAAACTAATTTTCCCTTTTTAATTTTTGTCTTTTTCTTCATGAAAAATCTAAGAATATTACAAAAGATTAGAAATTCATTCTAAAATTCAAACTAAAATTTCCAAAAATTCTAAATCACTCCCTAGATATATAACAAATTAAGAAGCCCTAAGAACTCAAATGCCACTTATTTCCCAAATTGTCCCTAGATCCCTAAATTGGGGTTTTGCAATTTGGAAGTCATAATTCACAATTGATCAGTGATTCTAGGGGAGAAAGGTGCATAAATCATGTAAGAAGTGAGACCCCAACTCAATTTAATAGGACTATACCAAATTAAGCTCAATTTCATCATTTTCTCACATAAACAATTATTTTCGATTTTGAGGTAATTGGGTGAAATTTATAAGTGTAAATGAGGAAGAAAGGTATGAAAATGCTATAGAAAGTGAAGGCCTAAGCTTAACTAGATTAAAAACACACAAAAATAACATTCTCAGGCATTGGATCTTTGCTCTTTGAACTGCCAAAAAATGGTGAAATTTTCGGCTAACCAATGACCATTGTTGGCATGAAAGGTGACGATGGAGCTACAACCATTGGGAGGAAATGCTAGCAACCCTACCCAATGGTAGAACAGCCTCGATTTGCCAATTGGTGGATTTGTACAGTGAATGGACAGAGCTGGACGTTACTGCGTGATGAAGTTAGAGTCTGAATGAATGTATGATGTTTTAATATGTAAGTAACGTTAAATTATTGTTAGGGGTTTAGTGGTTATGATTAGAGTAATAAATTAGTGTTAGTGGAGGATAAGTGGGTATTAATTTAATTAAAATGAGATAGTGGGTAGGAATTGGTGTTTAAAATAGTTATGTAGGGATAAAAGATGTAATTATTGTGATAAAATATTTTTAGTGGGAATATTTGGAATGATTTGGAGTGACAAAATATTTAAGATGGGGGTAAATATATTTTATTATATATATATTTTAAAAAAATAGTGGTATTACAGTACTCAAATCCACTAACTGGCTTTCCAACAGTTGAGAACAAGGTATCAATGTTGGATGACTCACCATTGGCTTCAACATCTACTTGTCCAAGATCATTAAGTGCTATCTCTATTCCTTCTAAATATCTTAAGTAAAAGGTTAAGACCTCTTGAGCCATGTAACATTTAGCAATTGAGCCTTTAGACTGAGCCCTATTCCATATAAAAGACTTTAGTTTACCTAGATACATATCAACCACAAATGAGTTAGTACAAAAAAAGTTAAACAACTTTAAATAAATACTAAATACGACGTTTGTATTTACCTTTGTATTGGATACACCCATTGATAGTGGATAAGACCTTTAAGTTTAGCCTTTTTAACTAAGTGTACAATTAAATGAACAATAACTATAAAAAATAAGGACAAGAATATTATCTCCAGATGACACAACATTAATATTACTTTATTTTGAAGCTCATCAAGGTCATTCATGTCTGATAAAATCGCAGATACCTCCATAAGAAGGGTCTTTTCATGGCTAAAGGCAAAAGTTATTACATAAGAACATGTGAATTATGACTTTCCAATTTATCGATCTTTATATTAGTGCATTTAGAAATGTTGCTTAAATACCTATCTAGTACAGTAATACTTTTCAAAGTCCTCACGAAGATATCTTTATTTGCATTTGTCAAAGTGAATAAAGTTGGAGGATATTTTCCACTTTCATTAGGCTAATGATAAGCTCCAATGCCTATTACTTGTAAGTCTTTTTGTGCATTAACGTGGTCCTTTGAACGTCTAAAATCGTTTACTAAAGTGAATATCACATTGCCACATACATTTTCTCAACATGCATGACATTTAAATTATGGCACAACAAGTGGTTCGCCCTATATAAAAGTTGAAAAATTATACTCCTCTTACACCACTATTGAGTTTCACCATCAACAACACCAACTGCTTAAGTTTTTCTTCCTTGAGCTTCAACTTCCACATCTTTTCCAAACACAACATCAACATTCTCAAGTTATCTTAGGATTTTTAACCTAGATATCAGTAGTGGGGAATATTTCTCTCTTCTTTTCCATTAAATTGACTTCGAGCCAATCTAAATTGATGACCTAGGCTCAAAAAATGATGATGACCTATAAAACACTACTTTCGGCTATAATGAAGCTAAACTTAAACAAAGTCAAAATTACAAGTAGAGAATGCTAACTCAATATGAGCGTTCCACCTAAACAAAGTTCCAAGACCAGGAAAATTACTAATAGTCCACATCAATGCTACCTGCATATTGAACACATGCTAATGAATCAAATGTTTAAACATTATCAAACCACAAATCATTTGACTCTATAATTAGTGGTTGCAGATGCACTTCTTTATCATTCCCAATGGTCTTCTCCTTGGAATAATGAATAAGAGAATAAGGAACTCTATTTCATGCACATTTAGGAAGGCAGGGTGTAATTCATAATAACCACTGGCCAAATGCTATAATTTGTACTTAGATTTCCAAATTGATTAAAGTCATTAGTGACTAAACCTAGGCATACATTACAAGTATCTAAGGTAAATTGTGGATTCATTATGTGAAATATCTTCCATGTCTTGAAGTCCCTCAAATATTACATTATGTTGTCACTAGTGTTGCCCATATAATGCCATCTTATATGCTTAGTTGTTTTAAATGACATAATAGTCTTTATAGTTATGGCTTTAATGGGAAGTATCTTAATATTTTTATAGGCCTCTTTTTCCTTTTCTCACCCTTTCTTTTTGGTTTCCATTTAGATGTGTTGCACTTTTTATGCACATCTTTATTTTCATCCTCCCCCCAATATAGCATGCAATCATTTGGGCATGCATGAATTCTTTGGTAGTTTAGTCTTACTTTATTAATCTTACCTTCATAAAACAAAGGTGAAATTTTGGCATGTTCAAATGCATCTACCATTAAGTCTAGTATCACTGGCATAACCTTATCGCTTATTCCACATAAACACTTTATGTGATACAACTTCACCAAAAAGGAAAATTTATAGTACTTCTTGCACCTTTCATACAAGCTGTGTCGGCCATTCAAAATTAATTCATAAGATTCTTTTGCATTGTTGTTCATCATGTGGTTTGATGGTGGAAATGGACAAACTACATAATGTATCACAAACCATATCTTGCATAAGGTTATGCATAAGGTTATCTCTATAATGTATCACAAACCATATCTTGCAGAAATTCATTATATGGGCAACATATAAGATATGGTTTGTGATACATTAGAAATTCATAAGGTTATGCATAAGGTTATCACAAACCATCATCTCTATTTTCGTTTCCTTATGAATTTCTAATGTATCACAAACCATATCTTGCATAAGGTTATCTCTATAAATATGTTGTTCTCTTACTTGTGGTCTTGTCTTAAGTTCTTTTACAACATGAGACTCTTCTATAATTCTCTCCCCATGCCTAACCTAAAAATCATAACATGGTGGGAAAGGTTTAAATTAAGTGGTCATGCACAACTTCTCTAACCTACAATTCCTCAAACCTACACTTTAGATATGGCAAATTATTTTTCCCTCCATACTTTCATTGGCAAATACAAAGTCTAAGAATTAGTTCAATCCCTTGAAATAGCTTAATAATCCATGAATTATTCATTTCCTAAATAATTTGGCAACACACTTTGTCATATTAATTAAAAAAATAAAATCATGTCCATATCAATAACACTGCTATTAAATCATAAACATACATGACTATAATTGAAATATATTTTATATAATTACACTTATAGTATTTTCAAAATTTCCAAACTTCAATTCAACAATATTCATTTATATCACTACATTATCAACACTATAATCAAATCCAGCAATAAACATGTACAAGTATAAATTATATAATCATGCCAACTCCAATTAAACTAACCAACTTAACTTATTTATCAACTTCCATAAAAAGAATTTCGCATTAATTAAAGTCATTATAAAAATAATCTCAAACCTTATTTTGCATAACCAATTATGTTGGAAGATTAAAGGCGATTAAAGGCTTGTTACCTTGAAGAGCTTAAACTTGCTATCACCACCTTGCCATTCTCAATTATCTATCGCTATTCAAGATCACTTGGACTAGTAACAAAATAAGCATATGTATAGTGAAAGATGGAGATAACAACTTTTAGATTGTTCCTCATTCAATATAGTCAACCACTTTTACAATCAAGATTCCAAATCTTCAAATTACAAGAATAGATGTCCATAAGCTTATGGGTATCCTTACAAGCATTTAATTTGGAGTTGTTACTAGCAAGAGCAATATTAAAGCACTTATTTCAAAAGTAAAAAGTGTTAAAGTACTACTAATATTTGGTGTATTCTCTGTTAACATTAATTACTGTAAAAACACAAAAGAAATTTCTTAGGTGGGCCAATAACACCTTACGCCTTAAGATGTAGTCTTTTGAATTGCTACTTCCATTTTTCATTTCTTGCAATTAAACTAACTAACTCAACTTATTTATCAACTTCCATAAAAAGAATTCCATATTAATTAAATTCATAAAAAAAAATCACTGATCTATGTATCTCATAACAAAAAATATCAAGCTAAAATATGTATCTCACTTATGTATGTATTGCTTAGGAAAAAAATTATTTTCATTATTTTTTAAAGCTAAAATTTGCACACCAAAAAATCTTATAGGCAACAAGATGGGCAGTGGCAGTTGTTGGCAAGAAGTGCAATAGTTAAGCGTTGGTGGGTTTGCAATGGAATGGCTGGAGATAATAGCTTGTCACTATGAAAATGGTAAGTATCGAAAATGGAGAAGAAATAAGAAAAAAGAAAAAGAAAAAGAGGGGAGAAATTACCTTGTCAGTGGGAAAAGTTAACATTGCCTAGCTAGCAATAGACCAGAACGCGATGGACTATGGGGCACTATAAACCTTCGTAAGGAGTTAGGGCTTTGTTTATGAGGACTAATCACAGTTAGGCCCAAACCATGGCTAGGACTAAGCCTAGCCACAGTTACACAACATAACTGTGGCCACGTTGGTAGTCAAATTTTAGGCCAAATGCTTTAACACTAACAATGGATACCATATAACTATTGTTATGATTCAACCTACCTAACCACAATCCTATGATAATTGTTATTAAGACGAGTCATAGACACCGTGGCTAGAACCATTATATTTTTAACTATAGTTATTGTATAACTGTCATAATCGACCTTTTAGCGAGAATAAGTAAAAAGTGGTATTAATTGATTCCCAAAATGAATCTTGAAAATCAATTTACTAGAGTTGCCACCAAAATTTTTAACGAAAAACTTTGGAAAACTAATTTAAAACAAAAAGAAAAGGAAAAATGGTCTGCCAAATCAGAGATAAGTTCGGGAGTCTATTTGAGTATGGGAAAGGTGTTAGGCACCCCAAAACACTTGTCCATAAGGACAGTTACCTTAAACTAGTCAACTAAAATAGAATATGACATTAAATTAATCTCAATTACCCTTTTATTGACATGCATGCTCATTAAATAGAGAAGACAAAAAATAACAATAATGAAAGCAAATAAGATGATATTTACAAAGGGCAGACTTGACATAAGATGAAAGCCTAGGGCCTACGTACCCTATAATAAGGATCAAAGTCTATGTTCGAGCAAAAAAGGCGTGTTTGTTGGTTGATGGTTTGTAATTTATGTTATGAGAACAGGAAAGTTCAAATTAAACAAATTTTTATAAACAAAACGGGATTGGAATTGGATTTGTGTTTTAATTTACAGCAACCTGATTAATCTAGATCTCTTGATCTCTTCATTTTTCCTCTTTTTAATTTTTGTTTAGTTTTGGAATTTTAATCTTTATTTTTGAAATTTAAATGAAATGATAATGAGTAAAAATTTTAAGATTTTTAGGGTTTTATATTGTTTGGAATGAAAAATGTTTTTGGATTTTCGAATTTATTTATTGTTGGATTTTCAAGATCGGAATTTATTGTGAAATTGGAATGAAATTGTAATGAAAAACCATTTTTCGGGATTTTTGAATTTATATATATTTCTAGATTTTTGTTCTAATTTCAAAGGCGAGATTACAATTAAAAGTATTTTTAATTTATTTTATGATTTTGTATTTTTTTAAATTAGAATTTATTCCAAAATTGAAGTAAACT
Organism: Delonix regia; assembly: GCA_037074485.1. Lineage (NCBI taxonomy): Eukaryota > Viridiplantae > Streptophyta > Magnoliopsida > Fabales > Fabaceae > Delonix > Delonix regia. The sequence goes on from CM073455.1 coordinate 9,375,317, forward strand.
ATAATGGAAAAATATTTCTATGATTTTTAAATTCATGATTTCTGCATATTTTCTTTGAAATTGGAATTTTAAGTTTAAAGTAAAACTATAAAGGAAAAATATTTCTAGGATTTTTGAATTTATGATTTTTGTATATTTCTTTGGGTTTTTGCTTTAATCTTGAAAGTGAGATTATAATGAAAAAGTATTTTTTAAAAAATCTTTTAATTACAAATAACTAGTAAAATACCCTTTTTTATTTTAAAATTACTCCATCTTTGTATTTGGAAAATAGATCTTAGATTTCAAGACCTGAGAAGACTTAAGATCCCATGTGGTATCTGCTAATTAACTTTTGAGTGCCTAAGGAGATCAATGATCTCACGTGGGAACCCAAAATATGAAAGAAAATATTCAGAATTTTTCAATATTCTTATTTTTATATATTCTTAAGGATTTTGAAAATTGGAATTCTTTTAGTTTAATTTTTTACAAAATTAATTCCCAAAGTCCACGGAGACTCAAAACCCACGTGGCATTTCTTGATTAATTAAATTTTACAACGAACGAACTTAATCATTTTTTAAAAGAGGTTATTTAATTAAGACAATTCCTTTTGCATTTTTTTTAAAAAATATGTACTAATGTTCGGGGTTTAAGGAGATTAAAATCTCACATGACCTCATGCACTTAAGGAGAATAATTTTCCCATACAATGATTTTCTTAAAACTTTACTTGTAATGGTAAAAAAAATGATAATGATAATAATAATAGCAACAAAAATAAAAAAAAAAACATGGACAAACAACTAAAACATAATCTGATGCAAAATGTAAGAATAATGTTCACCATGCATGCAACCTATGATCGAAACAATGACGCTACTCTTTACCCGTGACTCTACTTCAACTTCTCACTGTCAATGAGGACTCTCTCTAGTGGCTTTCCTCTCCTCGACTTATAGTGTTATCACCGCCTTCCATGGTTTCTCTCCCCAGTGGCTCTTTCTTTCTCCTTTTTCCTTCCTCCTCTCTTCTTCTTCCTTTCTTCTTCCTCGATTCAGCGCTATTCCCAGAGCTTAAAACAAAGTGAGGTGGTCTTCCTTCACTTCTTCTTCTTCTCATTCTCTTTCTCTCTCTCTTTCTACTCTCCTCGACCTTGATGCCCTCTCTAGCACTGCCTCTGTCTCATTCTTCTTCTTCTCTTCTCCTTTTCTCCCCTCTTCGGTTCTCTTTCTCTACTCAATGCCCCTCCTCGTCAGCTCTCTTGCTCCTCTTCTTCTTCTCCCTTCCTCCCCTCTTCTTGGTTTCTCCTCTCTCTATTTACCTCTACTCACAAAGTTTAGAACAAAGAGCTCCTCCTTCTTCTTTTCTTCTCCCTTTCTCCCTTTTTTAGTTCTCCTTATCTGCTCAGTGTCCCCCTCGTCAGCTCTTTTTTTTGGTCCTTCTCCTTCGTGTAGCTGCCTTTCCTTTCTCTCTTTTCTTCTCTCCCCCCTCCTCGGTTCTCCTTCTGTGCTCGGTCTTCAGCTTCTATTTTCTTTGCTTGGCTTCCTTCCAACTCTTTTTCCTTTCATTCGGTTCTCCTCCACTATCCTTTAATAGCGGCCTCCATCATCATTATATGCTCTGCTCCTATCATTTCCAATGGCTTGCAAAAGGAAGGCAGTGGGCTACAGTAGCGGCAACTTGCAAAGGAGGTGCTTCTTTCTCTTCCTTCCTCAGTGGGTAAATGCACATATACTCTTCATTTTGGTTTGGCTGATTTATCCCTTTTTTTTAATTTTTTTTATTTTATTGCTATTACTATTAATATATTTTGATTTTTTGTATTTTCAAATTTTCTATTTTTGTTTTCTTATATATATTTTTATTCTTTTTTTATAATTTTGCTTTGATTTATTATAATTATTTTAATTAGCTAATTTTATTTTTGGATTTTGAGTTTATTTAATTGTCTTCCATTATTTATTTTTAATTTCAAATTGTCCCTACTCGAGGATGTCATTTAGGGCTTTTTCATTTTTAATTTTTTCCTATTTGCTTAATTATTAATTTAATTGGTAACTCAAGTAATCAAACAACCTTAATTAAGGATAGGGTGTTCACAATAACCATGGCTAAGATGGACTTAAACCACAATTATTTACAAAACCATGGTTAGATGATTGATTTAGCCACGGTTATTATAATCGTGGTTATGCCTTATTTTAACCACAGTTATAATAATCGTGGTTTGGTTTTTGTTTTAGATACCAATTTTTTTTATTGTGATTAATAAAAGGCAAATTAATTACTCTTAACAATGCTTGATGGATTAGTTATATCAATTATATAGGCGTTCATATTGCATGCATGTATTTATTATCAAACCATGATGTGTGTTGGTCAATTACACATATGCATAGACTATTTCTAATGTGCATTTGCAATTCGATTATCTTTAGCTAAGGTGCATAACCATCAGGTCAGGCCAGGTCTTTTACAAACCCAAGGCCCTACTTAGGGATGAGATTAGGGTTATTTTTTAGCCTAGGCCTAGTGGCTTGACCTGGTGGACCTGGTGAAGCACTAGGCTGAGTAAGTCATGTTCGGACCAAGCTAGGTAAAATTATTGTTCCAATAATATTTTCATTAAAGTAAAATTACATAATTGTAAATATGTTTTTGCAATAGTAAAACACTGGATTACATCCACTGGCTAAATTTGTTCAACCTAATAAACTTGTAGTTATGGCTCTTAATAGCTAATATTATATTATCATGCATAAAGGGTCAAGTATTGCAAAAGCACCATATTTAATAGATATTAGAAAAGCATTACTTACAATTTCAGTTTGCCAATTTCAAAGCTTACACTATGCTTTTGAAATTTTGCCAACTAGGCTGGGGAAAGCTTAAGTGTTTGACCAACAATAACATCTTTTGAAGGATCAGACATCACATCTAAAACCAAAATATCACCTCAGAATAATTATAGAATATTATTATTGCAAAGTAGTCTAGAAAATTCCCCATCTTCCATGAAATATCACCTTACTTATCTTTTTAAAATATTCAAAAAATGGAAATAATAAATCCCATTTTATAGTTCCAAGAACCAGAATGCTTTTTAATAAATGAAGTCATATCCCTATCATTTATATTTAGCATATGAATATGTTAGAGAGTGAAATATGGAATAGAGAGATCTGAGAACTTACAACCACATCACCATCCTCTCTCAAAGCATTTGCAATCATCTGAGCATCAGCAATCATCAATATTCATAAACTGTAGAAAAAGCCGAAGGGAGAAATATTCATAAAAAATGTGAATTGATAGGGGAAATTGGGAAAAAAATATATAATATAGGAAATATTGTACCATTTTAATTGTTTTCTTACACTAACATGGAAGAAACGTAAATCCACAATCACATGACTTTAGTCAATTATATTTTATCATCCAAAAACTAATACAAGCTCATCCAATTGGTAACAATATACAAATACAAAGAACTATCATTACAAAAGGAGAGGAACAAAGAAAAGGATAAAATGAAAAACTTCAACAGAAACACAAAAGGTAGAACGACGTCTCATGCTAGCAACTATTTTTCTAAGCATCTCAAGAGTAACTTCTATAATCAACACTACATGAAGAAAGGAATATATTAACACATAAAGTCTAAGGAAGAATACATCATATGTAAAAGAAAATTGTATTACTAGAGACATCGCATTATTCAATAACCATAGGTTAGGCAACACCTAAATCCTAAGAAACATATGTAAACATCAATCAAATAATAAAGAAGACATTATATTGCAAGCAAGAGAAGGTTAAAAATGACAACTAAAAATAGAATTGGAGATTACCTAATGCAACACTTTCAAACTCTTCAAATTAATCAATTTCACAATCATTGAAGCTACCAAGTTGGGGGGAAGCCATTTTTGGGAGCAAATGAAGGCCTATAACAAAGAGCTCCTGAACAAATCAAGCACATGCCCACCAGTGCTAAAAGCTAACTTAGCAACCACAATTGACATAGGAATAACCAAGACATCAATCCAACATGAGATAACACTTTATTCTTTATGGTATTGTCTTTCCACCATACAAGGTTAAAACAAATACCATAATCAACCAGTTCTTACTTTAAATACCTTTCCAACTTAGATTTATGATATGAAGAAACTTTTCTCTATTTTAATGCCTCCCACTTTTGCTTGCGAGTAGATAAGTGTCTTGTACTCATAGTCATACTCTCTGACGTTCCATTCTCTTAAATGGTTCCAATTGATTCGTAAACATCTCTTTCTGAGCAATGATCATACAAGCGATTCAATGCATTTCTAATCTTGCTTTTCATGGCTTTAGACATATTAAGATCATGGTATAGATTGTCAAAAATGGAATAGACATATCCAATGTTATATCTTTGATCAAATACTAACCCTAATACTTATAAAGGGTTCATATTTTATAATATCCCCTAGTACTTACCATACTTAGCTTGAAAACCTTTTACCATCTTCCTTGTAATAGGTTTGTGATGTGTAGTGTTCGACAACAACATATCTTGAACATCTATAATGAAATTTTCTCTTTTCAAAGTTATATACATCATTGTCTATCAATCATATACCATATCATATAGTTTATACATACACATATATCCTATATATGTGAGTACAAGAAAATAATAATTCTAGGTATTGGCCTTAAAGTTTATGCACACACATAAATATTTTCAAAGTTCCCCTTTCATGTGGACTTATTGCATGGCATACCTAAATCTAAGCAAAGTTTTAAATTTCCATGTGTATAAGTATTTCTTACAATAGTTTAAATTTCCATGTTTGAGTCTCATTTCACCTTGATGTTCTTTGTACTTTCTTGTACTTGCACTTGATAGTACAATTAACTAGGAAATGAAACAAAATCCCCTATTAAAAAAAATCCTACATTATCATATATAGAAAACCCAAGGAAATAAGTGGACAAATAACATAGTAGAAAGTAAGAACTGACACTTGATTTATATTGACATACCTTCAATTGGGCCAAAAGAGATATTGTTATCCTCAATACCTATACAACCACACAAGTAGTTAAACAACAGTTCCTACAAAAAGTTGTGAACTAATAACACCTTTTTAAGATAAGAAGAAAATCACCTTAGAAGCTTCAAATTGTTAAGATTTAGAATAGATATCATAAATCATATGCACAGAAACTAGGCAGAGGCTTGCTGATAACTCAATGAAATAGTGTTATTCCTATTATTTTCATACTTTTTTAATTATACTACCTTGTTATTTTTAGTTTAAAATTGAGTCTTTCTTGACGATTTAGGAAATGTATCTTTAGTAGTGAGGTTTTATGTTAGTTAGTGTTAATTTATATTTATTCAATATATTTTAGTTATTTAGCGGTTATTAATGTGATTTTATATCTTACCCAGGTGGTCAAAGGAAAGAAAGAAAAAAAAAAAAAAAAAAAGGAAGGTTTAGACATTAAATAGGAGAACACTCAGCTTTAAAATGACATTTTCGTTCCTAAACATTAGAATTTAGATATGGTCATTTTAGAGCCAGTTGTAAAGCTCATTGAGACCTTGTGGTAGTTTGCTAAAATCCAATGTCGGAGTGCAAAATTATAGTTGAAATATTGAAGCTAATTTAGAAGGCTTATCCTATGCCAAGGTGCCATGATCTGGTGCTAAGGCACCAAAATGCATATACTAACTAGAGATCTAGTGCCAAGGTGCCAAGACACAGCAAATGAAGGGTAAATTGGTTGTTTATTATTTAAGGGCAATATAAAATATTTTTTTCATTAGGTTTCTTAGCCAAAGAAGATGTTCTAAGGCCAAAAGAGAACCTTTTCTAGTTCTATCAGCTGGGCTTTATTAAAGAAGGCATTTCAAGAGGAATTTCAAGGGAAGAAGCTGATTAAAGCTTTAGAGGTGAAGTTCTTTATCCCTTTCTCTTCTTTTTCTCTTCTCTTGTTTATATTTTCTAAGTTGTTTTGGATTGTAGTCATGGGATTGCTTGGTTAAGACTTTATTTCTCTAGAAACGTGGACCCTAGGATTATAGATTATTGAACTTTGTTACTTTTTAACTTGAATTTCATTATATATGTAGTAATTCAGTTTAAATCTTATTTGTTCCCATATTGATTGGCCACCAATTAGGGTTTACATTAAAGATTTGTGAATTCATGAAAGAAAAGCCTAAATTTAGTCATAGGATTGAATACCGCATTATTAATGTTGAATAATTTGTTGAATTTAACTCAAATTGCCTTTAGGATAGACATATATACCTACTGGGCATGTGGAGTCATAATTATCCGTACTTATTGCATCTCTCTAAGTGGTTCTCATAGAAATATAGAGAAATAATTTAGAGAGATAAAATTTATAAAGGATCAATGGATTTGTATAATGATGTTAGAGGCTAAGATTACTTCATAAATCAATGAATTTAAGTTAGAAAGGTAACTAGTTCACAATTAAAGTGCCTTGGTAATCCATAATCCAAGTGAAGTTCATCTCATTTTAAGTTTTGCATTTGACTATTTGCAATTACCTTACTCTTAGATTGATCATTTGAACTCTTGGATTAGATAACTACATATGCACTAGTAACTAATATCGGTATTGACTGGAATTTCTAGAGGATGATACTTTTCTTACTATTTACTACTTGTTGGTGGTGTATACTTGCACCGTTACCTTTTACTCATAACAAGTTTTTGGCACTGTTTGTGAAGACCCCATCCTTAATTGCCTAATCATTTAATTAATTGATGCACCAATTAATTAATACTTAAGCAAATAGGAAAATTAAAAATGACAAAACTTCAAATGACAATTCCAATTGGGGGACAATTAAATAAACTCAAAACAAAAAATATATAGAATTAACTAATTAAAATAATTATAATAAATAAAAGCAAAAAAATAAAAAATAAAAAATGTATATGACAAAACAAAAATAGAAAATTAAAAAAATTAAAAAAAAAAGTAATAAGGTTACCAGCAACATACTTTTACGTTAAACAACTGCAGGAAAAAGCTAAAAAAAAATAGGGCAGACAGCAAAAAAGGAGCTGGCTAAAGGGGAAAGGTCTTTTTGCTTGGTTTTGGCATGCACGTCTCCTCGGATTCCTTGGCTCAGTCTCCCTCAACAACATTTTCTTCAGGCTTTGTTCTTGGATTATCAGGGTAGTAGGTGTTTGAGCAGATCTCTTTCTTTTTTCTGTCAGGTGGAGCTATCTCTCATTCCCAAAGGAAGATGGCAATCCTCCACCATTACAATGACCACCTAGAACGCCATGAGAAGATCCATCTTTCCTTGATGCTTTGTATTGTGATGATGAAAATGGGAGGAGGAAGAAGTTTTAGATGTAGAAGGGAGTAATGACACTTGTTTTCTTCTTCCTTCTTGGATCTTATTGGAGCAAGATTTGTTCTAGGAAGATGGAGAACTGAACTCTCTATTATCTAAGGAAAAGGAAGTTTATTTTGATCTGAGTGTTAATCTTTCTTTGACTCGTTATAGGGTTGTGGATTGGAAGCTTAAAGTGAATGCCCATTATGGGTTCTTTGCTCTCATGGCAATACTGGCCATTAACTATTTGGACAGATTGCTTTCGAGCTTCCATTTTCAAAGAGAAAAGCCTTGGATGATCCAGCTGGTGACTATTACTTGCCTCTCTTTGGCTGCAAAAGTTGAAGAGACTCAAGTCCCATTTCTTCTAAACCTCCAAGTGGAAGATACTAAATATATGGTTGAGGCAAAGAATATATAAAGAATGGAGCTGCTTGTTCTATTGGCCCTTAAAAGGGAAGATGCGCCCAGTAACCCCACTCTTTTTTCTAGATCACATCATATGGAGGCTTGGATTGAAAACCCATCTTCACTGAGAATTCCTCAGGCGCTACAAGTATCTCCTACTCTAAGCTCTTTCAGATTATAGATTTATGGGTCATCTTCCTTTGGTATTGGCTACTACGACAATGCTGTATGTGGTAGGGTAGATTGAACAAAGTGAAAAAGTGGAATATAAAATCAGCTTCTGGAGGTTCTGAAAATGAACAAGGAGAAAGTATATGAGTGTTATGATGCAATGTTGGAGGTCTCAAAGGCCAATAATTATTATAATAATGGGCATAACAAGTCTAAGAAGTAAAAGTGTGAGGAAATCAGTCCTGGCAGCCCAAGTGGCATAATCGATGCGGTTTTGGGTCTAATGGTTCCAACGACTCGTGGGCAATGGGGTCATCATTATGTTCATCCCCAGAGCCTCTGTTCAAGAAGGCCAGACCCCAAGAACAACAGCAACAGTAACAACAAATGAACTTGTCATCGTTCAATCGGGTTATTGTCGAAATCGTTGGCACCTCTCCTTAAAAATCTTCACACACTCTGTCCTTGAAAAACAAAAGCAACAGAAAAACCCAAAAGGATGTTTTATTTACTTTGGTAATACTAATTACTGCCTTAATGCAAGCAAGAGTTCCTTCTTTCAATGTCTTCATTTCCAACAATGCCCCAAGGATTGGTCTACAAAAGGAAGAGAAGAGAAGAAATGAATGTTTATGCTGAATCTGTCGTGCATCTTGTGCTTCTGGTTGCTGTCAAGTAGTGTTAATTTACTACATTTTGATGTGTCTACTCTGTTGCATTTCTGCACTGGTTTTTGCTGCATTTCTGCTCTGATTTCTATTGTATTTTTGCACTGGTTTCTGCTGTATTTCTGCACTGATTTAAGCTACATTTCTACTCTGGTTTGAGCCATATTTCTACACCACCACCAACCACTGCCAGCGACAATTCCACAACCCCCACCTCTGATGACGATGCAAGCTAAAAATGGCATAGCGAAGCTGGTTGCTTGCCATGGCTTCGATATGGAGACCGACAAGGAAATGTCAACTACAGTCCAGGAGGGGAATGACGCAGTCACTAGCCATAGAGATGAACAGAAAGATTCAAATGAGCAAGTAAAAAGGAAGAGAGAGAAAGAAGAAGACAAATGACGAAGAGAGAAAGAGCAGAGAACAGGGAGACTGAGCCAAGGACTGTGGCGAGAAGAAGGAGTAGTGGCAGGCCAAGAGAGCTGAGGTGGAAAGAGAGTGACAAGGTGGAGAAAGAGTGCCAAGGTGAGAAGGATGAGGTGTTAGCACGGAACTATCAACACAATGCTTCAAATGAGAAGCTGAAGCAATGTCGTGGAACAGTGTCATAGTTGAGTTGCATGCACATTAGCACTATTCCTGCATTTGGTGTCAGGTTACGTTGTATGTTGTATCTCATTTTTTCATTTTTATTTTTTTTCGTTGCTATCATTATCAATTTTTTTTTTTTGGCATTACAAGTGAAGTTTTAAGGAAGGCATCATGTGAGAATATTCTTCTCCTCGAATGCTCGGGGGGTTGTGTAAGATTTTAATCTCCATAGACCCTGAAATTTAACCCATACTTGTTTTAAAATAATAATGACAAAAATAATAATAATAATGCAAAAATAAATATTTTAATTAAATATTTTCTATTATTTATGAAATCATCGTGTGAGAATATTTTTTTCCTCGAATGTTTGGGGGTTGTGTGAGATTTTAATTTCTATAAACCTTGAAATTTAATGCATACTTGTTTTAAAAGTAATAATCACAAAAATAATAATAATGCAAAAATAAATACTTTAATTAAATATTTTCTATTATTTACAAAATCATCGTGTGAGAATATTGTTCTCCTCGGATGCTTGGGGTCGTGTGAGATTTTAATCTCCATAAACCCCGAAATTTAATACATACTTGTTTTAGAAATGATAATAACAACAATAATAATAATGCAAAAATAAATATCTTAACTAAGCATTTTCTATTATTTACAAAGTTGATGTTTTGTAAAATTTAATTAATGTCATGTGGGACTTGGGTCTCCGTAGGATTTAGGGATTTAATCTTATTAAAAATAAGACTAAAAGAATTCTAATTTCAAAATCCATCAAAACAAAATCCTGAAAAATTTTCAAATATTTTATCCCCTATATTTGGGTTCCTACGTGAGACATTAGGTCTCCTCAGGTTTCAAAAATTAACATTTAAAATATTGGGATGAATTAATAAAAAAAAAATAGGGATATTTGTCCTACTTATTATATAACTAAAAATTCTAAGAAGATTTTTCATTTTAGTTTTATTTTAAGTTTCAAATAAATTCTAATTTTTTTAAAATATATATATATATATATATATATACAAAAATCATAAATTCAACAATCATAAAATTTTTTTTTTACTATAGTTTAAAGTTTAGAATAAATTCAAATAATATATATATATATATATATATAAAGAAATTAATTAAAAGTCTCGTTAATCATAATCTCACTTTCAAAATTAGAAAAATTCAAAAACCCAAAAAATATGTAAATTCAAAAAATTCTGAAGAATGACTTTTCGTTATAATTTCATTCCAATTTCAACAATAAATTCTAATTTTGAAATCCAAAAATAAATAAATCCGAAAATCCAAAAAAATACATAAATTCAAAAATCTAAAAAATGGTTTTACTTTCGTCCTAATTTCAACGATAAATTTCAATTTTGAAAATCTGAAAAAATGAATAAATTCAAAAATATTCCTTTCATTATAATTACATTTCAATTCCAAAAAATATAAACTCCCAAAAATCCTAAAAATCTTATCCCATAATCATTTCATTTAAGTTTCAAAATAAAAATTTAAAATACAAAACTAAACAAAAAAATTAAAAAAGAGAAAATGAAGAGATCAGGAGAGCTAAACTAATCGAGTTGTCGTAAATTAAAATACACAAACCAAATTCCAATCCGACTTTGTTTATGAAAATCTGTTTAATTTAAACCCTCCTGTTCTCATCACAAAAATTAAAAATCACCAACTAACTGACGTGCCTTTTTGGTCGAACTACGTGGATTTTGATCTCTATCACAGGGTATGTAAGCCCTAGGCTTTCATCCTAGGTCAAGTCCGTCCTTTGTAAATATCTATTGTTTGCTTTCGTTATTGTTGATTTTATCCCCTCTGTTTAACGAATATGCAAGTTAATAAAAGGGTAATTGAGATAAATTTAAGGCTATATTCTATTTCAATTGACTAGTTTAAGGTAACCGTCTTTATGAACGGGTGTTGTGGGGTGTCTAACACTTTCTCCACACTCAAATAGACTCTCAAACCCATCTCGAGTTTTGCAGACCATGTTGTCTTTTTCTTTTTGTTTTAAATTGGTTTTCCATAGTTTTCCGTTAAAAATTTTGGTGGTGACTCCAAATAAATTAATTTTCAAGATTCATTTTTGGGAATCAATTTAAACTCTTTTTATTCCTTCTCTGCCAGAAGGTCGATTACGACACTGTTGATAGCAAATTCTTAGTTATACTTGTTATTGTTATTAGTGCTAAGTTAAAAACCGATGACCAAGCCTTTGTTTTTTTGTTTTTTTGTTACCAATTTCAGGTACTAGTTGTGTGCATGCCTAAACACTAGGGAGGACGGGTCAAACGAGCTACATTCAATTAAAACTCTTCACCATCATTATCACCATCACCATCTTCACCATTAACTCCTAACATTCAAGGTGTACTATAGCTTAAGCAACCAGAGATGGTAAAAGAGAACAATCGCAAACTATAGATGCTAACAACTTTGAGATCAAGTCCACCACTATTCAGCTACTGCAAGCTAATAGGTAGTTTGAGGGATTGCCAATTGAAGAACCTAACAACCATATTATGAGGTTTTTAGAGATCTATGACATGTTCATGTACAATGGATGAGTAAATATGGCGTTGACTAAGGCTATTCCCATTTTCATAAAGAGAAAAGGCAAAGGCATATCTCAATTCTTTCCCACTAGGATCTATTACTATATAGACGAAGTTTGTGTAATAATTCCTTGCTAAATACTTCTCACCAGGCAAGACAGCTAAGATGAGGAATGATATCACTTCATTCATTCAATTTGATAACAAGAATTAATATAAAGCTAAAGAAAGGTTCAAGGAGTTGTTGAGGAGGTGTCCCCATCATGGGCTTCCCAAGTGGCTTCAAGTCCAATCATTCTATAATGGGTTATCTCTATTGTTTAGAACCACCATTGATGTTGCAGTTGGTGGAGCTCTGATAACAAGGCCAGTTGATAAGGCATATGAGCTATTAGAGATTATGTAACCTAAAAATTACCAGTGGCATTTAGAGAGGAAGAGGCTTACTAGAGCTGCTAGCATTCATGACATGGAGGCTGTTTCTTCATTATCTATTTAGATTTTAGCATGGACCAAGAAAGTTGAAGCATTGTGATATGTAGCTCTAGTGAATTCAGTGACCCCTTTTGTTGAGTATTGTAATCTTTATAGGGTAGTCACAAGTCTTATCATTATCCAGAGAACTTTGAAAGTGTTTGGCAAATAGGAATCAGAACAACCTATACTCTAACACTTATAACATAGGATAGAGAAATTATCTAAATTTCTATTGGATAATAATCAGGAAGCCACTTTTTCTTCATCACAGTGGCCTAGTAATCCATTAAGGTTTAATGTGACTAGATACAACTAACAAGCTAGAGCTCCTCTTCCATAAGCTGAAAAGAAACCATCATTAAAAGTTGTTTATAAAGTATACAACAAAGAAGAATGCCATTATTCAGAGTCAGAATGCCTTGATCTAAAGCCAAGCAGCATCATTGAGAAATTTAGAGGCATAGGTAAGGTAACTTGAAATGCCCTTAATAAAAGACCTCATGGCAATCTACCTAGTGATACTAAACCTAATCTAAGAAGGGATGGTAAGGAGAACTGCAAGATAGTAACATTCAAAAGTGGGAAGGAGATTGAGGGGAATCTAAAGATAGTTGAATACAAAAAAGAGGTAAAGGCACAGGAAAAATAGGCTGAAGATCCTCTACAATTAAAACTCATAGACTTTGTACACCCACCTCCTTTTCCTTAAAGATTCCATAAGCATAAAGTTAATCAACAATTCAAAAAGTTTCTGTATGTGTTTAAAAAGCTTAACATTAACATTTCATTTGCAAAAGCATTTGAACATATGTCTAGCTATGTTAAGTTCATGAAAGACATCTTGTCCAAGAAGAGGAGGCTAGAAGAATTTGTGACTGTAGCTCTCACAGAAGAATGTAGTGTCATTCTACAAAATAAGTTCCCACCCAAGGTTAAGGATCCTGAGAATTTTAACATTCCATGCACAATTAGAAACTAGTTCAGTGGTAAGGCCTTGTGTGATCTAAGTGCTAACAAAAACTTGATGCCAATATCTATGTATCAAAAGCTAGGGTTGAGGGAAGGTAAACCTACCATGTCACATTGTAGGTAGCAAATAAAACTTTAGCTTATCCAAGGGTAATCATTGAATACGTTTTAGTAAAGGTTGACAAGTTTATATTCCCAACAGATTTTATTGTTTTGATTATGAGAAGGATAGAGAATTGCCTATCATCCTTGGAAGGCCATTTCTTGTAACTAGAAGACCATTATTGATGTTTAAAAGGGCAAGTCCAAGATAAATAGGCAACATTCAATGTATTTAAAGCTATTAAATTCCTTAATGATTCTGAAGAATGCTACAAAGTGAGTGTGGTGGATAATGTTTGTCAATATTTAGCAAAGGATGTATTCATAACAAAATATCCCTCTAATGCACTTGAAGTTGCTTTGCAATCTTCTATTGATAATGAGGATGAGGGCATATAGGAATGTGTTCAGATATAGGAATGATTTTTTCAATTCATAGCTTTACCTCATAGGCTTATCCTCCATCCCACTCTCCATAATTATAGGAAAACACAGTAAAAAATCAATAGGACTTTATGTGGCTTGTAAAGTAATACTTAGGTACGAGTGGATGACAAGGATGATTTTTAGGCTCAAAACATGCCACAAGCAAACATTTCTAGAGACAGTAATACCAATTTTTCTTTGCCTTTCTTTTCACTTGGGAACATATTCTTATTTTCTTTTTGCTCGCTCTCTATTTTCTTCTTCTTTCTTTCTTTTTTTTTCACTTTTCTCTCTTTCTTTTTTCCTTTTTCTCTTTTTTCTCTTTTTTTAATTTTGCAGAGTTACTGCACCTTTCATCATTACTTTTTGTTGTTGCTTTTCATTGGTTTGCAATGAATATATATAGTACTCTTATTCATTAAAAAAAATTTTCACTGCTTTTTTTCATCATTTTTTTGAACTAATATCCCCAAGTCATTCATTCTTCCTTTTCAACATGATTTCAAATGTCCTTGTTATGCTTCGTGATATTTGTGGTGTAATGAGGGATGCCCTTAATTTAGCTAGGTGAATGAGTGTTTAAGAAAAAATAAAGGATATTTAAGGCTCAAAGGGGGACATCTAAGGATATTAAAAAAAATTTCAAGTTGGCTAATTTTAGGCTTAAAATGTCCGAGCAATGCCCAAATCATTTTCCTTACTGTGTGCTACCTGAGATTTTTCCTCAAGTGGTGATCAAATAATCTAAAATGAAGCAAAATATGAATGAATAAAATTATATATGCATAAGTTTTCAGTGAAATCTTGAACTAAGAAGGTTCAATTACATATGGTTTATTCAGAATACCACTATTGATTTATGATGATGTTAGGGATTAAAATAGATAAATATTTGCATGCATTCATATTTCCTTTTCTACCAAGCTATAAGCAATCAGGTAATATAACTAGTTTTTAGATGACAAAAGAATAACTACTGATAATCAAAGTATGCCTAATGTCAATAATGTTCAATAAGATGTCAGCACCCTCCAGACTTAATCTATGAAGTGTCCTCATTGTTCAGCCTATATCTACCCCTACAAAAAAGAAAAGGATAAAAGAGGACAATAATCAAATTAGAATAAGAGAGAACCAAATACTCCCCTGTTTATCTAAAATTTTGGGTTCTTATTACCCCCTATGGCTTTAGATTCATCCTCTACTAAACTCCTAAATCTTATCTTGTGTTGGGGCAAACATTTTCAAGGGCATGATCTAAGTGTCCAACAATGTGAAGGACAGTCAATGGAACCTCTCACTAATCACAGAGATGTGCAAGTAACTAGAAGTGAGGTGGAAGCAAGGAGAGGAGGTCTTAATATCGTAAATGGAGTTGCACACATTTAGCCTCCAGAATATAAAGAGACAACATGAAGGAAGACCTGCAAGCCCTTAACCACACACAACTGCACACCCTGACCTATTCCATTTGACAATAAGTGAATGAATGGCAAGATAAAAGTGCTTCAATGAATATCAGATCCAGTGTAATATGGCAACAGGAGAGATACACAGAGTGATGGGACAATCCTCCATTACTTATGTAAACACAAATGTTGAAGAAAAAGGTTTCAATGAGGAGTACTTTAAGGATACAGAGGACAATGAAGAGACAGAGATCTTGGTTGATAGGGGAGTACTAGTTACTTATTCATTCTGTTATCTTTTTTCTTCGATCTTTTAAGAGGAGTAGTGTTAGGTTAGGCAGTAAAGGCACTACTCTGATTAAGTCTAAGGGGAATTAACTTATATGCATGAGCATAAACATCTATATTGGAAAATTTGAAAATCAATAAAAATATTATCTATTTTTGCACTAATAGCATCTAATTTCTGCAATAACTTCTAACTCACCACTACAGCATAGCAGAAAAGATGAGAGTGAATGCATATAGACCGACAACCTATCTTTATTCTTGTCATGATGAATAAAAGTGTTGTGAATAACTTAAAATAAAGTGCATGACATAGAACCTACTTACTTCAAAGATGATTTCAAACAAATAAAGGCATCAACTATGATTTATTCCTGTTGAAAAAGCATACTAGAACCTATTTGATCACCACTTGAGGCACAAGTTTAAAAGGGCATAGTGTTAAAAAGAGGATTTAGGCATTCTTTAAACTAATTAAGTCATATTCTAGCCAACCTAAAATTTTTTCTTTAGATGTCCCCTTTTAAGCCTTAACTATCTTTTCCTTTCCTTGAAACACTTATTCACCGAGCCATACTAACTGCACTCCCTTATTTACACCATTTATATCATAGAGGTATAATAGGGATAAATGTTAGTATATGGGAAGCGTAATGGACTTATAAGAAGGAAAGATTAAAAAAAATGTTTAAGAAATTGATAAAAGCACTGTACACAGATATAACAAAGCAATTATTCACAGAAATAAAGTACAAAATCCCCTAAAAAAAGAGAGAAAAGAGAAAAGTGAGAAAGAAAAAGGAAGAGGAAATGAAAAGAAAAAGGGGACTGAAAGAATAAAAAGAATATATCCCTTAGTAAAGTAAGGAAAGGTTGAAAATAAATGGTAATGCTTTCCCTATAGATGCCAGCTTGTGGTATGATTTGAGCCTAAAACTCCTTTCTTATCCAACCCTACCAAGCCTAACATTACAAGCTTTTTAAAGACCTAATGATTTCAGACTTTGTGTTCCTCTAAGAAGTGTAAAGAGTAGGTGAAAAGTAAACCTATAGGATAAAGTTACAAGTGGGGATAGATCACTAATGTGTATTTTCAAGAGGAATGAAAAGTTTAGTGGTAGGAAGGATTTATTGGTTGCATCTTATTTGAGAATTCATTAGTACTTTGACTTATTGATAGGATTAATGCAGTTCAGAAGGTTTGAATACAATCAGTAATTCTTAGATGCAGTAAAAAAAAAAGAAGTTGAAGCTATAGTTTAAATTATTTACTCGAAGACTAGCAAACCTTAACTTTGACGGTGTGATAACTCTTTGGAATGGAGTTATTTAGTGTAATATTGATATCAAAAACACTTGAATTCTTAACAAAAACAATTACAGAAGTTCACCCCTGACCTTTTTTTTGTTAATGAATTTTAAGGAAATGGAGCTGGAAGCAAGGAATAAGAGAAAAAGTTGCAAAAAAACTTAGAAAGATTTCAATGCCCAGGCACCAATAATCTAGCACCTAGGCATCAAAACCTAGGAGTCAAGGCCCAAGTGCCAAAACCAAAGTGATAACGCCCAAGCACAACAATATCAGTGCCTAGGGGCAACAATATGAACACACATGCATCAACTACTAAAGAAATCTTAACTTAAGTCCTAGGAAATAACACTAAGATACCAAGATTTCAACTCATAGGTGCCAAAGCTAGAAACATCATACTCAGGCACCAGAGATCCAAAGCCTAGGCACAAAAAATAGGGAGTTTACACCCAGGAACTATATGGGCCTCGCCCGGGCATGCCGTTAAAAACCCTAAATAGCACAATTAGAGTTTAAGATGAATTAAGATAACTTGAACCACTTAACTCTTACCTCTTCTTGTTTCATTTTACCTCTCCATGTTTCATTTTACCTCTTATTGTTTTAGTTTAAGATTAATTGAGATGAATTGGGGCACCTTTCAAGAGGAACAAAGGTAAATCGATTGAGTAAGGTTTCAAGGTGACTAGGAAAGGGTTCTGCTAAAGAGTAGGCTACTTATTTAAGAGTTATGCCTTCTCAGAACTTTTCCCTCTTCCCTTTTACCTCTTCTTATTTCATTTTGTTTTCTTTTCCTATTTTTAATTATAAAATGATACCAATGAGTGGCTAGTAAGTTGTTTCTAGGATTTTGACTAAAATTGATGCTAGGGTTACTTTTCTATTAAAGTTTTGTTTTAGTATTTACTTAATGAATCAGTGTTTATATTCATCCTACTCTTATTGCTTTCTAAGCTTAATCATCTTAAAAAAGAAGTTAGAAATGAGGTTAACCTGATAAGGTAGCTTAACTTTAAGAACTGGATGTATATAATCATTGTTGGCACTAATGCATGCATAGTTAAAACAAAAGTACTTGACTATCTTTGATAATCATATAAAGTATAAAACAGAAGAGGTAATTTCTCGATTAATTTCCATAGACAATAGGGAATTAAGGGATAATAAACTAGAATGTATGAAGTTGACAGAAACATATAGGCAATTAAGATTCCTTGGTTAACAGTCTAATCATTAAGTGAACTAAAGCATCAACTACAACATAAAGTAAAATGTATGTAGGGAAGGTCAAAATCTTAACTTTGTTAAATAAGAGTTTTAATTAATCATCATTTGAATTTCTATTTACATTTAGGAACAACAATTTTAATCTATAATAAGGCTTAAGAAAAAGGTAACTAGTAGTAATTAAAATCAAGTCTCTAAGGGATGAACACTCTTTTCATCATTACACTACTTGTTTAACCATGTACACTTACATGTGACATTGCATTAACACATTTGCTCTCAAAA
This sequence comes from Delonix regia, assembly GCA_037074485.1. Classification (NCBI taxonomy): domain Eukaryota; kingdom Viridiplantae; phylum Streptophyta; class Magnoliopsida; order Fabales; family Fabaceae; genus Delonix; species Delonix regia. The sequence goes on from CM073455.1 coordinate 9,393,601, forward strand.
AAATTTTTTGTGTGGACAATGTGTACTTAAATAACCTTGCTTATAATATTCACAAGTCAAGGCATAATTTTGTACCTAAAGAATTTGTTGACTAGGCTATGACCTCCCTATCACCAAAATGCCTAGCTTCTTCTTTATTGCTTCAAATTTGGTTGGCACCTAAATTGAGAATGTCATTAATTAATCTACCTCACACAATCTAGTTGGCCTTTTTTCATAACTTCATTCATAAGCACTATAGTTGTTTGAGGTTAAATCTTTTAAGATATCATAGGCATTCTTAGGGTATTGGTTTAGTAGTGACCCTTTGATAGCCCAATCTACTTAGTCCTATGATGATGTGGTTAGTCCGTTGTAGAAAATCCTCACCTGTTACTGCTTAGAAAAACCATGATGAGTGCATTTTCTAAGTAGATATTTAAAACATTCATATGCCTTATATAAAGATTCTAAGTCAAACTGCTGAAAGTTAAAGATATCTTTCAGCAATTTTTCAATTTAAATAGGAGAGAAATGTTTGTTCAGAATTTCTTGCACTAGTTGAGCCCAAAAGGTAATGGATCTACTAGGTTGTGAGTCTAACCAATCCTTGACTCTTCCCTCTAAGGAGAATCTGAATAACTTAAGGTAGAAGGCTTAAGAAGAAATGTCATTCACCTTAAAGTTGTCATAGATTTCCAGAAAAGTTCTTGAATGAGCATTAAGATCCTCAGAGGGTAAGCCATTGAATTGGTTTTCTTTTAGCATTAACATAGTTGCTGAATCAATTTCAAAGTTAATGTTACTAATTTTAGGTCTAGCAATGCTAGACTAAATTCCTTTGAAGGTTGGCATGACCTTCTGTTATGTATCGGCATTCTGGTTGACAACTTCGGCTTGTTTGTCAACTACCAATTTAGGTGCTCCACTACTATCATCTGCCATAGTTAGTGATTCTTCCCTTTAACTCCTTAGTTAGTTTTTTATTCTCTTTTAAGTTTTTTCAAGGGTAAAACTTCTACTTTTCTATGTGTGTGCATGCACAAGTACCTAAAAAGTCAACAAAGAAAGGCACATAAGATTAACAATTCTTAATAAAAGCCTTAAGAAAATTAAAAGCCAAGTCCTTCGTAATGGCGTTAAAAACTTGGTTGCTTGTTTCTATACACACAAGTACACATGATCGCGATAAGTAATAAAGTGCAAGTAGGATATCATTCCTACGAGGACCTAGCTTTAATTCTCAACTAATGATACTATTAAGCTTTTTTAACTCAAGTAATTAGATTGAATTATTAAGTAGACAAATAGAAAATAATCAAATTTGAGTAAACTATCAAATAAATAAACCTAGGACTCTGACTTCACTACAATGTGCAATTATTTTGTATTGAAAATTACTTCTTTATTGAGTTATGAACTAGTTTACTAACCTTGGGACTCAATTTCTTATATAATTCTATTGAATATACATAAACCTAACTGCTTCCCTTAACTCTCTATATTTCAATGGAAACTGACTGAGAAGACAATTGATTTAAAGTGCTACCCTAATCTTGGTTATTTAAGGCAGTCAAGTACTATCGTCATGACTATGAATTGCTATACTTACGACTTTTTAAGCATGCAAATAAAGATTATCTTCATTCAATTCATAATTTAGGATTTCTCTTTCGAGTTAGCCTGAATCCTAGTTCAATTCCAAGGTGATCATGCTTAAAAGGTATTAAGAACAAAATGAAAATAAGTAAATTAAATTAAAAACATTAATAAAAAGATGTTGTTATATGAAAATAACCCCACAAATGGTTCAATTAAGATCCTAGATAAAACTTACTAGCTAAGCATCGACATATTTTCAAAACATAAAAAACAAAAGGAAAATAAAAAGAAGAAAAGATAGAGTTTAGAAAGAAAGACATTCTCTAAGTGAGCTGTCTCTCCCTTGATAGACTCTCTCTAACCCTAATGAAAACCCTCCTCAAGAGTGCTCCTCAACTTGCCTCTATACTCTCTAGCTTGGTGTATCTATAGCACACCCTTAGAGTCCTATTTATAAGCCTTAAAAACCTCCAGAGTTTGAGTTTAAGTGGTGCAAGGTGTCTCAATTCATCTCAAACTCTGATTGTGTTGTTTAAGGTTTATGACGGTATGCCCAAATGCTAGTCTTTTGGCGCTTGGGTGCTGAGTCTTTAGAATTGGTGCTAGGGCACTAGAACTCTAGAGCCCGGGTGTTAGACCTTCATTTTTAATTCTTATGGTTTTCTCTTACCCTGCTACTATGTTTGCTCCAGCTTCACTTTCCTACAAATTTAACACAAAAAATCTTTTAGAAGAGTTAAAAACGTGGTGATGCAATCACATTTCAAAGGATAACCTATTTCTAGCTAAAATGCATCCATAATTATTGAATTTGTCTTGAAGACTCGGCCTTTTAGTTATAAAGTTAAGTCTAGTTAACTCTCTTTTGGAGAGTAAACATAAGACAAATAGGAATTTTGGTGTCGATGAAGGTTATTATTGAACTTAAGCTTGGTGTCATCAAACTAGCTTGCTTAGTTAAGTGTCAAAATGCATGTTACTTAGGCTAATTCCATGGTGTTAAAGGACAATGACATTTAAAGAGAAGCATTTAATGCCATGTAAGGATCTTTAACTATAAATATGTGAGTGTTGAGCCTTGGTCAGTTACACCACTTGTCCCACACTTCTAGAGTGAGAAAGAGAAGTTTTAGAGTGAGAAAGTAAAGAAGAAAGCTTGGCCTAAAGGAAGAAGCTTGATAGTTCTTTTGTTATTTTCATTCATGTTTAAGTGCATTAGGAATGGCTAGTATATGAATGTATATCTCTTGTCCTTTCTTTCATGCTTAGGCTAAGACCTTGGGGAACATTTTCAAAAGAGAAAACTCTAGCTAATTATGGTAGTTAAACTTGTTCTCCATTTCATTATGCATATAATAATTTGATCATGATATATGGCCATGGTGGTAGCATCAAAGGGTGTTTATTGAGAATTTGAATCCTTACTTTGAAAACAAGTTTGATTAGCATGTATGTGGCAGTAAAATGGATCCAAATTTGTAATGAATTCATGCTCATTTGTATTGTATACTTACATGTCATATTTCTATGACTTAATGTGGTATTCAGGCATGTTTAACTATAGAGAATTTTCTTATATTCTCATTCCATTATCTCACCTAAATTTTCAGGTCAAGATGACTCTATTATATGTGTTTAGATTTGTATTGCACTATGATAACTTATCCATGATTTTCACTATCATGCTTTATAATGTAAATGGTGAAATCCTTGCTGAAATGGTTACAAGAAGACTAGGTGTGGAAGAGCCATATTCTTGCAGTGAAAATATGCCAAATGTAACTTTGATGATGTTTTATAGACCTTTAAATACCATCTAAGAAGGTTGAAGATGAAGAACCATGGGAAGGAGGCGTTAGGATGGCTAATTTCCAATTTTATGTTGTAATATAATAGAAGTTAACCTTAAGTATGTGTGGTTTGTAATCCTAAGTTGTACTTTGTGGTAAAGACTATGTGTATATGTGTTTGAGGTTGGGACATCATGTAATCGTATGTTAAATATATGTACAAAGTTGTATGGAGGCTATGGCCAACTTATGTATGCATGGTGAATTTTAGTTGTCATGTGCAAAGTTTTAAAAAGAAGTTAGACACTATTCTTGATAAGTTATATGCATGGTATGTATGACAATTTAGAAAGGAGACAAATTAAACAATATAAGACGGAAGCATAAGGAATAAGAATCTTCTAAGAGTAGAGATTAATGGAAAAGCTTAAGGATATTGATAAATTTGTTTGTATATGAATGCAAAATAAATAATAGAATGTTGCATAGGGACTAAACTACAAAATTTGTGGTTAAGGGGGCTAAATAATAAATTAGAATTATACACGCCTTTTATTGAAAGGACTTATTTGAAAATATTATATTTTTTTGACATTATATGGAAATGTTAGAATAAAGGACTAAACTGAAGGTATATATTGAAGTATGGAAGAAGTAGAATAACTAAGAAATTTGCATGCATTGTATGTAGGTTGCATGAAGAAATTTGTTTAAAAGTGCAAATGGGTTCTTGCTTGTAAAATTACCAAAATACCATATTGGATATATTAAGGATAATTTGATAATTAGTTTATGTATGAAATGTATTTTGTATAAACTACCTTACATTGATTATCAAATGGTAACTATGCTTTATGCAAGGTTTAAAATGTATTAACAATACATGTAATTTCCTAAGATTACTTACTTTGTTAAGTAAGGATTTACAAAGTAAGCCAAAGAGGATTACTTATTAGTATAAAAGTGGTGTGTATTTGATTACATTTTTTAACAAATTGTAAATGTATTTTTGGTATACAAAGGTCATGAATCTTAGTTATAAGTGATGAACATTTTGATTCTGCTAATTGTATAATAAGTAGTTTTGATTATAATATGTATGCATTAGTTTTAAAATGATATTTTGGTGCTATGTGTAATGTAACTTTAGCAAAAACAATTTTCCTTAGAACAATACTTATGGAAACATGTTTTGGAATAGCTTAATATAAGATTACAATTTTTATAAGTGCTTCGAAAGGCTAATTATTTGTCAAAGTATTTATAAGTGATTGGTTTAAGAAATATTCCTTTGCTATATTTGCAAAGTGTGAATTTTATAATTATTTTTCTAAATGACTACTTACTAGCTATATATGTTGTTAAAAGAAGTTATTTCTTTATTTTGTATACAAATTGTAGTATAAATTATATGGTATTTTGTTAATAACATATTGATTAAGAAAGAAGTAATTTTGTTTGGCAATTAGGCTATCAGTACATTTAGTTTAAAATAAGATAAATGTCATTACAAGTGATAATGGCAATGTTTTCATAAATGTATATAATATGATGTTTTGTATTTCAGTTAGTTAGTTGTGTAATTTCACAAATGGAAATGGTTAAGTAATGTGTTATGTTGGTTCTTAAACATTATTCAGTTGATATATTATCCTTGTTGAATTATAATTGTATCATTAGATAATTGTATATGTAATAAGAGAATTATGTAAGTTATTTCCAAAGGAAAAAGTTTTATATTACATTTTGGTATTTTTCACAAATATATATATATATATATATATTCCATTATAAAGTTTTTTGTATTTAAAATACAACAGTATTTAAGGTACCATGTTAAAATTATTTTCTGTTATGTTAAATTTTGTTGTGTATTATTTTCTTGGTGAGTTTTTAGTGGCAATACTTAGGCAAAATTTAGGATGTCACATGAAAAGACCAATACTCAATTCACATTGAATGGGCAAAGGCTCAAGTAATATTAGAACAATGATTTTGATCACCAAAAGTCTTCCATCACCTTGGAAAAACCTTAATTAAGGAAGAAGTCTAGCTGAAGACTTAAAACTTAGGGCTTTTGGGAGGCAACCCAGAGAGTTTCTTTCTTAAAGTCTCTGTGTTTTCTATTATAGTGTTGTTAGGTTCATTTAGTTTGATTTGGTTATTTTTCTTTGTAGGTTGTGCATGTTTGGCATAGACAAGACATGTTTGAGCACCCATTTACAGGAGAAAGCAAGGATTTAAATCTAAATAGCTCCAAAAACGGGTTGAACAAGTTCAAGTGGGTCTTCTATTGTATCAAAATTCATTTCTCCAAAAGCTTAGAAACATTATTTGCTTGGTTTGAACCAAAAAAAAAGCTTGCTAGAGAGCCAGAAATTCATTTAAGTACTAGTCCTACAATGGATGTAGAATTAAAAGCTCAAATTACAAATAGGAATTGGGGAAATTTTTACGTGCAACTAGGCTGTGCAATCACTACAATTGTCAAAGAATTATATGTTAATGCGGCAGAAATGCAGAATGGTGTAGTGTTCATGCACGATAAATGGGTACCCCTATAGGCACATCATTAATGATTTCTTTGGCACAAATAGCCTTAAGAAGGAAGAATGTGAATTCCATTGGCTTCATGGTGATCCAAGCTTCGATGTTCATAGCATGGAGTCTATATTATGTCATAGCCCGCCAGAATGTTTGCACTCAAATGGGAAGCCAATTTCTTTCTCAACAAGTACTTTGACAATGGAGGCAAAACTGTGGAAGAATTTTATTGATGCCCATCTACTCCCTAGCCAACATTCTAGAGATTTTATTTAGGATAGAGCTCTTTTGTGCTACTACATTCTTACCAAGCAATCTATAGATATTGGGCACTTCATATTTGCCCATATCATGCAATTTACACAATCACAAGAATTGGCATTGTATTATCCCTCTATTATAATAGAACTATGCAAGAAAGTGGGAGCTAAGTGTTCATTAAAAAGGATGTTGTAGCGCCCTAAAGGCAAATAAATTGCCATGCCACAAATCGATTCTTGAAACAAATAACAACTCATTCGAAAAGGGAAACGCCAAACTAAGAAGATTAGTTAATCACTAATCCTATGTTAGATTCAACTTCTACCTCAACTTCATTTTCATTTGATTGCTAAAAGATAATTAATCAAAAGTTGGACAAGATCATTCGTTAACAAGAACACCTCAGGGTCTAGCAAAATCACATCATAACTTAGTTAGCTTATCAATAAGAATGCATTGGGGTGATGGATAATAACTTTAGACGTTTTATTGATTACATCCACAATAGACCTGCACGCGAGTTCAAGGACATGCCACCACCACATGTTCTACTAGATACATATCAAGAGGATGAAGTTTAACACCCACTCTATGTCCAGGGATATCTCACTCTATTCTCCCTTGCCTTTCATTATGTTTTGTATTTGCATTTGGCATGACTAGCATGTGTTAGATATAAAGGGTTGTAATTATTGATATGATTAACCCTTCTAGCTTGAACTTGAAATGTTGAACCTCGAGCTATAAACATCTTTTATTTTATTGTGTGGCTCATGACTGATTATGGTTATGTTAGTTGCAAGTATTATTTTCTATCCCTAATAGATCTTTATATTGTTGAACATTAAGGACAATGTTCATTTTTAAGTTAAGGGTAAGGAAATTTCATTTTAAGTGTGGTTGTATGTTTTTGTTGTTGTCCTTGCTTGTGTATATGAAAGTCAAACTCCACTGATGAAATTAATTATATCATGAATTATGGTTTATAAGAAGTACATGTCAATGTTTTTCATTGTGTGATTTAATGGGTAATGCATATTCCTTCCATATTTTCTTTGGTTATTTTAAGCACAAGGTAGCTTGTATGAATTGAATGTGTACCTAGGGTTGAGTTTTTTTTTTTTTTTTTTTGTCATTCAATATATGATAACTTCAATTTTAAATGTTAGAACTCACTCTAAACCCTTGTTTGTATATGTTGATATACACCCTTAGCACCCTTTATTTAAGCCTTATTAGTAAAACCATAGAATTTTATTTTTTTAAAAATATCCATATGATGCCTTCCCTTTTTCTTACCACATAATCAACCTACCAACTCTATTCAAGAGAAAAGTGAAAGCATATGTGTCTTTTTTAAAACAAAAAAGAGAGATTTAAAGGTGAATAATGATTGGAGTTGTTTTAATTTTGTACAAATGTTGAAAAGAAAAAAGGAAATAGAGAAGATAAGACTCACAAATAATGAATTTGAGAAAAAAAAAAAAAAAAAAGAGAGAAAAGTTTGAGAGTTGCTAAATTTGGAAAAAAGGAAGGGAACTTATGAAATGGTAGTGTAAAGATTGATGACTGTATATTTTGTAAATTTATTGAGTGTTTTGCACTATTTCTTTTGAATTTTGAATTCTATTTATTCCTATCCTTTTGTTTGATCACCACAGCCCAAGGGCATGTTATAAGCTATAAAGACCTTATTATCTTTAATTTATGCATGGTCTACATTAGTGGAAAGAGGCTAGACAAGCAAGCATATGAAGCTTTTTATAGAAATTTACCATATATTTAGGTTTTCTAAAGAAAGAAATTAATTCCATTGTATGCTTGAAAGGATTGTATAGCTACCTTACACACACACCCCAAGAATGATGGAAGAGATATGAGAGTACTTGTTAAATCTTATAGTGATTTACATTATATGTAATTCTTATAAATCATAAGTCATTGTGCAATTGTTGAGGAAAACAATTTGAACCTTCAAGGATGCTTACCATGATAACCTAAAATTTTGTACTGTAACATTTGCTTTATTTGAGGACGAACAAAAGTTCAAGTCTAAGGGAGTGATATTCTATGAAATAGAGTTATTCCTGCCATTTTCATGCTTTTTCATTGCATTACCTTATTGTTTTCAATTTAAATTTGAGTCTTTCTTGTCAATTTAAGATATATATCTTCGATAGTGAGGTTTTAGGTTAGTTACAGTTGATTTATGTTTATTTGTTATATTTTAGTTATTTATGGGCTATTAATTTGATTTTATAACTTACACAAGTTGTCAAAGGAAAAAAAAAAAAAGGAAGTTTTTTACATCAAGTAAGAAAACATTCAACTTTGAGATGACTTTTAGGCCTTTAAACATTAGAATTTAGAGATGGTCATTTCATAAAAAGTGGTAGAGCTTGTCGAGACTTTTTTAACAAGTGATAGTTTGCTAAATTTGATATCAAAGCTGGAACCTATGGCCAAAATACTTAAGCTAATTTAGGAGACTCATCATGGAGCCAAGGTGCCATGATTTGGTGCTAAGGCACTAGAACACATATTAACTAGAGAATTGGCGCCAAGATGCAGTAAATGAAGGGTAGACTAGTCTTTTGGCATTTAGGGGTGATATAAAACATTTTTCTTTGGGTTTCATAGCCAAAGAAGACATTTTGAGGTAAGAGGAGAAGATTTTATGAATTTTTAAAGGCTGGGCTTTTCTTCACTTATTTATGTTTTTTAAGTTGTTTTGGATTGTAATCATAGGATTACTTGGCTAAGCCTTTATTTCTCTAGGATTGTGGACCCAAGGCATATAGATAATTGAACTTTGTTACTTTCTAACTTGAATTTCATTGTGTATGTAGTAATTTAGTTTAAATCTCATTTGTTCCCTTGTTAATTGGCAACCAATTAAGGTTTATGTTAAGAATTTGTGGATTCTTAAAAGAGAAGCTCAAATTTAGTCATAGAACTGAACACCACATGATTGATGTTGAATTATATATTAAATTTAACTCAATTTACCTTTAAGATAGACATATACCTATTGGACATGCAAAGTCGTAATTAGTCATACTTAATGTGTCTCTCTAAATGGTTCTTATATAAATATAAGGAATTAATTTAGAGTGATAGATTTTAATAAGGATTAGCTTATTCTTATAATGATGTTAGAAGTTAAGATTACTTCATAAATCAATAAGTTTTAGTTAGGAAGGTAACTAATTCACAACTAAAGTGTTTTAGTAATCAATAACTCTAAGGAAGCCTTTTGCATTGATTTTCATCTCATTTTAAGTTTTGCATTTGATTATTTGCAATTACCTTACCCTTAGATTGATTATTTGATTGCTTAGATGAGGTAACTACATGTGCACTAATAATTAATATCAGTATTAATTAAATTCCCTGACGATGATACTTTTTTCACTCTTTACCACTTGTTAGCAGTGTATAATTGCACCATGGCAGTTTGCTCACTACACTTGCCACTAAAGAGTTGTATAAGGACCAAAATATAAACGTGACTTCCAAGCAACATTCCTAGGCAACTCATTACATGTAGTTTATTGGCCTAAAAGTACCAATGCAATATTCAAAGGCATAAAAGGAGTAGTTTTAAATTCAAAGATGGACAACTTAATTCTAATGAAACAAGAGGAATTTACTACTTCAATTTTCCATTACACAAAGCAATAAGAGTAATGAAGACTTAAAGTCAATTTAATGCATGTCGATATAAGAAGGATAATGACACACAAATTTATGAATAAATAAAGAAAAATGAGCAGTATTGAGTATATTTCTAATTGGGATGGCATTGCAATTATTGATATACATTGCATACATTTACTATGATAACAACAACAGACTAGTGCCTCTATAGAAGGAAAAGACAATTTTCACATAAATTGCAAAGATGAAATGTTCTGTAGGTTGCACATAAGCACAATATAAATAGATGGCAAAAGTTTGGTTTCTTCATTAATTTTTCCAACCTTCCTCTTTTCTATGTTTTGTTCCTTGTTCCTTGTTGTTTAAAACAAAAATACTCTCCTCTCCGTCGCATTTCCTTGCACACTCTTACACTAACTCTGCAACTCTCAAAAGGCAAGCACCACTTCTATTTTGGACTTTCTCTCCATTTGAATAACTCTCTTTCGAACGTAGAGTATTATGGATTGTTTATCTCCACTATTCTTGTTTATTTTCATTATAGTTTGTATATATTTATCTTCAGATCAAGTTCTTATAATTTTCCATTTTGAACATATTGAGATATGTTATTTTAGCATACCATGAAAAATTTGCATCATAAATAATTTTATTTGATTTGTTATGAATTTTTAATATATATATATATATATATATATATATTTACTTCTAAATTTTTATTTATACAAAAACAAAAAAAAATTCCTTTTACATTAAATGATTTGAAATATGATCATGCAAACATTTTTTTTTTTATCAAAATGAAGTTAATTAAAATCAAATTCACACAGTCTAACAAAATAAATAAATAAATAAATTTACACAAACTCCACTTATAAAAAATGAGATTAGATATAAACTACGCGGAGTTCTAATCTAATCTGATTTGGAGAGCTAACAGTTCCATCTTCTCAAATACGGATCTGACGAGTTGGTTTGATGTTTTGTGAGCAGCTTTGAATATTTTATTTGGATGGCTTCCCAAAATGATTTAACCGGCTCTATTTTGTGCTGAGGACCCCATGAATTTTCCAAGGTTAATGCACGACATAAAAAAAGAACCATGTTTTACTTTGCCTGCATTTTACTTCTCACTAAGCATTACATACGTGACCAAATTTCCCACAACGTTTCCCTTGTGTACTTGAGACTACCCAACCCAATGACAACAACATATAATAAAGCTATTAAGGTTAGAACGAAGAACAAAACGAACAGCATCAAAGTGGGGCCACTCATTCTAGCAAACAAGGTATTCTTTGATGAGTTCTTAGAGAATGGAAAACGAACTCTTGAAGAAGAGTAATCATGCCTTGGTTTGTCAACCCTTAATCTTATTCTCCGTTGTGCTGTGCCTTGGAAAGGAAGCGTCTGACTCGGAGGATCCTGCAATCTTGTGTGACCCTCTTGCGTGAGAGAGGATTCTTCTAATTTGATTATATCATTCTTCAGTATATCTGCATAGCAATCCTCTTCATCCACCTCCTGTTACAAGCATAAAGATTAAAAAATAAAAACAAGACAACAGTTATTCCACTGTTTCAAGTTCAAAATTTCAATCCTATCCAATGCCAATCTTGACATAAAGAAGCTGCATATATTCCCAGGATTGGTTCAGCAGTAGAAACAGAGCATGTAATGTAACATATGGTTAGACTTAATGTACCTTTTTGAGACTGGAAGATTCTGTCAAAGTAGTATCATTAGCTGGTCTTTGACTGGATTCAGATACAGAATCAACTTGTTCCGCAGATTGAGAACCATAACTACTACCACTCAGCTTGGGACTACACCCAACTCTTTTATCTTGCTCACACACACCCAATTGATCAATATCAGTTTCAGAGACATCACAATTACTTTCGTGTGAATTCTCTGCCTGCACTTGACTTGAAGAAGCTGTGTTTGAAACCTTGTTCAAACTGAACTCTGTGTTCCTCTTGAGCCGACAAACAACCATAGAATCCTAACACAATGACATATAAACACTCAGAAACTACACAAGCCTCTTGTTCTTCTTGTCTGAATCCTAATAGACACAGAGGATAATACCTGAGATTTGTCGTTGGTGCAGTACTCATGCATGATCCATTCGGTCCTTTCTCCTTTTGGTGCACGACCAAGGTGGAAAACCAGAGTACGCTTTGTACCTATGACATTAGAACCTGCCTTTACATTGCGCTCTTTTCCTGTGGCTTTCCAATAGCCACATTCAGTTGCTCTCTTACTCTGTGAACCATTTGGGTACTTTCTTCCGCGAGGGGAGAAGAAGAACCACTCGTTATCTGATTGAATGAATGATTTGTCTGCTTCCAATATTCAAACCACCACTAATAAGTCAACATGGAGATGGGTTTCATTTCGCTGCTTCTATTAAGTATGCAGAAAGAGACGAAGGACGAAGCAGGTTAAAGATGCTCGGAGAAGCCAAAGATATAAAGGCTCTGTTTAGCGATTCAATTGTTCCAAATTATAACGTTTTATTCTAGCTGAAAGTAGTTATGTTTAATGTCGTCCTCATGGTATCAAACTATCAGTTCATAAACTCAACCAGCTACAAGAACAATTAGATGTCTTATGTATCAGACATAAGGAACTATTGGAAAAATTCGTGAAAAGTTCAATGTTAGATAGCGGTGATGAAAAAGAAAATGAGTGGTAGAAGTAGAAGAAGGGAACCTGGTAAATCCCAAGGCTCAAATCGACAAAGCTCAACCTCGGAAATGATTTGGACACTGTCTTGGTGGCCATCAAGCTTCTTTTGGAGGTAATAAGAAATCAACTCCTCGTCAGTAGGACAGAACCTGAAGCCAGGAAACATGGAGGACGCTGCTATTGACATGTGACTGTGAGTTTCCCTGGACGCCCCAGCCATCTTCTTCTTCTTCTGTCTGCTTAATTTCCAGATGATTGAATAGGGTAGAAACTTGAGGAAGGAGGAACAGAATTGACGAAACCTTAAAGGTAGAGAGAGAAATGGCTCTGTGGTTGGGAGAGTTATTCTGTTCCGTAAAATCAATGTCTTCTTTCCTCACTCTCTTTCACTGCCTTGCTTCATTGGGGACAAACGATGGGGTCGGCGGGTGAATTCCACGCAGGACCGATTGTACGGATCTAAATGGTTACGTGACCGCCTTCCACTTGCTTTTGCTTTTATGAATCTTTACTGTCACCGTCCCTTTCTTGTTCTTTTCTAGCTTTCCCTTTTCCTAGGTTCCATTGAGCCTATTTCCAACATTCGAGGTTTTTGTTTTTCTTTCCTTATCCTTTCTGATATACCCAACCTCCATGCAGCAGCATCATGGGTATTACCGTCTTATAATGCCAATTTTCATATTCAATTTCAAAAATTTTTATTCAAACTCATTTATTTTAAAAAATTTTAAAAGCGATATTCTAAAAAAAATTGAAACTTATTTATATAAAATATATTTATAAAATTAAAATAAAAAATATCTCAAATAACTATTAATATAATTATAGACACACTAAATAATATTTAATTTTTTAACTATTTTTCAATAGTACATATATATATATATATATATATATATATATATATATATATATAAGAGAGTAGGTATCATACTACTCAGATTCAGAATCATTTTTCATTTTCATAAAAGCGAAGCAAATTAATTTTACCTCTATTGATAAAATCTGATTATTTTGCCACTCCCTGCTTCGATGTTGTTCAAACTCTCCGTCTTTATATATTATAATTAGAAAAAACAAAAAAAAAAGGTCTTTTAAGAAGGTGCAAACTGCAGAGTGCTACAACTGCTAGATGCTTTCACACTAAGGAAGAGCTTTTTCATTTCTTTTCATCACAAAAATCACGAACATCTGGACTCAGATCACACGCCATACAACATATTTCTTGTATAACTTTAAAATCTACAAAAAAAAAAATTATTTTATTTTGTTGAAATTTTTTTGATAAGTAAACAACCATTGTACAATAAATTTACTGTACATGAATCGATTTGCTTACATAAAGATCCAATGTCCTAAAGTAGATAAAGAAAAGTCTTTATAGTTGCCACCACCAAAAAGGGGTAAAGTCTCCTCTTTCAAAGGATGCAATAAATTTTTGTGTAGTAGAGTATAGATTATTGAATCATAATTCAACTGTACAAAAAAAATTTTATGAAATATAACATTCTACATTAGCAGATTCAAAGATTCAAATATATTACTAAAAGAAAAATGTAAGACTCTTTGGGACAGGAAATTTCTGCTGCTTCTAATTATTATTTTGTTATTTATTGACTCTTAGTTCATGCCCACTCTAATTCTCTGTCACTGATTCTTCCTCGCTCCTATGACCTCCAGTCCTCCACCAACTTTGAGCTACATGGACAACTAATATAATCCCTCCCTCCATTGGCACTTGTGTTACATAATCCATTTATATTAGCTTCATTCTGTATTAGAGCGACAAGGCGTTGCTTTTGGAGTAATTCAATTCTTGGGCAGCTAATTTCTTTGTAGCCCAAGCCATAAGCCCAATCTTTCATTAATTTGATCCTACAAAATTTGACATACCACTTTTTATTGAGAAATGGCTTTTTCCACAGAAAAATGTCCAACCAATGATTTTTGGGGATCCATATCTTATCCAAGTCATGTGTGGGTGAGGACTGAGATTGGGAATGATATGGAAAAATTCTAGAACTCTCTCGCCTAACAAAGCTGAACTGCACCATACCACTTATACGACCTCCTGAAGATTTTAAAAATATTAAAAAAGAAAGGAAAATGTACCTGCCAATTACAACGCAAGCTGTTGTGCCTATCAAGCCGAACCATTCCAACACAGCAGAAGTGAATAGAGGAGAAACCCAGAAAGGCATGGCGCTTGTAACTACTCAAACTGTTAACGACGGGCCTTTGTTCGCCGAGGTTGATATGGGCTCCGATAATACCGCTGTCTCCGTCCGAGCCACCGTCGTTCAGGCCTCCACTATCTTCTACGACACCCCTGCCACTTTAGGTCTTCCTTCCTCCTCCTCCTTTTGTTTTTCAAATGTTGTCTGATGTAATCGCCCAGATTCTTATGTGGATTTCCAAGTTATTCGAGTCCGAGATGCCCCTTTTACTGTTTCTTCTTTTATCGCTAAATTTCCTCTCTTTCTTATGTTTTTGGGTGAATAATACCGTTTGCATGCTTGGAATTGCTCCAAGTGAACTGCATTTGTTGTGTGTCTTGTATAGGATTTGGAGCCATTTACTTCTTCCTTAATCTATATTGTTGTTTGATGAAGCGACGATGTTGGATTGTGGGCTGATAATTGTTCAGTGTTGAAGCAGACAAGGCTGAAAGGTTGCTGGCTGAAGCCGCAAGCTATGGATCCCAGCTGGTTGTGTTTCCAGAAGCATTTGTGGGTGGCTATCCTCGGGGTTCGAATTTCGGAGTTTCTATTGGAAATCGCACAGCTAAGGGTAAAGAAGAGTTCCGCAAGTATCATGCTGCAGCAATTGATGTTCCCGGTAATGATTTAGGACTCGATAGTAGTTTATGTTCACACTACTCTTCTGGTTTCCCAACTGGTGCCCGTGTAAATTTGATAGAGACATGTCTCAAAGAAAATAACAGATATAACACATAACATAACGAATCTATGAAGCTTGCATAAGATAGTTCTTGTGCCAGAGTATATAACTTTTAGAACACTAGTTAGACTTTATATATTAACTTCTAATTGAGAGGTAGTTATAGTTCCATTATCAATTAATTGAGCTTCTAGTAATCAACCACTTATTTTGTTTACTATAGCAAAGTAGGAATAGAATAAATCTATTACCATTACTTTCACTAGTTTGGGCACGGCTTATGAATCTGATGGATATATGAATCTGCAGGCATACCATTTTACTAATCTGTACGATGTTGCTGTAGGTCCTGAAGTTGATAAATTGGCAGCAATGGCTGGGAAGTATAAGGTTTATTTGGTAATGGGTGTGATAGAGAGAGACGGCTACACACTGTATTGTACTGTTCTCTTCTTCGATTCGCAAGGTCGTTACCTTGGAAAGCACAGGAAAGTTATGCCAACATCGTTGGAACGGGTCATCTGGGGATTTGGGGATGGATCAACAATCCCAGTGTTTGAAACTCCCATTGGGAAAATAGGTGCTGCCATTTGTTGGGAGAACAGAATGCCTCTTTTAAGGACAGCCATGTATGCAAAAGGTTAAATTATTTTTCATGTTGAACTTTAACCAGTCTTCCAATTGCACACTAAGGAAGCGCTTGATACATTTTCATCTTGACCTTGACATCTAAGATACTTTATTTGGTACATTCATAACTAGATTACGGGTGAGATATCATGATGTCATTGGATGTCACCATTTTGGGTGGCATCTCATGCCACTCAAAAATTATGGAGGATCTAATATCATGCCTTTTTTAAGCTTTGTTAACTTTTCAATTGTCATACCAAATATAGGCAGGCATCCTAAATACCATCGTATCCAAGATAACATAAAATGTGAAATAATAGTGTACCAAACACTTCCTATGATGTATGACCAACCTTACATAAGCTTGGTCCATCAATATTTAAACAGCTTGTTTTAGGCTACTCGTTTAGCACTATATAGAGTTTGAGTTTTGCTAAATCTATGGGACTTTGTTTCACAGGTGTTGAGATATATTGTGCACCTACAGCTGATGCTAGGGATGTGTGGCAAGCATCTATGACCCATATTGCTGTTGAAGGTGGATGCTTTGTTTTGTCTGCAAACCAATTCTGTAGAAGGAAGGATTATCCTCCCCCTCCTGAGTATGTTTTCTCGGGCACAGAAGAGGACCTTACCCCAGATTCTGTTGTATGTGCTGGGGGTAGTGTCATTATATCACCTTCAGGGGTTGTTCTTGCAGGACCAAATTATGATGGAGAGGCTCTGATCTCAGCAGATCTTGGTATGTTATGTTGTCTACTATTTACACTTGGTGCTTGATGTGTGGTACAATGTCTATCAGCAACTATGTTTTAGGGCACCACTGTGTTAGGGGGAGATGTCAATGTGTTTCAAGAAACAATGAAAGAAAGAATAACTATCCAATGGCCATACTTTTCCCTCCTCAATTTGAACACATAAAGCATCAGAGTCCATAGAATATGATTAAGAGGCAATAGCATGTATAACATGATTGTTCATGGCAGTGTATATGACGAAAACTGTCCGAAGTTGCTGATGTTTTTTAAATCCATTTTCCCCATTTCAAAGTGATACTTCTGTGTAACTATACCTACCAAGGCTCTTTATGCTTTCTCTATTCTTTTCCTTTTAAATATATACTGCATATTTCATTCAATAACAACTCTGCAGAGATAAGGTAAATTATGTTCTATCATATCTTAGCAATCATTTGAGGCAGGCCAAGTAGTACGGTCAAATCTAGAATGAGATAAATTGAACATTAGAGATTCCATGCATATTTGCATGTATGTTCAGATTTTATGGTGCTGTTGTGCTCTAGTTTGTGCAATAAGTTACGTTAGATTTTACGATTACTTGAGGAGGTCTATGATTGTCCTATAATTTCTTTTCATTTTGTTTTCCATTTTTCATCGATAAGTAGTCCAAGTAGAGCATGGTAATTTCTAATTATTTTTTTGTATCTTGCATTAGGCATATTTACATCAAAGGAGCCAAAACAATGTATGGAAGTGAAGTGTTGAACCAACTGGACTTTTAAATTGGCTTGGCAAACTTATGACACCGCTTGATTAAATGAATTGAAACTTGAAAGCTTAGTAAACTGCTCTCTATATTATATAACCTTCCCTTATTCCAGAGGTATATAAGCATGCATGGCTATGACTAAAATTATGCTCTCATTTTCTTCGGTCCTTTTTATTGTTAATGGAGTATATTGGAATATTCAAAATATTTGATTAGTTTTTGTGCTGCATCAAAAGCTCAAACTTGATTATGGTGTACAGATCTTGGGGAAATAGCGAGAGCAAAGTTTGATTTTGACGTGGTTGGACACTACTCAAGGCCTGAAGTGCTCAGCTTGATAGTGAGGGACCATCCTACGAACGCTGTTACTTTTACATCAACATCGTCAAAAATTGAGGACTCTCACAAGTGACATCTTCCTTCCATGATAAACAATTTCGGAACCTCCTCAATTTCTGGACTTGTTCCCTCATAATGTCGGGCGAGTGACTATAGTTTTAGCCTCAAGCGTCTTTGTTGTACGTACTTGTATCTTTAATTGTATAGATAAACATCTGTTTTCTTGCATTCGAAATATTGTAACTCACTTGGTTTCAAGATGCCTTTTCTATGAAATGTAAATACTATCACCACCGACTGAACCTAGGCCTTTTCCTTTTCTTCTTTATTTTGTATGTTTTGGCCGTAGTTATTTTTACCCAAATAATACATGCACTTTTATTAATGTTTGTGACTTCTAATATGTCTACAATAAATAGTACATCTTGCTGGCTTATGAAGCCTTTTTTTATCATGAAGTTGAATATGTACTTGGCTAAGAATTACGTTTGGGATATAAATGTCTCTAACCCACGTTGTAACCAAATTTACGAAAGAGCAAGGTAAACGTTAAGTCAAAATATAATGCTGCGTGTTACCACTAAACAGAATGCATTGACTTCTAATTAAATTCTTATTAGTGTGCATTAATATGAACAATAATCACATTCTGTCTTTAATCTGAAGATAAATTAATTGAGATTCGTATATGTGAATCTGAACATGATGTGCTATTAATAGAAGAAAAAAAGGATTAAATTTCTAAAAGGTACTGGGTACATGGTCTCAGGCTTCCTATATTTTTATTTACCTTTGGAGATTTATAGATGCAGCTATAAAACATAAATAAAAAGAGCCCCATTATTGCGTAAAAGATGTAGAATATATGGTCCTACAGCACGAGAATGTGCAGTAATGGTTGATATCCAAACAAAAGGCGGCAATGGCATAAAGGGCGGTATTCAAATGTTTGAATCCTTGGAAGTATCTAATAATGCTATCTCTGTCAGGCTGTCACAACCAGACAGTACTGTTTTATTTACATCACAACCATACACCTTAAACCATTATATATGTTCTCACCCAGAAGTCAGAATAGCGTCTAGCAGTAGAGTAATTGGTCTTATTTTTTCAGATTTTAAGCCGGGAAAAAATTTCATTTTTTCTTTTAAACTATGAAAATCCTGTTCGTGACATTATCAACCAGAAGTTTAGTTACATTGGATTAACGAGTTGAAAATAGAGGAACGCTTTTGCCTTTTCTTTTTTTTTTCTTCCCCCTGGGTGAATTAATAAAATGGGAACACTTGAAAGGCGCACATCAGAAGAGAAACAAATAACCAGAAGCAAAACTGTTGTATTATTCTATTTAATATATACATTTTTTTGGCTATATGTAACTTGGATGGATGCATTCTAATATGCCAGTGATGATGAGGCTTAAACATATTGAAGAAAGCAAGCATCAACAATTTGGATAAAAAATAGAGTAGAAGCTAGGTATTGTACTAGCTATCAAAAACTCACCATCCGGATTTTCTTCCTGCAACTTCTTGCTTCAAATCTTCTCTCTCTATGAACAGAGAATTATCCTCAGATTCGCCAACTGTATCCTGCAAAAGCAATGGTTGAACACATCTCTGAGTAGGATTAACACATGATGTGCAGTCTCTAAGACCCATGATAGGCCTATAGCTGTCAATTTTATCCCTATCATGTATATGAGCTTGTGGAGACGATCTACTGGACACTTCCTGATCAAACTCATCAGGAATTTCCTGAATTTCTATGCCAAAATCCCTCTTCTTACAACCGGTAGATCCCTTGTTGAAACAAATACTTGCCCACTGAATTTTCTCAGAGAAAGATTTCCTCGCTAAACCTTCTCTCTCTATTGAAACTCTTTCAGAATCATCATGAGCTTCATTTTCACAAGCATAACTCCACTTGTAGCTTCTATTGTCGTTGTCCATGTTTAATTCAATGGAATGGAGATCACTGTCAACAGAGTCTTCTCCTTCATGTTCCACGCCATCTCCATCATCCAAATCATCATCTTTCTGAGGAGCTTGAAATCCCCAACAGGTTTTGTTCATACAAGACTCAGGATCCTTTATTTTTTTGAACTCGGGAGAAATATCACTCTTTTCTTCATCATCTTTAGTTCTCAAAAACGCCTCAAGCTCATTTCTCAGCTTTTCAAGGACTGCATTTTTCTCCTCAAACTGATATTTAGCCTCTGAAAGTTTCATTTGGACTCTCTCCTCACGCAAAACATCAGCCAACTGAAGCATTTCTCTCTCCTTTTCCACTTCTTCCCGAACTTTAGCTGACTCCCTCCTTAGTTCTTCTACCTGTGCTCTGTCTTCTCCAACACCTTTAGCCAGTTCATCACAAATTTGCTCCAGAATCTCTTTTGCCCGTTTCTCCCTTTTAAGCTCTTTCGATGCTTTTAAGTGGGAAGCTTTCGCATTAGCCATTTCTTTGGCAATCTTTTTGTTTAACCTTTCAGTTTGCCTTCTCAGCTTCTTCTCCACCGCAAGCTCTTCTGCTATGTGTGTTATGGCATCACGAACCTTTTCTCGTTCTCTACTTTTCCAAGAAGCCTTTTCTTCTGCAAAACGCTTCATGATGTACTCAATATCATTCCGGTTTGAGCTCTGTTCTTGGATTAGTTGATCAATCTGGTTGCAAGCCCGATCAAGCTCACTCCCTAGGGCCACGATGAGGGGTATGCTTGATGAATGCTGCTCTTGAAGGCACATCTGATTTAACACCTTCAGAAGCTTCTTAGACGTAGATAGGCCACTTCTAGCCTCCTTCAAACGGTTCTTAACTCCAGCTGTGCATTTTCCACAAGTCTTGTTTTCTGCCTGATTTCCTGCCTGCAGTTTAGCATAATTGAGCTTGATTCTTCCCAACAACCAGAAAATAGGAAATTATTGTAATCCTTATCCAAGAAAACAAAATTCCAACAAATTTACTACTATCAACTTTGTGATTCGCTAAAATGAACAAATTAACAGAACTTCCAAGCTATACAAGGCCAAATGTCAAATAAAATTCCCAGATAATCAATCAGATCCGTATACATTTTTACCCATAGTTACTAAATGGCATATACTCGGGGCCAAAACAAC
Source organism: Delonix regia (assembly GCA_037074485.1). NCBI lineage: Eukaryota > Viridiplantae > Streptophyta > Magnoliopsida > Fabales > Fabaceae > Delonix > Delonix regia. The sequence continues at coordinate 9,414,632 of CM073455.1, forward strand.
TGCTTGAATTAAAATTACTAAAAGGTTAATGATAGTTTCTGCGTCGCGAAGGTTTTGGCCATTAATGTGGTTGACAACAAGAAAGGCGACCTACCATCATGTTGACGGAAAATTGGTCATTATAGGATAGGGACTTTGTAAAGAATTTTAAAGTCTCATAGCTAGCTTGTGTCATGTGTCATTATTGTTTTCCATCTTCCACTCCCATATAAAATAATGAAGTGTTAAATGACTGGACGACCATAATGAATATAAGGATTGGTACACGTATACATATTTCTAATATTCACTTTACCTCCATGAAACTGGCACCGCTAAGAACATCGAAACCTCCGTAGTTGTAATCAGCCAACTGAAGTTTATTAGACACTCTTCTTTTGAAATTCTCACCTTTAATCCCGTCCTTCTGCAATACCAAGCAGGAACAAGAAATTACTTTAGATCCTACGAACCAATATAAAAACAGACCATGAATGAAAATGTGAAAAGAACTTACCTCTGACATAGGACTGTACGATGGATCTGACATATGTGGCCGCAATAAGTCCGATCTCGATAAGCTCGAGGCAGTCTCTCTGCTTCTTATTCCCTTCTGGCTCCTCACTTTCTCTAGCTCTAGATCCTTCATGAACCTCGATGGAGGTACATCGTTGATTTCCCACAATGTAGCAGCGAGTTTTCTCGCCGACAAAGAAAGCTGGTTTTCTTCGCAGGTTACCCCAGAAGAAGAAGGCAAAGGGTTTGGGAATTGGGCATGTTGATGGGTCGCCATAGAAGGCGACGACGTCGTACGAGTCCTCCACATGGGTACAGGGGTGCTTGAGCCTCCTTTCTTTCCCACCAAAATGGCTCGCTTGAATCGGTACCGTCGGACGAAAGAAGACGAAGACGAAGAGGAACAACCTCGCTTTCTGATCTTGTTTTGGCTGTCGCAGAGCTCGCTTTCCGAATCTAGTGTCTGACAAGAGGACATGGTGACAAAAACCGGGACCAAAATTTAGGGACCCAGTATCCAGAATTGGCGAAATTTATTGCGTGATTTGAACATTAGACGAAGGGATTGCAGTTGCACAGAGTTCATGGAGTAGCCCAGAACTTTTTTAGCCTAGAATTCAGCAAAGAAAAGTGGGTCAACCTTCTATGGCGTATTTGAATCAATGTGGAAAGAGATTTGAGAAGCGAAGAAAGTGGGAGCTGTCGAAAGATGGAAAGTTACGTTTGAGATGGAAATGGAATGAAGTTTCAGCAAGTTGTCAAATCTCTTCCTCGGCCTCCAGAAAGGAAGAAAGAAAGAGGGAGAAAGAGAAGGAAGGGAAGAAGATGGTCACACACACTGTACAGTGGTCATTTGGGATTGTCAGAAATAAGACGAAGAACTTAAAAAGACGAGAAGAGAGAGGGAAGAAGGAAGAGCGAGAGGGAGAGAGGGAGAGGACGTGGCAAGCATGTGAGGGGCAGGAGCAATCAATCAGGGACGTGCATGTGTTCCAAATGAACGCCATTTCCTAATTTGACTCGGTTCACTGTATTGATTTAATTCCACTCAATCCCTGTTATATTACCCCCTTCTTCTCTCTCACCTGGAATGTTCCTCTCTGCATCCCATTTCTTACGAAATCCGCCATTATTGTGACAAGATTTACACAACTAAGATAGGATTTTAACTGATATATTAAAAGCATGTTGAAGTATCCACAACACTTTGTCAAGAATGACAGATGGTTAAATAATTAGATAAAAGGATTCCTTCCCCAGGAAATCCAGTATAAGACACGTAAAGAATAACTATAATGCTGAAACAAAGAAATTTATAATTTGCTCTGAGTAAAATTCTATTTCGTCTCTTATAAATGAGATTTTTTCTAAGGTAGTCTCTCACGTCATTTTATTTTAATTTAGTCTCTTATGAATTAATTTTTTTATTTTATCCCTTCATAAATTTATTTCTTTTCAATTTGATCCCTGATGTATAGATAATTTTAATAATAATTTTCATAAATAAAATTATTATCAATGTATTTTATTTTTTAAAGATATTATTGATAATAATTTTTTTTGTAGATAACTAAACTTAAAAAAATATACATATAGGAAATACCAAATTGAATGGGTAATTATATGATGGATTAATTAAAAAATATTTATCTATAAGGAATTGAATTAAAACATATTTTATTTGTGAGAAATTAAAATAGAGGCTTAATCTTACAATAAATTTGTTCCTTTTTTTTGGTAATTTAACTATTATATTATTTTTTTAGTTATCATATAATCGATATATCTTCATTTCGCATTAAGAAAAAAAAAACATATTACCAACTAAAACATATTATCGCCTTTGTAGTTGTTTGTTTCCTCTTGGAGTCAAATAAAAATTAATAAATGTCACCTTACCATGCCATCTCCAGGATATTGGCAATCAGATCAGGGAAAGATAATCCGAATATTAAAGTTAAATTAAGAGATATTCTGTATATGGGTTTGGGAAAAAAGCGAAGTGGGAGATTTGGACGCAAAAGCTTAGAAGTACGAAATAATAGCAGTAATAATTGGATTTGGAAGCTCTAATCTTCGATGCCACTGCCATGCCACCCATAAACGTTCCCAATCAAATCAATCATCTCAATCACTAGCCTTCCTTTTAGCACGAGGGTGGTGGGACCCTCCGTCCACCAAACATATGCCTCAATATTTCAGGAATCAAACGGCTGGATTTTGAGGTTTAACAAATCCCATGGTCTTAATCAGAACACAACATTACTTGCTGCCCTGGGGCCCCACCCACCACCCCCTTCGCTTCTTTTGCCGATTTGGTCACCTTCTTCCATGATTCTCTCTTTCCAAACATGCTGTGTGATTCCATTCCCTCGTTGCTACCTCATTACCAGTAAAGTTGTCACCACGAGGGAAATTATATTCCACAGTTGAGATGAATTGAGGAATTTCTGAATTATTAATTGATAAGTTACTAAGTTGCTTGTATGATTAACCCTAATGTATACTTGGAGAATTACAAAATAAGGGGTAGTCTATGGATAGCTTAAGCCTCTAGGCTCTAACTACTCAATCCTCTTATGGATTCGTATGATTATTTAAAAAGCTCTGAAGTGTTGTAGTCCATAACCATATCTTCAGTTAATTATGAATTAGTTAGAGTTAAGCCTTGAGATGAGAAGCTGCTATGAATTTGGATTTTACAGTGTCTCTTCTTAAAGTGATGGAGATAAAAGTAACGCAATAAATGAGAGTATATACGAAAAATCTAATTTTCTTTTTACATTTATTTTTTAGTTAAGTTTAACTAAATTTTTGTAAAACATAATACACTTATATTAGCTTTTATATTTAGATTTAGGACTTGACATAATTTAATATTAGTGTGGTAAGTGATCGGGGTTAAGGCAAGTTCTACCAAGTTTGGATAAAGTTCATTTTATTTTTAAAATCTTTTATTGTATAAAAATTTCATTAATAAAAACACTTTTTAGAATAAAATAAAAATTTAAAATGAATAAAAAAATAGAATGAAAAAGTATGATTTAAAATAAAAAGTAATCAAAATTTAAAAAATAATATTTTAAAATTTTTTTTATAAATAAATTAAAAATAATAATAATTGAGCCAAACTAGATTTTACCTCACTTAATTTAGTAAAATTTATAGTTTTTTTGTTTTAACTAATATGGTGGAACTAAACTTGACAGGATTAGCCAGGTGAATAAACATTCTCACTATTCCTCCTACTTTGTTTATCTCTATTTATTTTAAAAACATTTTACATAATTTACATTTTAAATAAAACCAAATCCGTGTTACGATAATTTGGTTTCGTTTTAGTCTCAATAGTCCGATAAGAGCCAAAATGTTATTCCCAAGACCATTAACTAATCTGATCGAACCTAGAGTATACCTGACAGGGCTAACAAAAAAATGTTTCTCTATGTAGATATTTCCAGCATCCAATTATTTGATTATCTTGAAATATGTGATCAATGTTTTATTACCATATGCAAATTTTGAAAAATCAATTGAACAATTGGAAGTTCCGAGATTTCAAACACAAACCCCAACTAAAATTAGATTCGATCCACTAACCAACCCCATAGGCTAAAATTCAACGAGTTTGAGCTCAACGTCAAAACGCTTCTCTCATGAGAATCTATCTAAAATTTTCTTCGAAACTCGCATGGCAATTGCATGTGATTGTAGAACATTTTTGTCTTCTTGTTTGTTTCATGGAGCATTCAGCTTTTTATTGTTATGTGGGGTCCATGGTATCTCCTGAGAGATACCTTCCAAATTAACCAGCATTTGACGGTGTAGATAGCTTTATCTTTTTTTTTTTTCCCCTTAATTTTTTTATTTGATACAACAGGTTGTGCCATGTTTCAATTTTTCACCAGACAATCTGGCCTATGACTATGAGTGACATGGATCTAATTTAGCATCATTGGTCTGGCAAGATAAGAAATTTCAATGAAAACAAGTTATTGGAAAACAGTGGCTAAATTAAATTATCGAATCCTTCGTCATTCACATGCTTTAGGGACTAAAACACCATTGGTCTGGCAAGAAAAAAAATTTCAACGAAAACAAGTTACAAGAAGACAGTGGCGAAATTAAATTATTGAATCTTTCGTCAGAAGTCTCTTCTTTTAATTATATTTGATAAAAGAGTAGAATTTTGCTTTAATCCTTCATTTGTCAGTTAACTTTTAATGTAATATCTCATTGATTTTTACTATTAATATAATCCTTCACCTTATTAATTTGAATATTAATATATTTAATCTTTTATTATTAATAAAATTTAAACTAAATGTACTAATATTCATATTCACAAGAAAATACGAACAAAATCAAAAATAAATTAAAAAGTGAAAAATTAAAATAATATTTTATTTTTAATAAGATAATCAAGGTGAGAACGCGGGCGATTAAAGCCTTGCGTACAGAGAACACTTACAGTGTGAGAAGAAAAGTGGTTCATGGAAAAAAGGAAGTGTCTGTCATAGTCAAAGATTGCAACACTGGAAGGAAACACGAGAACTTTACGTTATACATAGAGCAATGTTGAAGGACAGCATTGAGTGAGGATTACAATATACAACAATGGAAGAGATATTACGCAGGTGCATGGAGATACAAGAAAAGAAAAATGGAGTAGAAGCGATAGAATAAGGGATTACAAGGTGAGGAACAAAAGGAAAAGCAAGACAGAGCAGGAAAGTTTGGGATTCAAAAGTAGTCTTCAGTCCTTCCCTTGAAGCCAATTTGCCCAAAAGTGAGGCAGAGGAACAACCCCAGGTGCCATGTAATCAACCATAGCCTGCTCACCACGTATACACAGTTAGTTACATTACTCATGCATCCTTGGATAGATTTCAAATACTATTTTCGTTCGATGTAAATGTATTTGGATAAAAAGGTTGTACATCATCGTTCAATGATGGTCCCATGGTCTAGTGGTTAGGACATTGGACTCTGAATCCAGTAACCCGAGTTCAAATCTCGGTGGGACCTCGCTAGTTATGTCTTAAAGTCCTTTTGATTATTGCTTTTGGTTTCGTGAGTAAATTGGGCCTATAACACTCAACTGAATGGGCTCAAAACGAAGCATTACTGTTTCCAACCTAAAGCCCATCTTCCCGTTCTTTGAAGAGCCGAACGCAACAATAACATCATGAGTTGTGATATTTCGTTTGACGTTTTAAAAGTCCAAAGTATATTAGTACACTAACATTTTTATAAACTCTAATCTCTAAATTTTAAAATAAACTTATATTTACATTATAGTGTACTATTAAAGATAATACTTCAGAAGAATTTTAAAATTTGAAAGCTGAGGAGATGCCATCAGGGTCCAGCTCAATTGGTAAGAACAAGGTAGGAATATGAATAGTATTAATTATTAAAAGTTCAATCTCTCAAATGTGCCCAAAAAAAAATAATGACATGTTTACAAATGTACCAAAATTAAAATAAATATTCGCATTTCTTTCCTTCTTTTTCTTTTTTTTGTTGGTGCTTGTGTTGCAACACTAAAATCTGGGCATTATTGATATCTAGATTTTTTTGAAAATTTATTTAGTTTGTTACGGGGTGAGAGATTTCCCAGAATGTTCATGAACCAAGGTTGGATTAGTTTGGCAACAAAATTAAGAACCATGACAATGATCAAATGACAAAGAAGAAAGTTGAGCGAAATTGACTAACCAAAACGGTGAAGTGAGAGCAGGAGGGGTGGGGAAGTGTGCCAGCTCAGCTCCAATGCTCTCAAAGAAGAGCCCAGTCAGACTCTTCCCATTGATTGCGGGTATGCTAGACGGAGCTAACCACCCAATCAACCCGAACCCGATTACATTGAAATCCGTGCGCAGCCAATTCCTCTCAAAGCTTCTCAAATCCCAAACAATCAAAAAACCTACCATTACTAAATTTACAATACTCAATAAATAATCCAGAGTCATTGAAATCAGTAAATTACCACGTAAACCTCCCTCCCGATGCGCGCGCCACCCTCAGAGGATTCCTCGCCCTCACCGGCGATTTCAGAAACCCTGCAACCAAACAAGCTGAGCATAGCACCGTATGACCCTACACTAAAGCTCACGATAGAAAAAGCGGCGTATTTTAGAAGATTGACCTGAGGTGAGGCGCGAGGTGGACGACGGCAACGTACTACCGAGTCCTACGACTGTCGATGGAGAAGCAAAGGTGGCTGCCATTTTCGCGATGAGAATTTCTGACCTGAATCGCAAATGTTAAAAACTTAAAATGGCTATTGTGAACGGTGATTGGTCGATCATATCTTGCCGTTTGTGGATGGGGATGTTACTCAATGACGTTGTGCCACGTAGACGTTTTGCGGATAAAGTAGGGTCCACAGTAAGATCATCTATCTGGTCATGCTTTGAAGCAAACGATGTTGAGTTCTGGACTTTGATTTACTTGGGCCTCTTCTAAGCCCATATGAAAGCCCCACTGGGCCTTTAACGAATGCATTTATTAAATTTTTAAGTAACCGAGAATACATACCTTGTTAATTTTTTTCTTCTTAAATCTTTGAAAGAGTGTTCATTTTGTTTCTGCTATTCAACTTTTTAAATCAACCAAATATTTTCCCGCATATTTAAAGAATTCGACGTGGGATTTGTCGCTTTTATCATAATTATATGCGCCAGTGCCCTCTAATATCTTCTATTTCGCATGACATGCTATTCGTTAAATACTATTATCAGAAAAAATTATACTTTTGATCTTTATAATTTTATTTAATTTTTAAGTTGGCCATTATACTTTTTAAATTAGTAATCCAGTCCTTAAATTTTAAATAATTTTAATTTAATTCCTATCATTATATTTTTAAGTAATAAAGACTAAATAAAAAAGTAAATGATAAGGAGTGAAAGTATAATGTTTTCTATTATAATATTGAAAAAATTAAGCCAAATATTGTGCACATTTCTTATAATGTTGTTAGTCGAAAAAATTGTCTGGAAAGTGTGAAGTCATTGTCAATTTTGTCTCAAATATCTATTTGTCTACTTTGGCCTATATTTTTTTTGTTAAACTTTACATCATATTAGATTATATGATGTGTTTAACTTTTTATAGTTTAGATAGATTATACATTACTTACATAAATATTATATTACTTAATATCATAATTTTGGTTCTTAAACCACGTCAGTCTTTTTTTAAAAGAAAAAAAAATCTTTAACTCTGTTATCACACAAACATTCATCTTTTTGAGTTAAAAACTAAATTCGAAAAAAAATCCTTAATTCATAACTTAGAGTTTAACCTGTACAATTGTAGCATGACATCAATTTTTATAAATTTAATTGACGGGACTAATGTTTAGAACAACATTAAAAACTTAGGATAAATATATACGACAAAATCAACTGAAAATAAATATTTAAGATAAAATGAACATAAATTCCAAACTTTTGAGAGGAAAAAATAGTTTTGGTTTACCTATATAGTTTCAAACCCAAATAAGTTGAGTTCATTTACTAGAGTCTTTTCCAAGTGTTATGCAAGACCTTCTTATAAGGTCTATTAAGATAAGGTATAATAGTTCAGTGCGAATTGGATAAAGCTTTATAGAAATTTAATATTATACTATGTTTGTAGTGACATTATATAATATATTATATTGTATAATATAATATGATTATATATTTGTAACAAATTATATAATACTGGACAAAAATTAATTGTTTCGATAAAAATATCTTTTATTTAAATAAAATTATATTTAACAAAATGCTTAAAGAAAAAAAAAATTGTTTTGTCACTTATACAATTTCATACTAATAGTAATGTCTCAATACACATGTAAGGTGGAATGGGAAAAATTAAAATTTGAAATAAAGAATATATGAGTAAAACCTCATTTTATCCCTCACATATAGAATACTGCTCAGTGTGGTCCCTTATAAAAATTCATTTTCAATTTGGTGCCTCCCAAATAAGATATCTCTCAATTTAGTCCATCACATATAAATTTGGTCTCTCATAAATAAAACCATTATCAATAATTTTTTTTTCATATTTTTAAATTAACTTAACTTTTAAGAATATTATTGATAATAATTTTATTTTTGAAGATCAAACAGAGAAATCATGTGAGGGATTAAATTAAGATAATTCTTTCAAGGGTTAAATTGATAGGACAATTCTATGAGGGAACAAATTGAAAAATATTTCATTTGCGAGGAACCAAATTAGAAAAAAAAATCAACAAGTTCATATATTTTATGTTAACTTACTTTTTAAGGAAATTATTGATAACAATTTTATTTGTGAGAGATCAAATAGAAAAATGTATATATGTGAGGGGCTCAATTGAGAAAATAATTATATAATGGATCAAATTGAAAAATATCTTATATGTGAGAGACCAAACTAAGAAAAAGTTTTATGAGTTTGAATTTATTAAATTAATTTGTTTTTTTAAGGATATTAGTGATAACAAGTTTATTTGTGAGAGATTAAATGGAGAAATGAATACATATAAGGGTCTAAATTGAGAAAACAATTATATAAGGGATCAAATGGAAAAATACCTTATATAAGGGGTCAAAATGAGAAAATTTTTATGAGTTTGTAATTATTAAATTAGTTTTTTAAGAATATTATTGATAACAATTATATTTATGAGGGATTAAATGGAGAAATATGCATATGTGATGGACTAAATTGAGAAGATAATTTTTAAGGGATCATATTAAAAATATCTTATATATGAGGGACCAAATTGAAAAATGAGATTGTATTTTCTAAATTAACTTATTTTTAAGGATATTATTAATAACTATTTTATTTATGAGAGATCAAATGAATAAATATATATATATATATATATATATATATATATGTGTGTGTGTGTGTGTGTGATTGATTAAATTGAAAAGACAATTATATAAAGGACTAGATTGAAAAGATAGTAAGAGATCAAATTGAAAAATATCCCATTTACGAAGGACTAAATTAAGACTAGAGCTGATCTTAGGCCTTTCTTTTAAAAAATCAGGCTTGAATTTGTGTTCAACAAAAAGTCCGAGCTCACATTTAATTGAGTTTTTATCTATATTTTTTTATGCTGGGCCAATTAAGCCAATCAAACTTTGAGATAAATAATATATGACTTGATATATATAGTCAAATTAATTTGTTACTTACAACTTGAGATTAATAACATAAATAATTATTATTATTATATGTAAAATTATATATTAAAAATTATAAATATAAATGAATTGTTGTATTGATATAAATCCTTTAAATAAGAGGTATTAATTTTTATTCATTTATCAAAATGTTATATTATACCAAGTTTTTCTTTAAATAATAATTTTTTATTTATTAAAAAATATTTATTTAGGCATTTCAAGCTTGGCCCAAGGCATATTTTTAAAGTTATAATCCGGTCTAATTGAGACTATCTTCTACCAGAGTAAATTAAGAAATATCTTATTTGTAGAAACTAAAAATGTATTTTATTAAAAATATATATATATATATATGAAGCATCCTATTAATACAATTAGACATTATCAAAGAAATTATATTAATAATACGGTATCCTATTATCTTAAATGTGATTTACTAAAGTTGACTGTATAAACTTATATATATATTTCAAAGACTTGATAAAGATGAACCTCAATTTATAAGATTATACAATTAAACTTCATATAGTGTTCCAAACATGCTCCAATGCTGAAAAAACGTAGGTGATGTTGAGTTGTGGCTTGTGATTTTCATACCCATTTCGAAATTCCTAGCATGCAGTCAGGATGGCGGGCTCATAGTCGATTTGTATCTTTGCAGTTATTATAGTTATAGGCCCGTTTGGTACAAGAAAATAATTTTTTTTACAGGAATAAGGATAAAAATTAAAATTAAGATAAGTTTTGATAAAATGAAATCTTGTAATTCATAATTAAGTTTGGTATAACATAAAATTTTTGTTTGGTTAGATAGAACCAATACAAGAATGGAAAGAAATATTGAGCAAATAACTATAATACCCTTAATACAAAAATAATAAATAGTTACGTTTAATTAATAAAACAAAAAAAAATAGTATCAATAAAAGAATAGTGTATGAGAAGTCCAATTAACGTGAAAATGATATAGAAGAAAATCGGAACAAGGAAAAGACCCACAATGACTTCCATACTGGCACACTCATAACGCACGACGGCACGCTTGGGTTTTCTCCGATAATTGGAGAATCTCCGTAGTAAAAAATAATAAAAATATATTAAATTAATAAAAAAAATTTATTTATAAACAGCAACTAAAAAATGAAGACGATCCACAGGCCGCACGTGGACCATGACCCTAAAGGTAGCTGGAGGCTCTTGCCAGGAGCTGAGACTTAGATGATGAGAGAAGGTAGGATGAAAGAATATATAATTAGTGGTGTTAAAATGGGTTTAATATATTGGGTCAAATTTGTAAAGAGTTTTTTTGATAACCTGTTTAATATATTTATATCAACTTGGGTTATTTAATCTGTAAGTTAAATGAATCAGTTCGTAGGTTAAATGGATTGTCTATTTTTTTTAAAAAAACATTTTACTCATTCAATCCAGTGTCTCAATTTATTGTACTTTCTTATTTAAAAAATTAATCATAATGTATATGTTGTATTATTTTTATTATTTTGTAGTTTGTCAAATTTGAATATTTTGCTCATAATCATATTCTTATTATTAATGAATCATTAAATTATTAGATTACTTTACTTGTTTTAATTTATTGAAACTTACTTTTATTTAGTTATTTTTTTTGTTTATTTATACTGATATAAAAATTAATTAATTAAATAAGACATGTGCTAAAAAAATATATATTTAAATTATTATTATTATTTTTTATTTTTTAATAAATTAAATAGGTCAACTCATTTAACTCACCAATTCAAAAAAATCAATTCAGACGAATCCAGTTGACATACTTTGACAACTATATATAATTCTTATGGAGTGAAGGCATTTTTGTAATCAAAAGTTGCACTCCATGTAAAAGACTGTCATTCCTTTGCTCAAGCGTGGGAATCAATCGACTTAGGCTGAGCATTTGAATTTTAAATTATTTTTATATTTTTAATTAAAATAAAACCTTTAATATATTTACAATTTTATATAAATATAATTATAGTATTATAATCTTTTGAGTTAACAATATTATAATTATCTCTTTATGTTATAATTAAGTATATTAATCTACTTAAAATTATAAATACATAAAAATGACACAATTTATTAATTTTAATTTTAAATAATATTTTATAAATTATAATTTATATGTAACAAATAAAATATTTTATATTAATAAAAATAATTTATATTTAATATAAACAAAGAAGTATTTATTTATGAGTGGATCACTTCCAGGAAGTGCAATAAAGTGTAAAAATGATCGCACTAAGTCATGTTTACAATCTATTGTTCCTACAATAATTGTGGGAGATTTATATTCTCACTAAATATAAATATATATGTATATATATATATATATATATATATATATTTATATTTATATATATATATATATATATATATATATGTGTGTGTGTGTATATATACTAGACCAAGATGGAATTAAACTCGAATAATTATGACCTAATTCAGCCTAATAATAACTAAATTGGTCAAGTTGGACTAAGTCATAACCACCCCTGCTGCTACTGCTGATTAGGGGTTGAAAAAAACTTTCCATGGCAATCCACTCTCTCGCTTTCTTTTCCTGCACAACCATTATCTGTTGCATACCAAACAAGTCAATAGTTTTACCATAAATGATAACAATATACAATCATGTTAATTATTTTAATTGGACGTAGTTATTAAAAATAAATTCAAACCGTCAAATACTTATTATCGCTTCAATCGGTACATGACACCCCTTCTTGTAATTATCATACAAACAAAATTAAAATTTAAAAACCAAAATTATTAGCTTTTAGATATCAAAAGACTTAATATTGCATTAAATGAATGGCTTAGTTTATCCATTTTCTCAACCCAGATTCCTTCCCAGACAACCCAGACTCTGAGCGTTGAGAGCCTTGTCATTGGATTGCGATTGTCACTCGAATTAAGTTCTACCGTTCTAATAATGACATTCAGCTATCATGTTTCATTTTTTTCCATTGGACATCCAATTAAAATTGCAAACTACTCTTTCAAAATTTAATCATTTTGCCACAATGATGTGACGCTGCATATGCAAATGGGTTGGCTTAAAGTAAAATCTTTTCACATATTTCTAACTGTATTATCTAATAATAAATGATATTTGACTATAAATTTAAGGGATACTTTATTTTTCTGAATATCTTAATTTGAACAATAATCTCATGAATGTCAAGATCTTAGATGATATGTATTTTCTAGCGAAGAGTTAAAAATAATATAAATGTCACAAAATTCGAACAAGTTAATTAATAGTTTTATAGTCCAAACGTCCAAGGAAGCCAATTTCCCGTGATCTTGCCGTCGTTTACTCCGTTTACTTTTGTCGTGTCATCGTTTGTTCCTACATGGCTTGCCACGCACACGCAGGCTCATCTTTCTATTTATTTTTTTATCTTCAAATGCGTATTATGTCTATCTCTTTTCTGTCGTCTACTCTTAATTTTATTTCTTCCTAATCTGAACAAATATTTTATAAATTTTACACTTCAAAAATTTAAAATTATGTTTATTACTATGTGCTGCTGATGCGCCGAGTCTGAGCACTTTAGAATTTGCTTTGCGGATTTTGGAAAATGCATTCACCAATCCTATTTAGTCAGCGATCTTTTTCTAGAGTCATCGTACTTGATTTATTTTTTTATAATTTAATCTTCTGATAGATTTACAATAAATTTTTAATTATTTTCACGTTATGAGTTATATTTGTATTTTTGGTGAGCGCAAATTGAGATTGTAGCAGGGCAAATTTATATGATAGTGTGTAGAGGAACTTTTCAACCATTCATATTATATACATTCACAATCTTTGCGAAGAAGCAAGAAGTAATTTGTATAAGGATTAAACTCGAATAAAATTTTATTTTTTATTACCAAATTTATTAATGAACATAATAATTTGAATATTCAATAATATAGTAATGAGTTATAAATATAATTTATTTGTTAAATTTTAATTAAAATTAATAACAAACACTTACAAATTATTTTTTTGGGTGTAACTAATTAACCTCACTTAATGAGTTTTATTACATCAAATTTTAATGAGCTTCAATTGTATATTTTACTTATATTATTTTTATTTGTAAGTTACACTGTAAACCTAAAACACAAGCCATATAAATCTAGGAAAAATAATGCCATGTAGGGGATCTTGAAAAAATAAAATCTACTCTCAAAAATTATGTAATACATGAAGTCAAACCGTGATTTGTACCATTTATACAATGCCAGGCTAGTTGTTACTCTAATCCTGCACAAAAATGTAGCTGGTGGATTAAGTGTCTTATAGAACGACCTCTTTCACTCACAGTTGATAATCTATGCTCATTCCTCCTGCATGTTTTGTTGCAGGTCCTACCACTTGACGTTTTAAGCTAAGTAAGAAGATCATGGGGAGACCATTGAAGGCTTTGCCTCCTTTGCTTTTTGTGGAGTCCCAAAAGTTGCAGAAGATGATAGAATTGATTGCTATGTATATAGATATCGTTAATTACACTACACATCAGACTCTTTGTTTCTATGTTAGAACAACATAAACCAGCAAAAAACTAGGAAAATAGAGATGATAACCAGAACGTAAAACATGTCCATCGCTTTCTCTATCCTCTGTTTCTTCTCTCTTCTCTGTCTCTTCATCCCCAAAAACATCTCATATCTCCCTTTTGCTTCCTCTTCATTCACCTTTTTCCTCTCACCATTTTCAATTGCCCTCTGTAGAATCCCCATACTCTCCTTCCCGCTCACATGTTTTCCCTCCATATCCTCCACCGTCAAGCTCACTCCCCTCAAGTGCATCTCCCCTCCTACCTTCCCCCCGCATGTGACCTTAATCGTGCACTGCACCAACTCTGACGACATCTCATCACGCGCCATCACCACCGCGTACAGTATCTCCAGGTCCCTCGTCAACCAGTGCCGCTGCACCGAAACCGGCCTCCGGCTCGATAGATTCGCCGATCGCTTCCGGGTGGGATCGACCAGGATCCAGCTCAAGCTCAAGTTATCCTCCAAGTGCTTCAGCCACTCCTCGTCTTTCCGCACGTATTGAACCGGAGTCGGAACAAATTCTTTTGGTTCAAGTAGGTCGAGCCATAAAGGCGAACAGAGGAACCAATTCATTTGGGTATCAGTGCGTTGGACTTTGGAGAAGATGGGCTTGTCCTGGTAGTACATATCGACGGCCGAAATTAACTCCGTGAAGGGAGATGGACGCCCCCGATGCTTCGTTTTAGAAGGAAAATTATGAAGGGAAGGGAAGCAATCGGAGAAAATGGAACGGTGACCGTTGGGGAAGGTGGAAATGACGTCGCGGACAAATGGATCGTCGAGAGAGGGCCACGTGGCGGTGCAGATATTCTTCCAGAGATTATCTTCGGCGCAGAGGCGGCGTAATTGCGAGGATGCACCTGCGGCGGAGGCGAGAGTCGGGCCGTCGAGTCGAGTGAGGATGTGAGTCTGGATGACGTCGGAATGGACGGCGGAGATGGAAGAGCCGGCGTCGTCATCGATGGTGGAAATCTCTGCCGTGGAAGGCGAAGCCATTATAACGCTAAGATTAGACTTGTATTGCTTTTTCTAAAGCTGAAGGGAACACAAGAAGATTATCAAGTTGTGACAAGGAGAGTGAGAATCGGATGGTAATGCCTTTTATAGAGGGGCGCAACCGCTAAAAAAGCAAAGTAGAAAAAATAGCAAAATGATAGGAAATTTTAAAAAATTAGAAAATATCAATCCACGTGGAGTAGTCAGCACTGGCTGTTAGCTTAGGACTAAACACGATTCAAAGTTTCAAACCATCATAGTTCGGTGCTTTAGATGGGAACCTTCCTGGACATTTCATTTATGGATGTATTTATTATCTTCTCCATTTTAGAATTACCAATATATAAATGTCACTTTACAATGAGATTAAAGACCCAGAGACAATTTGACAATTATATCACATATTCTCAGCTCATTTTCTGGTATTTAATCCACTAAAAGTGTGGCCAAATTTTCTCGTATTATTAACTCATTTTCATAATTTATTACCTAGTACACCATTTTAACAGTGGCATAATTACAATGTAACTTGATACTCTTTTTGGGTAAATGGCAAATTTTGTGGGGTAGGTAAAAATGCAAGGCTGAGGCCGGCTTAGAGGTTGAGTCGGCTTAATTAACATCTAATTGAATTGGGTTTGTCAAAAACTAATGAAAAAAAAAAGGCTGTCAAAATAATAAGCCGCCCTCGAAGCATAACGGCTTCATCATCTTATCCATTTCTGGGGGCTCTAATCACAACTTAGCTAATCATTGACATGTTTCCTTTTTTAAGGCTTGATTTTATGACTATAATGTTGTGCGGCACGTTATTGCTGATTCATTCCGAAGAAGGTGTTTGGGTTTTTTCTGCGATAGCTTATGTGTGCTGAGACTGTATTTTTGAAAAGGGTTAATTAAGCTCTGCCTTCTATTTACAATTAGACAATTCATCGTTGAAGAATCATTAGAGTTTGATTTTTATTGTACATGTGATTTATAATTCTGGGGTTTATTATGCACGAAATATTCAACGATACACACCTCGTGCTTGTTCACCGTTCCTCCAATTGTAAATAGTAAATTAGCAATAGTGAGTAATTAAGTTGCCAAGGGAGACTGCATCTCGAACAGACCAACCCAAAAAGAAAAATCACCGCCTTATTGTTGCGGGGACTTGAAGAATATAGAAGGAAAAAACAACTGATGGATTTAAATTTAAATGGAAAGGTTTTAACTAAGCATGGTCAATTTTCTTTTTTATAGATGTTAGAGCAGTGTGGGTATTGCTTTAGGTTTCCATCCTCTCATTTTCTTTTCTTAAACGATTAATTATATATATATAAGATATGTTTATAATAAATGTGAGATCTGTTCGACCAATTTCACATATATAATACATAAGTTTCATATATCATATAGGGAGAATTAGGAATAAAAATTATAAAGTTTAAGTTTTTAAATTATTTTAAGGCTAAAAAAATTTTTTTACGCTAAAAAAATTTACACTAAAACTGTGTAAACACATTATAAAACGATTTCAAAATCCTAAAACAAAGCCTTTGAGGAAAACAAAATCCGTTCCTTAATCAATCAATATAATTTCAAATTTTAAATTTACAATTTTCTAATGATATATCTATTATTATTATTATTATTATTATTATTATTCTACAGTTGGTTGACTTGTTCTGGCTTCAGCCGTTCGTAATTTGTCCACTTGGGCCCAATGATTATCTTGACACGCCAGGCTTCTGGTCGGTAATAACCATTCATTTTAATTATTAAAGTTTTTTATTAAATTATGAACGTTTTTTATTCAATTATTAAATTATTAAAGTCTGAGGCCAAATATTTTCGCTTCTTCAGCGTCACTTATCACTTTCCGGAATTTATGCAAAACACGTAAGACGCCGTCCACGGGAGTTAATATAATCATAATTTAAAAAATTTGTTTGAGAGTTTAATTTCAAAAAAATAAAATGTGATTAAAAAATTTTGATTTATAAAATGGAATAAATTTATATTTTTTTAAAAGTCTAGCCTGTGTCTAAAAAATTTAAATTAATATTTTTTAATAAGTAAAAACATATTATTTAAATATAAATTTAATGTAACGTGACACTTTTATAAAAAAATAAAAATTAATACCTCTTATTTAAAAGATTTATATTAATACAACAATTTATTTATATTTATAATTTTTTATATATAATTTTAAATGTAATAATAATTATTATATATATTATTTATTTCAAATTTTAAGTAACAAATTAATTTAATTATTTTTTAAAAAGCTCAATTGACTCAACCTAAAAATATAAATAAAAAAATTTAATTAAAATATAGTCTCAAAATTTTTTCAACTCAAATTCAAAGCTAATTTTTAAAATTCCGACTCCCAGGTCTAATTTTATCACCGCTTACATGTTGTGTCCCTTTTGCTGTCACTTAATTATTGCGCTACATAAATTAAATAAATATTTAGGTTTTGACGTTTTTCTAATCTGTTTTGGCCACAATTTTAGTGGATTAAATGATTCAATACATGAAAGTTCAATCAAATGTGTCCATTGCTTTTGGATTACATGGTTGTTTTCTTGATGGCTGTGGCAACAGAGCTGCATAAAAATTTCAAGATTAAAAAAAAGAAATTCACATGTAAATACATGTAGCTACAATAGAAGAATTTAATACGTCAGACTGGATCTTTCTTGTGATTTGTTCTCCAATCTAACAAAGCCGTGTGCGAGTGCGTATTTTTTTTTTGGGGTTATGTGGGTGATTGAAATTAAGATATACGATTTAGGGCAAAAAAAAAAAAGGACAAAATTTACATACAAATTTTTAAATATTTGTTATCATATCCTTTGATAACATAGTAATTGAAGCCCCGAGATGGATTGCACAACTTTGAATCTTAAATAATTAGGTCAATCTTGAAAGTTCAATTAGAGCATGTAATTAAATATGATTACAAATAGGAAGAATAAATAAATTAACAATCAGATATGATGAAAACGATATTGTTGTTCAGAATATTGGTTGAATCCAATAAATTCAACTCTCAATGCATAAAAGTGTTTTTTAGAGTATTTTGACAAGAAAGAAAGTGATTAATTTTTATATATTAAAATTAGGGTTTCAGTGTGTTATTTATAGGGTTTTATTTTAATAATATAATTAATTAATATTATTAAAATAAAATCCTTCAAAATCTTTTTAAAACCATTTCTCATTTAATTAATCAATCAAAATTAAGCCCATTAAATTTCTCTTTTTGGGTAATAATCTCAAATTAGTAATTTGACGGAATGATTACTAATACTCTTAGGTTATGATTGAGTTTCTGCCCAGTGAACTTGTGGATAATCAAACTTATCACCAATTATTCACAAATTAAAATAAAATCCAGTCTATTTACAATTTATAAATTATAACATTAATTATCTAATTAGAATTTATAAGATACTAATATAATAAAATAATTAATGTTAATCTATAAAATATTAAAATTATTCTAACAAATCTTTCGCAAACAAGCTGCAAATATATTTTTGACCATAAGATAGATTAGTTGATGTGTAGGGTCCCCCAGCCAAAGAAAGTAGATCAGGATGTGTATTCAATTTGAATCACACAAATATATATATATATATATATATATATATATATATATTGAAAAATTTATAATAAGAAACCACACAAGTATAAGATAGTTATTAAGAAATATTTAAAATTTTAAAATTAATTTTTGAAAGACTTATTATGGGTCACTTTTTTAATTGGGAAAGATCTTACTTTAAAATTTTGGGGACTCCATGATTTATTTTATTTTGTATTTCCCAAATATAATTGAGGTTTTTCAAAATTAAAAAAATAATTAATTATAATTTTTATTGTAAACTTAAAATTACAAGCTTACAACTTAAACTTTCTACATATATTATAATTTCATAAAAAACAAGATACTAAAGTGGTCTTAAAATTCCAGGAGTACCGTAACGAACATGTGTTGAAAAACATGATGCTAAAAGTCATATTAATAAATAAGAATGTGCACGTGGCTGACAAGGCAGCCAACATTAGGCAACGTAATTAGAATATATAGAAATAGTGAAGTGAGAGAGTTGTATAGGAGAGGCTTTGCGTTCAAATAAAGCAGAGGCTTGATATTCAAAGTAAGTGGGGAAAATGGGTGCGGACACTTGACCAAAAACACGTGGAATTCAAATTCAGAATTAAGAATTAAACCACACTTTTATGCCTCACTGAACCTGCGTGTACGAGTGGCATTTGCCCCCCCGAGTTCCGTTTATAACCCACTCGCCGCCGTAATGGACACTTTCCCTAAATAAAGTAATTATGTATGGATAATTATATACCATTCAAGAACAATTGGTTATGAAAATTCGCACCAAATTGAAATCTAAGCTTAGAGAAGAAGAACTAGAATGGCTGATTGTCTGCACGTGGAAGATGGAGCATGAAGGTGCTAACAAGAATATTAATGTTTCAATGAACTATTATTTCGAGTATCTCATAGAATATTAATTATGACTAGAAAATAATTATTTTCATTATTTTAATAATTAAAGATCTTTTATTATTTGAGGTAGACTGTGATTTCTTAAATTAATTAATTATATTGGAGTTATCAATTTTGGTGCTTGAGATTAGAATTTGTATTTCAATTTTTCAGTATAACTAAAATTTATTATTTTTGTTACTCATACATAAGTCTCTGGTTAGCTATTATCATTACTTAATTGACTAATCATGTATATAATAAAGTCTTGAGTGGGAGAATTGTGTGCTGTGTTTTTTCTTATATCGGATTCACACCAAGTATACTTCCTTTCTTAAAACTGTCTTTATTTTTTTGGGAAAACCGACTACTAGCATTTTTTGTGTGTGGGAAATATAGGAATTTGAAAGCTGAATTATACCAATTTAAGAGTCTACAATTAAATTTAATAAGTGCAGATAATAAAAAAAATATTTATTTTTGACATCGTGCTATCTAAAATTTAAATCTAATATTTGATGTTAAATTAAATGCGCAGATTGATAAATACTTTAATAGAGAATTCGGATTGGATTTTTTGGTTAGATACAGTTTGACACTTTTGACTGCTTATATTTGCTTATTTCAAACTAACTATAATTATACGTGAGAAAATCTAGACATGCTCCTCCTCCTCCCTCTCATGCGCCAGAGTAATTTCTAGCCACAAAAACAGCCCTTTCCCTTTCTCCTCTTCTCTTTTAAGTGGACGTGATATTTAAAATAGATAAATATAAATGTTTTGTTAAAGAACATATGACGATAATTCTTTTTTATCTAGAAAAACACTGCCTTTATTAGATACTACTTAATTTGCCAATATATCATTAGATTGAAAATTTCTTTTATTGTTGTAAGGAATGACATAATAATTAATTATAACTTTCAAAAGAATTTTTGTTCGATTTATTTGTATATATATTATATCGAATTATTCACCGTTAAACTATTTATTTACATTCTTAGTTAGTCTTCAACACTTCAACTTTTTACACATTTTATTTTTACGAATAATTATTTTTTCCATCTCTTCTACATTTTTATTATGTTTTTCTCGAAAGCTACAACCTCCATATAGTGGTTCAAATTGTCACATGACCCAACAATTACTCAACAACATGGAGACAAAATAAAGACCATATTTTATAAAACATTTCATCTATGTTTTTATTTAAATTATAGAGTAAAATTCATGTAATTGAACTAACTGCCTTGTAATTTTTAATTTTTCGCTTTCTACCGTAAAAGATTGCGGAAAATTCAAATCCAGACCTAACACTAAAATTATTTAGCCAGGAGAGATTGCTAAAATAATAGAATGTGAAATATCTAGAAGATTAACGTGCATGACAAGACAGTGATTTGGTGATGACTTTTGAACAAACTACCGATTTGGAAGAATATATATACATATATATATATATATATATATATATATATATATAGTCTACGAAAAGCTAACTAACCTGTTTTCTTTCTCTTCTTGGCCTAAACCTAACAAATCTATTTAACTTCTCTTTTCTGGTACAAACCAACAAACGGGAGAAATTAAGGAAACGACTGTACAGAATGGCGCAAACAAAGACTCTCAGAGCATAATAATTACATGTCAAATCTTCCACTTGTACTTGTACGTCAATATAAAATAGCATGTATTTATTGAGTTCAAATTTTTTGCAGTTATTGCAAAATCTGCTGTAAAAAATAATAAAAAATAATATTAAATTAATAAAAAATATTATTTTATTTATAAACAGTAATTAAAAATTCTCTAATTACTGCAGGTAATCCACTCACGTATTTATTGTGTTGCTTTAAAATTATTATAAAGTTAAATATAGAATCTTCCAGAAACACAAATTATTATTTAAAAAGAATATATACGTCACCGCGGAGGACTTTTGGTATCAAAATGTACGGGCCTGACTACCGTTAAACGCCAGGAAACAAACGCAGCCAAAACAAGAGAGTCAGATATCCGTAACGGTTAAAACGGCAAGCCGTTTAAAGATTGGATAGCGACAAAAACCAGAATCATGAAATTTTCAAATTACGGTACATACTTGACGTGAAACTACTCCACGTGTGTTTGAGTTGAAATGTCCAGTTACACCTGAGACAGGGAGCTTGAAACTGATTTAGCCTTCATTTTCAAGCATGAATCTCCGTTTCTTATGAGCAATATAAAACATGGGTCTCCCCTTCTAGAAGTAACATATAGTTGCTTAATTAAAATGTCTCAAAGTATTGGTTTTGCACTATACATATACTGTCCTGTGAAAGTACACTATAAAGGATTAAGAAAAATTTTAGCTTTAGCCACTCATCTCGACAGCGTAAATTGGATACCAAAAAGGAAAACCATAATTGAAATTGGAACCATGCATGCGTTCAAAACCCCTTGGGTGTACAAGAACTAAGCCAGAGTTCACCTTTTAATCTTTGCCACGCAGAACTGTAAAGTTGGCTGGAATTTGTTCACGTAATAATTAATCTGTTATTAGTAATGCTGACAATATCTAATAAAAAGAAGACATTGAATCAATCAATAGAAATAAATGACAAAATTGAAATGAAAAATAATTGAAGGATAAAATTAAATGATTAAATAAAAAAGTATACTTCAGTTTTTAGATTTAAGGTTGATGGAAATAAGGTTTAAAGATAATAAGCCTTTCCAAGGCATAATGCACCGATGGATCCAAGGAAGGTGCGAGAAGACTATTACCTCCACTAGATTTTAAAATTTTTAATTTATATATATAATTTTATTTTATATGCTTAATTTAAATTTTTAATTTATAAAAATTCGTCTCTATCGTAAAACTTACTTCATTTAATTTAAGTTTTTGCTTTGAAAATTTTTATCTTTTTTAAAATCAAATTCTAAATCTCTCCTTGACATAACGTGTTTACTATCCTATCCATTTCTTAGGACTTTAATCACAAATTGCTTAAACATTTTCTTAGGACTTTAATCACAAATTGCTTAAACATTTGTCATGCATTGTTTAGTGTTCGTTTAGGGCTAAAATGTTGTGCGGCACATAATTGTTGATTGGTCTCAAAGGTGTTTGGGTTTCTTTTTCTGTCCTCTTTTGTACTTGTTTATATGTGCATGAATATTTTTTTTATAAAGGTTTAAAGTCTTACTTTCTGATTACGTTTATATTCCTTTGGTCGAAGAAAAGTCAGAATTTAATTTGATTTTTATTCTACTTTTAAAATTATGAAATGCACGGAATGTTCAACAGTATGTGTGCTCGCGCTTGTTCATTGTTCTTCTCATATGAGCTAAAGATAAAGAGTTTAAATATTTTAAAGCATAAAGTCTGTAATATATATCTCTCACTGAAGTTTAAGAGAATAATTAAAAAGAAAGAATTTAATTTCCATAGATATTCTCTTTCACAATATTTCTCCTTAGCTTTAAAAATAATTTATAAATTTGATCTTAACATACATGGTCATTCTTCCTTTTGAGGAAATGTCAGAAATTCGAGTATATTTAATCAACTTGGCATTAACAACGGTGAGCTTTTGTGTGTCCCTTAGGTTGCAACCAGCTGGAAGGTAGAAGAATGTGTTGGAATAATTTTAATATATTAACATTTATCTTATTATTAGAACAATTTTGTATGATAATTTATTAGACAATTAATATTAATTTAAACAAAAAATATATTGAATTCTTGTTAACACTATGAGTAATTCAGGATAAGTTGGATTAATCATAAACACATCAAATAAAAATCTTAACCTATAATTCACAGTTGATCAATGATTATTTTATCTAATTAAGAATTGATAAAGAGAGTTTGAGCTCATTTAACTGAATTAATTGGATGTCATATTTTTTAATAAAAGTAAAATATTTTTTTATTATTATAGGTTACTATAAAAGAGTGGCTCATGGAACATATTCTGAAAAGTGGCAACATTTTTTAAAATAGAATAGCTTTCCCCTAGTTTTTCCCTTCATCTCTTCATCTCTCTTGCTTCCTTAACATTAGACACGGTATGTTGTTAATCTTTACTGATCAATTGAATCATGAGCGTCATATCTTGAACTCCAGATTGGTGTTTTCTATACTTGTAATCTCCCGTTTCAAATATTATCTTGTATAATATAAGTTTAGCATAATGGTGAGGGTATTGTCCTTTTGGATGGTTGTGCAAATTTCTTGCATTAGTTAGACTTTCGGTCGTCACCTCCAAGCCGTTCTCATCTCTCCATCTCTGCCATGTTTAAAGAGTTGAAAAAGCATGTTTATATGTCAAAACATGACTTTGATTTAATTTAGTCATATTTGGCTTTACGTTAAAACTTCTTTCCCAAATTATGTTTGTCCTCTAAATTTTTAATTTGTACAAAAAAAAAAACTTGTTACATTACATTATAATAAAATTTAATTTTTAAATAAAAATGTTTAAATATAAATTGCAATTGTACAACCACACTTTTGCTCAAAGATTAAATTTATAAGTCAAATTATTCTAAAATTCAGTCTATACAAGTCTAGTTCAAATACACAGTATATGGAATAATTCACGTGCCTGACAGACAATACAATAGCCAACCTAATTAGAAATTGTGAAGTCATTGTTTCTAAGATGTGGAATGAAATCGAAAATTGAGAGGCAATTGCAAAATTAGTTATTATATGCAACGACGGTGCACTTGACCTTACCAACCCACTCGCCGCCTTAATGGACGAACCCTACCCTTAGCCCTTAATCTTATCATCATCATACAACACTTTAGCTCAGAAAATAATATGTACTTTTTCATATGATATATATATATATATATATAAAACAAGTATATATGTATAGGAAGGTTTTTAATTATTGTTATTTTTTTTATTAGGAGCATATAGATTATTTTTTGTTATGAGTCATGACTGCGAAAGTGACCTTTGTTTTCTCAAATTTGGCAATTCGTGGCCTATAACAAGCCATGAAATTAAAATATAATGTTGGGAAGAAAAACTGACATGGCTGTTTGTCTGCATAAGGAAGACGAAGCATGAAGGAGCTGAAAAGGTGAGGCTACTAGTAAGATTCCATGCCTCACGCCACAAAATTCCATCCTTTGTGTTTTTCGTGTTTGAACAACTGCGTGCTTCGGGTCAAATGACTAAAGCAAACCCTACAAACTTAAAACTATACGACCAGAGGAAAAAATAAGGAAGAGCCAAACATGGAAAAAATTGGTTCGCTGTCTCACGCTGATGGTGACAGATTTCTAAGCTTCTTATAAAATTAGATCTCAAATAACGACTTGTGTCATGTCTTCTTATATTATTTGCAATGTTGGTGTTAAAAAAATGGCAAAATTATATCAAATAAATTTTTTTATTTCTCTTTTTATCGAAAAATATATATACTATTGCAGAAAATTCAAATGCCTACCTAACATTTTTACATGATTTACTTTACAGAAAGAATGGAATGTGAAGGGATCTAGAAGATAGATGTGTCTGATAATGATGACTCATGAATAGACTGCCCATTTGGATCTTTATTATTTATTAGTAACTTCTATATTCGACAAAAGGTAGCTAACCTTTTTTCTTTATTTTTCTCTTTGGAATACAAACTAACGAACAAGAGATAGAGAACAACTCAATATATAGTAAATATATCAATAGGCAAGAGAAACAGTAAATATATTATTACTATTATTATTATTATTATTATTATTTACACGAACACAAATCCACGTAAGCACGTTGTTTCGCGGCCGTCCAAGACGTATTTTGGGTCCACGTTGACTTTGAGACCGTGTTTAAGGGTACTTTGGGTCTTTGTTGACTCTCAGAGCGTAAGCCTACAAATTGCATGTCGTATTCCACTTGTACGTGAATACTAAATAATACGTTTCCTTGTCCAGCTTTCATACATATATATCTAATCAATATAAAATAAACTGCTGTATAAATATTTAAATTTCTAGGCTTACTGTGACAATTAATTGAATTTTGTTAATAATACTTTATGAAATATAAATTTTTGCAATTGTGTTTTCACATTTTGAGAAGCAAAAGATACATATCACTATTAAAAAACGTTAAAATGATTTGCTCTTGATTGTGATAATTAACCTGGCATATTTATGTAACAAACGTACTTATAACTGCTTGAATGACAACAAAAGTCCAATACTACCAACAGTAGTTTAGGGGTTTTGATACATATTGTAAAAAAAAAATACAAATTTAATTTTCTGCGACATCGTGTATATAAAAATTGAATTGAAATACCATAATTTTCTGAAGAGTTCGAGTAATACTGTTTCAAGAAACTTTATGTGGATGATGTTTATTTTACGTTAATTAGTTAAAACAAGCAATTTTGAAAAGCTTTCCAACTTTAAAGAACCAATACATAATCTGTTAAAATTAATTCATATAATCAGAAAAGATAATGAGCTTACTCACGTATAAACAGAATTACATATAATAGTTGATTTATCACATTACCTTGAATATTATCCATTTCTTGTTTGATGTCATTCTTCTACATAATGTAAGAGTCTCGCGTACAATGCATTTTGTTTTAAACGAGTCTCCTAAAAAGCATTTCGTTTTTGGCCATTAACTCGAATACAACGGCTTTTGTTGATAAATGTACCAATCATAATGGTACTTGTTCAATTTATAAAATGTCAATTGAAAGAGTTTTTCTTCGGCTTCCAGCCTAAACGAATTTGACTAATTATAGTGAAAATAACTGTTTGAACCCTCATCAATAATAATGATTTAATTCTAGGATATGCCAATTGAGAGAAGATTTTACTCGTTGTATTCCCAACTCAAAAGAGATTAGTCATCCATCAATTTGGGAGAAAATATACCCATAATTTACCTATATATATATATATATATATATATAAACAAGTTAGTTTCATTCTCACTACTTATGTTATTCAAATGTTGAATGTAGAAAATTATAGATATGCAAATTATTATTAAAAAATTACTTGTATCTCTGTCCAGCATAAGAGTCTCGCGATCAAAATTTCCAATTAACGGACTTCACTTCCGTTAAACGCCAGTAAACAAACGCAGCCGCGACCATCATATCATAGACGTCCATAACACTTAAACCGGCAAGCTGTTTAGGCATTGAACAACGACAAATACCAGAATAATGAAATACTGTTACATCTGCTAATAGCCAAACCCATCTGCAGACTGAGATGTCTAATTGTCATGTCTCATAGACGGTCAATTTACGGTGCGTGGTACGAGAAACAATTTCACACATGAGATGTATTACCTGACAAAGCAACCGTCAATATCTGACTTGAAATGCTCAGTTTCTACAGAATCACAGACAGTGAGGTTGGGAACGGTTACTTCATTTTCAACCATAACTATCCCTTTCCTGTAAGCCATTTAAGCATGGGGCTCCCCTTCCAGAAGTAACATAGTAGCTTGATATCTCAATTATTGACTTGGAGCTTTACTACGACCAAAGAACAAAAAAAAATAGAAAAAAGACTTTGCCCTTTACATTGTCAACAGTTAAGAAAACTACTTTAATCACTCATTTCATCAACATAAATTGTATAACAAAAAGGAAAACTACAATTCAAATTTGATCCATGTGTTCAAAACTCCTCACTGTTTCAGCGGACTCCAATTATTGTTGCTCTTGAATAAGCTCGCTAACTGCATTTCACTGGATAGGAACATAACCTACTAGCTTGTAAGAGCATAGCAAAAATGTCCAGGTACTTGATAATTGATAAAATAGCAAATGAACTCACCAAGAGTAAACGGGAATTCAAGAGAACCGTAGACTTATATTTAACCCTAAGCACATCGTCATGAAGCATCAGCATATCTCCAGATAATTTTTACTCATCACCCCATGTTGATGGCCCTCCCATTCCAATTTCGGATATTGGATATGATGGAGGCTTCATGTTCCGCTTCTTAGTAATCTTGTGCTTGGCCAGGGAGGGCACCGTGTTACCCACCAGCTTCACATCCGTAGTTACTTTGTCATGAACTTTTATTACACCACCATGTTCTACATCTTCTGCATCATTGACATTAAAAAGATCCACGAATGAAGCTTCTGCATCATCAATAACATCAAATTCACTTTGTTCTTTATTCTTTGATCTCTTCTGTTTCTTATCAACCTTCGCAACATTCTCTGTAAGAACGAAGCCCCCATCTTGGGGCATGTCATTGTTTCTTTGCTTTTTCTTAATTGACTTGTTCTCCGTATCACAATTAACAGCATCTATATGACCAGCACTCTTTCTGTCTGTCACAGGATTTTCATATTTCCTATCCTTATTCTGAGTTTTAATTTCATCAAGGCACATGACATCCTTCTTGGAAACAACGTTGACAGTTTTCTTCCTTTTCTTATTTGAGTTCATCCCCATGTTGGTACTAGTATCTCTATCCTTTTGACCTTCAGAACTTAACAAAAAATCTCCTCCATCAACCTTGTCGTTATCCTCATTCTTGGTATGTTTATCTACTGGCTTAGCATTGAATATCTGCAATTTTGGCAATGCTTTCCTAATCTGTAATATTGTATACGTGAAAGCCCAAGTCAGGGATGAAAGTTTAGACCTGAATGTGAATTAACAAAAGAACAATAAAAGATGGAACCTAAAAAATAAAAGGAACAACAAAAAAGGAAATAACCTTTCTTGCTATTTTATCATTTGTGGCAACAGGATTTCCAAGGATATTGAGATTTCTCAGATTCACTAGGGATTTAAGCACCTGCCATTGAATCACACGAGAAAGATACAAGATAAAGACTATTATTGATAATTATTGAACGTTGAAAAAAAGTGGAAAGCTCCAGATATGCAAGTCCAACCTTCAGATCTGAGTGTCTTGCGATCACATTATTCCCCAAGTCCAGATTTTGGAGTCTAGAATTATGAGATAATTCATCTGGGAGACTCTGAACATCCAACAGTTAGTAAAATGTTCTAAACCACATAAAATGATAACTCTTGAGCAAGGAATATATGAAATGAGCAAGTGTTAAATAAATAAAACAAGACTTCAAAAGGGGTTTCAAGGCGGATCACACTTTAAAACACACCTTGATCTCATTGTAAGCAAGGCGAAGCTCTTTCAACTCAACACAAGACCTGAGTGAGGAGTCAATAGTGTGAAGCTGGCAATGAGAGAGAGAGAGCTGGAACCCAAAGAAACATTAATACCTTCCAGATTTCAGAATTCAACACTGAAATAAGCCCTAGAGGAACTCATTATATTGGAAGTCCTTTTACCTTAGTGATGGATTTCACCTTCACTAGAGCATCACCAATTTTGCAAATAGGATTTTTGGAAAGAACTGCAGGAGAAAACAGAGAGTAATAGAGAAATTACTTAAGTTCAAGTCATTACTGAGTTTAATAATGTGGCCAAAATCAGACATGCTGTAAAGCATATGATTGATGTGTGTGAGTTTGTGTATCCGTATATAGAGCTAAATAGAATTAGATCAGCTTATACTTTGAAGTGCATAGAAAAAGAAAACTTGCATGATTAAGCAGCACAAAATAAAACCCATACCAAGTCAAATTTACGATAAAGTTCTTTTTATTTTATGGTCTTATCCTGATATTGCATGTAGAAGTTTTGCTCTCCCTCTTGTTTTCATGTTATCAATTTAAGAATCATATCCACCAATCCTTTTGTTTTCCACCTTTTACAAATAAAACTACAATGAAAAAGAGGGTGATATGACAGAGATTAAATCAAATTTCAACTGTAGTTTATTGTGACAGAAGCATGGAAATTAATGCATATCAGTCACTAATATTAATAGTATTTAAAGAAAATAAAGAAAAATACAAATTATAAACATACATACCAAGAGTGTTCAAGTCTTTCATCTGATCAAGTTTGCAAATGGAAACAATCTCATTTTCTGCCCAACCCAAAAAGAAAAGTTAGTGTATTTGGGGAAAAAAAACAGAGGAAATAAAGAAAAAAACTGCTATTAATGGAGTTAGTAGGTCAGATATTATGTAACAAGACTCACCATTCAAAATCAGTGCTCGCAGGCTGACAAGAGACCTAACCTGATCCATAGATTTGAGTTTATTTTTGCCTGCATTTAATACCTGATTCACAAATATGAGTAAAACTTACCATTTATTTCCTCATGTTACTCTATGAGAAAAACTAGCACATAAGCAGTTGAGTTTGCAAGAAAATATCGAATTATCCATATTATTAAGGACATATACATGCACAAACCAACAAATGCGAGAACAGAGACATAAGAAACCTCATAGCACAGAGCTTAGCAGCATGTCGTCAGCATGATCTCTAGAAGCTCTAATGATAGCTGTCAGATTCTAAAACTAATTTTACTTGGTCATATATTCCAGTAAAAATGAAAATTTTGTCACAAACTTAACCTGAAAAAGTAGTCTTAAATCCAATGTCTCTATAACGGGCACATTGATAACTCGTTCATACGGCTTGTCAAAAGAAACATCTAATTCATTGCAGATAAAGAAATAGTGTCCGTGGTTGAGTTCACTCATGAGCCAATTCAAATATTAAGTAATAACATGAGAAGAGTCAAGAGACGTAGTACTTGAGACTACAATCACAACTATCTCAAGAAAAGAGAACTCTTCCATCTACTCTCTAGATGATTGGTCCAGCATGTACTTACAGTGAGCTTAGTAAGTCCTTGAATCCCTTCTAAGCTTTCTAATTTGTTTTCCACGACGGATAACCACTTCAAATTAATGCATGAACTCAACCCCTGTTGTAACGCGTGTGGAAAGATTAACCAGAAAGGCCCACAGTTTATTTTTAGAAACAAAAGAGCAAAAAAAGAGCGGACAAAAAGGCACCTCAAGTGAAGTCAGATTGTTGAGCTTAAGGTCAAGCTTTTCCAGGTTCTTGAAGCCGGCCAAGACTGACACCTGCAAATGTATAATTTCCAAAGCAAAATTTTTATACCATTGATGCTCCAAATTTAAATGGTTAAAGAAATCCATAGGGACGCGCATAGTCTTACATCGGAAAGAGCTTTGTGATTGAGGTGAAGAGTCGAAATGGAGTTGGGATCGCGGGTATTGTTATCCTTCAATACTTGCTCGGAGTTCAGGCGAGTCATCTTCTACTGCTCACTCCGGTCAGTCACTAATTCTACTGCTAAGAATCTAAGTTCTTCCCGATGAAAAACCCTAGTTTAAAACCCTAATTTATTTCTTTATTTATTTTCCCGTTTTATTAGCACGGTTTTGCCCGTTGCACTTTTAGGCCGGATGAGGATCGCACCCGAAGTTTTCGGGTCGGGTAAGGGGCGGAGGGTGGCTTGGAACACTGTTTATGTCATCTTCCATTTGCCACAAAACAAAATGCTACAGAAAATACATGTTAACTCGTAGCAAGTGTAGTTCGACCAAATAAATAGCGAAAAAATTGATACGTAGTAATTTATTTTTAATTAAAATGTGATAATTTTATAATTTTTTTAATAATATCAAATCATTTATAAATAATTGTATAATTTTTATGTTATTATTATTTAATCATACATTTGTTATATGTTAAGGAAAATTACTTGTTATCATATTTTTCAAGTAAGTGCTTAATTTAATTTAAAAATTTATACAATTATCTATAGCAACTATATATATGTCATGATAATATTAGAAAATCATATACTTATTATGTCTTAATTAAAAAATAATATAATATAAAAATTTGTACATCATTATTTTTAATTAAAAAAATTCATACAAAAATATAAGAAATTGTACTCAAATTTAATGTGTAAATGAATAGCAAGTATTGTAGACAAATTGAAGTTTGTG
Source organism: Delonix regia (assembly GCA_037074485.1). Lineage (NCBI taxonomy): Eukaryota > Viridiplantae > Streptophyta > Magnoliopsida > Fabales > Fabaceae > Delonix > Delonix regia. The sequence goes on from CM073455.1 coordinate 9,446,277, forward strand.
TATTGAGCAAACATGCATTAAAGATAATTGTAGATTTGTAGAATAAATTAAAGGGCTTTGCTATGAGTGCCCTTAATTAAGAAGCATTTATTATACCTATTTATATCAATAATTAATGTTTTTTTATTATTTTATTACATCTTAGTCTTGTTTTTATAACAATATTATCTTTCATATTTTTCCAAGAGGTATAATCAACATATTTATTTTTAAAAATGTATAATCAATTTCTAATGAATTTATATATTTTCATTTATCTAAATAATAGCTTCATATTACTCTTAGTATTTCATGAAACTTCATTTACAAAGATTAGCTTTAAAATAAACAAGAAAAAAATTAAACAAAATTAAGGATAACATAATACTTAGATGTATAGATATCAAAATTATTAAATGTTGATTATAAATTTTTAAAAATAAAAAAATTTGATTATATCTCTTGAAAAAGATTAGATATAATGTTATCATGAAAACAATATTTAAAAAATTATTAATTGAATGTGATGACAAATAGTGCCAAAAAAAAATTATTGTTGTTAGTCTGTACAATAAATATTCATTAACTTCTAAAATATAAAAACCTCCTTAAATAAAAAGGAGAAATTACCCTCGGGGGACTGGGGCACACGACACTAAAACTAAGCATCAGATACATACTTATAGTATTTCCTGGTAATTGTAGGAATTTTCGATGCTCATATGATTTTATACTTAGGATGCCCACGAATATGAAGTCATCCAATATCTCCAACTTAAAATTCCAACAATTGTTTTTTGGGCAAAATGGTTTTATTTTTTTAAAAGATAATTATTATCAGTATATTTTACAAATAGACTTTTACACATTACTGTCCAAAAAAAAAATGGGCTTTTACACAACTAGGATTATCAAACCACTCAGACTGGCGCGAGCGAGACACAGGAATTTTGACGACGTTAACAAAAAACACCTCGCTCCACATTCCAAACGAATATGAATGTATTTGTAGGTATGAAGTTATATTAGAAAAAGAAAAACCCACAATTCGAACCAGTACTAGGAAAGAAATTGTGCAGAAAGAAAAAGGAAATATATATGGAAAACAGATCACTCATTACATTTAGAAGTTGCTGTTTTGGTTTTCAATTGCCAAGAGTCTGATGAAATTAAGACCCAAAATAATGAATTCTTCAACGAACACCCACTTCGCCCATGTCGAGATGTAGCACGCCTAATGAAATTCTTTAGCTCTGGAGCATGCTACCATCACCAAGGTATACGGCAGACAACTAATAACTTAAATCTGACAGACATCACATGATACTTGAAAATTTAATCATGAGATGTATTTTTCCTGCTGCTCATGTAGAAGCCTGGCCGAGGATTTGGCATCCAAATATAATGAGCAAACTTCTTCAAGATCCGCCTATTGGTTACACCATTGAAATCATACTCATTTAGTTGAAGATAAGGGCATAATACATTCATTCAAGAACCTATTGACCAAATATTTCATAATTACCTTGCAGATATTGTCTCGACCATTCATTTTGGCCACAATGCTGGCCGGGGATAACAGCTGAACTGCATGCCTGGCAGACAAGTATAACATATAAGTAACATGGGAAAGAAAATTATCGCAGAACAGCAATCCAAAAGGCATACCTTAAAGATGTCCGTTGTCCAATCTCCCCAAGGTAAGCTAAACTTTCCTCGTCCACTGCCAACTCCTCCACTTGAGCACGGATAGCTAAAATCTGTCTCAGATGTAAGGAGCATATGTGTCAGTAACTCTGGGTTGTTACCAATCTGGATTATCTCCAGTTATTAGAGATTCTCTAGTAACTGGAGATAATAAAAAATTAATATTTTAATAATATTAAATTAAAAAATATATTAAATTTTATAAAAATATTTTTTTAATCACCCCCAGTTACTGGAGAATCTCCAGTAACTGGAAGTGATCCATTTTGGGGTTGTTACAGACTTCCACAGATTAAAAGGGTTATTCTTGAAACATAAGCCTATTTCAATGTAGAGCAACCTGTATCATTTCAGCAGGACCATAGGTTTGAGTTCGAATGATCACCAACCGATCCAAAAGGTCAACAGGTATACCATGAGGACTAATCATATCTGTTCCTCTGCATAAAAGGGCAATTCAACATGTCAAGGTTCACTGAGGAGGGAAAATGAAAATGGAACCAATCAATGCCACTACTAATTAAGCAGATCACGTGTAACTTCAAGACTTTTAGGGCTCAGCAATACCATTAAATTAGACATGGTCTATCAAAATGATCCAAACACCCAACTAATTACGTGTCTCACAAAAAAAGCATCAAGGAAGACTAATTGACTTGATTTATTTTAGCATACTATATGTCACTAAGGCATTGACTTAGTCCATCAAATTAAACTAGGCTCCACAGAGGAATGTCATTCATCTTTTTCTAATCATGCAACATATTTCCCAGAGTTGATTATGATTGATGACAAAACAAATTAGCACAAGAGCAAGTAGTATGACAGAAATTAGAATATTATTTAGTAAAACAAAGACAGATTGTGAGCCAGCCTACCAATAAAAAGAGAGAACCATGACATGCTAATTTGATTTTACTAGTCTACATAAAATAATGTCTATACACATGATTCAAAATATCTTTTTAAACACCACATGCTGATTCTCTCGTTTCATTTATCAGGTTTCTCCATATTTACCTCTAGACCATTTTTTTTTTTTTTTTTGAAAAAAGATTACTAAAGTTTCATACCTTACATTGCATATTCCTCTGTTAGTAGCAAAAATTACTATTGGTGATAAGGAACTCTCTAAAGCACGATTTAAATATGAAAAACACTCCATATCTAGCATATGCACCTGCAGAAAAGCATATAGAAGTCAAATGATAATGTGAAAGTAAAAGGTATGGATATGGGACTCAGTGAGCCAGTGAAAAAGTCACCTCATCAATAAATAGAACTCCTGGGACAAGCTCAGCTACACCTTCATCAATGTAACGATTGACAACCTGTAAGCAACATAAGCATATTGTAATTATATTGTCTCTTTTTCTTTTCCTCTGGTTTTCCTTGTCAGAAAAAAAAGACTTTTTCAACATCACTGATTTCAAATCAATGCATACAACATCCAAAAGAATAAAAAGTATGCCAAGGGCATTAGAAGTGGTTGAGATTCGCAAAAGTATCTAAGAAACACAAACTCACATGCCAACTCTGCATATACACGTCAATACTAAGAAGACAAAAACTACACATCTCTGCCAAAAGTTGTCTGTACCTTGTTAATTTCTTGTCTCAACTTATCAGTGATTTCTGTTTTCCTGGGTTTCATCATCTGGCCCATCAGAGACAGTATATCTTGACCACCTTGAGGCCGTGCATTGGCAGCATCCAAATCATGTAGTGTTACATCCTTTAATAAAAAATACAACCATGATCACAATAAGAAACTAGCGTTATATAGACAATGTCTGACATTTTCATGTCGAAGCTGGACCTTTGGCTACATATTTCTTCAAAATGTTTCACAAAGTTTCCAGTACAGCTTAAAGTTAAAAAAGAAAAAACTAATAATTTTAAAACACTTTATCACTTGAGAACCGATTAAATATGAACTTGAAAAAGAACTGATCAACTGAAAGTAACAACGAAATTCACAGAAATGAAACCTTGCATGTAAAAAAGTCTTAGGTAGGTGACAATATAAACTACTTATACCAAAAAAAGAACATCTTTAGAGATATTAGTATGCAAGTATAATTCTTCAAATTAAGTACCTGAACAATCTCCTTCTTTTTGTGAACCTCACCCTTGGGAAGTGGGACATACTCCTCTGCTTCAAGATCAAATTCTGTAGCAAAAGCATCACTTCTACCCACCCTTTTTACTGCTCCACTATTTGCTTCAATGTATATAACATCCCCAACGGCCACCTAAAAGTAGGGTCAGAAATTTCAAATTTAAACTTCAGATTATCTGCATTCTCAGGTTGATACAAACATTAACAAGCTTTCAGATCACTTCTGTAAAAGTTTATAACTTAAGAAAACAGGACAATAAAAACATGAAACACAAGACAATTGGAGTCCTCACCTTTTCCTTAATCAAAGCATCATATATGGTGGGGTCCAACTTCAGTTGCTTGGTTCCTTTTACTGTTTTTAATCCAATTATGACATGACTAATGCTTTTGCCATAGCCCCCTGTTACACTCTCTGATTCTTCAGGTGAGAGCTCAGTTACCTTACACAAGAGTTGCAACGTATGAGTACTTCATAAGCTCATATCAACAACAATATGGAGATATACAGACTATGATCCTGTCAACATATTCAAAAGGGGCAATCAATTATTATTAATTCACCTCTCCTTCATAAACTTCCTTATTTTCCTTGATGCGTAGGCCAATAGCCCGTCGAAAATTTTCCATCAGAACCTCTGTCTTCTTGACTTCTGATGAATATACTTCTGATCCAACCATAGGGCAGAACGGAACCTGCAAAGAATAAAGAGAAGAATTACATTTTTTGTATATAAGATGGACCAGAAAACAGTTGAAATTTAGATATTATCCTTATGAAAGAATCCTGTAACCAACCTTGCTCCCAAGCTCCTGACAAATCCCTAGGGCCAATGCAGTCTTTCCAGTTCCAGGAGGTCCAGCCAGTAAGAGTGCCCGGCCAGCCATCTTCTTCTGCCGTATCATATCAACCACAAGACCTGCTGCTTCTCTTGCCTCTGCCTGTCCCACAAAGCCAGCAGCAAAAGGTAGTGCCCTTCCATTAGCCTGAGAAGAGAGAGAGAGAGAGAGAGAGAGAGAGAAGCCAGTCATTACGTGGTGATAACTGCAAGAAGCCATTACTGATCTATCCAACCAATAGAAAGCAAAGGTTAGTCTATAATTTATTTATATATTTCATGCTCCAAGGTGAGTATCTATAATTTATACATTTGATGCTCCCAAAACCTCCTAGCTTCTTGCTCTTAGATAAAAAGTGCAGGTTTGCGCTAACTACAATATTACATGCATGCATAAGAATCACGGGGAAAGGGCTTATAACATTTTAACCTCGCAATGTGTCTTTGTTCGCTGCTCTACAAAACCAAATTTAAAGAATAATAAAAGGAGAAGGAGGATTCGACTCTTGCTAGGTCACTAGACACTCGACAGCAGAAATTCAAACTTGTCCATATGTAAAATGATTGAACTTCTAGCTGTAATAAAACTTTTTTTCTCCTGAACTTTAATAAAACTCTAAAGACACTGAAACGTGCAGAGCAGTATAAAATTTGGAGAAACGGTATTTCCCAAGTTATAACAACACCAATAAGTAGCCAAAAAAAAAAATCCGAACAATGAAATTGAGAGAGGAACCCTTGCCCAATTTCCCAAGTTACGAAAATTTGTAAGATCAAATAAATATAAAAGGCAGTAACCAAGCTGCTAAAACCCTAGGTCCTAAATCTTAAGGACCCCACGGAAGAGATAGAAAAGTGCAGTAGTTGCCTTAGTCAGAATGTGCGTGGGTGAGTGTGTAATAGAGAAAGAGAGAACCTCAAGACCTAGGCCTCTGATATGTGTATGGGTGGCAACACGCTGCTTCTTGGTGGTGGATTGAACCTCTTCTATTTTCATCTTCTCCATCAATAACTCGCTTTCTAGCTACTCAGCTCTGCAGAAATTTCCTGTCGGAGACTGGAGCACTCGATGCTGCCTCCACACCGCGCTGCCAGCTTACCTTGTGGAAACTATTAATGCTCAAAGTGTAAATAATTGAAGAATAAGAAAGCAAATTTCGCTGATCCATGGGCCAACCCAAGTCCATATAAATGCATCCACAACCAAGTTGAATTGATCATAAAATTATCCTTTTATATATATATATATATATATATATATATATTAAAACTCTGTTTTTCATAATTAAAATATTTTTTAGTTTAATCTTTTATAAAATTATCCTTTTAATTTCACGTATCATATATATATATATATACACACTTTAGTTCCCACGAATAAAATTGTTATAGTAAATAAAATACAATTTTAAAATTTTGAAAATAAATATAATGGTAATTGTATTACTTAATTATTTTATCCCATACCAAACTTCCAATTTCTAATTTATTATGTTATTTTATTTTTTTTAAAGAACTTTCAAGTAACGATTTTTATAAATTAATCATTACCCTCACATCATTACAATATTTATCATCCATCCAAATATAAAAACGGTTGCCTTATACCTTTGTATTGGACTTTTTTTTACAAGTAGTGTAATTTAGGTTATTCTAATCTTGATTAAAACCAGTTTTATTTCATATTTTTTATTGGAATATAAATAAATGTTTTTTTATAAACAATAAAATAATAAAAATAAAATCTTTAATCCATTTAAATTTTAATTGTACTAGTATATTCAAATATAATATAAAAACATAATTATAATATTATTTTTTATTAATATTATTACAATTATATTTTTATATTATAACTTAATACATTAATATAAATATATTAAAGATAACACCTAAAATAAATTATTTTTTTTGCATTAAATCATCCTAACAATTAAAGCCGTGCACATTAAGAAAAAATACTTCTCCCTACTTTCACATGTATGCTTTTAAACTCATTTTTTATGTTAAGCAAATCCCAAAAGAAAAAAAAAAAAAAATTCCAACCGAATTTGAGCAAACTCGACAAAGCAACTAAAATTATGTGGCTTTTTTTTTTAATTTATATATTAATTATAAATATATATTTAAGTATCTAATGTGTAAGTAAACTGTACACTTAACCGTCAGCGTTTAATTTATACAATTTGTTCAAATCAATTCTTAACTATTAAGCATATGGTACTTAAACTTGTACATAAACTCGTTAATTTTTTTCTTTAAAAAAAATCTGAAATTCCTCCATTTAAAAGAATATTTGCATTTAAGAGATTTAATTTTTTCCCAATTAATATATCTCAAATTTATTTATTAATTTTTTAAGTCATAACTCTTCGAAGATTTCTGAACGGATAAGACTCTTTTCCTCAACACTCGCAAAGTCACAACCCAATCAAAAAACCTGGAGAGCTACAAAACCAACTCGTCGGCTATAAACTATCGCGGAGAGGAAGTTAAAATTTGTGCGTCCTCTAGCGTAGGCATCTGTTGCCACCGAAATGAACAATTAGCCACAAGAGGAAATTAGCTTGGTTGTTCCATCCATGCCATGGATTCCCTTTCAAGGATTGCATGCCTAACCGCTCATCGCACCGTTCAGCTTCCAAGAATTCCTGCTTCATCTCGTTTTCGAAGTGCTTCTTTCACAAGAAGTAGCCCATTGGTTTCAGTGTTGAGAGCTGGTCCCCCTTCGGGTTGGCTTTTTCGTTAGTTTTCCATTATTTGGTTGCAATGCGAATAATTTGTCAGATTTTGAACATTACATTTCAGATGTTCCCCCAGGTTTTGAGATATGCTATTGTGAAAGTTAAAACTGTTCTTTGCTTTGAGGGGGGGGGGGGGGATGAGTAGTAGACTTCAAAGATTTTTTATCAAGCCCAAAATGTAATTATATTCCGAAATAGCTCCCATAGTTGTATATGCTTGTGCAAGTGAAACATAGTATCTAGTTACAATGAACTTCCTTGTGCAAGTGAAACAACTTAAAATTGCTCAGGTAACTGAAACTTTGATCTTTTGAACTAATGACAGAAATCCTGTCATAAATTGGTTTCTGTTATTTGTCAAAGATCTGAATAAGCCATATGCTTTTATGTCACGGCGGTGTTTCTTTTCGTTTTCTTTTCCCTGTATTGTAATAGGAATAAAGCAAATCTGTCAAGTGATTGTTGTTTGGGGATTTGATAGATTTTCGGTTTTCAATTCATTGAAATATGACCATTTTGCCACTGGGTAGGTTTGAAGTTCTTATTTTGACTTTTCTTAATATGCTAAGGCCCTCTCTCTATAAACTATACTTCAAATTGTACCTTCTGCATCTATTGAAGTACATGCTTTGTCAGCATGGTTTCTGCCCTTTCAGCAATTGAGTAGTTGTCAGCAGTATCCTCTCACGCTGCTACTCCCTGCTTATACTGAAAGCTAATTGTTTGACACTCTTTTATTTTAGTGAGTGAAGTGGATGAGGATGTCTTGCAAATATTTTTCAAGGAGAGAGAATTGAATGGTGATTTTATATCAAGAGCTTCTGATTTATTGTGGCAGAGGAAGTTCAGAAATTCTGTTGGCTCCAACAGTAGTGCGCTGGCCAACACTTCTCAAGAGGCAGAGCAGGTGCAGCGGACTCCTAGTACTTAATTTCTGTCCCGAAGTTAATGTGTTTTTGTTTTCCATATTGCTTTCCTTGTGGAATTTTAAATCAATCTAATTAAATGTTATAAATTATATTACGTGTTCCTGCTTCAACAATCATTTGCCACTCACTTTATCCAACTGAAAATGTTCTTGTGTATGCTTTGATTGATAAAGCAATTCAACGGCATATTTGGTGCTTCTAATATATGTAGATCTTGGAGAGTGATGATAATGATGCCTTTCTGAAACTTTCAAGAACCCATGAATGGATATTAGGCGACAATACTGCACCAATGAATAAAAAGGCAGTTGCTAAGGTATGCCTATAATTGTTTATTTTTAGATGTTGGGAGCTCTCTTTGATTCAGATTCCATTTTTGCTCAATAGATGGTAGGAAATTGGATATGAAAATGATATATTGCACTGCATGAATCTTTTTCTAATGTACAAGTTCAGCTCCTCCTTTGGCCAAAGAAAAATCAGTTCTGACACATAATAATCTTTGACATTTTCCATTGTATATTGACAGGTGTTGCAGGACAGCAGTGAAAGACGGAAGAAACTAAACATTCTTAAATATGAATCTGTATGATACTTGAACTCTGTATGTTGTTTTCTTGGCTCAAGTCTATGACATCAGTGTTTTCACTCCTCAAGGCATGCAGGCTTTAATATATTATAGTTGTTCAGTTATTCAGAAATAGAGAAGATTATAGGTGTTGACGTGTTGTGGAAAATGCTGAATCTTTATTCTTTTCGTTGTAGCTCAAGAGGGAAATACTGCTTCTATCTGTGGGTATTGGAATGGCATGTAGTGTATATTGTTTGGTAACTTTGTCACTACAGGTAAGTGTTTTCTTACACATATGTTCTAAAAAGAAATTTTCACCAACCTAGTGTAAAATTTGAGAATCAGAGTACCTTGAATTACTCAGTTGTGTTTTATTAAACCACTATAATGGACGCCATGGTCCATAGTGGAGGTTTTAAACTTCATCTTTCATATTAAAAAACAACTTTTTGGAGCATGCTGTGTTTAACTGATATAATGACCTTCCTGTTTAACATGCAGGCTGCTGCAAGTTATGCTATTGGAGCCGTTTTCAGGTTTGTTCTTGCAATTTTAGTAGGTTAAAATTGTCTTGTTAAAGTGATGGTTGATGAGCTAAAGTGGTCGGTATTGAACTTGTCAGTGCTTCTGAAAAATTGGGCTTGGTTCATGTGATTGACTATGAAAGTTAGTCTTTCTTGTCTTAAAATTTTGAGAAATCCTTCTGAAAAGCATAGCCTGTTTGTTGGGCTGCTTATACCTTTTGTTTATTTTATTTTGTTTCTTCTAGTATTTTCAGGAGAGCTCACAGGGAAAGCTGTTTTCAGCGCTTGCATCCAAAAATCTAAAAGAAAAAAGAAAAGAAACTTATCCAAATGGGCAGGCTAGTTGATATATCTTCATCATTATTGCTCTTTGAGGGTTATAGAAGGCGGTCCTTTTGTGGTTCTGCCTCCTCAGAATTGACCCAAACGGATAGATAAGAGAGGATGTGTCTGCGTGTGTGGGATTGACATAGAGAAATACAAGTGGAAATTTTTCGGGTTAGAAACAACTGTTATTGTCGCTTATTGTGGTATTTGACTGCTATCATTTTTAATGCAGTTGCTTGTACCTTCAGCTCTTGTATCGACATGCAGACAACCTTTCCAGTGAAACTGTTCCTCAAATTTTCATGAAAAAGAAGCCAAAGAAGTAAAGCTGAAAACTTTGCTTCAATTTAATCATGCCAGTTAACATTTTATGTTCTTGACATTCACTCAGCACTTTGTATTGATTTAACAAGCATTTAAATTGTAACCAGAATTGGTATAAGAAGTGAGGACCTTCAGGATTTATTGGAGAGGTCAATCAAGGGTACTAGCATTTCGCTTTCTTCTCCAAGGCTTGTGATACCAGCAGCAGTTTTTGGACTTTGGGTTCTGTCTCATCAGTATTTTACAAATGACTTCTTTGATTTTCAGGTAAACCTTGGAAATGTGTACAGTAAAGTTTTCTTCCGAAGCCACAGAGCCTTGTTTACGGTGTTTGATCAATTATAGTAATATCTTTTGTTCAATCCAGATTGTGCCAGCCATGTTTGGGATGTTTGTCTACAAGGCTGCTGTTCTTGTGCAAGTTTATAGAGACAATGAAGACTTACAATTTGTATTTCCCGAAAATGAAGAAGGCTCAAGTGACTGAAATATAACTTTTGCTCTTTCTCAGTAGAGTAATTTACTGTCTTCATCTATGGATCTTCCACAAGATGAGCTGCATCAAGAGCTGTGCTCTACCTGCAGGGTTACCTCTTCATTGCAAGAGTCTTCATGTTCAAAACGTGGACGAAGAAGATTTGGAAGACAATCAGAAGCAATAAAATGTCATTCTGAGTCATAAGGCTTCTAATCCCTTTGATTCTTGGCTGAACTTCTTCGTAGATATTCAGTTCTGTCGCTGCCTTGTTGCCTTACATGTAAATCCCTAGGTTGTATCATATGACGATGTCTTTCCCATACTATGTTTTGGGAGAAGGTTTTGTATACTTTAAAGGGTAGGTTTCTGTCCCATTCCATGTAGTGTGTGGCAAGTCCAGTCCACTTGCGTCCATTTGAATTGACATCGCCGAACCATGTCGATGACATACCGTTACGTAAGCAAATATTTTACTCTTATGTTGAGGACAAGCAGACCTGATTTTAGAATGAAGAACCAGAAGTTACTGAATTATCTTTTTTATTTTTAGCCATGATTTGGAATCTGTTTGTGATATAGTCTCATAAAATCATGATTATCGTAGAACCTGCAAATTAACCTTCGAAATCAGTGGCCACCGCTTATTTGCCTTATAATCTTATGATCTGTGTATGGGGTTTACAATAATGGTCATTGAGTGATTCGAGAGGAAGAAAAGAAAACCTACTGATAGGCTCCAAGAAGGTGGTCTTCATAGGGTGAGGATCTAAAATTGCTCCCAGATATTAAAGTTTTCTGTTTAACCATCCCAAAATGTAGGTAAAATAAGAAATCGTATTCGAAAAGCTATGATTTAATTAAATTACAGTTTTATACTCATCTATCATGATTCATGTAGCATTTATTATTTATTATAATCTAACTTTATTAATAAATAATGCAGAGATAAGGCGAAATTAATATTGCGCAACATTTTTAGCTCAAAAAATAAATAAAAAGTTGGATAACTAGAGAATTCATTGTTATTTTTTCAAAAAATATTATAACCATATTGAGATTTTCACTATATCTATAAATTATTAAAATAAAATGTGAAATGTACTATAAAAATTCAACTACGTTCAAAGATAAGACACAAAATTAGCATATATATATATATATATATATATAAACAAACTCACTCCCAATAATAAAGAATTTGAATACTTGAAACTGAAAAAAATAAAATTTTAAATGCATTACTACATTTATTAATAATATAGAAACATAATTATAATATTAATATTTTTATATTAACAATATTATAATTATATTTTTATATTATAATTATATACATTTAAAATTATAAATATGCTAAACATAAAAATAAAAAGGTCTGGGCGGATACTATTATCCTTCAAAAAATCACAATGACGATGGGTCCACTTTTTTAAAAAAACAAATCTCAAAGCCAATCCAGCGTGACAAGAAGGCAGTGAATGCTGGGCTCACTCTACTACTGGTTCCACTGGAACGAAACTCCTTTCTCCGTCTTCCATTCTCCCTCCTCGATCACTCTCTTTTATCTCTCTTCTCAATCCATCATTTTTCGACTACGACCACCCCTACGAAATATAAACAATATATTTTTGTAAGCCTGCCAGATCGCCATCCATCGCAAAATCCCCAAACCCTAGATCTCCATGATCATGGCGCCAAGAAAAGCTCGCGAGCGTGAAGTGCTTATGGAGTCCATGTACTCAGTCATTGCACTTCTCTTTGTCCTCGTTACTTGCGTCGAGCTCTGCGACGGCGCCACTGTAGTCGACGTCTACCGCCTGATTCAGTACGATTTGTCTGGGGCTCCGTTTGGATCTCGACTCGCTAGTCTCAATCACCATGCCGGCTCTCTCCACTTCTCTCCCCATGCTGATCTCTCACGCACTGTGCTCGTGATACCGCTTCGTGAATTGAACATGACTTTTGTCAAAGGTTGGTTTTTCTAGTTTTTTTTTGTGTTGCTTTTATTGTTCTTGTGGTGACTTAATCACACATGAAGTGATGTGTGACGTAATTCCGAAGCATTAATCATAAGTCAATCATTAGTATGCAAGTTACATTAGTCTTAGTGAAACTGCAAATTTACCATTGCCATATCTTGGTACTCCAGATTTACTCGATTCATATATGGTCTGAATATATGTAATTATTGTGCTAACAAACGAATATAATTTCCCGAATAATAGCGCTGCGCTGGGATTTGGGTCTGTTCGGTAGTTTTTATATCAATACAAATCCCTGTAAGACAATTTCACACCTTTTCTGATCAAAGGCAAGGAGTGGTGCTTCAGATCATTGCATTTGATTTTAATCCTCCTCATTGTTGGACGAAATAATGGGCGACAACTCGATTTATGGATTGAAAAAAAAAAAAAAAAATCCAGAGGCGTTCAATCATTAAATTGTTGAGTTATAGTACTTATACTACTCTGAGGAGATAAAGGAGAATTATTAAAGCCATCATGAAATTAGAAAGTGTTGAGTTACTTGGACTGTAAAAGTCTATATCCATGAATGGAGCTTCAAACTATGTAGAGACAGTCGATGTTGAATGATCAGTATAGAGCTTTTCTAATGTGTAGTAGTGTGGTGTGACTGGAAGTCTGAAAGTAATTACATATACAGAGCTTCCATGTAAACTTAGTCACAATGATCTCATTTGATTGGACAGCTGGATAAGATATATTATTGAGTTTATAAATTGAAACATTAGTTGTTATAATTAACCCACTAACAATATCCATAATTGTCATGATCTAAAATTAGTAGCTGCAGTTTATGTGATTTTATATATTTTTGTAGTTGAATACTTAGCTTTTCTTGTTTCCTTGTTTGTCAATATTATTATTTGATAAATGTCAGTTGATCTCTCACTTATAAGTCTACCAAGATCGTAATTTCTTGTGAATACAATATGGCAGAATATATTGTTGAAAGGAAGCCACTAGGGGGTTTCCTATTTTTGCTGCCTCAGATGTTCAGTTTTGAAAATAAAGGTGGCATGAGAAGTAATCGTCAAGATGATGGTAAGGAGCAGCTGAAGAATGTGTTGGCTGAACTTGAACAGATACTCATACACTCCAACTTACCTGTGAGCAGATTAAATACAGCTTCTTATATACAATTTTCCCTTCTTAATGTTCATATAATATAAATTTTTTTGCCATCTGGGAGTGGGGTATGAATTCCTTTTTGATTACAATTGATTTGATTCTTTTCTTCTTTGTCTGTGTTATATGTGTGCTCCATGAGTTATGTCACCTATTGCCTGGCCAAGCTGTATTCAACGTGCATCTTATTAATTGTGTCAACTAATATATTGCTTTTAGTAAGCATTTTGTTTGATTAAGCATAACTGGCCTAGTAAATGCCTTGTAACAATTTAATGGTGTTGGAAGATTTCAATAGCTTCTTTGTGTGCATCTCAAATTCGTGAGATACTAGAGCTTACTGCTAGCTAATACTGACAATGAACTTGGTCTCACCATAGGAAACTTTACAGCGATGTGATTCCTGTATTCCTCTTCTATAAATTAATACTTTTTCAATTGTGGCTTCCTTTTTATGTGATGCTAAGAACATGTTTATCACAATTGTGTTTTCCCCCCTACTATGACATTGGCCTTTTGCCTCTTTCATATTATTTTTGTCTTTTTGATTGAAATGTAATTTATGGAGTTGCATCTTGTTACAGTACCCTGTTTATTTTGCTTTTGAGGATGACAACATTCATGCTCTGTTAACTGATATCAAGAAGAATGATGCCACTGGTCAACCTGCTACTGCAACTACTGGCGGGTCAGTACAAATATGTGAATAGAACCTTCATTGTTTAAATCAAATCTTGCAAGATTTCTTGATAGTCAGGTTGAGTTACATGGTTTTTTCTCTCTTGATCATTGATCTCCATGCACTTGATATGGTACACTTAATTGCTGATAGTGTCATTGCTATTATATCTTGCTCCTCTGAATACTCTCTATTTTATTTGGTTGGCTTATGTTTCAATTTATTGACTTTACAGTTGCTTCTTTGTTTTTTTTTATTTTTTCCAACAATGTTTTTCTCATTTACTTCTTTTCTTCACGGGACATTGCAGATACAAGTTTGTTGTTTCAGCTCCAGAACCAAAGAAAGTTGCATCTCCCACCATTACAAATATTCAGGTTTTTGTTCAACCTTTCCAGTATAGGCAGTGATTTGAACCATTGAGTGTAATAATACATAGTTTTTGAGTCTAGCTTTTTAAGTTTGAGTGTGTAAAGCAATTTAGAGGTGTAATAGTTTCAGAATCTACAACGTTCTCAGTTAGTTGTTTGAGCTTCTCTTTAATCAACTTTATATCTATATATATATATATATATTCTGATCTGACTTGATTGTGGATATTAAATTGAGGCATGGTATTTCCTGAAGTACAGCTAATTTGAACCATATAATATTGATGACTTTGTATGATAATACCCAAAATTTATCTATTTTCCGTTTTTTCTGCTCTTTTTTATGTGGGTGTAATGTTTTGCCTCTGTGTAAAGATTAAAATAATTATAATGGTTTCGCCAACCTCACTTAACACTACAATGTACAATTACGAACATATTTTTAAAAAATTCACTTCCTTTCATCTTTATTTTGGGTATTGAGACTACTGTTCTGTATCTTTTGTATGGTTGCAGGGATGGTTGACAGGACAGAAGACAGATGATGATGCTAGTCAGTTACCCACCATTGCTATAGTGGCATCATATGACACCTTTGGGGCTGCTCCTGTATGTAATTTTACTAGTCGCACCTATAAGATCATTTTGTGTGTTATGCATGAATTGTTAAAATATCTGTCATTGTAGGCATTGTCAGTGGGAAGTGATAGTAGTGGAAGTGGTGTTGTGGCTCTTCTTGAAGTAGCTAGGTTGTTTTCTCTTCTCTATTCTAATCCAAAGACAAGAGGACATTACAATCTACTCTTTGGGCTAACATCTGGTGGGCCATACAACTATAATGGAACTCGTAAGGTGATAAATTCTTTTCATATGTTTCTCTTATTTGCTGACATATTTGTCGCATTTTTATTAGTCTTTCACATTTTATTGTTATAGTTTGGTAACTTTAAATTTGCATCTTCCAGTGGCTTCGCAGCTTTGATCAACGATTGCGTGAAAGCATTGATTTTGCCATCTGCTTAAATAGTATTGGCTCATGGGAAAATGATTTGTGGATTCATGTGTCTAAGCCTCCAGAAAATGTCTATATAAAGCAAATTTTCGAGGTTAGTAAATTGTCAGCAGAGTAGGCAGCTTTAAGTAATGCATTGACTTACAATTTGTGTTCTGACAGTTTTGTTGGTGGATTTTGGTGTAGGACTTTTCTAGCGTGGCAGAAGAGTTGGGCTTTAAAGTTAATCTGAAGCACAAGAAAATAAATATTTCAAATTCTCGAGTAAGTGTTAAACCTTGCAAATCTGTTCAACTATTTAGATAATAATCTGTTTCTATTTAGCTCTTTGTATCCAATTTCAACAAACATGCATATTTTCAGACTTTTTCCTTCCTCCTTCCCCCTCCCTTTTTTATAGTCTTAATGGACTGAACACTTTGTGCACATTCCCTTGTCTTATGTTTGTCAACATTGTTTCAAACTATGATGTGTCTGTTATAATTAGCACAGCACATTCCTTTGTCTTATGTTTGTCAACATCGTTTTAAACTATGATGTGTCTGTTCTAATTAGCACAGCGGCCCTATATTGCCCTTATTATTATTATTGTTATTATTATTATTATATTATTATTATTATTATCATCATCATCATCATCATCATGTTGCTTCTTTTATGTGATTTTTTCTGGCTCTTGAAAGAAATATGTTTATGACTCATTGGTTAATTGGCTGCTGCCTATTTTTTACTTTGTCTTGCCTCTGGTAGTTTCATCTTGTGCTTGATGTCTTGT
The DNA here is from genome assembly GCA_037074485.1 of Delonix regia. NCBI lineage: Eukaryota > Viridiplantae > Streptophyta > Magnoliopsida > Fabales > Fabaceae > Delonix > Delonix regia. The sequence continues at coordinate 9,462,807 of CM073455.1, forward strand.
ATTAGTATTTCCTTATCTGCTACTAGTGTGCCCATCCTTCATTGTCTATTTAAATACTATTATTAAAGTTGGGTATCAAAGCTACTTATCTGCTGTAGGTAGCCTGGGAGCATGAACAGTTCTCAAGGCTGAGAGTTACTGCTGCTACCCTCTCTGAGCTCTCGACTGCACCTGAATTGCTTGAAAGGACTGGGGGTCTGGTTGATAGCAGGTTCAGCTTTTAACCTAAATGCCTGATTATTATTCTTTGTAGCTGTTTGCTGAGAGCTTAATTCTACAGGCATTTTGTCAATGAAACAGCAATTGTCAGAAGTGTGAAGTTAATTGCCGAGAGTCTTGCGGTAGGATTATTTTACTTATATTGCATAGTGATGGTAGGAAATTTGTAAGAGCAGATTGGCAATGTAATCACTTGTATATATCTTTTAAGTTTTTCTTTCTATCATTTGATGTAAGGAGAATTTGAGGGAGTATTCTGATATTTGGCCTGTGCATTAATTCTAATTTTAGCCTGGAAAACTGTTAAGAGTATTATTCCCAAAAAATTCCTATATATTCTGGGAATGACAAAAATGATTCTTGTGAAATGTGCCATTGACAATCTTCATATCTTTATGATGTGAAGCTTTACAGTTTCCTAACTTCTTCCTTTACTCTGCAGAGGCATATATACAGACATCAAGGAAAGAACATTCAGGTCTTTGCAGACAACAGTAGCTTTGCTGTAAATCCTTCTTATATTCGATCATGGTTAGATGTCTTGTCACGAACACCTCGGGTTGCCCCATTTCTGGCAAAAGATGATCCTCTTGTCATGGCGCTAGAAAAGGTATCATAAATTTATAATTTGATGGTTCATTTTGATATGCAATACTACTAAGAATTTTAGCGTTTTCCCATAATGAGATGATTGTGCTGGTGGGTCAGCTAAGGGTAAGTCTGCACCAAGATTAGGATGTTCATGGCTTGGTATTTTATTGATTAGGGATTTGATGTGCTGTTGCAATGGTTGAAGGGCTTATGACTAGGTTCTATAGTGTTTTAGGAGGAATATTTGTCATTTTCCCAGTTAAAAATAAGTTTAATGAAACCAGTAGGCTAGAATGGGGGTGCTCGCTCCTCATTTCCCTTGAAACCCAGAGTTGAACATAAAGCATCCCCCATGTCATCACTTTTTTCTACTTACCCAAGTGGTCTAGTTGTTTACAGGAATTAGAAGATCACACTGATCAGGTTGATCTGCAACGAGATGTGCTAGATGGGATGTTCACTTTCTATGATGCAACTAGGGCAGTACTAAATGTATATCAGGTATTTGAAGTTACTTTTCAATGTGTTAAGTACAAAGTCGTCTCTTTCTTTTTTTTATGTTGGGTTGAAATTGTCTCTTCCTTTCTTTTAGTGGCTGTTGAAAACTTAATGAATGGATCTTTGTGGAGGGATCTCTGATCTGAATGCCTTTGGTCCTCTTTCTCCCTGATTGTCGTGTACATGCTTTCCAATATTTTGTGGGTCCAATATTTTCTTGGGTATTTAACTGACACGCCTTCCCTCCACTCCTCTTGTTACATGTTTTCCTGGTGAAGTGAGGATTTTAACATCTAAAAAAACGTGAAGATTTTTTTGTTTAAATCAGTATCTTGCTTTTGGTTTACATTTTATATATATACCATTAACTTGGGAAATAATCAAATTTGTCTTTACAGGTTGCCAGTGTCACATTTGACCTTCTGTTGCTTCTAGTATTGGGATCATATTTAATTGTGCTCTTCAGTTTCCTGGTCATCACAACTAGGGTATCTATCTTTTTTCTTTTTTATTTTTGAAGCGGTTAAAAATTTTATGCAGAGCCTTATTTATATACTCATGATTGGTCATGCTGTCAAACAGGGCCTTGATGATCTAATCAGCTTATTTCGACGGCCTCCCTCTAGAAAAGTGAAGACTGCATAGTAACATGCAGGATTCTGCATCAAGGTTTGCCCATGTAGTTTTGCAGTTTCCAATAGAACTTTAGGATGAGTCTCCCATGAATTGCTCAACGTTGATTGGTTTAGAGGTTGAAAACAGCAAGATGTTTGATTTGTGTTGTGCTAAAAATGAGGACAATCTGAGGCGCAAGTAAAATTTTGATGTTTATTTTGAACGTCTTATTTGCTGCGTTTTGGCTGAGCAAGTGATAGATGTTAGTGCACGTTGTAATGGAATATGGCAGCATAGTATCTTTGCGAGGAATGAATTATTGCCGGGAACACTGCTCACCAAAATTCCGTTGCAATGATCACTACCAGGAGTGAAAAATAGCAGGGGATAAGCATTGATGGTTTTGCACGTTACAAGTCAACGTCATGTAAAAACCATTGACGCAAAGATGGATGAACTATTTAGAGTAGATTTTGAATAGCTAGTTAGAAAATCCTAGCCCTTGGTTCTTATTCAGCAAATCTTGTGTACTAGGTATCAATTATTTCAACTGAATCTGTTAAAAGAGTCAAATTAAGATTATTTCAGACTGCTATATCTCCAGGCTTGTTATCGGTGGGTGTAAACCTGTGATATCATTTGAGGGAAGATGACAATACATCCGCCGTATCAAACATGGGATATTTGAATTTCATGAACTGAGAGCAAATTTGAAAAACAGATTGAACCTTAAGCACATTGGGTACACATCAATTGTCCTAGCGGCGGTTTCAAATTTGAGTTTTTACACCGTGCACTGAAGTTCAGTTGGAAGTGCAAGAACTGACGGCTAAGGTGAGAATAATGAGTCAATTTTCTACGTGCAAGCAGTGTGTGCGACCGTAACTGAATGCGTAAGTTTACCCAGTGACTGATCACCTCTTTCTGGTTGAATGGACAGACTATCCTCTGTTGGGTGGTATATCCTGATTTGTTACTCATCTATGTTCTCGGCAGTTAAATTCACTAAAAAGTTTGATCAAAAACTTATTGTAATTTTTGGTTGAATCTTACACAGGATACACTAAACGAGGCTCAATTAACAACATCATACAATTCCCTTCCATAATTGAGAAAAGATCCTATCATGTCCTTCCCTTTCCTTTCCTTTTTCATATTATGTTTTCATTTCCTTATCTCTCCTCCCTATTACGTTAGAGAGTGATAGATGTAAAAATGACAAGATTCATTCAAATGATAAATTTTACTTTAAGACGTAAAACCCACTTATAGTAAAATTCACCCACTTTGTGCTTCAACATAATAAAAATAGGACCCAACAAAAAAAAAAAAAAGAGGATCCAGATCAAGTCCCACCATTTTCCGCATGCGGCAGTCAATGTTACATTTGACGCGGCAACTTATTATGCAGTGAGTCATCCTATTATCATTTAATATACATACATATTAACTTGTATAATTTTTATAAAACAATATGCCACATCGATCTCTTAAGAAACATGGTGACACAGTAAACTAGGAGGACCCAAATGGTCATCACCTGGTTGTACAAACAGTTTCACAGATACTATACTGAAATATTTGAAAGCTAAGGGAATATTAAGATCTGGCCTAGAAAATAGCATAGTAAATGTGTAGTCCCCAAAACAATTCCTCCGAGTTTATGGTTAAACGCCTCCGGAAAGTCATGATTGGTGAGCATTCAGTAGCGCTCGATAGATCATATCGATGAATTGATTGTCCTAGTAGCACACATCAAAGAAAAATTAGAATACAAGAGAATGGAAGATTAAGTTAAAAAAAAAAAGATAGCAGCCTACGGCCTATAACAGAAAACAGAATGACCAACTCGCAACATTTGCTTCCAAGTAGTTATATTTAGATTCGTTGTAGACTGAATATCAAACACTGCCAAGCTATTAGACTAACCTGAACAAGCACTAAAAGAGCCTCTCGGACCTTTTCCCTGGTAATCACTGGACCATAACTTGGAAGAGGAACAGAAGTAGGAGTAAGAGATGGTGGAGGATTTGGGGGTGGAAATGGCTGTAGCAGGGGAGCACCAAATGGCCGTTGTGTGCTAACAGCAGGATGAAGTGGAGGGGCAGTGGGAGTGGATGCAGATGCAGGTGGGACTATCAGTGGTGCAGAGGAAGGGGGAGGAACAAAAAAGGAAGATGGCTTAACAAGATTAGTGGCTTGGTTGCTGTTGCTACCAGATTCAGGAGGGTTGTGGTGGGCCATTAGAGGTGTCGTTGCTGATAGAGCAGGTATCTGCAAGGTTGGCACGGTGGGAGTAGCAGCATTAGTTGGCACAGAAGGTGAAGGTATTGTATGGGAAGACTGGTAAGGTTGTCCAGTGATTGGAGCATTAGAGGAATTCCCAATGGTCATAGCTGCCTGCAAAATTGTAAATAAAAAAACTTACCCTGATCAAAACCGAGTTCCAAATGTTCAATTTATAATTAGAAACTCTGTTAACACAGGAAAGTTGAATGTATACATATGAATGGCCATATGCAGGAATTAGTCCACAAAGACACTAAGATCTCCATTTCTGGCAAAATATAATTTTATTATAAATCTCATATCAGAAGCAGATAAATAGGTTCAAAGGATACATCAGCACAAATTTAAACAAAAAGGCTTTTGGCAAAGCACAATATAATGGGTCACTTTTGAGCACCATGAATTACTACTACCACTATATACATGCGTTTGCAGGCAGTCCAGTTCAGGAACCTTGTCAAAGAAGTCCTCAAAAAAATGCAGTGCATGGAAAAGTGAACAACCAACTGAAGTTTGGGTTAGATCTAAGAAAGTGGAGTTTCTTAAAGTGGCGGTGATATGAGAATATAAAATTTGCTGGAAATACAACAAGGCTGGGAAGAAAGGCCACTCTAGTGCCACGGGGAGGGGAGTTAAAAGGAAACGAAAGCAATCAATCAAATACCCTTTTCCAGTCTACCAGTATCAGAATCACAGCACATCCAATGTAAGAGAAAGAAAAATGAAGGAAAAGACATCCATCACAAATGATCAGAAGCAAATTTGGGATACATACACTGAAGAAGTTCACAAAGGAAGGATCATAAGGAACATCAGCCAGATTGGAAGCAGTCGATGATGATGGCTCCAGAGGACCATCCATAACTGCCATAGTTGGTACTGCCTCCAATTCCTCAAACTCACTGCAAGGAAACGTAAGCAGAACCTTACTACTCAAACAGATGAGTAGCCATGCATGATTTATGCATGCCAAGTTGACAATTGCATAATAATAACCTACCATTGATACACAAAGTAAAGAGAAATAGAACATGAATGGATGAAATAATAGAACTCATCCCCTCTCCCCCAATCAAAAGTAAACTACTAATTAAGATGCAACTTAACTGTAAGTTGAGTAATCATTTTATAGTTGCATTACAAGTATTAATCCCACATAAAAGTGCAAGCTTCACCATCAAGTAGACAGGCAACAATGATAATCAGACAAGATAAAAGACACTAAAATTTTTCAATCACAAAAAGGGGAGGTAGGTGTATTGAAATTTCAAAAGGCACTGGGGTAGGGAGATCATATAGACATAATTCAAATCACATGACTCTAGGCAAAACAAAGACGTAACATTATTGAAATTTACAAAAAAATGGTTTAAGTTGAAATGGTTATACAATCAGTATCACTCTAGAGCGCACCCTGTATCATATTGCATAAAATATTCTCAGGTACATGGATATGAACATGGTGTAATTTAAGAATTCCAGGAGAAAGGAATAAGATATATAGAATACCATCAATTAAACCACACCAACCATCCTTGGAGGACGGACTGGGAAGAGGCACAGATAACTTCAAATAAATAGTAAAAGGAACCATATTATTACCTCTTTGTGGAAGACACCTTTGACTTTTGAGGCACCTTGGAATAGGCATTAAGGATCCTGATAATCAACTAAACACAAGTGAATAATATGGTTGGGAATGAGAAGAATAATAGTTGTGAAAAAATTCATTTAACAATTTAACAATTTCAAATCATTTGAAACTCATGGTGACATTGGCATCAAATGCTCACAAACTTTAACACCGTTTCTTCATATTTTTCATTTTTCTTTTCTACTATCCTCTCTACCAACTAGTAACTTCTGCTGATTCTTGGACACAGCTAGGCAATACTAGTAATGAATGAATTTGCTACTCACAACTGTGTTTTTTCATCCTAGGTGTATAAATGTTGATCAGTTGTAGCAATTTCATAATTATCATTTCCATATGTACTATCACAGTATCAATGAATGACCCCCACAATTATGTCATACTGTACGTCTGAAAAGTTATAACATGATATGTCAACAAACATCTATTTTTCATATCATTATGCAAAAAATTGGACATGGCATAAATAAAATTATTCAACCTAACCAAGCTAGTTAGGGCACACATGCCTATCTGTTTACTTTGGTACATTAACTATTTTAGGACCCCCATCAAACTAGGTATAAAAATTGAAATTGAAAGTCAGACAACAATCATATATTGGTCAGTATTGCTTTGGCAGAAAAACTACACATTTAATTAGCAACTGGGTGAAGGAAAAGATTGCAGATTTGAGACCCACTTGATACATCTGTGTTGGACTGTCTAAAGGAAACAGTAGAAGAAAGGAAAAAAAAAAAGTCATTTCACACTTAATTAGTATTCATAGTTCACAAATTGCAATCACCCTAATAAGGGAGTTTAGATGCAGTAAAGCCTATGAAGAAAGTCTCAGAAGTAACCGATTCATTATTCACACACCACATGGAAAGTGCCTGTCAGATAATGGGTGTTAGCATAATCGCATCTCCAGCAAGAATAATACCTGCTAAATAGATTTGCAACCTCTTCACATTCACGTGCATTATAGAACCAGATGCCATTCACTTCTTGAGCAGCATTTCTGTAGAGCAGATATGGAATCTGAACTTCATACTCAAAATCTCCTAGGAGATTCTCCACCAAATTTTCTGCTTATGCCAATACAAATTCCCTCTTGTTCAAACATAGACAAGACTCAAATGCAAGTTACACGTAGAGACATTAGGAATTTCCTTTGCCCCATGTCTAGTAGCAATATGATATATATTTTGTCCTTGAAACAAGTTTTGAAAGGCAGATTTGCAGTTCATGTATTTACTAATTCGCTATACTCACAATATTGAGTGCAAGAAGCCAGCTGTGGAGTGCCAATTGCCAATACCTAAGCCCCAATCCTAAAATTTTAAGGCAAAAGCACACCTAATAACTACAAAAATATTATATCATGCACAATAGAATATTCATAAATAACTAACATACTAAATAAAAGACAAGAATCTTTTTAGAAAACATTTGTTTTAAAATTAGCACCAAATAAAAGCATTTGTCGGATAACAAACACCACTGTTAGGTTAGCTTAAAAGTGAATCCAGTGGACCCAACACTTGGATGCAAACTGCCGAGGAGGTCATCGCACGATCCACTTCACTTGGGATAGAGGTTTGATAAATCGTTATTATCACTAAGAAAAGTCGTGAATTAAGCTAAATTGCCAATAAACCGCATAACGTTTCCAATATAGGATTCTCGGGACAAAAAACTGACCTATTGACGACAATAAAGTTAAGGTAGATGGACTCACTAACCGGTATTGCGACGGTTCATCACTATAAACTGAAATCGTGGTTGTGTATTCCTGAAACAAAACATAATAATAACTTTAGGCATACTTAATATATGCAGATACATGGAAACCTCAAAAGAAGCCAACATAAAAAACCTGAGCTTCCCCGATATAAATTCAATTAAAACTTATTGATCGTTGGACGCACGAGCCACTGGGCACAGTTAAATAACAATAATAAAAAATATAATACTAATAATACACCAACCTCTTGACAACGAAGAGAGATCCCTCAACGTCCTTGCGGCTCTGCAAACCAATCATACAAAAAAGCAGACAGAGAAAAAGGATAAGAAAGCAATCAGAAAAAGCGCAAAACCGAATATTTAAGAGAGGTGAATTGGCGAACCCATTGGCTGAGATCGATGTTGAACTCGTAGAAGGTGACATGAGCAGCGGTGATGAGAATTTCCTCGACAAAGGGGTCGATTCGTTGCAGAACCGTGAGATTGAGAAGCTTGGTGCTCTGCTGGTCCAGATTGGGCATCAGCTTCCCGTTTTGAGACATTGTTGATTTTCTCTGCAACGCAAACCCTAGAATTTGGGGCCAATGTGAAGCGGAAAAAGAGAGTGATGCAGGCAGGTGGACGAGTTTGAGTTGAACACACTCAGCTTGTCGTTTAAGGTTCACACAATGACCAAAACAACCTTACAAAGAATTTATCCACAGATAGAGCTTGATAAATGTTTGTTTTTTCCTTTTCAAAGGAGTAAAATGGTAATTGTTTAAATATTGCATTCAGATTAAAAAATGTAGCACTATATCTTTAAATTATAATTTATAAAAAGCATGTTTATTGGATTTTTTTGGGGGATCAAAGTCAAATGGCATCCCTATAATGAATTGAATTTCAGAAGTGAGCGCACAAATATAATGCTGTTTAATATATATAGATGTCTCTTTTTCTTCGAAACTTCATGGAACAATGCTCGAGTATCTTAGTATACAGGGCACTCGTTATTTTACATAAGCACATGTGTTTAAGGAAAAAAAAAATATGCATTAACACATTACTAATATTTCAAATAATTTTAACACATCATGGCAATCTAAAAAATCCCAAATCAAATTTGCCTTAAAGGGCATGAGTCATCCTACCAAGCAAACTTAAATTTTCACGACAAAAATTCAATTTTTTAAGTTTTAAAATTTGAAAAAATTGCTGATAAAAAAGATTGGTATATGGGAAACAAATATTTGTATCTTTTTTTCGGGGAATAATGCCCAGTAAAGTGAAAATGGACTTTTAAATAGAGAGTACAAAAGACAAAAGAATGAACAAGTCTGCTCGATTGACTAGATTGCCGGAAAAGGACAACGAGTACTATATTGAATCTAAAGATGTATTCATTAGAACGAGTCTCGCATACTAGGGCAAATTCGGTTTGGAATTTTTGGGAATTCTGATGATGTGTTGGAACTCTAACAAGATTGGTGGTGTGATGATGTGAAGAAATTATTTCTTTCATTTAGTGCATGTTTTTTAGGCTTTCGATGAACAAATTTTGGGTGTGCTATAGTGTCATGTAAGGTTAACACACAGATTCGATCTAAATCCTTAATTGTATATATACTATGATGTACCAAAATATTATCCACATTTGATACCAACAAATGCAGTTATCTACATAACATTAAAGACAGAAAGATATTGAAGATGTTAACGAAGAGGAGATGTTTGGAGCGAAAATAAGACTACGAAGACGAAAGCCAAGCAAAAATACGCAAGACAAATGTGAATCTCGAACACGTTTAAGTAATAAAAGAAAGAAAATTGCTTTCGTCTGTTATTATTCAGCAATCATGTCTTAATTCAAACCGTGTTTTAGAAGCGAAGTTAGTTTATCATCGATCATTGAAGAAAAAATAATTAATCAGGCCACACTTTTGATATTAGGAATTTCAAGTTTTAAAAATTATAATATCTTAGCACAGAAAATATAAAATATCTTTATTAAAAACATTATTTTAAATCATAAAAGTAACAGTTTTTCTCAGGCGTGTTGATCTACTTTTTTCTTTGTATTATCTCAGTCAAAAACACTTGAAACTTCTAAAACGCCTTTTAGACTTGTCCCCAAATATGGCCACAATCTATAGATAATCATTGCAGACAAAATTAAAAGCTCAGAAGTCTATCAATCCAAAAGAAAAAAAAAAAGGCAGCTCTACATCTAATAACCACTGGGCGGAAAGCTTCCATGTTTTTGGACTTCTTGCAGATGCCGGATACGAAATTAAATTAAAAAAAGATTGAAACACCTAGTACAAGATTTTTATTTAATTAACGTGGGTGACAATTGAAAATTTAAAGTTTCAAAGTCTCATTTCCATTAAAACCATGACCGACACCATATTTAGGAGAATATGTTCACCATAACTGACCAATCTGTTAGTTTGTCTTCCCCCAATCGACTTCTTGTTGGGTGTTCATTCGGCGGCCTTGCCTTTGCGTCTGCTGCCATTGCTAGTTTCCAAGAGGTAACAGACCATAGAATCCACATCATCGCCAAATATGCTATACGCCTCAATCGCCTGGAGGTAGCTGAATCCCATTGATAGCACCATCTGCATGCTATTGCTGAGATCCGAATCTCGCTCTTTCCCAATCTCCATCTTGCCATCTGCACCAGACGATCCTGCCACTCAAATTGATATAGTTACTCAGATATGTTCCATGCCAAATTGTAAACGAGCTTGAACTTAGTAGAGAGGAATAAAATATGAAAGGGCGTTAAGTTGTATCACATTCCCGTCTATACTAAATTTGTGTTTGTCTACTTTGAAAGCAATAGACTTGCAGACCAACTTTGGCAACTGTATGAAGGTGATCGAGAAACTCACTTGATCCAGAAGATGATGGCTCAGCATTTGAAGTTGAGGATTCTCTACGGGCAAGCTGTTGCTTAAATGTACCATCTGCAAGATATTCAGCCCGAGAAGCTTCCATCACCATGCGTTCAATCTCCTTTTCTGTAAGCTCAAGATCAGAGTAAAACCGTCCCTCTGCTAGAAGTGCCTGTTGAAAGAAATAAAATAAAAAATGTCGTCAACATCAAACCAAACAACATTAAGTTCGCAACACAATTTAAGGTACTTGCATTATCAATCTGTTGGTCTTGTTGAGCTTTAATTGCAGCCTTGACTTGATCTTTGTCAACATTTGTCTGCATTATTATCGGAACATCAAACATTAGCCAACTAATTGATGAATGTCATGAAGAGTCATTTTCCCAAGTTATAGAACCCCTTCCATGAGCTTCCTGAACCTCAGGAGGCTTTCAATAAACTTCGTTGCAGAATGCAAAATACATTTAAATTGTTTCAATCAGTATATAAACCTCAATTACCTACAATTTATCAGAGCTTAGCATAGAAATACAAAAGGGAAAGAGTACAACACATAGAAGTATAGGTGATATACACACCCCACGAAGGCAGCTAAACCCAAGTCCTGCACCAATTGTCAAGCGTCGTGGGTCAACAAGGGAGTTGTAATGATTCCCATGATGATAACTCAATCGTATAGGTGGTGTGTCAGTGTCATAGCTTCCATGAAAGATGTTGATAGGTTCTGCATTAATAATCCATGTCACTAAGGAGTAGATAAATCTTTAATGATGAACATCAATCAAAATCACTATTCCGAAAATAGAATTGTACCTGTAGTATAGGAGTATATATGAATGGGACGATTATACATCTCACACAACGACTGGATCTCAACATTGTTTCCATAGACCTGCCAAGCGGTATGATACACATTTACACGCAACTTAGAAAGTTGAAGTAGCTATCAACACACTTATCAGTCAAATAAACGGTAAGCATTCCAATCAACTAAACAAACTATTACAAAAAAGCTCAAAAAAATAGTAATCAGGAAAGACATTGAATTTGTGGGAAAGAAAGGGAGATACTTTTTTTTCTCATAAGTACTAAGTACAGTTGATAAACGATAATTGCAATTTCTTATATTCAAATGTGGGTACTACTGTCCTTTAAATTTTGCCATGTAATCAGCTTCTAAATTATGAATGAATTGAATGGTAAAATTCAGGAAGTAGTTGCTTACTTATCAGATTACTTGTTGCAGTTGTACCCACTTTTTTAATATAAGACTACCACGAATACTTTCCATAATCTAATAGTTTGAACTTCATATACGTATTAGCTTCTGAACATGACACAAAAAACCAGTTAATGATAACCCACGACCAAAAATATTTATGAAGGGCAGCACGGTGTTGCAACAAGGACTCATGGCGTTTTAGTATGTTGCACATTGCAATTTACAGGGCAACGTTGAAGCAGTCACACATCATATTAATCATATTAAGTACACTTAATTTAATTAAAATAACAGCAATAAATTATTAAACAACTATTATATGCCACAAATAAATTAAATAGAATATTCTCATGTTTGACTCAGTTATATGCTTAATCCAATACTTAACAGAGAAGGCATATAGTACAAGATATGGCAAGCAATCTAGGAATCTACACTTAATTGACTCAATTCTTTATTGATTGGCCAGTTCTTACATTTTTAATTAGCTAGTTATTTAAACTTGATCTCTTTCCTCTTCCAGTTGCCGTACATTTGCCTAAAGTTATATATATGTTGTCTCTTTCATGCTTCATTTAAACAAACTTATGCCGATTTTTAATATTTCTTCGTTGAATTCTTTTTTCCTATTAACTGCTGTATTTCCCCCTCTTCAACCAAATCGTAAAATTCACCCTACTTTCTTTCCAACTTAAAAATCTTAGAAACACAGTTTATTTCCTGACTTGACAAAATTATTAATAACAAAATTTAACTAATGAATGAAAAAGAGAAAAAAAAACAGCATCAACCATCTTCTGGGACCATGCACTACATGCAGTGTTATCCTGCCATATTCAGCAAGATGATAGATCCCAAAAATGATGGGCCTCGGCCCAAGACATAGGGGGCAGTTAGGGGCGGTTATCATTTTGCACAGGGAAGTTGGGAATTTAATCAACGAGAATCAGAGAGAGAGGGGAGGAAAGGATTGGTCTTGGGGAGAGAGTCTGGCCTCTCGAATAACAGAATTGAGTGTTCTGAATATGTTAGTGAATGCTGTGTGCAGGTGTTGTAGTTTGCCTGTGTGTGGGAGTGGTATGTGAGATTGCTGTATGTGGTTCTGTGTTGCATCTTTTCTGTAATTTGTAGTGTTCCTGTTGTTGTGTCATGTATTGGTTCAAGAATTGTGTAATCTGGTATACTTTAATTATATAATAAAACTGCATTATTCAGTGAATCAGTGTGTAGGATTACAATAATTTTTAAGATTACAGGGTTCGTTCCCAACACAAGACAGCCATCTTATGCCCATTATCCAGCAAGACCCGGTATTTTGCAGCCATCTCTAGCTACACCAAGTGCATGTCATTCTCTAGTTTCAGTATTGCACATTATGGGCAATTACAATGGCACATTTCTCCCACACAAACACAGGCAAGATTGAAGTTGTAACACAACAAAGGTTGCATCACACAAACCGTCATTGTGGTGTACAGAATACCATATCATGTGCAATTAACATCCATGTCCATGACTGTCACTGCATACTTCAACAGGAGGCTACAGGTATGCTTTAGTCTTAATCAGCAACAAAAATTACTAGAATGAAAGAAATGTCACTTCAAACTACTTTATAAAGGGGAAATGGGTCTTCCTAGAGCAACAAGGGAGTTGTCAATAAACAAAGTTGAACATTCCCTCAAAGAAAGAAAGAAGACAGCGACAAAGCAAATCATGCACTAAATTTTTTACTAATGCAACCACACTCAAATATATTTTTCTAAGGAATAAATAGCGAGTGCCTGAGTGGTTATACGCAAGCAAAATCAGAAGCTGCTTAGCTCTAAATTGAACACCAAGCACCCATGCCTATCACCACCTCCCTAGGTAATCACAGTGAGGATTCAATAAATTACCCTTAATGTGGGAACTGTTATTTATTTATTTTTTGGATAAAAACTAGCCACTAGAGTCTAGATTAATCACAGAACCAACCTACTGCTTTTAAAGTTAGCCAAATTCTCCATCCTACACTATGGTAGAACACATTTTCAAATTAATACAAATAACAACAAAGATATGGCCAGCCTGTTTCCTGAACAACGCTCTACATTCACAAAGAAAATAAAAAGGAGGGAGAAAAAGCTTATAAACACATAAAACTTGAAAGCCCAACAATTTTAGATACATGCCATAAAAATTAGAAATTAGAAGCAATGGCAGCTTAAACTATACTTTGACAAACCTTATCTCTCCTCTTCCTTTTGCAATATGACATGAAACCTTCAGTTATAAATTGAGAAAAGTGATCTCTTTCCCGCTCCTGAAGATAATTAGAAAAGAGATAATAATCATTCCAAAGTTCAATAAAACTTCCGTCAATCAATAAGTAAGAAAGTAGAAACATCCAGGATGTGGTATTCCTGCAGCTAAAAATACTATGTTCAACTAGGAGAGAATCACTTTACCAATGAAACATCCAAAGAGTTGCAGAGTAGAAATATCATATTTTGCAACCAAATTACAATATTAATACTTAAATTGTTAAATATCAAAACCCTGGAAGAACCAGCCCCTTTCCACTTCACTCCATCAATCCAAAAATAGCATAAGACTAAACTTCATAAATCCATATCACAATACTTTCAGGATCAATACTTTCATTTGTTAAGACCACGGGAATCATAAGAACTAAATGAGCATGTCATGAAATGGAGTAGCACTAACAAGGTAGATTTTCAGCTATAATAATTTTAAGCACACTTAGACCATTAAGATTTAGAAAGAATAACAAAAATGTCATCATACCATATAGTCTATGCACATCTGTCGAACCAAATCATATAATTCAGAGTCCCCATACACCTGATCTGCAACTGCACGAAAAAGACAATTTCCATCCTCCATCATTCTTTTTACTTCATAACCTTTTGCCCTTCTGATATCAATTTCAAATTGTCGCTCTCTCTCCTATGATAGATTTCAATATCATATCAATACAGGATGTATATCACAAGAAAAGTTATCAAGGAATAAATTGCAATATCAAGGGGAGAAACAACCTTCAAGTAAAAAAATTTAATTAACATCATTTAATATGAATACTTTAATATGTCTGAGCAAGCCATTACTACAAAACAACATAGACGTTTCAATTTTCAACTTAGGAAATCTAAAGATCCGGGTAAAGAATAATGACTAGTCAGTAGTCACTAGTATCACATAAAAAGCAGACACATAATCTGTGTAGCATAACAATCTGATTACAAATGAATAAAACATCAATATTCCAAAAAGATGACGACCCACTTCACTACTAGACCATCAAGACGCAACTGAGCTAGTATCTGTAACTAGAAAGAATTTTAAAAAATATCAAATAATTCTAAAAGAAGGCTAATTAGAAAAAAAAAGTTGGACGGTTAAGTCAACCTAAATGTAAACTTCATAACTTGGTAATTCTATGAAACATGCAGATACAGACCAAATTATCCACCTTACTCCAATTAGTTTTTTTTTTCCCTAGAACTAATTGACAAATTTTACAGCAAAAGTGAGTATTCTACAACATATAGGAGCAATACGGCATAGTATAATTACCCATTCCTCTAACTCAAAGTTATCATAAAATGAAATCCTCAAGGACCTATGGAGAAGATTTGTTTACTACATAAGACTTGATTAACTATGAACTTACTACATCATCGTAAGAAGATGCAAAGCATGGATTCTGTTCGTCAGCACTATTGTAGCCCTCATTTTCATTATGAGACCTAGGAGATGAAGGTCTCGATCCAGCAGGTGAAGTCCTAGCTGAAACAATAGGCCATGCAGATGCCCTTCTCGATGATCCTATATGGACAGCATTTGAATTTGATGAAACATTTCTCCTTGAATTCAAGTTAGCTGCCGAAGGTTTCGGTGGAGGAACAGGAGGAGGTGGTGGATGTGAAGCACCACTAGCTATATGCGAAGAATCTCCACTTGAGCCCTCATTTTCTGATGCAGCCCTTTCTGAAATTCTAAATCCACATAATCCTTTCTTAAATTCTTGCGTATCCCCGACTTCCTCCTCTTTGACAGCTTTCTCAACATCAGCTAATTCATCACTTGAGGTATCATTCTGTTCATAATTACGACTTTCTACCAGTTGGTCATCGTTTATTGCCTTACTGTCACTATTCCCAGAATACTCCAAAAGCTCGTTATCAACAATTAGGTCAAGTACCTCCTCTCCACTGTCCTCATCTTTCACTGCTGAAGGAACCGGAAGAACTGTAACCTGCGGCTCTGCCCGAGTTGATGAAGGCCCAGGAGAGGAAGAAGGACGGCTTGGGTTTGAAGAACTGCCGGACGAACCCCGCTGAACCAAAATGCGAGTCATTAGATTTGATTATTCTTGTCCCGAATTTAGAGTTTCAAAACCCTACTCATCGGTTTGTCGCGTGTTCTTGCCTTGGGCACCGTGATGCCAATCCCTTGGCTGAACGATGTCTTCCAGCCCAGTCCCTTTAGCTCCTCGCAAAACGATCTCTGCATTCCCCTAACAATTCTCATGAGACAGACCTCGAACTTAAACAACAAACCCTGCTTGAGCAGTCGAATTTACCCAAAGAGAAAATACACCTTCACAAGCTTAATCTGCATAAAACCATAAAATCCCAAGAAATCAAAATAAAAATAAATTTTCCACTAAATGCCATAAAAAAATTTATTTTCACTATAAATATTTTTAACAGAAAAGTTGAGGGAAATCCCCAAGGCAAGCGCTGACCCAGCACAAGAGTTGGGGATGAAGACCCCATAATCAATCACAAACAATCAATCAAAAAGACAATTAAAACAAACGAAGCACAAACTTAAAAGAAAGAATTTCTAAATATGCAGGTAAAAACCACTCACCTGAGAGAGAATTACGGAGAAAGACCAAAGAACCCTGAAATGATCTGCCAAAAAGCTGATTAAAACCGTTTGGGCTATCAGTTAGAGGAAGAAATGAATTGATTAGGGTTTTTCAAAAGACAAAGCAGCGAAAACAGATAATGAGAAAACTTCAAGAGAGAGAACGAGAGACGACATGGGGATGTTGCACTCTAACGGTGAGGGGAAGGGACGGCCGCGTGACGTGGAGCTGATAAAGGACGGGCTCGTCCTAAGCTAGAGCTCACAGGTGGCCAATTGAGCATGCTTTGTCGCACGTGCGATGTTAATTTAATTTTTCTTTTTGTCCATTATGTTAATTTAATGGTTAACACTAGTAAACTGCAATTTCTCTAGTCTTTAGTTTCCATTTTCCAATTACAGATTTGCAGTTAGCCTTTCACATGGGGACCAGGTATGATTTTTTTTTTTTTGTAAATATATAAAAGATTCATCAAGAAAGTTCACTTTAAAGATTAATATAAGTGATATTATGATCTATTAGTTTGTTGGCCCCTTTCTTTATTTAGTAATGCTTTAGCAGGAATATTTTTTTTATGAAAATGAAACGCAAATAGCATATTGATGCTTGAAATGTATCTTAAAGACTACTATGCTAAACATACCAAAAAAAAACTTATTTTCTTATATTAACTTAATGATTAGGTAAAAACGAATAACTTTAACATAGTCTGACTTGTACAAAATTTGTCTTGCTTTGTTGTCATTTACTTTATTTCTAGCTATTCACCTTAGGCTAAATGTCGTTAAAACTGAGAAGGTAAGGGGAAAAAAAAAACAGAAAATTTAGATTAATAAAAGAAAGAAAGATACAATATGTGCCATTTTTTAGGCCATTCAATATGTGCCTTCAATGCTATAATTCTCAAGTCCAATACTACATGAAAACATACACTTGACTTAAAAAATCTTCGCATCCATGAGACTACACTGGCATAGCCTTGTGTCAGAAATAAATTGAAAAGAAAACCTAAGCTACTGGTAATGTCAGTTCAAATTAATAATAAAAAGTTAATTAACAGAACTTAGAGCTTTAACTTTTTTATGTTAATACAAAATTTAAACTCGATGAAGCATCGAGTAGAACATAGACACACAAGAATGGTCTTAAATAAATAAACCTTTTCTGAGCTCCTCTTCCCTTTTCATTGATATATTTCTGCTCAATGTCAGTTAACAAAAGAAAAAGATAACTTACATAGTACATTCGTAACATTTTGCCAAAGATCATCAGAGAATAACGGGCAGAAAATGAGTGAAAGAAAAACTAAAACACAGGACAATTTGTTTACTAACAATTTTATTCGCCTCATTCATTGAAATGCCACAAGTGCAAGCTCCTCTTCTCTACAAGCCGCAATCATACACATATATTATACATCTTGAAAATTGTTATGGTGAAAAGAATCAGAACATATCATTTGTATTTCCTATTCGTGTTATTAAAAAAATTTTATACTTTGGCATATTCCAAAAAATGAACGATCACCCCCTTTAGAACAATTAAAAAAAAACAAAAGAGCATCGTGTCAAACTCGAACTATATTCTCTATGTCGTCTTCAGTTTCCACCCTTGCGAAGCAAGTGCTTCACGAACCCGTCTAGCAGCAGCAGCAGTGTCGTTAAGGGGTGGATAGCTCCAACTTTCTTTCATCTGAAAATTTATTTAAACATTTACCCAGTTTAAACCAACATAAATCTTTCAAAACACGAGATAAATTCCAAAGCTTACATCCTTCCACAATAATTTCAATCCTTGTATTTGATACTTAAGCCATAATAATTAAAACTTACATCCTCAGACCCTGTAAATGGCCGAACCACTCCTTTCTCTCTCAATGACTTGTGGAATTCTGTGAACTTCCATTTGCATCGATCAGCTCCCATAACATAGACAGGCTTCCTGCGGGAGCAAAATTGTTGTATTAATAAAAATATGATACTAAAATACTTGGATAGACAAGTAAATAAGATTATTTTTGACACAATAATGCTTTTTCACAGGCATACCCAGTGCTGCAAGCCTCGCTTATCATAATGACTGAATCTGCTGTGACAACAAATGCATCGGCCCAAGCTAGATGACCCATATGTGGGTTGGGTTCTGGAAAATGTGGAAGTTAACGTCTGAGTCTAATGGCTTACTTTGTTAAAGCTAAAATTTACATATTTAAATAGATAATTTTATTGAATAATATTTACCTTGGCCATCCCATATATAAACTTTTGGATTATTTCCCAGTTCTTTCACTATAATGCTTGACACCTGTTCAAAAAGGCACAAGAGGAGTAAGTGACAGAAATAAAATGAAGTGCTCGACATTCTTTTCAGCAACTTCACAAGTATGACTACCTTTTGCGGAGTCCTCTCGGAAAAGGATACTCTCACACTCCCACAAGAAACGAGAACACTGAGCAAAGATGCTGCTAACTGCTTTGCAAGGTCCACACCATATCTACAATTTCCTATAAAATATGTAAATTACAACATTCAATCCCTATGTTTTACACACTTTGTTAGTGAAAAACTGAAATAATGTTAACAATGAGAATATTTGCTATGGCATACCACAGAAAAAACTACACTTTCGAGTTTTTTCACCATCAACATTTACACAGAATTTCAAATGAGTAAAATGACGTAACAGAATCCTTTATTTTATGTACAGAAATAAATGAAAATTCCACCATCTCCCACTGAATGAATGAGAGAGTTTACTTTAACGTACTTCCACTTGTATTATTTAAGTTGTTTCCAGGTTGCCATGATTTGTCCCTGTCCAATGATTTCCTTACATACATCAAGATTTTGGTATGATAATCATTAAAGAATGGCCTGCATTTGCACCCCTCATCACTTGTGAAGGTGCCATTACCCAATGAGTCAGATTGGAGTCTTGGACAACGGTTGAAAAGTGCATCTTAACTGCCGAATTTGCAATCTACATTCTTATTTCTAATATAAGTTAATATTATTGCCAATGCTAAGAGCTGAGCATTTTGATAATGTTATAAGTGAATATCAAATCCAAATAACCAGCTTTACCTGAATTTACAGCAACTGCTTCCCTATCTAAAATATAATTATGGACCTAACTATATAAACCAACCCCTTAATATAAGTACCCACCTTCTCAAGAACTTGAACTAGAACATTAAGAGATCTAATGTAGATAAATGCACAGGCTGTTGCAACCAATTATTAGGTGATTTGGCATAAAGGACGAACGAGCACGTAAATGTGTGGGCTCTTGTTACCAATTGATTAGGTGGCCTGGCATAATGAAGGAACTCTAGTTTTCTTTATTTAACTTTTCTCTCCTCTTTCTCCTGCACTCTCCCTGATCTTTCTCCACCACTAAATGTTCACAGGGGGTGAATGGAAGAAGTCAAGTATTTATCTACCTCATTACCATGCTACAATGCAAATCATATCCTGCACAACTTAAACATATATCAAAAAGTCAATTACAGAGTTGCACACTGCCAGAAACTTCCTCAGATAATCTCCTTAATGAATGATTTTTCCTTTTCTGGCTGATTCTCCCTTGTTAATTGTGTACCCAACTAGTCCTTTCCTTCTTTTCTATTATTCCCTTAAACGAATTTTATGAAGAATTGGCAGCATTCCACTTACTTTGAGAAAGATATTAATACCAAACAAGATATTAGAATTCAACAAATGCAAAGTGCAAGAATACAATTAAAAGAACACATGAAAGGGATATGTCCCCTAGTTAAAGAAGGGGTACAGAAATTACTTGTTGGTCCTCCAATATTGACCACGAGCAATGGCCTAGGCACATGTTCAAAATCATCACGCCATGTAATGGCAGCATTACGAAGTGTAGCAAAATCTACTTGATGTAGGGCCCCCGTGGTGAGAACCTGAATTTACATTACCACATAATTGAACCCTCAGGAATAGACCATGGCCAGCTTTAAAGTAGGATCAGAGTCTCTCTTGAAACATAAGCTATTTATGGTCATATGCACATTATACATACCACATGACTATCAGGAGGCTCACGTGGAGTTATCCATTTATGAAGAAACTGAGGGACCTGCTTCTGTGCTAGTGGAGTCAAAGGATAATAATCATGATGAGGCGTAATCACCATGTCAAACCTATTCAAATGTGACCTTGGATGTTGTATCTGCCAAGCAAAAAAAAAATAACAAACGAAAATAAAGTCAGAAATCAAACCAGAAGTTTTACACAAAGTGATGAACTTCAGATAAAATAGGAGGCAACATAACATGTAAATAACAATAAAATTTGATAATTCAGCATTTACAAGAAAAAACTACATATCAATTTATTCAAGCTGATTTTAATAATATTAAATTAATTAAAGAAAAAGCATGGATGCCTCAATTTGGAATAATTACAGAACCCACAAAGTTACAGTAACGAAACAAGGAAAGGAGAGCAGAAGTTTCAATAAAGAAAAAAGTTCTATACTTGAGGAAGAGAGAGTATAGAAGAAGAAAAGAGGATGTCTAGATGTTCTGACTAGATCATGTGGGGCAACTTTACATATAAACTACTTTAAAGGATGAAAGTACTCACAAAGATTGCAGAGAGAGAAAAAAAAATAGTTTGCTAATCCTGGTGTCTTAGAATGCATCCATAAATACCATTTTTGTCAATGACCTGCTGAATTTCATTCTAGGAAACTTTTAAAAGGCATTAAAGATTCACTTTACAATCAATCAGAGCCGAGTGAATCAATTGAGGTTATGATTTCAGAAAGTAGAAAATAAAATAAAAATATATAGTAGGATTAGAATTAAATCATATTGATTATCTGAACAAAACATCACTATAAAAACCCATATATACATCTGGTATATATTCATCCAATATACTTTAATATACTCATAAATTGCTTACTACAAGATGCCACAGAAAAGTTAAATAAGAAAATGCATTAATTCTACAGACCTGAACAACAAAAACATTTTCAGATGCTAAGCGTTTAATTGAACTCGTGACAGAAATGGTATCTCTTCCAGATGCAACCACCAATAACGGTCCCTCCCTGGAATTAATAATATATCAAACATATCATTCTTTGCAAGAATCCAAAGATTAAGAAGAAGACACAATAAGATGACTGTAAAATGAAAGATGGAGATATGGGAAAAGGAATGATGACTAATATTACACTAACCTAAGAATCAGAAAATTAAAAGAATTAGATTTCGTCTGGCATTAAATTTATGAGTCAGAACATTTTTCATTTGGAGTATCAAAAGGTGTGCCTAACATAGATGCAAAGGAAATGAAAAAGGAAAAACTGGAACTGCATGATATCTGCAAGAAGTAAACTGCCAAACTAAGTTAATTGCCTATGCCATGCAACTTTTTAAGTAATGTAATTCATATATAGACATACTGCTCTTGTCAAAAAGCAAGATTATTAATCAAAAAGCCACTATGAAATGGGATAGAAATGGAATGTACTTCTCATATGTTTCCCGAGCCAAATTTACAATCTGTTTGACATCTGCTTCTAAAATAGTTGATAAGCCAACACCATTCTCTGAAGGCATAAACTTCTTTTCTTGTGATTTCAACATTAGTCGTGAGTAACCGCAGATCTGCCTTATTAGATAATATAATTTTTTGTGGACAGAGACTGGAAGCCAGTGAAGCCATTCATTAATTCCTCCTTTTGGCCGGGTAACTCGCTGCAATCAGTAATTCATGAATTGATTAGCAAATTAATTCATATACTAACATTTTGACACAAACATAGTGTTACTAAAGAGAGACACACATTGAGCCAGAATATGACCATTTGTAGCATAAGCATTAAGTATGCAAGTAACAAACAACATAGCACAGAAGGAGTGGTTGCATATTTGGTCACTTGCTATATGCAAGGCATTACTTATAACTTTAAATAGAACAAATAAATCTAAGGCATGGAAAACAAAACCAAGCTTTTTCTATGTGAACGTTAGTTTTCAAAATAAAGAAAATTCTAATTCTCAATTTTAGCACTATTTTACGAGACGCATACTTCTATCGGTACCAAGTACTAATTATCACTGGTTGAGCCCTTGCTACTTTTTCCAGTAGAAATGCTCTATTCCTTCAGTTCTTTAATTATTAATTATTATTCATCATTATTATCCTCAGTAATACCCTATCCTTGAATGAAGTACACCTTCAATTTTTTTCCACTTCCTGTTTTTGCATTGCCATTTGCCAATTTACAATTGACAACCTTTGTCAATTTAGGTGTCTCTTCTACACCCAACCAATTTACATGATTCATCGCAATATGTTTTGGGAATGGATGACCGTGTTCTAGAATGTCAGCGGGGTGTGAAACTAGCAAGGCTCCAGCCTTTAACAACCAAGATCTTGTCAACATATTTGTCGTTCTGGCACTGTGCTGGTCATGAGGGTTGAGGGGGCATAAACCCAAGGACAAGGTAAATCCTGAACCAAGTTTCTCTTGGTATCATTCTTAGCAGTGATGTGAGGTAATTTTTTTTTAACAACAAGAAAAGAGAGGTCTAATCATCAGAAAACAGTCCCCAAAGGCAGTTCAGGGGCCATATGATAAAAAACCCCCCCAGTACAGGTGCTTAAGGTCTCTGAATCCAAGGCATGTAAATCTTTAAGTTTCTTATCACAGAAACACAATAAGCTTGAAGGGGGTGTTTGCACTGCGGACATGGCCTTGCTATTGTGGTGTTAAGTTCCTATCTTGAGCCTTCTGAAAATTCATCAGGAACTTCTTTGGTCGCAACTTTAACTCTTATTCAGCCTTGGAACTACAATCTTCATCCCCAAAGGCTGCCTTCTCAAGTCCCAACTTAGCGCTTAGAGGGTGGGTGTTGAAACACACACTTATTACACCAGCATCATAAATTATTATTTGTTGCCACAATTATGAATTCTTCAGGGCATATGGAAAGAAGGAATTCTTTTTAAATTAAACAAAGAAAAAAAAAAGACCCTCCCTCTATATCAAAAGAGCCATGCTATTCGAAGTTAGTCTCTTCTTCAGCTTTGAAAATCATGCCCCATCTAGACTTCCACAATAACCGCTCTCTAAGACATAAAAGAATGAATTGACGGGGTAAGAGGTAGTATCAAAAAATAAAGGGGGGGCAAACTAGTAGCACCTCATTGTCTCCTCTTCTCTCCCCTTCCTTTAATTCTGAGAATATGATTTGCTCAGAGCAACGAGATCAAAGGGGTACATCTAAATTCAAGACCTACCACTAGTTCACTACTACGCCCCTCATAAACCACTGAAACTTATGCAATTGGCTACAAATTAAGGACCCAACGCTATACCGAGAAAATACAAAGCAAAAGTTCTTCCGAAAAGAAAAATAAAAAAAGAAGTCAATAGAGCTTACATATAAGACATGCTTATCAGAGAGGCCAAGGGCGCGAACTAATCCGATGCTTTGATTCTCGGAACTGGGAAAACCATTACCGATGACAACGGCGCGCCTGATAACGCTGTGAATTCCAGATTCGAAGATGTCCGGAGTACCCCTGGAGGTAGGGCTGGGCGGCTCAGGAAGCTGTATTGGTCTCATCTCATGGATTTGGATGCATATCCACAACCATGAGTTTTAAGTTATTCAGGAGAAGGAAGATGGAAGAAATTCCAGCAAACAACAAGGAATCTTCAGATAGACAAAAAGGGAGACACGGCAGCAGTGGCTGTGTTCTCGACGCTGTGACCACGATTGGTCGTAACTCGTAACCGGCAAGCAAACTTCCCAAGGTCAAAAATTCCCGGCAAAAAGAAACGGGCCGGTTAGTTACACATCGTAGGCCCATGGGCTTTATTTGAGCCGAGGCGAGCCCAATCAATTTCGAGTGGGCTGAGATTCCCCGATCAATTTCGACTTTGCTTACTCAGTGATTTGGAAATTACCTTTTTTTTTAAGTTATGATATGATTACAAAATTGACATATAAATTAAATTTATTAAATTTTAATTAATATTAATTTTTAAAAATCACGTGATTCATCTAAAAGTTTATCTCATTTCAAATTTAATATTACCTAAAGGTGGTTAAAGACTAGAAAAAAACGTTTGTCAATAATTGTGACTATAATTTAATTAAAGTGTCATTTTTTATACATTCATAATTTTAAATATATCAGTATATTAATTATAATATATAGATATAATTATAATATTATTTTTTATTGTTGATATTATTACAATTATATTCTTACATTATAACTAGATGCAGTGGTCACTCAAAATTATAAATACATTAAAGATTTTATCTTTAATTAATACTTGTAATTAATTTTAAATTTAAAGAAGATAATTATTTTATTTTAAAGTTCATGCATTATTTTTCTAAAGTTAGAAGCTAACTTGTTTGAGTTATTAGAATTTAAATACAATAAAGTAAGAATGAAAAATATTTATAAAACATGTGAATTCGTAGAGGTAATAAATAAATTTTTTTATAAATTCATAACGAACCCTTAATTTGAATGAATATGACTTGAAATCAAATTAGTTTTCCCGTTTTATCCCTTGAAGTTCTGCCATGCATGTACATCTTTCGCTGCATCATCCCTCAAATTTGGAGTGTCTTTGGCATTGCCATTGGTTCTTTTGTAATTTGTCACAGAGTTCACTTATTTGAGAAACATCTATGGGATTTCTAAAGCATGATATATTTGAAATTATATTTAATATTTAAAATTTCGAGATATACAAGTGATCGTCTTCTCTATATTTGAATTATAATTTTACTACTATGAAGAATTGTCAACGCTTATCTATTTGTCAGTCCTTTTGATAAGAGGAAGTCTGTCTACGAAGTTTTCTTCTCAATTTGCGCAACGGTAATGCTTGCATTTGGGTGTACAATATTTTATTTTCTGTTCCTTTTTTTTTAACGTAGCAAATACTATTTTTATTGGGAAAAAAAATCAAAATAAAAAAATAGAAAGATAATAGTAAATTTTTTTGTTAAAACAAAAAGAGTCCTATGTTACACTCAACTTTAGTATAAATACTTTGTATCCTCTCCAACATAATGAACTTTAAATCTTACAGAACACCGTTATTAATACGAGAAAAAATCCTCTCCAACAGAATGAGATCATATAAAGAGAACAGTTGATGTGAACATATTAACTTTTTATTTTTCGTATTTTTCAAATTTTTTCAACAAAATTAATATCTATTAACGTTCTTTTAAAGAAATACTATACACTCAATCGTTCTGGAACATAGCATCCTACTCCATACTAGAGAATATATGACTATGACTGGAGTCTGGAGGATCTCTATTATTCCGCTACTTTACTCTCAGAAGTTTCATGTATACTGTCATCCAGTTTAATATTATATTTTCTAAAATTAAAGTTTTTTTTAAAATAAACTTTTAATTTCTCACTTATAAAATAAATATTATTTTAATCTATTATTTATTAAAATATTTAAAATAATCATTCACTTATTGAAATATGTTATATTTGTTTTCACTTCTTAAAAATTTATTAAATTTAATTCATTTACCAAACCCTCAATCATAAATCTAAAATATTAAATTTGATATTCTTTTAAAAAGTGAAAAATCAAATATGACTTTTTAAATGAGTGAAATATTATTTTAGATATTTTAATACATGAGAGACTAAAATAATAATTTTTTAATAAAAATGGACCAAAAGTATATTTTTCATTTTTTCTATTAAAATTTTAAATTAAACTACAATATTATTATTCTATCTCTCTTAAATTTAAAAGTAAGTTTAAATTTACATGAGCATTATACTAAATATTATTTTTAATACTAATATCAACTTCAATACCTAAATACTTATAAGGAGATACTTACGCTAAAAAAAATATATGATCATTTAATAACATTATGATAGTTCAATAAATAATTTGAAGAGAAAAAAGTTTATTTAATAAAGTATAAAAATTTACAACTATTAATTTACAATAAAAAATTTATATAGTATCATAAATATTATTTATCTAATGATATTTCAATAAATTTATGATATTGTTTAGGATAATTGTTCAAAACCTAGCTAAAATAACATATTAACAAATGAATTCAATTATGTATATTTAAAAACCACTATTTACATATGTCTACCAAGAGTATATATAACTATATACATATACATATATATACACATATTAAATATCAAATTATATTCATAATATATGTGGGGATATAATGAATTCAAATTAAAATATCTTTAAATTAAAAAATAATATAACTCAATCATGTAAGATATATATATAATTTGAATAGATTTAATAATATAAACTATGTAAAGACATAAAATTGTACCTTAATCCCTAATTCGTCAAATTAAAAAAATTGAGGGGCACCCTCTTGTAGCTCCGCCCTTGCTGTGATCACATAATAAATAGTGACATGTAAATTTTAGATTATAATATAATTTCTATATCTTTATTGTATATTTAATTTGGAATTTCTCGCCGTATCAACATTAAAAATGAGGGGAGCCCAAATGAAAAACACCTTTCTCTTTTTATCCTTCGCTTCACTGAAATGAAGCAAACGGAAACGGGTTTTCAGGGGAAGAAAGGCAACAGCTGTAGAAAGGAACAAGAGAAGAAGCGGAGAACAAGACGCAGCAGAAAAATCCACATAGCACTCGCATTTTCTTGACACATACTGAAACTACCATGCATGACATTCATGAATCCCCCAGTAAATAAAATTCAGTTCAGATCTAAAGCACACACACATGCCTGACTCACAGAGATAAAGAGATATCAGAAATACTTCATCTTAATTTGTTTGTTCTCATTATCTGGTTATGGCGTCGCACCCACAACGCCCACCTTTATATCCGCTTCACCGTATTACGGTGGTCCTCCGCAATCTCCGCCGTTCCCAATGGCTGACTCACCTCCACCGCTACCACCCTCAACCCCAATGTCGCCACCACGTTCGCCGACTCTTTCGCCATATTGATCAGTTCCACGATTACATTCGCCGCCACAGGCTGCTCCCCACCTCGGCCGCGAGCCACCCTGCTCCCACTCGTAACCACCGCCAGGAGGAGGAGGAGGACGTGCTCCACCGTCGCCGCCAATACGTGGAGCTCCGGCGGATCCACCACCAGCAGCTCCAGGAGTCGCTCACCCGAATCCGACACTGCGTAAGGCCCCTCCAACAGTACCTCCTCTGTCACCAACCCGGCCAGCTCGCCTGCTACCACCGAAGCATGAACATCCTCGACATTTTCACAAGCCACCTATAAAACTCTGCATCCAAAAATGCAATATGTGGGTATCTACATGAGATTTTAATGAGATGAAATATCTATTTTAATGAGCTATTTCATTATAAAGCTAGCGCTTATACAATACATCTTTAATTCTCCCAACTTACCCTCCCTGGCTATGCTGTGTCCCTTGTTTGCCTGTCATGATTTCCAGGTTTGTTGTAGTAATTCTATTTAAGAAATTAATTAGCATTTTGTGTATGTGTTGGTATATACATGAGATTAGCAAAAAAATTTATTCTTTTATAGGATTATTTTGATGTATCAAAGTACGGTTTCCCTGTGTTTGAACCTTTGAGCTTTAATTGCTTATCAAAGTCGTGATTTAAGTTATACATTAAAAACATACAAAATTAAGGAAACTTGCCCTGTATTTGTATACTCAAATATTAATAAACTCAATCTAAACAAGTAATAAAATCGGAGTAAACGTGGACTTTAGACCCGAGTTTACTAGTGAGAAGACTACTTTCGTGGAAAGTGGAAGGAAGACTCGCAATAGAGAGAAGAATCAGACTATTAGCTGTGTGAGGATTTGATTGTATATCTCACATTCAACCGTGATGTAAAATCATATAATTGTTGATAAGTTCTGCTAATTAAAATAAACAAGTTCAGATACAAGGAAAAACTAATGCTGATGTACATTTATAGCCTTTCCATCACCCAATGGATTCCAAAGCGAGATTGTTCATCATTCTAGCCAAAGGCAGAGGACACTTTGTGACAATATCAAGCCTGGACGGCATGGAGGCATGTCCAAACAGAGACAAGCTAAGGCAAGCTAGCTCACTCAGAGACAACCTTGAGGAGAGAAAACCCTGCCAGTAATAAGGTTTCAAGTCAAAAAAAGCATCAAAGAAACTCCTAGTTCCATTCAAATCAAGCTTCAATAGTGTCTCCATTCCAAAACAGTAAAACTCCCTAACGAGTCTCCTCTCAATTGGCCAAAGACTACTCCAAACTTTGGCATAAAGCTGCTTCCCCCTGATCATCCTGGTGGAGCCAAGGCACTCGACTATAGCACCAGCTACAACCGGGGCTAGAGCCATGGTTCGAGCCACCATGTACCCGGTTGAAGGGTGGACTACCCCAGAGTTCCCACCAAAAGCCACAACATTTTGGGGTATCCTAGGGAGAGGTCCTCCCATTGGAATCAAACACTTCTCATCCTCCAATATATTAATCACTCTTATGCCCAAGTGTCTCAGCCTCGCAACCATCCTTCTCTTTATTTCCATGTATGATAACACTGGACGGCTCACAAGGGAAGTTTCTTCAAGAAATATCAGGTTGGAATTAAATGGCATTGCATATAAGAAAGTTGGAATCTTTTTATTGCTATCTCTTAAGTATGGCTCATTGCCAAGATGGGAATCTCTCCAATCCATAAGGACCATCTTGTCTAAATCAAAAGGATGTTCTTCCACTTGAGCCAAAATCCCATGAGCAATCTGATATCCATGGTTTCTACGCTTATTGTGGTAGTCTATAAAATCGCTATTAAAACCACTAGCATCAACAAGTAAACTGGCTTTCAGCTCATTCCCATCGTCACACAGAATCGAAGATTCAAACTCTTGGTGTTCAATTTTCCATACCTTTGCTTTATAAAATTTAACCCCATTGGAGACACATCCTTTAAGTAGTTTCTCCTTCAGTTTCTTCCTGCTGACCCGACCATAAGAACGGTCCAAGTACTTGATTTTGCTATTATCAATATAAACGCAAGCCATAGGCCATGTTTTGTCGAAGCAATTCTGGAGCCCCAAATCCTCAAACTCGTCGAACCAGACGCCGTAGTTGTTAGGCCACATAGAAAGTGGGTCGGGATCGACACAACAAACCTTAATACCGTAGGTTGACACTTGCTCTGCTAGGCGAATGCCTGCTGGTCCAGCACCGATGATGATCACGTCGAATTTGCGAGAACGATCATCAGATGGATGAAACAGGGGAAGATCGAAACCTAACGTTTCGGGTTGGTGCAGAGGCTGTAAGTGAAGGAAATTACCGAACTTGCTGGTGCTACTAAGGATGATGCTACCTCTGATCTTTCTTGAAGATGGTGTTTTTATGTAATGGCTGTTTGGGAAAGGAATTACTGAAGGTGGGGCGGAGTGGAGAATCTGGTAAGGCGGTGGAGAGAAGATGGAAAGGGTGGACATTTTTGGGAATGGAGGTCGGTGATGGAAGAAAGTGAGAGGAAAAGGGGAAGTTAGGCGAGGTCGAGGAAGAGAAAGAGACAAATAGGAATCGGGGAGTGAAAACCCAAATGTGATGCTTTCAGAGCTGTTTTTGGCGGAATTTTTTAAAAGCGGAGCTGTAGGTTTGGTTTGGTTTACTATTCCTGTCGTGTTGCGTGGGGCGCACTATAGAATTGGAAAAAATTGCTGAACTTGACCAAAAGAGAGCAGATGTAACCCTGACATGATGACAAGAGAAAGGAAGGGCTATCTTCTGCGGTAAATTATATCCTCAATTTTTTGTCAAATATATTTTTAAAAATTAAAAAAATAATTATTTTTATAAATAAATACATATATATATATGTTAATATTTTAAATTATTTTTTCATATAGAATAGAATCTAGATAAAAATAATAAGCTTTAAAATATACAAAATAAACTATAAATGTTAAAAATAATTCCATCCTTATATTTTTTCAGCTATATATTAATTCTTATAAAAAATTTAAACTATGAATATATATTTATTTATAAAAATAATTATTTTTTATATTTAAAAAATATATTTTATACAAAAATTGAGGCAGTGACCCCCTTTTTGTTGGAGAAAATTCCTCCAGTATTAGGGATCCGGACTCGAAGTTCAGAGACGGAGTTTCAATGCACAAATCAGCTTTCAAGTTGCTATCAGAAACAGGGGTCATAAGAGAAATGTTAAGAGGTGGGGATTTGGCAACTTGGTGTGTGCTGATTTCATAGTGTCTTTGTATTTTAAAATTAACACGGTTAAAATTAAAAAAAAATTCCAAATCTAATTCAAAGAGTAGATAAGTCACGCTTCTTCCTCTTTAGCTAGAACATTTTATGGCGAAGACAGAGGGCGGTATTTTGTACATTAAACGTTGAAATAAGTCATTTTTAGAGTAAAAAAATTGATTGAATTGATAGATTAAGTTTATTTCGATCCAAAGATGACTGTATCTTTCCATTTTCTTTCCTGTTCATTAACAGTACTCGAATTCAACTTTGAATTTAGAAAACATGTATTTTGAGTATACATTTTCTCGCAATTTTTTAATCTACCTCAAGATAAATAATAACGAAAAGCAAGCTTATGGTTCTTAATGCAAAACATTTTGCTCCTATCAAATTCATGCATATTACCCCGTGTACAATTTGTTTCATTTACCATCAAGTTCTTACCAATGTCCAGGTTCATGCTCTCCAGCTGTATACCCCCAGGGCTTACAGAAATTTCCATTAGCAAATAAAAAATGGATTTCTACATTTCTAATTTTGCCCATACCGTTATGTCACATATTTTTTTAATATTAATTATTGATTTTTTTATATTTTTTAAAAATACAAGAAATTTAAATTTATTATATTTCTTTTAATATTTATTGTTGATTCTTTATATTTCTTAAAAAATACAAGAAATTTAAATTCTTAGCAAATTGCTTGTTTAAAATCCAAAAGATATTTTAATCGAACGTTTAAAACCATACAATTGATATTGAAATAATACACAAATCAAAAGTCTATATTTAATATTAAAGATCAAATTCAAAAACTTTTAATTACTGAAATTAATATTGTTCAAGTCTAAAAATGTAAGAAATTTGTGTTCCAATTACTCGAATAGGCAATTGTCAAAACACAAGCATTTCTTAAGAGCTTTGAAATGAAGGAGGCTCGTCAACATCATTAACATTCCACTTAAACAATATTATTTAGGCAGAGTTTTTAACTACACTTGCATTACAATTACTTAAACAAGCAATAGTCAGATTCCCATCATTGAGTTTCTAACTAGATTTCTTTTCATTTTTGCTTTTAGAGGCTTTTGCCTGTTTTATCATCATTTGTCATCTATAAGCCCACACGTAGGTATCAAGCCAGACTCGTATTAAAACACGTAGGAAAAAGCATCTAACAAATACTTACACAACCATTATTTTCCCTGACTCTTCGATTTACATGGCCATACCTTTTACCCTGATCCAGCTAATAAACAAATTATTACGGCCATGACGTTCTGAAGGTAACCAAAAAAATTATTTAACCTAGACGCTAAAGCAAAATGGTCAGAATCCAGACATTTACAGTGAAATGCCCCTAAATCATAGAAGAGTACTTCATCAGACTTCAGCATGCGCTAGTAATACTGAACCAAAAATGACAAAAGCAAATATATATATATAAAGATTATACATATAACTGTTTCTGGATTTTTGCAGATGGACACGTCATTTTACCCCACTCAAATCATACATAGGAACCCAGCTCGCCTAAGTCTTCTCTGATATATATTTGCATGAATAATCTTGATAATTGCAAACCTCAGCAACATTAAACAGCAAGGGGGCCTAATCAGGATCTGCAGGACGGTAAAGTAATGCCTCCACAACAAGCAGCAATTATAAAGTAAAGAAACAGAACAATCAAGAATGTCAATAATGCCCTGCAAAGACCAAAAGCAGAATAATTTAAGGCAAAAATGATAAAAGCCTTAGCATAATCCAAGATATATATTTTTAACATTTATATTTTTTGTGAGAAGCATAGGAAAACAGGTGTACTTACAAGAGTTTGGCATTTTTCATCCAAAGAGCTCGTCGAAGGCGCTTGGACTGTTTCCTAAAGTGAAATGCACTATCTTGCATTGTTGCTGTCTTATCAACAAGTAGCTCAATCCGGTCACCTCTCTCCAATATTTTCTCAATATTTTCCACCATGATAGTTCGAATCTGCATGACAGATTAAAAGCTCTAATGACCACCAATCAAGGGCAAAGGAAAAGTAACAGTCATAAATGCATATGGAAATAAATCAATAGCAAAGCATATATAAAGTTTAGTGACGTACATCATCAATACCACCAGAAGTCCAACAGGCCCTGCAGAAACATGCTAATAAGGGTACTGATATATGGGTACTGATATATAATAATTCCCGGGGAAAAAGCTTTGTAGCTTATAGCTTAAGCTGGAAAGGGTTCTAGGCATTTACATTCGGGAATAAACTATGCTCCTTAATAAAGACTTGGAACTGTAAGTGCTAAGGCAGGAGGTACGCTGAATCATTGACTTTGCTCAGACTACAAATCTGGCTTATTAAATTACAAAATCTTACATAAATTCACATCATAGCAATTTGTTGGACTAGGTTATCTGTCAGTTGCTCTTACCATAGACAAACATGTTATAAGTCAGTTGCAGTCCATACTTCAAATAAGAGGAAGGGAGAGAAGGAAAAAAATATCAACAGAAAATAGGGTTTACATTAAATAATTAAAAAAACTTGAGAAAAAGTTCATATATCGGTAAATGTGGATAGGACATGATCTCAGATTGTGCCAGATATATTAAATGGCAAGGAAAGATAAGAAAGACAAAGGAACAAAAGAGGATGCAAAAAGCTTTGCAAGAATAATACTTGCCTCACCAACTTCACTCCTCACACGGCTCAGGGTATCTGCACTAGAATTACTTGAAAAAAATTCCATTTGCTGATGCAAAACCCTTGAAAACTCGTCATTCATTGCATAAGCAGGTGCATAACGGGCCACTCTGCCATAGTTCTTCATAAACCTCATTTGAATATCTTCCAAGTAAGCAAAAGGAATTCTCCCTGAGCCAAGGAGAAATGAGACATCATAAACTTATACAAGTAATCACAAAGACTGAAGCTGCACCATACAGCTTAAATATCAATATCTAATCCAATTCAATGCATAGTCAGTGGAGAAAATTAGTCAAAATCAAATGGTGGATCAATACAGTGATGAACAGTATCTCTTGTGCAACTAAACCATCAGAACACAATTAAAAGCAGCTAAAATACAGTTGCCAAAAACAGAAGAGGGAGGTACACAGAAGATGCAAGCAACAAAAAAATTTCAAATGACGATCACTGAAATATAGAATATCCAACTCCAATAAAGTACTAAAGTGTAAAACATATAATGATCTTCAGATTAGCACATTGATTCCCAACTATGTTACAAGGCATAACTTATTTATAGAATTTCCTGAAAGAAGTATTCATCTGTACAAAACTATTGGAATTTTTGTTTCCAACAATAAGTTAAGTTCTTAGAACTTTAGGCATCTATCAACTAAGGTGGAAGGATCTGACGTGCTAGGCTGCTAGCTGATGCCCAAAATGCTATTATGACTAGTTTGAAATAGGAAAGTAATGATTGCAGAAATATAGAAGATACAGGGTAAAGAAGATTATATAGGCAGAAAGCTAAAGTGGCATAGCTTTTCAACTTGAAGGTAACAACAGTTCCTTCTTTCATAAGACAGGGAGCATCACAAGAGTTCTAGTCCTATATAAATAAAATTCATAATAGATACAAAAGACCCAAAACTTATGAAGGGGGAGGAGTAAGGTTTGTCAATAATTGCTAGAATGCCAGTTACCACTGATGCAGAGTTTTATGAAGTAAGATTTGTGAATGATGGCACACTATAGATCCCTGTATTAATAAATTTTCAAATATATAAAGTAATATATTTTTAAAATAAGTATTAAAACTAGGAATCAAAGCAAACCAACCAGTAATGTCAAGCAAATTATGATCAGAAATAGCGTACCAACTAAGCCTACCCCTAGCATTGCGAATTGTACAAAGTGCTGTATCAAGTATCCATACCGTGTATCATGGCATACCACAAATTAGGTAACACTGGTCAGGAGGCAGCCATAAGATTGAGATATGTGACTAATCTTTGTAAGGAAGGAGCAAATATTAATATTATGAAAAAGGCTTTGTGTTTCATCAATTTAGAAATAAGGAAAACACATTTCCTTGGCTGGATAACTAGAATGCATATATAACTTTGCAAGGCAACTGGCAAAAGGCCGCAAGAGTTAGTGATAGACTTGTTTGATATAGATGAGACTTGGCTACTAGCTAGTTCTGGAAGCCTTGTTGAAATTCAATGTTCCAATGTATCTGAATTTCCAGCTGCAGCTCGTTCTGGTAATAGACAAAAATTAGACAACTTGGGCTTGCTATAATAGGGAAGTCAAGTAGTGCCAGCACATATATAAGCAGCGGAATAGAGTAGTGTGGTTTATTCAAACAATTGTGAGACCACTTTTCTTGAAATTACCATGTACAGGTTTTCTGGGGTATTTTGCATTGAAGCATTATACAGAAAGTGGGAACAATCTGTTTTACAATGTCTGGTACGCCATGCAAAAACTTGAAATTACCATGTACATGTTTTCTGGGTATTTTGCATTGAAGCACTACACAGAAAGTAGGAACAATCTGTTTTGCGAAGTCTGGTACGTCATTCAGAAACTTGAAATTAACGTGTACAGGTTTTCTGGGGTATTTTGCTTTGAACCATTATACAGAAAGTAGGAATAATCTGTTTTGCAATGTCCGGTACTTCATTCAGAAACTTAAAGTATGTTTTGAAGCTTTGCATGATTTCCATAATTACTTGAGTTTTGAACTTTGGGAGAATTCGCTCTCACAGTTTCCCAAGGGGGAGAGTTTTTCAAAAGTATTGACTAAACTAAATCTTGTGCATGATAATCAATCAATTTGAGGGTTGAGTGATACAAATGCATAGCAGCAAATATTGAACAACGGAAGCAGTTTTGTTGGATGATATGAGAGAGTGACGTCCTGTGTAAATTGCAAAGGACTGTAAAGAACATCTAACTTTTCCATAGCAAAACTACATCAGCAAGCTTGTTCATTGCTTTTTTAATTTCTGCTTATTGAATTTTGTTTCTCTCTTTAAATAATGAAATTTTGAATTCGTTAAAGCACAGAGTCTATAGACTTTACACGTTTCACAGACAGAGTTGGAGAAACATTATATAAGTATAACGAGATCAAGTCAAACCCTAAATAATGATTTCCACCAGAAACCTCACTTACCTGGACTTATGTTACGTATTGATTATCATACCTACAGAATATAAACAACCATACTACCCGCTGAACTAAAACTTTTGCAATTTACACCAATCACTATAATCTGAATAAACGAAAACACAATCACTTTAGGAAATGTGATTGTGTGGGAAAAGATAAAAACTGACTTCCGAAGGTGTCGTTGGCCATGCAGAGGTAAGTGAGGCCATCGGATCGGAGTATGTGAAAGATATAACGATCCTGAGAGAAGCAAAGCCTGGAATCGGCTTCAGCTGGCAGCTTCTCCAGAATCCGGCGAGCCACGGCGCCTGTATTTCCGGTGACCGCGCTGAACTCCGCCAGCACCACCGAACCTCTCGCCACCAGAGCGTAAAGAATCGCCATCGGTAATTGGCGGTCGGTCCCAGAGACCTTTTCTCTCCTTTTTTCTCTAGCTAGATCTTCGAGGTCTCATCATGGAAGAAGAAGGATATGAATGGAAAATTGAATTTGTAAGTTTTTATCATTTTTATTATTTTTTTATTATCGTGCGCGTTACACGGTATTATTTTGTTTGTCTTTATCGGGCGCGGGTGAGGACAAGACTGTAATTTGTCACTTTCATCATCGTTCGCCACCGGCGAGTCCACGTTGGTTACCAGCTGTAAACCCAACGCACGTGCTGATGGTATAGTCTCCCAGCAATTCCCAACGAAACTCTCATATTATACTTATAAGAGAAAAAAAGAATAACAATGAATTAAGTCATTATGATATTTTTAAGGAAAAAAATGTTTAATTTTTATATATTATCATCTTTAATCTAAGTTGAAATTGAAGGATTAAAAGTATTAATTTTTATATTAATAAAGAAGTAAATTAAAATTGCACTTATAAGTAGTGAATTAAATTAAAACTAAAAATAAATGAAGAATTAAATTGAGATTAAATACATAAATAATGAATCAAATTAAAATTAAACTAAAAAAAGAGAAATTAAAATAATATTTTATATCATTTAAAATAGGCGGGACTGTTAGTTTTGACATAATACTAAAACGTAAAATAGCACAGGATGATTAAATAATAATTAAATAAGCAACAAAAGCTTCAATGGGAACACTTTAAATTACATAGAATAAATTTATTTTGAACTAAAGGGATAAACTATCATCTACCCATAAATTTAGTATGGAAATTGAGACAACATATTTCATTACCTTTATGAAAATTTTGTTGAAAAATTGGTAGTTTGAATCACGTTGAAGTCCTTAAAAATATTTCACGAACACACAAATTTCCCTAAAATTAAACAGACTCTTATGAGATATAACTCAGGAGCATAAGTTAGTAAGAAGAGAGGAAAGGAGAAGTAGTAATTGTTGTATCTTGTAATCCAAAGATATGATTGATATTTATAGGAGAGAAAAACTCGTCGTTAACTAGCTATTGGAAACTAGCCATTATAAACTAGTCGTTAGAAAATAATGCTATATAAAATCTTACTTTCCCAAATTATATAAGACTTCTTTTGAAATACCCATACTCATAATATTTTTTTTTTAACAATCCCCCACATATTTTAAAAGAATCATTTAAAAGAAAACTTTAGTTTGTAAAGAAATCTGTAGATTAAATACACAAGTGTAATAGTTTTGAATTAGGTGTCTTTTAGACTATGAACTAAACCTAGGTTGATAAGACGTAACTCACAGAGTTATGGTGAAGTTTAAAACTTCTATAAACCACAAACTTTTATTTGCAAGTTGGAGATCTTATTAGTCATATTACACACCCTCCATAATTCTTGCTTTTATTGCGATTTTGCACTTTAATCGGCCATGTACGTGCCTGGTAGTTCATGAGTGCTTTAGAGATTTTGACAAGATATTATAGGAGCAACCCCACTCCACAATCATATAAGTGATTTCATCAAGTGTATTTGCAACGAATACACCACCTATAAGGGATATGAAAATCATTAAGAGATTTGTGTTCATCCTCACAATCAATACATTCTAGCACTTTTTTATATCATAGGAAAGGACAATAATTAATAGTGCTAGTAGAATTAATAGTTAACTTGTTAACACCCATATGAACCTTCTTCATGGGATCTCCAATCACAAAGGTTTGGTTACCATCACTGTTAATTTGAAATTAACTTAAGTCTCATTCCCTTTTATGTTTCAAGGATTTATTTCATCGCCAAAGGTTTTGTCAGAGAATCTGCTAGATTCATCTCTGATTTCACATAATCAATCGATATCACATTATCTTTCAGCAGCTGCTTAACCGCATTATATCTTAAACGGATATGTCTACTTTTACTATTGAAAGTTTTATTCTTAGCAATGGCTATTGCCACTTGGCAATCACAATGCATTGACACAGAAGGAGTTAGTTTTACTCCTAATGGTATGTTAGCTAAAAAATGTATCAACCACTTTGCCTCATT
Source organism: Delonix regia (assembly GCA_037074485.1). Lineage (NCBI taxonomy): Eukaryota > Viridiplantae > Streptophyta > Magnoliopsida > Fabales > Fabaceae > Delonix > Delonix regia. Next base: position 9,501,262 of record CM073455.1, read on the forward strand.
ACCAGCCAATTCCAGAGCAATAAGCTTTGACTCCATAGTGGATCTCGTTATAATAGTTTGTTTGGCTAATCTCTAGGTTACTACACCACCACCAAGGGTAAATACATAACCACTAGTAGATTTTGTCTCATCTGAATATGAGATCTAGTTAGCGTCATTGTATCCTTCTAATATAGTGGGAAATCTACTATATATGATACCATAGTTCATAGTACCTTTTAAATATCTCATTAATTTAACCAACGCAGCCTAATGATCATGGTTTGGGCTATGTATGTATCTACTTAATCTATACACTGTATAAGTTATATCAAGTTGGGTGAAGTTCATTAAATGCAACAGACTCCTAATAATATGTGCATACTTAGATTGAACAATGGGTTTCCCTTTTTTTTTTTAGTTGAATGTTAGGATCATATGAAGTGTACGTCGGTTTGTCATCATAATGACCGAACTTTCTCAATAATTTTTCAACATAATGTTTTTGTGTCAACAATATACCATCATTATTCCTAATAATCTTAACACCTAGAATCACTTTAGCTTTACTCATGTCTTTCATATCAAACTTAGATACTAGAAACAATTTTGTTTTATTCACAATATTTATGCTAGTACCAAAGATCAACATATTATCTACATATAAACTAATAATAGTATAATCACCATTCTCAAGTTTTGTATACACACATCTATCTATTTCAACAATAGTGAATCCATCATTAGTTAAAACTTGATCTAATTTATCATGTCATTGTTTTTATGCTTATTTCAATCCATATAAGGATTTAAGAAGTTTTCAAACTTTGTTTTCCTATCCTAAGACAACACAACCTCAGGTTGCTCCATGTAGATTTTTTCTTCTAAATCACCATTTTGAAAAGTTGTTTTAACATCCATTTGATGAATTAAAAGTTTGTAGGTTAATGCTAAGGTCATCAAAACTCTAATAGATAAAATTCTTGTAACAGAAACAAAATTGTCAAAATAATTAACATATTGTTTTTATGTAAAACCTTTTGTCACTAATTTTGCATTATATTTATCAATAAATCCATTGGGATTATATTTCCTTTTGAAAATATCTTTACTACCTATAGTCTTTGCTCTTGAATGCAAATTTACCAAAAAATTATGTTTTATTTTTCGTAAGAGAATCAATTTCAGTTTTAATTACTTCTTTCCAAAGTTGTGCATCAAGAGATGTAAGTCTCATAATAAGTTGAAGTGTCATTTTGTACAAGATAAGTATAAAAATCATCACCAAAGGAAGTCTCTTTCCTTTGTCATTTGCTTCTTCTCAAACCTTTAGGTGAATTATCAAAGTTTTTTTCATTAACTATAGGTGAATGTATGAATGCAAGTGTATTAGAAATTTTATCAATTTTCAAAGGAAAAGTATGCTAAAAAACCATAGCATTCTTAGTCTCTATTATGATATTAGAATCAAGCACATCACTTCTCAAGATAAGAAATCTATATGCAGCATTATTTTCAACATATCCAATAAACATGTAATCAGAAGTTTTGGAGCCTATTCTCATTTTCTTGGGATCAGGTAATATCACTTTAGCTAGACACCCCCACACTTTTAAGTACTTTAGGTTAAGTGTATACCTTTTCCATAATTCATATGGTATTTTATCATTTTTCTTATAAGGTATTCTATTTTGTAAATGACATGTAAATAACAAAGCTTCACCCTAAAGATTATTTGGACCTAAAGAGCTAACTAACATAATATTTAGCATTTCTTTTAGAGTCATATTTTTCCTTTCTACTACTCCATTAGATTTAGGAGAATAAGGAGGAGTAATTTCATGAATTATTCCTTCTTTTTCACAAAATTCATTGAATAATACATATTCACCTCCTCTATCTGACCTCACACTTTTAATTTTCTAATCTAATTGATTTTCTACTTCTGCTTTATATAAAATATATGTGTTAAATGCTTCATTTTTATGTAAAAGTAAGTATACTTTAGTGTATTTTGAAAAATCATCTATAAATGTTATATAATAATTTTTTCCACCTTTAGTCATTGTTTGTTTTAGGTCTCCTAAGTCTGTATAAATTAAACTGAGTAATTTAGTTTCTTTTTGTATATTAGGAAATGACTTTTTAGTTTATTTAGACTCAACACAAGTCTCATATTTGTTTAAAATTGTATTATTAATTTTAGAAATTAAACCAAGATTTTGTATTTTCTTAATGTAAAAGATACTAACATGTCTTAATCTAGCATGCCACAAATCTACAGAGTCAATCAAATAAGTAGAAGAAGGTGCATTCTTATTCATAATTTTAGAAATATTGAGTATAAAGAGTCTCTAATTATAGTAACTTATGCCAACAAAAACATTATTCTTTGTCATTATAATCTTGTCATATTCAAATGACACTTTAACCCCAACCTTGCCCACTAGAGCATTTGATCCGATGTAAGGTACATGCAGCACGTCATTGAAGGCCAAGGTCTTGCCAAATGTGAGCTTGAGAAGAACCTTACCTTTTCCAAGAACATTTGTAGTTCTTGAATCACCAAAGTACATATGTTCTTCTAGGCAAATGCATCTTTGTTTGCACAAATATGCCTAGTAGCACCAGAGTCTACTACCTCTTCTTTCACATTGGCTACCATGAGAGCTTGAGAAATGACTACAGCAATTATGTCATCTCCTTGAACTAAATTTCCATTTGGCTTTGGAAGCATGTCATTTCTTACTTTCTTCCTACATTGAGCAACATAATGACCTGGCTTCCCACAGATAAAACAATTTTCTTTCTTTTTAAAGGTGAGATTATATTGCTTAGGCCATTAATTAGTTTTCTTTTTATCATATCTTTGTTTGTACAGCTTTTCTTGTACCAAATTTGCCTTTGTGGTCATTTTCTTTACTTTTGCAACTTTGAGTTCTTTCTGATTTTTGTCTTCTATTATGATGTGAGTGATTAAATCTGCGAGCAACAGTTGCCTTTGCTTGTACTTAAGTAGCTGTTTGTAGTCACTTTATGAATCTGGTAACTTTTCAATTAGTGTGCCAGCATTGTACTCATCAAAGAGGTTGATTTTCTCAACTCGAAATTCTTCCAATAGTTTGTGATATTCATTTATTTACATTTTGATGTCTTTTTTGTCGGTCTTCTCCCATTTATAGTGGTTGCTTATAATAAATTTGTGCCTTTTAGCATCATCGGCAGTACATTTAAAAATCATTGATTCCCAAATTTTGTTGGCTTCCTTGTATGTGCAATACACATCAAACAAATCATTAGACAAAGTGTTAATTACTATATGTCTACATACCATGTTTGCATATATCCAAAGCTCTAATGTTTTTGCATCAGATGTTGACAATAGCATTGGGTCAATAAGGGCTAAAGCAACTTCATGCATATCTAAAGCAGAAAAAAAAAAAAAAATCAACTTTTGCCATCTTCAAAAGTTTTGTCTATCACACACTTGAATTTTTGATATATCTGAAAATGGCTTGACATAGGTAATAGATGATATAACTGAAATAGTCATTGTTTCCTGAGTGGAGGTTATAGCAGTATGTGACAGCACAATATCATTAGAGGTAGTGGTAATGACATCGGTGTTGTCTATATTCCTAAGATTGCTGGGAAATTAGTAGTTTGAGTCACATTGAATAATGTTATCCTTAAGAATATTTTGTGAACACACGAATTTCCTCAAAGATTGAACAGACCCTTCTAAGATATAACTCAAGAGTAGAAATTAGGAAGACAAGAGAAGAAGAGAAGTAGTAATTCTTGTGTCTTTAAATCTAAATATATGATTGACATTTATAAAAGAGAAAAACTAACTATTAGAAACTAATCATTACAAAATAATGTTATATAAGATCTTACTCTCTTAAATAATACGAAACTTCTTTTGAAATACTCATATTCATAATATTTTTTATAACAATTTGAACTAGCTAATTATCAATATAAAGTGTGATTAAATCATAAAAAAAAAACTATTTTTATATGCATAATCCGAACATTATTTTGATATTTTGATACAAACGTACGTATGGATCTACGTACTCTACGGCATGACATATGAAAACAACATCGGTGAGAAAATGGGAGGGCAGGCGTAGAAGCAAATTGTTGTTATTGGATAACCCCTTTTACGTCACTCGTGTTTACCCTTAAAAGCCCAATTTTGATATTGACAAGAAACCAAGTCAATTACTCTTAAATGAGTACCTGACGAAGAATGAAGAGACATGTATGTGCGTTTAAATATCTAATTGCGATTTTGACAAGCGTTTAAATCCAAGCACGAATTACACAAATTCAACTTCACATGTTCCCCCGCTCACACTTGATTCAGAAAAGTGTTCTCTTCTCATTGGTCGGCTTGGAGAACCATTGAGTTTTGGAAGATAATTAGAATAATAACCTTTGTTTTAGAGTTTGATTTATTTTTTAAAATTAATTTTATTCTCTAAATTTTTATTTATACAAAAGTAAAAAATAATTATTTTTGTTTGTATATTAAAATATAAATTTGTATTAGGGGCAACATTTTAATGTTAGATATTCCTCACAAACTATATTTGTCCTTCAAATTTTTTTGTTCACACATAAATAAAAAACTTATTTTTATATTAAATAAATTACATTAATGACAAAATTTAAGAAAATTATTTTTGATTGATAATTTTTAAACGTAAATTGTGATCACGTAAATTTACTGTTGACCAAAATTAAATTTGCACAACTCCAATATAAATACATAATTGATTATAAATATGTAATTATGTGAATTACATTTACGTGTGAATTATAATGCATATATATCCAAAGATCTCTTATAAGCTAGATACTACACTTTTAAACTGGAGCAACTTATGTTTCGGTGAGGCTATTCGTGTTTTCCGTGAACGATCTGCCGACAACTGGATTTTACTAATAAAATTAATTGACTTTTCTTACCAAGCGTAGATCGGCAGTCAATTTTCCTGCGATTTTGTTCTCACTGTAGAAGAAAAGAAGGCTTTGAAGGGGGCGAAAAAGATATGAATTAACAAACTAATTGTATTAAATTAATTAATACATGGAAGCTGGAACTTTCGCGCACAACATATTCTACAAACTAATTGCAGCTAAATGACAAGACTACCTCTCTGGTTTTTAAGAATCCTAGCACCCATCTTATTTTGCTGGAGAAAATCAATTCTTCCCTAAACAAATATCACTATGACTAATTTCACTAGAAAAAGAAGAAGAAGAAGAAATCGATCCAGGGAGCTACACTTAAAATTAAACTACTGTGTCTTTGGGTTTGGCTTCGCAGCCATTACAGCGTGACTAGTTTAGCCAATCAAGTTGTTCCCAGTCCCACAAAGGCTCTTCTACGATCCCATCATTGATATTCCGATTTCCAATGCTTGATCCTCCCGCTTCTGCAACGTCAGCATTGTTTTGCTGATCTCCTCCTGAGTTGGAAGTTTCAGACGAGCTTGATCTCTCCACTACTGCACCTTCCCGATGAGCAGTACTTGCAGAAGCAGAAGCAGTACTCCCTTGAAGCCCCGCCTCTAATGGCCGTCGATCAAATGCTCGGAAACTTCCCGATACCACATAAACTCGGCACAAGCTGAATTCGTGCCTCAACTGTAATACACCCAAACAAGTCTTATAATTTAAATTTAATCCTGATGTTTATAATAAAAATTTCAACTTGGTCCCTACAGTACATGCCATTACGTACCGTGGGAATGGCGTTGGTGGAATGGGTAGAGTTGGAGAGTTGAATGGCTCTGTACTCGTGCATCTTCCACTTGGTTTTCCGGCCGGTGGGAGCTTTACCTCTGTAAAAAACCATGGTTTTCTTGACCCCTATCACTTTGTTATCCGAAGAGTAAACGTAACCAGGAGAACCCGTGGCCTTCCAATACCCTGAAGCCGTGGTTCTGTTGGGCCTCCCTCCTCTCGCCTCCCTCTCTTGCCTCGGCGAGAAGAAGAACCACTGCTCTAGATCCCCTCGACACACCTCCCCTGCAAGCCCTGCCACACATCACACCACAATCAAAACCACTACCAATTGACCCGGACGTGTCAGACATGACATGGCGCGAAGGAAGAATCGTATCGTACGTACCTGGGAGGTGCCAAGGCTCGACTTCGTAGATGTCAACAACTGGTACGACTCTGTCCATGTCCTGTCTCTGGCCTTCCAGCTTCTGGTGGAGATAGAAGGAAACCAGCTCTTCTTCCGTTGGGTAGAAGCGAAACCCAGGTTGGGCAGCCTCCATTGGGTTATGTTATGTTATTTTGGTGCGTGTGTTTTGTGTAGTTATCGTTTTGCATATTTTGGAATGCGATGTACATACATACATATATATATATATGGGTGAAAAAAAAAAAAGGAAAAAAGGAAGTGGATTGTGAGGGGGAGAGTGGTGGGGCAGAGAGATTCGGCGTGTGGAGTTGGAAATTTGGGTGAGTCTGGATTGGAGGGTGAAAGTGGAAACTTCCACGCGGTTGTGGGGGCGAGAATGCGTCTTTGTGCCCCGAAAGAGATTTTCCTTTTTCTCTCAGGCTCTACGCCTATGTGCTGTCGTTTTTACCCTTTGAACCAGTCATCTTTGTTTTTTTTCTCTCTCTCTAGTTTGATGTGTTTGTTGGTGACAGATGCAATTAATTATGGTGCATGAATGATTTTTTGGTAGTTCTCGTCACTATGACAAGGAGGCAATTGCATAAATATAAGAGTATGTGATAAAAGGATTAGTTAATTATGATGTTTTGACAAAAATAAGAGTCAGGGCTTTTTCTAAATTTTTTTGATAAATGAAAAAAATCCCAATTAGATTAAGAAAGAATTCAAACCATGTAATGCCGTATATCTTAAAATTTCAACATTTTACTCTTTTTTAGTGCTAAAACCTCAACTTAATATAGCAGCAGAAAAAGAAAATCTCAGTTTCAATAAAACAAACCTTAATCACTGACCTTTCTGTAAAAAGTTGTCTAGGTTTTGTCCCAACAAGAAGTCTCCCTCTTGTTTATTTGCTGAATCCTATGTTGCCAATGGTATTCTTCCACGTGTTCTCAATTAAACTTTCCTTTCAATGAATACAAATTTGCTTGTCGTTTGGGCTAGAGGCTTTTTTATTTTTTATTTTTTACCGGACAACAAAGTTCCATATATTAATTATCAAACTTGTATTTGCCAAAATAGAGATAATAATAACATGTTATTTTCACTCAGTATCATAACATAGCATCACCAATTCACCACTGGTGCTTGATGAACATGACAAAGGGCTTCTACGAAAGTAAAGGTTCATTATAGTACAAAAAAGTCAAGTTACTTAGATCAGTGACATGAAACAAGATAAAATTTGACCTCTTAAAATTTTTAACATGGTGAATATATAATAATTTCTTTGAAGAAAAAAAAAAATGAACCAGATGTGCTCGAAAGGAATACGAGTTACAATGTCTGAAGTTTCCTTGCTTTAATTTCTTTAACACATAATAGAACAAGAGCATGGTTAAAATGTGAGTAATATGAATACATTGTAGTTATTAATAGATAAGTTGATGAGATGATAATAGATAGATTAAATTCAAGAGTGTTTTCAAGAGACCTAGTCTTTGTATCTTAATAAGTGGCCCCAAAAAAAAGCCTTTGTATCTTAACATGGGACGGACAAGCATTGTCAAAGCATGTGCTCAATCTTATACTAGCGTGGTCCATACAAAAGTCGGATCTTTTTTGAAAGATGACATATGATAGAAAGGTACAAGATATATATATATATATATATATATATATATCGTAATATTTAACAAGGATATAAATGGAAAATTATAAATCGTTCATTTAAAATTATTAATAATTTGACAAATTAATTTTTTCTTGGAGGTTTTTCAGAAAAATTTAAGAGTTGCTTTGAAACTAACAAAAGTCTCATACATGCTATGTGAATAGAAGACCTCTCAAAATAGATATGCCATCCATTTTGTTTCAAAAGTTCAAGGACATTTTGTTTCTAAAGTTCAAGGACAGAATCAAAAAGTGTTGCTATTCTAGAAACTACAATATTCCTCAAGTGTCACTAACCTAAATTTAACACAAGAAAAACCAACCCTTCGAAGTGAGAAACTGTTAGAAACTACAAACCTTTGGGTTGCCTTTGTCCAATCTCTATTGTCTTCCATTCCTTCAAACTTTTGGGACGATGATCACCAGTTGCTTTCTTTACTTCTTGTCCTTCTATTTCTTTTTACATTAGGGCTTATTCGGTTGCACCTCCTCCTTTTTAGCTTACAACTCTTCCAAAGCTATAGGCACTTTGACCTGGCAAAGGGTTACCTCTAGTTTAAAAGCAGCTCGTTCGGACTTAATCCATCTAATTCTTCAGTAGACTTAGACTAAGGCAATGGTTCCTTTTGGCAATCAAGGAGTGGGTGCTATGAGCAAATTGCCATGGTGTAAATGTACACCAACAAGTAGTAAAAAGTGATAAAAGTATCATTATCAAGAAATTCTAGTCAATACTATTATTAATTACTAATGTATATGTAGTTATCTAATCCAAACAATCAAATATTTAAGCTAAAAGTAAGGTAATTGAAGTCAAATAATGCAAAGCTTAAAATGAGATGAAATTAGTGCAAAAAGGTTTCCCTATGATTATGGAATACTAAGGTACTTCAATTGTGAATTAGTTACTTTTTAAACTTAAATTCATTAATTTATGAAGCAGTCTTTGCCTCAAACATCAATATAAGAATCTGTCAATTCCTTATAAATTCTATCACTTTAAATTAATTCTCTATATTTCTATGAGAATCACTTAAAGAGATGCAGTAAGTACGGTTAATTACGACTTTATATGTTCGATTAGTATATGTCTATCGTAAAGGCAAATTGAGTTAATTCAAGCAATTAATTAACATCAATCATGCGGTATTCAATTTTAAAATTAAATATAGGCTTCTATTTCAAAAATCCTTAAATCCTCAATATAAACCTTAATTGGTGGCCAATTTACAAGGAAACGAATAAGATTTGAACTAAACAACTTCATAAACATTAAAATTTAGGTCAAAAAGTAACAAAGTTCAATAATCTACATGCCTATGATTCCATAATCCCAAAGAAATAAAGGTTTAACCTAGAAAATCCATTATTACAATCTAATACAACTTAGAAAATATAAGCAATAGAAGAGAAAAAAAAAAGAGAAAGAGATTAAAAACTTTGTTTCTGAAGCTTTAAATGGCTTTCTCCCTTAAAACTCTTGTTGAAATGCCTTCCTCCATTAAAACCCAGCTCTTAAAGCTCTAAAAATACTCTCCTTTTACTTTAAAATGTCTATTCTTTCTAAGAAACCCTGGGGAAAATGATTTATATCACCCTCAAATGTCAAAAGACCAATCTACCTTCATTTGCTATGTCATGGCACCAATTCTCTGGTCACTATACTCATCCTGGTGCTAATTCATAGCTTTCTGTATTAACTTCAATGTTTCACCCATAACTTTCTACTTTGATGTTGGAATTTAATGAACTACCACTTGTTGGAAAGGTTTCGAAGAGCTCTACAATTTTATGAAAAATAGCCATACCCAAATTTTGACATCTAAGGGTTTAAAAGTTACCTCAAAGTTAGGATATGCAGTTTTTTTTATGCCAAAACACTCATTTCTTCCATTCAAAACCTGAGCACAAATGGACATAATATAAGCAACTCCAATTTGCTATGATTTAAGCATGTAAATCATCAAATCAATATTAAAACAACTTAAACAACCATAAATTCAAACTTCCAAATGCAAAAGCCTAAACTAACAAAAATGACTAGAACTTTAAATAAAATCAACATGATGACACCATGATAAAGCATGAAAATGACTTTAATAACTCCATTTTCATAAAGTTATCAATGGGTCATACTTTAGGTTCTGTGACAATGTCTTTTGCTAATCATGAGAGTTTTGGAACACTTGTATAATAGCTGTTCTTGTAAAAAAGAAGATCATACTAGGACCCAAATTGGACTATGCTCTACATGAAGTTTGGAGGCTACAAGACAACTTTTGAGTTATAGGCAAGGGAAAAAATGCATATGTGATTAAGTTCCAACTCAAAGGATCAAAGCTTTATTATAGACAACAGGTTGTGGTCATTGATGAACGAGCTCCTTAACATTGAAAAATGGAGGCCAAATATGATCCTCAAAGAGATAACTCTATACAAAATTGTGCTTTGAGTCCAGTTTTGGGGATTGCCTTTTGAATATCACAATAAAGAGCCTACACTTCATTAGGGTTTAATGTCTTGTTGATCACTCGCTACCTCTTCTCATGGCAATCAGGGTAAAACTTGTCAATGGAAGAAAGATCTAGATAGAAGATTGCTATGAAAGGGTGTTTTAGACCCTTACGATTCCTTCTTGTCCTAAATCACTTTGTAGCTTTCAAGAAGCTCCTTTAGAAACACCATAAAAGTTCGATGGCAATCAAGTAAAGAAGGGAGCTACTATTACGTGCATGGAAAGGATCATGATTCCCTAAATGCAAAAACCTCTTATAGACAACAATCAAGTGTGTCTTGAATAAAATAAGTTAAGGAATTGTGCTTCCATGCCTAGAGCCCTGGAATTCATTAAGCTTTTGGATGATTGCCAACTCATAAATATGCTCCTTCATGGCCAATGGTACTTATAGACCGATAATAGAAAAGTAAGACAAAATGTGTGGGCTAAACTAGACAAAGCTCTTTGCAATACACTATAGATCCAAAGCTTCTCATACTCAACCTTTACCATTCTTCCTTTGTTGGCATAGACCATTCACTCACCTTCTTTAGAACTTCTCCAACTAGTGGTGGCCTTAAGAGTAAATATTGCAAATTTGAAAACTTTTAGACTTCCTTCCTAGACTATCAGAACATCATTAGTAAAACCTGGAATGTTTACTATGGAACATCTCCTAACTTTTCACTCTACAACAAGCAAGCAACAACCATGTTGACACTTTAGCATTGGAATACATAAGTAATGGCAATCTAACTAACAAAATCAAACTTCTCAATTTTAAATTGCAAGACTTGCAAAACAATGTCAATGATGCTATGGTAGTATCAGTTGAAAAAAAAATAAGATTGGACCTAGAATTCCTTTATAATTGTGAGACTGTAATATAAAGTATTTTCATACTTTAGTCTACAAAAGAAATAGCTCAAAGAAAATTATCAAACTTAAAAATGACAATAGAGAATGGAAGAGAGTTCCCAAATTGAGAATCACATTTGGACTTACTTTATTAATATGTATGACCCTTACTTCCAAACAAATCACAGTGAAATCAGGAACAAGCTACACTCTCTCAAGATCCTTGAACTGTCAAATGATCATATCAATTTGCTGCAATGACCAATTGATGAAAAGGATATTTACAAGGCTGTGTTTGACCTAAACCATGGCAGTGCCCCTGCTCCTAACAGGTTCAATGCCAAGTTCTTTCAACACTATTAGGATGTAATAAAACTAGATTTGGTTAACATTATGTTGTCCTTTTTTTGAAAAAGGATATATGCTCCACAGTCTAAACAAGACACTAATTGCCCTTATCTCGAAAACAAATAGCCTACAATTCGTAAGAGACTTTTGCCCAATCAATCTTTGTAATGTGGTTTACAAAATTATCTCTATGATCTTATGCAATATAGTAAAGGAGATTTTAGGAGTTATATCTTACCCTTTTAGAATGCTTATCTTAAGGGTCGACTAATAATAGACAATGTGGTTGTTGCTTTAAAAGTACTCAATACTATCAAAAAAGAAGAAAACAAAAAACAAAAAAAGAAAAAATGCACTCTAAAACTGGACATCTTCATTGCTTTTAACAATATTTCCTGGCACATCTTGGAAGTAGTGTTACATAGAAGTAGATTCCCTCCTAAATAAGTTAATTTAATCATGCAATGTTTGACAATGGTAAGTTACTAAATCATAATCAATGGAAATAGAACCATAAGCTTTTATCCTGATAGAGAAATTCATCAAAGTGACCCCATCTCTCTTTACCCTTTTATCTTGTGCTCGAATGTACTTTCTTACATGATAATGGAGGAAGGGAATCACAACTCCTGGAAAGGAGTTAGAATTAGTCGAATGACTGAGTCAATTTAACACGTAATGTATATGAATGATACTCTCTTGTTTTTTAAAGCTAATGCCAAAGCTTGCTCCATTCTCAGAAAGACCTTGGATTGCTTTTAGCAAGTTATTTGGCTCAAAATCAACAAGAGCAAGTCCGCCTTGGTGTTTAGTCCAAATATTCCCTAACTTTTCGGGAAAATTATGACTAGCATATTTAAGGTTAAATATGTTGACAAAATTGGTAGATATATAGGCTTTTAGATTGACACATTTAAAAATAAGAGGAAAACTTATTAGAAAATTATGAATAAGATAGACATGACATTACAATCATAGAAAGCCTCCTTACTTTCGCAAGTAAGATGACTCACCCTGGATCCAATTAGATAAGCATTAGCTGGAACTAGACCTGATTATCAGGTCGATCTTTTAAAAATTGGGTTTGAATTTGGGTTAAAAAAAAAACCTGAGCCCATATTTTAATTAGGCATTTTTTATTTAAGCTTTTATCTATATTTTTAAAGCTAGACATATTAGGCCAATTGAATTTTTTAAAGAATAGTCAAATCAATTTTTAACTGAAAACTTGAGATAAATAACATTAATAATTGTTATTATTATGTGTAAGATTATATATATAGAAGTTATAAATATAAATGAGTTGTTGTATTAGTATAAATCCTTTAAATAAGATATATTAATTTTTATTTTTTTATTAAAATATCACATTATACTAAGTTTTTCTTTAAATAATAATTTTTTTTCTCATTAAAAAAATATTTATTAGAACTTTTTGGACTCTGATTGGGCTTTAAAAAAAGCTTGAACCTGATTCATTTTATAAATTAAACTTTTTTAATTAGGCTTTATTTTTTTTAAATAGGACTCATTAGTCTAGACAATTTTTTTAAGTTATGATCAAATTTAGCTAGAATCACACAACACTAAGCTTCAGGTAGTTTTTATGCGACAATCACATCTTAAAACCTTAGAACAAGCCTTTGAAGATGACTATAAGCATCAAATGATGACAGATACATTAAACACCTTAGCACCAACTTAATGGGAATCGTTAGGGAAATCATCCTACCAAAGCAAGAGATATACTGGAAGGAGTTCTTTAGAACAAGGGAGAGAATCATATTATCCCATAATGTGTTAACATTCAAACCTCGATTTATTTGTTTTGTTTTGTTTTCTCTACCTTCGTTGCCCAATTATCAAAGAAAAATGAAAAAGGACTGAATCAACTTAAAAATCTTTATATATATATATATATATATATATATATATATATATATATATATAACATAGTGTGCTGATGAAGTAAGGATCAAGACTATAATTACACAAATAATAATACTAGAGGAAAAATAATTTAATTTTTGGAAAAGAATTTCATAATTCCTACTTAAGTAACCCATGGTGAGTAAAACGCGTTCAGTGAATATGTAATTGCTTTTATAGAACTAACTTATGAAAGAAGTGTACTTATAATTAATTGTAAAAGTTTGTAACTCATTTAAAAAATGTGTTTGTTCACGTGGGCACCGTAAAAAATTGCATAATCCGAAACTTCTTTTCATTTTTTTTTTTTTAAAGTTACATAGAGATACCACAACTAGCTTTAAAAAGTGGATTAATAATTGGATTTGGATCCACAGCGATTCGCTGTTTAATAATTCGACTTTATTAGAATTGAGTTTGAACCGAATTATATATATATAATTTTAAAATTAAATTAATAATATAATATAATATAAACTAATATTCAAAATATAAAAATTTGTTAAAATATTTTATATATGAGGAAAAAAAAATCATTTTAAACAAGTTAGATAAAATTGATTAAATAATATAAATCTCTTTCTTTTTTTTTTGGTTGGACCAAAATATAAATCTATTTCATTACCGGCTAAAACTTCAATTTGATAAAAAGAACACAAATCAATTTGCAACCAAATTTATCAATTTTTAAAATAAATGTTCATTGATTTTAGACCAGTCAAGTCAAAGGATTACACTGACTAGAATTATGACTAATTTTTCAATCCGATCAAGCAATTCCCGATCGGTCTATAATTGAATGGATACATATATTATTTGGCCCAGTACATAACTTAATAAAAAGAAATAAAAAAGAAACTCAATTAATTGTAAAAAAAAAAAAAACTATGTAACTTATATATCATTATATATAATAAAATTAAAAAGGAAATAGGTGATGCCTCGTAGTGCGGACCCAATGTTTGGGAGAACAATAAGAAAAGCCTTTAGATAACGAAATGCGTAAGAATTAGTAAAACGTTCCCTCGTCTTTCTGCGTCCGTGTTATGGCCTTATCTGAGGTAGGCACCTTTGGCCCCACCATCACCCTAACCTTGACTCGGTAATATATGTGCATATATATACACACATATACATTCATATATAAAAATTTATTTAAGTGTACGGATTCTTTAAAATTTTTAAAATAAATTTTCTGTAAGTTTTAGTAAGAAAGTGATGCGAAGAAGTGATAGTGTATTATTTCTTCTTTTATTCGTTTATATATAAATATATATAAATATATATATAATATAGATATAAAAAATAAAATATTAAATTATAATATAAAATGTAATAAACTAGAATTTATATTAAATTTACCCAAGAAACTTTAAAGAATTTTTTCTATTTACCATGTACGTGAATTCTGCCCAGATGTTTTTTTATTTTTTTAAAATTAACATCACCAATTTTTTTATAAATAACATTACCAATTTTTTAAAACGTGGAAAGAATTCAAACTTTTATTCATGGGTGAGAATGTGAGATGGCTTTGAAAATATTTTTTTAACGCAATTTGAGGATTTTATTCTCTCACGTGTAATTAAGTTTTTAATTTTAAAGAAAATTGAAAATTTCTCACCATGATCTTTGCCTCCAATTGTTCCGATTATCTAAAGATATAGTAATTAACCACTAATTGTTCATTTGCTAAAAAAAAAAAAAAGTATAGTACAAGTACATTTATTAAAAACTGTGAAAGCTTCTAATTGCTTAGTTGAAAAAAATTTTAAAGTGTTTTTAAGCTCTACATTAAATAAGTTATAAATATGTATAAATACGATATTTTAATTATTTAAATACTACATATATTAAATAATTTTATCTTTCAACTTTTAATAAAAAGAAAATTCCTAATCTGTTTACTACGTTGCAAATTTGCTATAAGCCTTTTATTGCTTAAATGTTAAAATTTTTACTATATAAAATTACTAAAAGACCCTTCTCGATCACCGCCCTCTTTTAATGCTAGCAATAAGCGTGGCGTTCTTTCAACCACACTTTTTGTCTCCCGTAGCAACTGCCAAATTTAGACGCTGTAAAATTTGAAAATCATATAAACGAAGAGCGTAAAAAGGATATTAAATAATAGAAATAATATTTTAGTAATTTTGCAAAGTTAAAATTTTTCCATTTAAATTATTAAAGTGTTTCACAAAAACTGGACCCAAATTGATTATTGTTGAGCATTCCGAAACCCTTGAGTTTATTATTTGAGTTTATGAATTTATAATTGTATATAAAAAAATAAGTCAACTTGTTATAAATTTAGACTTAATACAAACTCAAGTAAATTTGTGAGTTAACTTACTGAGTCTACAGAGTTTATGATTTTAACGTGTCAACTAATTTGTAAAATTAGCAACATAATAAGTTAAACTCAAAAGTAAATAAGATATAGACAACTTCTTTTCTATAAAGCCTTTACAATTTATTTTATTACAAGTTTAAATGTGCATAAAATATAATAAAATTACATTTAATATGTACTTATTAAATAAAATAAAATAAATATTATTTAATTAGTTATATTGAATAAGTATTTATGTATGACTATTTTAAAATATTTATATTGAATATTACAAATTATGAAATATGAATAACTTTTGTTTGATTAAGTATAATTTGAATTACATTTGAATAATTTTTTAATATATATAATATTTTAACTATAAAATTATATATTTTAATAACTATTTATTAATTGAGACAAAATCTTACAAGTTTACGTTACGAGTCTACCTCTCTCACACGAGTTTATCTAAACTTACGAGTTTAATAATCTTGCCTCAAAGTATTAAATTATTAAAAAAAAGTAATAAAGTAATGTATAATTAGAAGTATTTTCACGATTAAAATGCTGCAAAGACTTGTTCTATATGAATCTGTCAGTTTTGATACAGAAAAATGAACCTTTCATTTTGATATTGAAGAGGCCTTTACCTTTGGTTTGGGGGGAGAACTACTAGTCATTGACTTGCCTTTGTTAGAGCGACTTGAAGTTCCTTTCAAGGTTCTATAGGGACTTAATTTGTTCGTTTCAAGGCAATTTCCAATCAGTATTACGATTGATCAGTGAGTTATCTCACTTTCAAGTTCTAATCCGAAATGATTTCAATGCCCCCACCATATATATCACTACTTAATTATAAGCCTTAGGTGATTATATTCCATCCTTTTGGTCTTGCTCATTCAATTGGTGGTCACAGTCACACACATATTTCTAAACTCTGACTGTTTCATGGCGAAAAAAAGAAACTCTTGACTGTTTCACAACCAGTAACTTACTGAATTTTATTTTTATTTCACCTGTCCTTTACTAATTACAAGTATACTAGTAAAACTCATATATATATATATATATGAATATAATTATCAAATTCATTAAACGGATTAAATTTTGAAGAGATTGAGCTTTCGGAATTAGTCGTATAAACTGCCAAGTTAATTAGCTGAGTTTGGATTGTTCATTTTATGGTGAGAAAATGAATGTTATTTTTTAATTTTTAATAGTTAGATGAAAATTTAATAATTTAAATTTATAGGCGAAAAATAATAACATACGTCAAATTTTATTAATAAAAATCTGCATGATTAAATTCTAATCTGGCCACTTATATCAAACAAACATAATCTTTGTATTGTCCATAAAATCTTTTTTCTTTATGCCAGATAGCTGAGAAGCAGTTATTAGCCGTTATATTTTTGTTACATGACATTTTGCTGGGGATAGTTAATGTAATTGTCCTTTTCGTCATTTTGTTGAGTAACTTGTGTCATCAATGACCATGCCTTTGGTCTCTATACATACAAATGTTCAAAGGACCCATCATTGTACTTCACTTTTCTCTTTGCTGGAGGTTAAGATCTGCGTGCCTTAACCCATTACATCATCTTTTAAACCAGAGCCATTATAGCAGAAGAGAAACTTCAAATCAAATAATAAAGACAGTTTTATGAATTGGCACTATTGATTATAACCACACAACGTTAAATCCTTAATGACAATGTAACCACACATTATATGTTTGTTCTCAACGTAGCACAGATTAATAAGGACCCTACACGATAATAAAATATATATCGCACACAAAAACGTAGACTACGAGTCCTTTCTTCGTCTTCCCCACAAATATTAATTATCACACACTAAATATTGATCAGTTTATGGAATTCCAATGATGGGGAAGAAAGGAATATAGTAGCTAGAAGGCGCCAAACCCCACTCTGGAGGCAGAGGGATATCGATGGTTTTGGATGCACCAAACTGGTTCACAGCCCTACAATTTGTGTTTTTGGGGCATGATGTGAGGAAACCAAGAGGCTTTGAGATGGTATAGGTGTAGGGTTCCTTGCCCTTCACAATAAGGGACACCATGTCCTTCCTTGAGGCATAAAGCTGATTTGGTCCTCCAAGAAGCTGTGCAACACACTTCACATCAGAAAAATGAGAGTCTTTGCGGTCTCTTGGAAGGTCAACCTTGAAGGAGCCATCTTCTTCTGTGGTTGCCACAGCCAGCTTCTTCACATTCTGGCACTTCACTGAAACCTTGATCTCTGTAACCATGGAAGAACAATAATACAATCTAGAAACATGGTGGGTGTTTCAGGAAGGATTTCGGTTCAAAAGTTTGAATCTTCTGAATAAAAAGCGATATGAATGGCCTAAAGTTTTTCATGCTTGAGGTGTGAACAAATTGCATGCGTGCAGATCAAATTCTTGACCGCCTTATCATAGAGACTCTTGTACCATATATTAAAAAAAAAATTAGTGTTGCTAAGTGAGGGTTTATAAATTATTATATAATCTCAGACATACATATGCTCAATTAACGCCTAAGATTTTTTTTTCTTCAATTAATCCATTCTGTTTTTTATTACAATTCTCAACTTGTTAAATAACGAAGTCTCACATCTGATAAAAGTTAAATATAATAAAATATGAATATCTAAATGGAAAGGACCATAAACCTAGTATTTTACAGTTTTGGGTCGGAAATATAACGTCAAATTCACTAAGTATATTACTACTTTAAATCTAATAAAAAAGGGCCATTGACAAAGTTTTCTCTCCAAAATTATATCTTAGAAGTTCTTTGAACCCCCAAGCTATAAACCTAATGGCTTAATCTCGTAAATCAAAATTGTCAAACTCATTAAATATATTTTCTCTTTAAATTCAATGAAAAACAGTCGTTGAAGAATTGATCACTCCCAAATGAAATTTCTTTGAATTCGAAATCTAGAAAAAGTACAGAACCTATACTTAATTTACGTATATCAAACACTAAACCTCTTGGTTATAGGAGCTCTCAGACAACTAGATAGCAAGACACCAATTTAAAAAATTGAGTAAAAATTAATGAATAATTGTATTATAATTTCTCACAGATTTGGTCATTTATGCAAGAACACGAAAGTGGGATAATAAACATTTCAGATCAAAGCTGCAACAATAAGAGGATGAGAAGGTACAAACCAGAGAGGTCGTAATTGTGATGAGAGGTACAGTCAAAGCAGGAGACTTTGGCCTTCACCACTTGGCATTCTGCCAAGTCAAATATTAATGTAGCTTGAGCTAATGCAAAGAGAAGAAGTGTGAGAAACCGAGCAAACGCCATGGAAGAAAGGAATAAAATGGAAGAGAGAGAGAAGTATGAAGAGAAGAAGAAAAGAAAGCAGCTTATAAATAGAAGCATGAGATGTCAAAATATTAAATGGAAGAGGCCTATAGCTCACATTAGTAGTTGGTGTTAAACTTCACTCCCCTAAAGTTTACCCTTGTTATTAAATATGACTTCAATTTTCATCCATATCATGTTAGGCAATAAGTTTAATTAACTTATTCTTTGTTTTGATATTTTATTTAAATTCTATTGTTTTTATATTTCATTTAAATTCTATAGCACGCCTTGCATGTAGAAGTCTTGTATGATTGTGTATGGATCTAAATTTTATGTATTTAATTATCTAAAAAAATTAATATATGCTTTGTAAAAATAAAAATAAAACAGCACAAATATACTAAATAGGCCAATTTTAAAATGTGCAGAATCTAAATTCGAAGATGCACATGTCATACAATGTAGGGATATTATAAGAGTTGCAGGTACATGGTCAAAACATAAAACTTTTCTCAAGGAGTAAATGAAACAATCATTGCAAACTTGTTGGCTTTTAGCCTAATTTTACCTATCCCAGAAGCCTTGAAAATATTCCCACTTTACTTGCAGTCCTTCAACTTCAGAACTACAATCTTTTTATTTTCTTTTTGGTGCTTTCAGTAGTAATCATGAATTGATTCAGTTATGCTATTTGTTTAGCTGACATGATCAAAACCCCATATTTGTTAGAAAATTAATTAATTAATTAATTACGTTTGAATAAAGTAGTATAATGTCAAAGTAGATATAATGCACCGACGTTTTATTTTCTTTGAGTAGGAGAAATATTCTTGTCTCAATATACGATAGTAGAAGGAGAAATTGAACATCACAGATCAAATTAGAAGTCAGGAATCAATTAATTTTTAGTCTGTCCTTGCACAACAGATTTGGCAAATCAGAACATTAATGAACCGTAAGAGGTTGGTGATTGATGTGGGCCTTTTGCATTTATGAAAAAAAATCATGATCCTCTTTAATAATGTAATAACAGAAAATAATATATATATATATATATATATATGTAAGATTATTTCCATCTCTAATTTTTTTCATATAAAAAATGGAAATTATTTGTCACTTTTTCGTTCCCATAAAAGAAGCGTTTCATATTTCTGACTAATACACTGAAATACTTAGAGTTTTATATTATTTTATAATGTTATAGTGATATATCAGGCCAATGAAGGCATAGAATGCAGTAGAGGCAGCCTATGCTTTTCCTTAGTTCATTAAATTTACAAAAGACAAAAACTTATATCTATTTTTTTTTAGCTTTAATATTATGTGTTTTTAAAAAACATAATAGATGAATGATTTTACAATAATAATATAGTAAGTATATAACTTCTACAAACAACAATGATTTTTACAACCAATATTATATTATTAAGTTTTCAAGAATTGTTTATACAAGTTAGAATTTTATTAAAAAAAATTTAAGCCACAAATATAAAAACATCTACCTAATCTAGTACTTCACAAACATAAATTAAAGTTGGAGGGATGCAATTGCTTCATGCAAGTTTGGCCACAAGCACTTCCCCAGCAGCCATGGAAGTCGTGTGACCATCTTCCCTTGCTTCTCCGGTTGACTACATCTTCCTGTACCTTTCACAGTCAGAATCACATGTTCTCCAATTTTCCTTGACATTTCCTAACACTTCTTTCCTTCAAAATTTTGGAAAAATGATAACACTAACTTCAATACAGGAGCCCAAGTCATCTGTCGTTTAGTACCATGTTGTTCCATATTTATTGATATTCTAAATAAATGCTATAAAATATTAAGATGCTAAATTTAATAAATAAAAGTATTATGTTTAATATGATGATTGAAAATTATTATATTAAAATAATATTAATATTATATAAAAGTTAACCAAAAAAATAAAATAATACATGAGAAGTAGCAATTAGGGTACCAATGGACAAGAAGCTACAGTGGCCGCCGAGGTCTTTAATGAAGGCGAGAGGTTTGAAGAATAATATTGAGGAAGACATACTTTTGTTGTTGTAGCCTTTGTACTGTCACTCTTAACTTTTGAAAGCAATGGCCAACCCCCAAAGTGGGCCACATTTCTTCATGTCAAGTGTGACATGTGATGGGTGTTATCACAAAATATATTTAATGTCGAGTTTAATATTAGTTATTTTTATATAGATTGCAATAAATAAGAGCTATAATATAAGAGATCAAATGTCAATGTTATCGACTCACAATTAAATGACAAGTGACAACACTTAGTGCTTCAGCAATTAAATTATTAAATTGAAAGTTCCACATCAAGTCGTCATTAATTTAATAACAACTTCTTTTATGTTTACAAAATTTTAGATCCATTACTTTCAAGTTTCATGTGCATATACAACTTGTTTGAATCGGTTAACAAATTGGAATTTAGATTTATAGAGTTAGAGTTTTATTTTTCAGATTTAAGATGAGAGTTTATGGTTAAAGTCAGGGTCAGGGATTAGGTTAATTAGATGTTTAAATAAATAAATGTTTCAGCTTAAGACACTTAAAAACTTAGAATAAAATAAAATAGGGATCTCCACCTGCAATAAGATATAAAAGGATGCTTGAAAAGCTCTGGCTTTGGGAAATCCTCTTGCAGTGGCGGGCCATGAAGGGCCTCAATTTCATAGCAGCCAGCAATAAATACAATCTCGCCCTTCTAATGGTTTTATTTTTTGGCCAGACCGTCTTATGCCTTGTTACTGCTTCCATATTTAGCTACATCTGTATCGATTTTGCCTCTGAAGAGATTCAGAAATATATTCATTTACTGCTTCAAATTCACGTTAGAAGCAAAAGGGTCATTGTTCCCATTGGAGCCAGATTTGCCTTGCTTGCCAGAGCTTTATTGGTACAGCCACCAGAAGAAATACTTAGCTTTCGGTGGTATATTTAATTACCAGATTTCCGGATTTTAATAATCTTTCAATGTTAAAAGTTTCTAAAATTAAACAATAAGACTTATTCTCTAATTTTATATACAAATATCAATGGCAAAAGATAACATTTGAAATGTAACAGTTGCGTGAAATTACACAAGCAAAAAAGTTCTTTTAAAAAATAAATCTTTAGATTACAGAGAAATTTGACAGCAGGCAGCCAGGGGCAGAAAATAAAACGTGATCATTTATCATGTTATTTGCCCACTAGGGCCACTATATTAACCTTCAATTATAAAGAACAACTTTATTATTCCCCCCTTTATCGAACATGGAATTTAATGAACTCATATTATCATTCTCTTGTTAGGAAATAGCATCAAGCCAACAACACCATCATTCAGCACCGAACTGCTTTGCCGAGTATGTTGCGTTACTTTAATCACATGTTTCACTAAGTGTCATGACACCAGGGACCTTCAATAACATTAAAAGTGCCGGCTCTCCAAACAAAATTGAAAAAGGAGACCAAAGTTTACCAGATAAGAAAAAAGAAAGAAAGAAAGTGCCAAAAAAAACAAAAAGACATGTAGAATAATTCCATGCAGAGAAGAAACAACAAGACAAGAAGGCTCATCTTCGTACCCCGCCCAAGACCAAGACAATGTACAGTGGCCGTAGCTTGAGGCCACAAGTCCTATATGCATATACTTTAAAATTAACCGAAAAAAGCAAAGATCCTAAAGTCCAATAGGATTAGACAGTAAATCCAAGCATTGCCTTCCTAAATTGCTATTATGATGCAACTCATGAAGCCAATATTGGTAATAGCCCACTGCAGCGTAGGTTTGAGCTACTTACAGATGTGGAGGTTTCCATTTGTCGATACCCAAAATAGGAAAACCATAGCTATACACGATTCTGCAACAATTAATAGTGTTATATGTTGGACAATGTGACAAAAACATGGTATACAATGTACACAGCCAAACATACGAGTCAGCAATAACTCAATTTCCAACATTCAAGCATTTTCTAACCCAGATAAGGAAATAGAGCAAAAGATATATGAATACAAGTTAGGTTTCTTCTTTTCACCTCTACTTATTACCTCCCGTGAGGTGCTTTCATTTATAATGAACAATAATATTGTATTTGTATTCAAACTTCCAAGAGGGAAAAGCACATTTGCTCATACTGGACACATATCATCCATGCCAGAAAATAACTGGAGTAGCACACAAGAAATTCTGTCATAAAATCCATAATTTGATCAACAAATAAGAGTTTATAACTTAGAACTGTATTATAGGGGTTATATTGAACAGAGCAACCAACCATATAAAAAATCACTATGTCGAGATTTTCACTCGAAAAGAAAATTTGTGATGACCTGTCCTACTCAATATATATAAAGGAAATAAAAAGAGATAGAGTGTGTACATATGATCAGCAATATAACTTATTCAAAGTCATATGGAGAAAACTGAAGCACCCAGAAACAAACTGAAAGGCGATATGCTTTCCTAGAATATCCTTAACACAGAAATTCCCTATAAAGTCCAAGGGGAAAAAAAACTCATATTCACATTGAATCTATGCCTGCTTTTTACATTGTTAGTGAATACCAGTAAAATGAAGAAGGGAGGAAGAATTTGATGAACCTGCTTCTGATGCAATTGGTTCTTCAGACGGGTCTTATATAGGTCCTGCAAAATAGAAAATGGTTAAGCTATTATAGAGCTTGGGGCTTCATTATAAACTCTGATGCTTAAGCCAGATGCATGGAGAGAGAGGCAGGAGTGCAATGCAAGATAAGTAGGAGAGCAAGACTAGAGACTTGCAAGCTAAGCTACTTGAAGGATATGCCTCGTTATCTATGAGAAACCCCTTTAAGTATAGTTGGCATCTTTAGTGGATTGAGCTGTCGCAGCCCACCAGTAGAAGTGGACCAAGTTCATATTCATCACTAGCCCCTCAAGTTCTTGCATAAATAGTATGAGACAACTTACTATTGGGCTGGGAGCCTGGGACCAGGCCAGCCCACTAAAGATATCCATATACACTTAAGGGGCTCCCCAACTAATACCTAAGCATGCCCTCAAGGCAGCTTAGCTTGCAAGTTCGTAGTCTTTGATCTCTCTCTTACCTATCTTGCATTACATGCTCTCTCTCCATGCGTCTGACTTAAGCAATGGAGTCTTTGACGAAGCCCTGGCTTCATCATGGCTCTGACCATTTCCTACTGTTTGGGAACTATTATGGACCTGATCACCAGGAAAATCAACAGAATTAGAAACAGGTTCATTAGAACTAAGGGTTAAAATGAAGCATGATGTGTAATGATAAAGCACTCACTTTTACTAATCTTTATTCATTCCTACATCCTAAATGCCTAAAGGAGAAAGTTTGTTGCCGCTTTCCACTCCCTACCCAATCAAAGCAACAATAGATGCAAGTCTAATGCTTTCTAGTCTGTATATTGTAGGGAGAAAAAAGTATATCACCATCTACGTTATTATCATAAATCCATTAAAACCAAGACCAGGCACAACATCGTATCCTAAATTTACTTGAAGGAACCATTTACAGTTTGTTTTGCCCTCTGAGAGAACATATGTGAAAGAGATCAAGGTCCTTACTCATCTGTTCACGCCTAGTTGCACAAATATCCAATCACGCTACTTTGCCTCGTCCCTCTAGTTAAGGGAGCAATTAGATTCCACTACTAATAAAGTATTCTTATATCACTAAAGAAAGGAAATAATGAGACCACAACAGAGTGTAATACAATGACTACTTATTTACGAAGCTTTGTGTAAGTCCAACCGGAGTTTCCAGTCTCGAGTGATTTGAGCAAAGAAATAATCCTTCCTCAGGAAGGTGCATCAAATGAATCACCCGGGAAGTTTTAGTCAGTGACCTAACAGTCCATTTATATAAAATGTACATTCCATCAGCAATTCCTAAATATCCAATATAATGCAACTTACTTTGGACCATACAACACAGCAAACTGAGAGCACGTTCTACGATTTGAGTTTGGGATACATTGCAAATATGTTATTTTCCAACAAAATCACAGAACCACCTAAACGTTCATTATTACTCAATATATCATCTTCAGCGTTCTTCCAGTTTGAGTCTAAAATCTCCTGTGATAGATAGCCAAATGGTGAATAAAATCCGCGAGTCCTTAACAAATTCAGACTCTGACAATCTCAAATACAATGAAATGAATAAAAACCAAAAAGGAGAAAGAAAAAAAGCCAAGAATTACAAAGGAATATCGAAGCCTTTCAATCGATAAAACCTGTTTGCTGCAAGACCGCATTCCGAACCTTGCGCAAGTCCCTCCCCTTCAACGTTCTCCCGGCTCCTTCAAGAACTGAGCAAGTCTGCGCGGAATTCCTCGCCACAATCTCATGCGGAGGCAGCATCTCCTCGTCCTCATCGTCTTCGTCGCCAACGTCCTCATCAAATTCGCGGTGCCTCCGCCTCGTCTTCATGATCTCCTGCGACAACATGGGGACATTCACCGGCGCCGACTGGTGGCGGTACTTCACAGACGACGACAAAGAATGCAACGGAATTCGATCCTGCAGTGGCTTAGGGATGACAGGAATCATACGCGAAGACGAGGAGGCCGAAGACACCGATGACTTGTGGAAATAATGCGAACCATTTCTGCCGTTAACGGACGCCTCGTTCTCCGGCAGGGCGGCGAGGATACCGAACGTATCGGGCGGTCCCAAACCCCTGTAACTATAGTGGCCATGGGAATTGTGAAGGCGGTGGCGAGGGCTGGAGGAAGTGGAGGAAGACGAAGGAGTGCCGGAGTGGTTGTGGTCGGTATAATCTCCGCCCACAAAAACGACGTCGTCCTCGCTGAGCTCGTCGGCGCCATTGATGCCGCCGGAGGAGCTAGAGTTGTCAAAGAAGGCCACGTGAGGGGAGACACCAAGGAAGCGCTCGGAGGACGTGGTGGGTTTGCGGAGGAGAAACCGGTTCGGATCGTGAAGATCCATGCCGGTTGGGATCCGAAGCTTCCTTTTTTGGGAAATATATAAAAAGAGCAAGCAATGATGCAAAGACCAGAATCTGTGAGAGCGTGGTGGAGAGTGAGAGAACGGCTGTTACAACTTGAACAATATGCTAGCCGGTGAGGTGGGGCTGTTGGGCTGTGTCGTTTTAGTAAACTTCAAAATGTAACACAATAATACTCTTTGTCTTTGAGTACTAAACAGTAGACATTACTTTTATTGTCTGCGTAGATATATTATGAAATTTATACATTATTTTAATATTGAATCATAATTTAAGATGATGAAATGTACTTTCTCAAAAAAAATGGTGAAAGACATGTGAGCCTCACTTTACAAGATAATTACATTACATGTGGCATGTGGCCAAACATTAATAGATCACGATTTTTTTAGTGGTGTAGTGTATGCGGCTGCATCACACAGTCCGTTTAATATATAATATAGGTTATCATATTAAATTCTAAAATTTTCTTGATTTTAATTTTTTTTAAATTACTAAAATTAATAATTAAATTTTAAATACAAACGTTTTAACCTGTATAATTATATAAATAATAATAAGATTCAATTATAGTAAGTGTATCAAGAGACTTGGGTCATGTATGGCTAACTTTAGTAAACTTCTATTTGTTGTGATGATATATTTGAAATATCTAAGAAATTTATGAGGAAGTAGTACTGTATGAATGAGGTAATGCGTGAAATGATATGAACGAACAAGAATATCGGCACCAGTTTTTATTTTTTTTAAGATTCGAGAGCATAAATTTCGTTAAAATACTTCTGTTTGATTTTTGAAAAATTTGATGCAAATCACTGTTTATGAAAAAAATTACATGTTTTATTTCAATTGTCTAATAAATTGTAAGTATACATGTCAAATTGTAATAAAATGATTTAAAATATTTAGTATCATACTTACAAAAATAATATATAATTTTTAAGATTAAAATTTTACTTAACAAATATATAATATGTACAAAAATGTCTAGACTCCAAAATTTCAATTATAGAGTTACTCTCAATAAACTTACAAATTGTATGGAATGAGAAGTACTTTCTTGAGGTTTAGGCTCCATAATCTTAAGGCCCATGTTTCATGCACTCAGTGTAATTTTTTATCTTTTCAAAATTGTTTTAAAGTTAAATATCATCTCAACTTTTTTTTTTTAGCTTTTTTTATTTTAAAAATATTTGTAAAAGTTAAGAGTGTACATAAGTTTAGTCAGATCAAATTTTTTATTTTTTATTCGACTCAAGACCTGATTCAATTTTATACTAGATTACAAATTTTTTACTCTAGACCCAACCTAATTTGACCTAATAAGTGATTAAGGCTTGACCAATTTTCTCTCTTTTCACTTTTTTTAATTAAAAAATAAATTTATTAGTAAAAATAATTTTTAAGAAAAATTTAAAAAAATTAAGATTTGAAAGAAAATATAATGAAATGCAAAAAAATTTAGAATTTGCAATGAAAAATAATTAAAAGTTAAAAAGAATTAATAATTTAAAATTTAATTATAAATAAAATTTAGTTTAAATAAAATTAAAAATAGATTATAAAAATAAAAAAAGTTATACTAGGGCTAGCTTGGTCTTATTCACCCTAGGACCTAGCCCGACTTAGTTATTAGACTTAGGCCGACCTAATTAAAGAGGCAAATTTTTTTATTTGGCCTAGTCACAAGCCGACTCAATGTGACGGGGTCAAGTTGGGTTGATGTTTACCCCTAGATCTTCATCTAATATGCCTTTGATTACTTATTTTCTTTCATTAAAGTAATTTTTCTAAAATTTCCTTCAAACCAGTTCGAAATTAAATAAATTTAATGTAAGAAAACAATTGAATAATTTAACTCATAAAATTCATGAAATTAACATTATTTAGTCACTAAATGAAAAAAAATTATCCAAAATACAGATAAGTCCCAAGTAAAATATATACAAATATAATATAATAAGAGACTTATTATTACCATATTGGTCATTTACTTATTGAAAATTTTAAAATAATCCCTCACTCATTAGAAAATGTCATATTTGGTCCTCACTTTTCATAAAAATATCAAATTTAGCCCTTTAATCAAATCCTAAACTCTAAATTGAAGAGACTATATTTGTTTTTTTTTTAAAAGTGATGCACCTAATATGATATTTTTAAATAAGTGAAGGACTATTTTGAGCATTTTAATTAGTGAGTAACTAAAATGATAATTTTGTAATAAATAAGGAACCAAAATGATATTTTATTCCACCTTTTATTGAGTAATATCAAATTGGATGAAATTTGCAGTTAATATCTTCGGTGTGAGATTTAATAGATTTGATCTTCACTATATATTAACAAGTTTAAAACCATATGGTCTAGGTTGCAAATGGAACGAGTATATTTGAGCAACCACTGAATTTCATTAGAAATAACAAACACTAAGTGTTCCACTTATAATCATGAAAAGGATATAAAATTCCTAATGATTATAAACAAGACTTCGATATTTGACAAAATTAAACTATCACTTTAATTTCAATAATAGTTTTTAAAATTCTTAAAGATAAAAAGTAATTTATCAATAAAATTATTCTTTATTTTAATACTTATTTATTTAATTATAATTTATAGAAAATAATGTTTAATATAACAAATCATACGAGGATACCATTACCACACCAACTCATTATTCTGAATGCTATGTAAGATTCTATAGGAACCACTCAGGGCAAGTCTTTCCAGCAATATGTTTGGTTGCGCGGCGGAGGAGCTTTGGGGACAAAATTGATATATATTCTATCTCAGTCATCAGAGTGATAAGGAAAAAGTTATAATTTATTTATTAGAATCGAGAACAAAATTTTTAAATTAATCTAAGTTGTTATTGCTGAGGATTAAATTTTAGATATCTAAATAAATATTGTTGCACTTACATTGATTTTCTCCTTAAAAAAAGTGCTTATATTCTAATTCAAAGATATTAATTTGTTCCTCAATAATATATTGTTTGAATAAAATGCTAGAAATTAAAATTTCAAATTAACGTTTTTGCTTTTACATTAATGTTAGATAATAAAATTATAGCACCATCAATATTTTAATTAGTTAGCAGCTTAGTATTTACACCAAATTAATTTAATTGAGTTCTTAATTTAAATGAGCAAAGATATTATTTCATGAATATTAAAATTAAAGATAGGAGATGTAGGAATTACTTTTTAGAGTTTCATACTCAAAAACCTTAATTTTAAACTCACTAACTGTCACAAATTTAGGAGATGAGAGAAGCTGCAATTTTGAAAGACAATAAAAAAGAGAAAAATAAAAATGGGAGGAACAAGGAAAGGAAGTGAGGGAGAAAAGAAGAAGAAAGTGAGGATAATTTAAGAAAAAGAAAAAGGAAAAAAAAAAAAAAAGAAGAGGAGGGAAGGGAAAGAGAAAATATAATTATTTTAAAGTGTTTTTTATGAGTTAGATACATATACATGTATGGGTTAACTGAGTTCAAATTAATATGTCAAATAATTAAAAAGAAATTACATAATACATATATAGATCCAGGTGAAAGAATCCCCAGCATTAGGAGATCTCTCAAAATTTTTTCCATTAATAGATCTAGATTGTTGGATTTAGTCTAGATATTTTTGCTAAAAAAAGTAAATATTTTACAATAATAAATTTGGCCTGTTGGATAAAATGATCCAAATCATTATTGGAGAAAACTTAAGGAATTTCCTACTGTCCAGGATCCCGATTCATGGATCAAATATGTTCAAAATTTTAAGAAATGAGAGGCATAACATCATAATTCAACACTATATCGTACCAATTTCAAAAAAAGTGAGCATCAGTGACTTTGCCACTAGGAGCTTATAACATTGGGAGAGACAACTTTCAATAAGTTTATTTTTTAAATCTTAAAATTTAATAAATATATAGAGTTAAATTTTTAAGTATAGTTCCTTGGCAAAGTTTAATTTAAAAAAAAAAAAACTTTTAATGTTGTAGTTTTTCCGATATCCAAAGTCCTGGGGTGTGAGAACAAAATCTCATTTTACAAGTTAATAAGGTTGATTAGGATTTAATAAAAATTGGACAAGCCGAGGGGAATTGAAGGGATTACATGGTGTAGAACTGTGAAATTAAGACCTTCGAATTTGAAATATGATTGTCAATTATAATTGAAACTCGGTGAAGATTGGCTTCGGATAGGGTTTGATGCTTTGAGGTTTTGAGATTTTGAGAAGACGAAAATGGGGTTAGGAGTTACAATGTGTTTGGAATAACATGCCTGTCTTAAGAAGGCAACGAAGAATACTATGTTCCCATGAGTTTGATTGATTGTAGGTGCACTTGTTTTGCAGTGTCGTTCGGCAACTAAAAGACACGCTTCACGTGTTGCTGCTCAAAGTAGCTAAAATTGTTTCAAATTTGCATGGTGATAGCGTCCTTGGCTCAAGTGTGTGGATTATTATGATTCGTGTCTCAAAGAGTTTGTGTAATTTTCTCTAAATTTAAGTGAATATGTTTATTTATCAATATATAAATAATAATATTCATTAGACAAAGTTTCAATATTACGTACAATACAATAATTTACTATTTCCCTAAGTCTAGATATACAGTACTCTTGCATCATCATGGGTGGTGCTTTTTTCTTTGCTAAATGACACTCTCCAACAGCTGCATCTACAACAAAAATGACTTCGTAATCTTCGGAAGTTTGTTATCAACCGAATGGCCTGCAAACCATAGATAGAAAATCATTGCTTTCTCCTCTGAATTTCCAGCTTCCATAAACCTACTATAAATATATTGCACTTGAAGTCAACCCAAAGCATCTCATCTTCCTACCATCATAAGCTTTCATCCTCATAATCTCCAGACATGTCTTCCATTAACCTTAAACTCCTCCCACTGGTTGTCTCTGCTCTTGCCATTGTGCAGATAACAGTGGCAGGAGATCCAGACATCCTCGTAGACTATTTTGCCCCAGAGAATTCAGATGGGAGCTTCTTCACTTTCACTGGCTTTCGTGCCCTTACACAAAACCCACCTCCACCAACCTTTAAGGCAACAAAGGCAAGCATGACAGAGTTCCCAGCTGTAGCAGGACAGAGTGTGTCATATGCTGCCCTACAATTCCCTGCTGGCAGCATCAACCCACCCCACACCCACCCTCGCTCTGCTGAGCTTCTCTTGGTGGCTGGGGGTACCCTACAAGTAGGGTTTGTGGACACAACCAACAAGCTCTTCACTCAGACACTTCAGACAGGAGACATGTTCATATTCCCTAAGGGACTCGTTCACTTCCAACACAATGCTGATAACCAGACATTTGCTTTGGCCATCTCTGCTTTTGGTAGTGCCAACCCAGGCACAGTGTCACTCCCCAATACTCTGTTTAACTCCACCATTGACGACACTGTCTTGGCTTTGGCCTTCAAGACCGATGTTGCCACCATTCAGACTTTGAAGAAAGGCTTTTCTCCCAAATAAGCTTGAAGGGTAGAACTTCGGACCTGTGGGGTCCACCATATAGTTGAGAATGATGTACTCTTCTTTTTTTAAAACAAAGAAAGAAATTTCTTTTAGTTCAGCGGGTGTTTGTGCAGAAGGGTTTTTGTTTGCATACTGCTTGGAATAAAATCATGCCTTCCTTGAAGAAGGAAATGTTCGGGGAAGCTAGCTAGCCAGGTTGAACATTTCTGGGTTATCCTTTCCCTATTAATAAAAATTTGCCTATTCTTACTTTATAATTGTTGAGTGTTGTTTCCGGTGTTCGTAATTTGATGATCAGTCTCGTTACCTAGATATATAACAATTTATGTTATCGGAATCGGGCTGTCGTGAATTCTTATATAGTTCATTTAGTTATTAGAATTAAAATGAAAGGAATGAGAATGAGAATAAAATAGAATAAAAATAATTATTATCATGTTTAGTTAAACATAAAAAAAAAGAAAAAGGAATGATATTACTGGTTGACGAAAAAAATACTAGAATGAAAATAATAATGTATACAAATGATAAATTAGATTAGGATGAGTGAACTATTTTTTGTTTGTTAATAAGAGTATTTTAGACAAAAAATTATCATTCCTTAGAGTTGTGTCACATTCCCTGTATCCTCCAATGAAATTCACTTTCCCTTATTTGGGGTAAACCAAAAAATCATGAGAAATGAATCTAATGTAAGATTGGCGAAACCAAACAAGAGAGAGGAAATGAGATGCTTTCCTCTTCCATTCCACTAGCCCATTACTTCTAACCAAACATATCGGTAGTTCTATAGTTTAAATGTAAAATTCAGAATGCAACTTTTAGTTCAATGTTCATTATAACGCTTTAATTACTACTCTAAGAAATTGTAAAGACCAAGTTATAAATTCTTTTATTTTAATTAAGACTACAAAAATTTTCAATTTAAGTATTTATAATCATACAAAGATATGGAACCATTGTGAGTCAAATGCTTTTGCATGAAAGGGAGGATATGTAAGGGTAGTTAGAGATAAAATCTAAATTATAAATCTGTGTGATTGAAGATGCATTCTCAAAGTTCATATTGGATGGATTTATATGTAAAATTTGAATATTTGAGGAAAACTTCAAACTAATTTAAATAATATTTATATTTAAAATATACTTAAAACATGTCATGCGTATGTGCATTAAATTGAGAAAATTACCATTTGATCTCTCTATTTTTAACTTGGTGACAATTTGGTGTAAGTTCGATTGAAGAAAACCTAAAAATTGTTTACAATTGGTGAAGTGTTGATAATAGTGAAAAAAAAAAAACATTATCCCACATACAAGTCTAATTTCTATGTCAACAGAAAGTAGTTTATCTTAGTATTTTTTAAATGAGAAGATGATTAAGAGACATGTTTGGTTTACTAATAAATTTCTGAAGGACCATTCTATCGCTCCAAATTTGAAAATGATTAAATTGTCACTAAGTTAAAATATGAGAAACTAAAAGATAGTTTTCTTGCATTAAATTGAATGATTTCTAACAACTCTTACTTATAATTTTTTCATTTTTGTTTAATTCAAATTAAGTTTTACATGAATATAAATTTCAAAAAATAAAATCTTTTCATAAAAGGTTGTGATAATATTACAAATATTTATTATGAACAAGTGTATCACACATTAGAAAAAAATACAGAACAATAATTAGATTTCTTCTCCTTTCAGAATTCTTACTCTTAAACGTTAAGTAGTCCTTAGGATGAACTTTGAAAGTTATTACCTGTTAGGATGCTTAGGATTAATCGCAGGTGTGATTAGTCGTATACCTAACAACAATATACTGAGAGTAAATATAAGTTTAAAGATTACGTGATATTATACAAATATTTTGATCCACAAAAGCTTCGTTTATTACACATTTTTTCTCTTCCAAAAATTAGAAAGGAAAACGAAAATACACTTCCGTCCCCTTAACTCTACTAAGAAGTTGACAAAATTGTTTTACGTAACTTTTCTATTAGCTTAATTGCGATAACTTGTCAATTTTGATTGTTCCAGTCATAGTGTCATTAACACCATATAGTTAAATACTATAATATATTTTGTCACTTTCCTGTTAAAGACGTCCCATTAATGTCTAATCCAAATTCCATTATGTGGTGGTAGAAATATGAGATCAAGTTTAATTATTATAAATCATTGGATAAAATTCAATAGTTTAAATTTATAGATTAAAAATATAATTACAAGCAGTTATATTAATTTAATATAAATTTGTATTATTGAATTTTTATTCAATCATCCACCATAATGAAATATAACATCATATTTCTATTACAACATGACATAATCCAAATTGATTATTATTCAACTTCACCGAGGTAATTATAGACTACTGTCCTTGTCACACTCTCTAGCAAACACAAGACATAAACACAATGTTTATGTAGTAATAGAAAAGGATAATATAACAATTAAATTCAAGTTGTCGAAGTTAAACTATAGATTACTTAAAGAGATCGGAATTCACAACATGTTCCAAGAACTTACGATGTTAACTTGGTCATTAATGAGATTCATCAAATTACCAACAAAGGCAACAATAATCAGTGTTTACTCAGGTAATAATATAAAGTGGACCAAACTAATTTTTATTATAGCAAGGAAAAGACAATCCACAGATGTTCATCCATCTCTAAAAACTTATTCGAGGAAGACATGATTTTGTTTCATGTCTTTGCACTGGATCATAGAACAATACACTAAACCAGCCACACCAAAGGATGAACCAACTAATTTGCAAACACAAACCCTTTTGCACTAAGCATACGCTAAACTGGGAAAAAAAAAATACAGAAGGAAGAGAAAATCAATCTCAACCATGGTAGACCCCACAGGTCCTGAGTTCTACTCTTCAAGCTTATTTGGAAGCAAAGCCTTTCTTCAGAGTCTGAATGGTGGCAACATCGGTCTTGAAGGCCAAAGCCAAGACAGTGTCATCAATGGTGGAGTTAAACAGAGTATTGGGGAGTGACACTAAGCCTGGGTTGGCACTACCAAAAGCAGAGATGGCCAAAGCAAATGCCTGGTTATCAGCATTGTGTTGGAAGTGAACGAGTCCCTTAGGGAATATGAACATGTCTCCTGTTTGAAGTGTCTGAGTGAAGAGCTTGTTGGTTGTGTCCACAAACCCTACTTGTAGGGTACCCCGAGCCACCAAGAGAAGCTCAGCAGAGCGAGGGTGGGTGTGGGGTGGGTTGATGCTGCCAGCAGGGAATTGTAGGGCAGCATATGACACACTCTGTCCTGCAACAGCTGGGAACTCTGTCAGGCTTGCCTTTGTTGCCTTAAAGGTTGAAGGTGGGTTTTGTGTAATGGCACGAAAGCCAGTGAAAGTGAAGAAGCTCCCATCTGAATTCTCTGGGGCAAAATAGTCTACGAGGATGTCTGGATCTCCTGCCACTGTTATCTGCACAATGGCAAGAGCAGAGACAACCAGTGGGAGGAGTTTAAGGTTAATGGAAGACATGTCTGGAGATTGAGGTTGAAGCTATAAGGAAAACAAAGATGATGGTTGGAAAGATGAGATACTTTTGATTAATTTCAGGAGCATTCTATTTATAGTGGCTTTCCGGAGGTTGACATGGGATACTTCTATCCATGATCAGCAGGTCATTTAGATGATAACAACTGACGAAGATTACGAAGTAACTTTTGCTCTGGATGCTGCTGTTCCATATTGTCATTTAGGTGGTAAAAGACACCAGAATGTTGCAAGAATATGTCAGACCCGCCAATATGACAAACACAAGTTTTCCATTCTGCCTTGGATTAAATGATCTATTTCATGTTTATATTACAACAAGCACCGTATATCCTTTAACGTTATAAAATTTTTTCAAATTAACCAATCAAAAGAAAGTAATGAACTGGGCTGTATAGCATCCCTACTTGCTAAGAAATGAGAAAAGAATATAGCACTTCGTTCTTTTGGCGCACTTTGCCTCGACGTCCTTGAACTTTACTCAAGCACAGCTAATGAGTAGCAAGAGTTTTTTTTTGGAAGCTAATGATTAGCAAACATATGATGGCTCTATTGCTGCCGAATAATAATTATAGATGATAATAAATAGTATATTAAGGTTGGGGGATTAACAGTTTACTTCACAAATTGAAATATTAATGATTAAATAAATGATACTAGTTTTGAAGTTAGAAAAAAGTATCTACTATCATAAAAGTGATTATTAAAAGTTACTATTTATTCTAAAACATAAAAATATGTTCGTTGGGACGTGAACAAATCATATTACCCTATATATAAAATTTGTTAAAAAGAAGTATTTAAAATCCTTATAAGTTTTTAATTTATCAATAAAATGTGCTAAAATAAGTTGTTATTAAGACAAGATGAAAACGGAATGAACCTTTAATATTTTAATATAATTAAATAAATAATTTACTTAATATAAAAATAGTAAAAGATTATATTTTTAAAAAATTTAAGCCCTATTTAGCATATTGTATGAGATGGAATATAAATTTATACAATACAATACAATTCACCTTCATTAGGTGTTTGCGCACACTTTATTGTATAAATTTAAATGATCAATTTTATATATTACAATTTATCATTATATTATTAATCAAAATTTTCTTTGCCTTGATTAATTAGTCCTGTTGTCTAAAAAAAATATATTTTAATCATACACCATTGTGTCCTCTTTCTCTACATTAAAATTTTTATTAGGTCTTATCTTATTCTTATACAATGTACTAAACCAGCCCTTTAAAGTGTAATATTTATTTTAAATTCCCTGACCATTTGAGTAAATAAAATATTAGTTTTAAATTACATATATAGATTGGTTATTTTGAGGAGTAATTTTGATATCTAATTAAATTCAACACCCTTGTGACTTGGTCCTATTTCAAATGCAAATGTCTTCCATGATTGTATGATGAATTGTTAAGCCTAAGTTGACACAAAGTATATAAGGCCAAATTATACAAGTCGCATAATATGCTTCACCTTAGTTAAGTGTGATGTGCATTTTATAAACTTATACGATCTAACTCTAATCAATTTTATTTAATAGGATTATCATATTATTAATCAATCTTCTCTTATCATAGTTAAAAATTATATAAAGAAGAAATAAAAAAGCATAGTATTAGAATTTTATCAAACATATCTTATCAAACGAGCCCTCAATGGTTAATATATTTTAAAGATTAAAATCTAGGATTTATGATTAAGGGTCTATAAATACTTTTAGTTAACATATCAGTCCCCGTTTTGGTATGCAAAATTCTTTTTGGTTGAAATGAGAGAGTGAATGAGGAATGAAATAGAAAGTAATAGACTTAAATGATGTAGGCAAAAAGTATATTTGGTATGTAATGAAGTAGAATTGACTCTAAAATAATATTTGTGTTTGGCTTAAAGGAGATTAGAAAGGAAAGGGACGAAAATGTTTCAAATACACGTAGATAAAAACACAATTAAATGGGCAGTGTCTTACTTGTTGTGGTGAACATAAGCTGGGCCAGGTTTTTACAAAACTTGGGATCCAATTGGGTTTCAAACTATATCTCTTCTTAGAAACTTGAGCCAGGTTTGGCAAGTGGCTAGGAATTGGGTTAGGTTACTTTAGGTCAATTTATTATTATTACTTTTAATTTTTATTTTAGAAAACCAAAGTTTTTATTAATAAAAAAACTTTCTTAAAGAAAAAATAAAAAATAAAGATTTGAAATAAATAAAAAATAGAATAGAACAAATGAATATTTGGAATAAAAAATAATTAAAATTTCAAAAGAATTAATATTTTAAAAAGTTATCAAATATAATATAAAAAAAATTAGGAAAAATAAAAATGATAATTAGGCGGTGTGTAAACTCGAGCCTTGACCTAGTTTGGTTATATGATCTAAATTGACGTAATAAAATTTGTAATTTTTTTTTATTTTGATCACGTTGCTAGAGTACTATTGCTTGAAACATAGATAGTTCTGTCTTTTCTTTTTAATGATTCTTTTGGAAAGAATCTTCATTCCATGGGACCACTGAAGATTACGAAAGTGAGAGAATTTGATCTCTTGAAGGAATGGGATGAGAATTCCTTTCCAACCTATCAAACGAGTCATCCAGAAAAATCCCTTCTTTAAATCCCTTTCCATCAATATATCTTTAGTGGGAAGGAAACCCTACCTAAAAGATTTGCTTCTTGAGACTACAAAATTTTAAAGTATATATATCAATTATTGTGTTTGAATTATATTTTTGTTGTGGTTTTCTAAGAATATATTTGAAGGTATATAAAATATTAAATTTAAATAAAATTTTCTCTTTTAAAATTTTCCAAATAAATGAATTAAGTGAAAATTCAGAAATTTCATAGAAAAATGGATATGGGCCTAATGATGGAATTTTTTTTCTTAAGGAGATAAGAATTATTATATCTTACTTATAATCCTTAATCGTAAATCGCTTAGATCCCATTTGGCAACAAGAATTAACCATAAAATTAAGATACGAAATTAAAAATTAGATATAGGAATTCTATTTTTT
Organism: Delonix regia; assembly: GCA_037074485.1. NCBI lineage: Eukaryota > Viridiplantae > Streptophyta > Magnoliopsida > Fabales > Fabaceae > Delonix > Delonix regia. The sequence goes on from CM073455.1 coordinate 9,539,394, forward strand.
TTAATTAATCAATTAAAATTACATTTCTAATTTCATACACTAATTTTATGGTAGGAGGTTAACATTTGGGCACTTTCTTGGGTTTTTTCACCCAACTATTTTATTACATTAACATGCACGCAGACAAGAAGATACAGAAACTTCTGCGAAAAACAGAACTAAATAACAAAATCGCACTTTCTAAGAACCAGAAAGCAAAAGACAACATGCGACTGATCCATGTCACAACTTCTAAACTACATTACTAATTTACAGAAAATGAACTCTAAGCCCACGGTCTTTATTTATTCAACTTTTTGCGGCTGAAACCCAAGCGGCATATACTAGTTCATTTTATGTCGTCAGCTTTGCGTGCTTTGGAAACATCATGTCCATTACTAATTTACATTTCATGCATCTCTTCGTAAAACTTCTGTCGTCACATGAGCCCCAAAGAAAAAAAGACAAAAATTTCTGTTGTGAAGCTTCGACCGTTTTAGGTAACCAGAAAAGTATACCTCATGCACGGGATGAGATTTTCTTTTTCCCATTCTCCGATAGATAATTGTTTTTCTCACATATGGATGAATAATTGATCTGTCTAATCGCAGGGTCAATGAAGTTCACCCAAATGCAGCTTTCTTTCTAGCATGTATATATAGAGAGCGGAAATTACTAAGTAGGAATAAACAAATTTTTATTAGTAGGGAAAAGATATCCACAAATGTTCAACCTTCCCCGAACATTTCCTTCTTCATGGAAGACATGATTTTATTCCAAACAATAGGCAAACAACCCTTTTGCACAAGCACTTGCTGAACTTAAAAAGAGAAAAATTGAAAAAAGAAAAGAGAATATCACTCTCAACAATGGTAGACTCCACAGGTCCTAAGTTGTACCCTTCAAGCGTATTTGGGAGCAAAGCCTTTTTTCAAGGTCTGAATGGTGGCAACATCAGTCTTGAAAGCCAAAGCCAAGACAGTGTCTTCAATGGTAGAGTTAAACAGAGTATTGGGAAGTGACACTGTGCCTGGGTTGGCACTACCAAAAGCAGAGATGGCCAAAGCAAATGCCTGGTTATCAGCATTGCGCTGGAAGTGAACGAGTCCCTTAGGGAATATGAACATGTCTCCTGTTTGAAGTGTCTGAGTGAAGAGCTTGTTGGTTGTGTCCACAAACCCTACTTGTAGGGTACCATGAGCCACCAAGAGAAGCTCAGCAGAGCGAGGGTGGGTGTGGGGTGGGTTGATGCTGCCAGCAGGGAATTGTAGGGCAGCATATGACACACTTTGTCCTTCAACAGCTGGGAACTCTATCGCGCTTGCTTTTGTTGCTTTAAAGGTTGGAGTTGGGTTTTGTGTAATGGCACGAAAGCCAGTGAAAGTGAAGAAGCTCCCATCTAATTTCTCTGGGGCAACATAGTCTACGAGGATGTCTGGATCTCCTGCCACTGTTATCTGCACAATGGCAAGAGCAGAGACAATCAGTAAGAGGAGTTTAAGGTTAATAGAAGACATGTCTGGGGATTATGAGGATGAAAGCTTATGATGGTACGAAGAGGAGATGCTTTTGATTATTTTCAGAGCAATCTATTTATAGCAGCTTTCTGGAGGTTGACATGGGATATTTCTATCTATGATCAGTAGGCCATTCCGATGATAACACCTTACGAAGATTACGAAGTAACTATTGCCTGACGTTCCATTCAGATGATAACAGCCCTATGACCCGCTAATATGACAAACACTAGTTTTCCATATTCTACATTGGATTAAATGATCTTTAATTGTTTCATGTTTATATTACGACAAACTTCGGATATCCTTTCACGTTTTTAAAATTTTCACATTAACCAATCAAAAGAAAGTTATATGAACTGGGTTGTAGCATCCCTACATGCTAAGAAATGAGAAAAGAATATTCGCTTCGTTCTTTTGGTGCACTTTGTTTCAACTTTTTTGAACTTTTCTCATGCACAGCTACTGATTAGCAAGAGTTAACATATGATGAATTGCTGCCGAATCATAAGTATATATCGTAATAAACAGTATCAAGGGTTGGGAGATTATGAATAGTTTAGTTTACAAATTAAAAAATATGATTAAATAAAAGGTGAAAGGTTTGAAGTTTTTTTTTTTTTTAAAAAGTACTACCATAAAAGTGATTATTATTTATTTTGAAAACATAGAAATGTTCGTTGGGAAGTGTAGAAAGTGAATGCGTCCCAATATATAAAAACCTGTTAAGAAGATCTAAGATATAAGTTATCTAAGACGAGATGTAAACGGAATGAACCTTTAATACTTTAATATAATAAAATAAGTATTTTACTTAAAATAAAAATAGTAAAACATATACTTCTAAAATTTTAAGCCTTGTTTGGTGCACATCACATACTATATAGTATAAGCATATAAGATTAACCCCATTTAATACAACTAGTCACTCTCTAATTAATTAAACTTTTTTTTACCTAGATTAAAACTAATTATATAAAAAAATTCATAAATAAAAAATATTTTAATCATACACTATCGTGTCTTCTTTCTCTACTAACAATATATCATGTTAAAATTTATAAAATTTTATTCTATTAGGCTTTGTTTTATACAAGTACCAAACTGACCCTTAAAGTATAAAATTTATAGGGAAGTATAAATTAGTTTTAAATTACATATATATATATATATTGGATATTTTGAGTAGTAATATGTGATATCTAACTTACGCACACCATTGTGACTAGGTCCTGTCACACTTAACAACTTGTAAAAAGGTTGAGTGTGATGCGGATAACACGAAAAGAAAAGAGAAGCAAATCGGCTTCCAAAATAATTTAAAAAGCTTATTTATTTAAGAGTTGCCACCAAAATTTTAATGAAAAACTTTGGAAAATCAATTTTAGACAAAAAGAAAAGGCAGGATAGTATTTGAAAATAAAAATGAGTTCAGAAGTCTATTTGAGTGTGAAAAAGGTATTAGGAACCTCAAAATACCTATCAGCAGGGATGATTACCATAAACTAATCTAATGAAACTAATAAAATTTGGCCTTAGATTTATTTTGATTACCCTAATTTAAACATGTCAAAACGAAATAGGAAAAATGGAAAAGAGATTGATTAAAAGGTAAATAAATGAAAGAGATGAATATTTACAAAGGATGAATTTGACATAGGATGAGAGCCAAGGCCTACGTACCCACCAATAAGGATCAAAGTCCTTGTAGTTCGACTAAAAAGTCATATAAGTTGGTTGGTGATTTTTACTTTTTCAAAAAGAACAAGATATTTGAAATCAAACAAATTTTTGTAAACAAAACAAGATAGAAATTTAGTTTATGTGTTTTAATTTACGAAATTAGTTTGATCTCACTCTCTTGCTCTCTTCATTTTCTCTCTTTTTGACTTTTCTGGATTTTTTGAATTTGAATTTATTTCAATTTGGAAAATGAAAAAAATAATAAAGGGAAAGGATTTTTGAGAAATTTTGGATTTATATTCTTTTCAACTATTAAAAATTAGGTTTTCTTATTTTGATTTAAAAAAAAAACCATGAATTATAAAAGGTAAACATTTTTAGGATTTTAGGATTTTGGAATTGGAGTTTATTTGCATATGGAGAAGAAGGATGTTTTTATTATAAAAAAAAGGGGCAAAGCACTTTAAACAAGGCTCATTTATTATTACAAGAATTATTTCAAAGGAAATTATTGGAAATGTTTTTTTGGTTTTTCAATTTCATTTCTTATAACCTAAAATTCATTTTAATTTTATACTTTTTGAAATTAGATATTAACTTTCAAAACATAGAAAGATTAAGGGTTTCGCATAGCCTTTACTTATTAATTCTTAAGTGCTTAAAGAGAATCATGATCTCACACAATAACTTTTTAGAGGAAAAACAAAATTAATTATTTCTGAATTTAGGAATAATTTTATTTTATTACTATTTATTTATTTATTTTAGAAATCAGGTATTAATTTTCAAAACCTAAGGAAATTTAGGGTCTCACACAGTTTAAACTTGTTAATTCCTAAATGTCTTTGGAGACTGTTAGGTTTTCCACAACGACTTTTAGAGAAAAGGCAAAATGAGTTATTTCATCATTTAAAAATAATTTTATTATATTACTTTTTATTTTTTCATTTATATTAGAAATCACGTATTAACTTTCAAAATCTAATGTGATTGAAGATTTCACATGATCTTTATTTGTAAATTACTAACTCTTAAGTAACTGGGAGGATATAGGGCTTCATATGATAGCTCTAAAAATGATAACCAATAAAATGACACTAATAAATATAAAGAGGAGGAAAATAAAAGAAAGAAAGAAATGATGATAAACTAAAGTAGATTGAAAATAAAAATGAAAGTACAAAAAGATAAAAGAGCAGGCATGCAAAATTAGTGTGAGTATGTGCTTGAATTTGCTCAATAACACTTCATTAAGAAGCATATCGCAAATGCATAATAAACAGTTAAAATCAAAACAACCAAGTCCTTATCTTTCTTTGTGATTTCTCTGCACCGATTATGCTTCTTTCTTTCACGTTCTTGGTTCCACAGGCCAAGTGTAACGTGATGGTGAAATGAGCTAGCATGGATTTTGAGGTACTCTTTTTTTTTTTTTTAAATGAAATAGCATTAAAAAAAATTAAGCTAATCTAATCCAGGTAAGAGGAAGTGCAAGCATTAACCAAAATTTTAATGTATTAACATAATAACCAAGTACTAACGCATCAAATCGGAATGCCCAATATCCTCAGCCAATCATTTCATCAGGATTCCATGCTAATGACACCTAGGAAACAAGAACAAGCTTAAGTATGATGCAAGCATTTGTTGGAATAATTTTAGTGAATAAGAATTAATTGTATTACTCGAACAATTTTGTGCAAAAATTAATTAGACAATTAGTGTTAATTTAAAACAAGAATATATTTGGTTCTTGTTGAATGTAGGTAATCAGTGATACGTTGGATTATCCACTAGCACATTGGGTAAAGACCCTAACCAACAACTCAAGGTTAATTAATAATTATCTCATCAAGTTACTAATTGAGAGTTGATGATTGAAGGATGAATTGAGCTCATTTAAATGAGTTTTATTAATGGGCAAATTTTATAAAATATTAAAACCTATTATATATATATATATATATATATATATATATATATATATATATATATAAGACTTTCAATTGTTCTAGGAAGCTCAAATTTTTCAGTCTTTCTCTCTCTCATTTGGAACGAAAACCCTCTCTGAAACAAATTAGGGTTTTGTGTGTTACTGCTTTCTCATAATCTTCTATCTTGAAGATTTATGTCATGTCTCATGTTTCATCAAGTCAGATTATTTATCTCTCTAGTATAGCCCTATTTTGTATAAATGTGTATATGTAAAATTTAGCAGATGATATTAGAGCTCCATTGAAATTTCAATCTCCTTTTACTATGGGTTCTCTGGTTGAAAATTACTCATATATATAAATATATATAAATACACACACACACACACATACATACATATATATGGCTGATCCATTTTTTCTAATGTAAATTATATTATATGAAACTTCTTGCTTTCTTAGATTCATAATTCGATTTAATTTGCATACATTGAAAGAGAAATCTTGAAATAAATTTAGGGGTTGATCGTTTTTGGAGATTTTGAGCATCATTGTGCCCTTTGCATGCACTTAAACTACATAGAAAGTTTCGGTCACCATGAAACCCAACTCGATCAAGACCCATAGTTTTTGAACAAGATGTCTTTCAAATGGTTACATTTTGGCCAAAATTGTTTTAGGGGAATGATAGATTATAGAAAGATAGGGATTTTGGTGCCAATATCAACCCTTAAAATTACAAAAATTATCAGGTTGAACTTCAAGTTTTAAACTAGGTCAAATAAACTTGCCAAAGGTTGAAGATGATGTCAATTGCGTGTGAGGTAAAGCCCCATACAACTCTAACATGTGATGAGCTTTAGTGACTTTACATTATTTTGGTGGTGATTTTATGAAAATTTGCTTGGATTGAAGGAATGTGAAAACTTGAAGTGAGGAATAAATGATTTAAGAAAGCATTAGAAGGTTTCCCAAATCATCAAATAGGGCTAGGAAGATTGTTGGAGCAATTGGAAACATCAAAGCTGAAAGAAACCATTAAAAAATTCAAGTAGAGGTAAAAACTCGGTTCTAGTGCTTAAGCACCTAGATTTCGAGTTTCTTTATTTTGTGGCTCCGGGTGCCAAGGCACTTGAATTTCTGAAAAGCATAATTTCTTTATTTTTTTGAGAGTATAAAAGCAACCTTAGCCATTTTGAGAAAGGGGGAATCCAAGGTGGAGCTAGGATTTGAAGTTTTCTCTAGGAGAACAAGGAAATTTTCTATTTTCTTGGGCTACCAAGGTGTTCTCTTGGAAGGAAAAGCCAAGGGTCGGTCTTCTTGGACCTCCTTTGGCCAAACCTCTATGGATTCTTCCATAGAGGTCTCCTTCTATTCTTTCCCTTTTTCATTATCTCATTTTCTTATTTTCTTTTATTAATGTAATCTAGATTTAAGGTTGTTGTTAGTTGCTATCATGGATATTGATAGATATTGAGTAGGGATTTGTTAGTTTTGTATCCACATATGTTAAGAAAGATTATTTCTCTTCTCTTGTAATTATGGGTTGGTTTATGAATGTATATTGCTTCTTATTTAGGACTTTTACATTTTTTAGTTAATTAATATGATTGCAAGTGGATTGAATAGTTAATTTTGTTGATTTCTTTTAAATATCTTGTCATGGAGTCAAGTGCCCACAAGGTGCTTGATAAAATGACTCATTGAGAATTGAGTGCTTTTGCTTTAAATGTTTCAAGACAAATTTTAAGGCAAATTCACACTCACATTCACAATGAATTCCAAGGGCTTAAAGCACCTCAAGATTAGTATTTCATAAATGTTTGGAAACAACTTCTAATGGAGGCTAATGGTTAAGGTTGTGCAATTTTGCCTAAATGTTTGGAAACAACCTTTAGGTAAGTTGTATTTGATGATTTAACTCTTGAACTTAATGCATTTTAGGGAAGATTACACTTAAATGTTTAGAAACAACCTCTAAGTAGAATGAAACTATGTGGAACAAGGTTAGGAGTGAACTTGATAACTCAATTTACTCACAATCCAACTCTCAATTAGCTTAATCGAGTATAGTGTCTTGAGTCTTTTAATTTTAGTTTGGGCCTTTTATAATAGTAGTTTAGTTTAGTAATTCTGTTTATTTTACTTTAATCATTTCCTAGTGATTGGATGTATCTAGGCCACTAGTGTAAATATGTAAATAATTGCACTAACCCATGCTTTTGTTCAAATTGTATACTTAGTATGCAAAAATTGAATCTTAAGAATAATAAAGATAGCATATTATCTTCATGGAAACTCTATTAGATCTCTTAGATCTTTTTACTACAAATTGATCTGTATACTTGCTGATCATTAAGATTTTTTGGCATTGTTGCTAGGGACAACTATGTATCTTTGTTCTTGGATGAAATCTTTCCTTTGTTTTTATTCTTTTTGTTCCATTTGATTTGAATTTTTATGGTTTGAGTACTAGTGGAATTTCTCAAGAGTGAATATATGAGTTTAGCTTTGATTCTAAACATAAATTTATGAAAATCTTTGTATATAATTTAGTACTTCTGTGACATTATTTTGTCTTAAATTTTGGTATCAGAGTTATCTAATATGTGTAGATTCTTGATGAATCTCCATTGAATCTGTGAACTAGGTTTGGTAAAGGAAAGTGGTGAACTTTAGTGCTTGTTCTAAACATTGCTATGTTTCAGTGAATTTTACCATAAGTCAACTTGTTAAATTTTTTAATAAGTTTCCATAATCCTTTTGAGCTGAATTTTGATATACATATTTTATGTTATGTCATTTTTGTTTAGTAATTTTTTTGGAATTTAGGGTGGCCATTTGCTATATGATTTGTATAACTTTGCACACATAACTCTATGACTAGACATCTTTGATATAGTAAACTTTGTGAATTTAGTATTGATCTAAAAGGTATTTTGAGCTAAATTTTGAGTATGTGAACCCTTTATATGTCTAATTTATGGGATAAATTGATACTTATGTTTGGATTTTTGGAAACATGATTTTTTGATTGGTTGTTATGGATAACTTTGTAGACTGCGAAAAACATAAAATGGTGTTTAGTTTGTGGGAACTTGTCAAAGTGCATGTAGAATTGAATTGGAATGAATAATTACTTGTTGGCATAGTAAATTGTTGCATGACGCACTATGTGATTCATGTGGACTTAGGTTGATTCATAGTTAATTGATATCTCATTTACATGGGAATAACATGGAATACAAATTTAATATATTGACATTGCTCTTGGTATAGGATTGATCCTTTTTGCATGAGTGGAGATAACACAAGTCTTGCACCCTTTGAACTTGAGCCTAACAATGGAAAATCTAGAAGGCAGGCTTGGTTGAACTAAACAATGGAAAATCTAGAAGACAATCAAGGAGGGAATGCAGCAAGAGAGAAACTTGCGGCTTAACGATAAGCCAGGGAATGAATCTAGTATCCATGCACCATTGATTTGAGCTAATAATTTTGAAATAAAACCTGCACTGATCATAATGGTATAAAATTCAATTTGTTTGGGGATCTTAATGCTTATTTAGCTAAGGTTTTAGAGATTAACCATATTTAAGACTAATGGTGTTTCTCATGATGCAGTTAAACTTTGACTATTTCCTTTTTCATTGAGGGATAGGGCTAAGGCTTGGTTGAACTCTTTACCATTTGGTTCCATTACCCCATGAAATGCAATGGCAGAAAAATTTTTAACTAAATATTTTCACCTTGCAAAAACTGCTAAGTTTATAAATGAGATTACTTTTTTTGTGTAAAGGGAGAATGAACCTTTATATGAAGCATGGGATAGATTTAAGCATTTATTGGGGCGGTGTCCACTCCTTGGTTTACCTATTTGGTTGCAAGTGATTTCATTCTATAATGATTTAATTGTTAATTCATATACCATGGTTGATGCTATTGTTGGTGGCTCAACCATTAATATGACACTAGAGCATATGTATGAACTCTTTGAAAAGATAAGATCAAATGCTTGATGTTAGAGAGGAATATAAGAAAGTCAGCGGGTGAGGTAGGAGTTGATCTTATCACAGCCTCAGCCTTTCAAGTAGAGGCAATGAACAAGAAAAGTGAAGATAAATGGGAAATTTTAAGCTAGAAAATTGATAATATTCAAAGAGATACTTCCTCTTCTTAATTTTCTAGTCCCACTTATACTTGTCATTTATGTGGTGTTGTAAGACATGAGTGTTAATTGTCAAGTTGGGAATCCTTTTTGCAATGAAGATCAAGCTAATGCCATAAATTTCGGTAGGCAACAACACAATGCCTTTAGAAACACATATAATTTAGGCTAGTGCAATCATCATAATTTCTTATAGAGGAATAAAGAGGCAAACAAGGGAATTTTCAACAATGACAATCTTAACCACTTCAAATCCCTCAAGAAAAGAAGCTTATTTTAGAGGATATGCTTGTAAAATTTATTACGACCATGGAATCAAGAAGAATAGTCAAGATACATGAATGCAAAACCAAGAAGCTTCAATCAAGAATCTTGAAACTCAAATTGGTCAAATGGTAAGTTTACTATTGGGAAGAAATCAAGGTGTTTTACCTAGTGATATGGAAAAGAATCCTAAGGAACCTCTAAAGGCTATTCAATTTAGGAGTGGAAAGTAACTTTATGATAAAATGGGTGGAAAGAAAAAGGTGGAACCCATTGCAATTCCAAGTACAGGCCATGATCACCAAATCACAGATGGTGCCAATAAAGAAATAGAAGGAAGTAAGGTTAAGAAGGAGAGTTCAATTGATGAAAGGAATCTTCCTTACACCACAAGGCTTAAGGAAGAGAACTTGGATAAGCAATATATAAATTTTTGAATATGTTTTAGCAACTAGAGATCACAATCCCTTTTAGTCATGTAAAAACTCAAATACCAACGTACGCAAAATTTATAAAGGAGATTTTGGCAAACATGAGGAGATTAGAAGATTATGGCAATATAAAGTTAGTGGAGGAATGTAATGCTTTAATTCACAATATGATTCCACCCAAGATGAAGGACCTAGGGAGTTTTATTATACTGTGTTCTATAGCTAATGTTACATTTGATGCTTTATGTGATCTTGGTGTTAGTATTAGCTTGATGCCTCATTCTATTTACAAAGAACTTAGTCTTGGGAAGATGAGGGACACAAAAGTTGCACTTTAAATGACTGATTGAACATTAAAGAAACCTTCTGGTATAGTAGAGAATGTTCTAATTAGAGTACAAAATTTTTTTGTTCCCGATTGATTTTGTGATTCTTGACACGGAAGGAGAAAGTGAGGCTTAATTAATTCTAAGGAGGCCATTTCTTGCTACTAATCAATCTCTTATAGATTGTACCAAGGAAAAAATTACACTTTAAATTAATAATATGCAAAAAAGTTTTGGTATTTAGAAAAGCATGAAATTTCCTATTGAGGAATGTGATTCTTGTTTCAATATATCTTGTGAAACTGAAACTTTTATGAAGGAAATACAGGTGGAAACTCTCTCTGATCCTTTGGAATGGACTTTAGCAAATTCATTTACCCCCAAAAATGTAACTCCATTGACCAAGGATGTTTTACAATTTCTAAAAGAAGAGGTGGAGGTTACATATGAAGAAAAGCACGGAAGCATGGTGACACCTAAGTTTGGGGTGGATGGCCAGTATATGAAATCTCACAAAAAACTAATTCTTGCACAACTGGAAAATCCTCACCCTTTAAATTTATAGTTTTATCTCCACACCTTAAATACTATTTTCTTGATGAGATGAAATATAACCCGGTTGTTGTTTCTTCTTACTTGGATAGGGAAATGGAAGAAAGGCTATTAGAGGTGCTAAGAAGACACAAGAAAGCTTTAGGGTGGACCATCAATGATTCTAAAGGCATTAGTCCTTCCTTATGCATGCATAAAATGCTCATGGAGGACAATTATATTATCAACAGTTTAACCCTAAAAGAGGCTCAATCTGACAATGCAAGAAGTGGTAAAAAAGGAAGTTATTAAACTTTTAGATGCTAGCATCATTTACCCTATATTTGAAAGCATTTAGGTTAGCCCAGTGAGATGTGTCCCAAAAAAATAGGGAATGACAGTGGTTTAAAATGAAAATAATGTCTTAGTTCATACTAGAACAATGATTGGGTGGTTTGACTATAGGAAAGTAAATAATTATATTAGGAAGGATTGCTTCCCACAAACGTCAAGGGAGTAAGAAATTTCTTAGGGCATGTTAGTTTCTATCATTGGTTCATAAAGGATTTTTCTCTTATCTCAAATCATTTAACTAATTTGCTTGTTAAAGATGTGAAATTTATGTGTGTTGAAACATGTTTCAAATCTTTTGAGATTATGAAAGATAAATTATGTATTGCTCCCATTGTTGTTACTCCTGATTGGATGCTACCTTTTGAGATCATATATGATTCTAATGATATGCTATGGGTGGTATGTTGGGCCAAAGGAAGAATAGGATTTTTCATACTATTTACTATATGAGTAAAACTTTGAATGGTTCGCAGTTACATTATGCAACAATTAAAAAGAAATGTTTGCCATTGTGTGTGCTTTTGACAAGTTTCGATCTTATATTTATAGTTTAAAGTTTGTTGTTTACATTGATCATGTTGCATTGAAAACATCTCATGTCTAAGAAGGAACCTAAACCTAGGCTAATTATATGGGTGTTATTATTATAGAATTTGATTTTGTAGTGAAAGATAAAAAAAAGGTTCTAAAAATGAGTAGCAAATCATTTGTCTAGATTAGAACCTTGGTGGCCTAAAAATGGGAAGAATGAAGAAGAAATCATTGATGAATTTGCTAATCAACATGTATTATCTATTTTTGTAGTTGCATTGTCTAATTTCATAGCAATACCTTAGTTTGCTGATTATGCCAATTTCCATGTAGGTAATTACATCCCACAACATTTCTCTACACAGTAAAAGAAGAAGTTTCTAAGGGATGTGAGACATTATTTTTGGGAGGACCTTTCTTGTATAAGAGTTGTCTTGATCAAATCATCTAGATATATATATACCCAAAGAAGAAATGAAGGCAATCCTTGAACATTGTCATACTCGTGAAGCAAGAGGCCACCACAGCGCATCAAGGACTGTAGCCAAAGTGCTCCAAAGTGGTTTACATTGGCCTACATTATTCAATGATGCTTAAAGACATGTGGTAACTTGTGATAAGTGCTAACATTCTAGTAACATTTCTTGCAAGAATGAGATGCCTTAAAACATGCTTCTTGAATGTGGAATTTTTTATTTATGGAGCATTGATTTCATAGGTCCTTTTCCTTCTTCTTATAGTAATTTGTACATTCATGTTACTATGGATTATGTGTCCAAATGAGTTGAAGTTGTGACATATCCTACTGATGATGCAAAGGTAGTGGTAAAATTCATTATGAAAAACATCTTCTTCCATTTTGGTGTCCCTAGAGCTATTGTTAGTGATAGGGGGTCACATTTTTACAAAACATTGTTTAATTCATTATTGGAAAAACATGGAGTTAAACATAAAGTGAGTACACCATATCACCCATAAACTAGTGGTCAAGTAGAGGTCTTAAATCATGAACTTAAAAGAATTATTGAAAAAACAATGAGTACCTCTAGAAAAAATTGGTCTTTGAAATTGGATGGCACTTTAGGGGCATATAGGATTGCTTGCAAAACCCTAATTGGAATGTCCCTATCATAACTAATATTGCAGTGGAAAAGTAAAAAAAGAGATGTAAATTGATTCCAAAATGAATCTTAAAGATCAATTCACTGGAGTCACCACCAACATTTTTAAACGAAAAATTTTGGAAAACCAAATAAAACAAAAAGGTGGTTTACTAAACCAGAGATGTGTTTGAGAGTCTGTTTGAGTGTAAAAAAGGCATTAGGCACCCAACAACACTCGTCAGCGAAGACAGTTACCCTAAATTAGTCAAACAAAGTAAAGGATATGACCTTAAATTTATTTAAGATTGCCTGTATTAAACATGAATGCAAAGTAACATCGACAAATAAAACAAAATTAACGTAAAAAAAAATATTTACAATTGGTAAACTTCACTTAGAATGAGAGCCAATGGCCTACGTACCCTATGAAAGGGATTAAAGTCTACGTAGTTCAGATATAAATCTGTCTTAGTGGGTTGGTGTTTTCTTAAAAAAAATTTTATGAAAAGACTAAAGTAGTTGAAATTAAACCAATTTTTGCAAACAAAATGATTTTGAGATTTGGTCGATATGTTTTAATTTAAAAAATCAATGTAATCTCATTTATTTTATTCTTTTCATTTTCTTTATTTTAGAGTTTTGAAAACATGATTTATTTATGCTTTATTTGAAAAAAAGGAAAAATATCTTTTATTTTAAATTTTAAATTATTTGAAAGGCACGTGTAATTGGCCATTGGAACTCTAAACTTATTCAAAATGTAAATAATTAGGGACGGGCCATTGGAACCTAAAATTATTTTAAACATGTGTAACCAGTATTGAGATATGCCTATGGAGTTGTTGGATCTCACATGGCCCCACTGGTGAATTATTAGGTACTCATAAAGATGTTGGTCTCACACAGCAACACCAATGTCTCATTTAGTGCTCATGATATTAGGATATGCCTATGGAGTTGTTAGATCTCACATGGCCTCACTGGTGAATCATTATGTGCTCATGAAGACGTTAGTATCACATGGCAATACTAATATCTCATTAAGTGCTTATGAAGATGTTAGTCTCACTCAACAACATTAATGTCAAAAAAATGATAAATGTTTATAAGATATGCCTATAGAGGCATTGGACCTCCCATGACAAAGGAAAAAAAATAGAGTACCTATGGAGGTGTTAAACCTCACATGACACATTTTCAAAAATACTAAGCATTGATGATTGGTGTGTATGGGTGTTAAGTAAAGCATTCATGGTGTTTGTGTGTGTGAGTGTCCAATTACATATTCATTACATGGTGATTACAAAAGACTAAGAATACATAAATTACAATTAAGGCCAAAGGAATTTGATAACTTAATCTTATTAGTCTTCTAATATGTCATCCTTGCTTGTATGTCCCTTATACCTTGATTTGAATGCTTCTTGGCCATGATTCACAAGTTTAAAGCTCACCATAATTCCATATCATTTGGACTACCAATAGATCACATATTAAACATCACCAACATTTAGCAACTTAAAGATTTATCATGTCACAATAAAATTGACACCATAAGTGACACAATTAAGCTCAAGGTCTCACACCAATGTAAACTCTATGTGACACCATCATGTTAGCTAAGATGGACAGCGATTTACATATTCATAGGAGCCCAAATTCATCTCAAAATTGCACACCAAAATGAAGCAAGAGGGAATTCCACTATTATGTTTTCTCTTATTGCTGAGTTATGTATGATAATTAGTAGCAAGTGCTATATCCCAAAAGGAAAACCCTAACACCAATTCATCCTATGGACTAGACATATAAAAGGTTCACATACTCAAAAATCAGCCCAAGATACCATCTAGATCAATACCAGAAAATACACAAAGTTGACCATACCTAAACTATTGGGTCAAAGAGTTATGTGCGCAAGGTTGTACAAATAGCATATCAATTCATCATTATAAATTCAAGAAAAATTAAAAAAAGACAATGACACACTAGAAGAAAAGTAGACCATATTTCAACTTAAAAAGATGTATAGACACTTCCCAGAAAATTCAATAAGTTGACTCATGGCAAAATTTGCTGAAACAGAATATATTCAAGACAAGTACTATGGTTCACCATTTTTCCACTACCCATCCTAGCTCAAAAATCAGTGGAAAATTCATCAAGAATCTACACACATGAGATATATTTTGCACCAAATTACAAGGTAAAATGTCATCATATGAAGTACTAAAAAATTCATAAAAATTCACATTGAGCCTAAAGATGGATATCTAAGGTGAGCATAGCAATTCATCAAACATCTTGAGATCGAAAATCACTACCACACCAACACCTTCATAGTGACTAATCAACATCTAGCCCACGATAATTTCAGCCATCAAGGGAAGAATTTGAAACAAAGAGATCAAAATTGAAGAGAAGTCTTGAAGGATTACTTAGATGTCCTCCCTTAGCCAATTCCTCCTTTCTTGCCTTCTTCACTCTAATATTTCTTAGCCTCACAAAACCTCTCCTTCAAGCCTTGTTTCATCTCCCCTCCTTTCTCTTTTTCTTCTATCCTTCACTCTAATCTCTTTAGCCTCTCCAAACCTCTCTTTTTTTTAGCCTTCACTTAAAAATTTGATGCTCTTCTCCTTCATTTCACATGCTCTCTTGAATTTTTATTTTTATTTTTGATTTATTTTACTTTTTTTTTTAGTCTACTTGATTTTCTTTTTATTTTGAAAGATAATTAGAATATCTTTGTTTAAAATTCTTGTTAAATTTTTTAATTTTGAAATTATTACATTTTGTATTTTTCATTGCTCTTTTCCTTTAATTCTTCGTCATTTTTTTGAAATTTTTTTATTTGGAATTTTTATTTTTTAAATTATTGTTATTTTCTTCATTTTTTTTTTATAGTTTTGACATTTTGGCCTAATTTTTTTATGTTTTTCCTTATTTATTTATATATATTTTCTAAAAGTGCTAGACAAATTACAATGTTCATAGTCCCCTTATCAATTAGTCTTTAGGAAATCTTGTCATTTCCCTGTGGAATTTGAGCACAAGGCATATTGGGCTAATAAGTTTATGAATTTTTAAGATCTTTAATCTTATCCCAAAGTCTAGCTCTGAATTTGAATGTGTGGCTCTTTACTTTAATTTTGTTTTGTTTTACATCTTTTATGTGTTCTGCTTGTTGTTTTAGTGTGAATGGTAGATTGCATGTTTAACTTTCTTTTAAGTAGAAATTTAGGGACTTAGAAGCAAAATTTTAGGAGGTAGAGAGTTGATTTTACTTAATTTTTAGGTAGAAATAACATTAGGTGCATAGTTTAGGAATGTAGGAATTTAGTGTAAATTTTCCACTTAGCAATGTTTCTCTCGCTAAGTAGTGCTTTTAGGCACTTAAGCACCTAACCAAATTTTTTTTTTTCTTGAAAAGTGTGGTTTTAAGTAGGTTAGGCTTCTTTTGTTTCCTTTCTCCTTCCTTATGCATGCCCCTCACTCTCCTCATACCCATTTTCTCTTCTCTTCATCTTATTCTTCCAAAACCCTCTTTCCAACCACCTTTTAGCTTAATCCATCACTTTTCCACGTGTTTCTTGCAATTTCTTTCCTACCCAACCCATTTCCCATTACTTTTTCACCTTGTTTCTCCATTTCCCTAACTTTTTGGTCCTCTTTTGGGTGAGTGAATAGTGACCTACGAATTTTTCCTCCATTGAAGATTTCTTGGAGTTCATTGGTGATCACTTTCCATCTTCCAGTTTCTTGTGTTGTGAATTCAAGGTAAGATCTCCATCCTTTTACTCTTT
The DNA here is from genome assembly GCA_037074485.1 of Delonix regia. NCBI lineage: Eukaryota > Viridiplantae > Streptophyta > Magnoliopsida > Fabales > Fabaceae > Delonix > Delonix regia. The sequence continues at coordinate 9,556,018 of CM073455.1, forward strand.
AGGATTAATTTTGAATTTTGATCTTTTAAAAAAAAATTCAAAAATTCAAAATTTTGAAATGATTTCATGTTGTTATGTACATATTTTTTAGTCATTTCTTGGATTGTTCTCACCTTGATTGTATCCTCACCATGAATTTAAAAGTGGAACCCTAGGACCTTACTCATCGTCCTAACTTTTAAAATTTGAGAATAATGGAAAATTTAGGAAATTATGATTTATTTTATGAATCATTTCCATTTGTGAATGGAAATCTCTTCAACAATTTATGTTATTGGGTGGAAGTATGTAGAAGATATAATCTTTGAAAAAAATATATTTTAATTTATTTTATTTTTTAAAAAATCTAGTTAGGAAAGACATCCCATCCTTGGCTAGGTGGCATCCTCTTTATTGTGTTAAGCTTAATTATTTTAGTGCAATTGTGAAATTTTTGTTTCATGCATAACAATTTTGTGGGGTGGCAATTTGTTTTAATGAGGATATTTTATTTGTGATAGATCAAGTAAAATGCCTCTAAAATGAGCAAGGCAAGGCAAATCCTCTTACAATAAAAAGAAATTTGTTTGCACCATCACCAAACAATGATTCAATAGTAGATTGATTAAGAGGAAACCTATGCCTCAAAGAGGTATTTTTGCCAATCACCTTATGATTGGAATAAGACCTATAATTCAATCTTGTCAATAGGAAACCCTATGTACCCAACCATGACTAGGCATCCAACTACTGGTTAAGGAATTCTATACAAATGTACTTGAACTAGTGGATGGTAAGTGCTTTGTACAATAGAAATTGGTTTCATTTGATCTTTGTACCATTAATGCTTATTATAACTTGGAAGACATATGGCCTAATGAATTTAGTGAACTTAAAGAAGATGATCCTTTAGACACTACAGTCATTGACTAATGTCTGTCACACTCTGGTAATTTAGAATGGCATTATGCAAATGGAACCTCAATTTCTTTTAAATCCTCTAGTTTATCATCGGATGCTAAGGTTTGGCACTATTTCATAACAATGAAATTATATCCCTTCACACATATAGTGAGGTCACATATGAGAGGGCCATGGTTTTATAATGTATTTGTTTTGGCAAATCTATTAACATTGGCTAACTCATATATGTCAACATTTTAAAGAATGCAAAGGACCTTAGGGTGGGCCTTTGGTTTCCAGCCCCAATTACTGGCCATTATCTCCATGCGGGTGTGGAATAGGAGGATAATGAAGAATGTCTAAGTAAACCTTCTATTGATTTTCACACCATGTCTACTTTAATAAGACCTGATGCCAGGAAGGGCACAAGTGCCACCACCTCAAGCACCACGACCTTTATATCTTAAATCAAATAATGGATAAAGTAGAGGACATTATGAATATGCTATACGAAGCTAAATGGAGGAATCATGGACTCTTACAAGCATTAGCTAATTTTTATTGCTTAAATATCTTTGAATTTGAGTCATTTCCTACTTATTCACTTGCCAACAATGATGTGGAGGAGACCGAGGCTAAAGAAGAAGAAGAGGATGAATAGAATTATTTTGCTTGTTATTTACATTGTCATGTCTGTACTTTATTGGTTATGTTATTTCACAATTTATGAGTTGTTAAATTGTATGAGTTTATTAACTTCTAATTTGCCACTTACTTTTGTTTTGTAATTATTTTTATTATAATTATGCCAGAGATCATCAAGCACTTTTTCTTAGCTGAGTCATGTACAAATTTGATTTGCAAAGAGTTATTTTTTCCCGTCCTCTTATGTGTCTACTTTGTTTGAACATTGAGGACAATGCTCATTTTAAGTTAGAGGGAGTGAGAAATCCAAAGTAGTATTTGAATTCTATGGTTTGCTTAAATTGATTAATTATTTATTCACAGAAAAGTTTATCTAATTTCCCCAAAATTTTAAGCTGAAATTGATTTCTACTTTTCTTGTCTTAAGCTAAAATCTAAAGTAGTATTTGAATTTCATGGTTTGATTAATTTTAAAAGTAGCATATTATGCTTACTTTATCTAATAATATATGGATAATTTAAAATGAATTTATTGACATTATTGGTGGATTTTATTCCAATTTAGGCAAGTGTCTTAAGGAATAATTGTGTATGGAATTTGTTGTGGACCTTTTAAGTCACTTACAACTAATGGTTGTGTATTCACCTATCGCAGGGCCAGTCATAATGGTGTTTCTTTTGTGAACAACCTATGTTGTGGTTATAATTCCATTTCTTTAAAGACACTTTATATTAATGGTTAAGGGTGTTTATTGGTTGATTTAATTTAGGCATCCATTTCAAGTTGATATTGTATAGTTATTACTGGGCAGAATTACATTGGCAGTGGATGCACCTTCTCAGTGTAACACTAACAATGTGATTTAAATATTACTGAAACTTAGTTGAAATGATGTCTTAATATTTCTTGTAGCTTATCAGTATGGAGATGATAAAGACATTTGGTTGTAAGAGTCTTTTAACGTATAATGAGTTTTCTTAGTTTATTGTAATTCAAGATCTTTCGGCGAGAGTATGATAAAATTGTATTGCTAATATATTTGCATAAGTAGAGTCTTTAAAAGGAAACTTTGTTTTATAATTATGTGCATACACATAATACATGTTTCCTAATTTCGTTACCTCAGCTTTTGTTTACAACACTATTAAAAGTGAAAACTCCTAATGGGACAAACTATAATGGTTTAAAAAGTCCTTAAATTTGTTTTGGCAACTACATTAATGACCTTGGCCTTAAGGTGGATAAACTTATTGTGTTTAGTAACAATTCCACTATTGTTTGTAGCCTTCCATAAACTGTTATACCACTAAATTAATTTGTGTGTTTACGTGAGAAAGAAGGCATTAATAGGAACAACAGTGGAATATATGATAGGTTATTAGGGAAAAGGTTTAGACAATTCAATAAGGCTAAAAAAGGCCATGACCTCTCCCAATTTGAAATCACTCAATTTGAATGAGTGTTTTATGTTCAAAAAACACATATCAAAGCTCATGTACATAAAGTTTAAATCCTTCAGTCATGTTTTAGAAGATAAACCCCACATCTGACACACTTTTATGTATATCTTGTCTTAGTTTAACTATTATAGGCTTTATAATAAACCCAACATCATATATCTTATTGAGACCTTTGGTGTTCTTGGAATTCAATTCCATTGCAATAGGCCTCGTATTTTTTTTTTCCGTTCATCTCAAGGAATTCTTGTTGGCTGAGTGCTCATAAGATTCAAAAGGCACTCTTGTTCCTCTTATGGTGCACCTAGTCAAGATACATGACATGTTATCTAGACCTCTAAGTCCTTAATGTAACAAAAAGAGGACTAAGATTGAAAGAAATTTCCATTTGCTTCCATTATTGGCAGCTTGTTGTATGCTCAAGTAGACACTTGTACTAATATAGCCTTTGTTATAGTGTATTTCGAATATACTTGAGTAATCTTATTTTGGATTATTGGATAATTGCTTAGATTGTTGTGTTTTACCTACAAGATATTTGGAATTGCATATTCTGTTACAATAAATTTAATTCACTTGTAATTATTGATTATCTTGATCCATATTATGTGATTTGATTGATTATTTAAAATATACTATCATATATACATTCCTTATGATGTTTCGGAAGAGGTATTTTGTGGTCATGTGTCAAATAGACACTTATAGCTACTTCAACTTAAGAATTATGGCATTTTAAAGGAGTTATTTTATGGTAAAGTGTCTTGCAAACAATTACAATTACCAAACCTATGATTGCATCTTTATGATATTTTGAAGCAGTTGTTATGAGAAGTCACTAAAAAAAAATGGATTTTTTGATGGTTTTTTAATAGCTTTGTGAGGGTAGTGATTGTCGTAAAGTGGTTTTACGATGGTAAATGAAAACATCACAAAAACCACTGTCGCAAATGAAATGACAATATTTTTATAAACCCTTGTTGAAGTCGTCGTGATAGCATGTCTTTGCAATGGTTAAAAAACTCTTGTTAAAGTCGTCATAAAAACATGTTATTGCAAGGGTCAAAATAAACATTGCAGTGTCATGGTCTTGTGACACTGTTTCTGACCCTCACAATCACATGCCAATATGACATTTAAAAGAACTATCACAATGTCATAGTTTTGCAACAATTTTTTTAACTATTATAATGACTTGTCTTTGCGATGGTTGTGACTAAATCATCGTAGTGGGTGCCATATTTTCTATGGCAGCAGTTTAAACTGCTGCTGATAGATTTTTTTAAATATTTTACTTTAAGTTTGTGTTATAATTTTTTTCTTCAATCAATATCTTGCAAATATGATAAATCACTAATCATAACAACACAATTTGATACTCAATGCTAACAAGCTTACTTGATAATCAACTAAAAACATAATTACATACAAAATTGAACATAAACCGCAATCAACTCTTAATAAGATACTAAATAATTACAAGGTCTAACAACAAACAATGATAAGCCATCCTAACTAGCTAATTGTCCCTACTTGAAGGAGTTGGCAATGGATTTAAAGGTGGGTTTGCACTGCCTTGCTCACTATGTACCTAAAAATTGAAGACAAACTTTGATAAACAATAAATTGAATAATAAAGATAAAAGAACATTACAACATAAGACTTATACAAAATAAAAATGTTTAGAGAAGTACCCTACGAGATAGTATATATGCGATCTCTGGGGGCAAATCTCCGTGGACATTTTTTAGGAGAAAAGACACAATTGCATTTGTTCATTGCTATTCTTCTGCTAGATTAGCAATTTGAGCTCTTTGTTGTGCATCTATTTGGTCTCTTTCTGTCACTTTAACTCTAAGTGATGCAACTTCCATCTGTAGCTTATGGTAAAATGGTCTCTAAATATGTTAGTTTTATATTCAAGAGGCACCAACTTCCATTTTTGATAACTAATGGGTAACTTATTAAAATATTTTACAATGCTCCTAAGAAAGATAGCCAACAATCCACCTCTATCTCCAGTGAGCTGGTTATTGGAATTGAATGGTACAATCACCCTTTCACCCCTCAGAAGAGTCCAAACGTTATGCACTATTAGGTGCCTACTCTTAACTTGACCATTCTCATATATAATGCTTAAGTTAATGAATGAACATACAAGAAACAACATCGCATTGAATCTCATTAATTAGTCTACTTACCAATGACATCAACAGTCCATCCTCTCCTACGTGGTTGTGGTAGAAGCAGTGCAGGCTATTTGTTTGAAACATACTCTTCTTGTTGTTCCCCAACATTGGCAGTGATACTTGGTAGGGTAGGTTGCTTGTTTGAAACATTTGCTGGGGTACTTGAAGGTAAAGGCATAGATTAATTACTTGGAGGCAAAGGCCTTTGTGAACCTCGTCCACTAATAGTGCCTGATTTAGAGTTCCTAAAGAACCTCTTCATCTTTAGAATTCCTATTAATGACCAAAAGCAACATTAGTTCAAATTAAGAACATATATAACGAAACTATAAGAACATGAAAAATCTATTAAATATATAATAAATGAAACATGCAAACCTGGACAAGCGTAAATTATTTTTATCAAATGGGAACAACTGTTCTAAGTGTTGTACGTGGAATGGCTCATTGGCATAAACAACATCTTCATCCTCATCACCCATGTCGTACAAGTCTTATGGCTTTATGTGTATGACTATACTCCAATTTTTATTGAACTCATCTTCCATTTAATATACCATTAGAGCTTTTGAAGCTTGGATATATGACTCGTTATCTTCACTATTACCCGTATGTAATGATCATGAAAAATTGATAAATGTGAATCCTAATTCATCTTTTACAATTCCTCAAGCAGTGGTTGTATTAGCCCACATGTATTTGAACAAGAAAATTATGAATTCACTATGATAATTTAATTCAATTATATTTAACAATTTCCCATTATATGGTACACCTTTAAACCTTATTTGACCATCACTACTACTTGAATAGTTTCTTGTACCAAATGTTCCATAAACTCCATAATTTTGAGTTTTTAACCCTTGGTCTTGTTTTATTATTCAAAATTTAAATCCATTGACAATGTATGCACTATAATGCTGTGATTTATCCAGTAGACCTATGGCAAAGAACTTCATATCAACTGAATGGGATGTATTCACATCATTTCTTATTTGAAAAAACAATTATGAACCATGTAATAGATAAATACATAATATAAATGAACTGTTAATGATGTATAAGTGCTTACAAGTCGAGAAAACCACTCAATAAACTCCCAATGAATCCTCTTATATATTTTTTAAGAAGACCATAAACGTCCTTTTAATTGTCTCATTACATGGTTTTTGAATTCCCTACATAGCAAATATATTTATGGCAATTAGATTTTATGGTTTTATGCACTTATCCAGTGATTAAAATTTACTTACTAGGGAAATGGGTCTACTACACCATAATTGGTTGGCATGTAAGGATGTGCTTGTAGCTTTTCCATAGAAAATGGAGTAAAGTATTAAAAACTAGCAACCGATCTTCCAACTTGTGGAAACATAGAATCATCATTGGATGATCCTACATCAAGTTCATCATCATCATGTCTTAGTTGATTAGATACGGTCTCCACTCTATCCAAATACCTCAAGTGAAAAGTTAAAACTTCTTGGGTTAAGTAATACTCAGCTATTGATCCCTCTAATTACACCCTATTCCATACAAAGGAATTCAATTTTCCCAAGTATCTTTTAATTATAATGCAGATTAATTAAGTCAAGAAATGACAAAAAGGAAATTGTAATGCAATGGTAAACACATTAGACATTACCTCTCTCTAGGGTACATCCAATAGTATTGGATAGGACCTTCAAACTTAGCTTCTTCAGCTAAATGTATAATCAAATGCACCATAAATATGAAGAATGATGGCAAAAATATCATCTCCAAGTGACACAATGTAAGAACAACTTTATCTTGGAGTTGGTCAAGTTCATTTACATTTATTACTTTATTACACAATTGTCTGAAGAATGAACACAAGTAATTCAAAACAGTTGACATTTACTTAGGTAGTGTTCGTTTAATTGCCAATAGCAGAAGTTGTTCCATAAGAATGTGCAAGTCATGACTTTTTAAACCACAGATCTTACGTTGACTTAAATCAATGCATCTAGATATGTTTCTAAAATATCCATCTAGCACTATAACATTCTTTAAAGTTGTTTGAAAGATATCTTTATTAGCATTAGTCAACGTGAACAAAGCCAGAGGATATCTACCATTATCATCTGGCCACAAATCAAACCTTAAATCTATCTCTTGTAAGTCTCTTCCTGCATTTAAATGGTCATTTAATTTCCCAACCTCATTTAGTAAAGTGAGTAACACATTGTCATAAACATTTTTCTCAATACACATGACATCAAGATTGTGGCGTAATAAATGGTTCTCCTAATAAGGAAGTTGAAAAAATATGTTCCTTTTACACCATTGTTGAGGATCATAAACTATAGTAGTAGATCCTCAAGGTCTTCTTCCTCATTTTTCATTCTCTACATCTTTCCCAAATATGTTCTCAACATCCTTAAGCTATATTAAAATTTTTGATCTAGTTACTACTATAGGAGGTTTCTTTTTTCTTCTCTTCTATCAAATCTACTTTAAGTCAATCTAAATTTGTGTCTTGGACTCAGAAAACAATGATGATCTATGAAATACCACTTTCTACTATGGGGAAGGTAGATAGGGATAGAATCGAAATTACAAGTGGGATAAGCTAGCCCTATATGGACATTCCACCCAAATAAAGTTCTAAGCCCTAGAAAATCATTAACCATCCATATGATAGCTGTATGCAATTTGAACATCTCATTAGTGAAAGAATCAAATGTTTTAACCCCCATCCCACAATTCTTTTAGCTCTTTTATGAGCGATTGTAGATACACATGTATCTCATTTCTTGGTGCTTTTTTCCTAGGAATAAGTATTGAGAGGATTAATAAACTTTGTTTCATACACATCCAAGGAGGTAGGTTGTATGGTATAAGTACCACCGACTAAATGCTATAGGCTGTACTCAAGTTGCCAAATGGATTGAAACCATTAGTGGCTAACCCTAAATGTACATTTTAAGGATCTGAAGCAAATTGAGCATTCATTATATCAAATTTCTTCCATGCCTCAGAATCACTTGGATGCCTCTTCATGTTATCATTGTTTTTATCTACTTCATGCCACTTTATGTGCTCAGCAGTTTTAGGGGACATAAAAAGCCTTTGCAATCGTGGTTTCAATGGAAAATACCTAAGCACTTTAGTAGGCATATCCTTACACTTATTACCCTTTTTCTTTGGCTTCCACCTAGATGTGTTGCACCGTTTACACACGTCTTTGACTTTATCCTTTCCCTAGTATAACATACAATCATTAAAACATACGTGAATTTTTTTATAATTGAGTCCCAATTCATTAATAATTTTTTTCGCCTTATAAAAAGAAGAAGGAATCTTTACATTTACAAAGGCATATATTAACAACTCTAATATCATAGACATAACTTTATCACTAATTTCACACAGACATTTGATGTGATACAACTTCACAAAAAATGATAGCTTCAAATATTTCTCACATCCATCATACAAATTTGGTTGCCCATCCCTAATTAACTCATAAAACTCTTTTGCCACCTTATCCATCATTGGGTCAAAAGATGAAGGAGTCGGGCCTTCAATTGTGTCCATCATCTCATTATAATTATGAACTCCAAATGCGTTATAGACCATATCTTGCATAAGATCAACCCTAAAAGTTCTTTCTTCACCTACTTGTGGCACTAATACAGGTTGTACATGACGTAAATCTCTACCTCTTTCCTCATGCCTTACCTAAAGAGTATACCATTGCGGGAATGGTTTAACAATTAAGTGGTCTCGCATAACATCTTTGGCTTTCCATTTCTTAAATTTAGATTTTAGACAAGGGCATATTATTTTACCCTCAATACCCCTATTAGCAAATGCAAAATCTAAAAAACTATTAAGTCCTTATAAGTATTCAAGTGTATTTCGAGGTTTAGCAATCCAAGACCTATCCATTTATGGAAAAGTGAAATCAATAAAACTATCATTAAAAAACTACAATTGAAACACCAACCATATATGTGATATATGTGTCTGAAAATTAGTTTGTTATTCTTATTTGGATATGAAGCCATATTAAAGCATAACTTATTGTATCCTCTATGAGTTGTTATTTAGATAACACAGTTCATCTAGAGAATCATTCAAATGCTTTTGATCCTTTGCCTTAAATAGTTTTTCCTAATTGTCACATGTTAAATTTAGCATATAACCATGCCTTATTAGTTTTAAAGTTGTTAAAAAAATGTTAATTCTACATTTTAGGTCTTAATGCTACCAGCATAAAGCTTTAAGAGTGAAGCATAGTAATTTCACAATAAATTGTTGGCAAAAACGCATGTATTACATAATACAAATCCTTCAAAAAGTTGGAGGAGCAAGTTGGTTCGAGTTTACAATGAGGGCAAGTTTAAAAGCGAGTTAACACAGTTTGGGCATGTAAAAACATTGACTTGGTGAGTTTACCGAGTTAACTTGTAATTTCAACGACATTAATTCCAAGTATCCACTAAATTCAACTCATTGTAGAACCGTAAATAGAACTTTAAGTTGGGCACTAAGGCACAAAAAAAATCACAACATCATAAAGAACATTTTTAGTATATATAAAATAGAATATTAATTACCCTAGATTGATATCAATAATTGCAATAAGGTTTAGGAAAGAAAGAAATTTCATGATTCAGTCATTTAAATGAAGTAGTTGTTGCAAAAGAAAAATAATAAGAAGAAGAAAAAAAAGATGAATAAGAAGAATAAGAAGATAAACTTGAAGTTTTTCGATGTAGAGATCGATAGAGCCATCACTACCATAACCAAAATAGAAAGATTAATAGAACAAAGAGAGAATGATGTTCAAGCTAAAAAATTATAATAGAAACTTATCATTTCTCATTGAAATGAGAATTTTCCTTAGTTTCCAGAAAGTGAGTGATGCCAGAAGAGGAAGAAAACCCTAAGCACTCCTACGGAGACGCATTTTTTATGGGTGTAATGGAAGTCCAAAAATTAAAATAATAATAATAATGAAATAAAAAATATATAATAATGATAAATTATAATAAATAATATAAAAAAATTACAAATGAAATAGGAAGCCACTCAATTTGATGCAGACAAAATAAAGGGATATTAGAATTTGAAATAAGAGATAATGTGTTTTTCAAAGTGTCTTTAGTCACTGAGGTTGGTTAATGAAGATAATAAAGCTCAGTTCTAAATATCTTGGTCAATTTGAAATTTTAGCCAAAATTGGACAAATGACCTACCACTTAGCTTTGCCTCTTAACTTAGCCTAAATACATGATGACTTCTATGTTTCCTAATTGAAAAAGTATCAACTTCACCCTTTATATATCATTGAATGTGAAAATATTATATTACAAGATGATTTGCTTCTTGTTGCGACACCGAACATGATCATAAATATGAAGATTTAATAGCTCAAGAATAAAACAATCCTTCTAGTGAAAATGGTGAGAAAGGGATTATCATTTGAAAAAGCTACTTGGGAAATTGAAGATAAATTTTAAGGACAAATTTTTTTAAAAAGGCAAGAAATGTAACATCCTAAAATATACGTAACAAGATATATATGATCATTGTGAGGGAATAATAGAGATAATTAGGGATCATGTTGACCCTTCATATGATAATTATTATGCAATATTTTTTTCTTAGGATATTAATAAAGATCATTGGGAACTATTTGATGACGTTGGAAGCTTTAAAGTTGTATATTTATCCTTAAATGAACCAGATTTATAGCAAGGGCTCATAGGAAATCCTAGTGATATTGATGGAAAATGAAGAAGATTAATCATTTATGCTTTAATTTGTAACTCTTAATTGATATCTTAAATACAACTCTTAATAAATCATTTGCTTTAAATGATCTTTTAATTTTCTAGACTTTTGTTGAATATGTATTCATAAGCTTTCCTTATGTATTTTTTAACATTTAAGGAGTGAAATTGGTTGTGGTTGTTTGTGCTTACTATTGATAAGTGATAAGCTAAACCTATGTTGAAAGTGGTTATATGCTAACTTTTGTCTGTGAGACATTACTCATTGTTTATTTTCCTATTTGCTTTTTGTTTGCTTAGAATGTTATTATATTTTTCCTGTAATATGTTTGCTTTCTAGTACATGAAATTTTCTAAAAAATTATAATTAAGAAAGGGAGTCAACTTAAGGTACTTTAACAATAGTGTTTGTGGAACCATTTAGTATTACGACCCTTGTGTTATTGTTTGTTTGCAATTTATGATCTTGTTAATCAACATCATCCTATATTCCCATTAAATACTGGCATGCCTTAAATGTCTAAATCTATGGTACTTTTACCATCCACTAACCTCACTTATTTAAATTCTTATCTTCTTTCTTTCCACTAAATCTCCCATAAAGAAAATTTTTATTATGTATGACCTCTAAGATTCAAAGCTTTTTTATATTCATTTTCCACTCCAAATTGATTGCTTTTTATAATTTACAAAACATTCAAACTTGTTTTAACTAATGTAAGTTTGGTTCTATCACCATTCTTCTAATCTGTTTGTTTAACTTTGGCTTTTTTTTTTTAAGCCAATGCAATAATTAGTTTTTATTAAGCAAAAATTGAAACACACAAGGACATCAGTTACATAGATAGGGCAACCACCAATTAAAACTTAGAAGAATGAGGAGGAACTAAATCCATGTAGATTTGCCGGTTAAGCAAGTTAACCCTGTTTAACATATTTGGTAGTAAGATCCTTGGGATTCATTTAGTTTAACAATTCATTTATGCTTCATCTAATTCATTCATTTAGCTTTTCCATATGCCATATATTTCCAAGAACTAGCCTATGCTTACAATTAAATTTCATGGGAAAAGAATGTATTATTCAATTTAATGAATCAACCTCTATTTCTAATACAATCATATAGTTTTCTGCATATATTGGAACAACCAAAACCAGAAAAAAAATTTCAAAACTATATGACTAACTGAGTTGTTGGCGAGAATGAATAGCAGTGGTGGTAGATGACTGAGAGGTGGTCAGAGCAGGGAATCATTGTCGAGAACAAAAAGGGTAAATGAATGACATACGATGACCTCGACGACAAGGATAGAAGGAGACAACACAATGATGACTAAATAATGTCATAGGTTTAACTAAAAAAATGGGCTAGCTATGAACCTCCTGAGAAAATGGAATCCATATTATTACAATTCATGGTAAACTTAAGCTCAAGCTGTAGGAAAAACATAAGTATGCCTAAGATTTTACATATTTTCTCATTTGCACATTACCTCATAATGCCTTGAATAATAACTTATTTACACAATCACATTAATGCAAAGAAACCAAAAAAAAAAAACCCATAATTGTCATGACTACTTTAACCACTGGAATTGTTGGATGAAAGGAAAATGAAAAAGTTAATTTTAGCATGAACTGTTGCTTAATAGGAACTCAAAATTTGGTCATCACTTCACCAGTCTTAAAATATGGCTAGAGTTTGGAAAGTCAAATTCCAGTTTCATAAAACAATAAAGGCATTATACGAGCTTAATGGTAATTCATATAAACATGCAACTTATAAGGACACAAGCATATAATGAATTTCATCACTTCCATTGAAAAAATAAGTCAGCAAGAAGAAAAAGGAAGAAAATCAAACAAATAAATTATTAAGGCATTTATTCTAATATTATGGCTACACAAAGAAACTTGAGTCATTTACTTTGGACGCATTTCAAGAAGCATTTTTTTATCCTACAAAGCTTTTGTAAATTTTTCTGAGAAGTGATATGGGGAGTAATATTTGTGAGAATAATAATAGTAATTATAAGGAGGTGGGAAATCCAGCTTAGTACAACAAAATAGCCCCACAATATTTCTAGTATATCATTAGCAAGTAAATGGTTGGTATCTTAATATCAATGTGGATTAGGAGACATCTTCGTCCATTCATGCGCCAACAAGTTGTGGGCTGTGGCATCATACGCCAATAGGGTGACCTCACAAACAATAACCCCACTTCCCCAAAATTATAATACTTCTTAGTTTTACACTTGAAAATATGTACAGTGTATTAATATTATTTTTACTGTATATACTATAGTATCTATATAATATATGCTTTTCTAAATTTTTTTAACTTACATATACTATAGTTGCATTTTTTTTAACCTACAGAGATCACACAATAATTCTTTTCTTAACCTACAAGGCATTCCTAAACTTTGATGGTATCACCCTCCCCTTACAATTGAAGCTTACAAAGTTTATCATTAATTACAAATAAAACTAACTAATAAAAAAAGGAACAATAAGTTAAGCAACTAGAAGTCCCCTTGAGAGGTTTTCTTTGTAGTTTGTACTTTGTACCAATGAGGAACACGTGGTAAAGGGTAATGGGGTAAATAAATTTATGGAAACCACAACCAACACGTATTATATTTTTCATGTTTTTATAGTAGGGAAATAAATTTTTAGGCACATTTATCCCATAATCCCTATCCCCTGGTCCCTTCATGATACAATTAGAATCTATCAAATTTAAGATAAGAGGAGAACTGCCTGTGGAACCCATTTTCGACTTTATAACCCTACATGATAACTCTTTGAAAGAAAGTTATCTAGAATAATATTAATAGTAGAAACACTTAAATTATAAATAAAATCTCATTGATTTCAAGAAATTTCATCTATAACTTGGACACTTACCATTGACCATTATTAAGCAAAGATTTAAGCATTTCTTGTGATGAATTTATAGGAAATGGAGTTGGAAAAGTACTAAAAAGGGAGACAAAGTAAAAAAAAAAACAAGAAGATTCTGGCACCTAAGCATTAGAAACCCAGTGCCTAGGCAACAAAAATTAAACGTCTGGGTGCCAAACATGTATTTTGGAATTTGGTAGTCTAAGGTTCAACACCCAGGCACCAGAATTCCAGCCCTGGGGCACTATTTTTCCAAAAAAAAGAGTGCTAAAGCGCCAGAATTCCTAAGCTTAAGTGCCATTTTTCCAAAAAAAAAACGTCCAGGCGCTAGAATTCCAAAGCCCAGGTGCTAGTTTTCAGAAAAAGTAGCGCCCGGGCCTTATAATTCCAAAGCCCAGGTACCAACTATTTCATAATAATAGAAAACTTCAGGTTTTACTCAAATGCAAAATCAAAACTAGAAAAAATAACTATATATGTTATAAATCTAAAAATCTCAAGGTAGTCAAGGGGTTTCTACTCATCAGCAATATACGAGAAGAGAACAATAGCTAGAAGTAAAATTGGGAACCCAAATGAAATAAAATACTTTACAATGAAATTTAAAAATCAAATACAACATAATTGTGGGCGAGATCTAATTCATCTCAGGAATACAATGTCAAAATTGGAAGGAATATATCATTTTTGGGGGATATTACAAATAGATACATAATGGAGCTAGATCAAAAGGCTTTTAGGAAAGCTTGAGGACACGAACCCTACTGGATCACTAGACCAAACCCGAGGTATTAGGAAAATGCTAGGGGCTTCTAACAAAGTCTTGAGCTATAAAACCTAAAAGATATTTCAATATATATATATATATATATGTATAACATTATATTAAATATAATTTAACAATCATAAAAACAGTCGTAAATGACCATTGTTAGGACACTTTTACAACGCTCACAGAGTGACCATGTAGAAACACGAGGAATATAATATATAAAAATATATTTGGATATCATATATTAATATATGAAATATATATTAAATACTAGTAAAAAAGATAAATATATTGAAACAAATATATGAGATATATATATTAACTGACATTATCACATAATAATTATCATATTAAATATATAAATATTTAATATATATTTATTGTTATATTTTATATTATATGTTTATTATATTAGAGAAAAAAATTGGTACCGAGAAGAAGGAATTTGAGAAGCATGAAGTGACTGAATTGTGTTTGGACTGTCGTCCATATTCACTTTGGCCCTTTATGTACTTTCCAAAACCAAAACCCATTTTTCATGCACATTTGTCTCCACTTTCCTTGCATGAAATGACAAGTAGTTCATGCCATCATGCAAGCTCCTTGGCATCTCTCCTCAACTCCTTTTATTCAATTTGAAAAAAAAAAAAAAAAGGGAATGAACACTATAAGTGTACACAAAGATGCCCAGGTCTAGTTATAGATGAGACTATATTTCTATCCTAACAATGATGCTTCCAACATTTAATTGCTTTATTGGCATCTTCAATCTATTTCCCTCGATTTCCATGCTATAAAGGTTTCTAGGCAAAATGAGAACTAGGAATATGGTAATGAGAATTCACTTAACCCCACATAATAAAGTAGCTAAAGACGAGATTTTAATTTTACTCTCTTTGTTTGTTTTTGAGTTTTGCTGTGGAAGATTGTATACTGATTAAAAATTATGTATTATAGATAATAATTTAGTTCTTTAATATTTATTATTATTAGTGAAAATGATAAACAAATTTTAACTATTTCATCAATTAAAAATTATTTCTTACAATAAATAACCTTTAACCAGTGTCATAATAATATTTGTTAACAAAATTATATTGAAAGCTGCAATGATTTGTTCCTGAGGGCACTCCCTATTTTTTTAAGACTTCTCCTCCAACAAGTAATTTGGGTCTAAGTAATTTTGTTAAGTTTTGAGATAATATTTTATTCAAGGTTAAAGCTCCTTAGAGAAAAAGAAATGTTATCTGGATGTTTTAGAGTGTAATAAAATGATACCAATGATTACTATGGCTTGAAGTTAAGAAATCTACCACTAAAGTTTATAGACTAGACATGTCTCACATATACATAGAAAAAGCACTTGTTTTGAGTTGTGAAACCACACATATTTCTTTCCATAAGTTTCATTAATCATAATTACTACTTAATATTCAATCATGAAAATAATTTTTCTATTGTGGTCCTTTCTTACTATATATCAAGGGTTTGGTGTACAATATATGTAGAGCGTTAACTCAAATGAGTGTCATATTTAATTTAAAACAAAATAATTAGAAATATGAGTAAAGAACTATAATTTTTATTTTAAATTTATATTTATCAAGTGAATATTTTTTACTCTTATTAATTTCTTATATATAGGCTTATTTACTCCAAAAGTTTTTTATACTAAATTAATTTTTCAAGCTAAAATATATTCACAAAGATTCATAAAGATAAAATCTTAACAAAAAAGATATTCAAATAATTATTAATAAGCTGATATTTGAATGGCATTTTTTTAATGCTTTTTTATCGCTACTATATTAATTAATATATGTAAAAATAGATACAAAGATTATGAGAAATGAATACTATATTATTTAAAATTAAATTTAATTCCTTTTATAATGTAACCAAAACAATATAATATAATTGTTGAATTGAAAGATATGGTCCATAGACACGTGTAAATGATGGCATTGTCTTCCCCTAATGATGAATTCCCACTAATTCTTCCACCACATGGGACCCACTTCCTATCATGAGACCCAACTTGACCAATGCCCATTGCTTTTATATTTGGCCCATAATATTATATTTACCCATTTTTTAAAAATCACATTTCCTTAACATTTCCATTTTACTTCCTAAACCGCACCGTTTTTGCTAAACGACAAATCGTCTTACCTATACGCTTGCCACAACCTTCATATAAACCCAACCTTATTACCCTAAATATTGCATAATCCGTCTTATCTAACTAATTATTAATTACACATCATAAAAAAACCGCAACTATCAATCCAAGCACCTTTTTTCTAACATGTTTTCTCTGTGGTCTTCATATTTTTCATTGGTTTAATTTGATATACATTAAAACTTTTTGTGCAAATTCATGTTATTTATTTATTTATTTATTGTTATACATTAAAATTATTGGTTCATCTCATCCATATAAATGATATATTTCTATAAAATTTGATAAATTACATGTTGATATGTAATCAAAGAGTTTATTATAAATATTCATTTAATTAACTGGGGATTGTGCAAATTTAATATTGGATGAATTTGATTTATTATTGATTGTAGTAAAAAGTTTGTATAGTTTTAATTTATATTTGAAAAATAAATTATATTATTAATATAATTCATCTCACATGAAAAATAAATATTTTTTGTTTGTGCATAATTTAAAATTTAAAGAGCAAGCATTATTTTAAAAAATTAATAACAAATCAAATAAAACTATGTATAAAACAATGATACATTTTGGTGTATAAACCAAACACATCCAATAATTGTTTATATGCATTTTTTTTATAAGCTTTTGTTGATATGCATTTGCTCGAAGATTAAATATATGGACTTCGTTGAAAACGTTACATTTATAATTACAGACACATGCATGCATATGTGAGAACACACTGACGTGAATGTATGGACATATTTAATTCTTGATAATATACTAATCAATTTTGTTAATCATTATTCTTAGGATATTGGTTAAGGAGTATTTATTATGATATCAATAATTGTTGCTTTTTTACTATTTTTTATGATATTTAATTAATAGCTTTTTTATTTTTATTTTTATGATAACATTACCCATCATCTTTTCTAAAAGAAATAATTAATCTTTAATAATTTTTATATCTCCATACATCTAAGTAGTATTTTTATATTATACTTAATTTAAAAAAAAAATTTCATTTTAAAACTAGTCTTTTTAAATGAAGTTTCATGATATATTAAAAAGTAGTGTAGAGATATTATTTAAAAGTATGAATATATAAAAATTTATTATAAATTAATTATAAATTATTTTAAAATTATTAATTATGCCTTGTGAAAAAAATAAAAGGTACTATTGTCATAAAAAACAAATTAAAGAAATCATTAATTAGATGTCATAAAAAATAGTAAAAAAACAATGATTATTATTGTCAGTGAGGTAATAAATATGATTTAATCAGTATCCTAAGGACAATTATTAGCAAAACCTTATACTTATTTAATTTTTTAATTACCATCAATATTCGTACATTATAGTATTCATTGAAATGTGAGGAGGTTTGGTTGAATGGGGTGTTGGTACAAATAAATTAAGGTACTATCTTTTGTGCATTCATAATTTTAAGTACACAAGTATACCCAGTTATAATATATGTGCATAATTGTAATATTATTACAACTATACTCTTATATTATAACTGTGCATTCAAAATTATGAGTGCACTAAAGATTTCACCATAAATTAATTAAATTAAAAATGGTGAATGGTGAAATGCTAATGCTAGCTAGAAAGATAGATATGGAAATAGGTAGCCATGAAAATTAGCATAGGTTGATATAAGAAGAAAATATGGAGTTGTTGTGATTGAAGGAAGACAATATAAATATGGTGCAATCCAATATATATCTAAAGATTATGTGAAGCCAAATTAATATATAAGAGGCCTTCCCTTCAACCTCACTATATATCTCTCCACTTTGTCAACTTTGATATCATTATCCCATCCATGTAAAGTGACATCTCTCCAATCACATATCACATTTAAAAAGGTTCCTATCTTTTCTCTTTATTTGGCCTTATTAATAATTCAAAGTGATCAATTTGGATCTTAATGGGAACATGAGTCATATTTAATTATAATAGACAATTGGATGAAGATCTAATGGTTCATATTTGTAGATTGAAAATATAACCGCAAGCGGTTATATTAATTTAATATAAATTTAAACCCTTGGATCTCCATCCAATGGTCTATCATGATTAAGCATGACCTTATATTCCCACTAGATCCAAATTGCAAAGTGACTACCCTAGTTTTATCATGCAACTCGGTTAAATATTATTCTCTCATAGTTTATAGAACACCTGTACCCACCATCTTAACAAAATTATATTTCTCCTCACGATCATGCCTCTCATAATATATATATATATATATATATATATATATATATATAATGAGAGTGCATTTATTCTTGCTCATAATTGGCTCTCTCTTCAATGATAACAAGTTCATTTTTGTTCCATGACTTTATGGTTTTATTTTTATATATTGTTATATATTTAGATATTTTTAAAAAAATTCATGAAATATATATATATCCCAATATTCAGTTGACATAGGCCATAAAATTAGAAGAATGAGGCGAGTGAACTGGGAAAAGGCAATGAAAGATAAAAGGTAAAGTAATGGATCATATTAAGGTACAACTATATGAGAACCCATGGCTAAGAACTAATTAAGAAGTATTTCACAAATCCTAATGAACTGATAAGCAGGAGGTCATAGAAATTGCGAAGAGGAAGATCAAATTAATTAAGGAGATTCCAGAGGGTGACACCAAGGCTAGGCTAGCTAAAATCACAATTGAAAATTCTTTCATGCCTGTCCCTTGTTTAATACAGTTGGAGATCAATGTGGATGCACACATGAACTGATATTATTTTCACATTATGCTTTTGGAATATCTTTTTGTTTCATTAACATTTTCTTTCATCTAGCTAATAAAAAGCTAATAATGTATACTAGTGGGTCTAGCTAATCAAATGTTTTTCTAATGAGGAGATGAACACACACCACATTCATATAGAAATTTAGTTGCCTTTTAATTTCCACTTTTATGGAATAGATTTTGGCCTTTTGCATATTAAATACAAGTGGTTAACTTGGTTTAAAAGAACCATAGTGTGTGTGTGTGTGTGTGTGTGTGTGTGTATCAGTCAATTGTGGGGATGATATAGTGTAAAATGTTAATGACACTAGATGGGCATTTATCACCTATCATATATAGTATTTAAATAGTTTGAATGTTCTATTTATACATATTCACATACGCTTAAACTCATTTTGATATAGGGTTTAAAAGCACCTATAATGAACCCTAAAACATGCAATCAGATGCTATTTTACTCATTTTCAGTACTAGTGTATTTTTTTCTAAAATTAATGAAAAAACTACAAAAAAAGAAATTGAAACAAATTGATGAGAGGCAGAGGGCCAGTGCGAGCAAGGAGTGAAAAAAGGAAGTTCACAATGGGCCGACTTTGAGTTGCATGACTATATATAATGATTGACCACCATGTATTTTGACTGAGACACGTGTGCAGTGTATATTTATTATACGCACATATTGAATTGCACATGTATAACTTTGTGTTGGGAGCTACACTTGAATATTAATTTACCGTGGTAATGATCAAAATCAATAAAAGTGATAAGCATGAATGCAAATTGTCATTATATCCTCTAAGAACTCAATCATATATGTATATTTATTTATCTGCTGAGCACAAAGTAAAAGGAATGGTGTCTTACATACGTAAACTGGTTACTCCATTGTCATCATTTCTCATATATTATAATTAATCCTACAAAACTAATTTGGATAAAAAGTTGAAAGTTGGGTGGAGACAAAAAGGCTAATAAATACAGGTAAGAGAATAAAGTATTTAGGAAATTGGATGGGAGGTGGGTAGTATGGGTTTCAGTCTTTCAGATATAGTCCAGTATGTGTTTCAACATTCTCTACTACTCTAATCATAAGACGACATTCACACCATCCTTCTTACTCTTTTATAGTTCCATTCCTATTAAAATCCGTATCTAATTGAAAAACTTTATCCCAAGTGTTTTGTCTTCAAATTTTATATGGATTAGTTAAATCTTTTCACAATTCTTGTCCTTTCCTTCCTCTATTTTCTTTTCACTTTATTGTGAGAGAAAGAGATAAATCAAGAATATGAGAGAGAGAAAGAGAGTGACCACTGAAAAGCATGCATACCTTATCGTGAAAGCAAGACAAAAAAGACCCAATTTGACATGCTAACATACATACGACACATCTTTTCACTCCTATTTCTACACTGTACATTGTTATTACATTAAAATTTCATTTCCATAAATTGTGTCTTGTCCAATGACTGCTTGATTTCATGTTTTCTTTTTCCTAAATATTGAGATATGAAGAGATTGGTAAGTCAATTGCACCTCATAATTTAGTCTTAGAGGAACCTCCTCATTTCCCACAGAGTCACTCTAGTTATGGGGTGGTCTATATAATTAGTGAGGAGGCTATCATAAGTCCTCCACCATGGGAAGCATGAAGCCTGAGTGTACCTCTAGCCCAAAACTAAAAAATAATCATATAACACATTCCACTTGACCCTACATGCATGTATCTGACTTTCAAAAAGTATACCAAATCAACTTTAAATTAAAGAATAGACATGGATTTACTCATTTTCCATCATTGACATGCAAATTTCTTATTATTTAATTGTTCTTCATAGGGCCACTACATGATCTCTACCATGAGAAACGGGAAGGAAAAGAAATAATTTCAAAACATAGGCGTACCAATTAGTTAGCATTAATAGTGATCACCAATAACATAAGTCCTAGCCATGTTAAAAAAAAAAAAAAAGCAAAAATCCATTTATCAGTTGCAATTAACTTCTTAAATTCTTAAAACCAGACTTTAGTTATGTTAGAGCGCCCGAGCACTGCGAAATAGCACCTAGGCACCAATTCCTAAGAAATGGTGTCCAGGCACAGAAACACTAGTGCCCAAACGCCCAAATTCCCCAAGAACTAATCATGGTAAGTAAGATTCTAGCGCCCCAGCACAGTCACAGTGGTGCCTGAGTGCCAATTCCAGAGAGTTAACACCCAGGCTCAAGATGAGTAGAGCCTAAATGCCATATTTCCCATAAATCACTTGGAAGCACAGTGCGTAGACTTCGTAATAGTGGCGCCTAGGCAAAATTTCATAGAATTGACACCCAGGTGTAGAAAATTTGGAGCCCCGACGTCAAAAGATTCGTCCACTTGCAGAATATCATAGCCCAAGCACTATAGTTCTAAAGCCTGGGTACCATGTCAATAACCATGTTTTTTTCTTTTAAATCACAGTGCCCTATGCCATTTGGAACATAGACACACTCTCCTACACCTTCAAAAAAGTTTGTCTGCTAAAACCCCTCTCCCCTATACACTAATTTCGTGTTGAATCAGTTAGATTTGTGCAATTTCTCCAGCTAAGTATCGAAACCTTATCAATCTTGGTGTTGGCTACTTCACATTGCATGATTACATTGATTTTTAGCAATTATAAAGTAGAAATGGTAGGATTTTATTGATACAAGTTGTAGACAATCAATTTTTGAGCATGTAGTGCATGAACCCGTTGATTTTGCTAAACATTTTAACATTTCTACTCATTTGGGAACCCTAGTGTGATGAAAGAAGGATTTTGAGGTGACTAAGGAAATTTATTGAGTTTTCTCACCTTGAATCATGATTGCCAACATCATTACATGAATTAATCGGATTATTTTGATCATTCTTGTTAAATATGCTTTACATGAGCATCCTATGTCTAAATATCATCAATAAACATTGCCCTAATGGCTTGAACGTCACTGACATTGAAAACCTCTGATTGTAGGCATCATGGCTTTGAAGAATAAGCAATGTAGTAAATCAAGCCAACTAATAGATGATGTCCACTTTGCCTCATGTGAACCAATGCACAGATTTAAAATGATAATTGTGAACAAGAAGCGAATTAAGGATGATAGAACTAGGGTAGACGGTGATATTGACAAACCCATCAGGGATGAGATACGACAATGAGGCTAGGATCTATTTTGTAGACAACCTACAGGAGCAATCCTCTTGTTGGTCAAGGAATTCTATGCAAACCTCCTTGACTGAAGTAATTTTGAAGTGTTGGTATGCGGAAGAAGGTACCAGTTGGGGGGGATGAAATTAACAAAATATTTTCCCTACCAGATATTGAGCAAGACGGGTACTCCTAACTCTTGTAAAAGTGCCTAAACTTAGAAGACTTAGGGAGACAACTATGCAGTGGAGACCCCCACTGGGTGATTAAAAGGGAGAAGCACATGAGATTCAGTGCTAGTCAATTAACCCTAAAGAACCAGCTTTGGTTCAAATTTATAACTTCTAGAATCTCTCCCACCCAACACATAAGCAAAATCACCACCGATTGAGCCATCCTTTTATATTGCATAGTAACAGGGCGATCGTTTGATTTAGATGTTTATATCTTCCGAGGCATGATGCAAGTGTCCACCAACATCAAAGATAGCTTACGATACCCCTCCCTCATAACAGAGATGTGCAAGTAGGCAGGGGTAAAATGGGAGCAAGGTAAAAAGGTACTAATGCCTCGCATTGAGGGAAGACCCATAGCCCCAAGACCTCAATTCATAGCAGTTCTTGACCTATCTAGGATTACCATGGGGGAAAGGATGGCCAGACAGGAGTGCTTCAATGAATACTAGATTTAGTGCAATCTAGCCACTGGTGAATTCTTTAAAGCCATAGCTGCTTTTTAGGGTATGCCACCTGACATAATGCCTACATGGCCCATGCCGCCACTTGAGTTCTAGCATCTGATGGGGCAATCCTCTAGCACTTATGTAAGCATAAATATAGAAGAGGGGAGCTCTAACTAGGAGGATTTTAAGGAAACAAAAGATGATGATGAGTCGAACCTCTAGACAAATAGAGAAGCATTAGTCATTTTAATCTTTATATGAAATCCTTTTTAAAATTGTGATAACTTTGGAAGTGAGGGCACTACATTGACTAGGCTCAGGGGGTTATGAACTGGTTATAAACTCATATTAATAATGAAAAAATTGCATTTACAGTAGACAAAATCAGTAACTTCACTATCTATTTCTGCAAGAATAGCATTCAATTTCTAATAACTTCGAACTCACTATTAGAGTATAACAGAAAATAGGAGATTGATTGCAAATATGCCAATTACCTATCATTATTCTTGTCATGATGAAAATAAGTGCTAGGAATAACTTAGAATAAAATGCATGACATAAAGTCTGCTTACTTCAAAGATAATTCTAAACAATCGAATGCATGCACTTTTATTTGTCATCTTAAACTGCATTCTAGAACTTAATTGATCATCACTTAAGACAATTTTAGATAGACTGAGTCATCTATTTAGCCAACCTAAAATTCTCTTTCCCTAGATTCCCTTGTTGAGCCTTAACTCATTTATATTGTTCTTTTTTTCCCACAACCATCTACTCAACCACACCATTTGCCCTCAATTACACGATCTATATCTTAAAGACATAATAGGGTCAAAGATGAACATTATAGCAGCCTTATATGAATGAAAGAGAAATATGGATAATTGAGAATTCTACATATGAGTATTGCAAAGCAAGAATATATATATATATATATATATATATATATATTCCAAAAAAAAAGAGGAAGAGAGATATTAGAATGCCCCCTAATAAAGAAAAGGGTGGGGGGAAAAAAAAAGCATTATCATCTCTAGAATGTCTGTTGGGATATAGACTGAGCTTACAAATTCCTCCCAACCTACCCTTACCTAAGCCTAACATTACAAACTCATAAAGACCTAATGATTCCTGACTATGTGCTTCTTTAAGGTAGTGCGGAGAGTGGAGTGAAGATTAAGCCTATGGAGTAAAGTTTTAAAAGGGGACAAAATATTAATGTTTGTTTTCATAAGGAATGAAAAATCCAAAAGCAAGAAGAATTTGTAGATTGCATTCTATCTAAGAATTCAATAAGTACTTTGACTAAATTATCAAGATTAGTGTAGTTTAAAAAGGCTTACAGACATTCAAATTAACTCTTAAATGTTGCACAAAAATGGTGATGTAGAAGCATTATTTGATGTTGTTTGCTTAAGGACTAGCAAACCCTCAAGTCTATGGGTGTGGTAATTCTCTAAGGCAAGTCATTTAAAGAATCATTAATTAAACAAATAATGTAATTTTGGATAAGAATCACACACAGATTTCATAGACAATATGAAAAGTTTTCACGAATATTGATTGAGAAAAGAATCACATAATTTCTTTCAAGAAAAAAGGGCGAAAATGAAGCATAATTCTTAAAATTCAAGAACCAGGGCCTTAACGCTAAAAGGAGAAGAATCTGAATGTATGTCAAAATTCAATATAAGGCTGTTATAACCTCGTTAGGGCTTGTCTTTACAATAGTCAAAGGAATATAATATATAAAAATATATTTACATATCACATATTAAAATATGAAATATATATTAAATATTAGTACAAAATTATAAATGTGTCAAAACAAATATATAAAATATATATTAACTGATATTATTATAAAGTAATTATTATATTAAATATATAAATATTTAATATATATTTATGATTATTTATTTATATTACAAGTTCATTATATTATATTATATTATATTATATATTTATTATACTTTAATTTTAAATATAATATACATCCAATTAATATATTTAATTTATATCTTTATCTATTTAGATCTTAATCATTTAGTTATTTAATTAATATATTTATATAATTATCAATTAATATATTTAATTAAATCTAACTATATGAATATAAAAATAGAAATAAAGTATTTTAATATTCTCTAATTATTATTATTGAATATATTAATTATTATTAAATATATATTACAATAATACATATTATAATAAATATAACTTGTTAAATATATATAATTTGCTAATATATGTGAAATATATATTATATTAAATATAAATTAACAGCCCTAACAACGATCATAAACGACCTTTATTAAGGCTTGTCTTTACGATGGTCAAAGATTGACAGTCGTAAAGACAAGGCTTCACGATGGTCTTTTTTTAACCATCGTAGTTTTTCTGTTTTAATGATGATCAACATGATCGTTGTTAATCACAGTCATTGTGACGGTGATGTTGCAATGTCTTCGTCTCAATGACCATGTTTTTTTTTTTTTTTGTAGTGCTTAATGTTTTTGTAATAGGAAGATAACGGAAGAACTAGCTTGATTTGCTAATGAATTCTTGAGGAACCATTTTGTCATCCTAAATTGTCACTAAGTTAAAATGTGAGGAACTAAAATGGTAACTTTCACTAATAAAATTTTGTCAAGCTTTATTCTTTCAAACTTTATACTGTTAAGCCTTATCCTTTATAATTTTATCTTATAAAGCGAGTTCCCAGTGGCTAATATTTTATGACAGTTTAGGATTTATAATCTAGAAACACTTTCAATCAACAAATTTGATGTACCTTTAATGGGAAGTGGAAAGGATAAATACCCCACCTAAAAGATTTGCTTGTGGATATTATTTTCAAGCATATTAATTGCGTTTGAAAATTAGAGACTTTTTATCTGATTTTCTTGGAATAAATTTCATTTATTGAAATATTAAATTTAAAAATTTCTTCTAATATATGAATTAAAACAAAAATTCAAAAAATTCATAGAATAACGGGTGAGGATTTTGATACCCATCAGGATATGGGCCCAATTATGGAAAACACTAGATTTTTAGATTTGAAAATCTTATAATCAATCTTAATCATGAATCACTTAATGAATTTGGACACTTAGCTTTTTTTCCCCAACTTTATTGTATTAGATTAACATGATACTTAAAAATTATCTTGCGTTGGTCAAACAACTATAACAACGCTTGTCAAACCGTTGTTATATGCATTAGGAACCAAGATCGGGTCTTATAATTAGTTGTACGATTAGTCGTTGCTAGACGATAACTACATCAGCTTTAACGTCTAGTGGTGGTTACTTATGATTGTCTGCATAGAGAAATTTTGTTTGTTTTCCTTCCTTTTCACTCCCTTATTCTAAGGCTAAGGCTTCGTTTGGTATAAAAAATTGGATTAAAATATAGAATTATAATTTTAATTCCAATTCCATTAGAACTGAAATTAATTTGGAATCCTAAAATTCATATTTAGGTCATATAAAGAAATAAAACATGAAATTGTAATTCCATATTGAATTTTAATTCTACTGTGTAGATGAATGATAAGTATTATAAACAAAATTTGCATGGATATATATACATATATATATATACATATACATATACATATACATACACATACACATATACATGTAATAAAAATAATACAAAATTAATATTTTTCAGAATATATTTTTCTCTTAATCTAGTTTAGATGAGATCAAATATTTTTCATAGTGATTGTAGCACTCCATTGTTCAATATATAATAATTATGTTTTCAAAAAGTTATTGGATTCAAATTTAACATGTGTATGCGCAAGTAATGTCATTTTATAAGCATAAATATACATGCATGTATGATGTTATGTTATAAGCACACATGTCTATATGTGCATAGTGCAGTCCGTGTTATGATATGATATTTGTTTATGCACGTATAAACATGTACATAAATACAATATAATATCATAAGTGTATGATGTCATGTTGCATGCTCATGCTTACATGCATATATGCATATACAATATGATGTCATTTTGCATGTGTAATATTGTGTCTATGAATTTATATGTAAGTGTATGTGCAATCACACATTTACGTGTACAATATCATTGTGTTGCATAAATGTATATGTGTATGCAATTTGATAATTTTTTATCTATAATCAAATATAAAATGTTCATATGTATTTGTATATGTGTATGTACCATATTAGATCAAGTATGTATATTTTACATGTTAACATATTTTTGTGTGTGCAATATTATGTTATGTATTATTATGTACACGTACAATATCGTGGGCCTACATCATATATTATTTTTTAAAGTTGTGTTAAACATCTTATATGTCATGTCATCGCATGTTCATCATATATATGTCATATTATTTTATTTAAATTAAATTTAAGTTATGATTAATTTTTAAAATATTAAATTTACATTCTAAATCTTAATTTTTTTATTTCATTTCTTTTTAATTTTAAATCTTAATTTTCAATTTTTCTTTGAAAAATTGATTTTGTTGTGTATTATTAATTTTAAAAAATGAAATATGACATATCTCAATGTGACCCAATCAAATCCTAGCAAAGTATTGGGTCTATATAAAAGTGGCCCAATCCGAAAAAAAAAAAAAAAAAAAGAACATGTTGTGTAGGGAGTAAAAGAATTACACTTCAATTTTGAGTTTTGGAATTGCAATTTTAGAAGTTAAGGATAAGAATTGGAAATGACCTTTAATACTATTTTCAAAGTCTAAATTTTCCCAATTTATTACATAAATACATGTTATTCAAATTAAGATAAATTCTTTGGTGCAACTATAAAATTAGCTGTACTGGTGTAATCATTATGTCGCATTAAGAGAAAGACACATAGTAATGACGTGTTATATTATGTTAACTGTATAGTAACATAAACTAACTTTTTGTATTTGTATTTTGACCCCATTATTTTTAGATTTTGTTTATGAACCAAAAATTATTTTTTAATTTTTCAATTTACTTCATTTATTTTTTATTTTTTTAGTAACCCATACAAAAATATTAGTCTGTAACTTTGTTAATTTGCCTCTATACTTTTCATATTTCTCAAATAACTCTACAACTCCCTAATTTTATTCTTATTTTTTAATTAATATTTAATTTTGTAGAGTTACTAAAAAATATAAAGCAGAGAGGGTAAATTAAAAATTTTTTAACAAGTTTTGGGTTCATAAATAAAATATAAAAGTATTGGAGTCAAAATATAAATACAATAAATTATTTTAAGTTGACATACAATCAGTATATTTGACATTTCAGTAAATATAACTTATTGTATTTATATTTTGACTCCATTATTTTTAGATTTTATCTATGAACCCAAATTCTTTTTGAATTTTTTAGTCTACTCCATTTATTTTTTATTTTGTGTAAAGGGGGTAACTGGAATTTTTTTGAAAATTTTTGGGTTCATAAATAAAATCTAAAAATATTTGGGTCAAAATATAAATTTAACAAGTTATTTTATTTTGGTATGCAATCAACATATTTTAACATGTCATTGCCAAGTGTCTTCTTCTTAATATGCCACATAGTAATTGCACTTATACAACCAATTTTATAATTGCACTAAAGATAGCACCTTAAAGTAAATAAATGCATAATTATACTACATCTTCATTAAAAAAATAATAATACAACAATGTACTTCTTTAGTGAACACAAACACAAAGTGTACAATAAAAAATAACATTAAAGTTCACAATTTCTCCAAACTTTTAGGAACTTTGTGTGAATATCTTCATAAAATTCTTCTAAAAGAAATGTTAAAAATAATTCAAAAATAAAATTATTATCAATAATATATTTCTTTTATAAATTTGGTTGATAACAATTTTATTTATGAGGGATCAAATGGAAAAATGCTTGTATGTCATCCATGAGGGACCAAACTTAAAAAAATTATATGATTTCATATTTTGTAAATTAACATATATTTTGAGAATATTATTGATAATGATTTTACTTGTAAGGGATTGAGAAGAGAAATGTACACATGTGAAGGACTAAATTAAGAAAACAATTTTGTAAGGGACTAAATTGAGAAAATAATTTTAAGAGGGATCAAATGGAAAAATATCTTAGATGTGAAAAGACCAAAATAAGAAAAAGTTTGATGAGTTTGTTTTTTTAATACCTTATTTTTTAGGATATTATTGATAACAATTTTATTTGTGAGGAATCAAATAGAGTAATATATATATGTGAAGAACTAAATTGAGAAAAAAATTGTGTGAGGGATTAAATTA
Source organism: Delonix regia (assembly GCA_037074485.1). Lineage (NCBI taxonomy): Eukaryota > Viridiplantae > Streptophyta > Magnoliopsida > Fabales > Fabaceae > Delonix > Delonix regia. The sequence goes on from CM073455.1 coordinate 9,585,740, forward strand.
AGAAGACAATAAGGAATCAAACTAAAAATTCTCTTATTTATGAGGGACCAAAGTGAGAAAATTTTTTAGGAACTAAATTGAGAAATATTTTATGTGTGAGGGGTTAGACTAAGAAGTAGAAATTTAAATATTTTTAATCTATTATTAATATAATCATGCCTAATCTAATCAAAAGAAGCATAATTAGTAGTATGGTACTATACAATATCAAGTGTGGTTGACTAGAATTAATCATATAATTTTATATAAATCAATTTGTGCACAAATGCAGTAAACCACATTATATTAATTTATATAATCTAACCTTATATAATGTGCATTCTAAAAGATATACACATAAGGAAGATTTAAGTCTAATACATAGTTATCTACCCATTGATAGCATTTCACCTTGTTAGAGTAGGTTAAATGGTTAGAGCTCACGAATCATTTACTATTAAGAGGATGGTAACCTCCATTAGTGAGAGAAACTTCAAACTCTAGTGTGAGAAATGCTCAACGCTTTGAGTTCCCTCTCTATCCACCTACCCCAGACAAGTGTATTATCCTTTTTTTCTCATGCATATTGATTCCTTCTAAGCCATGCGTGCCACCATGTTTTCCCAGAGCTACATGGTAACATTTGGTTTCCTGATCCCGTCTTTCTTCCTCTCATCCATAGCTTGGGTCTCTAAACGGCAGCAACAACTTTGCATCTTCCTCCGTCTTGTCTATTTAGACCCTCTCTTTGCTCATTCACTCTCACCGACCCCCTTGTAGCTTCTATTCCTTTGCATAACTTCTTTTTCGTCTCACTCTGCGTTCTCATCTCTTATCTCATCACATTCCCCTCATATACGTGCATACGTACCCTGTTAACGATTAATCCTACTCCTTTACCCTTGACAATCGCTCTTTGAGCCTCCCACTTCTGTTTCTCTTGTAGCATGCAACGTTCCCTTATTGCATTTCTCGATTTCGTCATCCTTACCATCACCCTCACAGCCCTCAAAATTCTTTATTGTATTTGTTTTGGTGCAAGTCTATATTCCTCTTTCGTCGGTGGTTCAATATCCTTTGGAACCTCATGGCCAAACAACATAACTTGGCTCGTGGCTACTCTTGGTCAGAAAGCAGCTCGGCGGGCATCGATCCATCTGAGTCCTCGATTGACTCCGAGCTTGGAAATGGATCTTACTAGCTCCCAAGGAGAGGTCCATACTTCTGCCTATGCAAAACTGCACTGAACCACTCTAAAGACTTCTGGAGGATGTGCTAGGTAGCTGTTTTTATTGATGAGAGTGTGATACCAGTACGTCGTTTGGAACTGGCTCTTCATGGAGCTTGGCAACTCCAGGACGACTTCAAAGTACTGGGTAGAGAGAAAAATGCATACATGATTTGGTTTTTAAACTTAGAAGACTAAACTTTCGTCTTGGAGAATGGTCATTAGTCCGTGATGAACAAACTTCTGATATTTGAAAAATGGTGACCAAACCTGATAATCTGTGAACTCAGTGTAAAGGATAGCAGTGTGGGTTTAGTTCTCGGCTTTACCCTTGGTCAAGGACCCAAAAGGGGTTGATGGTGGGTTCCTCTTCTCAACAAATCTTCGTTTTATAAGAGTATTATGTCTAGTGGACCACTCCATGCCAAATTTAATGGCGGTAAGACTAAAGTTAGATAATAGGCAAAGGATTTGGGTTGAATGCAGACACGACCATGTATTTAGAAGGTGTAAGCCATGCGGATGCATAGGTCACATTGCCTGAGAATGTGATTGGAGCAGCGAGCAAGCCTTGGAGGCACAAGAAGACCTGAAACTTAGAATTAAAAACAAGTTCGACGTGGAAATAATACACAACTTCTGCTTCCCTTTAGTACATGACATGTCAACGAATTTCAAGAAGAAAAGATCATTCAGGCAAACAACGCAGATCAGATGGAAGGAAAATGATAATGGTGGATTCCATTACATACACGGGAAAGAGATGTCTGAGGAAGAAAGAAATGAACAACCTTCTCATACTCAGAAGAATATTATTAGCGCGAAGGAGGACTCATTTACATCGAACTCCTCCAACGACCTTGGCACACATCCAATGCCACACTCTCCTGACCACAATCGTGAAACCCAACAGTATGAAGATGACCCCTCTGAACCCAATCCGAACCTAGAAGGATGTAACACTCTTCACTATAGTCTACAATCTAACCAGGGAACAGACTGGATGAAGAATAACCCAATCGATCAAGTAACTCTGGAAACTCCCTTTTTCTTCAATGCTAATAGAGACTTTAACTGGTGTAGTGATATCCCACATGCTGAGAATATGGAAATAGAAAATTAGGATCCTATGGTAGTGCCCTTCACCAATGTTGAAAAGAACACAGAAAAGTAAGGCATCACCCTGACACAATTGCACCCAACCACCGAGCAAGGGATAATGGAAATTCAAGCCTCTGCTACTGATTGATTTTGGTCCCAGGAAACTACGCAGAGGTTCTCTTTAACCAATAGTTTTGGACTTCTGCTGAACTCAGATTCTCTTAACAACCCTTGGGACCTGCTATTTTTACAGCCTAGTGACCCAGCAATCGCTAACTTGGCTCCTATCACACATTTAGCCAGATTACAAGATTTCCCACCTTCACGAGCCACCTTACAAGCCTTATTTAGCTGGTGGCGTTCAATCTCACAATTGCAAGGTTACCAAACCAGCTGGAGAACATTCACAATGTTAGCCTCATTGTCAAAACACTTCTTGATTCGAGTGTAGGATGGCAACTCTGGCCCTGCTCCTCCCCAAGCTACAACAAATTTATGTGGTCCCCCCTTTCTCACTTTCATTCTGGAAGACATCCAATTTGCCTAGTGGAACCCCTTCAATTCTTTTTTTCTGTAGCACTGTCCAACAACACCGTCTAAAAGAACAAAAATTGATTCTGGACAAAATTTTGATCTCCCTCTTCAAAAAGTTTGTGTTGCCACCGAACCTTGCCAAATAGATTCTCGTTCCCTCAAAAAGCTCATCCCTTCCCCTACTAATCACCACTACCCCAAAAAAAAAAAAAAAAAAAGCAAGCAAGCCTATACTTCCTTACAAGAAAAGAAAAAGGAAAGGGGAGCAGATTAAATATGTTAGAAAACAGAAGAGGAAATCACAAGCGGGAACTTCGCAAGGGACATCTACACTTTTTGACGTTGGATGGTTTGATTTCTCAAGGGTCTGGGAAGCTTGCCTTGTAAAGCTTCCCCAGGAAACATGATAGGCCTATGCTGGAACTGTTGTGGATTTAGAAAGACCACAGCAGTTCAATGCCTAAGGCGCTTAATATGTAAATATCTTCTTACTTTTGTTCTCCTGTTCAAAACTATGTTATCTGTTAGCGAAGTTAGTTAAAAGTTGACTTCTTTTAGGTACACACATGTCATTGGATGTGATTCTTTGGGTAAAAAGAGTGGCTTAGTACTAGCTTGGAAAAATGAGACAACTTGTATCGCTCTAGACTGCTACCGTAACTAGATTCATACCTCAACTCTCATTCACAACATCCTGGTTCATGTTACATACATTTATGACCCTCCTAAGGCTTCTCGAAGACAAACCTTATGGACATGGGTAAGAAACACCACAAAACATATGAAAAGCCCTTAGATCATAACTGAGGACTTTAATCAGACTTTAAAGATGGATGACAAAAAATGCAGTTACTCCAACCAATCTGGAGCTAAGGACTTTTAAGATCTTATCGACCATTGCCAGCTCATAGATCAATTTCCTCAAGGTCAATGGTTCTCATGAGCCAACAATCGCACTGAAGCATATAGTGTTTAGATGAGACTAGATAAAACCCTATACAACACTCTTTGGTTACATCACTTCCTAATTCCAAATTCACTATCCTCCCTATCTTCGCATCAGATCATTCACCAATGCTGCTTTAGACATCGACTCACACAAGCCCTCTTGGTAAGTCACAGGAGAATTTTGAAAACTTCTAGACTACATTTCCCTGAAAGTAAGAGAATTATTCATGACTCATAGAACTCTTCCTTTTCAAACTCTCTTAGTTTCATTTTTCACAATAAACTTATGTCACATTATCTGTACTAAAACTCTGGGAGTCACATTAAGTGGGAAACCTTCAATCAAGGATTAAATCCCTTGAATCCAATCTTTAACATCTACAAAGCAACATAGGCATTGATCTCCATGTGAAGGCAGCATAGGATATGAGTTAGGAGTTGGAATTTCTCTATGATTGTGAAGAGGCATTATAGGTGCAAAGAGCTAAACAATCTTGACTCATTCAAGATGATAGAAACACCAAATACTTCCATGCCATCACCAAGAAAAAGAATACCTTTAAAGGGATAACCAAGAAAACGAATGCAGAAGGTACATGCTTGGAGGAAGCAAATTAAAACAGAGAATACATTTAGAACTATTTTAGAAGCAATTATGAGAGCTCCTTGGAGAATTTGGACTTACCTAAATTACTCAATAAGTATGAAATTATGAAATTAACTTATTCCCATTCTACGAATCTGACAAGGCCAGTGACATTGGAAGAAGTCAAGAAGGTAGTGTTCAGCCTTAACCCTAATAGTATCCTAGCCCAAATGGGGTTTATGCCAAACTTTATTGGGATATCATCAAACAAGACTTGTACAGCATGGTCCAATCTTTCTTTAGAAGGAAGTAAATGTTAAAAAGCCTTAACAAAACCTCTGTAGCTCTCATTCCAAAGGCTAACAACATCTAGTCCATTAGGGACTTTAAACCTATCAGTCTTTGCAATGTTGCATATAAGAAAATCTCAAAAACCATAAGCAACCGGCTAAGGAATGTGTTAGGGAATTACATTGCTCTATTCCAATATGGCTTCCTTCGAGGGAGATTAATCACTAATAACATAATCATGGATGTGAAAACTCTTAATGTTATCAAAAAGACCAAAAGAATATAAAAAGAGATATAGTGCCCTCAAATTGGATTTCTTTACGGCCTTTGACAATCTTTCTTGGCTTTTCCTTGCAGCCACCTTGCACGGAATGAAATTCCCCATGAAATAGGTACAAAAGATTATGGAATGTGTGTCCATGGTCAATTATAAAATTTCCTTGAGATGCCAAAAATCACCCATTATCTACCCTCAAATAGGCTTCCATCAAGGAGATCCCTTGTCCCTGTTCCTTGACATATTAAGCTCAAATATCCTCTTATGCATGACAATGGAACATGAGCAAAAGAAACTTTGGAAAGGCATAAAGATTGGAAGAATGACTAATCCAATGTCTCATTTAATGCATGCAAATGATGCAATATTGTTCTTTAAAACAAGTGAAGAATCTTGTAATACAGTTAGACTCTAAAGTTATTTTCTTATATGTTTATGCTCCACATCAACAAAGACAAATCTTCATTGATATTCATCTAACACCCCAAGGCTATTTAGGAGATTCCTCTCAAAGAACTTGGGGGTAAAAAACTTCCCACATATCGACAAGTACCTTGGGATATCCTACAACATCACCATCTCAATATTCACAACACATGCCATTTGTGTGGAGCTATTGAGGAATCCATCAACCACTTATTCATTCTTTACCCCTTTGTAAGGTCCATTTAGTTTGCTTCACCTTTAAGCATTACAGTGGATAAGATCTCACCGTATGATATAATCCATTGGTTATAATCATGGCTCTCTCAAGAATAGTACGCCCTTAACTCTTTAAATTGCATCATTAGGTTTATCATCTTAGCATTTTATGTCATCTAGAATACTAGAAATAGAGTGATCTACTCTGGCCTCAAACTTAACCTTATCAATGTTTTAGGAGAAATTTAAAGACTCACTTAGGATTTGAAACTTGTTTGGGAGTTATCCTACAAAAATCAGGTTGTGAATCCAAGCCACAAGCAACCCACATGTGATCCTACAAACTCAAATGGCACAAGTTAAAAGGTTATTTGTGGGTACAAGAAATTAAAAAAGTTGATAAGGAACATGTATGTTCACACCTCCCTCTCTCTCAATGGCTCATATATCAGAACCTGGACTTGGAAAGATCATCAACATTGTCCCAAACAAACTTTCCTTAACCTAGCTATTAGGAATATCCAATTATAGATAAATTTTAACAATGAATGGCCCTCATTTTCATGAACCAATGAGAAAACAATAGCTACTTCAATTTGGATCAGAATATTAGGTAAAGGGCAATCATCAAGGAAGATATAAACAACTTGATAGGCAACTTCAACGATTTTGGCGTAAGATTCGCCCCTACAAAAAAGAAGAACCACTAGAAGAAGTTTCGAATCAATCAACAAAACCTTTCCCCAGCCTCTCCCTGTCACCCCCATCTAATTATTTTCCTTTATACATTTTTTCCCTTATATTGTCTCATATCGAAAAAAAAAAAAAAATTTGGTTAAAGCTCACGTGTAGATGGATTGAGTCTATTAGTAAAGTGGTTACGTTGTTCTTATAGTATCCGGTAAAGTTTTGCACATATAAAGGGATTCATCCATATGAGTATTGCAGTGCAATATTTCCTTTGTTCACTAACTTGTGTCATCTCTTCTTCATATTTATTTTATTCATCATTTGTTTTATACTGCAATATGGCATTAGAGCTATGAAGCTCCAATAGAGAATCATTCTTTTTTCAGTGACTAATCTGCTTACAACAACTCCATAAAATGATGTGATAACTTTCAAGCATACAATCTTAGTGAAGCTTGATAAGAAGAATTCTCTTTTAAGAAAACAACAACTAAATGTAGCCACTAAAGGTCATAGTCTACAAAAATTTATGGAACGCTTAAAATCATTGTTTGAAAGTTTATTTTGAAATAGAATGAAGTAATAAATGATGGACTGTTGTAGGCGACTAACCACTATGATACAAATATACACAGCCAACAAATAATATAGTAGTGAAAAAATTCAAGCATTATCCTTAGGAACTTTATTAAAGACTTGTGCTAAGTACTGTTGTTATTATGGTCACCTTATCCAAACTATTCATAATAATCAAATTAAACAAAAACAACATAGAAGAAAAAATAAAGTGAACTAAAGAAATAAGTATCAAAGAAAACTCCTTAGAATTATGGTCTAATTTGGCATTTTAATTGCAAGAAGGTCACTTTCTTAACTTGAATTCAATGCTCATAAAATAGTTTAAGTCCCTAATTTGATTTTAATAATTCATCAGATGCTTGTAAATTCTATCACTTTAATTTAATTCCCTATATTTATATGAAAATCCAATTATATATATGCAATATGGATGGCTAATCACGACTCCGCTAGTCCAATAGGTATATATCTATCCTAAAGGCAATATAAGTTAATTCAAACACTTGATTAACATCAATCAAGCAATATTAAGCTCTATGACTAAATTTAGATTTCTCTTTTAAGAATCTCCTAATTATTAACATAAACTCTAATTGTTGGCTAAGCAACAAGGGAACAACGCAAAATTACACTAAATAAACTTATTCATAATAAAAATTTAAAAAGAAAAGTAACAATAATAATTAATTTACATGTCAAATCTCCAAAATCCTAGAGCAAGAAAACTTAGCCTAGCATGTTCATGGGTAACGTCAAATCCACAATATAAAATATAACCCAAAAAAGAGTAAAAGAAGATGAATAGAAGAAAAACAATATTTTCAAAATTTTAATTAGTTTTCTTCCTTGAATCTCCTCTTAAAATGTCTTCTTTTAGCAAATCTTTACACTAGATATTCAAGTTTCAGTCTCTCTTGTCTCATAATAACTCCCTCCCCTTAAAAAACACTAAAGAATCTTATATATATTGCCCAAAAATGACCATTTCAATGTTTCAACCATAACTTTGCACTCTGATATTATATTTTAGTAAACTATTGTTCGTTGGAAAGACATTGATAAGCTCTACAACTTTTTGTAAAATGATTATCTCTAAATCCTGACATTTGAAGGCCCAAAAGTTATCTCAAAATTGCGGGTTTACTTACTTGATACCAAAATCAGCATTTCTTCCTTCCACAACCTAGGTGAGAAATAAGACCACATGAATAGCTCATAAATGGCTAGATATTTGTATTTAATTCATCAAATTAATATAAATAAGTACTAAATTAACCTAAAACCTAAATTTTCAAAATAAATTTCCTAAACTTACAAAAATAACTCAAAATTACACAACAACTAACAAGATTACATAATAATAAAGCATGAAAATGGTTGTAATATGATGGACTCCAATCCTTTTAAGCGATTTGAAAGCCTATTTTTTACCATTTAAATTGGGAAGTCAATTATGGACGGAAAAGACTTGTTTGATTAACACACTCTATACTATTATTTTACTTTTATTAATTAGAACACTCTTTTGACGTGTTTGTATTATTATAAGAATAACATTAAAAAGATTTATAAGTCATTTCATTATATTCTATTTATTTTATTATATCTTCAAAATATTTTCCTCTTTTTCTTGTGAATTAAGTGTATATTTAGATTGACGTTGGACTAACGTGATTTTAGATTAACTTGATTTTTAAAATTGATTTTGGTCTACCGTGATTTTGCATCATTGTGATTTATATTTGGAAATTTTAGTTTGAAAATTGATTTTTATCACCTATACAGTTTACTCAACGCAAAAGTAACTATTCTTTTACTTTTGTGCAAACGAGGGTTTGGAGGACAAAATCGATTTTAGAAAAAATAAAATACTAAACTAAACAATAATATTTACAAAGCAAACTCCCGTTTAAGTGTACAAATAAACTTTTATATTTTTCAAATGCTAAATTAAACACACACTAAAATCTCCTAAACATCTCTTGTACTTTCCCATAAACCTTGGCTCTATTGAGAATAGCTTGAGTATTCTATGCTGTTTTGAAATAGAAGAAGTGGATAACAATGGTTCAATCACGGCTTTTGTATTCTAACACTACAATAAAAGTCATTATTGAGTCATATCCTCTGTTACCAAAGTTATTCCTCTCATATACCATAAAATACTTTTTTAAATTTATTTAAGGGATCGTGTGGTATTAATCAGTCCACACGATCCCTAATGCTTATTTTCTTTAAATATAAAATGAAATTACTTGTATTGACACCATGTGATCTTAATATTCTTTTTCATGAAGAAGGGGTGCAGTGTGTAAGAGAGAAGGGGATTCACCTAGTCATTAGTTTTGGATGGTAAAACTATTTTTTAAAATATTTTAAAATTTCATAAATATTTAGATATAATCTCATTTATATTCCTTTTAAATGAATTTTTTTATCTAATATTTCAAACAAGTTCTTAATTGGAGTATCTTTCATTAAAAATCTTTAGGTAAATTACAAAATACATCAAGTAAAAATACTCATAAATTTATGGTAAGAAATACTCGTGAATCTATAATCTATAACGGCAGAAATTGTGGTCTTTCCCTACGGAAGTGTGGCTTTCGGTGCCATAATGGCAGTCCTCATCGAGTTGCTACTAATTACTTTTCTTAATTTCTCTTCTAATTTTTAATTTTAAAAAATTTATAATTATGAATCATTCCTTTTAAACGTTTATCATACAACATTTAAAACTCAAATTATTGTGAAAAATTTCTTATGCTTAAAATAATTAAAATCTTATTGTGCTCTTCCCCGGTACATTGTGCTCTTCCCCAGCGAGCGTTTATTAAGTCCAAATCTACGCTTCCATGGAATTTTTGTATAATTAAAAAAAAATGATTTAAAAATATATTTAACACTATTTTGAATTTTAAGATATTTTATGATAAGTATTTTTAATTTATGCTCTTTTAATTATTAATTTTTTACAATTTTAACTTTGTCCTTAATTTTTTATTAGGCACTTTATTAATGTGTAATCTCTCTTTTAATATTTTAATCACCTTTTGAAAATTTTAAATTATAAGTTATATTTTGTAATTTGAATTTACCTTGGAATATTTAATAAGAGATACTCCTTTATATAAGAACTTGATTGAAATATTAAATAAAATAAATTCATTTGAAAGGGATGCAATGAGATTATATGTAAATATTTATGATATTTTAAAATATCATAAAAAATTTATTACCATCCAAAAACAATAACCATAATTTTTAGCAATATATTGCCCAATAAATAAAAAAATTAAATTTGTTGCAGTGTTATCTATTTCCACAACAAAATAATACTGGACTAAATGGAATTCAAACTTTTTTATACCATTTTTTATAGTGAAAATCTCCATTTATATTGTGTAGTAATTAATTTTAATATTGTCGAATGATCCACTAGTACATTAATATTGTTTTCAACCTTTTTATTTAATAAGAATTACGTCTCAATAATAGTTATTGGCATCTATTTGTAAAAATCATAGTAGAATCTTAGTTAATTATCCCCTTTTCTCTCTCTCTCTTAACTCTATATCTCTTTTTTTTTTCTGCCAAATTCTTTCTCTGGTTCTCTCATCTCACCCTTATCCTCTCTCACTCTTGTTTTCTCGCCTCACCTCACGCACACAAATTAATATATTCTCACGCACAGCATTCTTTCCTCGAGGAAAAGGACATTGGAAGGATTCTATGTAGTGTCAATCCATGCCATTCTATATTATATTTAAAAAAATTATATTAAATTTTTTTAAAAAAATTACTTTAACATATATGAAAGGAATAATTTTAATAACAAAAGATATCACTCTATAATGACTTTTACTGTAGTCAGAATACAAAAGCCGGTTTACGCGCCCTACGCTGTGGCACGGTTCAATTATAGGACTGTACTTGAGTTGAGAAGAGCCTCAATTTGTCCTAAACTCTCAAAATAAAAAAGCTCATATCTTCAACTATTTGGGGTACTGAATAGTAAATTCATTTAGATAATGGCTCTAATATTTGAACCTTAATAATTAAGACAAAAACACACTTCCTGTGAATAAAATTTGTGTATGTATAATATGTCTGAATTATTTTTATTTATAATTTGAGATGACAATTATAAGATGCATTTGTAAATTTTCTTACACAATTTGAAGGAGTAATTGTAGTCTCACAAATCCTTTGTGGTCTTTGTTTTAGTAAGAAAAGTTGGTATAACTATAAAATTAATTGCATCAATATAAGAAGAAGACATGTGATAATAACAAGTCAAAATATATTCATTATATAATAATTAAGAATAATTTATTGTATTTATAATTTGATCTTATTTTTAAATTTTATTTATGAACTTAAAAATGTTTAATTTATTTTTTTTATCTTTTATTTTTTTAATAATTTTATAAAATATTAATTTATAAATCAAAATAAAAATAAAATTAAAGAGTTGTAGAGTTATTAATAAAATAAAAAAATAAGAATAAATAATTATAAATTAATTTTTTGTATGTATTATTAAAAATAATAAATAAATAAATAAATAATTTTTAAAAAAATAAATATATAAATAAAATTTTAAAATAATATAATTAAAATATAAATTAATAAATTATTATATAATTGACATAATATAACACGTGATTATTTAAAGTCTTTCCTTGGATCAATTTTAGAATTTACCTAAATTTTTGGGCTTGTACACGTTAGTCTGAAATTCTTTTGCTTTTACTCAGAAAGATAAAGTAAGGGTTGTGAGCTGTGATTCTCCGAAGACTGAAAATATTCGTATTCCACAGACTGCCATTAACAAATCTCAAAGAAAGTGGTGCTGCGGCGGGAAACCCACTCCCTTGTAGCCTCCGTGCGGTGCGGCTGAAACCTCTGCGATGAAAATGGAGAAGGGAAGAAAAGTAGTAATTTCAGCACTGCAGTTTGCCTGCACCGACGACGTCTCAACCAATGTCGCCACCGCCGAAAGGTGTTTCTTACCTTCTTTTTCTTCTTTATTATGAAAATCTGATCGAATCGAATTTTGTTAGTGGTATAGGCCCGTCTTTGGAATTCACTTGAGATTGATCCTCCTTACTTAAGTTCAAAATCACACACTAAAAGCTGAACTTGATGACCAGTGTCTGGAACATTTTGAGCTACCCATGTTAAAAGATTACAATTTTATCTTTTGCATGATTTGAACACCGCTCAGTTCTTAACAAATCGTGTAAACCTTAGAATATTTAATGCACTAGCTTCGTGCAATAGCTAAGCCCATGATTCTTCTCTGTAGAATTGCATATGACAACTTTCTTGACGGTGAAGTTCTTAAGAGAACTTTGACGGTTAAACTCAGATTTGGACAATGCTTGGGTGCATCTGGGGTAACTATTAATTTCGTGCAAAATTCTCATGACAAATCTTGGCCAGATTCTTTATTAAAATATAGTGGCTAATTCCTGTTTAAAGTGGTTTATACATAGGCTAGTGTATCGTACTAATTATTTGTTTGAACTCAATTTAACTCATCAGCTATATTTCTATCCTGGAATATTTATAAATGCTGCGCATTGCTCTCGCTGCCAGCAATCTAGCTCTCTGCTCCTGTTCTTCGTTCAGGATCAAAAGCTTCATTTAAGTTTCCTGGCTGCTATTTAGATGCTAAGAAGCACTTCAATCTTCTGGGTTCTGTGTGTTTCTGACTGCTACTTGTTGAGCCGCTTCTTTTTTCTTTTCCATTTGTTTCTCAAGTATGCGAGGAAAAAAAAAATTCCTGTATTAATCAATGAATAACATATCTATCTGTGTCATTTGATGGTTTTGGTTCTTCTATGCAGGCTAGTTAGAGCTGCTCATAAACAAGGTGCAAACATTATTCTTATTCAGGTTGTTTATTTAAAACCTGGGCTATCTAGCCCTTGCTGTATTTCCCACTAATTTTACACTTTTAACTATAGGAATTCTAATACTTTACAATCTTTTGTTAAATTCATATATTTTATTCTATAACTTAAAGGCTCATGACTCATAATTAATTATTTCATGAAGGGATTATCCTTTGTATATAATCCGATTGCACAGGGGCTTCTCTTTTGATTTTGATCCTTTTTTTTCCGATGACATTGTTTTCTCATTGAGTTGGAAAAGACAAGAAGGAAGTATTTCTCATTGATTTTGCAATTCAGGCTACAAATAGAAAGAAGCTGGCTTTGGTTGGCTAAAGATGACTGATAAAACTGATGGAAAGATTGGTGCCCCAGTGTTGGACTTTACTGTGTTTTGCCTGTTTTGAGATTGTAGAATATGGACACTACTAAAGGGAATTCAATTTCTAATTTCCATTGCTTGGGTTTCAAAAGAACTAAATGCATGATTATTTACTTGAATGATTATTTTACTCATTAATCCCTCTTCACTTCTTTTTAGATTCCATTATTAGCTTTCTTATGTTGTCCTTGATATATTGGGTGATATTCTAGATGCCTAATACAGGGGCTGATTAAGTGATAAAGAAAGAAGTTTGTTCATTTTACTATTTGTGTAAAATGGAATTTATGTTAGATTTGAACAAATTATTGTTCCACTTATGCAATTTTTATTTTTGTAATGTTCAGCCAGGATTGATTCTATAAGGGTCCATGGTCTTGCTCCATTCTTTTCCTAAATTTTATTTTGGCTTCAAACCTCCCACCTTATGAAATTGATTTGTTTGATGTTTATATAAATACAATGGACTCCAATATGGTGTCAGTACATACATTATAGTGGATTCCTTACTTCTTCTTGCAATACCTGATGTTTGTTGATTAGTTCGTCCTCATGAATATTTGTAGGAACTCTTCGAAGGTTATTACTTCTGTCAGGCACAAAGAGAGGATTACATTCAAAGAGCTAAGCCTTACAAGGACCATCCAACAATTCTAAGGTAAAGCACAGAAGAACTGGCTTCTGTAATTTCATTCTCAGTTAATGTTGGCATGCCATTTGGATGGAAGCATCATATTGTCCTTTTCAAGCTTTTAAGGGACAGGAACACAATAGGGCTTTGACACTAATGTCCATTCAAAATTTGCAGTTAATCATATTTTTGTTTCAATTTGCATGTTATAGGATGCAGAAAGTTGCAAAAGAGTTAGGTGTGGTCATACCTGTTAGCTTCTTTGAGGAGGCAAACAATGCGCACTATAATTCAATAGCCATTGTTGATGCTGATGGGACTGATCTTGGGATCTATAGAAAGTCACACATACCAGATGGACCAGGTATGCAATTTTAAGGTATGTTTACACCTTTTAATATCTAAACATATGTTGTAATCAATAACCTTTCCTACAGGTTACCAGGAAAAATTCTATTTTAATCCAGGTGACACTGGCTTCAAGGTGGGCACTATGATAACCTTAACTGATATTTGCCCGCTTTTAATGGCCTTTGTTTTGGTTTATGATTACTGGGATGATCATGTAACATTGAGCGTTTTGCCCAACAGGTATTCCAGACTAAATTTGCAAAGATTGGAGTTGGTAAGAACTTGCAATTACTCTAATTGTTTAGATATTATTCTACTAATCTGCACTCTAAGAAGATGATGTTAACATTTCATTTGGTATTTAGTATCAAGCCATCTATGACACACAGAAGGACATCGTACCTATAATTTTCCCCCCAATTTTTTGTTTTTAGCTTTGCTACATTATATATCTTAGCAACAAAGAACATAGTGCAAGTTTTATTTTTAATCTTTCAGCCAGACAAGGAACTTGGCTGAGGATACAGAACACTGAAGCTGACAATTATTATATTTTTCTTTTAATGTTTTCATGTCAGCTATCTGCTGGGATCAGTGGTTTCCAGAGGCAGCCCGGGCAATGGTTCTTCAAGGTGCTGAAATTTTGTTTTATCCTACCGCTATTGGTTCTGAACCTCAAGATGAAGGGCTTGACTCCCGTGACCATTGGAGGCGAGTGATGCAAGGACATGCCGGGGCCAATTTGGTAGGTTTTGTGAATTAAGTGATATGCTCACAAATATTACTTTTATATCTATCATCTATGTCAATGTTTCTGTTTACAAGTTCATTAAAGGTGGTGTTTGGTATGTAAAAATTCTGATGTCCTATGCTTTTTATTCAGCTAGTTAATGTCCTATTTTCTTGAAACCCTATTGATAAGATATTTAAGCATAAGAAATATGAAAATGTTGAAGTTAGTATATTGTATATGTCCTAAATAATATAGGGATATTGATTATTTTTGTATTGTATATCTCATATGAATTCTTTTCATTGGATTTTGATTGCAAGTCGCACATAGTAAATACCACTTAAGTCTTCAATTTCTTGAGCAATATTTGTCTAACAAAGGATACACAAAAATATTCGCTGAATGTGTTAGATGTAAGGAATTCTTTTGTTGTTTGCAGTCATTGTTTTTTATTCATGCCAAGTACTAAACCACTCATGTACATATGCATACCAAATTTTCCAGCATTTTAAATTAATTAATTCTGGAATTTACAGGTACCTCTTGTGGCATCAAATCGGATAGGAAAGGAGATAATTGAGACTGAGCATGGAAAAAGTGAGATAACATTTTACGGAAACTCCTTCATCGCAGGTAGCTCTTCTGAACTGTTTTGTTTTTTTTGCATGGAAACACACCTTACTCCCCGACTAAAGATGAAAAAGTCATTCACTGAAAATATTGATTGGATTTCAAGCTCTTAACCATGTATTTTATTGCTCTGTAGGCCCGTTCTCTCTTTTTAATTCTTGCTAGTTGAATCACTTTACTTTCTTTTCTGCATCTTCTGAGGTATTTAGCTGAGAACATAACTTTTCTGATCCTGTATACTTTTTCCTTCAACGAGCAGGACCTACTGGAGAAATTGTTTCAGCTGCTGATGATAAAGAGGAAGCTGTTCTTATTGCTGAATTTGACCTCGACAAGATTAAATCCAAGCGACATGCATGGGGGGTATTCCGTGATCGACGCCCAGAACTATACAAGGTGCTTCTAACATTAGATGGCAAGAATCCTGTCCTATAATAAATAAAACTCTGTAACTGTTAATAGAACCATGCATGGGATGTTTTAATCCTTAAACAGCTTTCACAACATGTTGTATTACTCATCAATAATGAGGGTGAGCAGCTAAAATTATTACTTCAATAGAAATGTGGACTTTGAAAGTCAATCAACTAAGTGTTTGGATGTTCTGTATTCGATCTTTAACTTAATATGATTTATTTGAATCCTTTCATATCATGCTCAAACGTTGTGTTTCATTCGTGTTGCAAGTGTTGTAAATTTTTGTTTACTTCACAGGAGATTAGTTAAATGGCACAGATATTGTGGAAGCTTGAGCCCGAAGATAAAGATTTATTTGACTTGATATTGCCTTTTTTAATACGATTTTATTTTAGCCAGAAATGTTATTTGGCAAGAAACTAGTAGTTTTAGAGAAGTTACAACATTTATGCTCCAAGTAAAAGCCACCAAATTAACAGCTGTTTCCAAATATCTCTCTAGAGGTCGTTTTTTCTCGCTCTTTTTCAAAGGTAGAAATTTCAATTTTATCAAAAGGACTTGGTTTCTTATTGAAAAATAGTCCAACCATTTGGGCACCAGTCTTCTTTAGCATATCGGAAAACTCTGTCTTCCACTTGCCATCTTTAATATACAAAGTTATTTGATAAAGAAGATACCCAGAAAGGGTAGATAAAAAGATGTACAGGGTGCAAAACGATTCTCTTGCTAGAACTTTCTTGTATTCCCTTTGGCCTTTCTCGTGAGGAAAATCTTTAATACGTCCCACATAAATCTCTTATCCTTTATTTATGGATAAATGGATGCCACTTGTTCCAAGAATATGCTGTATATTTCATGACTTTTCATCTATGCGCAAAGAAGCACCACCCAATGGGATGGAGATCTATGTGTGTCTGTGTCCCCCTTTTCTAATATCTCTTTCCTAATGGAGTGCTAAAGGTTTGTTATTGGTTCTCTCACACACATACACATATATATACATGAGTTTTAATTTACATATAAAAAAGTTAAGATAGTCACCTGCCAAACAACATCATTTTCAAGTGAGCCAACCTTCTGCCAGTTACTTGGGTAGTTGTTTGCCAATTTTCTCGGATCTTGGTTCAATTTTTTAACCTGTAGATATATGGTCACATGTAATTCCAAATCACCATGGTCCCAGATAGTATAGTTTTATTGCCATCGTTGTGATTAAGATCCCAGTCATAAATTATCCCACTTTTCCTTTTCTTTTTAACCTTC
This sequence comes from Delonix regia, assembly GCA_037074485.1. NCBI lineage: Eukaryota > Viridiplantae > Streptophyta > Magnoliopsida > Fabales > Fabaceae > Delonix > Delonix regia. The sequence continues at coordinate 9,602,905 of CM073455.1, forward strand.
ATATTTTCTGTAATATTAACACATAGGGTGACATGACTCCATAGAAATTCAACTATTAAATTTTATAAACAAATTTAATGAAATAGAATTATTACCGCTAGAGCAGAGAAAATGTCATTACAGTGACTTTAATCTCACAAAACTCAAATTTAATAAAAATCTAATAATTGCTCTGTTGTTTGATTCATAACAGTTAGTTTCGAAATCCTTGTATACAAATGAAACAATACTCTTTTGATGAAGAGATCACGTACACAGAGGATCAGACACATTTTCCACTGAATTGAAACAGCATAAGATAGGCCTTGCACCTAACTCATGCATACAATTTTTCCCTTTTCTCAATGAAAAATCCTACCTTCCATGAAAATGCTTAGTTAATTAGACATCAATCTCCTTCTCTACATGTTCTTGATCTGTTTCACATGCACCACTTTCTCCATTATCTTCTTCATCTTCTTCTTCTTCTTCTTCTTCTTCTTCTTCATCCTCTTCTTCTAGAAACTCATCATCATCAGGCTGAACAAAGTTGAGCCTCAGCCTTCCATTTTCCCTATAAGCATGAAGAAATTCCTGCGTGGGTATCCTTATTTCTTTCAGCACAAATCTCCCATTGTACCTGTAAGACCTGAAGGAAACCCATGGCTTCCCATTCCTCCCTATGCATGAAATGGGAGGAGGGTACTCTGTCTCTCCCACACTTACTCTTGACCTCCTGCAGTAATATTCCCCATTATTTGAATTTCCTAAAGGAATCTCCTCTTTTACACCCACTTTCTCCCAACTCTCATCCATTTCATTCTTCAACTCTTCCACATCATCTGAGCTTTCAAAACCAAGTCCCTCAGTGCAAAGTTGCAAACTTTCACTACCTCTGAGACTCTTGGTGTGGTTTTTTGTTTCTGGAGTTCTTAGAATATCTTTCTGGGGGATTGAGTCTATTGATGATGATGGAAGAGGGGATAATTCAGGACTCTCCTTGAAATGGAGTTCACCAAATATCTCAGTGAAGGAGCTTTGCTCTGTGGATTTTAAGGGTTTGATTTGGCTAAGTGAAAGGGATTCAAGTAGAGTTGGTTTTTCTGGCAATGGGCTTTCAAAGATGTGTTGCAGACTTCTACAAGCTGCCATGGCTATATTTGCTATTCAGATTTCTTCTATGAGCAGATCAATGCTTTGTAGAGAAAGGCAAAGAAAGAAAGTTATGAATTGAACTTTTGGTGGTTGAGAGCTGAGAGAGAAAAGGGAAAAAAGAAGAAGAGACACGAGAGTAGCATGAGCTGCAAAAGGCAAGAGGAAGATGCCATTAAGTAGAAAGCTCTGATCTTTGGCATCTTTTTATGTTGGTGAGGACTGTGGAATATAAATGGATAGGTAATAGTTACTTTGCTTGGCCTAAATCTTAGTAACAAATACAGGGATTTATCTTATTACTATATGTAGAAGTAGGGTTTTATAATGTTCACTTAGTAGTTTGGGTACTTTTAAGTTAAACTAGGGCAAGATATCAAATAATAAAGACCTTGATTATCACTACCTCACATATGGTGGGTTTTGTATTTTTGTGTAAGAAAATGTGTGAGAGACTATAATAAAATAATTTATGGAATACCCGCTTTTCATTTTAAAGGGCGTCTAACCAGATGATTATTTATACAAGAAAAGTTTATTTTAGTCCTTGATAGATAAGTATACTTTGAATTAGGTACAGCATAAAATTATTTATAATGTTTTGTCATTCAATTGTTAAATGAATGCAATATTATTCTTTCATCTCATCTCTGTTTAAAATTTAATGTTAAATCTCATATTCTACTGACCTAGATGTTATTGAATGACAAATTTGACCTAGGGTATAAGTGACAAATAATGTCCAAATTCATAAGCAGTCAATTGTGGATATAAATGGTGGATGAAAATGAGAATGAATAATAATATTACAAGTATTTTAATGAAATTATATTAAAAAATGATTTCAGACAAATTACATTAATAATTTACTTATCTGTCAAATACCAAAGTAAGATTTTCTTATTTTTATTGAACTGTCATGTTAGGTTTGGAATTACCAAAACAAAAATACAAAAGTTAAATTTAAATATTAATTCTTTAAATTTTTATTATCACATTTTTTTAATAAATAAAATATTTTTTTAATTTTTCACTTATTATAAATTTATCATTTTAGTCGTCAATTCATTAAAATGTTTAAAGCAACATCAACTCATTAAAAAATGTTACATTTGATTCTCTATTTAAAAAAAAAATTACCAAATTTAGTCCCTTAAATTTAGAGTTTAAAGTTTGATAAAGAAATTAAATTTGATAATTTTTTGAAAAGTAAGGTATTAAATGTAATATTTTTCAATATTTGAGGGACCAAAATGACAATTCTATCATATGTGAGAGACCAAAAGAGTATTAGAGGAAATAAATGTTGTATTCTTTAAAAATATGATTAATTATGATTTTTTCAATTAGTAAGAAATTAATAATAATTGTATTATATATAAGAGACTCAAACTATATTTTTATCATTTCTTATTAATATATGATACACTTATAGTTTTTCACACCAAAGAAGCTGAAAAGGGAGTGCAAGTGATGAGGAGACCTTGGGTGTCACATTTAAAAATTGAGTTTGAATTCCAATTTAAAAGAAAGTCTAAGTTTGTATTTTAATCAAATTTTTTATTTAAATTTTTATCTATATTTTTTAGACTGGATCAATCAAATTTTTTAAAGAAATATCAAATCTATGTGTTATTTAAAATTTAAGATAAATAATTGTTACTTTTATATAGAAGATTATATATAGAAAAGTTGTAAATACAAATAAGTTATTGTATTGACATAAATCCTTTAAATAAGATGTATTAGTTTTTATTTCTTTATTAAAATGTCATATTATACTAAGTTTCTTATGTAATAAGTTTTTACTAATTAAAAAAATATTTATTTTAACTTTTTGAATTCATCCGTTTTACAAATTGAGTATTTTAGTTTGGATTTTTTATTTTTAGTCGAATTTATCAGACTATGCGAGTTTTTTAAATTATAATCAAGTCTAATAATAAGATACATTCAATTTAACAATAAAAAGATATTAGTTAGCAATAGTATATTTAGATGGTAATTAATTTAATATATTAATTTTAAAAAATTAAAAATTATTTAAAAAATAATATTATTAAAATTACTTGTACATGACCAGCCAATACTTCTACTTCACAATTCCCTCATCAGTAGGAAAGAGGGGAAGGACCACAGCTTTCTTGGTGTGTGAAAGGCAGCAAATTTGTAGGAAACTTGCTGAACGGACGGCAATGGTGGCGTCCAGGGAATACTGATGTGATTGTGACGTGCAAATACCATTTCAACACATACGCCCAACCCTCTTTGCATCATCACTCTCCATCACCACTTGTTACCTCCCAACTGGCTTCCTTCAATGCCCTCTCGTCTGACACGTGGATTGGTTAACCTACCGTAACTCCGCCTCCGTCATCGTTAACCTGTACCTCATGATTTTTATATAATATTGAAATATTATTCATCACATATGTCAAGATCATTTGATGTGGGTAACTTGAACTTTCTCTATAAGCAAATCTTAAAAAGATAAATAAATCAAGTAAATTATAAATGCTTTCATATAATATATATATATACACTTCCCTCAAAACAAAAAATTGCCTCATATTTTAGGTTAATTTAATAATTAAAATATTATTTTTGTCTCTTACTTATCACAAAATTATTATTTCGGTTCTTCATTTATTAAAATACTCAAAATAATTTTTTATTTATTAAAAAAATTTTACATTTGATCATTATTTAAAAAAAAAATTAAATTTAGTCATTTAAATTTAAAGTTCAAATTTAGTAGAGGAAGTAAAATTTAAAAAAAAGGTGAAGGGCCAATTATAATATTTTTTAATGAGTGAGAGACTGTTTTAAGAATTTCAATTAGTGAAAGATCAAATTAACAATTTTGTGATAAGTAATGAACTAAAAATGTATTTTTTTTCTCTTAGTTTAATACTTTTTTGACTAAATATTTGTGATTTAAAAATTTTTTTAGTAAAAAAAATGAATTTAGGTTAATAAAGGTATTTTAATTACAAATTTCAAGCTAGACTAAAATATAAAATAACATTCTGTTTTATGTGTGGTTTTGTATATTTTAAAAATAGAGGACATGTCCCAGCAAAACTCAAGTAATTTACTCCAATCTTCAATGTACTAAGCTACTTAAAAAAATTTTCGTCAAGTCTTAGAGGGCTCGGTAGTTGGGAACGAAGAAAAGGGCAAAGATTATCACGTCCCTCTACATCTCTTGAATTACATTGAATAAAGTTAAATCATGCAAGATTATTGCACCACTTGCCCTTAGTTCAGATGGCCTTATCTGTCTCGGACAGAGGATATCCTCATGTTGAATCTGTGCTACAACCCCCTTTTGAGCTGTACTTTCTGGGTAAATTGGTAGTAAGTCTGTTCTATCTTCTCTGTGTATCTAACCAACCCATTTCTCTTGCAGGTTAAGTTTAAAAATAAAATATACAGAAGGTGAAACTATCGCTTTGCTACCAAACATTTTTCTGTCCTTTATATGCTAGTTTTGCACCAAAAGAAGGCAACATAATATCCACACCCAACAGCTTATGCATATCTGCCTTTTATCTCCTGTGATTATTAAAGAACAAGAAGAATATTCGGTTTCTATTCTTCATACTCGAACACTACTTTATAGGAAAGTGGTTGGTTCTCTGCCCTCGCTTTCCCTGCCTTATCATGATAACTATACACACACAACTTACTGATGCAAATTTGCAGGAACGTAGCTTGCAATGTTTCGAAAAAAGTTCCATTGTCGTGTGGTTTTCTTTTCCCTAGATGTTTACCACCTCTCATAAAACGTCATCAATTTTGGGTCCATGTTTTGTGGACCCGACCCTTCACAATCAAACAATTGTGATATATATGTACTGATATAGAGCGTGCATGATTGAACTGCTAATTAGCATTTGATAAATGGAAAGGTGAAAGTTTTACAATGAAAATGAATTTACACTGGCTTAATACCACAAAAAAGTAAAATGATTGAAAGTGTAATGCCACTCACTTTCATTCCAGAGCCACAACTTATTCCCTCTCTCCTCTCGACATGAAATTGAGTTGAAGGTGATTTCCCTCCCACTTTTCACCCTTTTCCAAGCAACAATTTTGAAAGATTTCCATCTCACTCGCCTCCTTAATTTCCACTTTCTCTACCAGACAAGCCTTACTTGCGAGTTTAGGTAGGATATGGCAGGAGACAAAAAATGGGGGAGATCAGGGATCCTTTAGTGAACAGTGCAACAAGTACAGATAAATGATCATTCAGGTATAAATATGAGAAGATATGTAAACACACAGGAAACGAGATTTATTACAATGTCAGTGTATTCATGGTGCCCAGGAAATAAACGAAACAATACAATAAACACTTAACAAGCCAAATAAATTTACAATGCAACAATGTTCATAAAATAAGTTTACACTCCAGCACAGCTGTGCATGTTTCACCGCCATGGTTCTGACCTCTCTGATCTTGAATCTATGCGACTGAGTTTGCCAGTTCCCTTGGTTTTTACAACAGGCTTTCCTTGGATCATGGGTTGCTGGCCTCTGGTTTTTTGGGGTCCCTTTCTTGAATTTGAATTGCTTGATTGACCAGTCTTATTCTTCCCAACATCTCCTTTAGGTGGATACTCACAATACAAATCCTCGTCACATACTGGACTTTCAGAGGAGGTTACCAAATTGCCAGATTCTTCTCCAGTTAAGTTATTGTCTTGGAGGGAGTAGGGGGCAGGGGAACTTTCTGAGACAGTTTTTTCGATTACAAAGTTTCGAGCCTCTTCATTTTCTTTTGCAGACTGTATAGGGCTACGGTGACTGTTATCATCAGAAGGCTCTAAATAAAAACCAGGTGAAGATTCTATCACAGAATCCTCTCTTTCCCTCACTGTCCTTAATATAAGTGTCTTCAAGAAATTCATCACTTGAACAGCATACATCAATGCAGTCAAAGGATCTGCCATCTGCATTAAAAAAGTAAGAATTCTGTCACTAACATAGTGCATCCACCATCAAATTTATCACATTGCCATCTTTACTCTAGCGAATCAAATGACTTTACAGTAACTACCTCACTTGGGGTAAACATATTGAAAGAATAAGCACATAGGTATCCTAGTACTTCCCCAGTGAATAACTTCTAATTGAATTTTCAAGAAATAGTGAGACTTTACCGTGCAATTTCTTCTTTGCATTTCTTTGAAAATTAAGAATTTATTGGAACCTACCTGAGTCATGTTTGGTGCAAAAACCATGGCAATGTTGCGCGCATTCATCTTATTCAGATGTTCCTGATGGACAACGTCGGCCATCAGATTAATTGCCCAGTCCAAGAGGGCAGCTTCAGTAGGAGGTAAATTCCTTGCTAGTTCAGCACATTCTTCTTCAGTTTGGCATTTCATTACTTGCTCGGGTGATAAAGAATCCAGAACGCCTACGGGCAATTCCCTAAACCAAGCCTTGAAATGTACAAGAATAACAAACCAAATTATCAGGTTAAGCGCAAAAGGAGTATAAAACGGACTCAAAAACAAATAACGAACTGTAAGCAGCAGCTATAGAAACTGATTTCACATGCATCTAGTATCCTTTCATGAGTGTCTAAGCTCAAAGATATTTACATAATTAATAGATATCATTAAATGCACAACATAATTAATCAGCAATGATTTACGCATAGGTAGAGGTAGAGGTAAATCAATATCATGGACTCATTACTTAACTCAAGATTAAACAAGCACTCTCTAATTGTATTTTTAAATCAATTCGATAGCCCGTTTACATAAATGTATTTTTACCTGTAATAAAAAATTAAAAAATTTTAGGTTCTGTTGGGTAACAAGCCTTAAAATAACATAAATTTTGAGAGAAAAATTATTCACCTAAGCAATATTGCCAGACAGAACATTTATTTCAATATGGTCATATATAAAACATGCACCAGTATATAGCAACCAAAGGCAATTAATCTTGCAGTGTTATACCTTGATAAGTCCTGCTAAACAATGTACATCAATGCCTTCTGGGACCACTCCCCTATTTAATTGGTCCCTAACGAATTCCTCTTGACTATTTTCTGCATTTATTCTGAAAATGCCCTCTGCCTGCATGTGTAAGTTTAATAATTAGTAATTTAAGAAGGGCAAGTCCCTCTAGAGTCTAGAGTAGATAATACAAAAGCGGGGCAGTCCTTTCTCGGTTGTTCATGCTAAATGTTTCCAGTAGTTAAACTCTGCATTTTGAGAAGTTAAGAAAAAGAAAAAAGAGAAACTGATAATAATATTGGTTAAAACCTGCAACCCTCCTTCAGCATACAGGCGTTTTTGCATTAGTAATAGAATTGTTGGCACACTGTTCCCTCTGGAGTCAAATGATAACTGCATGGATTCCGTTGAAACTCCAAAAACAGTTGCACTACATATAAAAATTCAAAGAAATAAAATACGACTAAAATCAGAGTGCTTGTATGAAGAATTGGCTAAAGAAGACTAAAATCAGAACGCTTGTATGAAGAATTGGCTAAAGAAAGACTATCTATAAAGATATCCTAATTAAGTTCAAAATCTGAAATAAATAGGGCTCGTAAGTTGACTTGTATAGCCAACTTCAAGCGCCTGCTGGGAACTATAATATTTGAAATTGAAAGGTGGGGTTGGGAGGGAGGGGGAATAGGTCAAAGCAGGGTCTTTGACTCCCACGGTTTATGTACACATAGCAGAGTTTAGATCTGCCGTTGTAAGTGTAAATACGAATTGCATGCAGTCAAAAAATAAACTGAAAATCAACTAGAGTTTTTGCTGTAAAAGCAAGTGATCTTTTTAGCATTTGTTAAGCTAGAGATCATACAGGGAAGGAATAAGGTCAAGCAGGTAAAAATCTTCAGCAATATAAACTTGGTTCTACTATTATAAAACCTCTTACACTATTGAATTTGGAGGAAATCCAACCCAACCGTGAGACATAGATGCTTTATCTGTTTTGTTTTTTTTTCAATCTTAGTTGGCCCAAAGGGATATAGGGATAGAAACCACCGTAGTAACTCATAATGAAGGACAATTGTGCGAGGAGCATAAGTTTACATTACATGGAGGAGAAACATCAACATTTCAAGTAGAAACCTTATGTAAACTACCCAAAATTTTTGCACCAAAAGAAAATCTACCAAAAATTTTTGTCATTTTACCATACCTAGTAACGTGAAAAATAATCTTTTTTTCCACAAATGGAAAATGAATCACAAAAGGCCCAATGAGACTCTCAGTTAAAAATAGATAGATAGGCCCAGCAATTATTAAATGGGGAATAAAATCATTTTCAAATTGATTGGAACTTTATGAGCCGATCATTAAAACACAACGTAATTATCCTAACCCACAAATCGAGTTTAAGAAAACAACGCTACACAAAATCAGAATGCTTGATTTTGCCTCTGATAACCCAAAATAAAAATTCCACCAATTCAAAACCATAATTTCGCCAATCTCAGATATAACCACTAGAACAAAATTATTAAACCTCTTAACTGCACGCTTGTTAATATTTTCCTCGCATTGACGCAGAAACTTAGGGTCGGGGGAGCGTATTCAAACTCGTTAAATGAAGATAATCCGCATGTCTAAACTAAAGATTGCCATATTGACAAACATTGAAGGAGAAATGAAACGAGCACCCAACGATGAAAAAAAAACTGTACCTAGCACTGGGAGGCCTTCTGGGCACGTCGGGTTCGAACTCGTCAGGCAAACCCAAGAAACCATTGAACCTATCAAATGTGACATGCGCAACATGGCGCACGTTAGTCGGCCATCCGATCTCCATCGCGCAGAGCTCCCTCCTCTCACTCTTACAAGCAATCAAGGATTTCCTAAAAGACGTCACAAGAAGCGCCAAAAGAGAAAGCTGTTCGGTCTTGTGCTTATCTCCGTCCTTGAGCTCCTCAGTGTCGCAACACGTCGCCGGACAACAACCCTCCTCGGCTACAGAAGACGAGCGAGTCTGTGCTTTTTGGATAAAGAGAATGCCATCACTGGGAAGTGGTGTGCAAGACAACGAAGAAGAGGAAGTGCTTCTCCTTGACGAGGAAGAAAAATGGGAAGGGGAATGGAGGACCTCGGTCATGGCTGGCAATGAAAAGGGACTTTACTTAAAATATAAAAAATCGAAACCCCCCAAAACGTTTCTCAGATATTGTGGATTAAGAAAACAATAATGAATGCGAAACATTTGTTGATTTGTTCAGCAATGAGAGAATTACTGAGAGAGAAAGAGAAAGATTTGAAGTTGGAGTTGTTTTGAAGAAAAGGGTAGGGAGGATGTGGGACGTGAGCATCATTAACTGAATTTTATTAGTATGTATTGCGTGTTGTGGAGCGTTGAACAAGCAATGACGGGGCGTGTCTCAGAGAGACAGAAAGATAATGAAGCGAGGAGGGAAAGACAGGAAGAGAAATAAATTCAATGGGGAGAAAAATTAGAAAAGTGATGGAAATTCGAAGTAGAGTTGTTACAAGAGTCATAATACACAGTTTGGTGGAGCTTCAGATAGTCGCTTCGTATGCGGTTCACACTTTTTTATCACTCATTATATAATTTCTATTTCTCAATTCTTAATAAGATATTTTTAAATTAGTATAAAACTACTATTAACAATATCTTTTATCCTTTTTAAAAAATTTGTGACAATTTCATTTGTAAAAAATTACATTAAGAAATATCTATAAAGAAAGGACTGAACTAATAAAGTTATTCTATAAAAAGATCGAGAAAAATATTCTTTTAATTTTTTATTTATAATAAAATTGTTATTTTGATTTTTTTACTCATTAATATATTTAAAATAATTTTTCATTCATTGAAAAATTTTACACTTAATCTTTCACTTTTTAATAAAATTACTAAATTTATTCTTCTCTTCTACCGAACCCTAAACCTTAAATTAAATTTGATATTCTTTTTTAAAAATATGAATTAAGTATAATATTTTTTAATAAATAAATATGCTTTTAGATATTTGAATAAATGAAGAACTAAAATAATAATTTTATAATAAGTCTGAAACCAAAAATAATATTTTTCTCATGAGAGATCAAATTAATAAATATTTATATATAAAGGACTAAATTAATAAAAAAAATTTATAGAAGACCAAAATAAAAAATTATTCTGTGGGACCAAAATAAGATTGATTTTTTCTTGTCTTTGGGTACGCGTATTCATTGGAGATCTTAGATGAAATATATAACTTTTCAGCACTATTTCCAAATTCTGTTTATGCTGAGTGTTTTCTGAGAAAATTAAACCCATATTGTTAAGTTAAAATACTATAATTTTCTGGAAAAAGAAAGATTTAAAATGTAAAATTCAAATTTAAGAACAAATTCATGAAACAATAATAATGTGCCAAAATATTTTCCATTTTATGGTAAAGTCGCGTTTGTCATTTGATTCCAAAATAAAAAATTAATGTTTCATGATTTGGTCCTAGGAGTTATATTTCAGAGAGTGTTTACATTCAATTTCCAAAATGAGCCGGCCTAGTTTTACTATTTTAATAAAAACAAAATAATATGATTTTAGTTTTTATAATACAAAATCATTAATAAATATAATGCTAACTACCATATACTCGCCCATTAAGTATTCTTTATAAGAGAGCTGTCAAAAAATTAGCAAATAATCTTTGAGATTATACCAAATCAAAACATAATATAAAAATAATATATGATCAAATTTGTCAAAGCCAGATGGTGCCATTGCTATGTATTATAGGTAAAGAGTGGCTTAGAGGGAACTGAATCTTCTCGGAGAAATCTAGAGAAGTAGTTGAAAGCCTATATATTATTTTTTTAAAAAAAATTAAAATTACATTTATATTTATTTAAATTTATTAATGATCTTTTTTACTTTAAAAATATGTACAATATTTTTTAAAAACCAAAAGAACTGTGTCTTAATTTAATCTAATTTTTAATTTATAACTAAAATACTATTCATTACATAAATAAATACAGACACACACATATATATAACTAAAATAGCTTCATGTATATTTTTATAATGAATCTTCTCATTTATGGAGGGTATTGTAGTAAAAAAAAAATTTTAATTGAAACGAAATATATTTTAAAAATAAAAAGAATTTTTTATATAATTTTAGCAAAATTCGTAAAAAAAAAAATTTGTTTAGTGCACTCTTTTATTAGATTAGATATTTTAATTATTATGGGTTCTATTTATCTTTCTTTTTTTTAATTAAATATTTTTCACTATGAAAGGGGATTTAAATTTAGCTGGAAATCACACTGACAAAAACAAAGTGCAGTGGAGCATAATACAATAAGATATTACTATGAAAAATATTTTTGTAGTCACTTAGTGATATTTAGAGTATTAAAAATGGTGTAGTAATATGAACAGTGTCAAAAAGTTACTTCTATTTTTAATATTATAGTTAACTGAAAATTAAAAAATTAATGGATGATTTACAATAATTAGTACAACTAAAAAGATATGTACTAGTTTTTATTTAGTAAAATGTGACAGCATTTAAAATCTATGGCATCATGTGTTTCTAAGTATTTTAAATACTACCAGAATATATATATATATATATATATATATATATATATATATATATATGTGTGTGTGTGTGTGTGTGTAATTTTTAATATGTTGCGAATAAAAGAAAAAGAAGGTACAAAATAAAATTAAAAAATGAGATGAAGTTAAGAAATAAAGGAATTCGAATCTTCTAAAGGTTTTTTATGTAAATTATTTTATAAAATTGAAGAAAATAAATAAAAAAGAGAAAAAATAGACCCCTTTATATCTCTTTAAAATTAAAAATATAAAGATTAAAATAAATATTGGTTGAATAGAACTTGTAGAAGTCAAATCTCGCCCATTATCCCTTTATTCTCCATTTGAATCCTGAGGTCGCTGAGAGTGATTGCTGGCGAATTCTTAGATCGTCAATAAGATGGTAACCCCAAAAAACAAAAACAAGAGAAAAATAACTTGTTTTATTTTTTTCTTGCAAAATTGTAAGAAACATTTCTCTCTCACTTCCGATTTAATTACACATTCTTCTTGTAACAGTGACTTTTAGGCCATATCTAGAAATTTATAAAATAGTAGAATAATAAAATGAAATAAAATAGGAATAAGTGGAATTTTCAAGTAAGTGTCATTCTATTTTTTAAAAATTTAATGAAAATATGAAGTGTGTCATTAATAAAATTGAAGACTTATAAATTATTTTTAAATATTATTTTTATAACTAAAATGTGATTTGAACAAATTTTTAGTAAAAGAGAATATAATTATAATTATATTACCTAGTTAATATATTTCATTCCAAACTTTCTCTTCTTTGCAGAGTAAAAAAAATTAAGTTTTTAATGATAAATATATTCCATTTAAAAAAACAACTCACTGACAATAATTCAATTAATTTTAACTATTCAATTCATTTTCGTTCTCTCATTTACCATCAATTTTTAAAATCCAACGGAAACATTAAGCTTCTCATAGAATTATAAACTAGTTACTATCTCAAACAACCAATTATACTTTTGGATAAGGGAAGTGCATATTTTCCCTTGCAAGTAAAGTTAGGAAATATCAAAGGGAAGAGAGAGTGAGGATGACAAATATATAACATAGAATGGATAATGAAGAAAAGCTTGAAGGTGGCATTTGTTGTTGTGCGTTTTAACTTTTAATTAAGAATGTTGGGCATCCGAATCATAGGATGTTTGACGCGTAATATGAAAACCTCCTAATTGCTCCTTCATCACCATATATGATTATGGCCCCAAATATTTATATATCCCTCCTCACCTACATCTCATCTTATCATTTTTGCTTTTTTTTTTTTAATACCGAAACAATATTTCTGAGATTTTTTTTAGAATATCAAACTTAAATTTGATTTAATGACATTAACTCTTCTTATAAGGTATTCTAAAACTTTTATATTGATTTTAATTTAGGATATATTTTTCTTTTTAATTTTTAGAGAAATGTCCAGACCACAAATTATTGTCTTTTTTTAATACATTTTAAATTAAAGTATGCATTATACTTATTTTTTGTAACAAAAAAATACTACAATTACTCATGTAGCACCCGAGAAATCCATAGTCTCAAATAAATCCATAAGAATCTTAGGAAGCTTAAATTAGATATTATTTAGATAAAGAAAAATAACTAAATAAAATAAGAAAAAAAAAAGTTGGAGGATTTAATGGGAAATAAAATTTGATTAAGTAGGCTCATAACTTAAAGTAAAGCTTGGTAGAATTGGATAAGACTTTCCTATAGATTAGCTAAGGGTATGTTTAGACGAGGGGTCACTGATGAAATAACAAGGAGTGAAATGATCAGTTTAAATAAAAAGTATGTTTGGATAATTTTTTTTAAAATGAGTGAAGTGGTAAGGGAGGGCCTCCAAGACCCTCCTTAACCATCCAAAATTACTTTTTTTTCTGTCCTCCCAAATTGGGGGGTCAAAAGTGGAAAGTAGTGACTCAATTATTTAAAATTATTATTATATTTTTTTTATTTTTATAAACAAAGATTTTGCATTGTGTAAAGGGTAATATTGAAAAAAATAATCAATTAACTATTTCATTTCATTTCTTTAATTGTAACTTTCAAACAAAAAATTTATGAGTTTCTTTCTTTCCTCACATAAAAATTCCAAACAACATATCTACTCAAATCATTCCAATCCATTTCATCTTCCCCTAAATTTCCAAACATAACCTTACCTAAGGTTTTGTGTTTGAACCCTAGTGCCTTTGTGCTTACTATTTTATTTTCAACCACTCATTGCTGATATTTAAACATGCAAAAAGACGCATTTGCCCCTTTGAATATATTTTGAACTAGAACATTTTCTTATTCACTTGAAAACTTCGCTTCTCTTCGTTGACGCCCCTTCTTGCCGCAAAGCTTCTTCTCTGTTCACTCCTTCCAACGTTGCATTGTTCTCAGAAGTGATGGTGCGTCATTCTCAATGATAATGGTGGGATTAAATGATGTCCTTTCTATTCCTCCTCCCTTCTTCAACAGGTTTCACCATCAGAAGCTAAATTCCTCCCCTTTAACGTCATTTAATTGGCCCATGTTGCAATACCCATCTCTTTCTTCAGTTATCACATTAACAATTCCTCCACCATTTTGGAGATTTTATCGCAGCTTCACCGTGGCTAAGTGGGGTTGTTATAGGCGGCAAAAAATTTCTATTGTTTTTCCTTGACTTAAGGTGTCCTTGTTCTCCATAAATGATAGCTAGGTATGTTTGTTGTTTTTGTTTATATTTTTAAAAAGTATATATGTTGAATGGATTCTGCAGATGCTGAAAATATATTTCCTTTAACGTCATGATTCCGTATCAGAATATGAGCAATCGTAATGATACATAATATAAGTAAAAAAATTTTATTGAATGAGGAAATGAAAATTTTCAAGGTGTATGGGAGATATTATAGGTGTATGTGTCATTTTCATTTATGTTAAGAACCGAGTTGTTATTTAAATGACTATTGAAGTATGATTTTGCTATTTAGATAAGTTGGAAAAGGAAAAGGTTGATAGCATTTCACAGCAGTCAAGAACGAATGTATAAATACATATTGTGTGTGTAAAGTGAGTGCCAAAGTAATATGAAATTTTAGCTTGAACATATAACTCTCCTTGTATATATAATGTTGTACCTGATGAATGGGAATAACTCACAAACTAGGAACCTTGTGGAATTAGTGAACTAAATGGTTTTAATTTTTCCTTGAGTTAAAGTTGAACTAAGTGAGTGTAATCTGAGCAAGGGTTGACATAAGGATTGAATCCTTTGACAACTCAATAGGCATTACTAACTATAGGATTTGAGGGATTTCCTTGGATGTTTAGTGTAACATCCTAGAATTTTTAAATTTATGTTCATTAAATATATATATATATATATATATATATATATATATGGATAATTTAAAATATATATACGAGGCTCAATTAAGTGAAAATTAATTTTGGCAAAGTAACATATAATTTTAGTTAGCTTGTAAGAATTTAATGAGCCAAGAAAATAGAATTAAAATAAAATTTTTAGGACTAAATGAAAGGATAAAAAAATATTTGGGGTAGAAATTGTAATTTTTAGGGACTAAAGTGAAGAGAAAATAATATTATCTGGTATAAAAGTATAGTTTTAACTTTTTATAAAAGAAACAAAAAATTAAAAAGTGTGGAGAGGAATTATTGCATAAGGACCAAATAGAAAGAAAAAGTAACATTTATGTAGAAAATATAATTTTAGCCATTACATTGTAACTATATTGTAAACAGTGATTAACATGTCAAAAACATGTTTTTTACTATTTACAAAGTAACTTACATAGTAACTTACAAAATTTCTATAAATAGGATGAACATTTCTTAAATTTTTTATTCGAAATTAAAAGAAAGGAAGAGAAATTGAGAGATAGTGGAGAAAGTGCTTGTAGGAAATTCAAATTTCAAACTCACATTAAAGGTGGTTTATATTTTTATTCTCTATATACCAGTTCAAAATTTGGTTTATTAATATTTTTCAATATATCTTGCTATGTATGCATTTGATTAGTTTTGTTCATCTGTAAATTGCTGTATGGTAATTTCTAAAGGTAGAATTAACTCTTGAGTTTTTGAACTCACCACGATGATGAATTGACCAATATTTAGACATAACGACAATCATGAGAATGATAATATGATGAAGTAGCCATAAGTATGGGATTATGATTACAAAAGAAACCAAATGTGCATTTATGTATAATCATACATAGCCCATATTAATGTTCTTAGTTCTTTCAGTAGGTATGTTAATGATACATGTATATTCTGAATAAAATATATGACTACTGATATTTGTAATCTTATTCAAGTTGAATAACATTTTTCAGGTGAAAACTCCCAAGCAGATAAAAAAAAGTAAGCTATGTAATAGACTTTAGGAACATGTCTTTTTTGTAATTTTATAAGAAAATAATGTATAATTTGTCATAATTATGTGACTACTACGAACTTATTTGTATTTATAAATAAAATGTATGTTTTCATATAAGATGTTTGATATATAGACTTTAGATATGAATAATTAGAATTAATTTATGCTACGCCAAGTATTATTATTATTATTGTTGTTATTATTATTATTATTAATTTTGTATGGGGCCTAGTCATTTCAGAGTATTAGGCTATTTCTTTTATATAAATTTTTACATGTTATGTACATGGTAGTGGTGGAATCCCAATTAATGGAACTAGTAAAATAAAACATTAAAATGAAATTAAATAGTACCTTTAAAGAGCCTTATAGACCCTGTACATATAAAACTATGATAGACTACGCCGTCTAAATGATTAATTCAAATCCTATAACTCCTGAAATCTACAACAGGTTTTTCTTTTACCGTCTAAATAGTCACTGGAAAGTAGGGTTACTATGTTTACCTATCAGAAACATCCTAGAATATGAACCATGTTAAAGGCTCCTGGACCAATTTGGACTTAGAAAAGTGAAAACTAAATGCATAATAAAATTTAAGAAAATAAATGAGATTCCTATCTACCATAATAATAATAATAATAATAATAATAATTATTATTATTATTATTATTATTATTATTATTATTAATACGATGATGATGATAATGATTATTATTATTATTATTATTTTTTAAAAGGTTTAGATAGCCATAAAGTTTAAATTATAAAAAAGATGTATTTAATTTTTTTTTAGACGTTACATTTAGGATGTTGGTCTAATGTCAATGATAGTGATAATTGATGAATAAATAAAGCTAGGAAAGTTTAGCTCAAAAAAAAATTATGTCCTTTAATAAGCAATTAAGATGGTGTTAATATTGTTTAAATCTTAGGAATTTCTAAAGTGCTGTTGAGCTAAGGGAAGTATTGAGAGGTGATGGAAATTATATTTTTGCATGTTTGGTCAATGAGTAGACATTACTATTTATGCTTGTTTTTCTACATTTTAAATTTTCCTTGTGACTTAGTGTATTTTATACGCCTCGGTGCTTTGGGAACAGGGTTCCAAAAAAGGTATTTATTCTTTTGTGAACTAATTTGAATCTTTGGCAAACTTTAAGGAAATATTAGTAGAAAGGCCTTTGCATTTGAATCAACCATTGAGAGATAATGTATATGTTGAATTATTTCTGGATTGTCTGAATGAATTGTATGTTGTGTGGTTTTTGAAAAAGTTATAAATGGTTTCAATTATGGTAAAAGAAACTTTTGGAAAACTATTGCTTAAACATTAAAAATTGATTTGTGTTGTTATAAAAAAAAATGTTTTCTTAGAATTACGGCAAACACCAAACCCTGTAGATAAAGATAGTAGGCATTAACTATGGTACACCGTGATCTATATAACTATACTGAGGCACTTATGTCACTTTACTGACTTTCACGAGCTATTTTGCTTACTACTGATTACTATACTATTACTACTAGCAATAGCTAGTCACTTATTACTGTTTTACTGTTGGTTCTATGTGATGTTTTTCCGCCTTTATATCTTGAAATCATGATTTGAATATTTATTAGCACTTTTTGTTGCAAAGTACATTTGATGTAGCATAAAGCTTATGATTTTTATAAGGTTTCTTATATTTTACTGATTTGCAAGTATCTTTTTTATGTGACTTCCCAAGGTTAATTTGAAATGACAAAATGGTTATGAAAAAAACTCTACCATTCTTGGATGTTCCTTTCCCAATATATGTAGTAATATCTGTTTACTAAGTGCCCCTACTCACCCTTCTCAACTTTTTACAAGTTCCTAATTGAATTGCTAACCACGATTTAGCTATTAAGGCGTGGGTGGCTTAGGATTATGTTGGTAAGTCCTGCACTTGTTCGTAGGCTACGTCTTATTTATTTTATTTTAAAGGTTGTAATCTAGTATTGCTCTATATTGATCACAGGCGAGGCCCCCACCCACCTGGCTGTAGTTGTATTTTTAATTTTAATTGAGAGCAAAGCCCTCTTAATTAAATGCTAAGCTAATAAGTTTTGTAAAAAAAAAAATGAAAATTCAAAGGGTTTTATTTTTTGAGAGATTTTGCCAAATTTGTTTTATACCTTGTGAATTTATTTAAATTAGTATTAAGAAAAGAAACCTCTTATAGGTTAAGTACTTGAAGTTCTTGGTGGCATGAATCATATAAGTTTCACATAGTTTAGGCTTGCAGAAATGGGGTCTTTTTTAAATTTTCGTGCCAATCACATTCATAGAATTTAAGGTGTGACAACTCATATATAATCAAAATATCTACATTTATTTATGTATATAATGAATATTCATATGATAAAAAATTATTTTTTAAAAATTAAAAATTATATATTTGATAAAAATACATCATAATTAAAAACAAAAAATACTCAAAAAATTAATTTTTGAGATTAGCCAATGTAAGGATAGTAAATAATAATATTTAATTCCAACAATTACATTTATATTAAAGATATGTTAATAGAAATGAATATTATATTAAATTTAATGAAATCTTAAACTTAATTAAAATAAATATTTTAACAAAATAAGTACAATTGAAATTGAAATTTATAATAGAGAAGAGTGTGATGATATATTTAAGGAGTCATCTTTGGTGCACTCACAATTTTGAGTACACTAGTGCATCTTGTAAGGACATAATTATAATTATATTAACACAAAAAATAATAATATTACAATTATGTCCTTATATTGGTATATTGATGCACTTAAAATTATGAGTGCACACAAAATTTTACCTATATTTAAACATCTTGAAATAAAAAAATTATAATGGCTATATAATATTCTTTTTCTTAATACATCCACCAATAAAAATAGGTTAATCCCATGGGCAAGTTATTAATTCTACACTACTCAAGCATGTGAATAACAATTTTTGTTTGGGTAATGGGCATGTGAATAAGCTTACGATCAATACAAATGGATTATTCTGGGTCCACCAAGAGTTGATCACACGTAAAGCCTAACTACTTATACTATCACAAATTTTTTGATAAAAGGAAATTTACAATACAATTAATAAGTAAAAATAGGATTTCTCAAACAATATTTTTTGTAAAAAATTATACAAACGCATTTTATTACGAAGAAAATCTTGAAACAGTTAGAAACAATAAAAGTAGATTGTTCTTATGAAATTATAAAATATGCAACTTATGTTTTCTATAAAAAAAAAAAATGAGATTATGATACTAGATTTTAGAGGCTTCAAAAATTTTTTAATCTCATTATTTAGTTATTGGAATATAATACTCTCAAAAATTTTTATTGGTTGGTATTAGAAGGGTGTTTAAATGACTTGATGACCGATTAATATGGCCTGACTCAGGTATATTGAGTTGGTTTGAGTCATGGGTATTTTCATTACCCGATTTGACTTGGTTATATTTTTATTTTTTAAAATATTAGTTTTATAATTTTATTTTATTTATGATAAGTTTCAAATATGTTAATTCATTTCTAATTTTATTTATTTTTCATTCCAAATCTTTTTTTTTTTGTCATTCTATTTTTTGACCTTTGAATCTTAATTTTTTTTCTATTTTAAAAACAATTTTTTATTAATTGGAAATTTTAAAAAAAATTAAAACATGAATAAAAATAATGATAGAGCTGGCTTGATTTGATCATATCTGATTTGGCCCACCGAGCCAGGCTAAGTCTCAAGGCAAAAAAATTTGCCTTAAAAACACAACTCATACTTCTACTAAACCAAGATAAAAAATTTTAAATTACCAGTGTAACAAGTTTTCAAAGCTCTAAAAGGTAAGTCTTTGGTAAATGGATCATGTAAAAGTTCAATATGAGTATGAGGTTAACTAATATTCTCTTTCCAATGAACAGGAACTAAGAATCAAAGTTTGATGTATATAATTTCCTCTAATTTTGAAAGAAGTACATAATGGAGTCATTGTTGTAGTAGAAGTGGCTAAAGCTCAAAATAATTACAAAATAGAAATTTATTTTTTTTACTACATTTCTTGACAAATCACCATCACAAAATAAATGACATACCCTCTTCACACATATATATATGAGGTTATTGTAAGTATTCATATGCTACTTCTTGACAGAACAACTCCTCTAAACATCATGAAAATGCATGCAAAGGTTAAGACAACTCCTCTAAAACATTATATAGATGTATACACAAGTTAAGGTAGTTATAAATATCTATTTGATCATAAAACAAGCTGCCAACACAAAAGCAAGTCAAATTCATTTACAACTTAGTCTTTTCCTTGATAAATTGAGGACTTAAAAGATCTAAACTATCTCCCTTTTACCTGTTTGAATAGGTACACCACTAAAGGAACAAGAATGCCTTGTGAATTTTATGAGTACTAAATCCTTGAGACAAATTGAAAAACCAAAAAACTTGTCATAATAAAACTAACTTCTAGAACCACAAGAGGTTATATTAAGATATTTCGTATTAAGTTGAGGCTCATAGGTTAACATCACACAATAGGTTAACCATACTTCAAGCTAATAGTATGTCATTTAACATACATTATGAGATTAAAGATGTGGCTCTATATAACCTCTCAATTTGCACATAAATGCTCATTCCATAAATTTACAAGTCCATCCGTTGATGTTCACTTATTTTTACTTAAATGTCCAATTACCTTTATAATCATTTTAAGAGTGTTATTAATGAGAATTGTTAAAAAGGCATATGTATAATTAGTTCTTTCCCCTAAATCATGACCATTTCAATAGTTTAAGACTCCTCCTTATCCCTTTGTACCTAGCTTTAGCAGAGAAATGTTCTAAATACAATCTATATAAATCTAAAATCAATATTGTATGAGACCTCCTTTAGTTGATCTTATTGACATGTCTCCTAACAACATTGGGTTCATGTGAGTTAGAGCTAGAGGGACAATTGTATACCATCTTATGATTCAGACTTAATAATAAAGTCATTATTGCATAAAGTTCCAATTAATCAACTCAAATCTTATATGACTAAACAACCACCTTTCTTATCACTGATTGGAACTTGTGCTTTTAGTCTTCGCCAAACTTGTATTTAACTTACTACTGGATATGAAATTCAAACCATTTACAGTAGGGGCTCTTCTTATTACCTTTTTAGTTTTGGCTTTTAATGAACTATCTCAATTAATTCATCAATTATCTGCTTATCTACTTGGGTATAACATACAGCCTTCAATAGTTAAACAATGACAAGAGATACTCACAATGTGCGATATTTCCCAAAAGTGCGACTTAAAGACTTCCATTTTAATAACATATGAGTTTAAAAAATATGTTCCTTAAACACTGGACACTTCTTGAAATTCAATGTTCTCAAATGGGGAAAGGTCATGACTTTTCTCAAGCCTCACAAAGTTACTAAACTTATCTCAAGTAGCTATCACACATTCCATTGCTATTCCTATTTATGCCTACGCACACACTCTAATTGGATGATGTTACAATTCAATAAGGGTTATCTAAATAATAGTGGAATGGATACTAAGCATAGTAAGTGTATTAATCCTTGGGCTAAGGCTATCAATACAATTGTAATGACGTATTTTAGGAACTTTTCAAATCATTATAATTTGCCTTATTAAAAGTTTCACCGCTAATAGTTGTTAAATACAAGAGTTGAGATAACAAAATTAGCAAACATATATTATATGTATACACGTAATTATAAAACAAAGTTTCCTTTTAAAAAACTCAACTTGTACAACTATGTTTACAAGATTATTTATCATAGTTATGCCTAAGAGCCCCATATTATAACAAACCAAGAAAATTCATTATATATCAAAAGAGGCCTGTCATACCAAATGTCATTAACATCCCCATATTGATAGGATACAAGAAATATTATGACATTAGTTTCATCATACATCAACAAGTTACATGGTCAATGCCACACTGATAGGATGTATCCACTGCCAATATAATTTATCCAGCAAAAATCAATTGAAATGGACATCTCAATCACAACAACAAAACAACCCTACAATTAGTTCCATGATAGTGAGCTCTATGTTAATTGCTTAAATGATCTTCACAATAAGTGAAATTATGTAATCATGCTTAAGAGTAAGCATAATTTTGAGGTTGTGTTATTTAAAGGATGCATGATTAATTGCCAAGATTATACAACAAATTATGCTTTTAATATCTAATTTTGTCTAAATTAAATAACATCTAGATAGATAATATTAGCTTTGTATAGTCACCATTTTTAAAGGTAATATTGACTACTTATAGTCTCCATTTGGCTTTTATATCAAGCCATTCATCATGTTTCCCAAAAGAAAATGAATGTTTAAGTTGTAAAAGGCCCAAAATGGTGTATTTTAATTAAGTTTAGATAAAAGAAATTGTCATGGATAGTTGGAGATATATGATCAGAAGGCAAAATTCCCTTCAAACCATCCTCGTAAGTCCTTTGTATGAAGCTTAACACTAAGTTTTTTTTGAAATTCAAAAGTCTCAAAGTCAATAAAAACAGGAGAATTTGAGCTTGAAACTGAACCAAATTGCCTTCAATAATTTTCCTAAATAATGAGCCTCGAATGAGCTTTCTGGAGTGCTATTATATGCCTAAAAATTCCTCCTATACAATAATTTATGCCTGTTTGAAGTTAGACCTCCTATTTTGGCATATACATATATTTTTAACTATCAATTTAGCCATTTTACACTACCCTAACATGTTCCATCTCACCTATAATGGGTGTGTGCATATTTAAGTATGAAATATTTAGTACCATACTTTCTGAAATCAAATTGACAAAATTTATATGGAAATTGGGCTCAAAATTAAAATTCAGCACAATATTGATTTATAAAAGCATAATTCCTCCAATAAATTATTTGCCATATCAAAGTACTTCACCTTTGAGAATGTAAAAAATATATGATACTTGAATGCACATATAATATGCACAAAAATTTTAGCCCAAAATTTGAAAAGTACCTTTCAAAAACCTATATGGAATACCATAAAATTTCAATAACATATATTTCTGGATTTAAAAAAATTCAAAAAATATTACCATTAAATAGAAAGTAAAAATCAATATAGGAGCAAAAACTTTGACCCAAATAGACCCTAGAAGTGGGCCCATGCCCTTATATGCTAAGAGGTGCGAGTGGGCGTTGTCCAACGTCACTGTTTATATTCAACCTTTAATGGGTTTTGAAATAGGTCATTTGACTTAGTTGGACCTCTAGATCATGACCCCCTGATTTCTTGATTGTTTTGGATCATGTTTAGCATCATATTGCTCATAATTTAATGATCTACAAAACCCCTAAAAGAAATTTCGAACAAAAAAGCACCATTAGGAGAATTGATGATAAAAAAAATTATCCGGGTTTTGAATTTGGATATTGATGGTTGCCAAGATGTTAGTCCAAGTTTTAGGTATGTTTTAGACACCATTATACTTGAAATCACTAGACCAGTAAACCTTTATATTGATTTTGATCAAATTGCAATAATATTAGATGTCATTTTGGCTCGAAAATTTTCAATTTACACATTAATGGAGGTTGAGTTTTTCTTTGTGCTTTGGCATGATTTTGGCGTCAATTCAAAATTTCATGGTTAACAAAAGCTTTAATCTAATTTCAAAGTAAAACTATCAAAATTAAGTGAATCTCATTTGAAAGAAAATGGGGTTTTGGTGCCTTTTGTTTTGAAAGGAAAACTTATAAAGATTCCATATTTTAAGTCTAAGATAACACATATTATAACAACAAGAAAAAACATTAAAACTAATAGTAATATGATGTGTTAAAAGTCAAGATAAATGAAATCATGCGATAAAGGTCACTTGAGTAAAATATATTTATATGGAATTATACAATAATTAACAAATCAATTATAAAACTTAGAGCTTTGATACCAATTGTAAGAAAAATTGGGAAGTCAATAAGATAGAAATCTTATATAGAATGCATATCTTTAATGCTACCATAAATTAAGTAGTAAAGATTATAACTTACTTTGTCCAATCTTTTCACGTATAGAGTAAAAATGAGAGAGAACTTTAACTAGCCAAAATGAATGTATTGTGAGTCGTTAGAACTAAGGAGTTAATAAACGTTTATAAAACATGGTAATTTTAAATAAATAAAATATGTATTTTATTTCAAAAGATAACTCTCCACTTTCTCAACTACTTAAATTTATAATTGGATAATTTGTAAATTATAAGTTAACTTATCAAATCCTCCTCTTATTCTTTTGTTATTAATTTGATAGGATAATTATTGATAAGTTTTGGGCTACGAATTGAGGTATTTACCCAATAGACTTGTGAGTAATTCACCAAATCACTAATTATCTATAATTAACTTAGACTCAATTCACTCATAGTTTATGTCAAAATTTAGTTGTTCTATTAATTAATTAATTTAGTAAATTGAATTTATAATAAATTAATGCTAATTGACAAATATATTTTAAAAAATATTTCAACATTGGCTTTGCTACTTAAGTGTTTTTCATGAACCTTGTGTCTTTAGTGATAAAACCCTTTTTCAATTGCTGAATATCACATGGGTTTGAGTTAGTGGGAGTTATTATTGCATTCATAATGGCAAGCTAACAAATTCATGAAAAAAAATATTATTTAGTTTTGACACATTTATGTGACAGCTAATTTGATATACTAATATCAATAAAATCATTCATTTAATGGTCTCGTTCTTATTTTTAAATGATTTTATTGAGATTAGTATGTCAAATTAGTTATCACATAAATATACGAGAATCAATTAATATTTTTTCTAAGTTCATATTCTAATTAGTGCACAAGAAGAGACTTTACCATCTTAGAGAAGTATTTGTTATATGCTTATGCTAGTGTTTTAGGTTTGATTGTTAGCTTCTAGTTTTAGTTTTTCCTAGGCTTTTAGCGTTTTCTTTGTTCTACTGCTCTGTGTGTGCTTTTTGTATGGTGTTTCGCTTGAGACTTTAATATCATTACTAGTGATAATTCATTTAATTTTATTGAGATTAAAGATAGGGAAGTTAAAGTTTATTTGATTTTATTCAGGTCCATTATTAAAACTTATAAACACAGTTGAATAAACAATTTTACAAAATAATAGAAATTGGGAATTATGTTTGAATCACTTTAGGAATTGATTAGATGCTATGTTGGTACGAAAGATGATGCAGTAACACATTATTTTCATATTATGTAAATACATGACTAAAGATATGATTAGCGCTAAGTAATTTTGTTTAATTGTATTAAAAAAAAATACATTATTTTACACACAAGATTTTAATCGACTTTTTGAATGGAATTGTTAAATGAAGGTTTAAATTGTACAAATTTAATACTTAGGGGATTGATTGGCAAGTTTTAAAATTGAAAGAAGATAACCGCTGGGAGAAAATTTTGTACATTTTAGCTCTTGACAATGAATATTTTTCCCATTAGTTACATAATTATTAAATATATATCGTCAAATTTAAAGGATGAAAATGTAAGAATTGATTGTGAGCTTTTAAAATGGAGAGGGGTAATTTGCATATTACCGTAAATTTAGAGGGAGATTTTGTGCATTCTGAATATTTTAAAATATTTTAGTTTACTCTTTTCTACATAATTCATTAAAAAATGATATTAATTTCTAGGATTTGTTGGATTAAATGTTATTTATTTATTATTGTCAACTCAGTTTTAAAATTGGACAATTAATTTTGACATTAAATTATGAATAAAGATGTAATAAAAAGATAATATTGAAACATTTGAAAAAAAAATAGAAGGACCAACTCAATTTTACGCAATTTTTGTATTTTTCTATGAAGAATTTGTCGTCTCAAAAAACTTTTTTTTTTACAATTTGAAAAGTTTAAAAAATCATGCAAAATAACTTTTTAATTAGAGATTAAGCGTAGCAAAATCGAACTTATGTTTGGATCCAACTCAGCTTATTGATGTTCATGATGGGCACAATATGACTGGCTCAACCTAAGTGGAGTGTTACACCTGGCCAACCCGTTTGTTTCTCGAGAAACCAAGGGAACTAGAGAAAGA
Source organism: Delonix regia (assembly GCA_037074485.1). Lineage (NCBI taxonomy): Eukaryota > Viridiplantae > Streptophyta > Magnoliopsida > Fabales > Fabaceae > Delonix > Delonix regia. The sequence continues at coordinate 9,629,156 of CM073455.1, forward strand.
AAGGAAAAGAAACTAACAGAAAACGAAAGTGACATATTGGTTGTACGAGTCTCACTCGGTCTGCGCACAGATACATTGATCAATCTGCATCTCTTCCTCTCTTCAAGCCATGGCAGTGAGGGCAACAGTCTCGCGCTTCCCAATTGACCCTGACGCCCAGGAGGGCTCGGGTTTGCCATGGGGAGTGACGGTGACGCCCTTCGCGGCCAAGGACGAAAACGGTCAAGCTCCAGTGTATGGATCTGACGGACACCTCTTGCCCCGGTGCGAGAACTGTTGGGCATACTTCAATACTTACTGCGAGCTCGAACAGTGGTCATGGAGTTGTTCCCTCTGCGGGACCCTTAATGGGCTTTCATCCAAGGCTATTACTCGATATTCTCACCCACAATCTTGTGCCGAGATGATGTCCTCCTTCATAGATCTTGAATTACCGGGTAGGTCACTTCATGGCGATTTTCACTCTGGGCAGGAAACTTGACGGAGATTATATTATAAAAGCGGAATTCTATTGCCATACATCTCCAATTACTTTTATATGCCTCTGAGGTTAATTGATGCTTACATTATCTTTTGGCTGTAAAACATCAAACTTGAAGTAAAATTTTTTCCCTCAATTTTCGGTCTCGTCCCTTCGTAATTGATAGTAGCACAGTAAGAAAATTACATTGTTGAGATCACTTACTTCTTATTCACTGCAGATGAATCATCAGAGGAAGCAACAATGCAAGCCCGTCCAGTCTATGTTGCTGCTGTTGACTTGTCCTGTAAGATTTTATTTGTTAAACGGTTATTTCATTTTTACCATACTTGCATCACAGTGTAGTTTTATGCCAATTTTAATCGTTTTTGACTGAACCTTCGTGATTGAAGTTTAAGAATGGGGGTGGTTCAATATGGTTGCTTGGTTAGAAAATTCAGGCTTTGGGTATTAACTGTAATTTTTGCATTTCCTTGGTTGGTTTGATTTTCACTGTCTCAATAGATAGTCTTGGTGCCTGGATATGTGCTTCTAATGAATATTTAGCTCAGTTGAGTGCAAAACCATTGAGATGTTTATCTGACAGGTTAGCATGAAAAAGCAATGGCAACATGGAGAATTTAGTTCCAATATTACCTTATATGCTTTAAGGACGTGGGTTGAGGGTGAGATCATGGGTTCAAAATGCCCAGGGTCTTGTGTCTGTGAGTAATAGAAGACAGAAAAGTCCTACAGCAAGAATAAAAAAAGGAGTAGTCTTTAGATAATAACTCAAAGTTCGTTGCTTATTTCTTGTACTTATTCGATTGTGTTTAAAGCCCTGGAAACTTGATGGCACAGCCCTTCTGAAGTATCTGAAAATATAGTCTCAGAATTTAAGAGAGACTGGGCAGTGGAAATTGGTTATTCTCCTGAATTTAAGATTTCAGTCAGTGTTGTGAGCATATCAGATTTTCTAGGGTTAGCAACTTAGCATGTTTCCCTGTCATTGATATGGTAATTGGGGAAGTCTTAGTTACAACTAGTTGCACCAATATAGTGGTTGGCACAGTGATGGATGCTATGTGTTTCTTGGCCTTACTTTTGTAGAAAGAAAAAGCCACTACTGCAAAATACTAGTTTAATATCTGAAATAGGTAAGTGCAGGGACTTCAATATGATTTGGAATTTCTAACCCTTTTCAAATCTCCATCTCTTTTGCCCTATTCCTTATCTATCTGAATCTGTATAAGAAGCTTCAATGACCAATATAAAATAGTTTCCCTAAGTAGTATACTGTAATTGTTATTAATTTCTAGAATTTTTGTCAATAATACAATATTATGGGTTCATATGCAGCTTCAGAGGAGTTTCTAGAACTCATCAAAAGTGCATTGCTGGCAGCTTTGGAAGGTTAATATTTGGATTTAACTTTATATGCTTCTTTCCTGCATAGATTAAACCTTTAGAAGTTGGCTCCTAATTATTATTTTTCATTTGCAGCTCTCGCTCCTGGTTCACTTTTTGGGCTTGCTACCTTCAGCCACAAATTAGGGTTATATGATGTTCAAGGTCCTATACCTGTTGTGAAAAATGTTTTCATCGCTCCTGATACAGAGGGAACCTTACCAATTGAGCTTGAGGATGTCATGCCTTTGTTACAGTTCTTGGCTCCTGTAGGTCAATATGTGGAATGTTTTGCAATTTTAATAAGTTGTGTTGTTATTTTGAAATACAATTATCAAATTGCATATATATATAAATTTTGATTCTAGTCTAAAATCTATATTTTATTGCAGGTGGAAACTTGTAAGGAACGTATTGCGTCTGCCCTTGAAACACTTAGACCAACAACTTCATGGGAGAGAACCACAGCAGCAGGTCAAGGACTGGATGGTGTTCTGATAGGTGGACGTGGTTTTGGTGTGGCAATGGAAGCACTTTTCAATTACCTTGGATCTGAATATGGAAACACCTTTGCTTTAGGTGTGCATAATTAAATTCAAAGCTCATCATCTATGCTTTGTTGCTTTCATGTACATTATTTTATACTCTTAAGGGCTTCAAGTAGATATAATTTATATTGTGTGCTGCTGCAGCTAGAGTTTTTGCCTTCTTGTCTGGTCCTCCTGATTATGGAGCTGGACAATTGGATACAAGAAGGTATGGTGAGCAATATGCCAGCAAAGGAGAGGATGCAGATCGTGCTTTACTACCTGAGCAGACGCCATTCTATAAAGATCTGGTATTGTATTTCTGTGTTCTATAGTTTTATCTTCTATTTTTGAGAAGTGGAAGAATTGACATGTGTATTACAGGCTGCTGTTGCTGTTCAAGCAGGTGTCTGTGTGGACATATTTGCTGTAACAAATGAGTACACAGACTTGGCATCGCTAAAGTTCTTGAGCATTGAAAGCGGGGGTTCTTTATTATTATATACAAGTACTGAGGATTCAACTTTGCCTCAGGACATGTAAGTCTCAAGTCTTAACTGGTAACTAAATATGTCTACCTGTTAGTTGCTTTGGTATTAGCTAGTTTTATTGAGATCCAATTGATATATTATGTCCCAGTTTTTAGAGTATATGACTCTGGGTGACTATGTTTGATCTTTACATTTTGCAGGTACCGGATGCTGAGTCGGCCATATGCTTTCAGCTGTGTACTGAGATTGAGAACATCAACTGAATTTAAGCCTGGGCATTCTGTAAGTTTGTGGTATTGGCTAAATTTTGCAACTCATAATTTTTTCATCAGGTTATAGAGTAATGTATTATTATATTGCAGTACGGTCATTTTTTCCCAGATCCACAGTATGAAAATGTTCAGCACATCATCTGTTGTGACTCTTATGCCACATATGCTTATGACTTTGAGTTTGACAACAATGTTGGATTTTCAAGGTACTGATTACATTTGACTACCATCATAGCATTACACTTACAGGCTGGAATGCTTGTAAAGTTTGTATTGTCTACTTATTCAAGTGAGATACATTATGAAGTTAAGTAATGTCATAGAGCTTTGGAGTATTTTTCTATTGATTAGGTTATGCAATCTGCCAAGCTAAATCTTATAATGTTCTCCATCAATTACTGTGTTGTTGCCTATTTCTTTGGTTTCACTTAATATAAAGATGGCAAGTTGGCAACAACACATAGTCATTGAATGTAAAACTTTTAACTTTTTTATTTATTTTCTCTGATCTCTTCACTTTTCTTCAACAGAGCTTCAAAGAACTAACAAAATTATTTTTAACCTTGCAAACCATGACACACTGATTTAAACAGTTGGAAGCAGCTTTATAATAAGATGTTGCCATAAAATACATGATTTTCATCACTGTGATTTGAGTTCTGCAATCTCTCATTGTCATAGTCATTGTCATTTTAATTGCTTGCTTAATTTATCAGACTTATGAGAACATAATACTCGTCTAAATACATTTCCTGTTCTGATCAAGGTCTACTGTTACTTTATGACAGGCATGCTTCAGAAGTTCCTACGCTTCAGATTGCATTTCAGTACACAGTAGTAGTTCCTCCTGAAGAACTTTCCACTCCAGGAGTGGTTTCTACCAGTAGGTATGGTAAATTCAGCAGAGAACATATATTCTTGTTTACATCTTCTCCTATTGCAATGAATTGATGTTTTTCATACCATCTATAGTAGATGCAGTCCAATTGTATGTCGTAGCCTAGTTGATTTTCTTTCAGTCTATTTTTGTGATCAAAGGACTTGAATTATGTATCTTTTGTTTGTATTCTTTGACTCTGGCTTCTCATGTCCAAACAAAGCTTTTGCTTATCCTTCAATTTGGAACTCCAATAGTCGTGAATAATTACCATGTACCAAGATCTTATGAAATGCAAGATCTTGATGGATATTTTGCCTCCTTTTTTTTTTTTTTTTAAATCTTTTTAACAATAGCATTATCTGCTGGTTGAAAATGTGATGTCTGACCAGTCATAAGAATATACTCTTTATTTTTATTTTTTTGGTTGAATCTCCATCAGAACATATATAATCAGGTGAACATGAGCAAGAGGTTGGCTTTTTTGTGGAATCAAAGGCATTGGTTTTTGAACAAATTGAAGGAAAGTTCATATGAATATGTTAGGATATTTTGAGAAAGAGATTGTGTCATCATGCACTTCCAATGATTGAAGAGATCTATGCGAAACCTATATAATATTCAGTGAACGATATTGGAGTAGTTGTACATGTACCTTAGTTGTAGTTTTTTTATCCATTCTTGTTCTTTCATAAATCCAACAAAGCTTATTACTGTTAAGCATGATTTGATATTGTGCACTTCAAATCTAATGTGCAATATTGTGTATAATAATCTTTACGTGTTGCACTTTTTCACTTGCAAGATCTTCATAAGGGTTAGCTTCATTTTGTAACAACAACTTTTTAGAATGTTAATTCCTTTCTCATTTTTTAAGCTCTTATTTAGGCAGTGTGTCCTGTGTTACTCCATTTCATTATAATTAAGTCATAATTTCTCATTTTCTGCCAACATCTGTAAATAATTTTCTTACTGCAAGGTGAAATTCAGTATGTGCTGATTATTGATGCAGAACCAAGCATTCCCTTAAACGTCGACTGAGGATTCGAACCTTGCAGTTCACTACTGCTCAGAACATACATGAAATTTATGATAGTGTTGATCCTGAAGTTGTGCTATCTTTGCTTGTTCACAAGGTGAAGTTTTAACTTACCTGTTACCCTCAACCTTTGGATTAATGTTACAGGCTTTCCCCCCAACTTTTTTAGAGAAGTAAAGCTGTGTATGGTATTATTTCCTAACTTGTTTTCCATCTGCAAATGGTTTTTAATAATCATATATTTGTTCTCCCTTGTCTTTTTTTCATTTCAAATATATAATTTCTCTTGTCTTCTTGAACTTAAATCCCTAGAATAGATCTATAAAAAATAACTGTATGGACATTAAAAAAAAGGCAACTAGATCATCCCTTGGTGCGCACACTAAGTAAGCGATCTATGTGGGACTTTATATGAATAATGGTGCCATGGTTGCTTTTCGTACTGGTGAGAAACAAATCTTAATCAAACCTGTATTTGTCGAATGGGTACAATTATTCTGCAGGTCATATTAGCTTCTTTGAAGGAAGGAGTTCGGGAGGGCAGGATGTTGCTTCAAGATTGGCTAGTGCTACTTACTGCCCAATACAATGATGCTTACAAACTTATCCAGTACAGGAGTGGAAGTTCCATTAGTTCTCAGATTGATGTTGCATTCTCCCAATGTCCTCAACTGCAGCCACTCCCCCGCCTAATTTTTGCTCTCCTTCGTAATCCTCTTCTTCGCTTTCATGAAGAAGGTGTTCACCCTGACTACCGTATCTATCTCCAATGCCTTTTCAGGTAATTGATGCTCAGAGTATTTGAACAGTGTAAATTACATTGTCATACCATAAAAGTCTGGGTGGAGTTAGATGCAGCCGCATGTGAGCAAGTGTACTGGACCTTTACTTTGATAATTGTCTATTTATGTATAGTAATATTTTTCAAAATAATGCAAAGTAATTGTACTCTTTTCCATTATTCTATATTTTACCAAAAATTATCATTAAATTGTTTACAACTCGCATATCCTAAACAAATAAATTGGTATGGTGACAATTTATTATAATAGACATTTGACTTTAAATGAATAACAAACTAGTGTGCTTTCTGGAACATGGCAGAGATTTGTTATATCAGGTCTGAATAATGACCTCATAATTCTAGCAAATGGTCATGTTTTTTTTTTATATCGTTTTCTGGTAATAACAATGATGGTGTGTGAGATCAGGGATTTAGAACCCAGTGGGTCTACTTGCCTGTGACTTGCAAATATCAAAATATTCTAGACACTATTTACCAGTTTGTAACATCTAATCTTACTTGATATACTTGATATCCACTTTATATAGACACTTAACAGAATGGTCGAATTATTTAGAGCCATACTATCATCTTTTCATCATGCTTATTAATATTCAAATCTAGCATGAGGGGGATTCTATTTAATGAAAATGCAAAAGCTAAAGAGGGATGATTTGTACTTTTACTATCGAATTTCTATATTCAAGAATTGACATTCAGTTTCTTTTTTGTGCTGTAGTGCTCTGAAACCAAGTTCCCTTAACCGTGCAGTGTATCCAGTGTTGACTTCATATTCTACTCCAGATAAACAAGCATATCCACGCCATTCCTTGAGTCGTGCTGCACTGATTACCAGTGGCAGTCCAATATTTTTCCTTGATGCATTCACAACTCTGATTGTCTTTTACTCTTCAACTGCAGACCCAACACTTCCTTTCCCTCCACCCCAGGATTGTAAGCCTTCTTTACTTTTTCTTTTATCTGGCTTCTCCATTGTTGGTTGAAATATAAAGTCTGTGATTCTGCCTAATCTATTATGCATAATGCCTTCTCAGGTTTGTTAAGGACTACAATCAACAAATTGAAGCAAGAGAGATGCATCACTCCCAAGCTCATATTTATCCGAGGAGGGCAGGATGATGCCTCCGTTTTTGAGAACTTTCTGATTGAGGAACAGGATGTCGATGGAAGTGGTCTCACTAGTGTAATGGGTTTTGTTTCCTTCCTTGAAGGGATTACGCATGACGTGTTAGAATACATGAAATAGAGATCCTTCTGCAATACAGTGGCTGGTCACAAGTACAAGAAATATTTACCCCCAAGGGTCCTTCCGTCTTTGTGAGGATGGAATCAAGCTATTGTGTCTCCTTCTATCCGCTAGAACGCCCCTTTCGAATCACATAGATGTCAGTTGTTGTACATTACAATATATCTTTTTCTTCTCTTTGTAAAACCCATTTTTTTCTAGAATATCAGAGCTTTGAGTTTTTGGTGCAAGAAATATAATTGTTCTTTTGTAAGGTTTAGAAAATTATCATTTGTTCTTTATTAATGCCTTTGCTTGGGAACTAAATCCGTGCTTTTTATTAACTACCTCTTGCCTTTGTCCTTGTAGAATTCTTTAGTTATACAACTTCTAAGGTATCTTTATCCGCATGAATATGAGAAATTTTATGAATGTACCGATTGATAGTGCGAAGTGCTAAATATAAGTTATACAAATTAAGTATTTTAAGTGCTGAGTATCCCAATGATTATGTATCCTTTTTTCCTTTTCATTTTCTTATTACATTAGAGAAAGGCATATATAGAGTAGGTAAGATTCACCATTTAAGTGAATTTTATATCTTTAAGTGAATCTTATATTTTAAGTGGACCGTATTATGTTTGTATTTATTTATTTTCAATATAACAAAAAAATAAGAAAAAAAATGAGAACTTTTCTTTTATTTTTTATTATAATAAAGAGAGATAAACATAAAGTGAGTGAAGTTTGGATTTCACTTTAATTTTATTTCTTTAAGTAAAATTTATTATTTAAGTAAACTTTATTACTTTATGTTTGTCTCTTTTCAAGGATAAGCTTCTACTAATTTTTACCAAAATTAACTCCTAGTCGCATATAAAATATATCTAATTTTCTACGTGAAGCATACCAAAACTAGGATTGTGTGAGAAAAATTTTACTTGCCAATTGTGGAGGCCTCGCTTCTGTATTTTCAATTGTCATCTCTCCAAGTCGCAGGAAGCCTGATGATTTTCAGAGCCCTTTCAGTCTCTCGCTATTGCATCCTCCTTCCTTCGTTCTGAAACGTATGGCCAAAATAAACGACAAGCGTTTAGGCACCAAACAGCTTCTAATCCGTATAACAGTCTTTCATGTCATGTTAAAATATCGTTTGCACCTTTTACCACAATACCCTCAACACTGATATTTTCTATCGTTTGAAAACAAGTCACGGGATGACAGAAACCGTAAATTCACAAAATTTCAATTTACATTTTCCGTGTACCTCTCTGGCTCGTCAGAAGAAAAAAATAAAAAAAGAAAAACCGCTTTTAGTTTGACGGCGGCAACAAAAATCGTGAGAAACCTGTGAATAAAAGGGTAGGGTTCGTTAAATCTGTTTTTAGTTCCACAAAGAGCTCTAAGATTCATAATATTTCGTAATTTCTTCGATTCAATAATTTCACCATCCTCGTCCGTATCGCTTTCGTCACAGCTCTTCGCACTGTATAGCTAGAACTCTATGATATCACGAAGAGCCTCTTGAGGTACCATTTTCGCTCTCTCTCTCGATAATAAGAATGCTAATATGACTAATGTGACACTTTTCTTAGCTAGCGGGTATATTATCTTTTCTTGGAGGTCGTAGTTGTTGAGCATTATAAGTGGGTTTCCTGTATTTGGAGTTTCCAATTTTTAATTTGAGATTTCACGTTGTATGATTATGTAACTTCTTAGATCCACCAAATTTTAAACCTACTTGGCCGAATTAATTATCTATAGTGTTTTTTTTTTAAAATAAAATAAAGTCTTTTGGTAATTTATTGATTCTGGACTAGCATATGTGATATATTCTTGGTTTTCTTGATAGACGTTTCATACGTATTTGAAGTTTTGACTGGTGAATACGTTTTTATACATTCTTTTGTTAATATAGAAGGAAATGAAACTACCTATTCTATTAGCCAGAATGGTTAGCATTCAAGGAGTTCATCATGAGTTGCTCTGTGTGCTTAATTGGTGTGCTTTCTTTCTAGCTGTTACCAATTAAGTCGTGGTGATAACTGATAAGTAGACTAATGGCCTTAAACTCACAATAAATTTTTGGTATATTCTGCATTAGGAAAGGACTGGGCCCTTCTTAGAATCTAGTGGGTAAGGTCTGAATTGTCCCAATTCTACAGATGGGACGATGTTGGCGTAATGAATAAGTTAACATTTGGAGGGAAACAGAAGCATATTTTCACACTTTGGTATCATCTTATAATTTTATTACTAATTTGTTATCTGCCTCTTGTTTGTGCATAACCTCTTCCGGATGATATAATCTTCTTCCATAATTGCATTTTAATGCATTCTTATATATTGTGTTCTACACTCTAGAGTGTCGAACTGTTGATATAGTATAATTTCATGTTAGATTGACAGATTTGCTTTTATTTAAAGATCTTTTATGAATTAGGAAGTGTCCACATAGATATAAGGTATTGTAAAATATTGTGTCAAATCTAATAGGAGTGTCAATGCATGTAAGACACAATCACAACTCTTTTTTTAAGTGTCCATGCTTTATAGTTTATGAACTTTGATGCTTTAGTTAAGCGTCCCTTGGTGACTGGCCAAGAAACCTCTATCTCAATCAACATCTGTAAATATATTGCAGGACCTTGTGCAGATCGGTATGTTTAGTTTGGAACTGCTATTATTTTTGTGAGATTGGACACTTTTGTGGCTTGATGATTCTCCTTTTTGTTTCTGCTATCTCATCCTTTTAATCTCTAAATGATGACTCTAAATGTAATCTTGGACTCTTAGTTGTGACTTTGTTTGTTCACCTTGTATTTGCTTGATGTAATATATATCTCCACATATTAGTTCTGGTATCATAATTACATACAATGCTCCCACAATTTTGGATTTTCTTGAGGGGCATTGCCCTCTTTGACTTTATGACACTTAGAGGCATGAAGTCGCCAACATACTTTTTAAACATTGATCCCTTTTGGATTACAAGAGATTCATTTCTTTGCACCACCTTCATTATCTCGTTTATGAATCTCTTTTACTTGACAATCAATGCTGCTAGTTGTGTTATCGTTGTCCCTTTGGTAAAAGTCTTTCACACTACAAACCTTGTGAGTCTGATCTCATTACACAGAGTCCACTAAGATTCATTCGCTTCAACTCCTTTTTTGGCCTTTCTTTTTGTTTCCCCCTTTCGATATGTGTATACTTCTTCCCAGGAATTCTTCTGGCCTCTGTACCTTCTTCATAGTTGCCTTGCAAGCTTGTTTGCTTAGATTCATAAGATGCCACGCGGAAAGGAAAATTCTTCATCAGTTGCTAAGCCAGATGAACCTGAAAAGCAAATTGAATCTGATGAGAAAGTTGATTATGATGAGGCAAACGATGCTGAGGAAATGATGGAAGAAGAAATTGAATATGAAGAAGTAGAAGAAGAAGAGGAAGTAGAAGAGATAGAAGAGGAGGTGGAGGATGAGGAAGAGGAGGAGGAGGAGGAAGAGATTGAAGAAGTGGAAGATGATGATACCATGCAAAACCATAGCAGTGATGAGGCAAAGGTGGAAGATGGGGAAGAGAAGGAAGAGCACACTGAACTTCTATCTCTTCCTCCTCATGGTTCTGAAGTATATATTGGTGGTATTCCTCATGATGCCTCAATGGCAGATTTGAAGGCTTTTTGTGAGCCTATCGGGGAAGTTACAGAGGTAAGCTCATGCCATTTATATCATCCTATGCTTATACATGCATAAAATTTCCCAATAATTTGAAATTTGATGATAACAGGTTAGAATTATGAAGGGAAAAGACTCTGCTGAGAATAAGGGCTTTGCTTTTGTGACATTTAGAAATGTGGAACTGGCTTCTAAAGCCATTGATGAGCTGAATAATAAAGAATTTAAGGTACTAAAACATTCATTATCATTATGTCTCCACAGCTAAGTATCTTTTTGAGCTGATGCTGTTTTACTTGTGTATTACTAATATTTGAGATGAATAATGCAGATAATGTTATATTAATTTCCAAATATATCTTTTGCAACATAGTATAGGGTTTATGCCTGTTGACTGAATCAACTATCAATTATCACAGGGAAAAAAAATAAAATGCTCAAAATCTCAAGCAAAACACCGTCTTTTCATTGGTAATGTTCCGAGAAGTTGGGGAGAGGAAGATCTGAGGAAGGTTGTGGCTGAGGTTGGGCCTGGAGTTACTACTGTTGAACTAGTCAAGGTATGTACTGTGATTTTGTGCTTCTGCATGTGTGTGTTTGGGGTGCTTATCTGCTACAGTTGTAGCTAAATCTACATAGATTGATTATTACAATTATGCATTCAAAAGGACACATGTTAGGCATATAAAGGCAATGTTTTGGTTTTCTTTTTAGATGTCTTTGTATTTATTTAGCTTTGTTTTCTATCTCAGGATTTGAAGAACACAAACAATAACCGTGGCTTTGCTTTTATTGATTATTATAACCATGCATGTGCTGAATATTCAAGGCAAAAGATGATGAACCCAAAATTTAAGCTAGGTGTCAATGCTCCAACTGTGAGCTGGGCTGACCCGAAAAATGCTGATTCTTCTGCTGCTTCTCAGGTTTTGATCCTTATTTCTTCCCTTTTTAAGCCAATTTTGTGATTGATAATTACAGTTGATGTGATAGGAAAATTGGTGACAATTTTAGTCTGAAATTATGATGTAGCAATCTAGACTCTGTACATATGACTGCCACTTTCTGGATGTAAAAATGCTGTTTACTATATTTTATAAGCATCATTTATAAGGAAACTTCTGCTTAATCACCAAAGGAAATGGAAGCAGATTGGTTGGCTTCTGGTGAATCTGACCCTGTAGGTTCTGTTCATTTTTGGTAAAAAAAAATATTGACACCATTTGTTTTCTTACAAAATTTTCAGTGTCTAAATGTCTTCATGGTTGATGTAAAACAGTCTGTCCAGGGTGTAAAATGGCTTCTTTCTGATATACTGAAGTGACTAAAATATCACTTGCAGTTGCCACCATGGCATGCTACCCGTTCTGCAAGTTTACTTAGTGTCATTGGATGGCTAGATGAAGACTGCTCTCACCTGCACACTGAACAGCATGCTGTTTTATGAAATTGTATCATTTTCTATGGAAATCTCTTCCCTGCATGATATTCTTTCTTGAAAAATGACTCCATTGCGGAATCTACAAATCGCCTCTGACAGTAATAGATCTCATTTAATAAAAATTTGATAGAGTGGCTTTTTATATTATGTGCAGTGTCCTCTCTTACTCATATATACTTTGGTTATTGATTTTGTGTATGACACTTGCTGCAATGTCAGAAGTTATGCTTGGTTTGCATTTCTCTCTGGATGCTGAATCTGATGAGTGGTATGTATGAACAGGTGAAGGCAGTATACGTGAAAAACTTACCTAAGAATGTAACTCAAGACCAGTTAATCAAGCTTTTTGAACACCATGGGAAGATCACAAAGGTGGTTCTTCCTCCAGCAAAGTCTGGGCAGGAAAAGAACAGAATTGGTTTTGTACATTTTGCAGAGAGGACAAGTGCTATGAAAGCACTTAAAAACACCGAAAGATATGAATTAGAAGGTAAGATATTGAATATTATAAGCTTTTCTGACTTGCTTTTTAATAAATACAATTATATTGGTTGTCGTTGTTGATTAGGTTCGTTCTGAATTTCAGGTCAAGTTTTGGAATGCTCTCTGGCAAAGCCACAGGCTGATCAAAAGTCCGGAGGATCAAATATGCAGAAGTCAGGATTGCTTCCAAGTTATCCACCACGCATTAATTATGGTTTGGTTGGGGGTGCCTATGGTGCAGGATATAGTCCTGCAGCTCTTGCACAGGTGATGTGTGCAATTCTGTTCTTAATATTTTTAAAATTTTTTTCAAACAGGAGATTAATGTACTCTTAATGGTCTTCATTTTATGCAAACATAGTTAATATGATGTTCATTATCAATAGTAAGTTAGTGATATTTTGGAACTCATCCAGATCTGATAGAATCCAATAACTTATTGCATCATTTTTCCTTTTTTTGGACTTGAGACCACATGTCTATTATCTTTCAGAGTTCAATAGATATCATTTATACGCTTTATGAATAGAGTATTACAAGCAAGGTGGTGTGCATTTTTATGCGCCATTGGTTTATGGGACATTCTTAATTTGTTAATCTGATGTTGCCATTTGTATCTTTTACAGCCCATGGTATATGGAAGGGGTCCAACTGCTGGTGAAATGGCCATGATGCCTATGCTTTTGCCCGATGGACGGATTGGATATGTCCTGTACGTAGAATTGTATTTGGCTTCATATATTTTATATTTATTCCATGTTATATCATATAAATGGAAATCTGTTAATATCTTCTTGAATGAATCGAGACAAAGTAACTCTTGTTATTAGTAGTAGTTTAAATCTGGCATAGCCAGAAGGAAATGAAAATCTAGAAGTACCTTGAAATTTCTTCGTGTCCAATCTTCTCTGTGCTGGGGATAACTATCTGCATTCACTAAACTGGTGACTGAATCGGACCAAATTATGACAGGGAATTGTAGATTGGCAAGTATACTTGCAATTTCAAATTTTGACTTTATGTGACACACTTGTTGTCTGAATGAAGTGTCTTAGCATTTACCCTTTTATTTCTGCAGGCAACAACCAAGAGTGCAGCCACAAACCCCACCTGCACATCAGAGGGGTGGCAGGAATGGCGGTGGGAGTGGTAACAGGAGTGGTGGCAGTTCAAGTAAGGGAAGGCACAGCAATGATAGTGGCCAAGGGCGCAGATACCGGCCATATTAGTCAGTACTGTAAATGGGAAGGTTATATTCAAGCATACTCCTCTTAAACTTCAATGTTGTTTGATGCCCTACCATTATTTATTTCATCAAAGAGTGCACCATATATGATTTTTTATTTAATGTTTATTCTGTTAGTTTCGTCTTGATTAATATGATTTTAGAATGTTTAGAGTAAGCTAGGTTCTTCCTTCCTACTGCTTTCTTCCGTTGATCAATAAGATGCATACGCCAACTTTGCTGGAATTCGGTCTTCTAAGTTCGCCGGTAATAGCTCTAGGATTCAAGTTTGCTGTAATGTCTGTGCTGTGTAATGATGAATACTTAGTAAAAGGAAGAAATGCAAATACCGCTCTTCAACTTTGGCCAGTTGTCAATATCCATGGAACTATAAAAATTGTCAAACACCTTTCGCATGTTTGTATTTAAATCCATTTGTTTTAAAAAAAAAATTCCTGTTTAACTGAGCTTTTTAGACTCTATATATGACTTGATACAATTTTGTTGGCTTGGAAACCAACGTGGATAGTTAATTTAAACGAGAAAAATTAGAAAAATCTAGGAACATAGAAGTCCAGGCTGCGATTGAAAAAAAATTTTTTTTTTTCCTTTAACGAAAAAATATTTGTTCAGGTTATTTCCAAGCCAGTAATATATCAAGTCATAAGGAGTATGATGTAAAAACTTGGTAAATTCGAAAGTGGGAAAATGAATTTAAATGTTAACATATGAAAGTGCCAGAGGGTATATGTCGGTTTTTATACTTGAACAGTGTATATGCATGAGTCATGGTTGAATGAAATATCTGTCAATTTTTATAGTTCAAAGTGTACTTGCGAATGAGTTGAAACACTTGAAGTTATACTAATATTATATTTATAAAGATGAATAAATCACATAGACCTCCATTGAGTTTTACTAAAATTACATGCAATTTTTTTTTACTTTAAAATTATAAATAGACTTTTTGTAAGATTAAAGTTGCTTTACACTTTGGTTTAAGTTAAAATTTGTTTGACTAAAATGCCTTCTATCAAAAGAAAAACATTTTTTAACTTGAAAATGTTAAAATGGATGGTATTTCAGCCAATTTTTTAAATTAGATTGATGTATATGGTAACTTTTTGTTGCAAGGAAAATGTAGAGTTTAGAGTGTAGGGTTTTGTTGCAAAGAAGGTATGTGTTACATTGAAAAAAAGAGAGACATGTGATTTTAACAAAATTTAGATGTATCCATACTCAATGAAATCATCTTTCGTGTTCAAACTCAGTTTGGACCGAAGGCCATTGTATCCATCATTGGAAGCTCAAAGTTGTTCTTCTTATAAGAGATGATATTGTAGTAAATAATTTTTGGATAAATTATTACTACCATGTATTTTCTACTGTGAAATATACTTGCATTCGAAAAGAGATATCTATTAACATGAAGAATATCATGTGTTTAAGGTTTATTTTCCTCATTTTATTTTTTGCTTTTCTTATATTTTCTGAATATTTAGTGCATTCAAGTGTAAAGGATCTATAGTAAAATTATTTTGCCTTCTCTAATGTTTGAAGTATTACTCAAAAAATGTCATTGGCCTCCCTCTGGCAATTAATGCCAAAGAAAACGAAGTCTCGAGACCCCTCGTGCTTCATCATTTTTCATGGGAGCTCACGTAAGGGTATTCAACACTTCCATGGAAGCCCATTTGAGATTCGAGGGAAACTGACTATAATGCATTAAATATATTACGCAAAATTATAAATTTGGAAGGTCTTTAATTAACTTTTAAAATTGAAAAAAAAAATCAATTTTACAACTATTCAAATTCGGAGATCTCTTGCTGCCTAAATTTTAAAGCTAAACAATGGTGAGCAAAAGAATCTTTCCTGCTTATTTGGAAGTTTTGGGCATTGAGGGTAAATTAGGCAATTTAGTTTTTGAAATAAGAATGATTATACTAAATCGTACAGTGTGCTACATTTTTATTAACTTTTCGACTAGTTAAGAGAGGTTAATGATTTTTTTTAAATAATTAAGTTTTAGTATTAATATTTTTACGCTCTAAACTTTTAATTCGTTTCCATTGAATAAGAGTAGGGAGCTAAACTATAAAACACTATTTAATCCATGTTATTTGAGCTACTAATGATTCTCTTAAACATACAGAAAGTTTAACTAAAACAGAAAAATGAAACTAAAAATTTTTATAATTATTAAAATAAGCATCAGTTCGAAATCCGAGACCATGTACCAATATTGCAATTACACGACAAAACATTTTTTTTATATTAAAGTTTTAAAGATAAAATTACCTAATCCAAGTGATATTAAATAGCCTATGACAAGCAGAAATTCACCTAACGTGAAGCTTGAAAGCAAAATAACGGTGAAATATTAAGGGAGCGTAATAAAACCTGTCCGTTTTATTCGCCGTTACTCTACAAAACGCCGTTTATATTCCAAGAGCTTCCAAGCTATAGCCTAGAGATTTCTCGAGACGCCACCACTAACCTGCATGCCGATATTGATTATTGACCACCGACCTACCTTTGCGTTTCGCGCTTGCGTGTGTGCAATTTAACAATCTCCTTTAAATTCAACCGAATCTCTCGAGATACCCGGCAATTGATCCCTACTTGAAATCTCGCAATTCACAAACCTTTCTCTGTTCCTTTCGAGGACGTGAATTAAACTCCATCGATGTCTTCCTACGGTAGATACAACTCTCAATCCTACGCTCCGTCTGCTCCATCCGTGCCTGAGGAGCCCCCCTATCATAATAGTTCTACAGCTAGCGATGTGCCTTCGGGTTACTACGGTCATGGACAAAGCGCGGCGTCTTCAAATTACCACCATGGAGGTGGTTACCATCAAGCTTCATCCAATACAGCGACTTCAAATTACCACTATGGACAAGGTTCGACCAACGCTGCTTCTACGAATTACTATCAGGAGAGTCGTTATGGGCATGGTTCCACCAACACTGCTTCTCCGAATTACTATCAGGGGAGTGGTTTTGGACAAGTTTCATCATCGTCTGGGTACCCTAGTTTTCCACCAGGGACGCACCCTGATGTAATAAGGAGCTTTCAGGCGGTGGATAGGGATCGAAGTGGGTTTATTGATGAGAAAGAGTTGCAGCAAGCTCTGTCTTCTGGGTTTCAGAAGTTTAATCTTCGGACTATTCGTTTGCTTATGTTTCTTTTCAAGAATCCCAATGAACCTATCAGAATTGGTGAGTTTCGCATGGTCCTTTTCCTCCCCTCTCTTGTCGATTTGGTTTAATTTAAAATTAGGTGACTAGAAAATCTGGTCGAGGGTTTGGGGTTTACATGTTGAAATTGAATCTATTTTTATAATTATGGAGTTTTTGTTAAGGTCTTTTTTTTCCCGTCTTTATCCGTTGGCAGGCTGCTGTAGTTTTCCTGTCGTCTGTATTAGAATCTTTGACTTCTTTTGATGGAGTTATTCAGTTTATTGATGCCAACTTCTTTCGCTGTTACAGGGCCCAAAGAATTTGCAGCACTTTGGAGTTGCCTTGGTCAATGGCGAGTGAGTTTCTTTTTCATTGTTCAAATATGTGCTTCTGATAAATTATGTTTACATAATCCTTTTACCACAAACCTTGTCATTGTTTTTTATATTTAGCTTTGGAGAAGCTAGAAGGGTATAAATTAAAGTATTTACTTTGTGAATTTCTTGGTATATGTTCTTGTGTTGTTACCTTATTCCCTCGCTAATGTATAGAAATGGACTGATTGTTCAATGATGAATCTCAATGTATTCTATCGGCATTCTTCTTTCATTTCATGCTTAAACCAACTTTTTATCTAAAAACACCCACGCCCAAGCTTACTTCAACTTATCTGCTTTCCTTTATACTAGTGTAAAGTTTTATTGAGAAGGAAACAATTAATTGCAAACCTATTCAATTTTGAGCTTCATACAACGCACAAATCTCTTGCCTCTTAGTGAAGGCTGTTGAATCATCAAGTAAAATGTCTTTCGAACTTGATCCTTGTCCAATTTAAAGTACATATGGATTATACAATCCCATCTTTATTGTGTAACTGGCGGCAGTCATCTTCACCAGAATTATTCCCAAGTGACTTGGTGTTTTGTCCACTTTAAGCTTTGGGGAATTTTGACGCAAAGTTTAATGTTTGTTTGTTGCATCGGAACTTCACTCCATATGATTCTAATTACTGTCTCTGAACTTGTGTTGCTGCATTTGTAGGCCATATTCGAGAGATATGATAGAGATCGGAGCGGGAATATTGACCCATTAGAACTAAGAGATGCACTGTATGGAATTGGCTATGCGGTACCAGGTTCAGTTCTTCAACTGCTGCTTTCCAAATATGGTGATGGAAAAGGTGGAAGGGTTGAACTGGGATTTGACAGTTTTGTCGAGTAAGGCCTTCTATCCGTGGATCTTTGAAGTGTTTTTCTCTATGTTCTTATTCCTTTCAGAGTTTTCAGTTGTCATTATATATCTCATGTTCTTTTCCTGTACGTGCAGGTGCGGGATGATTATCAAGGTAAAATTTGCAGAGCTTTTGAAGTTCAGGATATGCCCCTCGTTTCTTTGAAACTTCAATTCGTTTCTTTGCCTGAATTTATTCCTTCCACGTCTATGGAAAAGCAAAAAATTTAAACTTAGAGTTAGTTTTTTGTATCTTTGCTACTATGTTATCTAATAAAATTATAATGGATATAAGTTTCTTTGAAAAAAAATCCAAACACCTGATGTTTAATTATAAAAACTATGAGCTTGTTTTGTTTTAATTATAAAAAGAGTCATATACTTGTTATGTTTTAATTGAGAAATCTAATAGTAAAGATGTAAGAAACTGTATATAAATTTTTTTTTCCAATAAAAAACAGAGTGAAAGGATTTAGTTGCTTACATGACAAGGTCTAAACAAGTAGGAAGGCATTCTATTGTTAATTCTAGAAAGTCATAGTTGTTCATGTATCCATTGATTATAGGTGTTCATCATGTTCAATTTACATGTCATTACTATTATCATCTTAAATCTCGTGCTGAAGAAAATTCTGAAGGATTAAACACTGTAGAGCGTTACTTGTTGGTTTTCTGGAACATGGAATTCATATAGCAGGGTCAAGTGATATTCCTTGTATATAAATGTGCTTGTAGTTATATGCTAACTTGTTAAAATTTTCAGGGTCTCACTGACAAATTTAAAGAGAAGGATACGCGTTATACTGGTTCAGCAACACTTCCGTACGACACTTTCATGTCTATGGTCATTCCTTTCCTTGTATCATATGATTGAGCACCTGTGAGCCTGTGACAATATTCATTTCAAAGATTATTTTGTTTTTGGTGCCACCTTCAATTTATTGATTTATGAATTCTATTATCAATAAACCTTTGTAGTTGTAACACTTTTCTATTACATTTTTCTTAAATAAACACTATGTAAATATTATGCCAACATGGATTTGCTGAGATGGATTATTAATAAAGGTTTATATATCCCAACATAGATGCCAGCACGCAAGTGGCATTGCTTTCTATTTTGCATTTCTTCTAGCTAATTTGACTTTCATATGAGTAATGTGATATTGGATTAGGTTAGGAGATAAAAATGTCTTGGAGAATTATAAGGTCAAAGGACAAGTGAAGACAAATGAATTATGAGTTTTTTTTTCATTTTGAATAAAATATTTTTCGTTCTTTAATTATCATAAAAAATTATTTTAGTCTTTATTCATTAGAATATTTAAAATAGTTTTTATTTATTGAAAGATTTCTTAATTAGTCTTTTACTTTTAAAAAATATAAAATTTAATTTTTTAAATTTAGGATTTAGAATTTGATAAATAGATTAAATTTAATAATTTTTTAAAAAATAAAGGAATAATTTTTTGGATTATTTTAAATATTTTAATAAATAAAATATTAAAATAATAATTTTATGATAAGTAAAATATTAAAGCAATATATATATATATATATATATATATTTTCACATTACAGTTTATCAAACAGCTCAACTCCTTAAACTTTATGCAACATTAATTGCCTTCTAGTGCTCTTTAGTTCTCCTTTGAAGTTTGAACCATGGCAAAATATGGTTATACATATAGCTATGTCTTAAACCCTTGATGCCTTCTTTATCTTTCTGTGAGAAAAAGGCAAAAAAAAAAAAGAGTAAAATTTATACTTACGAGCTACGCGATACGTGGCTAATGTTTAATATTGCATTGCATGCAATCATAAGATTCCACTACTTTGCCTGCAATATTATGGGACATTTCTTCATTCTCAAGAGACACCTCTGTATTCTTACCGACCAAATTATTTCACTCCTTCGCCGGAAACTCTGAAATTAATTTCAATCCATTGTCCTACTCATGCTTTGGTAGATTTTGTTTCTTTATACTTTCCTCTGTTTTTTTGAAAAGTAAAGTATAAATCAATAATATGCTTGAAACTTCTCTCAACTTAAAACATTACAAAAATTAATGAACTCCACATCTTTTAATCTATCTCCCTTCCAACATAACATCGAATTCACGCAGCTAACAAAAAAGAATATGAACTTGAATCTAATCATGATCTGTGTGTAGTTACAGGAATATCTCAATATAATAAGCCAGTTTTCTTTTGTGTACAAGTTTTTCGTAAAGTTAGAGAAAAAAGAAGAAAGAAAGAAAATAAGCATAAAGAGAAAAATAAGGGAACGTGTACATATTCTCTTTTACGTTACTTTATCTTTAAAATTTATTAAAAAATTTTTTAAAAATGTAGTTTTCATTGTCATCAACTTCTTTATGAAATGCGTTCCCATACTGTATGAACAAATTGCTGTTCGAATTTGATACGCCTGCGACCCTAATAAAGAAAAAAACAGATGAGATGTTTATTTTGCGTCTCTCGATTATTATTATTATTACTTTTTTGACTTATCTGATGAATAATGATAATAAGTCAGTGTCTTCCATTATGGTTGCTTGCACGACTCGTCTTTTCATCACTTATCTATATAATTTCGTCCTTTCTGTAAGTAAATTATCAAATAAGTAACGATACAAAGAAGGTGACTGTCCATTAAAAAAAAAAAATTAAGTCTATTGATATAATTAATAATTATTTTTATAATTAATAATAGTTAGCTAAGGCGCTAATAGACTTTCAGTTATTAATACTTTATTATTAATGGTTAGTATTATCAACACATTTTAAATTATTATCAATATAAATAAGATGTCATTACCAGTCACACCTATATTTAATTATATTATAAAATTTTCCTATAAAAAAATGAAATAATAGTTGTATTTGCCACTAGTAATGTTTTATTTCGTCAGAGAATTACTGGGAAAAATATAAATTAGTTTTAAAATAATTTCATATAAAATATTCCATCTTATTAGTTGTGTCTAACTAATATAATGTTGCGATACCATTGGTTTCATATATTTTTTTTAAATTATGGTTTTATTGACTATATTTTGAAACAAAATAACTACTAATTAAACTGTTATGTCATGAAAGATAATTATTTCTTTTACAGTTGTGAGTATATATCAAAGTGATTACTTCATTTAAAAATTAAATAAATTTGATTATAGACTAATTATCCAGTAAAATGGTCGCTCTTGATATCACATACACACAAAATCCTTCCATACATGATAAACCAACAATGCTTTCTACCCACATACGATCATAACAGTCTAATCAATGTTACAATGGACAAGCGGTAATATTTCAAACTATCTGTGAAAAAGGAAAAAAGAAAAAAGAAGAAGTTATTTTCCATATAATTATTAAGCTTCTATCAAAAGAATCACTGTACTACTCAGTCCTCATTGCATGATCTCCTACTTCTGGCTCTATTATAATTAAATCAATTTAAGTGCATGAATGATTCTATCCAAGGAATCTGTTTGAGTGAGATATATGGATGAAGATGAACTAATTATTGCTTTTGCTGGCGTAGCTGTAATGCTCAAAGCGAAGGATCTATGCCAAGGAATAAAAGCTGTGTTGCTTTTGGTCTCCCTGCAAAAAGATGCATAGAAAATTAATTCAAGAACATGCCCACACAATATAGACCCATAAATAATTAAAGACACTTTACCTTCCTCCATTCATATATACTATTCAAAAAGAAAACTTCTATATATATATATATATATATATATATATATATATATATATATATATATATATCATTTAATCACTTGTCAAAACTAGCCAGCCAGATCCCACGTACGTACACCTCATGGATGATGCATGGTAGGTTCAAGTTCCTTTCTTTGTTTTATCAATTAATTTGGTCAAGTTATAAGCAAATTGCAAGCCCACTAGTATTATAAAAAAAGACAAAAAATAATATATTTTTTAAATATTTATTATCAGATTAACAGATTCTTTAATAAAAATTCAACACATAAATATTTTTATGATTCAACATTACACTATTATTCCCTTAAAATCATTATTGAACATGTTATATTTTTATTTGAAACTTTGAACATTAATATATATGTGAAAACTAAAAGCTTGAGGGAAAAAAATAATCTAGTATAATTGCAAGATAGAACAGAAAAGCACACCATGTCCTACACATAAAAATCAAATTCTAAATTGCAGCAGCCACTGAGAGCATGTTTAGGACATGTTCTATTTGTTTCACCATTGTTTAAAACATGGTATAAAGTATGTATAAAAGCATATTGTTAATAATTTGAGCTGAAAAGAGAGGCCTCTTTAATGCACCAAAAGGTATATATGAAAACAGCTTAGTGTATGGAGGCAGCTAGCTAGCTAGCAATCACTATTTGAGCTAAAACTTTCAAAGTGGTGCATCATGCATATGTATTTGTCAACCTTATCCTTTGTGGACCACGATGACGCAAGAGTTCTAACATTTCAAAGACATGTTGTATGTTCATCACGTTCATCTACAGCTACCATTAACAATGGCCCACATTTTGTGATTCTCGTGTTACCCACCATTAATGGCCCACATTTTGTGATTCTTGTGTTATCCTTTGACAAGTGCAGAATATATCTTTTTCCAATGATTTTTGGGTCTAAACCCAGCAATTCTTGATCAGGTTCCTGGGATGTTTCTTCGTACGTACATACATACATACACACACACACACACACATATATATATATATATTCAGATGCTTACAACTACTGGTCTACTGCTATACCAGCTATACGAGGTTGTATAAGTTGCTTGTGATACGCAAGTGTATGATCTAACGCCTTCTTTTGATTTGACCTCTCTCTAATTCCTACTTGGGAATCCATATTCTATGAGCATCATGAATCACAGGTTGAGATATACAGAAGTATATAATAGTCTTGATTCTTTAGTTGAAATTTTACCAGATTGTTTGAAATTTGTGATATCATACTCACTCTGATCAAGTGGTTTATTATTGATTTGTTTATGTTTCAAGCTCAACAAATATTATCTAAGTACATGCACCTGAGAATAGAGGCCAACTTGGCCCTCTCGACAAAGGAAAAACTTCCACACTCAGTAACCTAATGTTTGAAAAAGTTCAAGTTGGTAATTAATCTTTTTTAATAAAATCACATGGCAACTACATTTTCAGGTAGGTTTTTACTCATTTTCTGTTGGTTTAATTCTTATGTTACGTGTGAAACTAGAAGGATAATGCATGTCACTGGTGTTTGAATTGATAATATTAATGATAAAACTATAATCTAGTTTTTAATTTATAACATTAGAGTAAATATTTTTATTCAAGTTTTTTTAAAAAAAAAGAATAGCCTAATAGGAAATACCTGAATAATTAACTTTATCCAAGTTTGATCTTAATATCACTCTAACCTAAACTTACTATACTCTTAGCTTGATCTAATAGTTCAAATTTTGTTATGTACTCTTTCAATCCAAGAGGTAAAATGAGGGTAACTTAAGCCTGGAAATAAGTAATGCAATGTGAAAAGAAATGCATGGGATTACTGTTATAAAGAAGAAGAAATAAAGGACGGCAGCAGATAAGGTTCAGAAGCATAGACAAAATTCGTGAGGTTATGAAACTTCAAAGATCTAAGAGAGAGCATCCTGACGGCTTATTTCTCATCTCACATGATGCAACCCTACTTGGACTTTTGTGCAGCTCAAGACAAGAAGAATTTTGTTCTCTGGCATGCATCATTCAAGTGGGACATAAGGAAGATGGAGACCCATTACCATACCTTTAATTTTTTATAATTCTTTTTTCTCAAAAAGAAGGTTTTATTCAGAAATGGAGTTGGTTATATCTCCACCTGGGGCATGCATAAAATGGACAGCATTTGACAGTTTCTACTTTATCGGATGCCATTTAGGCAGAACCTCTCTACAGTATGGTTCCAAAACTTTCCCATCATTTAATTTTTCAGACTATCACATAAAGTTAGGGAAAACTAAATTTGATGGCATCAAAAACACTTTCCCTTTTCCTCCTTACTCCTCCACTTTCTCATACACTTTCTATCCCTTTTGTCTAATGTCTACCATCATTTGTTCATTTGCTATCAGAATTTATTCTTACTAATTTTAAAGGTTAAACCATCTTGCATATAGCCTAATAAGAGAAAAAATAAAATACAACAGCACTAGACCATCCTATTATACCATGAAATATATAGAGAAAAATTTACTTTTCGATATATATATATATATATATATATAGCAATGAAGGAGCAGGTTTTCTGACCTTGTATGACTTCTTCTGGCAAAAGGATTCCTGTGTCTGCTTTGATGTCTCCCTACTTGTGATCACAACCTTGAAAGCTCGAAAGCAGAAATTAAGCACGCAATGACATAGACAAGAAAACCGACAAGCAAGGTCTGCAGAACAACATGAAAAAACCACAAAACCTGAGAAATGAAACATGATAAGAGAGTAAAAAATTTAGTGCTTTTATTTGGATGTACGTCCACTTACGTTGGATTTGGATGCAGATTGAACAACCATCTCTGGTAAACGACCTTGTAATCCAACGTCGTAAACTGGAGTACCATCAGGATAATAGAGACCATAGTTCCTCTCTGAAGTAGGACCAGGTTTCAAATCCTCATTGAAGAGTGCAAACACGTAAATATCAATAGGAACCGAAGGTTTAGCAGGAGTCCCTTGTTTCATCTCTATCCTCTTCAACAAATTCCCATTGTACAACATTGCATTTTCTGGTGTGGCTCCTATTTCATCAGAATCACCCTTAGAAGGCCAACCTGTCTCAGAAATCCTAACCTCAATGTTACTATGACCCAGTGCTTTAATCGCTGCATAAACAGCATCGATCTGAGCGTACAACATATTATCATAGTGAAGATTCGTGCTTGGATCAACCATTCCTGGGTTTGGCTGAAACAACACGTAGTCCAATGAAACATCATTTGGGCTGCCCTTGTAGGCAAAAAAAGGATATGCATTGATCAAAAAGGGGGATTTTACTTGAGCATGAAAATTCAAGAGGGGTTGGATGTATTGTATTAAATCCTCCCTAAAAGCCCCAGATGAAGGAGGGTAAGACTTGGCTAGAATATTGAAAGAATGAGCAGTTGTGACAGCAACATTTTGATCCAACCCAAGATTGACAAGGGCATTGTACACAGTTTGCATTGCAGGCAGGAGGTTTTGGATTTGTTGGGTGTCGTTGCCGTTGAAAACCTCGTTTCCTACGGTAATGCAAGTGATTTTCGTCTGAGAGATGTATGGTTGAACATTTTGTTGAATCCAGGACTGCGCTTTTGATGGGTCTCTCATGTTCTGGAGATTCTCGTTTCCTAATCCTATGACGAACTCGACATTGGAATTGGAGAAGGCAACTAGAACGTTAGGATCAGCGTCGTAGAGTTTGATTCTGCTGACGTTGAGGTTTTGTATGAGAAGAGCCACACGAGAAGGAGATGGAAGATTGTTGGCTATTTGTCCGTAGTTTATTCCAACTTCTAGGCCTCCGATTTGTAGACACGAATCTGGAAAAAAAAAATAGTAAAAAACAGTCAGAATTATGAGAACTATATTAGCCTGTGATGACCCAGAAGTTATTTGTTGAGAAGTTTAATTTTTATACAAACCCAAATCTACATTAATGGTGAAATCAGAGTAGAAAACAGAGTCAGAAATATCATATGAGTTGTATGTTTGTGTTCGAAATGTTTAATGTAGTTAGTTTACTTCCTGAGGGATTTAATGAAGCTTGAGGGAAGAATTATTTATAAATGATGAAGACTCAAATTCTTTCGCAGAGAAGTTAACTGCTATAACAAAACGCTTTGACCCTTGGAGATGATAGATAGTCAACTCAATTTCACAAAATGAGAGAGCTAAATCAACGATAAATTCTTCAGAGCACACATTGTAGCTGAAAACTCAATACGGCTGGAATGTTCAGCAACCGAGAAAATATAAAGTGAATAAAATTCCCAGAGAAAGTGAAAGATGTTTTCCTATTTTGTCCACTTTCTCGGGAACCAAACAGAATGATGGAGGAGTGGGGAAGTAGATTACGAACCAGAAATAGTAAGAAGCAGCAAAATGGCTTTGAAGAGGGAGGAAGAGGTTAATGCTACCGATCTGATGTTGGCCATAGCTTGCAAAATGAGAATTGTAGAAGAGGAAATAATATTATACAGAAAACAGAACTTCTCTTGAATATATGTATATATATAGAGAGAAGAGCAGAGCACAGAGAGAAAAGAGAAGCTCTGTTTTCTGGTGACGGTACCTTCTTCCCCTGTTTTCTCATGAACAGGGCTCACCTTGTTTATTTATTTATCAATTTTTTGTTATTATTTATTATTATTGTTATTATTTATTTATTCATTTTGGTCTCGTGATTATTGTTAGGAATATGATATCCCACGCTTTAGCGTACGCGTATCAAACTCTTCCCCGGTATAAGCCCGTCCGAGTTTACCGACATGGCATGTGTTAATTACCATATTGTCCCTGCACTATACCATACTACTTTGAAATACATAAGCTGAATTATAAAATTTTTTAATTGAGTGTATAATTTTATTAAATAAAATTTTAATTTAAAACTTAATTAAAGTCCTTAAGAGCAGATCAATAAATTATTTTATCCAATTAGTTTTTCGATTGTTTCTCTATGTGTACCTAATAATTTTAATGTTCTTTTTCTTCACTTTTTCTTAGACACGGTATGGATATTTCAACAAATCAATCATCTTTATTTTACCATTCAC
The DNA here is from genome assembly GCA_037074485.1 of Delonix regia. NCBI lineage: Eukaryota > Viridiplantae > Streptophyta > Magnoliopsida > Fabales > Fabaceae > Delonix > Delonix regia. Next base: position 9,656,303 of record CM073455.1, read on the forward strand.
CAATAATTAATTGATTCTCTCAATTATTTTTTTGTCTTCAATTTTTCAAAATGATGATATTTTTGTATTAGAATAATATATATTTGATGGTATAAATTGAGAATTTTTTAATTTTTTAAAAATAGGAAATTAATTTCTTAAAAAACTAAATTAACAGATTTTATCCTAAAAAGATTAAATTAATACAACTTTGAGCCTTAATTACGAATTTATTGTGAAAAGATGTATGCTTTACCGTGGTGGTGCCTTTGAAATATTAGATCTACCATTGGATCATAATCTAACATATATACTAACAGAAAAATTAAAAAATTAATTATGAGGAAAAATGCTAAGGCGTGTCTTAGTATAGCCCACGTGTAGAGCACCGTCTCTGATACCTTATTGGAGGATCTACTTATATTTTCTAACAAACTCAATTAAAAAAAAAAAGGTACTTTACTAATTATTATTCCAGTAGTGATATTAAATAATTAGAAATAATTATTTCCTCTTTTTCAAGGAAAAAAGGAAAAGAAACTATTTATATATGATCTCATGCATAGTCAATCATAACAGAAGTAAACTAACTGAAACCGAATTATCTTCGTTGCAGAGATCCTTTAATTTTTAGTAAAATTCTAATATGCTATTCTCTCTTAATAATTTATTTATTTTTATTGTTAGTATTGAGATTATGGCAATAGGGATAATAAGAAAACTAAGTCCAGGTTAGAATTAATGAATGCTAGCTAGAGTTCTTTTTTTTTTTTTTTTTTAATTGGATCTCAGTTTTCTTTTATAACTAAGGATTTATATTAGCTGTAATCAAACTCTATATATAATTAGGAAGATATTTTGTTAAATAAAAAATTAATTAAACATATAGTTCTTTAGATATTTACTATGTTGTTTTTCAAATTAAAGCATATATAATCTTTTAATTATACTAAAACACGTGTATAGTTATTGTATAATTTTTTAAAAATTAAATTAAACATTTTAAAATTATTATTAATTTAATATATGTATTTATTATCTTTTAATTAAAAATATTTGATAGAAAAAATATAAATAAAATCATTTTAAAAGTATAAAACTATTAAACATGCACGAAACCTGTAATAGTTTTTATTTTAAATTGTCCGAATCATTTTCGATCACTTGGTTCCTTTCTAATCCCTTCTCGTTTCTCTAATATTTACGTAGGGTGTATTTATTTTGTAAAAGAGTACATCTGACATTATATTTATTTACTTGACACTAAAACTAGTAATTAAATAAAATGATATGAAATATATATATATATATATATATATATATAGTAATTAGTGTAAAATTCTTAGTTTATATATATATATATATATATATATAAATTAATTAATCTCAAATCACAAATGATGCTGATCTATAACATGATTATGTAAAATATTATTCCATTTCATAAGTAGCAAATATAATAATGTTTATTGCTACATTTGACTGCAGACAATGATTAAGAATTGCAAAATTATATTGGGTAGTATCAATCATAGGATATGACACTTTTTAATATGCAAAAGTTTCCTTTCACACAAAGCATTTTCTTAATATTCGTATTAAATTAGTAATATGGGAAGAAGTTGGTGAGTTGTTCAAGCATCATTAGGGTTCTACAAGTGGGAATCCTACCCCATTTCAATCAGAGGCTGCATAAAATTATTGATTCTTTTTTAAAAAAACAAATTATCAAATCAACATGATGAACAATTATAATTCAATTCCTTCGAATTATACCACAAATAATTATAGTTTGATTGAATGTGGCTTTTGCTGAAAGCAACAATAACGGTAGATCTAAGGGGTGTGGAACTTTTAAATTTTTAAAATTTTAATTTTTATATATAATTCTTATTTGATTATTTAATTTATAAGATCTTATTTTTTTGAATTACAAAAATTTATCTTTTTTAATTCAAATATCTGATTGGAAGACTTCCATTTTTCTTTTAAATTCAAATATTTTCTTAGAATTAATTTGAGAAAAGTATAAAATGGGTCCCTATTTTTACACTTTGTGATAATTTAGTCATTCACAAATTAATTATGACAAATTAATATCTCATAAATTCAAAATTTGTACAAAATTAGTCGTTCATAAATTTAAATTGTTATGAAACTAATCACTCTATTTGAATTAATGAATAATTAATTTTGCATAAAATAAAATTTTTAAAAGACTAATCTATCACAATTAATTATGAGAGACTAAATTATCACAAAATATAAAAGTGTAAAATAATTTAATACTTTTTTCGAATCAAATCATAAATTCATCCATACACACACATATATATATATATATATATATATATATATATATATATACACACACACACGTATTGACAAAATGTTATCATAAAAATTAGCTAAAAAGTTTATATAAACTCACTTTAGTGGTAAATATGGCAATAGCTGATTAGATTATTTATACTTTTATTCGTTTTCAAGTATTTTATGTGTGTGTAAAAAAAAAAATATATATATATATATATATATATATATATATGTTGCTTGTGAAATAAAATAAACACATTTCCTACATTTGTTTGTATACAAAGAAACTCAAGTTTGAATTTGTCACGTAAGAGGCAGATGCATTTTGTGTTCAAACTTGGGGCGCTGTTTATGACTTTTGATATTCTGAGAGGTATACAACTTGTGGGAAGTGGATAGGCTTGTAAAAAAGTTAATTTTGAAACAATTAAATAAAGAAGCAAATTCAAAGCTTTACATTATTATCAATCCCATTTTATTTGACTCCATTTTAACACCAACCTTTCTACGGTTTCATTATCATAATATTATAAGTACATGGAAGTTATTTAGTTTGTCATATTAGAGGTTACGTATTAACAATAATATTTGGGTGATAAAGTTTTTTTTTTTTTACCTTGGAAACATTTGCACTTAAATATTATAAGTTTCATATATTTATTATGAAGAATTTTAAATTTTGAAATTATTCTAAAAAATTTTCGATAAAATTTTTTTTACTCTGAAATATCCTTGCATGAGATATTAGAACTCTAACTTGTGACATTTTTTTAACATATCTGAATATTAGATCTCTGAAATTTAAGCTAGTGTCTTCTAGAATAAATAACTTTTGGTCTTATAATCATTTAGAATAATTTTAAAATTTAAGAGTTATTCATAATAATATGTTTAATTGATAGTCCTTACTAACGAGAAAAAGTATCAAATTAATATTTTATTTTATATTTTATGACAATTTAATTCTTCACAAATTATTCGTACCAAATCAATTCTTTAAAATTTTTATTTTTGTATAGAATTATTTCATCTATTATCTTACTAATTTAATAATGAAATATTGATAAATGACTAATTTTGTATAAAATAATAATTATAAAAGACTAAATTATTATAAAATAGAAAAATAAATAACCAATTTAATGCTTTTCTCCTAATCTAACTTTCAATGAGTTGTTTAATTATTTTATTAAAATGAAGGCTTAAAAGTATATACAAATGGATGAAATGGAAAGCAAGTGACAAAATGATGTTACATTCTACTTATTCGGACGATTAAATGTAAAACGCAAGAGAATAAAATATTACTTTTTTAGAAAGTATAAAAAACGACAAAAAGGATTAAAATAATTTTAAGATTAAATGGAAATTTTGGTTTCCAAAGATACATTTATTTCAATTTGATTCAGTGAGATTTGAAGGTCTTATATTAAATCACCGTGTTAAGATTGTTAATGTATAATTAAAAAAAACAAGTTATAGGGTTTAACATAAAACTAATATAGTTGTTAAATACTTAGAGTATGTTTGGATGGGGTGTCATTGATGGAATGGTAAGAAGTGAAATGACCAATTTAAATAAAAAGTATGTTTGAATAATTTTTTAAAAAATGAATAAAATGGTAAGGGAGAGCCTCCAAAATCCTCCTCGACAATCCAAAATGATTTTTTTTTTTGTCCTTCCAAATTGGGGGATCAATAATAGAAAGGAATGGTTCAATTATTTAAAATAACTATTATACCTTTTTTTATTTTTATAAACAAAAATTTTGCATCGTGTAAGAGATAATATTAAAAAAAGTAATCAATTAGTCATTTTATTTTATTCATTTAATTCTAACTTCCAAACAAAAAATTTAGGAATCTCTTCCTTTTCTTATTAAAACTTTCAAACAACATATTTACTCAAACCATTCCACTTCATTCCATTCCATGTTATGCCATTACATTAATAACCACTCCATCCTATCATCCCCTAAACTCCCAAAAATAACCTTAGTGTCACTAAATTATATCATGGCATAATACTAAAAGAATATAATTTTGCTACTGCCAGTGATGTGGATTCTATTATGACATATTTGAATGATAAAAAAAAAAAAAAAACTTTTTTTGTCAATAATGATAAAAAATACTTAAAAGGCCACTAACAGACTTAATGTAACAATGATGCTAAGAATATAATATTTTGGAAATAATACAAAGAATTGATTTTAAGATTATGTTAAAACAATATATTATATATGGAAAAAAAAAAAACAAAATGATTTTAAGATTAAATGGAGATTTTATTTTTTCAAGGATAAATTTATTTTGATTTATTTTTTGAAATTTAAATGCCTTATTCTAATTGATCATGTTAAGCTTGTTAACATATAATTATTAAAAATGAATGACGTGACTTAGACTATAATTAATATAACTATTAGTACTTAGTTATTATTAAAATATGACATAACACTAAAACCATATAATGTGACGACTGTTGAATGACACTTTGCTATGGCATATTTAACAATAACAATACGTAATGATTACATCACGTTAAACCTAATTATATTTATATTAATTATTCTCTATCAGACTTGATGTAAGAATGATGTTAAAAATAAAATATTTTTGAAAACTAAAATAATAAGATTTAACTTTATAAAATATAAAAATAAATTTCTTTCTCAAATTTAACCAAGGTGAAGAACTATCCTCTATAAGTCCATTTTCTCCTAATCATTATTACTTATCACTACACTGTAATTTATTAAATAAAAACTTTTTTTAGTCTTATAAGTCTTCAAGTAGATTTTTTAATGTGAAATTCATCACAATGTATTCAACATTAGTCCATTAGTCCATTAGTCATAACGTAGCAATTTATACTATTAACATTAGTCCATTAGTTGCCTTTTTTTCGTTTTATAACTTTATTCAATGTCTTTTATTTAGCATAATCGCACGGCCATATTATACTTTAATCTAACTTGTAAGTCTTTTTTTTTTTTTTTTTACATTTTAACTCCTTTCAATAAAAGTATAAATGTTACCAGAATAACCTTTTAAAAAAATTCATCCTAAAATATTAATCCATTTGATGAAAAAAAACCTTTTGATCTTATGCATTTTTTTTCTTTCGAGGAGACTCCAATATAATATTCGTAACAAACTAATCATGTTTTTTTTCTTAGCTTCATCCAAGTACTCGTGGGACAAACGATCCATAAGAAACAAACTTGGGCACAATTTTCAAAAGAGATGTGAATGGGATACTGATATTGCTTAGGACGCAAATAAAGTGAAGTTGTAAGCTTCTCACAATCCGTTTGATCTGTGAGCTTAAGAAAAGTTCGATAATTAGACACAAATCCACTTCAGCTTCCACTTTTTCGTTTGGCAAATAGCAATTATGATTAGGATAAGAGATCCTCCTAACCATGTAAAATCTTGGACCCTGTTTGGTTGCAGGGATTGTAGAAGAAAAATTGGAAAGGGACGATGTACCTACTAGACCTGATGAGCCCTTTCCCTATTCTTTTGACTAAAAGGATAACCAATTAGACATGATTAGCAACCACTAAGCTTGCTGGGGTATAGATCTCACCAAACATTACCCAGAAATTAAAAAACGAAAAATGAAAAAAAAAAAATAGAAAAGCTTCTCATAGTTATGGATCCCTTCCTGAAGAATGGAGGGGTCAAATATCATGTTTTGCTACCCAAGTTGTGAGTGTAATTAAACAGGAATTAAAGTTTTCTTTAGGTGTTTGTTTTCACATTTTTGAATGAAAAAATAACATTTAAGTGACATTTTAGTTTTAGAGACTCAATCATGTATTTATGTAATATTAACTATTAAGTTACAAAAAATTTTTGCTTTTCATATTTTTATTAAAAACCTTAACAACAAATATTAAATAAGCATGCTTGAATTTTCTGTATAGTAAAATTGGATTATTTTTTGTAGAAACTGTTTGATGCCTTTTGAACCTTTATGCTTGATTGTTTCCTTACTTTGGATTTTTTGTCATAAAATCTCTATCTCACTGCATGTTTTTAATTAATTAGCAAGATAATATGATTTGGAAGATTCCGCTTTTCGCATTCTAGTATACCGGATAAAAATCTTGCATTAGCTAAACATGCGGCCCAAAAAATTTCTCAATATAAATATATTGGATTTTTATTAATTTATCATGAATCTTAGTTATTTTGTGTTCCAAAAATTAATCATTTCTGTTGGCATCTATTTTAGAAAAAATAATTAGGATTTAACATTTCTATTTCAAGGATTATATAGCAAAAAAATTGTCATATAAACATTCCAAATTAAGATTGACGCCTGATGAGCAGATTTCAAAATCCCTTATAAATGATGATAACTTAATGAAAGATTCCAGGATGTTCGAATTTAATGATTGGAAAAAAAATAAATGATTGTATGCAATCTTATCAAATGATATGAGCACAACCAAGCCCCCATGTCTAGAAGTGCTATCGTTACGACACGGGTCATTCAGAAAGCAATATTATCTCATGTAAATGTCCAGCTTATCGTCTTAAAATCGCAAAGCTTCCTAGCACAAACAATAGCATAATCCATTAATCTTCACTGATAATCCCATAACATCATAGTATCATTTTAAGCAACATACTAACTGTGGCTGAATGTGCCAAGAACAAAACAACGATGGGTAAATAAGAAAGAAGCACAAGCCAAGTTGGCCTCGAGATCTACTTAAATCCAAAGTTTACTCCTGCAAAAGCTCAAGTTTCTTGTCTCAATAGAGATCGCTTTCCTTGTGAGTATGAATTACACAATCTGAAGTTGGATAGGAGACACAGGTTAGAAGATAACCTTCCTTCATTTGACTGTCGTCAAGGAATGAGCCATCAGACTGATCTACTGTTCCAGAAACCATCTTCCCCGCACAAGTGGAGCATGCTCCAGCCCGGCACGAATAAGGGAGCTCAATTCCAGCACTCTCTGCTGAATCTAGGATGTAGCAATCATCAGGGGCCTCAAACTCATTCTCTTGTCCATCAGGACCAATCAACTTAACCTTGTATGTAGCCATGGCAGTTACCCTAAACGAGGGGGATGATTTCAAGCCAAATGATTTGGAAACACTCCTCACGAATCCAATTGAGGATGGACATTTAACTATGGCACTGGTGAATTGGTTTCGGCTCGCAGTTCGTAGCTCACAATGTGGGGAAAACTTAAAAGTTGACAAGGTTGACATGATCACCCTGAAATGAATCCGCAATCACAAAATTAATCTTATTAACTAGGTGCTTAGGATGAAAGGTGGTGGGAAGATATTTCATATGCAATCAAAAGAAAGAAGCCAATTATAGAAAGTGATGTTAAATTGAGACAAAATTCTATAAGACTAATATTACTAGACATATAAATTTGTCAAAGAATAATAGCCTTAATATCCTTGATTAGAATATCAGGTTGGTCAAAAATTATAAAACAATTGTATTTCACCTAACTTAAAACTGCTGTGAGTTAACCGTCTCATTATTTATGTATTTAAAAAAAATCAAGATTCAAATTAATAAATGTACAAACATACAAATTATACATAAAACCAAACGATGATAAATAACCATTGTAATCAACAAAAAAATCTTCAGCTAAGTTTGTATCATTACAATATTAATAAATCTATCTTAAGAATAATTTTGAGAAATAAGGTTTGCCTCTTCAAAATTCCTTTTATAATAGTCATTGCAATGCATCAGAAGACACGGCACATTTCAAAATCATAGAATGATTTATATATATGATGTCGTGCTATTCATTCACAACATAAAAGCTGGCATATTTCATACGCACAAAGATCAAACAAACAGAAATTCGAAATATCTCCGTACTTAGTCTTCCTCAATTTGTTGTCCTAAGACCACATTCCCCTTTCTCAGAGAAGCTTCAACAAAGGACTCAAGCAACCACCTATCCCATCATCTTCTTGGCCAGGGCTAACTGGGTGACACCCCAATCCAATGTATACAATTCCAACCTTCTTTTAAATGAAAAGCATTTTGGGAAGGAAATCCCCTAAAAACCTAATAAGCTTGTATATGAGAAAAGTAGAGTTATTCATTTCAAGCATTACCTAACCAGACTAAGTGGACACAAATTGCCTCTAGTCTAAAGCTAGATGAGTAAAGGAGTTTAATCCTAAAGCAATTTGTGACTTATCTACTCCATGATGGTACATGGATTTATGCCTTCAAAATTTACAAATAATGGAAATGTTTCCATTCTTGATCTTAAAGGCAATTAGTTTCTGGAGCACTATGAAAACAAACAAGTAATTGTACTTCCCTTCAATTGAGGCTGTTTTCTTTCATTTTCATGTCAATGACCACCTCACAAAATGGCCTTGCTCTATTCTCACCAATGCCTATGTAGCAAGGAACCATTTTAGCTAGAAGTTGAACAAAGTCAATATATATACTGATACATTCGTAATGCGCAATAATTAGACTTGTCCATGTTTAAACTAAGAACAGCACCTGCAATTCTAGCTGTGGCACTGCATTGCAACAACATATAGATAAAGAGTCAAAGTAAGCATAGAATATAAGTATCTTTCGTCTTATGAAAAGCTCAAAAGTCGTATCATGTAAATACTTCTAGCCCTGCACTTGTGCAAAGTTGCAACAGGATAATATGGTTCTGCTAGCCCAATTTACCCTCACAACTAAACTTCCCCTTCCTTGACCTTCATGGCAGTTTTCAAAAGCCATGATGAATTAGATAAGAAACTCAAACAGGTGTTTTGTATACATAAAATGTAAACAAACTTAAGTTTACACAATCTAGGTACTTAACAAAATGAATGAGTGGACATTCTGCAAGCATAAATTTTAATATGATAACGTAATTTAATTCTGATAGATCAAAATATTCCCTATAATGAATATGAACCGCATGCATGCCACAGTGTCTTATTCACTTTTATTTTCCACATTTAAAAAATTTAGTGATAAACGTCATCTTCAACATCATAGTATAAGCTCATTTTTTCACAATTTTCCACTCATCCTCTTCTTTTCGTGCGATGACAGCAAAATGATCAGGACTAACTAATATTTTTGACAAAAAAAGCTTATATACCACTGAATTAGTTTGGTATAGCTGAGCAAGAAAGTATGATTTGGATGTCAAAAGGAGAAAAACCTTCAGTAACTATGTTACTTATCCATGCCACACAAATATGTTGTGGAGGATGTATATTATAAAATTCTCGGACTCTGTGAATGCTTAAACAAGCCCATGTGGGACGCAGATGATTCCCCCGCAAAATATTTCTTCCACTTCCCCCAATCGTCCGTCATAATTCAAAGACCCCCCCCCCCCCCTCTTCCACAGCTGTCATACTACTGACTAGATATTACTAAGTTATTACATAAAAGGGCCTCAAACTAATTCATAAAAATTAGCAAGCAGGTCAGTTTCAACCATACTGAACAAATCACACAGGCCATGTGGTTAAATAGAAGCAGAATCCTGCACCTGAGCAATCTTCACTGTGTACAAAAATCAGGTTTCTAAACGTATTTTCTGTGCAACATATACATAATTGTGAGATTCACCCTGCCTACCCCGTAACAAAGTGAATAACAATAATAGTTTTTCTGTTAAAAAAAAAAAGCATATGGAAATAATAAGAAAATAAGAGGAAAGGGGAAATCAAAAGCCGAAAGCGACATATTCCATGTCTTGGCTGCATTAGTTCCTGCCCTATAACGAACTCTGTGTTGTCAGAATATTAAGTACCAAGTGGCACCACACCAAAGCGCAGGTGAAGAGCAAGGTTACGAAGAAGATCTAGCAAAATGCAATCATCGATAAGAAAGAAGAGAGATCAAGAGAAAAAGATTCCGAAGCGCTTACAGAGATGAAGAATAGAGTGGCGACGACGGGCGGAGACGACGAAGTGATGAGAATCACGACAAGAGTGAGAGAGCGAGCGAGCTGCTACATGTACAAACCCTTATTTATTCTTTTTATGGAGCCTGAAAAAACCAAAAATAATAAATGGGAAAGTTGGGCAATTGGATACACACGCACTTTGGTCCACTAAGGATTTTGATTTAAGAAAAATTTATAGTATGTCCACCGAACTATTTATTTATAATATATAAATATAATTATAATATTATTAATTTAAAAATAATAATATTATAATTATATTCTTATATTATAACTAAATATATTAGTTTATTTAAAATTATAAGTGTATAAAAAATAGAATCAAAATTTTTATATAATTAATTATATTATTATTATATTATTGTTTAATTAAAATATAAAAATATTTAATCTTTTAAATTATATTATGATACATGTATAATTATTATAAATAATTTAAATTATATGTTATTATTAATTAACTAAATGTTTATCATTTGTTAATCAAAAAAATATAACCAAAATATATATATGCTTGTATATAAATTTGATCTTTTTCATTCAACAATGTATTCGATCGACTGACAATTTTAATTTAACCATGCAAGTTAGTTAAGCTTATTAAAAGAAAAAAAAAACAACTTTAAGTATCTAGATAAAAAATGAAAGCGCAATATTTCTCTCCTTTAAATTTTTGAATGAAGTAGAACGGTCACAAAACCTTACTAAATATTTATGTACAAACATGTTTGTATAAAAAAAATATATTATTTTAATCTTTTACATCGGAACTTAATTTTATTTTAATTTTTTACAAATTAAAAAATTTTAAGTGATTTTTACTTTTAAACTTAATTTTGTATTAATCTTTACAAATTACAAATTTTAAAATAATCTTTTATTTTTTTAAGAAGTGATTTAAAATAGCTAAACTAAGATTAAATGTAAAAAATATTTTGAATTAAATTTTAAAAGTAAAAATCCATTTTAAGATATCAAATCTGTAAAACATTAATATTAAATTAAATTAAAAATTAAAGGAACAATATTTTGGTGTCTTTGCATATAAATAAAATCAAACTCATAGTCCATAATAAATGGTGAGCATTGAAAGCTATAGGCCAGCTTCGGGACCAAAATGAATTTAAGCTGTTGAGTCTTTAATCATTTCATTCTATCTTAAATTAAGTTTTCAAATATTCATTTACTCTAATTTAACCATTTTACTCTTTGACACTCTCTTTTTATCCAACCATCTAAACATATTTTTAAACTCATTGAAGAATTTGACCAATCTATAATTAATAAAAATAAAAATAAAACATACTCCACATATGACCAATCTATACTTTTTTTCAAAAAAGTTGTTTGACAATCCTTTGAATATCTTACAGATTTTATAATTTTATAGGATTAAAAGTAGTTTAATTTGTATAGCTAAGGTCCAAAAAATTTCGTGTCATGAAATCTCAATTCAATCGAACCACATATATTAAATTGAGGCCACAAGCAGCCTTAACATTGATTCTACCTATAAAAATTTGTTTTAAAAACATGTCAACAATGAACTCTCAATCTCTCTTCAAGCCATCCATTTCCTTTAACAAAAGTTCAATTATCATTCTTCACTTCTTCTCTTAACATGAATCTTAAGGCTTTATTTGTGACCAGAAAAAAGAATAAAAACAAAAACAAAAGCATAGCTTTCATGGGAAAACTTAATGAATATATCATTATATTCATTTCATTTTAGGAAAGTTTCAGGTATGATTCTTAATGTTCGTTGAATGTTGTAAGAAAAGAAGGATGATCCAAACTAGAAAATAAAAATTAAAGACCAAACAGATGACTGTTGCTGCAGTATTTTGAAACAAAAGGTATCTATCAAAACCCTCATGTATTTGACTTTCTGTAAAATAGAGCTTATTATAAAGTGCATTATGGGCACAAGAAATTGAAAAAAACGATTTATGTAATTTATGCCTGTCCACGTTTTTCTGCAATCTCCACTCTTAAACAAATTTAGATTCCACGACGCCATATATATATATATATATATATATATATATATGCCCTGTGATGTGACATTCATTGACTTCACAGTATCAAAATTTGTTGGTCCTTAGCCATCGGTTATCTTTGACTTTTCTTCGGTTTTTAAATACATTGCTTTTCCCATCAATCTTATTATAGGGGGGTCTGTTTTTGGCTTCCTTTTTGTTTTCCGTAAATATTGCTCATTAAAAGATTGTATTTATAAGCACTCTAGAATTAAGCTATATGATCCTAAAACGGGTTAATCTTTTCCCTTTTTTTTTGAATCAAATCCAATGGATATGAAATTTTGCGTGTAAAACGTGTCTGGAAGTATGAACCTGACATTAAGCCAATAACTAAAAAAAAAAAAGTCAACTCCTGTAGCACGTCTGGTTTGCTTGTCTGCTCTTGTAGCATGTTGACGTTCTTTGAACTTGCCGAAAGCCTGCTCTATCTCAAGCCATGGAAACGGAGTATGGAAACCTGGACATTCATGAAGAGGAGGAGGAAGTCGGGAAGATCGATGACCCTGTTGATGTCTAAGGGGGAACTTTCAGGTAGTGAGAAATACGTTGACAAATTTATGGCACCCGACTGGAGGTGTTTGCATTGAGGAATTCGGGCACGGGGAGATTCCTGTTAAATGGTTTTCTGCAAAGTTGACTTAGAGAGGATCATTTGATGGGGCCCTTGGACCTTCAAGAGCCATTTACTGATTACCAGTTTGCTATAATGGGGAAGATGATCTTAGTGTTGTTCCATTGGATCATGCAGTCTTCTGGGTGCAAGTCTTGTTAGAATATCGTATAATATCTAGAGAATAAGTCTGTTAAACTGTATGCACCCATAAGGGGTGCTCATTAAATAAGGATAAAATAATAATTATAAGAATTACTACTAAACCCTAACTCTAACTAACATTCTATAAATAGGGCTAGACAAGTGTACGATGGGAACAACTCATTAGAGAGTGATACTTGAGACACTCTGACTAGAATACTTGCGAGTATTCTGCAGTCATACTTGAGAGGGGATTTAGGCTGTGAAAACCTGAGATACACCTAATACATTGTGGGTATCTCATCCGATCAGTGATCCTAGTCAGAGATCAATAAGTTTCCGTAAATTAGGATATCAGTGTAAATCTCTTACCCAACTCTGAATTTATATTCTTGTGTTCTTTTCTTCCCTTCATTGGTATTAGAGCACTTAGACTGGTTTTTCTGATTAATTGTATACCTTATTGGAATTAGATTTTTATTTGAGGCTATTTTGATTAAAAAAAAAAAAACAACAATGTTTTTTTAAAAACATTCCTGTTGTGGCCTATGTGAAACTGTTGCAGAGATGAAAAGCATCTCCTTTTTTTTCGAAAAACTCTTCCTACTTGAGGAAGAAATATGGCCGTATATATATGTATATGTATATATATATATATATATATATATGTATACTAAAATAAATTTTCAGAAGTCCTAATTTTTTAGATCTGAGACCTTAAAATTTTTGTTGAGCTTAAGGTTTGATCCAAGCTCATTGTTAAAATTGTTTTGAGCCTTTAAAAATATTTTAAAGAAAATAGGGCCTTTAAAATTTTTTTTGGATAATTTTTTTTGAGTTGAATCGTTTTTTTGGGCATGTGGCCAATCCAAAAATAATAATTAGAGGCCTAATAGTTAAATCCCCTAATTAATGAACATTAAAAATGTTCAAAAATATAACTTGTGTATTTATATTTTAGCCCCAAATAAATGCAATTAATTTTTTTGTAAAAAATTAACATATCCCAAGAAATATCAAGTCCAAGTAATATGTGATTACTTATTATGTTAATTAGTTTAACATTTTTTTTAATTTTCTTCCAATAGAAAATTTAAACATATAATGTTAATTAGCTTAACATTATGTAATTAAATGTGTTAATTAGTTTAACATGTTTATTTAATAAATGTTAATTAGCTTAGCATTATATAATTAATTTATTAATGTGTTAATTAGTTTAACACGTTAGTTAATGAATGTTAATCTGTTTAGCATTTGAAAAGTCATGATTTACAATTTGTTTGTAGCATGATTAAGACACTTAGTTGTGATATGATTTCGTTGAATTACACCCTGCATACAACCTTAGGACGATGATTGGCACTTCGTGCTCTGTTGACTCCAAGTTATGCATGGGTTAATTAGCTTAATCATATGATACTTAGTGTCATAATTTGTAAGCATGTAGAACATTGAATCTTGCGTGTTTTTCAATCATTTGATCCTGATTTAATTATGTCCTTCTTTTTATGTAATGAATGACTACGGTTTCCAAAAGTATTGTTGTTGAGCTCAACAAAGGGTTGAAGCTAAACGACGACAATTATAAGATCTGGAGTACGAAAGTCCAGTATCTCTTGGAAGAGCAAGAGGCTCTTGAAGCTCTCAACAATGTCATGGAAGAGCCAGAAGCTGGAAACACAGACTAGCATAGGCAGGACCGTGAAGCTTATGACGCTTGGAAGAAAAAGAATTTCACTGCTCGCATTACATTGCTTAGCACTATGGATGACAACATCCTAAGGGAGTTCAAGGACCACCAAAGCGCTATGGGGCTTTGGAATGCTCTGAGAACAAGGTTCGAAACAATGTCCGTATCCAGATTGCGTTCTCTAATGATTAAATTTGACTCATATAAGAAACGCCCAGAACATTTAATGAGGAAAAATCTGAGGCTGATGTCAAATATGATCGCTGAGTTGAAAGATGTTGGAAATGTCTTAACAGATGAGCAACAAATCCAAGCAGTCATTCACTCTTTGCCAAGTTCATGGGAGTATATGAAGATGCATCTCACTCACAATGACATAATCATGACCCTGGAAGATGTTTGGAGACACCTTGAACTCGAGGAAGAAAGGCTTGAATCAACCAAGCCAATACCTGAGTTGCACATGGCAACTTCAGGTGAAAGAGGTGGTTCAAAGAGAAAGAACTGGGGAAAAAACAAAGAACCAGCCCAACCTAAGAAAAAACCAAAGACCAATCAACAAGGCAAAAAGAAGTAGCGAAAAGTTAATACGGCAAATGTTAAATGCTTCAATTGCCAAAAGAAGGGACACTATGCGAGTGATTGTCCTGAGCCTTTCAAAAAGGTAAACTACACTGCTTATGCTAGTGAACTTTGTATTTCTAGCTCAATTATACTTACTGAATCTTGTCCTATATGGATTGTAGACTCAGGAGTCACGGACCACATTGCGCGTGACCGTGATGCCTTTGTTGACTTCCGGTGAGTTCCCAATGGAGCATTTTGGATATATGTGGGCAACAACACTAAGATTGCTGTCAAAAGGATCGAAACATGCAAATTAGTCCTGCGTGGTGGTCGAGACCTAATCTTACATGATGTCTTTTATACACCTCAAATTCGTCAGAATGTTATTTTAGTTTTGGTTTTACTTAGGCTAGGCTTTTAGTTGAATTTCCATGACAATTATCTTAAATTGAGTAATGACTCAGTATTTTTTGGTTTTGGTTATGTAATTAGAGGTTTTATTTGTATGGATTTGGATGCCAAATCTTATATTAATAATAATGTCAGTTTTTCCATGTTTGCCTCCATGCATGATTATAATCACGATGTAAATATATGACATGCTAAACTTAGTGATATTGGGCAACAAAGAATGCAACAGTTAGCAAAAGAAGGTTTGCTTCCCGGCATTGATCGAGTAGAATTGTCTACTTGTAAATCTTGTCTAGTTGGAAAATTTGCAAGAAAACCCTTCGGTAAAGCAACCAGAGCTAATTTTCTACTGCAATTAGTTCATTCTGACATCTGTGGGCCTATGAATGTCAGGGCCCAGCATGAAGCGAATTATTTCATCATATTTATTGATGATTATACTCGTTTCGGTTCTGTCTATTTGATTTCTCATAAGTCAGGCATTGAGTTACTTTAAAAACTATATGAACTTAGTAGAAAATCAATTAAATAAGAAAATTAAGGCTTTTCGAACTGATCAAGGCTGAGAATATTTGTCAGTTCAATTCAATGAATTATGTGATGAAAAATGGATAGTTCATCAGTTGACTATTTCGAGTACTTCACAACAAAATGGTGTCACGAAAAGAAGGAATAGAATACTCCTTGAGATGGTTAGGTTTATAATGGCACAGGCTAATTTGCCAATCACCTATTGGGGTGATGCATTGATGTTTGCAACCTATGTACTTAACTGTGTGCCTACGAAATCAGTTGCAACCACTCTATATGAGTTATGGATGGGCAAAAGTCTGACCTAAGTGTTTTGAAACCTTGGGGATGTGCTGCATATACACATGATTTCTCTCACAAGTATAGGAAATTAGGCCTGAGAGGAAAGAAAAGTATCTTTATTAGATACTCAAAAACCTCAAAAGGTTATGTGTTTATAGGTCAGCAAGACAGTGGGAGCATGACTGAATTCGAATCTAGAGATGTCACATTCTTAGAGAATGAATATCCTAAGAAGGGTGAAGTAGGTCAAGACTTATCCTTATTTGAGATAGAGGATCCAACTACACTAGGACCACTTCATTCGAGTGGGAGGATTATAGCAGATGATGAATTAGTTTCTCATCAGCCACCTTCATCATCATTTGATGCGATTAAAAGTGTTCCTGAGCTAGTTGCTTCAAGTGGGAGTGACCAAATGGAACTTATTCCAAGTGAGAGTGAGACCAATGTTCTAGATCCGAGTGGAAGCAATATTGATTCAAATGGGAACAATGAAACAAGATTCAATGAATCACAACTGAGATGTGGTTCATGTAAAAAGACTCCCCGCCGTCAATATGAGAATGAAGGTGGTGAACTTTTTACAATGCTCCTACAAAATGAAAATGAGTCGAGAAATTTGAAAGAGGCTCTCTTAACCCCTTCTAAAGATAAATGGACTAAAGCTATAGAAGAGGAAATAGAGTCTATGAAAATCAACAATGCTTGGGAACTTGTTGATCTTCCAAGGGGACGCAAGGCTATTGGGAACAAGTGAGTTCTCAAAATCAAGAAAAGAGCCGATGGCACGATTGAAAAATTTAAGGCTCGACTAGTAGCAAAGGGGTATACACAACAGGAAGGAATTGACTATGAAGAGACCTTTTCTCCTGCTATACGATTCATCTCTATCCGCTTACTTCTAGTTATAGTGGCTTATTTGGATCTTGAATTACATCAGATGGATGTAAAAATTGTCTTTCTCAATGGAGAATTAAATGAAGAGATTTATATGGAACAACTTGAAGGTTTAGTTAAAGAGGGCTAAGAAGAAAAAGTTTGTAGACTTTTGAAGTCTATTTATGGCTTTAAACAATCTTCAAGGCAGTGGTATATTTGTTTTCACAATGCAGTCATCTCTAGTGGTTTTACTATGATGAGTGAAGACAACTGTGTATATACCAAAAGATCTAAAGACAAGTATGTGATTATGACATAATATGTTGATGACATACTTATAGCTGGAAATGGTATGGAGCTTATCAACAAGATAAAGACCTGGTTGTCATTTCTCTTTGAGATGAAAAATATGGGTGAAGCTGCATACATTCTTGGAGTTAAGATTTCAAGAAATTGTTCTAAGAAACATTTGTATCTTTCATAAGAGAATTACATCAAAAAGGTTTTGGAACGTTTTAGTATGAAAAGTTGTAACCCTGTTGACACTCCTATCAGCACAAGTTGAACCTTGAGCACCGAAATGCATCCTAATACTACCATGGAAAGAGAGCGTATGAGCTGAACTCTATATAGGAATGCAATCAATTGTCTAATGTATGCTATGATATGTACTAGACTTGATATCTGTCAAGCAGTTGGCTTGGTGAGTAGATATCAAACTGACCCAAGTCCTAAACATTGGGAAGCTATAAAAAGGATCTTAAGATATCTAAAGGAGACTGTTGATTATGCATTCTGCTATCAAGGTGGCAAAGATCTACGATTGGAAGCATACACTGATGCTGATCATAGAGGAGACTTAGATGAGCAAAAGTCTACCTCAGGATATGCTTTCTTACTCAGTGATGGCGCCATATCATGGAGTAGTAAGAAACAATCCTGTGTATCCTTGTCCACGATGGAGGCAGAGTTCGTGGCCTTATCTTTAGCAGCTCAGAAGGCTCTTTGGTTGAAGAGGTTCTTGGATCAATTGTTGTACAAAGCAGAAAACACTGAACTAGTATTAGTGTACTGTGACAGTGAGGCTGCAATTACATACACCAAGGATTCAAAGTACCATTGCAAGACCAAACACATAGATATCAAAAATCACTATGTGAAGGACATGGTTGCACGTAAGACTATGAACGTGAAGTATGTGTCTACGTATGAGATGCTGGCAGATTTGCTGACCAAGCCAATTTCTAGAGATGTGTTTGTGAGACACACTAGGTCTTAAGGATTGTGTAGACTTTAACATCTTCATTTGTATTTTTTATTTTTCTATTGTTTACAGACAGAGATGTATTGATGTTCTTTAATAAATCAATAAAGTTTGATTTCCATGCTTACATGTCTCTATTTGAATGTTGTATACATTCTTATTTATTATTAAGGATGTCAAGTAAACAAAAGGGTTAGCCTTCTCACATAAGTAACCGCCTCAGTGTCTTTGTGACATTAAAGATGAGACAAGATTTTAACATAAATTATCAGGAGGATAATTTGAGAGCAATTAAACTTAAAATCATATAAATCGCTTGATTGATGACATATGGTCATTAAAAGTGATTTGATGAAATAAGTTCATCATTTCTAGTTTACCTTAGTTGCCAGATGTGAGTTCAAGACATTATGTAAAATATCATCTGTACAGTATTATTTGTGAAATAGACATACACTCTTCGGGAAAAGGAGGAATGTTGTAACATATGTTTCATACCATGTTTGCAAATGCCGACCATCGGGGTTAACATGAGTGTGATCTCAACTCATGATTGTGTGAGACCCCTAAGCCTTTACATTGGCTCTATATTTGTACCCTTGGACTCCAATCAGGTACTTGAGATACAACTTAGTGTTTGCTATCTTAGCGTGTTGCCTAAGGACTATGAGTAATGATTCAGTCTGACGGGACATGTCTAGAAAAGCGAACTAAGTTTGTGTTAATAGGATTATGAGAAGAAGAAGATCATAAAGAGAATCTCATTATTCTGTATTCACCGGTATACCAGTTATGACTTGTGTGTCATGATTGTGAATATAAGATATTGTTATATATGAGATCATTAGGAGATATCTAAATGTGATTCTTATAATCTGGGGTACATGCATACTTTATGATCTACATGCAGGTGCATTTCTCGACGAGAGGCTATATATTTGTAACTGATGTATAGCATTAATGCTCTCATAGTATGCTGGTCGCACGGCCTACTTTCCCTGTATGAACGACTGCAGATTATAAAGAGAAAGTGTTCTCTTGATTTACCGAGAATGTTTCTTGGGTTTAGAGCATATGAGCACTCCCATTATGTGTGAGTAGGAGATGTTAGAATATCATATAATATCTAGAGAATAAGTCTGTTAAGATATTATATTGTGTACACCCATAAAGGGTGCTCATTAAATAAGGGTAAAATAGTAATTATAAGAATTACTACTAAACCTTAACCCTAGCTAGCCTTCTATAAATAGGGCTAGACTAGTATACGATGGGAACAACTCATTAAAGAGTGATACTTGGGACGCTCTGACTAGAATACCTGCGAGTATTCTGCAGTCATACTTGAGAGGGGATTTAAGCTGTGAAAACCTAAGATACACTTAATACATTGTGGGTATCTCATTCAATCAGTGATCCCAGCCAGAGATCAATAAGTTTCCGTAAATTAGGAGATCAATGTAAGTCTCCTACCCAACTCTGAATTTGTATTCTTGTGTTCTTTTATTCCCTTCAGGTACATGACTTACCACTATGATTAGCGTCCAAAGGCATGGCTAAAAAATTTGGAAACGTTTGTTAGGGAATTCTTACAATATGATACAAAGCTTGTATAGGAAGGAAGAATCTCTTATATGCAAATTAGAGTGAAAGTGGATGTCAAGGAGCCTCTGAAACACAACAAAGAAATAATAGTTGAGTAATGGGAGAGTAGTCTATTATGTTCAATTCAAGTATGAACATCTAACTGGGGGGCATATAGGTTAGCTGGGTCATATTTTTGTATGACCTAAGATTGAACAAGCTTTAGATTAGGTTTTTTATTTTTTAAGATTTGAGGCTCAGCCTTATAAGTAAAGGGGTTAGATTATATCAAGTCTAAATCGAGTCAATTAATTATTTTTTATATTTTATATTTTATTAGAACAAATTTTTTTTTTAACAAGAACAATTTTTAATGAAAAAAATAGAAATAAATAAATATAATGAAAAATAAAATTAAGATTTAAAATAAAAATAATTAAAATTTAAAAAAATTAATATTCTAAACATTTATTATAAATAAAAAATAAAAAATAATACTTAAAATAAATTTTATGTAAATTAAGACCTAATTGAATCTCATAAAATTTGTAATTTTTTATTTTGACCCGACTTAGTCATCACTCGACTCGAAATGACCAGGTCAGAGCCAATAAACCAATGAACCAAGTCATTGTTTAACCTTACGTCGAACTTTGCTATGCTTTTTGTGCGCGACTGCCTTGGGTGCTCAAAAAGTTTTTGTAGCTTGAGAACGGTTCTAGGAGAATGGAAGGATTGACCACTCCAATGGGATTTTTCCTTGAGGGCTACTGTTGGCCTAAATGTGAAATGACCCAAACTCATATTTAATTAATGACAAACCAAATGATGAAATCAAAGCCCAGCCCACATTTAAGGAATTAACAAGTCTGGACCAATTTAAATCTCAGCCCATATTAGCACAAGAAAGTAGAAGACAGCTCATAAAACTTATCTCTCCAACACAGTACAAAAAGCTATAGATCTCATAACTTTTTTGAACTCCCATTGCCACATGCTTTCTATGCCTTTGTTCTGCCTCCTAGAGTGTCAACAGAAGCGGCCATTAATGGCACCCTCAGCAAACCAGAAACAACTGCGCCAATAGAGCCCGAAATCTGTACCTCATAGCGGTCAAAGAAAGAGCGGCCGAATATCTATCTCATCATGAAGATCTATGATAATAAATGCTCTCCAACAACTACTATTTGGAAAGTTATAAATATGTCAATGCTGCTTCCTTCGAATAACAAGATAGAAAGAATGAAAAAGAACTGAAGAGAAAAAGTTTCTGTAATCTTTTTTAAAGTTTTTCTTCTTAAAGCTTAGTTTCTAGGTTTATCTGCTTTTTAGAGCATATTTGAGAGCTATTAGAGAAAACTTAGCTTGTAAGAGTTCACAAAACTCTCTTTCTTATTCTACTGGTGTTGTGCCTCTGTCTTAGTGGAGAAGAGGGTTGTTGTAGGTCTAAGGTTAAGTTAAAAAACCTTGTGTTTGGAGTTAGTACATGAAAACTTTGTGAGAAGTTGTAAGAAAACTATCTTTCGTGGAAAATCCCTTGGAGAAGTCAAGGGGACTGAAAGTAGGCATTGTGGTTGGCTGAACCAGGATAAACTTATGTGTTTGGTTCTCTTTCCCTAAACTTTTCATTTTCAGTTTATTTTTCAGTCAACTTCAAATGTTATAGTTAACAATTTTCTGCATTCATCCTTTCTCTTCAAGTAATACAATTCACTAAAATATTTATAATTAACTATTTTTCTTTTTGACGGAGTGAACCAACTGCTGAAAGGTTCAGTCAACTTTATTTTATTACAGTTAACTATTCATTGCAAATTATAGTTGACTAAACAGATTTTCAGTTAACTCGCTTTTCTTCTGGTAGAGTAAATGTCTTATTGAAAAATTTAGTTGACTGTGTTTTATTTCAGTCATCTGTTTATTGTGAATTATAGTTGATTGTAAATTTTTCAGTTAACTATATTCGTTAAAATAGATTTTTCACAAAATTTTTAGAGTACTTATTCACTCCTCCCCTCTAGGTGCATTGTCAATTAGTATTAGAGATATGGTTTCACTTGATCTGTGCTTTACAGCTAGGAGAAAAGATCCATTTTGCAGAAAATGACTTCACAACATCTTGAAGGAGCTTGTTTCAGTGAAGGACACTCCACCTCGAGGCCTCCCTACTTCAATGGAAATCATTATACACACTAGAAAGGTAGAATGAAGATTTTCATACAAGCCACAGACTACCCAGTATGGAAGGTCATTGAGCAAAGTTTGAAATTTCCTAAAACTGAAAATAGGGAACTCAAACCAGAAGAAGAATACAATGAGGAAGATATCAAGATGATTCAAGCAAATGTTAAAGCTATAAACATCCTTGACTGTGCTGTCAGCAAAGAAGAGTATGATGAAATTTCAACATGTGATACTACAAAGGAAATGTGGGTCAAACTAGAAGTCACACATGAAGGAACAACTAATCTGAAGGATTCAAAGATAAACACTTTATAGTATGAATTAAAACTGTTTGAAATGAGGAAAAATTATGGGTTAATTGAAACTACTTGGATAGTCCTATATAAATTACCAAATAGTAAAAAAGGTATTAAGATCTCTACCAAAGAATTGGAAATCCAAGGTGGCCAACATTGAGAGCAACTCAAAGTTCAAAGAGTTATCCTATGATGAGCTAAGAGGAATTCTTATCGCTTACCAAAACAATCACTTTAAACGTTACAAGCTAAAAAGAGAAAGAAATATGGCACTAAAAGCTACAACAACTTTTGAGCAACAAGAGGATGATGAAAGCAAAGTATACCTACAAGACTAAGCCTTCTTCTTAAAGAAATTTGAGAAATATGGTAGACAAGCGTAAGTTCATGATGAATAAAAGAAACTTTCCAAGAAAGGAGTTCAAGAAAGATAATCAAGGGAAGAATTCCATAACCTATTATGAATGTGGAAGAAATGGGCACATTCACTTTGATTGTCCCTTCTTGAAGAAAAGACTCGAAAAAACCTCAAACAAAAGAAGAGCACTTGCTGCATGGAGTGATGATGATGAATATAAAGAAGAAGAGGAGTTAGAGCAAGAAATGACCACCCTATGCTTCATGGCTACATCAGAAAATAAGGTAACTACTGATTCCTTTGAAGAAGAATTACAAAATACTTTAAATGAAATGTTTGATAACTTTGAAAAATTGTTTATTAAATACAGAAATTTGGAAAAAGAAAAATATATGCTTAAGAAAAATATTCAAATTCTAAAAGCTGAAAATGAAAAGGTTTTGAATGAAAATAAGGATTTACAAATTAAAGTTTCTACATTAAATAAAGACTTAGCAAATTTTGTCAAAGAAGAAGAAAACTTAAACCTGCTATTAGGAAAATAGAAATGTAGCTTTGAAAAATCTAGTCTTGGTTATAATAAAAATAACTCTACTAAATTATACAAAAATTTCTTTGTAAAATCTTATTCCAACATTATTTGTATTTACTGTCAAAGAAAAGGATATGCTTGCTACAAATGTAAATATAAAAAAGATAATATGATATGGATCCTTAAAGGTACCTCTACTGCTTATACTAACAAGAAAGGACCCAAGCAAGTTTGGGTACCTAAAACAAAGTAAATTTTTCTGTAGGTTTGCCTCAAAGGGAGAACTATCAGAAATCAATAGTTCTTGGACAGTGGCTACTCAAGACACATGACAGGAGACCCTTCTAAATTCACTTCAATATCAATGAAGAATGGAGGATTAGTCACTTTTGGAGATAACAACAAAGATAAAATTGTTGTCATAGGTAAGCTACAATTACTTCCTGACTGTTGTATAGAAAATGTATATCTTATAGAAGGACTCAAACATAATCTTCTTAGCATAAGTCAACTATGTGACAAAGGCTACAAAGTAATATTTGAATCACTTCGCTGTAAAGTGTTCAACGGTGACAATGTACTATTTTGTTGGTCAAAGACATGATAACATATATATCTTAAGCATAGAAGATTTATTTACAAAGAATGTTACATGTCTTTAATCTATTTGTAATGACGCTTGGGTATGGCATAAAAGATTAGGTCATGCTAGCATACATCTCATTTCAAAACTCTCTAAACTAAACATTGTTAAAGGTCTTCCAAAATTAAATTTTGAAAAAGATCATATATGTGATGCATGTCAACTTGATAAACAAACTAAGTCTTCTTTCAAATCCCAGGATTGCGTCTTTACTTTTAGACCACTCCAATTATTACACATGGACTTGTTTGGACCTACTCAAATTAGAAGCTTTGATGGAAAGAGTTATGCTTTTGTCATCATTGATGACTACTCAAGATACACTTGGGTATACTTTCTAAGTCATAAGGATGAAACCCTTTAAATTCTTTGTAACGTTTTGTAAACAAGTTCAAAAGGAATAAGGGTATTTAATATCAAGTATTAGGAGTGATCATGGAGGTGAATTTGAGAATAAACATTTTGAAATTTTCTACAATAAGCATGGAGTTAACTATAACTTCTCTTCTTCTAAAACTCCACAGCAAAATGGTGTGGTAGAAAATAAGAATAGAATATTACAAGACATGGCTAGAACTATGCTTATTGACAAAGATCTTCTTAAATATTTTATTCACAACAATGGTAAAAAAAACCTAGGGAAGTTCGATGCTCGCAGTGACGAAGGTATATTTCTAGAATACTCAACCTCTAGTAAATCATTTAAAGTCTAAAATAAACAAACACTAGTGGTAGAGGAATCCATGCATATAGTTTTTAATGACTCTAACTTATTTTCTAAGAAATATGTAGTCAAAGATGATGATGAAGAAC
The DNA here is from genome assembly GCA_037074485.1 of Delonix regia. Lineage (NCBI taxonomy): Eukaryota > Viridiplantae > Streptophyta > Magnoliopsida > Fabales > Fabaceae > Delonix > Delonix regia. The sequence goes on from CM073455.1 coordinate 9,681,376, forward strand.
TTACGTCCATCTCTGTTCAGCACTTAAATAAGAAAATTCAAGAAAATGTGTCAGATTCAAATGAAAATAAGAAAACTCAACCTGATCAAGATTTCAGTCAACTGAAAAATGAACGTAGTCAATTGAACACCAATCGAAACACTCCTGTGGATCAAGATTTCAATCAACTGGAAAAATTCAGAACAGAACAAAGACTTCCAAGAGAATAGAAACACTCACCCATCTATCCCATATAATTCATTCTTGGAAATCCATAAAAAGGATTGAGAACCAGATCATCATTCAAGAAAAACAACAACTTAGCTTTTTTCTCTCAAATGGAGCCTAAAATAGTAGATGAGGCATTAAATGATGAAGGATGGGTTCTAGCCATGCAATAGGAGTTAAAACAATTTAAACAAAATGAGGTATAGACTCTTATTGAGAAACTAAAGGATGCCTCCATAATAAAAACTAAATGGGTATTTAGAAATAAGTTGAATAAGCAAGGAAAGGTAATAAGAAATAAAGCTTATCTAGTTGCCCAATGATACACTCAACAAGAAGGTATTGACTATGATGAAACCTATGCTCCTATTGCTAGATTATAATCCATTATAATGTTACTTGCTTATACCTCTCACATGAGTTTTAAATTATATCAAATGGATGTTAAGACAACATTTTTTAAATGGTTTTATAAATGAAGAAGTGTATGTCAAACAACCTCCTGGGTTTGAAAATGAAGAATTGTCTAACCATGTGTATAAACTCTCAAAAGCCCTTTATGGTTTAAAGTAAGCTCCTAGAGCTTGGTATGAGAAGTTAAACAATTTTCTTATATCAAATGATTTTAAAAGAGGAAATGTTGACACCACCTTGTTCATTAGAAAGACTAACAAAGAAGATGTACTTGTACAAGTATATGTTAATGATATCATTTTTGGAAGTACTAATGATTATTTGTGCAAGGAATTTTCCAAGCTCATGCAAAGTAAATTTGGAATGAGCATGATGAGTAAGATGACTTTCTTCCTTGGCCTTTAAATAAAGCAAACAAATAAAGGAAACTTCATCAGTCAAACTAAGTATACAAAGGAGTAACTTCACAGATTCAGTTTTGAAAATGCAAAACCTATAGGAACACCTATGAACCCTTCCACCCACTTAGACAAGGATGAGAATGGTAAGGATTTTGATCAAAAGGTATATAGAGGTATAATTGGTTCTCTATTGTATCTTACTACTAGTCGCCCCGATATTATGAATAACATTTGCATGTGTGTTAGATATTAAACTAGTCCTAAAGAATCTCACTATATTGCAATTAAAAGAATATTCAGATATCTAGTAGGAACTCAAGAACATGGCTTATAGTATCGTAGAACTAATCACTTTGATCTAGTTAGATATGCAAATTCTGATTTTGTTGGAGATAAATTGGATAGAAAGAGCACTAGTGAAACTTGTCAAATGCTTGGCAAGGCCTTAGTCTCTTAGTTTAGCAAGAAACAAACCTCAGTGGCATTATCCACCACCGAAGCAGAATATATGACACTTGGAAGTTACTGCACTCAACTTCTATGGATGAAGCAACAACTTGAAGATTATTCTCTATGTTTATCACAAATCCTGATCTATTATGACAACACAAGTGCTATATGTCTAACAAAGAATCCGGTTCATCATGCAAGAACAAAACGTATTAAGGTTTGACATCATTTTATTCGAGATCATATTCAACAAGGAACCACTGAGGTAAACTATGTTCAAACTGAATATCAACTAGCTGACATCTTCACTAAACCCCTTTATGAAGACAGGTTCAAATTTATGTGTTGTGAACATGGAATAACTGAATTGTGTGGAAAATAAGTTTTTCTAAACTTTTTCAACCAACTGTAAATTTTTTAGTTAACTAAATTTTTATCTTTTTCGTTGACTAAAAATTATCAGTTAACTGAAAACTTATAAAAACAATCAACTAAAATTTTGTCAGTTAACTTAAATTTAAAAACTTCAGTTAACTAAAAAATTTTCAGATAACTAAAGTTTAGACAAACTAGTCAATTGTAAAATTTTTTAGTAACTATTTTAATTTTAGTCGACTATATTATTTTAAGTTAACTAATTTTTTGTCTGAGGCTAAAATTGTCAATATGAAAATGAAAGATTCAAAATGGTGTGCTCTGCTGATCACCAAGTCAAATCTGTTAGAGACTTTCTGTTTTCCTTCCATTACCATCATGACAGTTACATCATAAGTCCTTTCTTGGGAACCAACTCTAAAACTGTCACTATTCACATTGACTGATCTAAGAAGATAGTTTTTAGCTTTCTCTTGAGACTAAAAAAGGATCAGACTGTCTTTCTGTCTCTCACTTTAACTGTTTCGTGCCCTAGAACCTGCTGAAACACTCATCTCAGAACTTTCTGTCTCTCTTGCTGCGACAAGCTTCACTATTCTTGACCACCATCATCCATGGAAGGAAACGCCACATTCTCTCGTCGACGATCCACACGTCAATTAGTAGTAACTCAGCCACCTTCAGCAACAACCACTGAAGAGTATCCTTCTCCTCCCATGAGCGAAGACACTCCCATGGCCACCAAATCTCTAATTTCATCGCCCTTTCCAAAATGGAAACCTCCAGAAGAAAGTGTCGAATAGTGACTCCTTCGTCTTCACCAGAAGAAGATGAACATCTGATCAATGTTGAAGAAAACCTGGTGCCTAACGAAATCCTCACATCTACAGAAAATCCTGTGACCAAAGAAACCCCTATGGAGATTCCTCTGCCACCGCGGACTACTCGACCCTCAATAAGGAACACAACCTCTTCTTCCCAACCTAAAAATGCCAAGGGCAAAGGTATTTCTTCCTCTCATGTTTTGAGACATTTTTAGTCAAATAAACATGAGACCAAATATAGATAGTACTTTGCTTCTAAACCAATAGCACATGAACGAACTATATGTTTAGACAAACTAGCCAATCTCCATGTTCCTGTTGAACCTGATATCAAAAACTTAGGATGGTCCCCCATGTTTACCCTATCTGAACCTGTTTATGAAGATCTGGTTAGAAAGTTTTATACTAATCTATCTGTTCTGGGTGATGAGTACACTCTTGAATCGTTTGTTGATGGGGTCAAAATCATAATAAATGAAGGTACTATAGTTGACACTTTGGACATGCATTTTAAAGCTGAAGATAAGTTTTTCTTTAAGAGCAAATGGCCTAAAACCTTTAATTTCACTTATGAAGAGGTAAAAAATGAACTAGTAGAGAGGAAAGAAATTCTCCAAGGTTAAAAACTAAATGGGCTAGCCTTCTTTTTTAAAGACAAAGTCCAAGCTCATATGATTGCCACATGTGTTCTTCCTAGGACTAGGTCCTTAAAAGTGTTAAGTAAAAGGGAATTACTACTGTTGTTTTGTCTACATACCTTGCAACCCATAAATTTGCATTATTGGATCCTTCAGTATATGTCAGAAAGCAATACCCACCTGGATCCATCTTCCAGTCTTCCTTATGGCATGCTTCTTACCCGCCTATTTAGAGATTAGGGAGTTAATTTGGATCAGCACCCCTACAAACAAATTACTGCCACCTATGATGCTTTATCCTTCAAATTAATGAAATATAAATTTTTAGATGATAGGTGGATAAGAATGGCTAATCTTGACAACCCTCCGACTCAACTTGCTCCCACTCCTTCTGATCTTTCTGAAGCTTTTGTGCCTCTATCCTCCTCTGCAGCTCCACCAGAACTCTCCTTAATAGTAGGTAGCTTTCTCCCCAACCCACATTAGATACTCAACACTTTGCTCAACAACCAAACTCTGATGCTCACTTTTGTGGATTCCATGCACATTCAACTGAGTGAGGTTCAATTTGAGCTTTCCATCATTCAGGGGCAATTAAATACATATAATTAGAGGCAGAAAACAATCAACATAGACATCCAGGACGCCAAGGCTGCTCAACAGCAGCGTGAATCACAGCTAACTTAGCACTTTCTAAACCTTCGAAACACCATGCTTCAATCTCATGTGGGTTTTCAGTAGTTTCTTCAGTTTTTGAGGCGTCGCTAACTTGGATTTTGTCTCTCTCTAACTGACATATGGCCTATAATGACCCTTTTTTTTTCTCACTTTCTTTTTGAGTGATGACAAAAAAGGGGGAGAACAACTTCAATTAACTTAAATTTCCTTGCATTTATTTTCAGTTAACTATCCTTTTGAGACTTTGTATTACTTTTGTTGCTTTGATAGTACTTTATATTGCTATATTGACCTTGATTAACTTTGATAAATGTTATTGAAATATTAATGTGATATTATTGATCTTGAATGGATGTTACTGTGATAAATGATATTGTGATAGTGTGATAATTTTTTTTAATACCATGATTACTATGATATTATCCATGTGTGCTGGCTGTTATGTTCTTTGCTCTATGAAGATTCTTAGTTTCAGGGGGAGCTCTTGCAAGTTTCTCCATTTAGTTTTGTCATTATCAAAAGGGAGAGATTGTTGGCCCAAATGTGAAATAGCCCACACCTATATTTGATTAATGACAAACCAAATGATGAAAGCAAAGCCCAGCCCACATATGAGGAATTAACAAGTCTAGACCAATTTAAATCTCAGCCCATATTAACACAAGAAAGTGGAAGACTGCTCATAAAACTTATCTCTCCAACACAGTATGAAAAGTTGTGGATCTCAAAACTTCTTTGAACTCCCACTACCACATGCTTTCTGCGCCTCTGTTCTACTTCCTAGAGCTGTTGATAGAAGTGGTCATTAATGGTGCCCTCAGCAAACCAAAAATAACCGCACCAATAAAGCCCGAAATCTGTACCTCATGGCGGTCAAAGAAGGAGCAACCAAATATCTCTCTCATCATGAAGATTTGTTACAATAAATGCTCTCCAACGACTACTTTTTGGACAACTATAAATATGTCAAAGCTGCTTCCTTTGAACAAGAAGACAGAAAGAACGAAAAAGAGCTGAAGAGAAAAAGTTTTGTAATCCTTTTTAAAGTTTTTCTTCTTAAAGCTTAGTTTCTAGTTTTATCTCCTTTTTAGAGCATATTTGAGAGTTGTTAGAGAAAATCCATCTTGTAAGGGCTCACAAAACTCATTTTCTTATTCTACTAGTGTTGTGCCACTGTCTTAGTGGAGAAGAGGGTTGTTGTAGAGTTTAAGGTTAAGTTAGAAAACTTTGTGTTTGGAGTTAGCACATGAAAACTTTGTGAGAAGTTGTAAGAAAACTATCTTTAAGGGAAAATCCCTTGGAGAAGTCAAGGAGATTGGAAGTAGGCATTGTGGTTGGTCGAACCAGGATAAACTTGCATATTTGATTCTCTTTCCCTGAACTTTTCATTTTCAGTTTATTTTTTAGTCAACTTTAAATTTTATAGTTAATTGTTTTCTTCATTCATCTTTTCTCTTCAAGTAATACAGTTCACTAAAATATTTATAGTTAACTATCTTTCTTTCTGACAGAGTGAACCCACTGCTAAAAGGTTCAGTTAACTTTATTTTATTACAGTTAACTATTCGTTGTAAATTATAGTTAACTAAAGAGATTTTCAGTTAACTTGCTTTTCTTATGATAGAGTAAATGTCTTATTGAAAAATTTAATTGACTGTATTTTATTTCATTCAACTGTTTATTATGAATTATAGTTGACTGTAAATTTTTCAGTTAACTATATTCATTAAAACAGAATTTTCGCAAAATTTTTAGAGCACCTATTCATCCCTCCCCTTTAGGTGCACTATCAGCTACCTGCTAGAGATCTGCCATGAGAATTAGTACTTGGCTCAAGGATAAAGGTGGGGCGAAGATTGTGGAACAATTAGGTGAAGGACTAAGAGGAAGTTATGAGAGTAGATTTAGTGGTATAAAATCGCAGATTCTTGATGAATCCTAGATAAATGGACATGGTATTATTCCACATAGTAAGGAGAATAATTCACCTTTGGTCAACGTGTCCATTAATGTGAGAAGTCACTTAGGAGGGCCAAATGATAAGGATAACCCATTGACAATAGCTAAAGTGAAGAAACACCCTAGGCCTGATATTAAGTCAAGGCACAACAAGATAGATGTGAACAAGAGCCCAATTGTGAATAAGATAGCAGTAGGTCTTGCAGAACTGGCCTGCCAACAGTCATGAATCTAATGAGTTGGAACTAACAAGGTTTGGGTAAGTCCATGGTAGTTAAAGCTCTAAAAGAGCTCATTAGACAATCCAAGCTTGACATTATCTTCTCAATTGAGACTTTAATTCATAAGTCTCGAATTAAGAAGATTAGTAGAAGTGTTCATTTTGAGGGTTGTTTTGTGGTTGACATATTGGGTAGAAGTGGAAGTATGGTGGTATTATAGAGGTCTAGTTCTACAATTGATATTATAAACTATTATTGTCAATATGTTAGCATGAAAATCAGTTAGGAAAATGCAGTCTCCTGGAGATTAACTGGGTATCATGGCTATCCGGAGATAGGCAGACGTAACGAGGCATGGGTTATGTTGAAGGATTTAACATAGATAGGCAATCTCTCTTGGCGCATAGGAGACTATAATGACCTCTTGACCTCATGAGCACCTAAATTTCTTACTAACATGTTTCAAATTCATAGTCTAGGAGTACAGACTATTAAATTTACAAATAGTAGACCATGTGTTTACGAGGGAGAAGTGGAGTGGAGACAGTGACATTGTTCGTGAAAAGCTTAATAGAGTCATGGTTGATGTTCAATGGCTAAACTTGTTCTCAATAGCAAAGTTGAAGTTCTAGTTTCTTCGTACTTGGACCACTTACCTCTTTTAGTTAGTTTGACCTCGAAGCTTGGTCAGAAATGCCCTTGTTTCTGTTTTGAGAATATGTGGTTGTTACAAGAAAAGGGTATTAATGGTCATTAAAGATGGTTGGGCAAGCTCTGTCAATTGTGTTGTCATTAACTATTTAATTGGATGTAAAAGGGTTTATAGATGACTTCCTCAAATAGATTACGGAAATAGTTAAGGAGCTCCAAGTACTCAAAAACAAGTTAGACATTGTTTTTAACCAAAGCTATCGGGCATTAAGGGAGAAAAGGAACGAGCTACTCAGAAAGAACGATGTTAAATGGTGGCAGAGGTTGAGAGTACATTGGATAAGGAATGGGGACCAGAACACATGTTTTTTCCACCTTTATGCCACTACTTAAAGGAGAATAAATTTTATTGATGGGGGATTAACAAATGGTCAAGGGTCTAAAATTCAAGATCAAAATGAATTGCATAGGCATATTTTGATTATTTTACAAAAAATGTATACTGGGGGGAAGGGTTCTTATAATCCACTATTGCAACTTGTCTTAGAGTCGTTACAAAGCAACAAAATTCTGATCTTACAAAACATTTTGAGGCCATCAAGTTTAAGACGATTATCTTCCAAATGCACCTTGATAAATCACTTAGTCCTTTCAAAATTTTTGGCACATTATTGGTGAAAAAGTGGTAGAGAACTCTAATGAATGGCCAAGTGGTGGTAATTTTCTCCTTGAATTAGCTAATACATTAGTGGTGCTTATTCCCAAAATTAATAATCCCCAAACTTTAAAGGACTTTAGACCAATATCTTTATTTGGGTGTCATTTATAAGATAATAGCTAAGGTCCTAGCTAATAATTTGAAAATGATCCTACCTTTGATCATCTCAGAGTATCAATTGGCTTTCATGCTAGGTCGTCTCATCATTGACAATGTCCTGTTGCCTTTTAGTTGATTTATACGATAAAAAGAAAGACGAGGAAAGAGAAAGGGCTTCTAGCATTAAAAATATATGTTAGTAAGGCTTATTATAGGGTGGACTAGGATTTTTTGAAAGGTATGATGTATGCTTTAAGATTCTCTAAGATTTAGGAAAAATAGTTAATGCAATGCATAGAAAATGTCAAGTATTCTTACCAGTTTAACAGAGAACAAATTAGGCCTATAACCCCAAAAAGAAGTCTACGCTAAGGTGATCCTTTATCCCTTTATCTATTCATTCTCTATGCTTAAAACTTGTATGCACTCCTTCAAAAAAGTTGAATTGAATGGTCATATTCATAGTTATCGTGCTAGTATGAGGGGCCATTGGGTTTCATACCTTCTCTTTGCTGATGACTTTCTTTTTCTATGAAGCCATAAAGAAGGACTGTAGGTCTATAAAGGAGATTCTTAATACTTATAAAGTCACTTCTGGTCAATCCAAAAATTTTAGTAAGTCTAGTATTTTCTTTAGCCCAATTGTACAAAATGAATTTAAGGCAAAACTTTGTGATATTATTAGTGTCCACACACCCTTTAAGCCATGGTAGGTAATTAGGTCTTCCTTTGCTTATAGGAAAATCCAAGAAAACCATCTTTGTTTTTCTTAGGGATAAACTACGTAATAAGCTTCAAAATTGGAAGAATAAATGATACTCCTGAAATCAATACTTAGGCAATTCCAAGCTTTTGTATGAATAAATTTTCTAATCCCTACATCTCTATGTGATGAATTGCAAAGAATAATAAACTCCTTTTGGTATGGCAATCAATAACCAAAAGGAAAGTGAGGGTGGAATGAATTTCAGGAATCTTTGTTGCTTTAATAAAGCTATGTTGAGTAAGCAAGGTTAGAGACTGGGTTTTCAAACAAATAAAATAATTTATTGGGTCCTCAAAGCTAAATATTTTCTTTAAAAAGACCTTTGGTTTGCTCATTTGGCTTCCAATTCGAGTTTCACTTGAAGGATTGCTTTTTGCCTTCTCAAACTCTTTTAAAGCAAGGGATGCAATGGAAGGTTGGGGATGGTATGACCATCTGCACATCGTGAGAATTGGGAACTTTTCACCTGTGGACATCTTTGGTACAGGCTGCACCCAGTCTAAGGTTGTGGATATGATTCTTTTAGGTACATATCAATAGGATACCAACAAGTTGCAAGCATTGTTTAGAAAGGACGATATGGAGATTATCCTACAAATTCCTATCAGTTGCTATATAAAGAATTATGCTCGGATATGGTGCTTCACTCGTAGAAAGCAATACTCAGTCAAATCAGCATATCATCTTGCCTACTAGATTACTCGGTAAAAAGATGTAAACCAGATCCTTTCCCTTAGGTCAACTTTTGGAAGACCTCCAAAAATTAAAGACTTCATGTGGCGTGCATGTAAAAATATCCTTCCATACAGAGTGAACATTGCAAAGAGGGGAATAGATGTTAATCCTTGCTGACCTTTCTGTGCTGAAGTAGAAGATGTGAATTATGCCATTCTAAGTTGTTATAAGGCAAGGAGATGCTAGATGGAATAGGATCTCTCTGAACAGCCCTAACTTTGTCCATTGTGCCAAGGTGATACTCACTTCCCCATCCACCATCGTATAATAGCTTGGAAGCTATGGGGAGAGTATGTTACCAGGTCATATGGAGAAATTCCAACGAGAGCCATAACCTTGTAATTAGATAATCTAATTCTTTTCACTCAATGGGTCCAAGCTAATGAGTAACCTCCTTGCTTGCATGATTTTCCACACGTTGGATCCCTGAACGAAGTGGGAAACCTGCACCGCAAGATTGATTAGACCTATATCATAGATGGAGCTGTATTTCAAAACGAAGGAAGATCTAGTCTTGGAACAATGTTCAGAAGCGCAGATGGTACATTAATCAAGGCAATCTTTGGACATTTCCAAGGGATCTTTCCCCCTGAAACCGTTGAAGCTTTGGCCCTCAAAACGATCTAGCTTGGGTTATTTCAAACTCGACTTCAGCTTGCAAATCTCCGGCCGTAGTAGGAGATTGTGCAATAAATTTTTGACCATTGGATCTTGATGCAATGGTCTAAAATTTATCAAACAAGATTCAATAATTTAAAATTTATCAAACAATTTTTTAATTTATTTTAATAAATAATTTAGTAAATTTTGAATCATTAGATCAAAATTCAATGGTTCAAAATTTATTAGAGAATCTCCAGTAACATTGAGCTACTGGAGGAGATCCCTTGGCTTCAACAAGGGTCTTCCTTTCAAATTCCAGAATGCTTGTTGCAGCACTGCAGTGGTGATCAGAATTTGGGATGATTGACGTCCTAGCCTCAAGACACACTCCAAGCTTTTCATGGATCAAGAGAACAAGCAATCCCCGTCTTCTTGCTAGGAATTCTATTTGTTTCACTAATTATAAACTTTGGGATGTAATGACTGTTTCGTTTCATCAGTCTTAGTATATTAGAGTTTTACTTCCCGAAAAAAAAAACATTAAGCTAAATAAAACTTATTCTATCAAAAATTAATAAAAAATGTATAAACATTTTACTCTATTATCAATGAAATTGTACTCTTCACATAATTATTTATTTGTATGTTTTTTGTTATAAAAACATGTTCAACTTTTCTTTTAATCATAAGATATGTTATAATTAAATTTAATAACTTAACGATAAGATCAATTTTTTAATTAAAAATATAGCTCATTAAGAATTATTATTTCAAGTTTTTATTTAAACTTACTTATTCTGTTACTAATTATAAATATAGTATATTTTTAATTTTTATTAGATTTATAATAATAACTTTTATTCATTAAATTCATATCATATATGCATCTCATATTTAAAAGTAAGTACTATGATTATTATTTAGTAGTTAAACTTTAGATAAAAACATAACAAGAATGCAATTTTTGTTTCACATATTGCATATATTTTTATCATATGATCTCAAAACTTACTAGGCTTAATTGTATAATCATTTAATATAACAAGCAAACGCATAATTAATATCATGTTATAATCAAACAAACCTGACAGATTAATTTGGAAGAACAATAGTTTTAATAATTACTATGTTAATGACGACTACAACTTAATCATGGATATAAGTCAACTCCAAGTACTAACACAATGTTCTTGCTCAACTTGGAGGCCTCTTTGGGCACTGAAATTACCTTTTTGGGTACTTTTGTTTACCTAAAAGCTTCTTACGCCCATACTCTTCATCTGGGCGAGAATTTGATTAAGCATAAAATTCATGTTATTTCGTTTTGCTATTTCTACAAAGTGCTCTTGCATCAGAGAAGCATCTCTTTGTCATGTGTCCTTTTACCTGTGCTTTATAGTTTGCTTCACCATTGGGGTTTTGCACTGATAATTTTGAGTCTGATGATTTGGATATTTGGTTAAATAAATAGCTTCAATTTAAGGATCTTAGGAACGATCCCGTTTTCATAGGCCTCACTAACTGGATTTTTTCATTCCTTATGCTAGGAATAAACTTTGTTTGAAAGCTCTTGAATCTTATCGAAAGGATTCAATATTGGGTTTCCGAAATCTTACACGTTAACTTTTTAACTTGGCTTGAAGATGGTCGAGGTTGCAAGGGCAACCCTCCCCTAATCATTTTCTCTCAATTATCAACTACAAGTTGGTCAGTTATCTGTATGCTAAAAAGGTTAAGGACAAAATTTTAAAATTCTACCAACTTTTGTTTTCTATACATTTAAATGGTCTCCTTATTCGCCCATGGTGTTGAAGGCAAAGAAAACCTTCAAACATTGATCAGTAGTTCTTGATTTCCCATCGAAGAGTTCTTCAATGGATCTCTCATCAAGATATTGGGATAATCCTCAGCAGAATTTGATCCAACTTATTTTGCTTATCCCTCATCACTAGCATCTTCTAAATCATTCTTATTTAAACTACTCTCAACTGCATATGATCGAGGCTCATATTTTCTCTCTTTCACCTACCTTTAATAGTTTTTGCGTAGGTTTAACTCACCCATGTAATGTTTATATTTCTTCTTTTTTGTCTTCTTTATAACCTTTTGTCTTATTTCATTAAAAAAAAAGTAATTGATAAAATATTTTGATCAAATAGTCTACGCATATTTTCATAACCGAAAAAATAAAAACAATCAGGTGAGATGAGTAAATAAAGTTCCTGGCCTTTTCGAAAAACCTGCTTTGACGTTATACTTTATCCACCATGTTTGACTTTCAAATCGCTCTTAATATCAACAGGTAAGACTGCTTCACTTTTATATCTACTTTTCCAAATTATTGGGCGTTATTGTACCATACCAATCTCCACTAAGTTGTCAAAATTGATTAAATTGCATTTCAGAAATGAGGATGTGGGGACGGGGATAGGCTTAAAAGAAAATGAATAAAGAAAACCTGAAAAAAAAAAATCACGATTGACATTCTCAATGTGGCTAAGCATTTAAGATAACACGAAGAACACAAGGAACTAACAAGAATTTCAACAAACAAAACTGTTATACCAGAAAACTTGTCCAACTATTGGGACACTAGATATAGAAGATATTAAGCCCCGCAGTAACTCGAAAAGGCAATCAAAAGACGCGATATGATTTTCCCATCGTGCTCTTGAGATACAAACACCTAACCTGAAATCCACAGAAATCAAACTCATCAGATGACCAACTCAAGCATATTACAGGGATACTCAGACTTCCAAGGAAAGAAAAGAGAATCAGTTCCAGAGACTGCTAGTCAGCAACGTAGCACTTATACAAGAGCAACGATGGCATTCAAGGACCACAGCATATCCAATAAAAGAAAAATAGTACCACAAACAAACAAGCCCTTGGCAACCCAGTGCTTTCTTCACACTCCCCAGTTCCTTCCTTCATGTAAGGGACAGGTCATGTGACTAACTGAATGGCGAAGGGAATTCAATGCCTCTTTGAATAGGATAAAATACATGCTAAGAAACAATATATTGGCCTTTTTCTTTTTTGTTCGGAAGAGAGAAGGTGGGGGGGAGGGGGTGGGGGATGTAGAGCGTAAACCTTTAAAAGACCGTTCACCAGAACAGAGGCCATAAGAATGGATGCAGTACTGGCACGGCAGGTGCAATATTGCAGCCTTCTCTTCTACTAAGTTGGTGATTAAATACACTAGCTATTAGTTGAAATTTAAGGACCATGGAGCTAACCTTGTATAGGACTAGGACCAAGTACGACAAGCATCAGACTCACAAAACCAGGATAAATAACAAGTGATCTAAATGCTAAAACGTAGGAAGGATATAAGTTAATGCAGATAGGAGGTTAACTCACATTCTGCCAATTCTTCTTCAACAAGGAAACAAGGAAGTTAACGCTCATTTGTACATTTTGGAAGATTTGTTTTTCTTCCATACTAACATTCCCCACAGCAACTCCCATGCAAAGCACCTTCTTTAGCTGAAATTTAACCATGGCTTTGGTCTCATTAACCTTAGACTCAAGAGATTCTTGGTGAGTAACCAGCGTGGGGAATTTCCCTACATAATTGTGCAAAATATCAAGATTAGCGAGAATTCATAATAAAAGAACATCATCGTAACTTTAATATGATGAAAAAAAAAAAATGATATGCCATGTACCAGCAAGCAACACAATCACAACAAGGTTAATGCAAACAAATAATTGATACAACACAATAAAGTAGGCAACAATTCAAAAATGAATAGTTAATACAATAGATCCTGTGAACCTATCAAAAAGAAGAAAAACACTGAACAAGATCGGTATACTAAGCATCGGTACCAATTATTTTGTAAGTTCACATAAAACACTTGCCTGCTTTGTTGAGACCAGGACCCAAAAGACGAGGAATCTGCTTAATGACTGCTTCAGAAGCTAAAAAGGCATGGTATTTTTTCGCAAGTTTCTTAACCAATTTCTTATTTTTGTTAAGCTTCTTCAGTCCCTCCACATCCATATAGTCCAACCCTATCTTCTCAGCCTGCAGATTCCAGTGAACAACATTATCATCAAAACTAATCAACAGTCAAGTGAGAATTACACAGAAAATAACAAGAAATCTAGCACAACTACAAGTATATAACCTATAAAATCACCATTACCCAGCAGGAGTGCACATGAATGGACAAATTGGAAAGAACAAACAAGTAGATGAGGTTCATTATGCAAGCATAAGAAAGATTTTGTTTCATTGTGTAGATAAGAGCAAGCGTAAAAGAAATTGCTCCACCATATGAGGGTAAGGCACAATAACTTCCATAACAAGAACACTTTACACAATCAAATCAAGCAACAATCAAATTCTGCCTAAATCAGGTCAAATTTACAGTAAAATAGAACCCAGTATCATTCTTTTCAAATAATTTGAGACAATAATTTATAAAGCAAGAGTCAGGACTTAATGTCATCAAGCCTCTCAACAAACATAAGTCCTCATCAATTATTCCAGTTTCCTGCTTACAAGATATTAGTACCTCTTCAACGTGTTGAGCATCTCCCAGCATGCATATTTTCATCTTGGGACGAGGGATGTGGGGCAACTTCACAGAACCGCTAAAACGCTTGTCCTTCTGAGGATCATAGTTTTTCAGCCCAATCTGAAGTTCAATGGTCTCCACAAACTTCCGATTTTTCTCCTTGGAATCCGCCATGATTCCTGAGATTGCTTCTCTTAGAGCATCACTCTGAAGCTTACTGTACAAACAACCAAAAGAGGTCAAAGCCAGGGCATTTTCCCCTGAACAGAAACAATCAACTATCTGAATGCATGTTCTCACTCAGAACTAAGCCTACATTGAGCAACGAGACACAAATCGAGATAATATTTAGACCAGTGTTTTTAACCTATAAACCAGAAACCTCACGAATCCTTCAATAATGCGATTTTGAAGAGCTTATATAAAAGTCATGTTCTAAATGGAAAATGGGCATCAACTTCACGACTAAGAGACACTGCAACAAGATAGCTATTAATTAAAGATCCAAAGTCCATCCTGATGTTCAACATAATATAATTTGCCGCTCTTGATATATAATGCATAATAAACACGATGATAGGATGAAAACCCACAAGATGAGCTAGAATAATGACAGTATGCATATAGAAACAGGACTAAATACCTCATATTTGATACTTGGCCTTTTCAAGAAAGCGGATACAGATCTCTCTCCTGTGAACAAAAATGAATCTAAATAAATGAAAAGTCCATATATCAACATACATGTTCGACATATTCAATTGAAAGTAAATCACAGAAAGCCCCCAAAAATGAAAATTTAGAAGAAAATTTAAAACTCTGATTTCTGGAATCAACAGAGCATAACTAAAGAAAGGAAAATACAATGGCAAAATCTTCTATGCTTAGTGTATTCGCTAGTGTGGCTTCTCAAAGACAGAGTAATGCATGGAGTGGGTAGAGAGAGTACCAGAAAGAGACGCAGGCAAAACCCTAGCTAGGGTGTCATGCGGCCATTGGAATGTTATATAAGATAGTGGAATAGGGATGGATCGACCCAGGCCTTCCTATCCAGAACCCGACTGAGACGTAGGCCCAAGTAAGTCTTTTTGGGCCAAATCCGAGTGGGATAAAGCCCCAGTAAAACAGTTTCACAAAATGAAGCCCAAAGTTAAGCTTGGCTCAAATTATGTTTTTAATTTCGCTCAACATTTTTAATTAGATTACAAAAATAAATTCACAATTTGATCCAAAATTATTACATATTTTTAATTTCAAAAATTATAAAATATAATTTATTCTTTAAAAATGAAAATTTTATTATAAATTAATCTTCTTATCATTTTCAAATTATTTACCAAAGCATGGATATATAGCAAATTTGTTATTGTTAAAAATTAATTTGTACAATCTCAATTTTTATTAAAATTAAATAATCTTAAATAAATTCATTTAAAATTTTAAAATTTGAATAAATTTTAAAACTAAAATTACAATAAATAAATATTTTTTCAAATAAATGTAAAATTGTTAAAATGAAATTAGTGAAATTTTTTTCGAAGTAATTGCTGGAGAAATAAATTAATTGATATTAGATTCATGCGGTGACGAAGCAAGTAACCATGTCAGAAGTAGTCATTTCATCCTTTTAAGTTGGTATAAGTTTTCATTTCGTTTTGTACCAAGTTTATCTTGTATTTTTTAAAAAAGAATTTAATATTATTAACAACGTCGATATAGTTTTCATCCAATACGGCAAAATGGAATAATCCAATGTGGTATCTATTTCTTCCTCGTCGCCCACTCTTTAACCTTCTTGCCAAGCAACAAAATCGGAAAATGTCTATTCTCATATGACAATAAGATACTGTCATCAATTTTCATGTCCTTGTCCAATCTAATCCATTATGTCAATGACTGTAAACCTTCTATATTGGTTTTCGGTGAAGCTATATATGAACTGAATTTTGAACTATATCAAACAAAATCATAGATGGATTTAAATTTTGATTTTAAGAAAGTGGGAAAGTTTTCAAATAAAATATTCGAATCAATAAAGGCAAGATTTTAAAATTGGGGATTAGCTTTTATAGATTAAAAAATTAAATATAAAATATAAAATAAAATTACATATAAAAATTAAAATTTTAAAAATTCAAATGAAGCGATTGCCCTTATACCCCCTTGGACCCATCCCTAAACAAGACTCTTGCCTTGACTTGGGTGTGCATCTAGCTCCTTCCATATTGAAATTCCCTTCTTCACTAAAAAGTGCTCTAAAAAATATGAGTTAAATAAGTAGGACGAATAAGGCAATTGGTGAATTGCCAATTAATAAAGAATAATTAAATAAAATTAATTTGAATTTTTTAAAATTGACTCATCTTAATCCTACAATTGAATCAAAACTTATAGGTTCATTGCCCATCATTTGATTAAGGGGCAAAGCTCATTTGTATTTATCAAATTACATATTTGAGTTGGGAAGACATAAATCAGGTGATATATGAAAAAGTTTATCAATCTCATTGTAATAAGGTTTGTAAAAAACTCTATTAATATAAATATCAT
Source organism: Delonix regia (assembly GCA_037074485.1). NCBI lineage: Eukaryota > Viridiplantae > Streptophyta > Magnoliopsida > Fabales > Fabaceae > Delonix > Delonix regia. Next base: position 9,698,197 of record CM073455.1, read on the forward strand.
TATAGAAAACTAATCAACTAGTATTTATAGTTTACATAAGTTTGTTTAATGGTCTCTACTCTTTACAATTTCTTTAATCAAATCACTCCTTACACTGTTAATATTTTGCAAATTTGGTCTTTGTTATTACACCCACTCCTAACACCATTTGATTTTAGCTAATGTGGCAGACTTTGGTTAATGTCAATTGCCTTGTTTTTCTTTCTTTTATTTCTTTTCCTCTATCTCATCTTGTACCATCTCAACACTCTTGTCTCTCTCTTATTCTTTAGTTCCTTCATGCACATGAAGCTCATAATGTCTCTTCTTTCGTTGTTGAGATATGTTGACATCTGTATATAGTTATGGTGTGCTTACTACATTATGTTTAAAACGTCTCAGACACATGACACATTCTTATTCTAGAATGGACTACTGCTGATCACTTGTTATTTGGATGGTTACTAAGCACCATGTCAGCAAACATAGCGTCATAAGTGATGGAGTATACTACTTCTTATGAGCTCTGGAAGACCATTAAGGACATCTTTAGTGCCCACACTAGATTTAGGTTCACTTTGTTCAAGAGTGAGTTACAACAAACCAAAAAAGGTGGCCTAAAAATGGATGAATACTTAAATAAAATGAAATCATTAGCTGATAACTTAGCCCTTGTTAGATCTCTTATGAGCATTTATGACCTTATTACATAAAATTAGCTGGTTTGAATTTAAATAAAATGTTATATTGGTTCAACTTTTGGATAAGGATAATTTGAGTTGGATAGATGTCTAAATAACAACACTAACTGTTGAAAGTTGCTTAAAGCAGCTTAATTCATTCAATACTCTTTCCATTTCTCATCCTGTTGCTAACATGGTGAAACATGAAAGATATGCACCTTCCTTTGATTCTTTAAGAAGGTGACTGAAGAAATGTTAATCATTAAGGGGGTAGGAACTTTAAAGGGCAAGGAAGAGGACACAAGAACAAATCCACCTGTCAAGTGTGCAACTGAGTGGGCTACATTGCTGCTCATATTTTTTTATTGATTTGATCGTAACTATACTAGTTCTTCTTGTTCCTCTAATGTAAACTTAAAAAATGATCAACATTTTAGGGCTTACTATGCTTCTCCTAACATAGATGGTTTTGCTTGGTACCTTGACCATGGTAACATTCATCATGTCACCAATGATGCTGGTAAAATCAACAATCCCGCAACTATTAGATAAGAAAAATTTACTTGTTGGAAATAGACAAAATATTTCCATCTTGCGAATTAGAAATTTTAAATTTCATAGCCCTATGACTTCTTCATCTCTTAATATGCATGGAATTCTTTATGCCTCTCAAATTGCTAAAAACTTACTTAGTGTTTCAAGGTTATCTAAGGATAATTATGTCTTTATTGTCTTTGATTCACATGGTTACATTGTAAAGGACAAGAAAACAAGGAAGACGATAATGTAAGGGAAGGTGAAAGTAGGACTATATGAATTAAATACCTAGTTTGGATCTGGTTCTAGCTTAAAGACCATTTACAATAATGTTGTTGCACTTCTTACAGCACAAGATGCATGGCACGAAAGGCTTATGCACCCCTCTTCCTGTGTTCTTTAGAAAGTCTTAAATGATTGTAAAATAAAAGTTAAACTCAATGGAGATGTTCTTATTTGTGAAGCTTGCTAATTAGGAAAATCCCATGTTATGCCTTTTAAACTCCTTCTCTCATCTTACAAGCGTTTAGAACTCGTTAATTCTGACTTGTAAGGTCCTTCCCCTATCTATCTCAAGCTGGTTATAAATATTATATACACTTCCTGGATGATTTAAGTCGTTATAGTTGGTTGTATCCCCTTAAAACTAAAAATGAAGTTGTGAATGCCTTTGTAAACACTATTGAGAACCTACTTGACTGTAAAATTAAGACCCTACAAAGTGACAGGGAAGGGGAGTTTAAGACTTTTCCTACGGCAATGCAAGATTCTAGCATTTCATTTAGATATTCTTGTCCCTACACCTCTTCCTAAAATGGAAGTACTAAGAAGAAGCATAGACATATAGTTGAACTTGGTTTAACAACGATGGCTCAAGTATAAATGCCTTTATATTATTGGGTTAAGGCCTTTCAAATAGCGGTGTTTCTCATAAATCGTCATCCATTGTTGTACTTAATGAAGATTCACCATATTTCAAACTTTTCAAGTTAAAACTTGACTATACATTGCTGAAAGTGTTCAAGTGCACATGCTATCAATGCCTCAGACCTTATAATGATCTTAAGCTACAGTATCATATGCATAAAGTGTGTTTATTGGCTATAATCACAATTATAGAGGGCACAAATGCATGAATCAAGATAAGAGAGTTTTTATCTCAAGACATATTATTTTTTATGAAAATTCTTGCCTTTGCAACTGGATTCACCAAATGAGGGCTAAGACATCAGGAAGTTGTTATTCCCTCTTATTTTTCCTTTAAATACTAACTAATTCTCTAATGTAGGTCACAAGATTCAATATACAACAACCTATTCTAACTTAGAGCATGACAATTACACCGTATAAAGACACTAAAACCTTGATTAATAAAAAAAGTTACTAACAATGAAATTGGTGAAAATATTGCCTTTGCAAACTTTAAAGTTGCAAAAATTGTGACTAATCATCCATAACAAACCAATGGCCATCACATGATTAAAGCTTCTTTTGTTGGAGCATCCAAGGTGTCAACTGTAGTCTTTAAATAAGAACCCACTAGTGTTAATGAAGCTTTCTATTCACCTAAGTAGAGAAAGACTAAGAATTCAAAACACTAGTTAAGAATCAGACCTAGGAACAAGTACCCTATTTAGATCAATTTAAACTCATTGACAGTAAAGGGGTCTTTTGTATCAAGTATAACCCATATGGTTCGATTCTTAGACACAAAACAAGGTTGGTAGTTAAAGGTTTCCAACAAAATCTAAATGCAAGTTTCACTTAAATTTACAATAGCTAAAGTAGCAACTGTAAGACTTGTCTTAACCCTTGTTATATCACATAATTATAGCATTAGGCAGCTAAATATTAATAATGCCTTCTAAAATGGTGTTTTGGAATAAACTATGTATATGTCACAACCTAAAGGCTTTCAAGATGCAACCATGGCACACCTTGTCTATTGTTAGTTTGTTATTTTTTAGGTGTTTTGGCTTTAATTTTGATGTTTTTAGATAAAAAGATAAAGCTCTGCATAGTTGTTTAGGTTATGTACAAGTTTTAAGCTAATTTGATTGGATTAAGTTGCAAAGTGAGCTGTGGGTGTGACACAAATGACAAAAAGATTATAAGCTGCGAATTTGTTTTGAATAAAAAAAATTTATCCATATCATCTTCAAATCTTTCTCTCTCCTAGATGATAAGAATGTGTGAAAATAAGGAAAGATAAAAGGTTTTAATAGATTTTAAGATATCTCTGCTATCTTATTTGGAAAAGAATATTATATAAGAAAACAGGATAAGATTAAGGAGGATTTAGAGCATTTAGATTATTACATACATATACTCCTTTGTGGCATCTTCCTCATCATCTCTTCTATAATCTATCTTTTTTGCATCTCCTTTCTTCTTCTTCGATATTTTTTAGTTTTAAAGAGTGTGGAATGCAAGGTAGCCTTGTGTACACATTTTTTAATAGGGATTTTGTAGGATTTAAACATGTGTAGTTGTACTCTTTTTATCTAGTTAAGAAATATTTGTTTTGGTATCTTAATGGTTGTGAGATTTAGATAATTATTTTTCTTCTCTTGTTTTTTATAGCATTTCTACTTTCTTGATTTGTTTGAATTATCTTTAAGCAAGTGGATGACAAGGTCCATTAGTTAACTTACTTGATGATACTTATCTTTCAATTAGTTTGATTGAATAATTAATTGTGTGATTGAGCCAATATTAATGGAAATTGATATAAAAGATTATGGCCAAGCTTTCTTTTATATTGATAGAATGTAAAAATATATGTTTTTACAAGTTAGTGTTAGTATTCTCTATATCATAATATTGTTGGCTAATTAAATCTTAAACACTTATTTAAGGTTGTTAGTTAATTAGGATTTGGCTATAAAGTGCTTTTTAGTCAATGAATTTAAGAGAATTTTGGATTGTTAAGCTTGTTAATAACTGTAACCATTTGTTATAAAGAGAGAGTTCATTTTGTATCGATGATCAACTTTTGAGAATGCTAAAACAAAAATATTCCTTAGCTAGGTATTTTTCTCATTGAATTAAATCCTTATTTTCAAATGTTTCTTTCATATTTGAATATTTTCTTTAGTTGTTGATTAATTTTCAAGAATCCTTATTTTTATTATTTCCTTTCCTTATGTTAATTCTTTGCTTTTTGAAAGCGTTAAAATTACTAGTCCTTGTAGGTATGACCCTACTCACTTTAACTACAAATTTCATAGTTGAAAGTACGTTTATTTTTAATTTGTTAGATTTGACACATATCATTGGTCGCTTATAGAAGGCTTTATATGGTTTGAAACAAGCCCCTTTAAGTATGGTATGATAAATTAAGAGGCATTTTAATCAATTGGGGTTTCATTAATACCAAAGGAGATAATTCTTTGTTTCTTTACGAAAATAAACATCAAATTTTGCTAATTCTGATATATGTAGACAACATATTAGCAAAGGGCAACAACAAAAAGATTTTGAAGGAATTTACTTAAAAGTTGAATACTTATTTCTCTCTCAAAGATCTTGGAAAGTTGCAATACTTCCTGGGGTATGAAACCATAATAAATTTTGCATGATTATATATTAAATAGAATAAGTACAGCGAATCGTTGAGCAACCTAAAAGATTATAAAAGCCTAATTGAAGCTCTTTAATACCTCTCAAACACTCACCCTGATAAATGCTATGCAATGAACAAAGTAAGTCAATTTTTGAGCAAACCTAACTTACTAGTAGGCAGTAAAGAGAATACTCAAATATCTCAGAGGTTCTGCTCATTATGGTTTGCACATAAAACCATTAAATTTTCTTACTCTCACTGGCTTTTTGATTGCTGACTAGGCTTATTGTGCAGATGACAGGAAATCAGTGGGAAACTATTTTGTTTTCCTTAGGAATACTATTGTTTCTTAGTCATCCAAAAATTGTGTAATAGCCAGGTCCAATATTGAATCAGAGTATAGGTCTCTAGCTGATTTGGCTGCTGAACTCATTTGGATCCAGTCTCTGTTGAGAGAAATTAGTCTAACACTTCATTAGATATTTATAGCTTAATGTGATAATCTTAATAAAAGTGTATTGGCTTTAAACCCTATGTACTATGCTCTAACAAAGCACATATAAACTAATGCTCACTTCATGCCCGATCAGGTTTTAGAGAAGAAGCAAGAATTTCGATATGTGCCCTCAGCTAATCAAATAGCTAACTACCTTACCAAGTACTTGAGTCCATCAAGGTTCAGTTATCTATACTCTAGTTTGAGGGGCCTATTGAGACTTGTTGATATGTGTATATAGCTATAGTGTGCTTATTGTATTGTTCTAGAAATATTGTATATAGTTATATATCTTAGTTGAGCTATATAGGTGGTTATTTGATTATTTATTTGTTAAAACATCTAGGACACCTGACATATTCTTATTGTATGATTGTATTATTCATTCATTATAAATAGCAATGACTTGCCATTGGCTCATCATCAAATAGGGAGTATTTACTCATTTTACATATTTTATTTTGTTTATCTTTCACCCAGGAATGGATCTAATGGGGGTGCAAGGGGTGGTCGCCCCCCTGGATTTTTAAAATTTCAACAATTATATACAATTTATCTTATATTCTTGATTTAATTTTTTTTAATTTATAAGAGCTTGCCTTATTTAGATTATGAGAATTTGTCTCCCTTTGTTTATCTTTGATCAAAAGACTTTTGTCTCCCTTACAATCAAATCTTAAATTTGTCCTTGCTTTCACCAACTATATATCTTATTAAATTCCTCCATCCTTATGAAGGGGAAGTATCTTCTCTCACTAGATTCAAGATCTACATCACCGTCTTTTGGAACAAGCTTGATCTGCTTCAATCAAACCCAAAAACATTTGAGAATAGAACTTGCTGGAATTTCACAAGTAAGAGCAAAAGAGGGTAGAGGATGAATTGGAGGAAAAGAAATAAAAGGAAAAAAAAAAAAAAAAAAGGGCATTCCACACCGACCAAAGTATCTTACATTAGCGAAAATCAAATAGTCTTAAGGGTAGCTGTAACGCTAAGAACCAACATTGTAACAAATTGAAAGTATAAGAAATGATTTAATTAAAAAATTAAATAAATTGTAGGAACCTTATTACATGTTGATGTAAACTATAGGGAATTGATTCATTTCCCCAAATATTATTAATTTTTAATAACTTTTTAAAAATAATAACAAACAGATTTTTTTTAATCTTGAATAAAAGTAGATTATCTATAAAAAAAAAACTTATATAAAGTTCCTTATATCTTTAAATTTAACCATAATACTTAAATTTATTTGTTCTGCATTAAAAGTCATCTGCCATGAATATCGTTCTATTTATGTCTCAATTTATACTTCAATTTGATTTGATTCCTTTCGAATCGGGATTACATGTAACTAGGGGATTTATTTTGTTTTTGCAATAGAGAATTTCGGGCAATGCATCACATACTTTTTTAATTTAATTTTAATAAAAATTAACATTTTTGTTTGGAAAATAAATTATCATGTACACCCTAACATATTAATAGATTGAATACTTTTGAAGAGAAAAAAAATAAACGGTAAGATTTGAAAAGTGAATTATAAACTACTAGAAATTGTTTTGTTTAGTTTTCAACGAGATATTATCTGATATAACAAAAGATAAAATATTAATATGTCTTTGTGTATAATGATATTTAAAAAAAAAAATTAATTTTTAATCAAATAAAATTTAAAAACATTATATAGTATACCAAATTCAGTAGTGCACAAACAAATCCCTTCACAAAAAATTAGGATTTATGGTATCACAAAAATTGATATCCTGAACTGGTATCGCTGCTCATTCCTTTCATTTCTACATAAGTCAAGCACAGTATCATTCATCTATATTGGATCTTCTGTAATTGAGGCGAAAGCTGCAAGTGGTTCAGTGATGCGAGCGTGAGCCGTTTAATTGATATCAAATGCTTCCCATTGCGCACGACGAGAGAGACAGAAAGTCGAAACTTCTTTCTCTCTAAAACCCCGGATCCGTACTCCCATCCATACCTTCTTTGTCTCTTCTGTCTCTCTCTTACCTACTACCTAGAAGTTCATTCCCAGTTCTTAATACGTCAGAATCTCCTCTTTCTCTTTATTTCGCCATAAATCATAGAAAGGAGAAAAAGTTTACAAAGAAGAATCCAGAAAGTCCATTGACAATAGGGGAAAAAGAGGAAATCAACACTGAATAAACTAACTAACTGAGAAATAATTAGCAACTACTTTGCATCCTCAATCTCTGAGACCTGGCTTTTCTTCCATCTGCAACAAGCGCATCACGAGCTGCAACAATCATCCTATGAGGACCCAACAGTGCATCGAAGGTAGTGAGGTCGATCCAATCCTTCATCAGCTGCTCCTGATCCCATTTCTCCGGTACCCTCACCTGCCCCGCCACGTCCTCTCTGTGCCTCTTCAGCCTCTCGCGTCCTCCTTCTTCACCTTCCTTCTTCTTCCCCACCACTTCCTCCTCCTCCTCATCATTCACACTCACAGTGCTCTCCTTCTTCACTGTAGTAGTGTCTGGCAATAGCGAAGCAGGAGTCTGGTTCATACTGTGGGGCGATGGAGATGTTGGTTGTTGCACTGGGCAGGATTAAGGGTGTGTGGGGGAAATAGATTTATGAAAGGATGGGGAAGAGAACGAGTGGGGGTTTAAGAGCACACGTCTCGTGCATAGCGTATGTATGGCATGTGACGTTTCTACGTCTCCGGCTAGTTTTCAATACACGTTAGTTTGTGTGGTTTACTTCTGACGTATTGCAGATTTTTTATAATTTGCAGTGGGAATACTAATCATAAGCTTACATGTTTGTTTTATCATTCAAGTGGTTTATTATTATTTTTTTTCTGGGGTAAAGTCTTTCATTTTTCTAAAAGTAATATATTTATTTTTAACAAATTTACATATTTACTGCTAATTTAAACTTTACCTGGGTGAGTCAAATCTATCTAAAGAGAAATTTATAAATAAATCTGATTAAATATTGAGTATCAATAAATTGAATCAACCGTCCATAATCATGTCAAATTAGTGATGATATTTATATCTATATTTGGTATAGGTTTAGAGCCCTTCAAATTTTCCGAAAGTAAGATTCCCTCTATCCTTGGGGTGGGAAAACGATGGGAAAGATGGGGACAGGGGTGATAGCAGGAAGACCAAGATTTTTGTAGAGAATAATAGAATAAAGGTGTAAAAACAATTCATGAATTACAAATTAATCACTTTTATAATTAATGTATTTTTCAATAAAAATCAAATGTAAATTAAGCACTCAATGGATTGTCTTTTCGCCTATCACGGAACTGCCGTTTTCAATGGTGCCTTTGCCGTTAATGGAAATGCTGTGAAATTCTTAGGTGCATTATGTGCATCTATATATATTCTATAATTAAAATTTATTTCATAAATGCGAAATTTATTATACGACATAGATATTGACCTTTGTGTGTGCATATATTTGATGCAGGTAAGGAAAATTTTATTTTTTATTGGTTCTTAATAAGTAAAATTTTATTTCGACTCTTCAAGACATTTTTTAATTAAGTGTCTTATATATATATACATATATATATATATATATTTAAAATTAGTCCTTTATATATTAGGTATTTTTTTATTTAATTTTTTGAAAAATTAATATTTTAATTCAGCCCTTTATGTGTAAATATTTTTTAATTTAGTCATTTACATACATACATATATATATATATATATATATATATATATATATATTAAGTTCTAGAATACTTTTAGCTACAATTTAAAGTAAACCATGGTTAAATATTACATTTTTTTAGCTGCGGTCTAAACAATTGCAGCTAAATTTGCATTTACTCTGAACCGTAGTTAAGCTTTAAACCACTGTAACTTTAGCTATGGTTGACTTAACTGAGGTTAAAGCATTAGCGGCGGTTCAAAATGTTAATTAAAAAAGCGACAAAAAAACTGTTTTATTAACGATTTTTTAAATGCACATTAACATTGTTTAACAAGAAAAAGATTCTTATCAAAATACTATGCATGATTGAAAGAAAAGTTTTCAGATGCATTCCATATAAATGATTGACTAATTTTCTTTTCAGGGCCGAGAGAAGATCAGTTGAATGCTAATAGTGTGTGTTCACAGAGAAAAAAGAAAAAAAGAATTAATAGATGGGTAGAAAGTATAAGTTCTATGCTTCACTGTAAAATAATTGAAAGAAAATTAAATTCGATTTGCAACCTTGCCAACTTTAACAAAAGCCAGATTTGAATATGTATGCCTAGAATTCATATTCTTAAATTTGAGATTTTTTTTTTAATTTTTCTGAATTTTAAAAGACGTATAAACATATAATGAATCGGTTCTATATGCTAAATCCGAACCTATTTGAGTAGTGAGACTCACTCAATAACCTTATCTCATAAAATTAAAAAGTGTACACTTTAATAGTAAAACTCGATTACTATAGTTATATTACTTGTATTTTCTTCATTATGTGTATAAATTGACTTTCAGTTATTATTATTATTTTTTATCGCTGCCTAACTATGCAATTCGGTTGGATAATTGCAGAAGCTCATCTCTAGAGAATAACCAAGTCGTGAGTGGCAGATTTACAGGTAGATTGATAATCAACGATTCAATCTTTTGGCATTTACTTGCTTGGCTCTTGTAGAATCTGCACTTGCCGTCCTTCGAAACCTAAAAGTATTGCTAATGGTTAGATGCAACCCAAATTGATTTCCTTAATCATTGTCATTATTAGTGTCATTTCCATTTCAAGTTGGGGCACAAAAATGATGCATGCTACATATATGTCAAATGTCCTGCTTGCATGTCATGAACTTTTGTGAATCACCTTATATAACGACGCTGCTTTTCGTGGAGGTATCTCCATTCTTAATAACTGATTTCAAAATGATCAATTATGGTCTTTCTTGTTGCAACTTATTTCACTATGCTAAAAATAACTAATATCTTGATCTCACCACTTGGGCTGAAACAAAGAGCGAACAGCTCATACTGTAATAATCATACATGGTTTCTGCCATTTCTGCAGTTGCCTTGTCTGTCTCTTCTCTACTCTTTGTCAACTATAATGCTTTTCAGCTCCAGCTGAATCCATTCAAGTCCAGTTGTTTACAACTCATTGCAGCATCGTTTTCTTCACGGGTGTTTAGGTCCAGTCTCGCTGCAGAAAAGTAAGGCAATCTATATTCTTGGGAAACCTTGTCTTCCACTGGTTTCATTGATTCTGGCTTACTAGTGTTTCGGTGTTGGAATTCACCACCGGACTCTCTCCCCATCATTAGTCTCTCAGGGTACATGCTGCTTCCATTATTCTCTGTTTCTCGTTCAAGTCCAATGCTCATGGATAAGTTGCTGGGACTTCTTTCCGCAACATACCCTCTTCTTTCTGCACTCTTGCCCAAAGGGTTGTTAAGGAAGGTGTTGTTCTTTTTCACTTCATCACACCACTTGAGTTCGGAGTTCCTCAGGATGGGTGCTTCCATAGCTTCCTTTCTTTCCATAAACGTATGGCCATTGAAGGGTCGTAAGCCCATCCCTCCATTTTGTATCTCTTGGTCCTTTTGAGATCCGTCGCAGGATGTGAGGCAGCTGTCCATTGAGCAGTCGGTTGGCTGGTTGTTTTGTGTTTGCTGTGGGCAGAATCCTTGTAATTCCTTCAGTTCTGAGAAGGCAGAATTCAAACACTGAGAGGATACTTTAGACACAAGCTCTGAGAGTTGAACTTTAGCCGCTTCAAGTCCTACTATCCCCATGTTCTGTCTACCAAGTGTTTCTTGAGCTTTCTCCAGCACAGCCTGCAGGTATTTCCCTTGGGCCTCAATGCGAAGCTGCAAGTGTCTCTGTACCTGGTGGGTTCAGAATGATTTATTTCGAAGTTTAGGTTTTATAAAACAATGAATTTAAAAGCCGAATTAATTTATTCAATTGGTCTAGTTTTACTCAATTTATGATTTGACTTCTTTAGTCTAAAACTTTGTAATAGATTTTTTGTAGTTTTTAGTTTGATCCCTGTCATAAAATCATTGCTGTGTCACTAAATTCTATTAATATGGTTAACTATGTGTCAATTTTAACATCTGAATAAGCATAATTTAGGACATCAAAATGGCACATAGTTAGTCATATCAACATTACTTAATAATATATTAACAAAGGTTACAGGGTAAGAACTATATCAACATAATTTAAAAATTACATTAAAGGTTAAAGGGTTAGTCATATCAACATAATTTAAGAATTATATTAAAAACTATTAAAACTGAAGTGACCCAGTTATAAATTTAACCTAGAAGTCACCAAAATTTCTGTTATAGTTGTTTAATGGACGAAAAATGCATGCATGATAAGCGGTGACACGCACCTCAAGTTGCTCATTTAGCCTTCTCTGCACCTCAATCTGCATCTGCAGGGCCTCGCTTATGTGTAAATCTCTGGCACAAGATCACTGGTCGTTATTAATGATTAAATTTCTGATCTGAACAAGAAGCATGTGAAAAAGGTAAAATTTTTCTTACTTGTTAGCCTGTGGGCCGAGGCTTAAGTTGTTCATATGAGTTCCATTTGTTTCAGAAAGTCTTTCTCCCGTTGCTGCACCTGCATTATATGCTGTTAAGATAAGTTTGTTCTTTATAAACGAAGCTTTGTCGTTCATATTTTGCTCATAATCAAATAAAAAAAAGTGGATGAGATAGTTATCTTACTGATTTTGTGCGTCACATTGTTACTTTGTGCATGCAGATTCTTGCTCAATCTGTACTTCTGAAGATAAAGGAAAAAAAAAAGGATCAGCAGTTGCTATGTGAACCTCGTACCATACAACTTAAGGAGAAAAGATGTTTCTGGGTTAGTGCAGATTATATATGAAATTAGCATCAAAATACCAATTTAATTAGCCAAAATATACAAGATATTCCATATACAAGTGACTAGAAATTTCATGATTAAATGTGAAGTAATTGTGAGGATATGATAAATTAATATGAATTACAAATAAGATGATGTTACGTACAAAACTTTTATACATAATTTATTTCTTCAATAAGATTCACAAATATTCACTTCTGAAATATGAGTTAGTTACCTAAAATGAAGTTGAAAAACGTCAGTGCCTCTTCCAAAATTTCAACTTTGAATAGTGGAAAGAGGATTGAAAAAAAAAAAAAAAGGAATGTCAACCTCTTTAATGGGTATATCCTTCTGATCATTTCTATGGTTGAAAATTATTAAAATTAACCTCATACCATGATAGTGAACAAAAGAAGAACTATAAGGCGAGATTTTGATTAGAATATAACTAGATTTGATTAGCGGCGAGTGCTACTCTCTCTGCTTGAGGGAGACAATGAGACTAAGATACCAAGTTTTGCAACTGGTCAAAAAATGTATGCATTTGAGATGGTAGATCTAAATTGACAATCTTGTAATTAAAGAATTATAATTCAGACCGCTTATGATTATTACCTGAAGATGGCTCTTCAGATGATACAAGGTAAGCCCTGGAATCCCCATGAGTTTCATTACTGTTTTGGGAGTCGCCTCTGCAGCAGAAAAGATTGTACTTTACATTAGAGAATTAGAAATTCTATAATATTTGATGATTCACTAGAAGATTGTGTATACTCACTGTCAGCTCCGCCTAGCTGATTGACTGCTTCAATAAACCTGGCATGAAGATCTGGTGTCCATTTCAATCTAGGCTTAGCATCAGTGGAGAGGACAAGTCCGGAATCACCAGATCCATTTCCGGTTTGAAGAAACATATGCCTCTCAGCCGGGATTGGCATTCTTGAAGAAGAATGGATGTTCTTTCCTTGATGTTGGTGATACATGGGTTCTATGCTCTGGATCACTTAACTACCTCAGAAAGGTGGAAGGGAAACTTGATAATAATGCTCTATTTTCAACTCTTATTACTTGACCGGATACTAACAAAGTAAATTTCTTACAATTTGTCGTGCTTGTCTTATTTCGCCTCTTCACATATGTCCTCAGCAGAAGGCATGCTAAACTGGTATTTATATTGAGAGCTGGTGGGGGAGTTAGTATGTAACGCATGGAATCTTGGATAGAACCAATTGAAAACCATACTAAATCCTTAGAGTGCGGTGACCTGAGAAATAGAGATATTGTTCCTTCCTACTTTTGCTTACTTGTGTGGACCCTGCTTTCTTAGTTTCATTTTCCATTCTCAGACTGCAAATACAACCTTCCTAAAAACACCTCAGACCCTGCATTAGGTTCCAGTATTGATCCCTCAAATTTTAACCCAATGACATTCTTATTCTTTTGCTATGCAAAAGTAGGAATCATATTCCCTTATTTGAAAGAGGATTTATTTATTTTTTTCCTTTTTTTTTTTCTTTTCTCTGACTTGGTTCTGGGGAATCTGATATCCCTCTCGACTTGGAACCGCCAAGGCCCATCCTTTATTTTTGTTCTAATAGAAGATTCTTGGAAGTTGAAGCCTAAATCTTCTGTTCCTCAGCTTGATCTTAGGGTCATTTTATCGGTCCTCAACGTACTTAGTTCTTTAGTGGAATGATGAAGTGGGGTTTATTTTTACTGCATGTTATCTAAGGTAAAGGAAGCAGACAGAGACATGAAAGAACGTCTTAATTGGTTGTATATGGAGAACTTAGAAGAAAGAATCCATTGACTAAAGCATCTTGAAAATCTGCAGCAACCCATGCAAGAAAAAGATAAAATAAAATATTATAAAATTTTGAGAAGATGCTTCCCATGGGACTCCTTGTGGAGGTAAGGAATAGAATAAGAATACGTTCTGTTTTGTCTGCTTCAATAAGTTTGGTACTTATTCAGCGCCCACCGTATAAAATAGGAGGAAGATGGGCCCTGAACTGTTCATTCTTTGTTTGGCACAAAAACGTAGGACCCATACTCTGGAATCCTAAGAAGGTAGGACCTGATTAAAAAGGGAAAGCGAGTAATGTACTTGCTTCTATACTTGCATTTGGTTAAATACAGTACTACAGCAGAGGACCACTTGCCTCTTCCCTTGAGTTGTACCTTGGTTAATGAAGCAGATTCTGATGTATGAATCTATACATTTTTCCGTCTGCGACCAGCTTTTAAATTTCCTGCAGTGTTCTTATCCAGAAAGAACTTGTTACATATCATAGTAAAACCATTCACATAGTCTTCCCCGTCATTGCTTAAACTTTTCAATATATGACATAATATTAGAGTTTTTATAACAAAATGGTCTAGAATTTGATCCTTACCACCTCTCGTTGTCTTAATAAAAATTAGGTTTCAAGCTTAAGGTATATGGTGGGATGTTTTGTCCACACTTCCAAGCGCAAAGAGCTTTCATGTGAGAGGGCATGTTAGAGGCTACAATAAAACTATTCATAGCAATTTGTTTGATAGTTTCAATTCTTGTAGTTGAAGTGGTTGAACTTTCATTGAATGCATGCTTGGAAGAACAGAATCAAGCAGTTAGACCTAAATGATAAAAAATCCAAGTCGTCCAGACAAATATCATGGTCGAGTGTTGGACTGTGGAGGAAGTAGTGTATGTAGATCTGTGCATATAGGAACAGTAAATGCGTGGCATATACCATGCTAAACCATTTATAAGATGTATTAGAATCTGATTCAGTTTTAAGACAAATGCATTCCACAAGCAATGCATGTGTCAACTGCATGCAAATCTGCATTACTTTAATAGGAGAGATGAAGTTTTACAATAATAGAAAGTGGTGTGGACCAAGATGATTAAAATTCCAGGAATATCATATAAATGATCAACAGCTAATGCAGAATAAATTTGATTACATAGATATGTTATAATAGGCCATATTACTTGTTGTTAGACACAAGTAGGAGCTTATTCATAAGCTGTATCTGATATGCCGATACCCATTCATCATGTCCTGAAGAGATCTGCAAGGCAAACATTTTATTATTTATAGATAACTAACTAACAATAAAAAGAAATAGACCAAAGATTCCTTGAACAGTATCTTCACATCACTTCTCCTTGTTCTTGTTCTTGATTCTGATTTTTAGAATAGTTAATGTGGCCATGGGGAATCTGTGGGTAAAGTTAAAGCTGAGTTCCTAAGTAGTTTTCTGGCATGTGGATTGGAATAATTTGGACAAGAGGATTGATTAGGTACTCTCCTGTCTTGATATCGAATTTGCTCCCTCAGATGGACTTAATATAGCCACTTGGCAAATTCTCTAAATCATATGAGAAACTTATCATGACAGCTCAAAGAATTTATGACTCTCGATCGTATAAGGAAGTCACCAACTCTAGCCATCTGATGTCTAGCAATATTTGGTGGTACTGCAAAAATAGGTCATATATGTGGTCTGATGGCGTCATGCTGATGGTAAGCATGAAGCATCAAACAGACTATTGCTAGTACTCAGAAAACATATTTGAAATGCTATCTTGGACACTATTTAAACCCCTACTTGGCTTTAAAAGTCAATAACAAACAATTCTCTTGTATGTCTGCATTTAAGTTCAAGGCGTCCAGATCAATTAAGCATATATAAAAATGTATGATCCCTTACTAAAACAGAGGATGGAAATGGAAGAGTATAAAGAGAATTAACTTTATCTCCACTTTTCCCTATTGCATCTACCAATTGGGGAAGTCTTCGCTTACCATTGCTTGTTTAATTTTATATCATTGTTGACCCTCCAATTAGAGGTTTTGAGCTTGGCAGTTTCAATGATGTCCGAGTGTCTTTGATGCAGTTATAAATAACCATTCATAGAAAATTTGGTTGCTAAATTTTCATATGATTGTTTTTTCAGCTCAGATCATGCTTTGGTGATGTTTGGGCATGTTACTAATTTCTGGAAACTGTAAAGCTGTCATATCCCAAGAGTATATAGAATAAATTTGTTCTGCAGCTTTCATATCAAGTTTCTAAGGGACCATCTTTCCCATATTGACAGTCATCTTTAGTTGATGCTGCAAAACTGCCATTATTACTCTCAAGTCTCTTGCTCCTTTTATGAACATGTCCTTGTACAGAACAGTGGATTACTTAGCTTTTTGCTTGGAGTATCCATTCACCTGCCTTTACCTTCCAATATGATGGATGACCCACCTGCGACAGTAGACGTAGTTTTTTTTTATTCTTTTTGGTACTTAAATTTCCTTATTTTTACATTGTATACGAACACTGATTGATTCACTTTTAAGTGCAAGAAGAAACTTCACATAAGCAGCACAAGACAAATATAAGGATCAACTTATAGACTAGTGGTCAACCGTAAGCAAAACCATTTGCTGGGATAGTTAATTAGTGGTTGTATTTTTCATTTCTAAACTATTGTAGTCAGGTGGTGTCCATATTAGAATTTGACTCGAAGAGAAAATTTATTATAATCTGACCATAATAAATTAGTTCAAATAGAATTCAAATCTAAAACTATGCGTCTAATCATATAACACATGCTCACTACAAATACTTCACTGTTATTTTGTTGTTACCAAGATAGAAAAGGCATTGGATGAAATGCAAAGCGAGAAATGACCACGGAATGCTATTCTCACAGGGAAAAGAAGAAAGAAGGAAAAAAAAGAAGTTGGGAAAATGAAAGTTTCAAAGATTCTTGGGAATGGGAACATGAGAATCTTAACTCAGACTAAAGCCCATGATCATATTCTCAAGTAAAGAATTTGTTATTCTTTTTCTTCGAAAGCCACAAAAAATGGATTCTCACATCCCCACCTATCTTTTAACTTGATGTAATCAGATGCCCTTTAAGCATTCATTATTACGATTAATGACTGTCATCTCCTAAATAATATGAACATTGCTGCTATCTTTTTCTGGGAATTGCTATATGTTTATAGATTGTTTTATGTTCTGATAAGATTTGGGTTTGCTTTCTACTTTCTACCCATCATGCTTCTGGGAAGTGACCTGGTTGACATTTGCACTGGTCTCCAATCTGATTGGTGTATAGTTGTCTCTTCATTTGGATAATTCCATTACCTTTTTCCACTTGTTTCTTCGCACTTTGTATTTCTCTTTCTCATGGTTGGAATCAGGGTCCATTTGTCCAAGTCTTCACCTCGGTGATCAACTTTTTAAAATTATTAGCGACTTAAATCTTGTTTGATTGTCTCTTTCCCTCTTGATTTTTTACACAATTTGCTTTATTTGATTATGATAATCTCGCCAATGAGACTGTGTTAGATCTGATAGGAGGATTTAGTAGACACAGGCTGAAATTTCATGATATGCAGATATCAAATATGAGAAGGCATATGATTCTGTGTAAAAAGGATGAGTTGAAGAGTCCCCCCATTTCCCAGAAGATGACCCCTACAAGTACAAATACCACCATCATATAAAATGACAGCAAGCTGTTCCAGAACAAAAAAAGGAATTAAATGCTCCAACAATTAAAATTGAAAACTTTATTTAAAATTTGTGTATTGAATTAGACTTAACGCGTGTTTGGATTGATGCTGTATCAACTGAATTTTAGATTATTATGATTAGCAAATTAAAAGTAAGTTTAGATAACTATAATTTATATTTAAAAATTTTTATTTAAAAAATGAGTTTTTCTATTCATATAATTTATTTAATATGACAATAATAAGTTTTATTTTACTTTTGTATAAAGGATAGTTTGGAGAAAAAAATTATTTTTTTATAAAAAAATTCAATATTAAATTAAACAAAACTGTTTGTAAAACAAATTCTTATTTTAATATGTAAGCAAATTTTTAAACATTTCAAATACTAAATGTGTATACTTCGTTAATTTTTCAATATTAAGTTTCTTAATCAAGTATGACAAATGTATGAATTTTAGTTTATATAATAATAAGATGAAGTGTACATAGTTTAGTATGGAAACCATACACTTATATATCCACACAATTTATGAGCTTAATATATTTTTATTTATAAATTATACACTTATTTTATTTTGATTGAACAGATAGGAGCCAACCAATGTTTTCATGTAAATGAAGCTATTGAAAAAATTCCTAAAGACAAAGTTGTGATGTTACCATCTGCTCTCACTTTATTCCCTGTGCTTTTCTCTACTTTCTCTTTCTTTCTCATTGTGCAGGAATACATATTTTAAATTTTATTTTATATACTTTTATATATATATATATATATATATATATATATTTTAAAAAGGAATGCATACAAAAAGTAGCTCTATATATATACTTTTACTCTTTCTAAAAAATGTTGAAAATTCATTTAAGATAATCCACTGGATGTGATCTCAGTTTAGGACTTGTCACTGTTAATAAACTTTCCGGAATATAAGTGACAATGGGATAGGATGCATTAAAAGATAATATTAAATCATTTATATTTTTATCCTTATTATGGAAGTCTGAATTGTGACAATTGCTTATAAGTCTACAATCCCTATTCTTGTACCATTTTTATGTATATCTATGAGTGTGTGATAAGGGTTAGTCTCTTGGAAAAAAATCAAATTATTCAATTTTATCTATTTATAAAAGAATAAGTAGGTTTTACTAATCTAGCACTCTCTTTTTATTTCCTATTGTTTATAATCCATTTTTAAAAATATAAGAAATGATCCTTTTTAAATGGATATTGAGAATATTTGTCTATAATATTCGAATTTATTTACAACATTTTTAAATAGATCATTAGAAGTGCCCAAAAACCTTAAGTCAAGTGGGTCTTTTCTTCTGAATTTAAATGTCATAAAAACTTATTTTTTGAATAAAATAATATTCGCATTCTCATATTGTCACATGCATTAAACATTAAAAAGAGAACTTGGAAAGAGTATATATATATATATATATATATATATATATATATATATATAAGAGTATTTTTAAGAGATAAGAATCTGAGAATAATTTGTGTATATTTTTATTTTTTGATTATTTGTTACCATAATACACCATCTTATAAAATTGTATATTCTTCTGCAATGTCATTTTTAATTACTTGATTATCATAACATCCAAGTAATTGTTTCAAAATTTATGATATATATATATATATAAGTAAAATATTTAGTATATTCATAATTTTCAACATACCAATATAATTAGGGAGATAATTATAAAATTATTATTTTTTATATTAATATTATTATAATTATATCTTTATATTATAAATAAGTGTATTAATACATTTAAAATGATGAGTTATTGTGTTATTAAGAGCTTACAAAGCCTTTCGTTTCGCTCAAGTGACTACATTCCTTTCAGGGTACGTGATTTGACTAAAGCCTCTCTCATTTAAGGCCTTGACGAATGCTCATCAACCTTATGGTATGGGGCAATGACCATTCACTTAAAGTATCAGTGCCCTCAATTCTTGACAATTTATCGATTCGGTTAAATGGTAAAGAAAGAACTCTGGTATAGGCATACTTGGAAGTGGGTGATTTAATCACAAAAGAATCTCATCTCCTATTGATGTTGTTATAACGGCTTTAAGCAGTTATCTATGTGTATTAGTAAAATCAATACTCAAAGGCTGAGCTCGATTCATCAGCTGGTGCTGCTTTTTTCTCAACAAAAAAATATCTCAATATATATATATAGACGCACAATTTAAAACATGATAGAATAATTAAAAAACTATAGATCTATTTACAATAAAATTGTATAGTTTTTTTCATAAGACTACAAAAACTACAAATACAATCAAATAGATTTATAGTTTTTTAATTATTTGATCATGTTTATTTATATAAATATATATATATATATAATAGGCTCCGTGAGAGTTTTATTTAATTAATAAAAAATTTCTTTTAATTAAATTTTCAACTCTTCATTATTCTCATACAATAACTCTTTGAAATGTATAAATTTTTTTAAATTAGCCAAAAAGATGACAAAGTATTTAATTAATCAATTAAATAATTGTTTCATAAATTGATAATTCTTCAAAATCTAATAATTTTTTGAAATAAACAAAAAAATTAATAAATTATTCTCTAAAATTTAAAAATTCTTTAAAATGAACAAAAAATTAAAATTTATTAATATATAATTAAATGGACTAATTTTTTTTAAACTCATGTAACTGGCAAATAAACTAGTGAAATATTTAAATCAACATCATTTGAATGGTAATATTTAAAACAAAAGCAACAGCTGCGTTTCACTAATTAATTAATCATACCTTATTGTGTTAGTTACATACAGTTCAACTCCTGAAATTTCCAATACTTTCTGGTTTTGGAGGAATTCATTGGTGCTTTAAATATTTAATCAATGTATCATAAAAATAAATAATTTAATCTTTGAAAAAATATATGTGAGAGAAAAGTATTATTTTACTTCATCACTATTTGCCTAGTTTGGTCCTCGACAAATTTAGAGTGCCAAACGATTCCTCAAATATTTAATATTAATAAAAAAATATTTCTAAGAGTCTACTTTTTATATGTATTAAAATTTTGAAAGACATGAATTTATGGAATAATAAATTGGCATTGAGACAAAAATGTGAGAGATTAAAATAAAGACAAAAATTATATATTGTTCTTTATATATGATTCCTTCATCAGATAATGATATTTAGACAATTTTTACAACTTATTTACTTTTTTAATTAACACGGTTAACTCTCATAGTTTAAAAAATTATCGACATGTCATTAGGTAATTGAAGAAACTTGATATAAATATATAAGAAATAATATATAAGTTTTTTTCCTTAAAATAATCATTTTCTCTATATGGCATAATAATTCTATTTTTAAAAATTCTATAGTCTTTAATTCTTAAATTGATGAGGATTAATATATAATAAATTAATATTTTTTATGAATTTGACTATGTAATTTCAAAATTTAAAGACCCGAATATTTAAACATATCTAGATTTTTTTTAATTCAAAAGTTAAATAATCAAAATGAGATGAATTTTTTGGTTTATATTTAAAAGTAGTTTCATCGTAGTGTCATTACGTGCCCCAATAAAAGAGCAACAAGCGGCGATAACGTGTATAGCATTGACTAGATGCCAAATGCCAATCTAACATAATTTTTAATTTTTACATTTGAAGTACAATATTTGGTTTATAAATCTAAAGTTTATTAATTTTGAAAATTTTACCACTCTTTATTTTGATGTTCATGATTCCTTAAAAATGAATTTGTGAATTTTTTTTAAAAGTTTTCCAATCACGCTTTCGTAGTTAATTAACCAAAATTGAGGTTTATAATAGATAGATATCTAATTTAAAAGTTTTCCAATGAATTTTCAAAATTTTAACATAAAATATTTAAATAAGAATTAAACTTATATACAATTTCTTATATTTTATTATAATATTTTAAAATCAAAATATGATAAATATTTAGTTAATTAATAATAATATATAATTAAATTTAAAAATAATACAATTATTTATAATAACTATACATATGCTGTAGTATAATTAAAATATCAAATATTTATTGTATTTTAATTAGAATTAATGTAACAAAAATATAAGAATATAGATATAAATTTTCCTCGTTTTAAATTTCAAAGAGTATATAATCAAAACAAATATTGCATTTTATCTTAGTATTACAATGACATGGCTATCTATCCACCCTTGATCCCAGACAACAGAATCTAAACCGTCCACTAAATCCTGAACAAACCTCCGTATCGAATGGGAGGGACGATTGAGGGTTCTAGCTTAGATCTACAGAGCCCATGGTCATGGCAGGCTCGAACCGGAATAGTAATGGCTCCTCCGCGACTGGTACCAAAGATGTCCGATGCCATCACTGTGCAGGACCCCTTTCTAAGGAGATGGTATTTCGAAATTTCTCTACTTCTCGGGATTGTTTTCGGTTTCATACAAAAGTTAACTATGTGATCTTTATCTGCAGGAAACGAGTGATTGGACTGTTTCACCGCTCATCAGGGATAGCTTTTCTATGGTGAATTCTTCGCCCTTGGTGGCTTGCTTTATTTTATCATAAAAGTTAGTTCGATTTGGATATTTGGTTATAGAAAAACATATATTGATCATAAGATCCTAGCTGTCTATTGATGAACAATTTGTTTAACCGAGTTTTATGGGTGTTTGAACTTTTGATCATCATTCCTCGGATTCAAATCATGTGCAGATTGGTTCTGCCGTTGGCGGCACTGCAAGTGCATTCTATGGATTTAACCACGGTATGTAACATTATTATACATGAATTTGTGTGCATGTAGTCGATCTGCCGCTGGTGACTTGCAATGGATGATTCATAATTTTGAATTGCTACCTATTATTTGGAAATTGGTGTAACTGACATGTACGTCGCACGAAAATTGTAATTATTAATGCGTCTTAAGCTTTGATTTGAGTGTTCTCTCCTCGCTCCCTCCCCCCATGAAATAAAAAGAGTAGAGTGATAGCTATTTTTATTTATGATCCTGGTCTCTTTACTTGTATTTTAGATGGGATTGAATAATAAGATAGATGATATGATACCTGTTTTATGAATTGGTAAATAGTATTTGCAGAAAAGTTTGACGTTTCAAAGTGAAAGAATGAGGATTTAAGTTTCAAATTGACAACCGAGACCATTACTTTCATACAAAAAAGCCTATAGACCTACAGTTTTGCTTACTTTTGTAGATCACTGCTCTGTATCATATAATTCATTTATGTCAGTGGCTTCCTAAATTCCCAGGAGCTCACATGTTATTTACACTTGTGGAATGCGAATAAATTATTTGAAGATATTTTTATTCTCTAATGCAGTTATGCCAGTTGTTCAAAGATGGGTAAAAGGACCCATGTGGTTGCATTTTCTCGTTGGCGTAAGTTTCATACTTCTCAGCCCCCCATTTTTTAATATCTTTCATTCATAATCTAGTATGCAGTAAGATCGCTGGAATAAAAGTTCTGAAATTCTTACCCAATGTATGGTCATGGCGACATATTCCCTCCTTGTAAATGGGAAAATGATAACGTTTTTGGTGGCATCTTAACATGAATTGTTGAGTGTACAGAATAGCCGCCAAGCACCAAAAATGACTCTTGTTGGGTGCAAAGTGCAATAACTAGACTGTGGTTGCGCCTTGTCAACTGCATAGGCCTGCATAAGGAGCTTCCAAATACACTAGTTATGCCTTACATGTGAAATGGATGGATAAGAATATTTAGCTGAGATATTTGAGAGTTGAGACAATTAATAGATGGCCACTTTTATTGGATTGCCTGACTAACACCATTAAATTTAATCATTCGTATAGTGTCAACACTCCCCGTGACCTGGACATCCTTTCTTCCTCCACTTGTCTGTAAATCATTTTGCTCTTCAAACTTTTCATATAAGTAAGCAAAATCATATCTCATTCCAAAATTTGTGGTTGTCACTGCAATAGAACTTTAAAATCAGAGCTTCTTGTGAGTATCAGTTTGTGGCGACCATGATTCCTACAAACACTCTCCCTAAATAACTACATATTTGATAGCCTTAAAATCAGAGCTTCTTGTGAGTATCAGTTTGCTTTTGACTGACAAAAGGGGATGGGATCATTATCATTTTAATACTTGCCTTACTTAATCTTGGGAGGGGGTGGGGCTTTTTTTATATTCTTATACCAGATTTTTTAATAGGTGCTTTAACAATATCTATGAACTTAGTTTGTTAACAGAATTACATACCGAAACCATTAAATTCTGTTGGAGTCATTTCTTCGTCATTTAATAGTTTAATTTGTTCCAAATATTTCAGTTGTACATTGGTGTTTTTGAATCTGAGTACATAGATGCTGAAGCATTGTAGGACTTGTGCACGTATATCAGTTGGCTGCAGTGCTCCTAGGACTATACTTTCTGCCTACTTAATGCATTGAATACTAGTTACCATCTTAGTGACATAGACTTTGTGCAATTCAGGCACCACCTGTGATTGTATTTTCTTCAGCCTGTGCAGGTCTGACAGGTAAATTTCTAGATG
Organism: Delonix regia; assembly: GCA_037074485.1. Lineage (NCBI taxonomy): Eukaryota > Viridiplantae > Streptophyta > Magnoliopsida > Fabales > Fabaceae > Delonix > Delonix regia. The sequence goes on from CM073455.1 coordinate 9,722,393, forward strand.
CATTGTTTTGCCTGGTTTACATATTCTAGATGAACTTTAGTTTTCAGTTTGAGCTTGTGTTATTTGTGTATTGTAAAGGCAATTTTCAATTCTCCTACTGATGTCTATGTGCAACTTGGGAAGAAGTTTACTCACACATACACACGCAAAGTACCAAAATTTTTGGTTGAATTAAAATTTTGGTCCCACAATGATTTAAAGTTTCAAATTGGTCCTTTAAATTTGAATTGTGTCAACATAGTTCCTTATTTTTTATTTGTCCCATGAGTGCCTTAAATTGTAAAGTTTGGGAACCTAGTTGCTATTAAGATGGCTCTAACTGTGCTTAAGATGGCAACCTACATGGTTGTTGGCTTTCGTCAGTTACCAAATTTCTTAAAGTCCTAGATTGAAACCAAAACCAATCTGGGAAAAAATTTATTGAGAAAAGATTACAGGGCAACTAATAAAACCAATAACCATATGGGACCTTTCTCTGTGGTCACTGGTTTGATGGATCTAACTTTTGGGGTAGTTATGGTATGAAATAAGAAATATGGAACTATTTTGGCACAACTAGCTTGAATTTTTCAAGTTAAGAGACCAAAACCTTAATTTAACCTAATTTTTTATTTTTTATTTTACATATAACGATAAGCATGTAGTTATCCTCATGATGTTGTGTGTTTGTGATATGCTGGCATTTCAATTAATACCTTTTATTGATGGGCCTCCATCGGCTGGAGCACAATAAACAATGAACTCAAAAATCATCTTTATTTACATCATGTTGCCATTTGGTATATAGGTCACCCAAGTGAATAGAATGATTAGATATTCTCTCGAAAAAAATTGGATGCGGATTTACTAATTACTGTGCCAAGTTGATAATATTGTCACCAAAAAAAAAAAAACTGCAGGTGGGGCTGTTCCTGCTGCAGCACAACTTGTTTCCTCGTCCTATCATGCGGCACTATCATCCCGTACCTTACCTCCGCCTCCAAAAGATGATAAGATTCACAAGTCTAGAACTTCCTCCACTCTTTAATTTAGTATATAATGGTTTTCTTCCTCTGGGCAGGCATACATGCTGGTTGTGCAAAAGCTTTGTTTTTCTAATGCTACCCTTAAGTTTTGTCTAGTTGTCCGCGACGTAATTCCTGTGAATCATTTATTGAGACCAGAGAGTTGAATCTTGTGTGATTTATAAATTTTGTGTAATTCTTATTAGCCCACAGTTTTATGTAAACTTGGGCTTCTATATATACCTTTTAGTAACAACTAATTTTGATTTGTCTCAACAGTTGACACTAGTGTAACGTAGAGAATAAATGCTTCTCCCCCACAAAAAAATATATATGTAAGAATTGGTTGGTTATAAAATTGCAATTTCAATATCAGTTGTGGCAAGGTTATGTCTCAATCACTTTCTCAGAGGATGATCAGTTTTTCAGCTGTTTAGGTTTTGATATGACAATATTATTAAATGCATAGACCTGGTCAATATTTTTTAAGTTGTCATGATGGATGTTTTAGTAAGCAATATCTCATTTCAGGTAATATTTGCTAATTCTATAAAATGCACTAGTTTACCATGTGTATAGGGTAGAATTCGCACCAACTCGACCAAAATGCCTATGAAGAAAAAAAGTAAATATGCTGAAATCATGGACCAATAAACAAAATGTATTGCCGCCGGACAAAATAGTTCCTGAACCAGAAGGTGCCTATATGTTGGTAGTCTGGTGGAGTCGTCTGATGTATTAACAAAGTGAAAGAAAAAGCATTGGAAGCCATGGTTGCAAAGTAAAAAGAGGTTTGAAGGATGGAAGCTAATTAGAAAGCAGGAAATGATAGAAGGCTTAATAAAGTAAGAGATGAGTTTGGAAGCTTTGAATGTTTGAAGAAATGAATATTGAGAATTTGTTTCCTTCTCTTATCTTAATTTCTTACCATATTAGAAAGAGATAGATATAGATAGATATAAACGTGTGAGATTTACTTAAATGATAGGTCACATTTAAATTTGTGAAACTTATTTAAATGGCGAATCTTATTTATTTTGCATTTATTTCTTTTCAACATTATAAGAAAATGATTGATCAAAATAAAGTTTGATGGACTAAATAAATGCACCATAAGGACTATATTAGGCTACCTACATACCAACTTCAATTCAAGATAGAAATAGGAAGAAGAGCATGAGCAACCATTGTGGCAATTATCTGTAATCTTCTTTCATTTGACTATTGATCATTAAATGGCATATTTCCTTGTTGTAGTGGTTGAGAGCTGCTCTTAGTGAGTAACTATCCTTCTCACATCAAGTTTGATAGGTTCTTGTTCAAAGTCACGCGGTTTGAGTTCCTTAGTTTCATAGGAGAAGTTATGTTTATGGATGACTTAGGAGGGAGTCATAACGAATAAAATAACTAAAATGAGTTGAATTTATATTTAAATTTTTTTGAATATGAAATGAGATGATAAGAGAGGGACACTAAAATTTTACCTTGCTATCCAAAATTCTAATTTTAGTGTCTTTTCAAATTACAGTGTGTCAAGGATAAAATGAAGTGATATAAGGAATTAAATTACTAACATACTCATATCTCATTACTAATATACCTATAATTTATGAATGATCATTTCAATTATTACAATTTTATTTAATTTATATTATTATGGCCATGACCTCTTTTTTTTTTTCTCTTTACTTAAAATTTTAAAATAAAAAAGTTTACAATGTAAATTAGTTTTATATATATTTTTAATTTTTTTGGTCAATGATTTTTCTTTTTTCCTTTTTAAGCTTGTCTTTTAAAATTTTTTAAAATAATACAAATATTTTGTAATAAATATATTAGATAGAAAATATAAACAATATAGTTAGTAAATAAAATAAAAAAATATAAACATGAGGATAACACAACATTATGTATTAAATAATAACAACATTATTAATCATGTGTTTATGTTACAAAGAATAATATTAAAAAAATAATTAATAAATTATTTTATTTCATTCATTTTATTATAATTTTCGAAAGTGTCTATATTTTTTTCATTAAAATTTTTAAATAACATATTTATTCAACTTATTTTCCTTTATTATATTTCATATAATATCATTCCATTAATAATTATCCTATTCCATCTCCTAAAACTGTCAAACGTACTCCAAGGATCGGAGGTTGCAAACCAAAGTAAATAAGCCTTTTGTACCGATTGGGCTGTGATGGTCTCGCAGGCTTCCCCGTATATAAACTCCACTCTGTCTCATAGGTTCAATTGATTATGGGCATTTTGATATGCTGCTTGTTCATTAGGCTTTCTGTAGAGATAATAATGCCGTATGAATTTACAAAGTTTTAGCTTTTGCAGTTCTAAGTTAGGATTCTGGTTCGTTATCCTCCATGAATTATTCAAGGCCTCGGGATGAGTAATGCTTTCTCCACAACCATTTTCACAAACTTGTCACCATCACTTGTCACAAGAACAAATTTAAAATTTAATTCTAAGATATAAAAATTTTTAAATTAAATATTTGAACAAAATAAATATTTTAAATTTAAGAGAATGAATTTTTATAAATTAAATAATCAAATAAAAATAAAATTATATATATATATATATAAAAGTAAATTTTAGAAATCTAAAAGAGTGATTGCTTGCTGGTGCTCTAGATCCATTCCTGTTGTTTTGTCTGATGTCGGTTGTCCTTTGCTGATGACCCCTTTAATTTACCTACGAATGATTGATTTGAAATAATTATCATATTTGATAATTATGTCTAATCTTGTGCTCTTGAGTATCTTAATGGCAGGTTTCTTGCTGATTCATTAGCTTCCGGAACTCCTGTGTCTCTGGAAGGGCTTATTTGTTAACGTGTATGAATAATTTCCAGCTTCAACATTCTCTGTGATTGACATAACAAATTTAACCCGAGGCTTTCCCAAGAGGAATCAAAATAGGGATTACCCAATGTAGAGAACCTGGTAGTGAAATCAGAAATCTTCAATGAGATTATATGAATGTTATGAGAAAGATGGATGGTAATCTTTGAGATTTCAAGGGTGAAAACACTTGATCTCAGAAGACGAAAGCTATAGTAAGGTCCTCTTAACATAAACGCACTGCTTATTGCTCTGTGTTGAAGGAAACATGGAATCTGATACAGTTTTAACATCATGAAAATGATGCTTTATGATGCAAATCAACGCCTTGAAGGAATGAGGAAAATGCTTCTCGCCATATAATTTCCATTAGAAAAGTGTGTTATTAAGTGTGTGTGCTTGGACTGAAGTTGTACAAATTTAATTATGGTCAAAAGTGAATTTGTAGGACCATACTTTATATTCATAAAATTATAATTGAAAAACAAGTTTTGCTATAAATTTAATTTAGTTAATGAGAGAAAAAAATTTATTTTGATAATTTACTTTTGCATTTAGTTTTATTTTAGTTATTTACAAATTAAAAATCTTAAAATAATCATTTATTTTTGAACTTAGTCTCATTTTGGTTTTATAATAATTGAAAGCCTAAAAATGGACTTCTACTTTTTTAAAATGGAACCCAAAAATAAGTCATTCCTAAGTGAGACTAAGTTTAAAAATAAATAACTACTGATTTTGAAAAATAGATGATCATTTTGAGACTTTTAATTTAAGAAAAATTAAAATAAGACTAAATTTAAAAGTAAATGATTATTTTAAAATTTTCAATTATGTAATAACTAAAATGGAAAAGAGGAGAAGATGAAAGGCAATTGCTCTCTAATTTCTTTACTCCTATTGCAACATACCTTGATGGAGAAAAAAAAAACTTAAATACTAAAACTCCTAATAACTTCAATACTAATTAATAGGAAAAAACAAAATAAAAATAATTTATATAAAATCTTAAGTTAGTTTTAAAAAAATTATTAAAAGACAAAAATACACTTCCCATTAGTGACTTAACAAGTTAGCGCCTTGATAGCCATGTTTCTATTTTTTTAATGTGATAACTTACAAAACTAAATTAAAAATTGAAGACCAAAATAATATTTTTTCTTTATTTAACACAAAAATAAAATCTTTATTGAAAAACAAACTTAAATTACAAAAATAATATTACACTATACAAAATAAAACTATCTATAAAATAAACTTACATTTTATCGTACAAATGAACTCTTGACCCTTTCAAAACCAAACATCACGTAAATAAGCTTTCCAAATTTTCTTACAAGCAATAAATGAGGGTACGTCATAGTAGAATGAGTCTCACTTCTGAAGAACGTCCAACTCACTCGCTGGGATATATCATTCTTCTGTCTCTGTATGTGGATCATTCAAATTATGACATAATTGGAATATGTCCCACTGATTAAATCAGACATATTACACTACAATCACAACTCATGCGAAGTGGAAATTCGATCCCAGAACTAAACTTTCTCATTCAATTAAGAAAAATAATATATCACTACAAGAATTGAGGAGAGGCTAAAATGAGAGAACAGAAATAAGCTTGTAATAAAGACTTATGGTGGTAAGTAATGGAGATTTTATTTCATAAAACATAACGGGTAAAATAACAAAGAACATATGTTAAAATTTTAATTTAAAGTAGATGACTTCTTTCAGATAAATAACATGGGTATCCTCCCCTTTTTGGGTTTCCAACATAATACTAAAAGTTCTTTTAAAACCAAAAAAATAATTTTATATATGTTTGAGTTGGTATAGACATCTCTGATTGTGGTGAGAAAAGATTAAAAAGAAATAATGAAGAAATATTAGAAGGGTCTAATCCTTATTTTTCCTCATATTTTCCTGCCCAAACTTAAGGCAATTCAAATAGTCTATTGTACACAATTCGAACAATTAGATCATTAAAACCCACTATGATCACGCTTAATTATTATTATTATTATAACTGGGGAAATCACTTTTTTTTTTCAAGTTCATGTTTGAGGCATCCAAGTTTTCAATTTCTTGTATATATATATATATATATGTGTGTGTGTATGTATATGGGGTCCATTGCCAATATTAATCATTGGGTACCATGTTTTTTTCTCAAATGGTGAAATTGTTAGTGCCATGGTCCATTTTAATACGATGTTAAGCCCTACACATGGCACCTCTCATTCATCAAAATGAAAAAGAAAAATACTAGGTTTAAATTTATTGCTTAGACATCAAGACATGACTCAACATAGTCCAGCAATATTGTCTTCCTCATAGGAATAATGATCAAGTCTAGGATTTGATCTAAACCAATCACTGAATCACCTAATTTCATAACAACCGCAAGACTGGAAAAACTCAGAGAATTACGGCTCAAGATAACGCCAGATTCCAAGAATCTCTCTCTCACACATTTCCTTATGAAGAACATGTTTTAACTTGTAAGGTATACTGGGAACAAAAGGCAAGCACTTTATATACCTATTGACCTAATAATAATCCATCTTAAAGGAGCCCTCTATGATCTATACTTTAACCCACCCACACCACTTTGTTTTCTTTATTCTTTTTTGAAGACCAATCATTGGGCATCATGAAGGAATAATTGGTAGGAGGCAACAAGGCATATATTACCTGCAAAAGGTATTATTAGATGAGCACGAGATATTATATTTGCATTAATTCACCCTCTCTTTATGAAGATACACAGATCATGGGTCCATTACCTAAAAGTCCTTCTCATCTCTCTCTCTCTCTCTCTCTGTTATTTTTCTGTAGAGATACATTACTTTATTTTTATGTCCCCAATAATGATCATGGACTTGAGTTTTATAATCGTTGAAGTTGTGTGCATATATATTACTTAATCTCTGCCTCCTTTCTGTCTTTTGAGCACCCTTTATATTTTATTGAAAATTTTTTTGATAGATTTTGGTTACTAAAGCTTATGGGTATGTTTAAATTAACGTTGAATTAATATAATTTTATATTAATTTAATTTTTAAAATTAATTTTAGTTAAATATGATTTTGCATTATCATACTTTATATTTAAAAATTTTTTGTTTAAAAATTTTCATTCAACACAAAATCAATTATTTTTTATATGCAAATGAGGTTTAGAAGGAAAAATTGATTTTGAAAAAAAATCAAACACTAAATTAAATAATAATATTTGCAAGATAAACTCCTGTTTAAATGTATAAATAAACTTTTAAATCCTTCAAATGGTAAACCAAACACGTTATATATATTATATTTATAAACTAATAATAATAAAACATGTATTATTCCAAATCTAATCCATTTACAAGTCTTTCTGAAGAATTTGATTGCATGAAACGAAAATAACTTCAATTAACTTCTATCATTTTTATTTGTGGAGTCTGTAAGGTAGATAGCATCATTCTCTCTCTGTGGGGCAGTTTGGAGGATTAGCAGTTAAACTTACTCTCAAGAAACAACGTTTGAGCTAGAGACGGCAAATGGAACCACAAGTCTAATGATGGAAGTATGATAATGAAGAGAGACTGTAATGATATTTTCCAGTAGTTGATGATTACAGTGTGTAATATGAAGGCTCTTCAAACATAATTTCTATAAGTAGAAAGGAATCTGAACGTGGCATGGTTTAGGTGATGACAGGGAATGGATGTTGACCCATCAACAAAGCGGATAACACCAAACAAATCCATCTCACAAACACACATTGAATACACAAAGTGGGTGTGCTTCTGCCTTGTGGACTATATATATATATATATATATATATATATATATATATATATATATAATCTTTTTATTCTAATGCTTTGGTTAGAATGGTGTGAGCACAAGTTTATTTATAATATTAGATGTGTGCAAAATCCCAAGTGAACAATGCACTTCCTCATAGGCTCTTTCTGTAAAAAGTGAAAAAAATTGGTGGTGCCATATAAGATCGACATTAGTTTTTATCCCTACAAATATATATTATCTCAATTGTTTCTCTTAAAATTGTAAAATCTTATTTCAATTTATAGAGTATTTGCATTCAATTTTCTTTTATTTTGTTAAATTTGGTTCGTAAATAATTACAATAAATAAATGGCGTGATGTAATGTAAAACTAACTTAATTATTATATTCTTGTCTCATTCTACGACACGACAAAAACGGTTTATTTTATATTTATTTATTACCAAATTTTATGATAAAAATATTTAATAATTATATTAATTTCACGTGACGTCACGTTATTTATTTTCATTAATTATTTGGTAACCAAACTTAAATTGAGGAGAAAATTAATTTTTTTTAAATGAGTAACTTCTATACAATTAATATCAAGTATCAAAATTTGAGGAGATAAAATAAGACAACTTTTTTTTTTTGTTTTTGGTTTTTGAAGATTAAAATATCAATTTCACACATATATGACTTCTTCTTTCAAGTACATGCAGCCCAGAAGAGACCCATAAAAGAACCAATGAGAAAACACAGGCGGTTAGAGAGGAGAGAGAGTGGAGTAGGAGTCAGTGATTCTAGTGCGTTCCTGCAGAAGTCCCCACCCTTCTCAATTGTTTATTAATATATATTTTTTAGTCTTTATTCAATTTTTTAATAATATTTCTGTCCTCTTTCATACCCCGCAAGCCCCCCGAGAGAGAGCCTGAGAGGCAAGTCTGATAGGACAACATATTTCATACCATTAACCTGAAATAGTCACAGCAATGGACATTGATATAGGCAGCCAAACACACTAATCAACCAGGTTTCTTCAGAGAGAAGGAGAAAAGGAAGAGATAGAGACATCAGACACCCCCATGAACCTTACCCAAAAAGAAGAAGAAAAAGATTTGCAAGAAGAAACATTTCTGAGAAAAAGACCCGACGCTCTTTGTGGCAATTAGAATCTTTGGATATTTGACAAGAAAGCTTTGATCTTTCGCTTCTCCGCGACCTTCCTCATATTGGGTTCTATTCATACTTCACAATTCCAAAGAAAACAGAGGTAAACTGATTTGACTTGCAGGATAAAGCTCTAAACTTCTTCAAGTTCTGGTTTTTTTCAGTTCAGCTTCGGGAAAAGATTAGAATAGAATGGTCTGAGGAAGAAGCTAGCCTTGCATGGCGAGTCACAGAATAGGAGAGACTGGTTTGTCTGAGTCATCACCTTCAAGCCATCACCATGTCCCTTATGGAGTACTTCCCGGGATTAACAATACTCCTGCAGCATCAAGCTTAATGTATTCTTCAGTGATTTCTCCTTCTCAGTTCCATTAATACTTCAAAATTTTCAAACTTTCTGGTATATCTGACTTGGGTTTTTATGTTTATGATTATCTTTTTGTTTCATAGCAATCAAGGGTCTGCTTTCGATTTTGGAGAGCTGGAGGAAGCAATTGTTCTGCAAGGAGTTGAGATTAGAAATGATGAAGGCAGAGCACGTACGGTTCCTTTTTCTGCCATTTCTTTGTTTGTGTGACGTGAGCTAAGCAGATAACCAAAACCAACTCCTTGTAAAAAGCAAAGAGAGAAAAAAGGGATGAGTTTTGAAAATGTCTTACCATATCAGATACCGTAATGATTCCGAGGCAATAGAAATGGATGGCGTGGGAGTTACAATGTTAGAAACATGTCTATAACTGCTGAAAAGGAGGATTAGGTTCCTCCTATACGGCTTCTGATATTACAATAATTTATTATAATTGAAGATCCTGAAAGGTTCGTTTTCATTTTGGTGATTCTCTGAGATTTTGCTTTTATGATTCTTGCAGCTTTATTCACAGGCAGGCCTGCAGCTACTACTCTGGAAATGTTCCCCTCATGGCCAATGAGATTCCAGCAAACCTCAAGAGTAGTAGTAGTATTCTCTCTAACTTACTTTCCTTCTTTGACCATCTAGCCTTACAAAAATTAAACAAAAATCCCAATTCTGCTGTGGAGTTTAATTTTTCAAAAGTTCATATCTTTATGATATGAAATGATTCTTAGGTGAAAATGGGTTTCTTGTGGGGATTTTCGATGACTTTTTGGTGGGTTTCCTAATACAGGGAGGTTCAAAGTCAGGAGGGGAAAGCACTGATTCAGGATCAGCAGTGAACACTATTTCAAGCAAAAGTGAGCCTCAGTTTGAATTTGAGCCAGAATCTCCAATTAGTATAAAGGCATCTTCTTCTTCAGACCACCACCACCATCATCATCAAAAGCAACCGCAACAGCAACTTCAACAGGAGATGGCAAGTGATGCCTCAAGAACAGGCCCATCACAGAATCAATCAGCTGCCAAATCACCTCAGGAAAAGGTTTTTTCTTTTTTCCTTCAAACTACTGTTTTCCGCTGTTAATCTCAGTTCTCTCTTTCCATAATCCCCAAAACCCAGGAAAAGTTTCGCTCTTTGATGCAATTATTGCTGTTTTTCTGATCCTTATATCTCTCTCTCTCCCCTTCTGGGCGTATCTTCACAAAAGAACAGCACAGATCCCGACAGCTCTCAGAAAATCAAACGAACACAGAGTTTTCCTGATTCCTGAACGATTTTCTGATGAATATCTGACATGAAATGAGAGAGAGAAAGAAATAGAGAGCGAGAGAGAGAGAGAGAGAGAGAAAGGGAGAGAGATGTGTAGTACACACAAGAAACAAATTGAGAATCTTTTCAGTACTTATCAACGTTTCTCATTATAATAGTGACCCACTTCTCTCAATCCCGCTACAAAAACCTCTCTCTCCCTCAACTCCAAGTCAATTTACGAGTAAAGAAAGCTAAACAACCACAATATAACACCAAAAGAAGAAAAAAAATGGCAGAAAATGATGCTTTTTGTTACCCATATCATATTGATGATTCCTTCTCTCAACCAAAATGGCCCAACGACCATCCTCAGTCAGACATGCTTCCCAGAAATTCTGTAAACTACCCCTTTGATCATCTCATCTTGTTCCTCTAGACAGAAACCAAAGAATTTTTCTACTGCTTTTTCCAAGCTCAAAAAGCTACAAACTACTTTTTATGTTTCTGGTTTTCTTCATTTTCCCTCAGAAATCATCCATCTCTTTTCTCTTTTTCTTTCTGAAATGAATTCTTTCTTGGGTTTTTCTGTTGCAGAGGAAGGGAGCTGGCTCTTCATCAGAGAAACAAATTGATGCAAAGGTCCAGAAAGTGACATTACGTTATATAAATGTGTTTTCCCCAAAGTTTAGTTCTTTTCAATGTAGGAGCTGAGATTTTCTTGATTCTGGTTTTTCAGACATTGAGACGTTTAGCTCAAAACAGAGAGGCTGCCAGGAAGAGCCGTCTGAGGAAAAAGGTATGCATATGGTGTGGCCCATTAAACCGTACAATTCGTTGGGGAAGATCATAACAGTTAGTGTTCTGGAAACACAAAAAGAAACTACTTTATTCTTATATATTACCCTGCATTTTCTTTTTCCTTTTTACTCTATCCAAACAGGCTTATGTTCAGCAGCTAGAGTCCAGTAGGATCAAGCTTACCCAGCTTGAACAAGACCTTCAAAGAGCACGCTCTCAGGTTTCCTTGTCATACTTATATGCTCAAATTAATTGGAAAAAAAATTAAGCTGAATAATGCGGTTATATACAATTAGATAATTCAATAATTATTATTTGGGTTTTGTTTTATAGGGACTGTTCTTGGGCTGTGCTGGTGCTGGTGGCAACATAAGTTCTGGTGAGTTTATCTGTTCCTTTCGCTGATTATTTTAAGATTGCAATGTCATAATCTTCTTGTTCCTTAAATTTCAAAAATAAAATAGGATGATGCCATTTTCTGGAAAATTAATGTGACTATTGTGTAGGTAATTATTGAGTCGAGGAAAACTTATAGATAATCAATATACTTAGGCGATCTTCCTGTCAGTGTTTATTTGCCATTAATTTTATTATTTTTTGGCCATATACTATTTGTCGTAATTAATGTACGCCTAACTATAATTGAAGAAGCGTTGCTTTTTTAATGCAAGTAGTAAAAGTCAAATTTGGAAAACCCCATTTCAAAATTTTAGAATTAAAAGCAACGTCTGTGAGTTTGACCAAATATCTTTGGCTAAATTCCCGTGTCCTTTTAAACTAATTGTAGAAGGCACATATGGATGAGAGAAATAAAAGATGCCATATAATTAATTAAGATCGCACTATATATATATATATATAAAGGATGAAAACTGTACGACCTTTCTAAACGTTAAAAAGCTTGTTCATCTGCTTTAACTCTAGCGAATTATTGAAAAATGATGCTTCCCTTTTCCACTTTCGGTAAAATATAAGCTTCAAGAGAAAAAGTTGTGAACAAAAAACTATGATAATAATAATTAACATGCACTTGCAAATGGACCTTTCTAGCAAAAAAGAAGAGCATTATTAATTCATTAAGAAATATGGTGGTGAATCAGCAATAACCAAGGAACCTATTAATAGGAATATTGTAGCATTGTAACTTAAGATTCTTTTATAAAAAAAAACCAAAATTTAGGGGCAATTTTATTTGTTATTTTTTTTTTTTATAAAAACATGCAAATGACTTTTTTTAAAGTCCATGATTAGTTCTTTCAAAAATTTATTTTTTTTATATTATATTATAAAAAAACTTGATATAACAAAAGAGTTAAAGTATTTTTTTAAAAAAAAAAACTTGTAAAAGAAAAAATGCAGGATTTAAAAGAACTTCTATAACTATTTCTTACGAGTCTCTCTAAGAAGTAACCCTCATATTTTATGTATTTGTTTTTGCTAACTAATCATCATATCAATAACTTGTTTTAAAAAAACTAAAACTCTTCCACCAATCACATAGTGCTGTGATATGCAATGTTTATCATAGTTATAACAAGAACATGGTGAAACTGCAGGAGCTGCAATATTTGACATGGAATATGCAAGATGGTTAGAAGACGACCACCGCCACATGACGGAGCTGCGGGCGGGGCTGCAGGCGCCGCTGTCGGACAGCGAGCTGAGAATAATGGTGGACGCTTATCTCTCACATTACGACGAGATTTTCCGGCTCAAAGGAGTGGCTGCAAAATCAGATGTCTTTCATCTTATTACTGGCATGTGGACTTCTCCTGCTGAGCGTTGCTTCCTTTGGATGGGTGGTTTCAGACCCTCTGAACTCATCACGGTATGACATTATATACCCAGAAAAAAAAAAGGATGAAACTATGATGTTGACGAAATTAGAATCTCAATGTTTATCTTAACAAGAAAGTCATAAATATTATAAACTTTTTGGAGTGGCTTTAAGAATTGGTGAGGAAAGACCATTTTCATGTTATAGATAACGTTGTAACTTCTTTTTTTTTTTTTTTTTCTAACTTAGGGCATGTGATCATGCGACTTTACCTCTCGGATAATTAACCATTCCTACGTTGTGGGAGAAATTTGATGAATTATTTATGAGTTTTATATAATTGTTTTGGTGATCAGATGTTGATACAACAGTTAGAGCCACTAGCTGAGCAGCAGATCATGGGAATGTATGGCCTCAGACATTCTTCGCAGCAAGCAGAGGAGGCTCTCTCTCAAGGCCATGAACAACTCCAGCAGTCCCTCGTCGACACGATCGCCGGCGGCCCGGTCGGCGACGGCGTGCAACAGATGGTCGTCGCCATGGGCAAGCTCACCAATCTTGAAGGATTTGTCCGCCAGGTAAAAGCTTTATATGATTATTTGCATAACCTTTATTAACATTTAAAAAGTTAGGGTAGTAATTGATTTGAACGAAGGAACACAAAAAGGTCACATCTTTTTAAGTTGTAGCATGTTAATCATCGAGTTAAATCATGTAAAATTATCTCAAGTCAAAAGAGAAGAAGCGGAAGCTAGGGCTTTTTCCATGAAGATACTTTTTATTAGGACAACATTTGGTGGGGAGGTTGACGTAGAGCCTCAGGTGACATCTGAGTGTCAAAAGTTTTTTGGAGCAATTTTCTCTTTGACTATAATGATAGGGAGAGAGAGCTCCATCATATATATATATATGTAATGTTTAGTCAAATTTAGATTTGAATTTATTATTGTTCTTCAGCTCTTAAGTTTTTAGGTTGCGAATACCGATTTGTTAAGAAACTTAATGGTTGAAAACGGGACCTATTAGGCTTAAGCTCTTATGATTAAATTCCTTTATTCTTTTTGACTTATGACCTTTTTAGAGATCCTAATTTGTGAATGATACCACGTACATAAAGCTAAACTTTAATTATTTTATAAACAAATATTGAAGACATGGATTTATGCTCCTCCATGTCCATTATTTTCCTCTTGCTTGCTCATTGGCTCGTAACTCGTGCACTTTCTCAGTTCAGCTTCATTTAACGTAAAAAATAATAATAAGAAAAATTATATTTAAGTGAAAAACTTAATTATTAAACAAGTAAAATATGTGAAAGAATTCTTTTTTTAAAACATTCAATATATATATATATATATATATATATTATATGAATGTATTAAATTGTGAAAATATTAACTTGTTATATTTTTTTAATAAAGAAAACACATTGCCTAAAGATTAATTGACTTCTTTCATAAAATGTGAAAAATGATCTTCGTTGAGATGAATAAGTTTTCTACGCAAACCTGCCCGTTATTGATAAGTTTATGGCTAAGGTCCAGATAATCATCATGGCCTGTTGACCCCCCTAATTCCTATTATATCAAGCTATCACTTTTTTCCAGTATTTATGTTTGAATAAAATTCATAATTAATTATTTCATATTATTAAATCCCAATACTTGTTTAACACGTATCTAAGAACATTGTTTAATTTATTGCCCGAAAGATAAGTTTGTTGGTGATATCTGTTGCTTTGCTGCTAAGTTGTGCATTAAAATGTTGAGTGCTAGACATTTGATGTAGTTTTCCCATCTTAAAATGTTCCAATCAGAAGTTGGTTTTGAAAGTGATGGCTGTTGAATCATGAACCCATGATTTAGAAAAATGAAATTCTCAATGATTTCCAATTAATTAATTCTAGGGTTAATTAAATTAAAAGAGAATACATTATTTTAGTCTATGATTAGAGTTTAGAAACAGTCCAAGTTCACAAATGAGACAAACTCAGCAATTTCAATTCTTTTGAATCCATGTGCTCCCTCCTGGATTATGACCCATTTAAATTCTTATGAGGTAGTTGGGGTTTGCTTCTGTTTTGATATAAAAGAAACAGTATAATAATGAAATGTTTGGCCGTTTCTTTGACTTGATTGAGTTTTTCTTAATTATTAATTAACTTGTCTAGATACTTGATTAACTCTCTCTCTCTCTCTCTCTCTTTTATTTTTATTTATTTTTCAAAATTGAAGGCTGATAACTTGAGGCAACAAACCCTCCACCAGTTATGTCGGTTGCTCACAGTTCGTCAAGCAGCACGATGTTTTCTTGTAATTGGAGAGTACTATGGTCGCCTTCGAGCCCTTAGTTCTCTTTGGGCATCAAGACCTCGAGAGTATGATCTATTATTCATTATTGATTAATTTCTCTTTTTTACTTTGTATTTTCAATGTTATAAATCAGTTCTAAGAAAAGAAGAATTTGAAGCATGAAGATATATCTCTCTTAGCTGTGTGTATTTTAAAGAACAAATTTTATCTACAACTTAAATCATGGTTTTAATTTTTAGTACTTCCAATACCTTCTTCACGGGTCTAATTTTAAGGTCTAAAGTAATACATATATGTGTGTGTGTGTGTGTTTTGTGTGTATATATATATATTATTTTGATGGACTTAATTAATAATGTGGTGTATTGTGTTTTAATAGGACCTTGATCAGTGAGGATAACTCATGCCAAACAACGACGGAAATGCAAATGGTTCAACCTCCTCAAAATCATTTTGCCAGTTTCTGAGGTAGAAATAGAACTCCAGTTTGAAAGCTGCTTCATATATATATATTCGGAGTAAATTACTTTGTCCTGCTTTAGAAGGAAGGGTGACATGAAGAAAAATATTTTTATCTCTTTTTTATATAAAGGTTATGTACCCTTCTGATATATACCTTCTGTGTCTGTGTATTGTTGTAAATGTAAATCGGTTATATGAATATTACTATATGCATGATGAGGAAAGCTTCTGCTTTAGCTTAAAAGAAGTTATACTAGAAAAACAATTAATGAAAAAGTGAGACTAAACCAATAAAACCCATATCACAGTTTCTTCTGTTTCTTCTAACTTTATCTTCTGCTTTACTTAAACTTCTGAACAAATTAGATTCTCTAATAAAATTATAACATATTAAAATTTTTTGTTAACACTACTTACATTATGATTGGGTCTGTCAGAAAAAGATTCATACATAAGTTATATTTTTCTTAAGGAACCATATACCAAATATTCAAAGAACCTTACGTTGAATATAAATTCTCTCCTCCTTACCTTAATGGCTACTACATAACTACATAACTTAATGGCTTTAAAAATATGTGCGAAATAGTGGCACAAATTTGGGGAGTAACAGACAGAAAGAGATTGAAGTTGTTGCACTGAATATATACAAAAGTGGTTGTAAAGTGGATTAGATAGCAATGAAATGAAGAGAAGACAAAAAAAATATAAAGAGATGAACGAAGAACATTGTCTGGTTGTAGTGGTTATTGCACAAATTGCGTAGCTGTGTAGCTATATATATATAGTTTCTGTTTAATATTGATATGAAGTGGTTGGAAGATGATAGTAATAATGATGGAAAAGAAGACGAGGAAATTGCGGTTGTGGCTTTACGTGCATGTGCCTACGTTTGTGTGTGTTGAAAAGGAGAGAGCTCTCGTTCGTCTTGTTATTATATATTTTAAAAATTAATATTTATTTAGAGAGACAAGGGACAGACACGTATGGGTTTGTAAGTGTAATATGAGAGAAGTGCATGCATGTGACTGACACACCAATGTGATACAACAACTTCAATTGCTTTTCGCTTCTTTTTTTGTCCTATATTTTTCTTTGCTTTTCTGATTTTAGCTGTTACTCGAAAATAAGATGTGTCATTATGATTATTACGATATGCTTACCAACCTATATATATATATATATATATCGCGAACCAGCTGAAGAACAGCAAAAAAGTGAGAACCATCTTGCAGGCATGCATGGTACTCAGAATTTGGCGTTACCCAAGGAATGGCATGTGTGTGTGTGTGTGTGTCTGCGTATTTATCAATATAGAAAAATTAACCACTTGATTAGTAGTTTGAGCATTGAATCATTTGCTATAAGACCTAAATATTTGTAAAGTTCAATCTAAAGTGAGACAAAGTTTATGGGATGATTAAAGTCGTGAAAGAAGATGCCTAGTGATTATGGTCATCAATTTGGGTTCTGCTTAATTTATTAAACTGAATAGGCGCGCTTAATGTATTAATTAAAGAGATTTATTTTCTTCAAAAAAGTGTGCCTAGTCCTGCAGCCCAAGAAAATAAGTGAAAGTGGAGTTGAATAGGGATGATCATGGTTTTGTGACTCTTGAGGTTAACTATAGGGCTTCTTTCTATGATGAAGAAAGTGAGAACATATAAACAAAAACAAAATAAAATGTATTTTTATTTGTCTTAAAGAATACTTATTTTAACTATTCAATCATTAAATAATTCATATAGCTAGTCTTCGAGAATTTTGACTTATGAATTAGGTAAACGTAAAATGTAAAAGTTTCAAAGACTAACAAATAACAAATGAAAAACTCTAGAATAAGCATGATAAACATGAAAAAGACGCAAAGATCGATGATATCTATGAGAATTGACAAGAACAATACTAGTGTGTATATAAAGAAAAAATATAAGAAAGAGCAGGTGGCGAAACATAATAGGATCCTATAGGATCATCTAGCCAAACTTTTCAAACATACAAATGTCAGAAAGATATATACCCATGCTTTAGAAACCTTTGTTCCTCTTTTCCTTTCTTTCCTTATAGATAAAACAATCTTTAATAAAATAATAATAATAATTTTTTATCAACCTCTAGTTACTTGAGAATCACCAGTAATTGGAGGTGATCCATTTTAGCGGCTTCCACTATTCCTGCATGCTTCCAGGCGTTTTAGTCATCATGGAAGGGGGAGAGAGAGAGAGAGAGAGACTGTGTGCGCGGGTAAGTGGAAAAAGACTATTATATATACAAACTCAAATTAGCGCCATGCATCATGATTCTATTCCTTTGAAGCAGTATTACTGTGGGAGCACATGGATGCTAAATTTAATAGAGAGAAGTTTCTGTGGTAGCGAGAAATCATAGAATTGTAGGTGGCGATTTTAAATAACAGGCGGCTACATATTAAGAGTTATTTTTCCAGCAAACTCTAGTTTGAGTATAGAATGCATGGAAGGTGGCTGACACGCTCTTGAAGATAGATAATTAGCCACCCCAATTCTTCAATCTCAATGCTTGATCCATCATATGATATATTATTGGTGTAGATATTATGTAATATTAATTATTTAATTTGTCTTTTGGGCACTTTCCACTTGAGCAATAGAAATTAAATTATTAGAGTAAGGATAGCAATCTAGGTCATTATCAGAGTGCTGCATTGACCCTTTCCCCTCTCAGAGATTGGAGTGTACAACTTAACTTTTAATTTGGTATAATGCATACGTCCCATCAGATTAGGTATCAAATATATATATTTTTCTGCTGGATTTGTCATTACTTTTAGTGCATGAGATTGAGAGAGAATGGGGATTGCATTAAAGCCATTGATCACATGTTTCAAATTAATTATTCTTAATCAAGATAAAAGAAGATGTTCGGGTTTAAGTCCGTAAAATGGCCTCAGATTTGGTGACAAATCTCAATTGTCTTATTAACGCTCGAAGCTCTGAGAGACTCACACTAGTGACTCCTCGCTTGGATCAATTGCACGCAGGCCAACTGCTACTACCCAGGCTATCAGTTTCGTTGACCATAGTTTGGTCAAAGCTAGAAAATAGTAATCTTGAGTAGGTAATTATTGAGACTATCTTTCAATATATAGACAAGCCTGTCTGCCATTGACTAATATGATTGCTATGGCCTACTGGAGCAGATTTATAATATTTTCAGTAAAATTTATAATCTTGAAGAAAAATAAGTTATATGTGGTACTTTATTTTTTTTGGCTAAGATTGGAATTATGTAGTCTACTGTTTTAGTTTTTTGTTTAATTAACTTAATGGATTTTAAAGTCAGAATTGGCCTCCTATTATAATGCAATTGCTATCAGGAGCTTTCCAGAGCTTATCATAATGAAAATAATTTTATACCAACCCTTCACAACTTGGGCATCAGTTTTTAATAATAGATTCAAATAAATAAAATCTGGGAAAGCGAATGATAATCTGAAAACGACTCCCCGCCAAAAATAATGGAGAGGAAAGACTAGAAAATTAGGATGAGTGCGAACATTCAACCAAGGAAAATGTTTAAAATAATTCGATAACGGTGACTCGTTCTTTCTGCATCGTTTAGTTTCAGTGGTAGTAGAAGATTTTTAATTAAAAAATAATAGATAAAAGCTTTCCCGTGGTTGAATGCTTCTAGCAGATAGGTTCATTTCGGTGAAAACAAGCAATGAAGTAAACCTGGTGAGATGTTTACTTGATGTTGTCTAGGTACGCTGAGTGAATTACTGAATAATATTAGTTAGGCTGGAGTGCTTTTCTGTTTATAGCTCATATATCTAATTTCGTAGAAATTGAAGTATACTTAATTAAATTTATTTTTAACATGCTTAAACCAATAAGTAATCATTGTACGCCCTGCTCTCATCATGCTAGGCATACATTTTACACATCAGTGTCATGTTCTAATTTTCCACGAATGATAGATTGGCTCAATCCCAACCCCGCGAGTTTATTCAAATTTCATTCCCCAACATTTCAGGAGGAAATAAGACCCATATTTCACTACAAGTGAATATTACAGTCGAAGAAAATATATAAATATATATAAACAGATAGTTTACAAGTTAACAATAACATTGCAAGGAACCGGAAGTTGGAACTTTTAAGAAAGGAAAAACCAATCTTCGGCTTCCTTGATTGAATGAATTAGATTAGTGAAGATTATCAGGGCACATGCAGATCTTGAATCTTACTGAGGACAATAAAGGATCAAGAAAATTCATGAAGGCCATGAATCTCTCAAACCCCTTAAATTACTTCCTCTAGAATTTCTTCCAGAAAGATCACTCGCGATTCAAAGTTTCTATTCACCTCTTAGTTGAACCCCTAGTAGGTAAAAAGTTTCTGTCCCAATCCTATTACGCAAGGGGACGAACAGTCATCTCCTTTTGGATCATATTTAAATGATGCATCTTCCATCCAATCTGTTATTAAGGCCATCAGAATCGACCAACAAGTAACAACAAAGATCTTGATGCCCACCATGTTCCTTGGATACACCTAATATGATGTAGTCGCAAAAGTAAGCAGCTTTTATAAGATGTATCACTTCACATAAGCATATTTAGCTCAGACAGGTCATCCATTGGTATTTCAAGGCCAATAGTATCATCTTCTAGCAAACCATCTTCATCAAAGTTCAACCAAGAACTAAGATCTTGGTGTTCACCAGTTACACCTAATTCTTCCATTGGATCTAATTCTTGCAGTTGCAAATTACTAAAGTCAGCCGACTCCTTCTCCTTAAACGTGTCCTGCTTATCAGACAATGGAGCACTCTCTTTGCCACCATTATTGCCTGCATTAGCCACATTCCTATCTTGATGTCCACTAAGATTACCCTTTTGCTTCGGCTTTGCTTTTGTTTTGCACTCATTTGGGCTACCGTCCAATGACAGGTCTCTGGAAATGGAAACGTGTCTGTTATGATCCCTGCTTTGATTCCTCTCTCTCTCACTTCTCTTTCCCTTTACTCCACCATGAACAGGGCCATCAAGATTTGATGCTCTTGAGGAAGAACCAACACCATTAACCAGCATTTCCCTCTTCTTCTCCTTAATAAACAGAGACCCATTCTTAGACGATACTTGTTCAGATGAATGAATTGAACCATGAAAAGAATCCTGCATGCCTCTGTCAGCATTATCTCTCTGGGGATCATATTTCTCAGAAGCACTAGAAACAGCACCTGCAGATGCAAACCAATTTCTTTTTTAAAAAAATGTGAACGTTAAATGAAATTGTACTTGCACATGTAACAAAGTGGAGAACGAGGGAGAAGGTGATTCCTCAACAATACTGAGATAAAAATAATAGCTGTGCGGCACCAATACTTAATTCTAAAAGCCTGGATCTCATTCATGTAGGCATTTTATGCCTGCCTTCATAATGGTACATATCAGTGCAGTTTATGCTAAATTCAAGGTTTTCAGCGGTTAAATTCTGTTGTGACTTTGGCTAAAGCTATCAATGTTTACATATGTAAATAATTTATATAGTTATTTATACAATATAGCCAGACTTTCCAGTAACCCAGGCTTAAAAAAGGAAAAAACTGCCATAATAGGACTTCAGATATGCATACTTGTATCAGTGCTATAAGTATAAGAGTAAATATGAGTTAGAGCACTGACATCATTACAAGAATATGTTATATGTCAAAGTGAAAATTAAACTACCTGATTTTCTGGCTTCCATTTCATGAGAAACCTTTTTGCATGTATTACTGGCTGTCATAGAGACAATGCAGTCACCAGATTTTGCGTCATTGTCACATAAGGGGGCAGAGATGATATTTTGTAAGGCAGGTTCACCAAAGCAGCTATAGCCAGTTTCTTCGTATTTTTTACATCGTCCAAGAGTGCGCTTAAGAAAAGTCAGAGCACCGTGTTTTGACACCTTGTGAACTGCAACTTTTGAATTTTTGCTTCCACGGCATGCCTGCTAAAATTTGATTTGATAAAATGTTCATAATCACAGAATGTTCAACTCAACCATTAAATAATATAATTCTACCAAGTCTTCAAATTGTGAAGTGGATCAGTATTGAAACAGATTTATTGTTCAGTGAAATTACCCAGAGAAAGCTAAATTATACTTAGAGTAATTTGTTTATTAGTAAGCTCATGCAGACACAAAGAAGATACTGCACACAATCATATTAATTTTTAATATCAAACAAACTGATAAGCAGCTATTGGGAACAAGTCACTAATGAAACAGAAGAAGGGAAGGGGGTGGCCATCGATCTGAAATAATTCCAAATTAAGCTTGGAAAGGAACCAAAAAGGTTTCAAACTTCTAAATAAGTGATTTACAAATCTGCAGACCACTTCTCACATGCATAATGCCTCACATTAATAAAAAAGTGAGGAAAAAGAAAAAGGAAACCAACAATAAAGAGAATAAGGGCAAGGTATCTAGGAGGAAGGAAGCTAAGTTACAAACAAACAGAAGAGCCAATAAAAGCTCTTAGTTTAGTAACAGGCATGTTGAAAACGTATCATAGTATTGAAGGATAAGTGTTACAGGATAACAGATAAAACGGAAAAATTATCTCTTTATCCTTTTCTCTGAAGATCAAAAGTTTATCATTATATATATATATATATATATATTATAATCTTGTATTTTTATGT
This sequence comes from Delonix regia, assembly GCA_037074485.1. NCBI lineage: Eukaryota > Viridiplantae > Streptophyta > Magnoliopsida > Fabales > Fabaceae > Delonix > Delonix regia. The sequence continues at coordinate 9,744,845 of CM073455.1, forward strand.
ATTAGCATCATCTTTAGCAACAGCATAAGGAGAAAGCAGGAGGCTTCCATCAGTGAGAAAGTCATTTTATTCATATTAATCCAAGCACGGCAAAAAAAATTAGGACCAAGGCTAACCAACATATAACTCAAACACAATCTTCAAGCCCTCTCAAATGTCGGAGCATTTATTAGTTTAACCAGCATATACAATCAGTTTTCCTATTAATCAATAATTAATTGATTCATATTGCTGAATTACCTGTGGCACAGCAAAGCATACTAATTTATATTTAACAAAGTGACATCTCCAACACCATATAAATTCACATCTCATTGTATCTACCGTAAGTCTGAATAAAATTTATTGATTGACAAACACGAGAATGAGTTAATTACTTGGAAAATGCCCGTGAATGAGTTTCCTTATGAAATACATGAGTTTAAGAACCTGCCTGCTATGACTAAAAAAATTTTGCCTGATGAAATTATGGGAGTAGCATTTTCCTGCATGTGATGTTTAATGTTGGACTTTTCCCCCTAGATTATTAAAAAAGATTTAGCCAAGTTTAAAAGACTTATTTGTTTCTAAACATGTAAGCTATTTGCAGCCAAACCTAGCACCATATGGTTAAAACTTGGATGCCATACCCACAGGTAGCCAACCAAACATAATTACAATGCAACTCTTTGTGTCTCTCACTTCCTCCACATGTGTGTGTATAAGGTCCATAAAATGCAATCATGTGTCAACAGCATGCAATTTATAACTACCAAATAGGTAAGAAGGTTGTAGACCTTTATGGAATACAAAAAATAGTCGGTAAAGGTATTAGCATATTACCAATCTCTTTCTGTAAGCCATCTCAATAAGTTGGTCAAATGCAACTTGCTCAATCTTCCTGCAAAATAAGCGCTATATGTTATTAACAATCTAGAATATCCATATCACACAGACACAAAAGAAAAGGGCAGTCATGAAAGCTGGGATGGAAGTGAACAGGGAACTACAACATAAACTTTAGCATTGATCAACTAGAAGATTACAAAGAAGGATTAGAAGCAAAACATCCAAAGCATCATAGAACATACTGCCTTTCTGTATCTCTCCCCTTTTGAATCGCTCTATCAATTCTGTCCAATTTCTTCTTCTTCCTCCCAATCTAGTAGTCAGTCAAAATAAAAGGCACTGTTATAAGAAAGAAGAAAATTCATGGCCAATATGAATTTACACTCTGGCAATAGCTTAGTTTTCTTAAGGTAATGCTTGAGGTGCAAACCTGTTGGTACAGCTCTTTCTTGAGTTCCACAATATCTTGGTTTATAGCTTCATCTTCCTCAGCTAAATCAGGCTGCAACAAGCAAATGAAGTTAAGCAAGTATAATTATGTCCATGAATCTTGTCAGGTTCAATGAACTATGAAATTGACAACTCAATTAATGAAATAAAATCCTACCAAAATTTCTGGATATATGCCAATACTCTGCAACTCAAGTAGAAGTCTTTCATCCAGACACATTAGCTGATACTGGCCATCTGAAGAAGGAAAGCCAGGACCACTTAATTCAGCGGTTTGAAGTTGATCAAGATCATTGGAACATATTTCACTAGTATGTGTGATATCTGAATGGGAAAATTCGTCATCTCCCTGCCAAACTCCAGTGCTTTGTAGAGAACTGGATGTGTTGGGGTACCTAAATGTGTTAGAAGCAGTACTCTTATCACAAGATAGTCTGTCCAACATGAAATTTTTCTGAATTTGAAGAGATGCCTTTGACTCAACTTCAGAGTCCATTTTATCCCAATCTTTGGGTTCAAAATCTATTTGATTACAAGATCCACAATGAGAATCATCACTAGCACACTGCCTAGATGTATTCCTTGCTTCATTGTGGTGGTAAGATTCTTCACTTTCATCTTCTTCAATTAAAGCAGAAATAACTCTTTGGAATAACGGGGAGACCTTGTCCAGTCTTTCAAAGTCAATCTTTCCACTTAAAGCATCATTCTTAGTTGACTGTTCATCACATTGCCTTCTCTGTCTTTCCCCTGAACCATGAGTAACTTCGTTGTTTACAACAACACCCTGAGGAATAAAAATTAAATATTCAACCACTCCTCAAATACGTTTTTGTGAAGGCAAAAAAAACAGCAGATACAGATCTAAGCAAAAATCTTACAATAGCAATAAGAGGTGAAAGATATATACTTATTTATATATACTGCTAAATAATTACCAAAATATCATGATCAACATCAAACATCTGAGATAAATTCTTGTCAAGTTCCTCAGCAGAATTTAGCTGATTAAGCATTAAAAAAAAAAAAAGTCAGTCAGAATCCAGTCAAAAATCAAGAAGCAGATAGAAAATTCACAAGCCCGTGAAAAAAAAATTACAATTTCAACACCCAGTTGTTAGTTGCTACCTGTTTCTTCAAGAATGATGAATCCTCCAAGCTGACAGCAGCAAAAATAGACTCCATTTTTGGCCAAAATGGACCAGAACATGCAAGATCTACATATAGCACATCAGCAAACTAGTAAGATACAAAATGTAATATGGAAAGGTATGCCAGTCAAGAAAAACAGACAAATTTAGGAAGGGAATAAGATGGTTCAAGATCCATACTGCTAGCATTACGTGCAGCATTGGCAGCTTGATACAGTTCTTCATGATCATCATCAAATTCACCTGGACATTCACATTTCAATATAGTGTATGACTACATAAAATCCCATTAGGTAAATTAAAAGCATTCAAAGAATATATAAGAGACTGTACATTAAACTGAACACAATAATATACTGATAAATAAATTTCATGAGAAATTGTGTAAGTTATGATAAAACAATAGAAACATGAGTACTAAAACATTATTTCAAACACTAGCCTCTAAATTCTGTGTTAAGCAACAAGTTATGACATAATAATTTGTGAAAATATGCCTGTCATAACTACTGTTTATTAGAGATTCAAATGACTTTAGATGTCTCTGCCATAGTAATAGTTAAAATACATTCCAAAATTAAAACAAGCACAGTTTCACAGAAAAATATTACCTGCAAACTTTTTAGAACCATCGCTATGCGTCTGCCCCACATGAGTCAAAACCTTGCGATCTTTTTGTTTTTTCGAAGGAGGGCGACCATATTTGCTGCATTCAACAAAAATAAGGGATTGATGACAGTTTATAAAAATTAAAGAACTGGAATGCTAGATCTAAATGAATTCACCATACGTTTTACTCTTATCATTAGGTCCCATGTTCTGCAGTGGCTTCATTATTGGTAGATTCTCTGTTTTCTCCCTCCCTGAAGGAAGGCCTGGCCTTACTAAGGATAAATTCCTTCCAGTTCTTCCTTGTCTCTGAACACAATCTCCAGATTCATCTATTGGAATTTTATTCTTCCTCATCTTTAATTTCAAAGTCTCAGCCTTTTCTGCTGTCAGAGCAAAGTCACTGTTATTCAATCCTTTCTCTTTTATTTTATTTTCCCCACCTCCAGACTCTTCACTTTCAGATAAGCCAAATGGAGATGAAATATCATCAGATGATCTCTTGTACTTTTGGGTATTGTTCTCCACACTGCTTGCCAGCTGAGATCCGCTGTTCCCAGCAGAAGAAGCTCTAACACTAAAATCAGAAGTTGGACAGCCTTCAGATGAGACCTGAGCTTCTATGTTACGTGAAACAGGAGAGACTACATTTGCCCTTCTTGAGCGTGAGTTTTTATGTGGCCTCTGACCAACCCACTGGGTCATTGGATGTATAGAAGAACCTGTAAAACGTGGAAAGGTTTTAATAATTTGCCATATCGACCATGAAGACATTATATTTGAATCTGTTAGCTTCACCAACCTGGAAAAGTTCCAGATGTAGGTTGAGTATTAGATGAGTCTAGTGCAGTAACTGAACCTGTTCGTGGTGCCCGAGAAACCTTGTTTTTAATCTGCGTATTAGGACTGCTTGCTAGACAATCCTCCTGAGTGTTTGCCCTATTTATAGAACAGTTAACATTAAATATCTTCACAAATAATGATCAATAAATACAAATGTCAAAAATAACATGCAGTCTAAAAAGTTAGCTAGCTCTATGTACTTATTTAGCAACTAGGTTGTTGATATGTATTAAGGCAAAGCTAAATCAAGATATGTTACAACCTGTTGTTTCCTTTTGCTAGAACTCTATGCTCTAAGGTAGCCATGTTATCCCTGTGAATAGAGGCACCCTCTTGCTCATTCCCAATTGCTGTACGCACACCTGAATTAGTAGGCTCTGAAGAACCTTCAGACTTGTTGAATCCACTAGCTCCAGGAAGAGGCTTCAATCTACAATTTGAAAAAGTGGAAGTAATCAACAGAACCTCCAAGGGGATTAATAAAATGCTTTAAAAACAGATGAAATGAAGAAGAAAAAGAATGAGCTATGAAATTCAAAACAAGATTTTATCTGATGCAAAATTTAATATAGCTCATTAATCATGGAATCAATAAATCAATATAATTCAAACCCGCACCACTTCTAAGGCAATAAATGGATTTAACTACCAACTCTAATTCTTGAGTGGTTGGCAAGTCCTAAGAACTAAATTAAACCCAATTCTAAAGAGAAAATGTATGTATGTATCAAAAGCACCTGTGCCTGAAATTTATCACTAAGTCAACTTAGCCATTGGTATAGGCAACACATGATGGGCCCATTCGCATTGCACAGATTACAAGATCCTGAAAGTTCACTTTCAGCTACCACCAAATAGTAAATAAAGTGCCCAGAAGGAACAAGCATCAGGGCTTTATCAAGACCTCTAAAATAGGATTTCTGATTAAGGTAAACCACAAAATGCAATAACTATAAATTTTACATCTACTTAATTGGATGCAAAGTGAAGAATGCACATTTTTTTATATCCAGAGTGAAACAGACATCCGATGGCAATGACAGCACTGGTATCAATATTATGCCATTTATAATGGGAACAAGGGATAGTGAAAAGATGTCACTCACAAATGCATAGAGCAATATATAATCTTGGGAAAACTACTCAAGAAATCCTTGGGTACATAAGGGCCCCAAGGGAAACAGTAACCATTAAGACATGAGATAATAACCAATAAAAGTTATATATGTCTATGAATGTATAATTAACCACACATTCAAAAATGTTGGCAACTGCCAACTAATACTGATAGAGCATATCAATTACATATTGACTTAACCAACCACTTTCCAAATGTCCATATCTACATCAAAATTTCTTTATTAGTAGCTCTGCCAATAACCTTAATATATATACCCCTTGGCAAGTTCTAAAAGGCCTCCAAATTACTCTTCCACTATAATGAACTTTACACTTAGTGACTTATAAAATAAACCTTGCAGTTGGTTAAAAAGATCAAACTACCTGAAACCCTGAGGATCATAAAACCGCAACTTCAAATCTGCACTTGTCTTAGGAGGAATAGCTCGTTTTACATCTCTGTCACCAGTTATAACTCGGTTACCTACAGCTCCGACAGACCTTTTCTTCTTTATTTTGTGATCCAACCCTTCACCTCCAGCAAGTAGTCTGCGAGTTTTCTCTTCAATTCGAACAGAGCCCCCGCCATGTGTCTGAACAAGATTTCCATCCTTGTCTGGGACCATCTGCTGCCTCATAGTGGCAGCAGACCTACTTTCCACCTGGGAGCAATATAAAGTGAACACAATCATGAAGTAAGAAGAAAATTTGAGTACAATAATTACAAGTCCAATTATAAGCCTGTCACTAGTCTCACTGATGCTTCGTTCAGAGGTTGAGATTAAGAAGCAAAAAGGAAACTCAGTTATCTCATCCTAGAGGATTTCAATATAGGTTTAAGCAGCCTAAAAACTACTTTTTTTTTTTTTTTTTTGTCGTTGAGGAGGGGAAGGGATGAAAAGGCTTTAACATGATATGTATATAGCATCTTGCACAAACAGATAAGGCTAAAATCATAGAAGCATAAATGATAGATATCTTCTCACAGTTAACAATAGATTATTACAGATACACACCCGCACATCTGCAGCTGATGTTCGAATCCGCTTGTTCAGCGTAGAACTTGAGGTCTTGGCTTCTGATTTCTGAGTTAGAATATCACTAGAGTTTCTATGAAGTTGGCTACCCATCTTTGTTAAGTTCACTCCACCTCCCCTGTCAGTAGACAAATCAGTCCTTTGCCGCTTCTTTGAGCTTAATGCCTCCTTAAACTTATCCAATTTGCATATAGATTCCCGCAACATTTTTACTCTATCCCTGATCAGAACAAATTACATCTATATTAGGACACCAAAATGAAAATACTGTCACAAAAATTATAGGTAAGCAATCTACATATGTAATATACACCTCTATCGCAGATAGCAACAATGTAAAAAGTATTTCACTATTATCCATCGTCAGTTTACAAATATCAAAAAGACCAAGCATCAGGAAAATGTTATCAACATTCAAGAATATATTAGATGAATCTGCGATGGAATGGCAAACATATACCTTGCCTTTCTGGAGGTATCTTGTACACTATCTTTGAAGTGCTTTAGCTCCCCTGAGGCTACTGGAGCCATGGGTTTAGGATGTGGAACACCAATAGAATGGTCTTCTGAAGTACTTCCCAAGGGAACACCTAAAACCTTCCTCAGCTCTACTGTGCGGTATTTTTGACTTTCTAATTTAATTGGATCTAGTGGCAAGCACTGAGGCAAGGGTAGCATGTCTGATGACGTTATCCCACTGCCGCTACTTAAATTATTCCCGGAACTCAACATTAAGCAGTTCTCCTTATTAATGCTGCCAAAACAGTTGAATGAATGTCTGTCGTATTTACCCAAAGTCAAATTAAATTTCTGAACTCCTGCAGTCAACTGAATACATCAGGAGGGGGAAAAAAGGTAAGTGCTCTATTGTGCATTCTCTTAGAGCATCAGCATATAATCATGTGATGGAAACAATAGAAATAGCTAAAGAAGGTACACAGTGCCAGATAGAAAATTAAATCCAACAAAAGTAAAGCTGTGTATGGTTAATGCTTGACAGGGGAAGATACGAAACAACTATCTTTGAAAAAAAATACTTAATGAAGATTAACAAACTATATTACTACACCAATTTCTAGCAAGATACATATCTTAAATTTAATTCTTAAGGTTCCAGAATTAACATGAGCTGACATTTTTATTTTTATGCTGTCCTACCTTACCCGAATGATCAAGCAGGATTATATCATACGGACACTAAATCCCATTGAACATTACAATTCACTAGTACCATAAAATTTCAAGTGCCAAATTGACACGATGGATATTACTACATGCAGAGCACTCAATTGCAGGAAAGACAAGCAAAACAAACTAACAATAAAAACTAGAAAAATTTTCCGTTTTTCCAATAACTGAAGACAGTAAATGCATACAAAATATATACAAACAACCTTAAGTTCGGGAACTATAAATCCACAGTTTCCCAAAAGCTGAATTAAGGATGAACGATAGGATCAAGAGCTTCGAGCAACAAAAGAATTTTAATGTCGACGAGCTAAAGATCGCAAACCCTAGGTGAGAAGGTGAAAACTTTAATAACAACGAGATCAATTCAGAAATTAGAGGCGAGAAAATGGATGATTTGTGGGAATTGGAGAACTCCGAGATGAATAGTACCGGGAATTGAACGAGGTCAACTACAGATCAAAACCGAATCGTCGCACCGAGAAAAAGGCCAGGAGAGAGGGTGAAAGAAATAACGCGGGAGGGTGATGAACAGGGTTATAGTTTTCGTACGTACGTATACCGACGGTATACTTGTAGTTGACCAGTATTGCTGTTCCCTTCGAAGTCAGGAACTAAATTTACTTAGAGATTTGAGTCACCCACAGAAGTTTTAGATCAATTCGCGTATTTGATATGGAGGCTTAGCGATAATGAAATGATACTTTTTTGGTTTTTCCAAGTGATTTAACCTACATATGATAATTTTATTTGGGTGAAATTTTTGGTGGAATTTAAAAATAATTATATTCGTGATATATTAAAAAAGAAAAAAGAAAAAAGAAAGACATATGTCAAGGTGTCAAAATTTTTATAGTGTATGTTGATTTAAAATAATTTATTATATTTATATTTTAATTTTAATATTTTTATGTTATATTTATTAATTTAAAATTTATTTTACAATTTTAAGTTATTTTATTTTATTTTTATTTTTTAGTAACTAAAAAATATTAAATAATAAATTAAAAATAAAGCTAAAATTATAGATTTTGAAAATTTACTAAAAAAAATGAGATGAATCAATAAATTTATAAATTAGTATTTTTATAAAGATTACTAAAAAATAAAAAATAAAAGGAATAAATTAAAATTTTTATAATTTTTAAAAATAAAATTTAAAAAACTAAAAAAAAACATACATATAAAAATTATTTTAAATTAATATGCAATTAGTATATTATACTCTTAATGTATCAACACTTTTGTCATTACATCAAAGAATTTACCAAATTTATCTTTTATTTAAAAACTTGTATTTAAAAATTTTATGAAGGTTAAATGAATTTCAACAACGAGTATATAATATATTGTTAATGAGGTAAAAAAGAGTAAATTATAATAAACTCTTTTTGGTTTGGTTAAATTACAAATAATATATATCATCCCATTTAATATCAGATATGTATTACATAATTATGTTAATTTATTTTTTCTTGACAAAAGTAGCTTTTTGCATATTATACGTTAATATCAAAATAAAACTGTCTAATTATCGTTATTATTATGTTAACAGTAAAATAACAACGTAATATTAAGCCTAGCACTAATTTAATTATCTTCACTATTATATATTACAAATAAACTCTAATTTCATATTCTGTAGAAACTTAATTTTATTGACCCAAAATAAATTTTAAAAATTATCATATAAATATAAAAATGTTAAAAAAAACTGAATGATGTTTCTAAAACAGAAAAAAAATTAAAAACCATTTAAGTCACAGTTAGTTGATGTAATTTATCAAACAAAAAATGACAAAGTGGAGAAAGATAACCATCTCTTAATCATTTTAATCATAGATAGAGTATCAGAACAACAAATTATATTTACGTCTCGTCATGAAAAAGCTGGAAACATCACTTCTATATATCTACTTTCTGGTAAAGCCAAGCTGCTCCTGGTAAATTGAACATTATAACGGTCACTTGCAGGTAGCCTATCCAACATACAGAATAATTTTCTACACAAGCTCATGCTATGCTTAATTTTCTAACCCTCTTGTAGTTGCTTCTCATTCACCATGCTGCACTTATCATCCTCCTCATTGTCTTCAACCTGTCTGCTTTGTTCTGGGCTTTTGTTTTGAGCTTTCTCTGAGCAACCTGTTCAAACACAATATAACACAGTATAGTTACGTTTCTAACTCTCCCATCTTGAACTTGAGCATCGAAAAGGAAAGAGAAGCTTTGGGTTCGGTCACCTTTTGTTTTCTCCTTTGCTCACTTTGAGCTTGTTCCAAAATTAAAGCAAGAAAAGTTATGTCAAAACATCAAAAAGCATAAATTATTCCAGAAACAAACATAAAGAAATGGAAACTCTCTCTGTTCCTTGTCAATAATTTATTATGTTCCTACCAGAATTCTTTTAAGCTGATCGTTTTCCTGTCTTAGTTGAGTTAGCTCTGCGTCTAACTCCACTGTATATGCCTGCATTGCATAAGAAACAGGAAGACCACATGGCAGAGATAAAATTGATACCAACATTAATGAACTAATAAGTTCACTTGACTTTAGTCTTTAAAATTAATGTAAACTTGATATTTTAATTCCATTCTCATCCATTTCTTTCCAAAGTTAAGAAACTCCTATATAACAAGAGTGTTTCAAATAGTGAGATCCACGAAGTCATGAACCTCATATTTAGCAATGTGTAAGGTGTTGAATTTCATTCATACATCCATTTTGGTGAGAATTGTACCTGTGAATCTCTCAACACCGTTTGATATTTATACCCAAGAATTAAACAAACAACTCAATAGTTAATTAAATTATTGTCTAGATTGAATGTAAAGCATAGTTTTAAATTATTGTCTAATTAAAACACCAAGTGTCTTTGCTCATTTGAGTCCTTTTTTAGAGCAAAACCTATGTCCAATAACTACTTGCCACCCCTAGTTTTGTTCAAGAACAAATAGTTGAGCTTTGAGTAAAACCGACAAAGTTTAAAGATACTGCTTACTGGTCTCCTTGCTCGAGAATGAGCAGTTAATTCTCAATTCTTCAACATTCTTTGCTGCCTACACTCCATTACTGCTTCTGCAAGTCCATCAATTATCCTCTTCCTACCACTATTGCTAAAGGTCTCTCTCACCACTATGTTATTCCTCTGTGACCCCATTGCAGGCCCCAGTTTGGTTTGGTTTGGTTCTGAAATGGAACCGCAGGTTTTGGTTCAAGTGAGGAAGAATTGAACTATGGTAATGAAGATTCTTGTACTACCCTAGCTTTTAGCAGGAATTCATCCAATGTCATTTCCTTTAAAGATTGTTGCTTTTTTAGAGTCTCATTCTTTGTAATTCTATTAGCTTCATTTTGTTGTGGTTCAATTTTTAAGATCACAGACCAAACCTCATACATGGTTTTCTCGCAAATTGGAGGAGGAATAAAGAACGAGGCTTGTTGGGGAATGGTGGGTTTTGTTACTTTTGTAGCACTTTTGTTGTTTCGAGCAGAATCTTTATAGGGGTTTTGTGATTGTGATTTGACTTCGTTATCACCTTGGGAATTCCATATGCTAACGAGGAATTCATCCATATTCATGGATCCAAAGCTCATCCCACTCTTGCTATGTTTCCTCAATGGAGAACTTATGGGATCTACTTGTAATGATTCTTCTTGTTGTGTCTCAAAAACTACCATTATTAAACTTCTTAGATTAATAGCAGTGCTTGGATGAAGTTGATGAAACAAAGAAAACAATCAGACATAGATTGGAACCATAAGCAATCAGAATTCAAAAACATTAATGAAGCCAATAGTGATAAAGCATTTTTGTGTGTCATGCATGACAATATACCTAGAGGGGGTGAATAGATGTTTTTAAAATTTTTTTGCTTAAGTTCTATTTTTAATATTATAGTTAACTGGAAAAAATTTTAATTGACTATAAAATGTAACAAATGGTTGACATTGAAAAAATACAGCCAACTGAGTCTTTTAGCAATTGGTTCACACTATCAAATAAAAAGAGAACTAACTATAATTTTTTTAGTAAATTATGTTACTTGAAGAGAAAAGACAAGTTTGATAAAATAGTTAACAATAAGATATGCAGTTGACCACAAATAATTCAAGAATGCAAATGTCACACCCCAAAACCTAAAGTGTGACCGGTGCAGATAACAAGGACAACCCTGCTTCTGCAAGCCTTAAACATTCAGCATTAACCTCACCCATCAAGATTATAGTTCCAAGATTCACTATAATAAATTCTTCAGGTAACAACCATATGCATCAAGGGTATTTACCGATTTAAATTCTATTGAAATTTCGGCAGAGTCTCCCCTACAAATAATTCAAGATTGCAAATGTCAGCCTATACCAATCAACAATAGGGAGAGCTTAACTCTCAATTTAAATCGATTATAGTTACAAAGGATTATGGGTCTTATCTCTGATCATGTGGTCATTATGATACATCTACCATGAATCATAACGGAAAACATACAAAGAGCCCTCAGCCGTCACAAAATAATTTGGGGGCTCACTTGTGACCTTCATCCCATTTTTCAGTTTGGCCGGTCTGAAACAATAAAAGTAAATAGGTAGTATCCTAGAAAAACATAATAACGTAATGTAACCAAACAGCGAGGAATGAGAGAATAATTATACAATAGGCCTAGCATAAGCAAAATTATTTTAAAAATAATGGCATGCGATTCTTTGTTATAGGGACTTACATTAAGAATACCTCTCAAGGGTCAAGGAGAAATTTGGAATAGATAGAATTATTCCATCAACCAGGTAAATAGTAGTACTCCCAACAGTATTATATGTTTCATTGTTTACGTTACACGTTTATGTGTATATAGTTTTGAAAAGGGCTAATTGTTTATGTTACACATTTATGTGTATATGGTTTTAAAAAGGGCTATGTTTAATCATTTTATTTAGTTGAATGATTTACAAAGATGTAGAAACTGATTGTAAATCATGCATAGGATGCGAAAAGAGAAACTAGATAGCTTAAACACATTTGACCAAAATGATTTAAAGAAACATGGTTCATTTTCTTTTATCGAATAAAAGATAATGTATCTTGAGCAAATAGCAGTCCCAAGTTGTTACTTTAATTATCCTTCTCAGTCTAACGAGAAAAGTTCTTGACATCGTTTTATAAAAAATTCCTTTTATGGTCCATTTCTCCGTGAAGGATTGGAATTTATATAGAGTTAAGAAAATTGTATAGAAATGGGTATTGTTTTAATAAAGATAGCAAAAGTTTTATTCTGACAACATTGATATTGAAAGAAGAATCAAACTGCATTAATATTGAAGGAAGAAAACTCATGTATGGCAGTTCCTTAGATTTAAGGATGATTACTATAAGACAGATGATTTAGCGTAAGTTTGCGACTCACAATCATATAGGTGATTTACCCTGAGAGCTGTGTGCTCTCGACAGATGATTAAACTGCATGGGCTGAAAGTCCATGACCAATGCTTGACATCTTTGATAATCCTCCTTTGAATCTAGGTTCTGAGCTAATTGTATTTTGAACAAAATGAAGGTTTTTATATGTGTTTTAACAAGAACCACACATATCTGATAGCGTATTGTATTCCACACTCATGGATACTATTTAAAGTTTCGATAGATAAAGATCATATTGAGGATTGTGTGCTTACGAAAGACGAATTATGATCTGTGACACTCATCTTATTGATTGTTTTTACGTTTTTAAGAAAATTGTTTTTTTTCTCTTCATCGTTAATGTGGAATAAAAGCGATGGCTAGCGATTTTTCTAAAGCTTACGCAAACTTTGATAGCTTATAAAGTTTTACCGTGAATATTGTTTACAATCATTTAATACTAAATATACCATAACTCTTTCATTACAAGCTCTAAGGCCTCTCTAACTTACTTAGCAATATTAAGAATTGCATACATGTCAATATAAACCAAATACATGTCAATAAAGAGCCTTCCACATTATTTATCCACCATAATCCATGCATATCACATTTCAGCATTCAATCTTTAATAACACTTATACTATCATACTTGTTAGTTTTTGCTAATGAGCTAACACATTAAGATGTCAAATTATCAACATACAACTTTCAGAAAAATAACACATTTTTAAATACCAATTTTAATTAACTTGACACCCAAAATTCTAATTCACCATTGTTTAGACATTATTTCGCCTAGCAAAACAATTCCAAATTTAGTAAAATTTGACACCCAGCTTCTTGTATGTATTTTCAACCTACAGTAAAACTTTTAAGTTCAATTCTTTCTTTTGGGCATCCAAAAACAGAGTTATCCCCAATTGTTCAGTTTTGAAATCTAGGTTTGAACAACCATGAATTTCATATTATATTGCTTATCAGTTTTATTCAGAAAATTTCCAAACTTTCCATATCATATACTTAGCATGATATGATGTTGCATACCAAATTCCAACTTGATTGGTGGCCATTTGCCTATTCTTACACTCTAGTTTCCAAAATAGTGTTGTTTATATCAATACTCCTTATTGCTAACCATGAAATTTCACCTCCAATACATCATAAGTAACTCTATCCATACAATCCCTTTCATTCTTTCATTTTAGCTCAATTTCCTCTAACTTCTCCTCAATTTAACACTACTAATCCAATTATTTTCACTTCCTTATATTTCTTATTTCTAATGATTCACTTATATCTCAACTTGCCATACATCAAATCTTCCTTTCACCTTCAAACAACTTTCTAGATAAACATCAATACATATCTCACCTTCAAAACAATTAATCATACGCCTAAAATACTAGCTTTAGTCATTAAATTCCAGAATTCTACAATTCTATGTTTAACCCCAAAAAATCAAGAAAATTTTTAGTTTGGTCCTTAGGAGAACTACTATTTACCAATCTCAAAAACTTGTCCCAAAACATGCTTATAAGACTGAAATTTAAAGGGAAATGACTAAAAATCAATCTACCATCAACATCTCCATGAAAAATCAAGCAAAAACTCACAAAAAATCACTAAGAAATCTCTCCTCTCGGTTAACAAAGATATCATGGGGAAAAGGGGTATTGTCGCCAGAAACTACAAGGCATGGCGATCAGAAGCACGTTGCTAGTGAAGGGGGATGTTGGCCAAAAGCTGGGGTAGTGGCAAAGCTATGGCGGTGCAGATAGGCTAAGAGAAGAAGATGAAATTCTGTAGAAAATTTATTGGGTAGAGAAGAAAATGAAGTGAGGGGCAATTTCGTAATCTCACATGGAAAGACACATGGCAGCACTAGAAAAATTTTAAGGGAGGAGGAAGCTAAGTCTTAAACCCTTGCCATCAAGCTCAATTTGCCAATACCTTATCACTAAACCAAGGTTCTTATTTAATTAACAACCTACACCAAGGACATTTATGCTTTTACTCTTTTTAAGAATAAAACTTACAAGTGTTACAGCAAAGATCAGGGATAGAGTATTAAACACGATGATTTATCCTGGTTCGACTAAGAACAATGCCTACTTCCAGTCCCCTCTTTCAAGGGATTTTCCACTACGAATAGCACTTTTTATAATTTCATAGAGTTTTCACATGATTACTCTCTAAACACAAGGTTTTCAAGCTTAACCTCAAACTAACTAAAGTAACCTACTTTTACGCACTCCCCTTCTCTTCAAAGACAGAGGATCAAAACCAGTAAATGAGTATGAGATTTTTGAACCCTTATACTTAGGTTTACACTAACAGCTTACAAAGTTCTCTGACAAGTTGATACATCAGAAACTCAATTTAAGGAAAAAAAACTTTTGAATGTTACAGATCAATCACTTCGTGCAAACAAAAAGGAGATCAGATCTATATATAGTTTTCTAGAAACTAGACGTTGGAGAATAATAAATGTTGTAGATCTTCATGATTGAGGAGATGATCAAGTTGTTCTTTGTTTAACCACCATGAAGTATGAGTTTCAGCTCTAGGAAGCATGCTTTTTCTTGGAAAGTTGATAACGCCATAAATGGTTGCTCTTGTCAGCAGCTTCAGGAGAGAAAAGATTATACAGAGTAGATGGATGAGAGGCTGTCAGAATAAAGCTAAGACTTATTCCTTTCTGACAATCATCACATGGTATATGTTAGAGAGAGAGAGAGTTGAGAGCTGTCTTCCACTTGTTTGAATTTTCAAACAAGGAATATGGGCTTTATATTTAAGCTGTAAACATGTGGGTTAAAAATGTGTCCAGACTTACAAACACTTACTGGAAGACTTCCTCATTTTAATGATATGGGCTAGGTTTTTTCTGCATTTGGTTTGTCATAAATCAAATTTGGGTTTGTGACAATCATTTTTGGGCCAACAATCTCCCCCATTTGATAATGACAAAACTAAATGGAAAAATAACAAAGGCTCCCCCTGAAACTAAGAATCTTCTTATTTTCACTGAATAAATATGATAGCTAACACATAACAAGATATTTAATCTAGTCATAATATAATAACAGCCATCAAGGTCAACAATATTTAGCTAAAGTCATATCAAAGTTGAACAGATGTTAAAATGTGACCCCAAAAAAATTAACAGTTAAAGTCAATTACTGCAAATAAAGTTAACTAAACTTATTCTACCCCCTTTTTGTCACCACTCAAAAGGAGGGTGAAAGAAGGGTCATCATAAGCCAAATGTCAATCTAATTAAAAGTGGGCCAAATTAGCAATGCCTTTGGAAAAGTTGCTAAAGACCCAAATGAGATTGAAGAATGGTGTTATAGAGTTCTTGAAATTTTTGGTTCAACTGGGCCATTTTTTGTTGTAAAGCAGCCTTGACATCTTGTAACTTTGTATGGGTTGCCTTTTACCTCTTATTAGAAGTATTTAATTGTTGCTTGATGATGGTCAATTCAGATTGAATCTCAAGCATTTATAGATACATATTTTCCAATAAAGCAAGCATTTGAGTTTGGTTATTAACCATGGTAGTCAGAATTTGAAAGGGGTTAAGAAGAAAAGAACTAACAGTAGAAGAGGATAGGCCAGCTAGAATATCAGAAGAGGAAAGAGGGGCTGGTGCTTTAAAAGTTATAGGTACAGGCTATGGTGGAAGTGCCACAGTATCACTCATCCTTACCCACTGTTCACACACAAATTTGTACTTCATTAGTTTGAAGGAAGAGGCATCATAAGTGGTAGAAATTTTCTTATATGAATGACTGTCTAAGTCCATGCCTTGAGCCCTGCAAAGTCTGGTAAGCAGCATGCCATAGGGAAGGCTAAATAAGGGATCCAAGTGAGTGTTACTCTCCAACATGTACTGTAGGATTCAATATTGAAGGTTGAAAGGCAGTTGAACATGTAGATAGAAGAGCAGAAATAATTCTCTCTTACTAAGTACTTTTAAAGATATGATCCTGGGAAGTACCTAGGTGGCAATCATATGAGCTTGCACTCTTTCTTGGGAGGGAAAGGCTAGGTCATTTAATTTTATGCCTTGAAGAAACTCAGGCCTCTCCACTAACTAATTTTTAACATTTTCAAAAGTAAAGTTAAAGTTCTTAAGCCATTTACTTTTAAAAAAGAATTTATCCTCAGCTTCAAAATTCATGTCAAGTATATCAACTAAAGTTTCTTCATCCATAATTATATAGACCCCACCACTAAGGATTATAGGGTGAACTGTCAAACATAACAGGCAAATTGGTATAAAATCACCAAACCAAGTCTTCATAGACAGGCTCAGACAGAGTGAAAATAAGGGACTAGCCTAGGTTTTAGATTTCAGGTTCTACTAGAACATGTAAGTTTCCCAGAAGTTCAAATGACATTGTTCTGCCAAATGCAATAGGTTTTGAAAAGAAGTATTGCCTATATTTGACCTCATGTTCAGTAGACCGAAAATGCCTTAAGATATGAGAGGAAGATGAGATACCTTTTCCTTTATAGCCTCTTGGCTGAGAAGAAGATATAGGACTCTTAGCTTTTTCTTTGACTGTTGTACTTTTAGTAACCCGAAAAAGTAGAGGAAGAGAGACATTCATCGTGGTTTTCTCAGCCAAAAGGGTTTCTTCAATAGTAATAAGGCTCTCTTCTTTTTCACATGAGGAAGATGGAAGCACAAGGCACCTTTTTCCTTTGGAGGACACCATTTTAGAAATAAGGAAAGGGTCTGAGGCTTGGGTTCCATCGATGGAGCGTCTTCTATGACTAGAAGAGGTTGTTCTTCGGTAGTGGCCGATGGAGGTTGCGGGGTCATGGCTGGCAGCGAGAGAAGGTATGTACTGAGTCCATGGATATCGACGAGTGAGGGAGGATTTAAAACAAAGACTGTCTGAGAATGGAGAGAGAGAACCGAGATGGATAGTTTTGTGTTCTCCTTATGGCATGAATATGACGATGAGAAGGATTGATAGAAAACTTGCCTTCTGTTTCTCCAATAAATCTAATAACTGCCCCCTGACTAAAGTGAATTGATGTGTTTGCAGAGAGTGGTTCCTAAAAAATAGCTATTAAAGTAATTATCATAATGATGGAAGGAAAGCTGATGACTTCTGACTAATTTGACTTGTAAGAGTTGTGATCATAAAGCACATCATTTTTGGTCTCCCAATTAGATTGACATTTTTTACCTTAGATAAAATTCAATTAACTTAAAATAATGTAGTCGACTAAATTGAAAATAGTTAACTAAAAATCTTATGGTTGACTATTTGTCTAAATTTAGTTAGCTAACAAATTTATAATTAACTGTATTTCTAAATTTAAGTTAACTGAAAATTTTTCAGTTGACTGTTTTATGAAATTTTAGTTAATTAAAAATTTTTTAGTCGATGGAAAAGATAAAAATACAATTAACTTAAAATTTATAGTTTTTGGTAAAAGTCCAAAAAAACTTATTTTTCATAAAATGTAGTTATTCCAAGTTCAGAGCAAAGAAATTTGAACCTATCTTCATATAGAGGCTTAGTGAAAATGTCAGCAAGCTTATGTTTAGTTTGAACATATTTTACCTCTATTTTTCTTTATTGTACATAATCTCGAATAAAGTGATGACGAACCTCAATGTGTCTTGTTCTTGAGTGATGGACAGGGTTCTTTGTGAGGTATATAACACTTGTGTTGTCACAATATATAGGGATTTATGAGAAGGATAGTGAGTAATCTTCAAGTCGTTGCTTTATCCACAAGAGTTGAGTGCATTAACTACCAAGAGTCATATATTTAGCTTCAGTGGTGGATAGTGCTACTGAGGTTTGCTTCTTATTGAACCAAGAGACTAGGCCTTTGCCAAGCATTTAACAAGTTCCACTAGTGCTCTTTTTATCTAATTTATCCCTTACAAAATCAGAATTTGCATATCCAACTAGTTCAAAGCTATTAGTTCAAGGATACCATAAGCCATGATCTTGAGTTCCTACTAAATATTTATATATTCTTTTAATTGCAACAAATTGTGATTCTTTACAACTAGTTTGATATTTAGTACATTTGTAAATACTATTCATTATATCTGGGCAACTAGCAATGAGATAGAAAAGTGAACCAATCATACCTTTATATACTTTTTGGTCAAAGTCCTTACCATTCTCATCCTTGTCCAAGTGGGTTGAAGGATTCATGGGAGTTCCCATAGGTTTTTCATTTTCAAACCCAAATATTTGAAACAACTCTTTTGTGTACTTTGTTTGACTAATTAAGTTCTCTTTATTGGTTTGTTTTATTTAAAAACCAAGGAAAAAGGTCATCTCACCCATCATGCTCATCTTAAATTCACTTTGCATAAACTTAGAAAATTTCTTCTTGTTGAGTGTATCCTTGAGCCACTAGACAAGCTTTGTTTCTTATCACTTTTCCTTGCTCATCCAACTTGTTTCTAAATATCCATTTAGTTCCAATTATGAAAGCATCTTTTGGTTTTTCAACAAGAGTCCATACTTCATTTCGTTTAAACTAGTTTAGCTCCTCTTGCATGGCTAGGATCCATCCTTCATCATTTAGTACCTCATCTATTGTTTTTGGCTTTATTTGAGATAAAATAGCCAAATTGTTATTTTGCTTGAAGGATGATCTGATCCTCAGTTCTTCCTATGGATTTCCAAGAATAAATTACATAGGATAGGTGGGTGAATGTTTCCATTCTCTTGGTAGTCTCTGTTCTGTTCTGGATTTTTCCAGTTGACTGTGTTCATTTTCCAATTGACTGAAGTTTTAATCAGTAGGAATATTTTGATTGGAATTTGGTTAACTGTGTTCATTTTCCAATTAACTGAAATTTTAATCAATAGGAGTATTATGATTTTCTTTCGAATCAAACACATTTTCTTAATTTTCCTGACTTTGGTATAGGACAGAGATAGATGTAATCTCTTCATCATCGTCATCTATGACTACAAATTTCTTAGAAAGTGAGTTAAAGTCATCAAATACCACATGCATAAATTCCTTTACAACTAGTGTACCTTTATTATAAACTATGTATGCTTTATTAGAGGTAGAATACCTTAGAAAAATGCCTTCACCACTGCGAGCATTAAATTTTCCAAGGTTGTTTTTACCATTGTTATGAATGAAACATTTGCAACCAAAAGCATGAAAATAACTGATATTGGGTTTTCTTCCCTTCTAAAGCTCATAGTGTGTTTTCATGAGAATATGTATTATTAAGCAACGATTCAAAATGTAACAAGCAGTGTTTATGGCCTCAGCCAAAAAGTATTTAAGAAGATCATTATCAATAAGCATGGTTCTTATTATATCTTGTAAAGTTTTATTCTTCCTTTCTACCACACCATTTTGTTATGAAGTATAAGAGAAGAGAAGTTATGGTTAAATCCATGCTCATTACAGAGATTTTCAAAAAGTTTGTTTTCAAATTCATTGCCATGATCACTCCTAATACTTAATATTAAATGCCCTTACTCCTTTTGAACTTGCTTGTAAAATATTTTAAAGAATTTGAAAGTTTTATCCTTATGGTTTAGAAAGTATACTCAAGTATATATTGAGTAGTCATCAATGATAACAAAAGCTTAACTCTTTCCACCAAAGCTTCAAGCTTGAGTAGGTCCAAACACGTCCATGTGTAATAATTGGAGTAGTCTAGAAGTAGAAACACATTCCTTTGGTTTGAAAGAAGATTTAGTTTGTTTACCAAGTTGACATGCATTACATACATGATCTTTTTCAAAGTTTAATTTTGAAAGACCTTTACCAAGGTCATGTTTAGAAAGTTTTGAAATTAGATGTATGCTAGCATGACCTAGTCTTCTATGTCATGCCCAATAGTCATTACAAATGGATGAAAGACATGCAATATTTTTTGTAGATAAATCTTCTAAGTTTAAGATGTAAATGTTCTTATGTCTTTGACCAACAAAAAGAGCTTTGTCACCATTGAAGACTGCATAATAAAGTGATTCAAACATTACTTTGTAGCCTTTGTCTCATAATTAACTTATACTTAGAAAATTATGTTTGAGTTTTTCAATTAGATACACATTTTCTATACAGCAAATCAGGAACTAATTGTATCATACCTATGCCAACAATTTCACCTTCACTATTATCTCCAAAAGTGACTAATTCTCCATCCTTTATTGATATGGATACAAACTTGGATGGGTCTCCTGTCATCTGCCTTGAGCAACCACTGTCTAAAAACCATTGATTTCTAGAAATTCTTCCTTTGAGACGAACCTACAGAGAAATTCACTTTGTTATAGGTACCCAAACTTGCTTGGTTCCTTTCTTATTAGTATAGGCAGCTGAGGTGCCTTTAGGAATCCATATCATGTTATCTTTGTGGCTTTTACATTTATAGAAAGCATGTCCTCTTCTTTGACAGTATATACAAACATTATTGGAAGAAGATTTTATAAAGAAATTTCTGTATAATTTTACAGAGTTATTTTTATCATAACTAAGACCAAATTTTTCAAAGATACATTTTTATTTTCCTAAAATTAGATTTAAGTTCTCTTATCATTTGACAAAGTTTGCTAGGACTTTAGTTAATGTAGAGACTTTAAGTTGCAAATCCTTATTTTCACTTAAAACCTTTTCGAGTTCAATTTTTAAAGTTTGAAAATTTGCCTCAAACATTTGTTTTTCTTGTTCCAAATCTCTATATTTAAAAAATAATTTCTTAAAGTCATTAATCATCTTCATCATCATCACTCCAAGTAGCAAGTGTTCTTCTGATGTTTTGCTAAATTTCTTCTTTAAGAAGGGACAATCAGAATGTATATGACCATTTCTTCCATATTCATAATAAGTTATGGTATTTTTCCTTGATCTTCTTTATTGAACTCTTTTCTTGAAAAGTTCCTTTTATTCTTTAAGAGCTTGCCTTTTTGTCTACATATTTCTCAAATTTCTTTGAGAAAAAGGCTAAGTCTTGTATGTCTATTTCACTTTCATCATCTTTTTACGGTAAAAAGGTTGCTGCAGCTTTTAGTGTCATATTTCTTTCCTTTTTGAGCTCGTAGCGTTTGAGGTTGTTGTTTTGATAAGCTATAAGAATTTCTCTTAGCTCATCATACGTTAACTCTTTGAACTTTGAGTTGCTCTCAATATTATCCACTTTGGATTTCCAACTTTCTGGGAGAGACCTTAACACTCTCCTTACTATTTCATGACTGGTGTAGGATTGTCCAAGCAGTTTTAGTTGACCCAAGATTTTGGAGAATCAATTGAGCATAACTTTTATATCCTTATTTTCCTTTCATTTCAAACAGCTCCAATTCGTATTACAAAGTACTTATCTTAGAGTCCTTCACATTTGTTGTTCTAAATGTTAACTTCTAGTTTGTCCCACATCTCTTTTGCTGTATCATAGGTTCAAACATTGTCATATTCTTCACCACTGATAGCATAATAAAGAATGTTTATAGCTCTAGCATTTGCCTAAATTATCTTGATGTCATTATCATCATACTCTTCTTCAGGTTTGAGTTCCCTATTTTTTGTTTAAGAAAATTTTCGACATTACTCAATAACTTTCCACACTGGGTAATCTGTGGCTTGTATGAAGATATTCATTCTACCTTTCCAATGTGTATAATGATTTTCATTGACGTAGGGTGGCCTTGTGGTTGAATGCCCTTCACTAAAATAAGCTTCCTTAAGGTGTTAAGAAGTCATTTTCTGCAAAATGGATCTTTTCTCCTAACTGTAAAGCACAGATCACGTGAGACCATAACTCTGATACCAATTGATAATACACCTAGAAGGGATGAATAGGTGCTTTTAAAAAATTTTTGTTTAAGTTCTGATTTTAAGATTATAATTAATTGAAAAACTTTTAATTGACTATAAAACGGAATAAATAGTTGACTATGATAAAATACAATCAATTGACTCTTTCAGCAATTAGTTCATAGTATCAAATAGAAAGAGAGTTAACTGTAAATTTCTTAGTAAATTGTGTTACTTGAAGAGAAAAGACAAGTTTGAAAAAATAGTTAACTATAAGATATGTAGTTGACCATAAATAATTCAAAAATGCAAAGATCAAAGATAGAGTATCAAACACGATGATTTATCTTTGTTTGGCCAAAAACAATGCCTACTTCTAGTCTCACTGACTCCTTTAAGGGTTTTTCCACTAAGAATAACACTTTTTACAATTTCACAAAGTTTTCATGTAATCACTCTCTAAACATAAGGTTTTCAAGCTTAACCTTAAACTAACTAAAGTACCTCATTCTTACACACTCCCCTTCTCTTCAAAGACAGAGGATCAAAACCAATAAACCAGTATGGGATTTTTAAACCCTTATACTTAGGTTTACACTAACAGCTTACAAAGTGCTCTGACAAGTTGATAAACTAGAAACTCAATTTAAGGAAGAAAACTTTTGAATGTTACAGATCTATCACTCTGTACAAATAAGAAGGACAACAAATCTATATATAGTTTTCTAGAAACTAGATGTTGGGGAATAATAAATATTGCAAATCTTCATGATTGAGGAGATGATTAGGTTGTTCTTTGTTTAACCGCCATGAAGTACGAGTTTCAACTCCAGGAGGCGTGGTCTTTCGTGGAAAATTAAGAATGCCATAAATGGTCATTCTTGTTAGCAGCTTCAAGAGAGAAAAGATGATGCAGAGTAGATGGATGAGAGGTTGTCAAAATAAAGCTAAGACTTGTCCCTTTTTTATAGTCTTCACGTGTTGTATGTCGGAGAGAGAGAGTTGTGAGCTGTATTCCACTTGTTTGAATTTTGAGACAAGAAATATGAGCTTTATATTTGGGCTATAAACTTGTGGGTTGAAAGAGTGCTCAGACTTGCAAATACTTGCTAGAATACTTCTTCATTTTAATGATATAAGCTAGGTTTTTTCTGTATTTAATTTGTCATAAATCAAACTTAGGTTTGGGCTAATCATTTTTGGGCCAACAATGCATGCATGTATCTAAATGTGATATGTATGAGAGAATCATATCAAGGGATGAGAAAGAAGTGAAACAGCAGAATCATAGAAATTGAAAACAATAAAAGAGGAAATCAAGTGTGTGGGGTACGTAAAACTAAAGGGCATGGGAGAATGTGAAGGAGGAGCAAGAAAAGAAATAAAGGAGGGTGGAATTAGAGAGAAAGAGAGTAAGGTGACACTAGAAGGGCTAAAAAGCATACAGAAACGAGGAAGAGGGAGGGTGATGAATTGTGTACAGAGACATAAGCTGTGTTAAATCAGACGGTGGAGTTTTAATGTGAATGATGGCCATCAAATTTTAGATATGTCTATGACATTTGAAAATTGATAATAAATCTCTTTAAACTCGTGATTACATGCAAGTAAATTCCTAAAATTAGTAAGTTAATTATTTTACTAATAAAAGTATGATAAGTAATGAGATTTATTATACACCATTCAAAAGTTTATGGTTTTTTTTGCTAAAAAAATTGTTTGAGTTATTTGCATTTAAATTTAAAATTTTAAAAATGTTATTTGCACACAAATTAAACTTAAAAAAAGTTCATTCTAATAACTTTAAGGTCATTTGTACATTTTTAAAATTTTAATGAGTTTATTATTAAATTTTGAAGGTTAAAAAAATTATTTATACATTACCTAAATTTAAGGAGTTCATTTAGCCCTTTCAAATTGTATGATAATATAGAAGGTTGGGAAGGATAATTAACTGTTAAAAATAATTCGAGACTATAGATTGCATGAAAGTAAATTGACTTAAATGACCAAGCTCAACGGTGTGACAATTGTTGGCCACGAATATTTTATCCTTCATGGTATCTTGGATGTTAAATATTTAAAAAAAAAAATTCATAATAGAATGAAATGATGTACAAATTGTAAAATTTCTCTTTCCTTATTTTTTTTTTTTTTAACCTTCCAACTTGAGAAGACAAAAATAAAATAGAATGGTGAAGTGGTACAATTTATGTGATCTCTCCTTTGATTAAAAGTTTACTATAATAATATTACACATAAGTCATTTTTTTATATCAATGACTCTTATCTCTTTTTTATAAAACTTTTAAATAATAGAGCGACACATATCTTATCATTTTATTCCTTATAACTCTATTTTTTAATTGTTAGTCATTTTATTCTATTCTTATCAAAATTTCTAAAATCAATTCCCAAATATAGCCTCATATCACTCTGAAGCTAAGTACTCATCATGAGAGCTTGTTCCACTTATCAACCTAAAAGTTAAGGATCGTTGGAATGAGTTGCCATGATGTTTAATTTAGTTTTTTAATTTATAAGAATTTACTCAAATTTATCTTAGATCCATCTTAAATTTATTCATACCTTAAAATGATTTATACTATGACATTCCTAGTTAATATAGTGTCCATATCAATATTAAACTTTAACTTTCCATAATTATGACTAATTACATAATTCAACATTTCTTTAGAAATAAACTAACACCGAATAATTTTTTAACAAAATTCCAATAATATATATATAATTTATAAAAATTTTCAAATACAACAAAAAACTATAAAAACCAATTTAAATACGCATAACTCCTAAAAATAGTTAATTCTCATCATTTTTTTAAAAAGATATAATCATTGTTTAAGAAAAGCATAATCTCAACACACCATACATGATTTGGGCGTACGTGTGTCCTACTTGGCTTTGAAAATAAATATTTTTAGTTTGTGTTGTAACGGACGTACAAGCCAATTTTTCTTTTAGCGTGTGATGATCTGACGTCATACAATTGAAAAAACATATTTACAGAAATATACTCTTGTATTCTTTTTAATATATATATATATATATATATATATATATATTATATAAAAATAATATAATATTTGAATTCAAGTTGGATGAGTCTGATAGCTGCTGTTCATAATTGTTTAACTGGTGAGTGTATTTCTTTTTTTTAGGCTGAATTTATATGTAAATTTTTATATTTTTGTTATGTTATTAATCAATTAAAATATAACACGTATTGAATTAATTAATAATAGAGAATTTAATTTAAAAATAAAAAAAGTATCTATAAAATTATATACATATTATTAAACAATTAAACACTTATATTATAATTGAAAAATAACATAATAAAAATATAAAAAAAAATTTATATAAATTTTCTCTTTTTTTTTTTGGCAATAATTGATAAGTAAGTTTGAGAAAAATATAAACCGAAAATTTGATGTACTAGAAATGCACGTCACGCTTTTCACTCTAAATGGTTTAAAGATTGTCTGTACTTTTCAACATTATATTAGTGTTGCACGAGTACATGCATGAACTTTTAAATACACAAAATATCTGAGTATGGAATGCAAATGCAACTTCTTTAATTTTGGCATTTGAGACAACTTCCTTGGCACTTGGCACGTATGAATAGTCATTAATCAATTTTTTAAGGTTAAATTCTACATAATTTAATTTTTTTGAATTTTGAGTCATGTATAAATAATTTTTTTCACTTTTAAAATTTAACAATGAACTTTTCTAAGCTTGAGATTATGTGGAATTAGACCTCGTACTATAGTTAACCAATTATATAAAAACATGATAAATAAGAAAATTAATTGCACATGACAAAAAGTTTAGGAAATTATTTGTACTTAACTCAATGTTTAAATAATTTATTTGTATAAAAAAATTAGACTTGAGAGTGTCTATTTAATAATGCAAGAATCATGTACACAGATTTAAAAATTAAAAAAAAAAGTCATTGTTAAATTTTAGAAGTAAGACAATTATTTGCAGATGACTTAACATTTGAAAAAGTTCTAAACAATTTAGTTAATTTTTTATTAGAAATCATGTTGACTTTTTTAAAAAATTGAAAATGTGTCGTTTAATTATTTTAAAATAATAATAATCTATAATTATTTATTTATTGAGACATCCAACTCCCTATATTGTTTTTTTTTTTTGGCCTACGCCTAGCCTAGCCTATGAGATTGGCGCTCAGATTACTTTTTCTCCGGGAGAGCACTGTTAGTGATTTCCGTATGTTGTACATTGTCACTTCATGCCTTACAACTGTTCGATGAAAAGCCTCAGAGACAAAGATATGCAGGGACAAAAATGGAAATGTAAGTCATGGCTCACCCTTTTAAATGTAGCTGTCAGCTTATTAATATTCGTTCTTATTTCAACCATTGCGTTTTAATGCCGCGATAACCTCGGAAACTCCAATGAACCAAATATAGGGTCACCACTTACTAGTAGGATTGTCCTTGTTATGTTCTCTCACTATTATTGAGCTTACCACGTACCCAGTTTGGTGGACTTGCATACGCATGATGCCCAAAACAAATGACTGTATTCCCCGTCAAGCTTTTCAACAAACAAATGTAATTTACATATTGGACACTCCCTTCACTTCAAACTTACCAACCAACAAATGTAATGTACATATTTGACATCCTCCGAAGAAGACATGTTTTGGACAATAATGAGACCATGGCTTTTATTAAAATACAAATGTGGATGATAATATAGGTCTATATGAAACATTTTCTTCTCCAAGTAAGAGGGCTCTCAGAATGGCCTCACATAAGCCACTATAGTGTATAATCAAATGGCCACCATCTCGAACTTCATGATAACGTATCCAGGGTAGCTTCTCTGAAACAAATCTCTGGATTTGAGAGGGCACAACCTTGTCTTCAAAACCTTGCCAAATGTGAGCTAAGGTGCTATTCTGAGGGAATGGGTTGCTTAACTCTGTAGGGTCAAATTCCCACTTGCCAAAAGCCACCATCCAGTCATGACGCAGCGTGTCAAAAACATCCTGTTCCCTTAACCTCTCCTGTCAGCACAAACATATCGTCATCACATATATATTCTCTTCAAACGCAGCACTTACGTCGATTCACCAAATATATATATATATACTTTGAGTAAATAGGTTCAGTTTCAAAATGTCAACTTAAGTACAGTAATATACTTGAAAAGACTATGAACTGTTTAAGATATAAGTGAAACATATTCTCAACATAATTATTTCTCCTTTTAATTGTTGCATGATTATTTCTGTCAAAAGTTAGAATGAAAATACCATACGGTGATTTAGTGGTAACATATAAAATCATAGAGGAGTTGAGTGAGACTCTTTAATCTGTAGCAGCAGAATCTGACATCAGGCCAATAGGATAATATCAAAAAGGCTTATATAATTACCTTGGTAAGCATGGGGAACCCAGGAATTGTCTTTAAAATATCAATGTCTCTTTTGTTGAAGAATCTTGGGTTTTTTTCAATTACAGAAGATGAGGGGAGCCACTTTTGAGTCACCCACCAGTGCAGTAGTGTTGGAGAGTACTTTGCAAGCCACATAGCCCACCTCATAAGTTTCCTTCTGTAGTCCTCCTTTATCAGACTCTCAGGAAGTGAAGGCCACCGGTAGTTGATGACAGGAGCTACCAGAGCCACACCTGCCAGCCTGCACAGATGGTTTTGTGGGTAAAACTAAGGACTCACTTTTTTTTAAAAAAAACCACTGAGCCAAAAAGGAAGAAAACAAAAACAAAATACATATTTTGGAGCATGTAATTTGCCTGTGGGGGATGTACTTCAGGCAACTCCAGGTAGCGTAGGATCCCATCGAGACTCCAACCACATAAAATTTTGGTCCAATCTGTAACCGATCAGCAAGTTCTTCAATGTCAAGTACTTCACTTTTCAGTGAGCGTTTTGGGTTTGGATCACTTTCTCCATATCCAGCCCGATCATATTGCAGAAGATATATGCCCAGTTCATCTATTAGTTCCTGCAGATTCAGAGTAAATTTAAACTCATTTGGCAGGTACAATTGAATTGTAGTATGCTTCTTTAAGCGCGATATATAAAAAGATACTTCAAATCCAGTACAAATTACAGGGGGAAAAGGGGCAAAAAAAATATGCTCTCAAGGAATCAGAACTGTAATGTACTGATTTGTTCATATAGTGTATACTTTCCTCCACTTGACAACATTTTTGAATCAAATCTGGCCTATTTGTTCGTATCACTTCAAATTCGGCTTTTTTTTTATCAGCTACAGTGGTATTCAGATCTAAATCGAACAGAAAAAGATAAAAGCAGAAAAGAGAAGAGAGATTCAAGTCTTAGTACTAGGGGAGCCAGAAAGTTCATCTCTTTGGAGCTTCCAAATCCATGAACAATGATGATCTTGTGCTTGGCTTTCTCCTTGGGGACGCCTCTCTCTCGGTAAGCCAGATATCTTCCATCTCCGAGTCTGATTCTTGGTGAAACCACAGGAAATTCATCAATCGATGACTCATCAGTGCGGTTTGGAGGAGTAACCTGAGTGGCCTGATAAACCATGCCCAGAAGACCTATAAGCAAAACTATGGCTGCTTTGGAGACCATCCCTGAAGGAATAAAGGGTAGATCTAGCAGACCTTTTTTCCCAATGACATAGATAAATAGGGGAATAAGAAAAGGGCATTTACTATTTGGCGAGATGCTTACTTACCTGACAAAAAATGAATCTGCAGAAACTGAAGATGGTGCGCTTTTGACTTAAAGATCTAAACATAATAGCCTATTCTCGGAATCAATGCAGGAGGATGAAGCAGAAAAGGTTGAAGGCTTAAAGATGGAGGCTTTGGGAGTTTTTTGACTTTGCGGAGTCATATTTCACTCGTTGGCTTTGGGCGGATATCCCTTCCAAAGGTTCCCATTTGAGAGCATATTTCTGGCCTTTCCGATTCCTTAAGCTATTTCAATTGCGGCTCCAACATTTTCTGCTGATATTTGACACCTAAGAACATCTTTGGTACAAATTATCTTATTTTCCCATTTTTTAAATCCCAAAATTCCAGCAAAATATTTTTCAAAATTTTAATTTTGATTGAGATTCAAATTCAAAATTTTGGAAAAGATTCTTATTTAGAACTTATCGGTAACAAAATGATTGGTTTTGATTTTGGGAAAACGTAATTCAAATTTAGCAATGTTAGCATGCAACAAGCTAGCGTGATTCCATTGGAATAAAGGAATAAATTCTTTGATTAAACAATTCGAATTAGTTTACTTTTTTTTATGATTAAATTTTGCTCACTTTCTCTGACCCAAAAAACAAAAAAAACAAATTTGCTCACTTTCTCCTTAGTCCTTTGGACAGATATTAAACCTTTTCTTTTTCCTCCCACACCTGCAAAGAGGGCTGGCCAATTGTGACCTTTTCAAGTCTTGTGAAAAGAATAGGATTCTTTAAAATAAATAAAAGGGAGCAGTGTGCAATTCATTATAGTTCAATGCATCGTATTTTTCCTCTTAAAAAAAGGTAAGCTTCTTGCATTTTTCTTCTTATATTTCATTTTTGAAATTTGAATGCCTGCAACCAATGTAATCAAACTCGCGAGTCAACTCGATTGACTCGCCGAGTTTGCATTTTTAGGTAAGCATTTCGAGTCAACTCGGTCTCTGACTCGGAACCAGCTCAGAATCGTTTTGACTCGATGATTAACTCGGTCAAACTCGGTTCTTAACTCGTCCAAACTCGAACGAGTTGACTCAGTATCATTGTTTTCTAAAAAAAAAATAGAACCACTTCCAGGACTCGAACCCGTGACATGCCAGTAGCAAAATTGCATGTTTCCGCTGAGCCAACGTTACCATTCATTTTATATGTGTGTTGTATTATATATATTTGGATTTCATTTTCTTAGTTTAAAAGAAAACATCTCCATATACTTAAACCCAAACATTTAGAATAAGTTCATCACCTATTACCACATAACCAATAAAAACTTTATGTTTATCATTTATAATGTATTATATATATTTATTATTGAATTTTTTTATAGAAATTTTATTTTGAATTTTTTATTAGTCATGACTTGAATAGTTATCTGTTATTATCTTTTGACATATTTTGATAAGGTAATCTTTAATAATTATATTTATTACTCTATAAATCATTTTAATTCAAATTTAAAATTACTAGTATTTGATTATTAGAAGTTATTATATTTAGATTTAAATATATATAATTTTAAAAAATATCTATATTTAATTATCACTTATTCAACTATAATCAAACTAATAAACTATTAATCATTATATTCAGTAGTCTTAGTTATTAGTCTAAATTTAAAAATATTGATTTTAATTATATAATTGTATGTTTTAATAATTATTTTTTAATTATAGGTAAACTCTTACGATTCTACGTTACGATTCTACCTCCCTCAAACGATTTTACCTAAACTCGCGAGTTTGACAACCTTGCTTGCGGCTATAAAAGATTATGATAACCGTGGAGTCATTCAAACATTTGCTTTTTCTTTTGGTTTCTCTAATTGAAGCTTCTTTACTATGAGAGAGTATCCACAAGTATTACTGTGTTTCTTTTTCTCTTCCAAGAGATTACGGAAGAGTAATTTCAATTTTGTACAAGTTCAGATTTTTTTCAGAGAAAAATATGAAATCAACTTTCACTTTTACATTTTTATTATAATTCAAATTTTTACAAATTAACAGTAACAAATTATTTTTTAAAAAATTTTATTTTATACAAAATTAATTTTTTATTAATTTAAACAGAAGAATCGATTTTGTATAAATTTAAATTTGTGATAAATTAATTTATTATTATTAATTTATAAAAGATTAAATTATTACAAAATATAAAAGTGAATAGCTAATATTATACTTTTCTTGATTTTTTCATGAACCATTTTTATTTTCATTTCTTATGATGTCTACAAAATTCATTATTACAATATATTTTTTTTTCAAAAAAAGATATTTGTAAATAATAATTTTACGAAAACCAGTTTAAATATATAAATATGTTAAACTTACACAATATTTTTATGTTAATTAATTCTCCATTATTTATAGAAGGACCTAGCTTAAATTTATTTTAATTGTTTGATTAATGATTCACTGGCTATGGTAGGGACATACAACATATCATGAATATGCATTTGTGGACGTCGCTGTTTACACAGTGACATCAGAGTTTCTGGGTTGATACCCAGATATTAGAATATTCTTTATAGTTTCTTGCTGGACTCTATTGGCAATTTGAATTTGATATGAACATTGGTCTTTGCATTTGTTCATCGATTATTTTCCAATCCACTTAACTTGTGAATCTTGGGTCAAGAACCAAAGAGAATTATAAATTCGGATTTCTATAATATTTTTTTAATATTTTATTTCCAAAAAAAAAATAAGGAAAGAAAATGTGGGCAACAATTGGCACCACTTGCTTGCTTATGGGCCCACTTGTTTTAAAAATTTAATGAACGACAGTAACGTCAAGGTTTGGCTATGGCTCTATCATTTGCCGTGCATCAAAGTCTTCAATAATAAATGCTATTATGAATTAATATAAAAATTTTGCTAACCAGCCGTCTAAAAATATTACTTTAAGGAGTATTTATTACATTAATTGATAATAATAATAATTCTCTTTTTTTTGCATCAATTAATTATTTACTTAATATTTTTTTATGATAATATTGTCTTTCATTTTTTAAAAGTCATAATTATTTTTGTATTTTTAAAAATTTATAATAATTTATATATTCCCATACACCTAAATAGTATATATTCATTATCTTTAATTTATGTTTTAAAGAAAAAATTTATATATTTTAAAATTAATCTTTTTAAATGAAGTTTCATAAAATATTAAAAATAATATGAAGATACTACTTAAATGTATGAAGATATAAAAATTCATTAAAAATGTTTAAAAAGAAAAGAGATCAATTATGCCCTTTTAAAAAAATAAAAATATTATCATAAAATAAAATATAAAATAAAATGCAATAAAAGATAATAAAAATAAATTATTATTATTATTAATAAATATAATAAACATTCCTTAATAAATATCCTAAATAATATTCACAAAATTAATTATTGTATGTATGTACTAATGTTATGTTTAGGGGTAACGACTAGTCAACGTAGTTTCAGGTTGGGAATAACTGCCCCGCACTGCATGTCTACTTTAACTCCAAAAGTGGGACTTTTGGGGTACGGAACAAAGTCTTCTCTCTCAATCTGACACACATGCCTATATATTCAAAAGTCTTGCATTCATCACTTTAAACCCAAAAGTTGGAGTTTTTTTTTTTAAAAAAATTAATTTTAATATAAAGTTGGAGGTTTTTTTTTATTTTTAATTTTAATTATTCATTATGTTATGACACAAATTTATGGTGCTTGCCATTATTAGGGATGGCGTAAATTATTTTGAGGGTCAATAATGGCGACGATATGTTTTTTCGTTTTTATTTTATGGATTCTCATGGGGACAAGAATTTTAAGCCAGGTGGAGAATGTTAGTTTGGTCAATTATGATCACGAAACTTTTTTTAATTTAATTTTTTTATAAAGTTATTTTTAAAATTTAATCACTCATAAATAAGATATTTATTAATTTAATTATTTTTTAAAAATTTCTTTTCAATTTAGTCTCTAATAAATTAAACTATTATTAATAATATTCTTAATATTTTTAAATTGATTTTTTAAAAATATTATTGATAATTATTTATTTTTAAGAGATTAATTTGAGAAATGTAAATCAAACATATAAAGTAATTATATAAAGTACCAGATTGAAAAGCTGCTGGATTAGATTGAGAAATATCCCATTCCCATCTATAAAATAATAAAATGGAGGGTTTTGTGCCACAATGGGGAAAATTTGAAATTATTGGAATGGTGGAATTTCATTTTCACGTGTTGGTTTTGTTCCTTCAAGTTTGACTTGGGGCTTATTCGCGAGGTGGGATATTTACAAATTCTAGCAGATTAGTTCAGTATTTAAATATTTTTAAAATATACATCAAAATTGAAAAAACAGAAATTTGAAAATTTATTATTGAAAGCTCTCAATAATTTTTTTTATATTATTTTTAATTAAAACATGATAAATATATTATCATTCAATTATATCATGACATTTGTGTAATTATTATAAATAATGGTATAATTCATGTTATTATTGGTTAATTATACACTTATCACATGTTAATTTAAAAACCTAATAACAACCCCCGCGCGCTATATATATAATATTTTCATTAAAGTGTTATATATATCTATATATATATATATATATAATAAAATAAAACTCCTAACTTTTTATTTAGTTTTATTTTTATATGTATTTTATAGTAATTTTTTTAAAATTTGCGTTGTTTATTAAACAGAGTCCAAGAAAGAAAATGAATGATTTTGTTGGCAGACTTTGTGTTAATTATGTTAGAATTAATCAGACTTAATTATGTTCAAAATTTGACTTGTTTATAGCCTTACCACAACATATTTGGTAGTAGGCTTGACTACTTGGCCCAAAAGATTTTATATGAACTTTAAATCCAAAGCTCCATTTAAAAAAAAAAATTTGTTTAAATTAAACTCAGTTTGACTTCAAGTTTTGTTCACAAAATGAAATTAAGTTTAGCTAAGCCCGAGAATTGTATGTTTTTCATATATTAGTTTAATTATCTGTTGTCTTTGAAAAAATATATAGTTTTGTTAAGTTTTATGTAATTTTGGTGTTTAAAATATGTAGTACTTTACAGAATTTTTTCAATTGAGAAAACTCAAGTTTTGTCCAAAAAAAAAAGTATTCCATTATTTTGAAGTGTTTTATAATTAATTAGAATAAATATTATTTTATTAAGCTCAGGCTTGGATGTAACTTATATATATATATATATATATATATATATATCTCTCTCTCTCTCTCTCTCTCTCTCTCTCTAAAGTATAGCCATAATAAATATGATACTAACCTCTCATTAGGTGTGGTAAGGAAAATATGGGATAAAATTGACAGATAATAAATGTGTGAATTGGACATTCATGAGGGCTTAAATTATATAAACCTATATGCAAATTTAATTTTCATTCTTCTATTTTCTATTTTATATGTTCACTAAATAAAATATATCATATGATGACAATATATTTTATTAATTCTCATTGGTTCGTTCATTATACATTTTCACTTGCAACAAAATTAATGCACCTTAGTCATACTCTTCAACTATGTCCAACTCTCTAAGATATATAAAGCCAACCTATGCAGATGACAAAATTTTAAAGTGAATTATTAAAATTTTTGTAATATTTTCATTAAGTTTAAAAAAAGAGAGACATAAGAATTGAAAGCGTGTATAAAACTCACCTTTTCTTTTCTCATCCTTTCGTTTTAAAATTTACAAAATTTTATAAATAAAAGTGTAAAGGATGGTGATTCAAAAGACAAATATAGTTTCACAAAGCAAATAATAATCAATTGTATTGTAGAATTATTGGATTCTTCTATGTGTTTCACTCAAAGATTGTAGATATTAGATTTTACAACTGACGGATCAACAGATGCTTCACAAATGACACAAAAATGAGGTCCAACTTAAAATAAAGATAATACAATTAATTTTTACAATAAATCCATACTACTTTATTTGCTTGTGCAATACACAAGCCTTAGAGATTATTAATTTGTTTCACTATATGTAACACTTGTCAAATTTTAGTGCAAAAATTTTGTTTTTAGGAAATATGAGAGTATTAATATTTGTGTTGTGTATTATTAATTAGATATGAGGTTTGGCTTAGTGGTAAGACTGAGCATCCAAATTTAAGATGGCATGGGTTTGAGATGTAGCTCATTTCTCCCTCAAGAATATTTTGGTGCTAACATGTGTCCCCCCAATAGGTGAAATTACCAAATTGCCCCTTTTACGTTTTCTTCCATTTTCCATATCTTTCCCGTCATTTT
Source organism: Delonix regia (assembly GCA_037074485.1). Lineage (NCBI taxonomy): Eukaryota > Viridiplantae > Streptophyta > Magnoliopsida > Fabales > Fabaceae > Delonix > Delonix regia. The sequence continues at coordinate 9,780,269 of CM073455.1, forward strand.
TGCGTCAAAAACGTTGCTCCATTTGGGTGAGTTTTGCTGCTCCTCTCTGCCACAGCCAACCACCACCACCTCCGACCAGCTCCTCCACTCATCAGAGACATGTTCTGGCCGATCACCGCCAGCAACCATCGGCGGCAACGTCGATTTTCCGGCGGTCTTCATGAAGCTCAAACCAGTGACCTTTTTTGCAATTTCGGTGAGTTTTAAGTATTTGTTTCATGAAAATAATGTTAGGAGAAGCATTTTCAGCCCCTATCCATCAAATTTCAGCTTTGGAAACATGATTTTTGGGCTAGTTTTTGAGAAGTTGTGCTGATAGGGACCAACCTAAAAAGTTTTAAAATTTTGGGGTTTTCAGAAAATGGTGAAATGCTGCATTGTAATGGGTTTTAATTGATCCTATAAGAACACTTTTAAGGTGTATGGCATGAAAACCTATTGTTAATCATGATTTTTCTTGGATTAAAGGCAAGGGTATGAAATCGGGGACTAAAATGAAAACTTAGAAAGTTTTTGTGTAGAAAATGTAAATTGACTAAAAGTTTGGGAAAGTTAGTGATAAAATCAGGGAATATGATTTAGGGTTTATTTTGAGTAATAAGAAGGAAGAGAAATACTTTCTTACTTTCTAATTGGCGTAGGTAGCTTGTAAGAATAATAAAGTCACCCGAGGGAAAGTATTGAGTTGCTGGTACTCCTGGTAGTTAACGGCACTCAGGTGCGCAAATAACACTCCCCAATACTTTTCTTTATGCTTCACTTTTCATTATTTGGAAATGTTATTAATTATCATTTTTCATCTTGACATGATTAAACTTGATTAAAAAGGATGAGTAGATAAAATTCTTTAATATATTAGATGACATTATATATGGTTTTGAGACATGAATTTTAAGAAACATCATGTGTACGATTATGATTAGCCACTAGATAAACCATTATTGAAAGACAATTTGATTTCATGCATATTGGCTGTATTCCCCTATGCATGCTTGTTTTTAATTACATTATAATTGGAAGGACTAGATATGACACTGGCTACCAACAACAATATTGTTAGCCCTTGGTGCACCTAGGTAATGACCCAACTAGCAGGCTTAATCATGGTGTTAGCCCTGTGTGACGGCCATCACACAAAGACTGATGAGTGATAATTTTCGTGAGTTATGACCTCACACCTGTTGGTTATTTGTCATCGAGGATTGTGTGTCCTCTTCTATTGTGATTTGCCCTTCTTGTGGCTGTGTGCCACACTAGATTGGCCTTTAGTAGTCTTTCCCCTGAAATGACCTTAAAAAACTTATTGATTCATTGTTTATGGCACTTTAAATTCAATGTTTTGAAAAGTGTGTTAATTAGCTAAATTGTTTACTTGTAACAGTGATTACTCATAGTTTAAATGTTATTTCATTTCATTCAACTTTTGACCAAGTTTGGATTTTAATTTATCTATGAAATTTGTTACTGATTTTAGGGTGTTATTTGCCGGAAAAATTTGGTCTCAGATAGGGAGATAGGCGAGTACTCGGAGGCAGCAGAGCAGTGATTAGAAGTTTTGTTTGTGAGCCCCGCTTGGATACTGCAGGACCTATTCTTTTTTATTAGTTTGATATTCATGGCTTAGTTTAAGATGTATATATATTTTGAACAATAGGCATTTCTTTGTATGTCTAGGTTATATAGGGACCACAGTTAAACTTTCCCTGTTGTTGTATATGGTATTGATGCTATACTGGGCTATGTTGGTGAGAGCGAAGCTCTCCTATATGTTTTATTGCCTTATAGGATATTGTAAAAATTTTGGGATGTCCTATTTACTAGAGAGGTTCTGCCGAAATTTTTACAAAACTACTAAACCCTTTATTTTATATTAAGGCAATTTATATTGCATATGGTGTAAATTATTTAGTTTTGGCATAGTATTCAATGTCCCTCCAGTGTAAGACTTGTAGATTCGGGGAATTTTCTCGTGTCCTATGTCAGTCCCACTCCGGAGATTTTGGGGTGTGATACTATATGTCAATGTATTTTAAATTAATGATATTTGTAAATGTTAGTAAACAATTAAATTAATAACATATTGTGATATAAAAAAAATATAATAAATTAGAGAAAGTTCATAATTATGTCCATTATATGAGATTGATGAGAAAAGAACAATTACAATTGGCTCATTAAGAAGGAAACCATTTAACCATATATTATTTTTTTTATTTTAATTTTAAACTATGTCAAATTATATTTATAAGCCTTTATTAGAAAATTTAAAAGACAATTAAGTAATTAATTAATTAATTTTCTCATTGATTTAATAAAATGTTCAAACTTCAAAGATTAATTTATTGATTTTCTTGTTCACTCAAACAAATTTTCACAATTTAAGTGATTAATTAATTACTTCATAATTTTTTTGGTTGACTATTTACATAAATTAATGACTTTATTATTTTTCTCATTAATTATGAAAAATTTATGTACTTCAGGGAATTCTCAATGCATGTATAGAAAATGTGAAGAGTCATACCACGAGGAGTTGAGAGTTTGCTTAACGGAGCCTTCTTATCAATCAACAAAGATCTTTCATTAAAAAAAGTATATTTTTCTTTATTAAGAAAAGTTTACTTACTTTAAAAAATTCTTAATACATGCATGGAAAACGTAAAAAATCATTGCATGAAAATTTGAAGATTTGCTTAACAGAACATTCTCATTAGTCAACAGAGCTTTTACATTAAAAAAAGTTTACTTTACTTGATTTAGAAAAAGTTACACATTTCAAAAAATTCTTAATATATGTATAAAAAATGTGAAAAATTATCGTACAAGGAACTGAGAGTTTATTTAATAGAGCATTCTCATCAATTAATAGAGCTCTTACGTTAAAAGGTTGATTACGAAAAATTTATTTACTTCAAAGAAATATTAATACATATATAAAAAACGTGAAAAGTCATAGCACTATAAGTTGATGTTTTAGTCTCACATTAGTTAACGAAACTTTTACATTAAAAGAAAAAGCTTATTTTATTTATATATAATGAATTCATCCAAACTTGTTTAAAAAGACAAAAAGGTTGGGCACAATGTAAAGTTTGATAACTACATCATGTATAGAAAGACAAATTTTGTCGAATCGTGAATGAGTGGGATACATAAGCTCATGTTTTAAGGTTTGATTTCAACGAAACAAACTGATCAAAACAAAAGTTGGTGTGTTTGTTTGTTTGTTTTTATATTTTTTATTTCAAGTACAGTCTGTTTTTTTTTTTTCGGTTACTGAGTACAGTTTGTTTTCTTCTAAGGCATCGTCAGTTTTGGAGTAAATTATAACAATAAAATTATCGATCAAATCTTTTAGAAACTTAATAATTAATCATATCAATTTTCAATCTTGTATTCTTAAAGTGACGTGGACTTCATTTCAAAGAAGTGCATTTCTTTCTAAGTTAAGTTTTAAAATATTGTGAATGAGACTCCACCAAAGACGGCTGAATTTTTTTTAGTGCCTTCAAGAATTTAAAAGTTATTCATGTCCTTAACAAGTGAATAAATGAGATGTTGCCCAAATGAGATGACTATATAATAAAATATTAAAATTAAAAATTACCCCAAATATTTTTATATTTACATTTTAACCTCAAATTTTTTTTCTAATACTTTTTTGTTTATTATCTCAACTTAGAAAATTATAAAATTTACAACTTTATCCTTACACTTTATATATTTTATCGTTAGCCTAAAATTATTTTATTATTGTCTTCATTATCCTCCGTATATCTCTTATTATTAACTATTTTTGTCTTCAAAGATGACCCACTCATAAAAAAATTTAAGTAAAATTTTTAATATATTTATAATTTTGAGTGTACAAAGTTACAATATAAGGATATAATTATTATATTATTATTTTTTAAATTAATATTCTTATAATTATATCCTTATATTATAACTGGATGCACTCAAAATTGTGAGTGTATCAAAGATGACACTAAAAATTTGTCATTCAAAAAAATATTTTACATGAAATAATTTTGTGGCTGAAATATATCTTATAATTTTTATCATTTTCTATGAGAAAATAATTTTGGGTTAACTATTAAATAGATAAAGTATAAGGATAAAGCTGTAAATTTTATAATTTGAGGGAGTTAAAATAAAAAATAAAGGCTAAAATATAAATATAAAAAATTAGGGTCTGTTTTTTTGATCAATTTTAACATTTTAATATATAATAATTATCTTAACCAGTCAGCGTTAAATTGGCCATGGGCATTGGTGCCTTCAAGAATAAAGACGAAGTCAAGAACACATTGTCTTTCCTGGTCAAAATTGGGCCAAGCTTTACCTTCGGCCTCTAAAACATCATCGTCTTCAAATTCCACTCCTAACCCAATCAATGTGACCGAAATCCAAATTTAAACTTTTTCAAGAGTTTAATCAGAAAGGTTAATTCAAAATTTGAAGATTTCAAATGTGCTTTACTTATTAAAAAATATTATATTTTATTTTTTAATTTTAAAAAAATATTAAATTTAGTCCCTTAAATTAAAAATTTAAAGTTCGATAAAATAGTTAAATTTAATAATTATTTAAAATGTAAAAAAAGTGACATTTGTTGTAGGTGAAAAATTTATATATATATATATATATATATATATATATATTTTTTTTTTTTCTTTCTAAATGAAATGACAGAAAATTGGGAGGATGACACGAGTAACACAACTGCATGTTAACTTTCACAAAACTGAACTTTTCACCATTTAATGATAGAAAATCGACATGATGTCGATATTTACCGTGACTCAGAATTTCAAACTCCTCGGTGAGTTGTGATTTTATTACATCAAAGCCACCCTAAACAATGTTTTTAAGGTAAACAAGTTCAAGGTTGTAGGAAGGAGGGTTGTTGTCGAAGCAGAAGTTGTCTGAAAATAGCTTCGCATAAACCTGTTTCGTGAATCATGAGATGCCCACCGTCTTCAACCTCACAGTACTTTATCCATGGAAGCTTCTTTGCCAGGTATCGTTGCAGTTGATAGGGTACCAGCTTATCTTCATGACCCTGCCATAGGTACACCCCAACTTCCTTTTCTGGAAATGGATTCTTCAGCTCCATGGGGTCAAACTCCCACCTCCCAAAATGCACCATCAAGTCCCTATGCAGCGATTCGTATTCACCTTGTTGCCTAATCTTATGCTGCAATACAAAATGAAAACTCTGACATACACCAACATTATTTCCAACATGATAATAACATATGATGAGAGTGAACCTCGTGAGGCATAGGTACATGGGACATGTGCTTTATGGTTTCGACGTCTCGTCTGTTCGCTAGGATTGGGTGTCTCTGCATTACAGAACAGTAAGGGAAAATTTTCTGGGTCATCCACCAGTAGATCAGGCTAGGGGCATAGTGTGCAATCCTCAGTTTCCATTGGTCTCTCTTGAGTTGCTTCTGGAACACTTCCTTTGCTAACTCTGCAGGAAAAGATGGCCACCAGAAATTTATCACGGGAACTACCAGTGTCACTCCAGCTAGCCTGCATCAACCAAAGCTCTCAACTAGTTTGAAGATGATTCATATAATGATGAAACCCAGAAACCTCTGGATTTGATCTATGGAAGTATTTTATTAAAAAGAAAGAAATATATTATGACAGAGCATGCCTGTGTGGTATGTATTTGAGGCAAGACCAGACAGGGTATGTTCCAATGGAGAGTCCGATGAGATAGAATTTTTGACCCAGGTCTAACTGATCAGCCAGCTCTTGAATATCAGATGCTTCAGTCTTCACATTGCGTTTTGGGTTTGGATCACTTTCTCCATATCCAGCTCTGTCAAATGTCACTATATACAACCCCAACTCATTCATTACTTCCTACAATACCAAACAACCTTCATTTTATACTTTGCCCCAGTTCTGCAGAAGTTAGCTGGAATAATCTGAATTTATAGCTCCATTCAGGGTAGCTACTTATGTGCTTTATCCATGAAATTTTTCTTCAAAATGAGAAATTTATCCAAGCAATCATGTATATAAAGAGAGGTGTGGGGTGTTACTTGAGAAAGAGGCAAATAGATATCCTTGGAGCTATCAAAACCATGGACGAGGATGACTTTGTGCACGGCAGTTTGCTTGGGGACGCCTCTTTCTCTATAGGCTAAATGCCTTCCATCACTGAGCCTCACTCTTGGTGAACTCACAGGTGGTCCGTTTGGAGTCCCACAGATTGTTGCTTCTGGAGGCTTCATCTTCCTCTTACAATAGTGATATATCAGAACCATCCCTCCCAGCACTGACGCTGATAGCTTCAACATTTTTCTGCAGTTTCAAGTTCAATATCGGTGTGATTTGAGGATGCTGATTTGCAGATCAGAGCATGGTATGTTTATCGGGCTTTTTTGGTTTGATGTTTAGGTGTTGATTGAATGGTAGTTGACGACTTTACAAGCATATTCATCTTCAGTTGATAATTGATTTTCATTTGATTGATCATCACTGTAATATTGTACTAACTTAAACCAATTTAAATAGAATGTTGAATAAAAATTTAATTGTAATACTCATAAAATTTATACTAAAAAAAAACTCAGTTAAAAATAAATATAAATGTAGATAAAATTTTATTTAAAATTACAACTAAAGTTAGTATTAAAGTCTTACCTTGTGCATTTTAGCACTTGTAACTCAATTAAGTATGATAATCAAGTATCTGTGAGAAAAATTTTGATATGATAAACAAATATATAATAATAATAATAATAATAATAATAATAATTTTCATTTAAAATATTTAAAAAATTCTCAATTATTTCTACTAACTCCACCTAACTTACAATTATACAACTAACCTCCAATTGTATCCTAAAACCATTAAAAACACCAAAATTATATCTTAAACTTCATCATTCTCGCACACCAACCTTCATCATCACTCTCTCATTATGCTGCCATCGATTCCTCAGTTCTAGCCATGGTCACCACAACCAGTGAGCACCGGTGAGCCACGAATAGCACCTCCGTCTCATCCTCAACCATCGACAACCTTCACCATCGGCAATTTTGCCGAAAAATCGTGCAACTCTCGAGGCCTTTGTTTGGATATTCCATAAGCCATTGGCACTATTTTGGCCACCGTGAAGGATCGTCGGTGACTCCTCTTAGCCACAGCGGCCTCGTCGACTCCTTAGCCACCTCCACTAGCTATCACACTACTGGAATTTCATTAAATTCCTCACGGCCAATATACCTGAAAATAACTTAAAATTCAAAGCTTCAATTCGCGATTTTTGTGCATTTTTAATCCATTTAAACATAGGGCTTCACTTTCTACATTGATTTCACACCTTTCTCCCTCATTTTCATTGATCAATTTGGTCTAATTTGCTTAGAATCAAATAACCCTAATTTCAACATTGTTCATCAGAAAAAGAAACAAATTTAAGCTCAATTTGGGTTTTTTGCTTCAAATTGAGTTAGGATTATACTTCAAAAGTGAATTTCATACATTTTTCCCTTGAAATTATTGATCAATTATGAAATTTGACTTTTGAATTGAAAACCCCAATTTAGGGGTATAGGGGTAATTTGGGAATTTAGTGTAATTTATGTTCTTAGGACTTCTTAAATTTCATTATGCATATAGGGAGTGAATTAAAATTTTTAGAAATTTTAGTTTGAATTTTAGAACAAAATTCAAATTTTTTTTTCATTTTTCTAGATTTTTCATGAAGAAAAAGGAAATGAACTAGAAGAAAAAATTAGAATGGCTTGATTGTATAACAATAAATATTATTTGAGGTTAAGTGAAAAAATTCAAAATTTATTAAATGACCCTTAAGTGAAATTTGTGTTATGGTAAGTGTTAGAAATTTAATAAGTACATAATGAAATAATTGAATATAATAATAATAATAATAATAATAATAGTCATGATAATAATAATAATAATAATGATAGTAATAATAGTAATGATAATAGTAATAATAATGATAATAAGGTTAATAAAATGAAATATAGGTTATAAGTATTTTAAAGTACTCTTTAGGTGGCCCATAAATTTAATTATCAAAATTTAGAAGAAAAAAAAAGAGGTGAATTGGATAAAAAAAAATGAATGAGGGATAATTAATTAGATATGTGATAAAATTAAAATAATTAAATTTATTTGTAAGAATTGGATGATAAGAATATTTTATTTAATGTTTTAGATGACTAGAAAATTTCAACAAAGAAACTATAATCAAAGATAGAATGATGTTGGTATACAAGTGAATAGATAATCCTAGTTATGTAAAATATTATTTTAAATTATTTATGATAATATTGAATATTGAATTATTAGAAATACTAAAATCTGAATTCTGAAGTGGTATAATTTTGAAATTTCTAATGTCTGTACATAGATAATTAATTGTTTCTGAAATATTGGGAATATGTCCAAAATAGAACCCTATAGCTAACGACAGTAGACGTTAGTCGTAGTACATTGCGATTAGTATTCTGATAAGGTTAGGTATGATACCCTTATCACCATATTCTATTTGAAGCCGAGAGCCATTATGATATTAACTCAAAGCCTATGGCTGAATGAGTATCTATTTCGATCTGTAATCACTAGCCATGGGCTAGCTCTATACTCTGTAATTATGACTGTTCTGTAGGAGAGTCCCAAATAGATTTTGTTGATGATTTTTCTCTATTTAATATTACTGAATTATGTCGGTATGATACATAGTTTTCAATTTCGAAAGACGTATCACTGTAAGTCTGCCTTAATTTTTGTAATATTAGAATTACCTACTCACTGAGTTTCCATTCACCCCATTATTTAACATTTTTAAGATCTCAGTATTGATCTAGAACATCCACCTTTGGAATTTTAATCTTGGTGCTTAATTCGTTGGTAAGCCTAGCTTATTGTTAAAGCTATGTCTTTCATTATTTTTATGATTCAATTCAGTTGCTCCTTGGTATACAGGCTAAATGTTTAATATATTATGATGATGTGTCATAAACTATCTGTATGAAGAATTATGATATTTATATTTATTTAATATGAATTTATATAAGTTATGTCGTTATGAGAGTTCTAACAAATTCACGATGATGAATGACACTTCATCCCCTGTCTGTCACGCCCTACCGGCTTAGGTCATGACATTAATGGTCTAGATATATAGATACAAAATTACTTATATGTGATTATATTAATTTGATATAAATCTAAACTATTGAATTTTCATCTAATAATATATTATAATCAAATTCCATCAAAACATGAGAATATTCAAATTGAACTCAAATTCTATATCCAAGTATAATTAAAAAAAATAGATATATCAATTTTAGGTTAAAATATATTTGATTTCCTTTTAATATTTCTACAAATTGTCTTTGTTTTTTCCTCTTAATTTTTTAATTTAAAAAATAAAAAGAGAGAGATTACATAATAAATTATTATCTCTTTCACTCTCTCTCAAGAACTTAGACAAAATTAAAGAAGATCCTAGTGTAATCAGGATGCAGGGAATCGTCAATGGTAGGTGAAGGTTCTTTGTTACACGAAATATTTATTGTAGGTGCTCTTATTTTATTAAAATTAATTTTTTAAAAAATTATCAATTTTAATAATAAAAAATTACTAGATACTATTAATTACCAGATACACAACGCGAGCCCACTTGACATAAAGAAATCGAAGGACCACTGAATTTAATAATTCTCAGAGGATTTAATTTGTTGGAATCATAAACGACTGCAAATTTAAATATCAGACTATAATAATATTGGATAAGAAGAAATTGATTGCATCAATTATTGGAAGTACGTATCTATCTTTATTTTTTGAATTATTTTGAAGAAAGAGCCTAATTAAAGTAATTATCAATAATATATTATACATTTCCAGTCGGCCCCTAATTTTAATTTTTTTCATATATCTAACTTTTTATCTAATGTAATATAAATATAAATAGTATAATTAAGTAAAAAAGTAACTAGAATCATTAGTAAAAATGCGAAATCATTTTATGCAGTCTTATAATTTGATCATAAATAGGTTAATAAAAATTTATTGTATTGCATGTGATCCAAAATTAATTCAAATAATCAAAGAATAATTTTTGCTATAATTTAGAGGTTATTACCGTTAATTAAGATGCTCATACAAAATCAACAATCACTCTGAATCCATTACGTTGGCTAATAAAAACTTTTATCTTGAAGGTTAGGATTTTTTTATTCTCTTTTTATAAGTAGATCTACATCTAATATCAAAGTTGGTGCAAAAATAAATAAATAAATAAAGTTACAAGAGTCTCATTTCGTGTAAATGTATTTTTTATGTGTTATATATTATTGCTCTGCTTACATTTTATTTTTAAGTGATATGCTAGTTATTAAATAATAAAAAATGTAACTTTGAAAATTCAAAAAATTGATTAAATTAAATTTTCAGTAAATTGCATTTCACTCTCTTGAGAAGTTTAAATCACACAACCTTTCCTTCTATTTTAAAAATCTACTCTTTTTTTCTATGAAATTAGAAGATGCTCCACTATTTTCTTCATAGCAAAAAACGATATATACTTATATCTATATATTTAAACCAAAATACTCTTATATTTATAACCTATATAATATTAAAAGCATTGAATATATGTATTCAACTAATATAAAAATAGTCCAAATTTTAAATTAAATGTATAATTTTCAACATAAAAATAAATTTTAAAAAATATTTTTAACATTATTTTTTAATATAAGAAATTATAGTGATTTTTCAAAATCAAAGTATTTTGATTTAAAATCTATGTCTGTCTTTATAAAATAAGTGAAAACAATCTAATTTGAACATCAGTTAAAAGAAAAATAAATAATTTACTTTAATATTTTATCTATAAATACGTATTAAATATCCAACAGTCTATGCTATACACACACTATATTGTACAACTTTGGATCCGTCTTCCAAATCTTCATGTTCCTTTTCCAAATCATACTACTGCATATTCAATGAGCAGAGCAACCACGTGAAAGAACATTAATGAAAGGGAGGGCCTTATGCCATATTGGGAAGTTTGAAACGTTCTTCCACTTTTGAACTGCCATTCTTAACAACCAGTAAGAGAAGAAGAGAAGATGGCAGCTCGAAAAATTATAAGTATATAACCAACAACAATGGAATGGAATCACTGAAATTTATTACTTTATATACTCACTTTTGTTTTACATAGTATTTCCGGCACGTGTGTAAAAAATTATAGCCTTGATCATTCAACATACTCTTATTCTATCTTCGGTAAGCTACATCAGAGAGAGCCATAACATATATATATATATGCATCTCTCTGTATCCATACAATACACAGTAAATTATATAACAGGAAGATCTTATGATAGCAAAAGTGCTCGTACTACAGCATCACATTCATTGCTCCTGAGGATGAACATATGCCCTCCTTTGGAAATCTCGTGATAATGAATCCATGGAAGTTTCTGCGAGATGTAACGGTTCACTGTGTAAGGAATGATCCTATCTTCGTACCCTTGCCATATGTGCACAGATCCTTCATTTTCTGGGAATGGATTGCTTATCTCTGTGGGACTGAATTCCCATTTCCCAAATGCAACGATTAAGTCTCGGTGTAACGATTCATATTCACCTTGCTGTGTTATCTTTTTCTGAATGTAACCACGTTAATCACATATTTTTCTTTTCTCTGGTTTGACATAGATGCTTAAGAGTGTATAATTTTGAGAGAAAGAAGGGATATATGTACCTGATCGTCACTTGGGTTCTCTGGTAAGGTCTTCAACAATTCCAAATCATCAGGACAGAAGACGGACATGCTCCCAGAGAGCAAAGTCAGTGAAGGAAACCATTTTTGGGACATCCACCAGTACAGCAACCAAGGAGCGTGACGTGCAACGCGAAATGTCCATTGGTCTGAACGTGGAAGCAAGTCGAAGGCCTCTCTAAGTAAATTTTCAGGAAAAGAAGACCACCAGTAGCTTATAAATGGAACCACCATGGATGCTCCTGACAATCTGCTCAGCAATGTTTATGAGTAAAAAATAGCAAGCATTGACAATTTTAAACATAGAAAAATGTAATTACAGTCATACCTATGAGGAATGTATCTCAGGCAACTCCAGGCAAGGTAAGCTCCCATTGAGATGCCTATGACGTAAAATCTAGCTCCAAGTTGCAGTATGTCTGCTAGTTCTTGAATGTCATAAGCTTCACTCTTCACTGTACGTGAAGGATATGGATCGCTTTCTCCATAACCTGCTCTGTCGAAGAAGACGAAGTATGTGCCTAGTTCTTCTATGAGTTCCTGTACATGAACACCACATTCAACAAGTCCACGCATTATCATGCAGCAATAATCTTTTGTGGTTGATTACTCTGGTGTTTAACAACAGCCTCAAAAGCATCGCTAATGGTATATATATATATATATATATATATATATATGCTACGAAATTTGACTACAGTAGTGTGAAGAAGAGATTGTTCCTACTTGAGAGACAGGCAAATTCATGTCTTTGGAAGAGGCAAATCCATGAACAACAATGATCTTGTACCTAGCCTCCTCCTTGGGAACTCCGAACTCCCTGTAGGCCAAATGCCTACCGTCACTGAGTTTCACCCGTGGCGATGTGATCGGAGGACCGCCCGGTGAGCCGCAGATTTTAGGACGACGCGGCTTTATGGCCTTGTAAGCCAACCCTAGGAGACCAACAACTGCTGCTGCAGCAATTGGATTCACCATTGCTACACAAGAAGCAAAAGTTCACTGTTTTTTGTATCAATACAATCATTTTAAACTTCAATGTGGAGATTTCAATTCAAATCCTTTAAAAGATAACTCTAGTATCAGTGAGCCACTTCAGTCATAATTACTAGTTCAATAACCTGAAAGGAACAGAGGAGACGGAGCAGAGCACATGAAATTTGATGTTCAATAAGACCACTCAGAAAATCCCAGAAAATCAAAACGGAAAGAAAAAGCTGAGTGGCACGTGTGATGAAAAATAACAGTCCCTTAAGCCAGTTTCATCATTGACACAGAGTTGAAGAAAAGCAGTTATAATTGGGGCAATCACACTTGATTCCTGGAAGAAGTTAGTCAATCTCACAAATAGAGATAGTGAATAAGCAAATGCATTAACCAGATCAGAAGAGCAGCTTATATCCATTAAGAATCTGAAAGCTAATCAAGAATCTGATCTCAAATTCACAAGAATTCACCATGAAAATCTCAAATAACGGTTAACATAAGTACGAAACAAATTAAAAGCCATCAAATTAGAAAAGCAAGAGAGTGAAAGGGAAGAGAAACCTGGAAGAATGAAAGGAATATGGTTTAGGGATGCTGGTTGTAGGTGCCAGAGCGAGTAAGAGAGCGTAAAACCAGAGTGAGGTTGAATGAACAAAAGGGATACGAAACAAACGCTCGAGTTTTGCTTGATTTGGATTAGCAGTTCTGTAGTTTATATAAAAATTATGAATATGTACGATTAAATTTAATTTTCTTTTAATTATGTACGATTTTTGAAAATGAATTTTAATTATTAAACTTTTATTATAACTGTTCAGTTGGCCTGCACCAACTGTAGCAAAAGTTTCAAATTTTGCTTGCCGTTACATTTACTTACTATTAGTAAATATACTTTATACTAAATACATTAAAATTATGGTTCCTAAAGTGTATTTTTTTCCCTAGTATTTGCTTCATTGTTCAAATCAATGTGGCGATATTATATATATCCAGCATTAATTTCATGCTTCTTCTTGCAGATTTAACAAGATCATCCTGGAAGTGACATATACAATTGTTGTACTGTACTAATAAATTTTTCATGTTTCATGATTTTGGCATTAAGCCAACAACAGTATGTTTGTCTGTTCATTTTTACTTCACGAGTTCTTTTTGTTTTTCTTTTGTTATTTAAACTTGAAGTAGGAGTGATTAAGATCTGGACCAACCCAACAAATCCAATTTAGTCCAATCATTTCAATTCGGGTTGGGCTTAGTCAAAATTACCGATCATGGGAACCAAGTCCATCATAAAAGATCTAGTTTTAAGCCACAACATTAGTTTGACATGCCCCGACCAAATATATATATATATATATATATATATAATTTTTTATATGTTTATATATATTTAATATTTTTTTAAAAAAAGAAGTAGTCACTTTTTTATTTATGTCAAATATAAATATTTTTATTAATATAAAATATCTTATTTATTGCATACAAATCATAATTTTCTTTTTTCCTTTTAAAACTTTTTAAAAATTTAATTAACAAAATATAAATAATAAAATATAAAACCCAATGACCCGTCTCAGCCCCTCTCAACCCAGTCATGTCCTGGATCTACTTGGTCAAGTCCCATGATCGAGCCACATTTTGTGGCCTAATCATAACCTCAAGTTGGGCACAATTTGATGTCTAACTCAGTCATTCTAGGGTTTGCACACCTCTAACTTGTATGATATAATAATCCTTGTAAATCTGACCTGTATTGTGCTTAATGACCACATTGTTTTTAGATGAATATTATTATGCAACGTCTCTTTATTCTTTCTTTTGGAAAGTCCTTGGTAGTTTGAATAGTTAAAATGTTTATTTGGATGACAATATATGGTTTTTTGGTTAATAATTTTATTTAATTTGACATTAGATTGTTTTTCAAACTACATTTGGTTTTTAAATCTTGTTTGAATAAAAGTGAAACAAATATATATATATGCATTGAAAGAACTATATTTGTCACAACTTAAGCTGGTTGGGCGTGACTAACACGAGATTGAGATATCATTCATCATTGCAAACTTGTCAGAACCCTCGTAATAGCAGAATTTATATAAATTCATATTAAACAAATATAGATATCATAATTTTTCATATAGATAGTTTATGGCACACTATAATAATACATTAAACATTTATCATATATACCAAGGATCGATTGAACTGAATTATGAAAATAATGAAAGACATCACTCTAGCTGTAGGCTAGGCTCACCAAGATTAAAATTTTGAAGGTAGACGTTCTTGATTGGCACTGATATATGAAAAATGTTAAATAATGGGGTGAATGAAAACTCAGTGAGCAAATAATTCTAATATTGCAAAAATTAAAACAAAATTACGATGGTACGTCTTTTAAAATTTAAAACCAGATATCATACAGACATAATTCAGTAATATAACAAAAATCACCAACAAAATGTAATTGAAAATCTCCTACAAAGCCATTTATAATTACAAAGTACTAAACTAACCCAGGGCTAGTGATAACATATCAGATACTCATTCAGCCATAGGCTCTCAGTAAATATCATAATAGCCCTTGGCCTTAAACAGAATATGGTGGTAAAGGTATTATACTCAATCTTATCAGAATACCAATCGCAGTGCACTACAGCTAACATCAACTGCTGTTAGTTACAAGGTTCTGTTTTAGACATATTTCCAATATTTCATAGATAGATAATTATCCATGTACATATATAAAAAATTTCAAAATTGTACAATTTCAGAATTCAGATATCAACATTTCTAATAATTCAATATTCAAAATCATTATGAATAATTTAAAATAATATTCTGCATAATTAGGATTATCTACTCACCTGAAAGGAGTATATCAACCTTATTATATCCTTGATTATAATTCCTTTATTAAAAATATTCTATTCACATAAAAATATTAAATAAAATACTCTCAACATTCACTCCTCTTAATTAATTTAATTATTTGATTTTGTCACCGAGCTAATTAATTATTCATTATTTATCTTTATCCATTTTACCTATTTCCTTACTAATTATTTGGAAATTAAATCTATAGGCCACTTAAAGAATACTTTAAAATTCTTATAACCTATATGTCATTTTATTATTCTTATTATCATTATTATTATCATTATCATTATTATTATTATTACTATTACTATTATTATTATTTTATTAAATTATTCCATTATGCACTTATTAAAATTTTAACACCTACCATAACGCAAATTTCACTTAAGGGTCATATAATAAATTCTAAAATTTTCATTTAACCTCAAATAATATTTATTTTTATACAATCAAGCCATTCATGTTTTCCTTCTAATTTCCCTCTTTTTTCTTCATGAAAAATCTTGAAAAATTACTAAAAATTTGAATTTTGTTCTAAAATTCAAAATAAAATTTTAAAAAATTTTAAATCACTCCCTAGATGCATAACAAAATTTAAGAGGTCATAAAAACACAATTTTTACTAAATTTCTAAATTACCCCGAGACCCCTAAATTTGAGTTTTTCAATCTGGAAGCCAAATTTTACAATTGATAAATGATTTTAAGGGAGAAAGGTGCAAAATTTATCTTATAAGTATAATCCTAACTCAATTTGAAGCAACCAACTAGAATTGAACTCAAATTTGCCTCTTTTTCCATGTACAGTGACGAAGTTAGGGTTCTTCGATTTTGAGCAAATTGGACCAAATTGATTAGTGAAAATGAGGGAGAAATGTGTGAAATCACTGCAGAAAGTGAAGCACTATATTTAATTGGATTAAAAATGTACCAAGTTGATGAATTTGAGGCTCGGTTTATGCCTTCTTTAACCGCCAGAAAAGTGGAGAAATTTCGATGATTTAGCTGTCGGTGAGCGTTGCTGGGTGGTCGATGGTGTTTCTATAGCTGAGAGAAGTTGTCGACGAGGTTGAATGAGGCCGAAGGAAGCTCCAGTTGGCTGGAAAAAAAAAAATCTCACCATGATGGTCGGAGATGGGCCAGTGATGCCGTTAGAGGGTTGTCGGTGCTCGCTAGCGATGGTGACAGTGGTTGCCAGAGGGAGAAACCAAAATTTGTATAATGAGCTGTGGAAATCTTGTAGATGGAGGAGTGGTATATGATGAATAATTTTGCAACTTATTTGAGGATATTAAGTATATGTTAGTTAGATAATTAGGCAATAACATGGGTTAGGTAGAGTTAATAGAATAATTGAGAATTTTTTAAAATATTTTATATATATATATATATATTATCATATCAAAATTTTCCTAACAGATACTTGGTTATCGTACTTAGTTGAGTTATAAATGCTAAAATACACAGGGTGAGGCTTAGATACTAACTTTGGTTACTATCTTAGACAAAATTTTATTTGCTTATTCATTTAGCTCTGACTGAGTTCCTTATTGAGTATAACTTTTATGGGGATTACAATATTGATGACAAAAAATTATTATTTAGATAAAAATTAATAAACAAATAAATTAAATCATAATTGTGTAAATTTATTATTTAATAAAATAAATTGATCTAAAATCAAGTTCATACTTTTAATTATGATTGACTTTTAATATGGAAAAAAAGTAAACATCTTCCATCATCACTTAAGTGTGGAATTTGTTTTATATTCCTAAAATTTTTCCTAGTCTATTTTCATAGATACATAGAATAATTTAGTAGAAATTAAATTTTTTTCTAGTTTATTGTCAATGCTCAGAGCAATATTAAAGATTTATAATTCTAGGAAATTTCATTTCATACATATGCATTATTTAATTAAATAAAAAATTCAACAACTCATACTTTTTTAGTAACTTATACAGTCAATAATTATATTCAATAATATATTATAACTTTCTTCTTCAGTTCAAATTTGACTCGACATGCTAGTTAGTAAATAATCAAATATGCAATTTTGAAAACATTTAAAATATTAAATGGTCTTGTACTTTAAGAGTATACTTCATTTTTATTATATACTATGATAGCTGAAATTTAAAATTACACTCAGGCAAGTTATATAAATAAACAGTGGCAGAATTTGGATTTGTTATAGTTATTTCAAAGGAATAGTGCACTGTTATATTGTAATGCTTGTTTATTTATTTAAATCGTTAGATTAAATCTTAAAATTTGTATAAGACAATAAAAAATAACTTTTATACAATACACAATTACTAAAATTAACTTAAATCATCATATTCTATATTTTCTTTAATCATAACCATTAAATTTGTACATCTATTTGACATCTAAATTATATTCTCGCGTTGTCTCTGTTTTTTATTAATGAACACGGAAATAGATTATTTACATTTAAGAATCTCAAATATAAGTAAAATTAATGAAATTTGGACTGTTAAATAAAAACTTATTGATTCAAATTTTATAAGATTAATAAATATTATTTAATATTTATTAAAATATGAATTATTAAATAAAAATCTAATGATTTAAATTTCAAATATAAAAAGTATAAATGGATAGAGTGCATTCAACGAAGAGGCAAACCAAGTGATGTTGATGTACTTCACTTAAGAGACTGCACCCAATAACGAGACAAGCCACGTGAAGCAAGATAATATAAGGAGTGAACTTGAAAAACTGTCGGTTTTGTCGGTGTGGTTTTAGGAAAATAGACATGAACATGAATAATGAAGCCAATTCATTTAGCAAACCATGGTTTGTCAGATAAGTTGGACTCAAACTTTTTTCCATGCTCGACCTGGCCCAAAAGGCCCAAATTTATCATTCTTATTTCAAAGAAACATTATGGTTTTTTCAAAACTAAATTCTAGCATAGATTTTAATGACGTAAAATATAAATTTAACAGTAGAATTAGCTTATTTTTAACACCAAGTAGTTGACAAACATGACATTTTAGTTTTAGTGTGTGTATATATATATATATTATAGAGTATGGCTTAATGTAATAATGTCAAATTTATATTAAAATTTTTTTCATACACAATCTATTAGCAATAGTAATAAATATAAATATAGAGTATGACTTAAAAGGTCAGCCCAATAAAATAACCCAGCTTCACAAATGCGCATGAGCCTGAAATAAAAATGCATCATTTGCTATAATGTGGCCCCTTTTATAATCAAATGGGCCTACGATCAGATTCAACGAGGAAGACCTTACGTTGATATTGGAAGTTTGAAACGTTTCTCCACGTAAGAAATGCCTTTCTTATTTCCAACACATATGTCCAAGGCGTCATGATTCAACATTCTTATTCTATGTCATCTCTGGTAAATTACACCAGAGAGAGAAGGGAAATGATAAGCATTAATCCCATATTAACATATACATCTCTATATCCACACAAGACATAGTAAATCATAGAAAAAGAATATCTATGAGAGCAAAAGTGCTCGAACCACAGCATCACATTCCCTGTTCCTCAACACACAAAAATGCCCTCCTTTAGGAACCTCGTGATAATGAATCCATGGTAGTCTCTGCGAGATGTAACGGCTCACTGAGTAAGGAATGATCCTATCTTCATACCCTCGCCACATGTGCACACAACCTTCTTTGTTCGGAAACGGATTGCTCATGTCTACGGGACTGAATTCCCATTTCCCAAATCCAACGATCAAGTCTCGTTGTAACGATTCGTATTCACCTTGTTGTGTTATCTTGTCCTACAAGTACTTAACCTCGTTACTCGCATTTGTGTATAGTTCCAAGAGAAAGAAAAGTGAAATAGTTCTTATTTCTCTCTTACAAGACCAAGGTTGTGATATAGGTACCTGACCACTTGGGTTTTCTGGCAAGCTCTTGAAGTACTCTAAATCGTCAGGACACAAGATGGGGGTATTCCCAGAAAGCAGACTCAGTGAAGGAAACCATTTTTGGGACATCCACCAATACACCAACCAAGGGCATGGCGTGCGACTCGAAATGTCCTTTGGTCTAATGGAGGTAGCCCTTTCATGGCTTCTCTTAAGAAACTTTTAGGAAAAGAAGACCACCAGTAGTTCACAAATGGAACCACCAAGGATGCTCCTGACAATCTGCCAATGAATATTTATGCTGTGAGTTGACCATACCATGTATTGACAACCTTAAATATAGAAAACATTAATTACAGTCATGCCTACGAGGGATGTATCTCGGGCAACTCCAGATGGGGTAAATAAAGTCATGTAATAATTTTGCATAATACATAAACACATAATAGGGAGAGATAATTATTATATGAACATAGAATAGAGAGATTTCAACTTGTTAATATTTGACATGATAAAGACGACATAGTGTTAGTTACATTCTGTCTGAGAAAAATGTCAACCCACAATACTCAATAAAGATCTTAGAATAGACAACGACTAAAAAGAGTTATCGTAATGTTTCAAAATTAGAGCATTTAACAAGGTAATTTATAAACTATTATTTTAATAATAGTTAATTATATTATTAAAATAAAATCCTCAAAATATCCTTTAAAATAGTTTCCTATTTCATTATTTGAAGAAAAAGGAAACACATTAATTCTCTCTTAATAATTAACTCTTAATTAATAATTTAATAAGATAATTACTAATGCTCTTGGGTTGTAAGTTGGGTTTCTACCTAATGGGCTTGTGGATAATCCAACCCATCACTGATTACCCACAATGAATATAAATCCAATTCATTCTTAATTTATCAATTATAATATTAATTACCTAATTAGTCATAACAAGAGATTAATCTAATAGTAAAATTAATGCTAATCCATATAATATTAAAAATATTCTAATAATCTCACACTTGGATAGCATTAATTAAATTATTAGGTTAATCAACGAATACATAAACACATGGATGTGTATATATTTATAAATCATACAAAATTCAAAAATGAAACTACATACAAAGATCACTAAATCTGATAGGGAAATAAATGATATTAACATTGTCATAAATTTATTTCAATATCTTAATAGACTAGAATATAAAATGACATTTGAAGCATTATATTACAATGTAAAAGTCCTTTAAGGACCTAACTCAGAAATTTGGTGTCAAATTGCACCATAAAAGCCCTTCAAGAACTCAACTCAGAAATTTGGTATCAAATTGCACTACAAAAAGCCCCTCAAGGACTCAACTCATACTTCCACTAGACCAAGGCTACATCAAAATTCAATAAGACTCATACGAGTTATACAATTTCAATTACTCTTATGGGTAGGCCTTTGGTCAACAGATTCATCATCATGCACTCCTGCAAATGTTTACCATGTGAGAATGAGATAATGAAAATTCAGAAATGAAATCATGAATCAAGGATATTGAATCCGATAAGGAAAGCATTGTTATAAGTGTCAGCAAAATTTCAATTCCGAATTATATCCAAAATTTTGGCATAACCAAACAAACATTGAATCTAATAAGGAAACAAATGTTATAAGTGTCAAAATATACCAAAATGTTCCTTAAGAACACAACTCAAACTCTTACCAAACCAACACATCAAAATTCGAATATACTCAAGAGTCATATGTTTCTAAAACTCTAATGGGTTTGTCTTGGTAAACGGATCACCCAAAATAAGTATGAGATTCATAGATCTTCTTTTCAATAAATAGAAATTGAGTATCAAAATTTAATGCAATTGAAATTCTTGTAACTTTGAGAGAAGCACACAATAGAGTCATGTCGCAACAAAATAGTCAAGACTCAAAAAATGTATATAACGGAAATTAATTTCCTTGACTATATTCCCTAACGAGTGACAATCATAAAACTGGCGACATAGTCTTCACTTATATATGAGGCAACTGTAAATGTCCATTTGACAATTTTCAACAAAACAACTCCTTCAAAACATCATATAGATGTAATCAGAAGTAGGTTTAAGATCATCAACAAATGATGTATAATCTGAATCAGAATATCCCATTATTTCAAATGATTTAGATTTCTAGAAAGTCAACATGCAATGTTTTGTACCTTGAAGGTACCTTATAATTGTCTTTGTAGCCTTCCAAATGATTATACCCAAAATTACTTAAATATCTGCTAAGCACACCAACAGGAAAAATAATGTCTAAACATGTACACACTTGGGCCTATATTAGGCTATCAACAATAAATTCACCTGGAACTTTATCCATCAAAGTTCTTTTATCATCATTTTGGACACAACAATTTAAACAACCTATCACCACTCTATACAAGTGCAGCGCAAGGAGTACAAAAATATATATCAAAATTTCTTCAGCACTAGTTCAATATAGGTTGCTTGAAATAAATAAAAAATGCCATAAGATCTATCATGGTGAATCTAAATACCCAAAACAAAAGATTCATCTAGATCTTGCATATCAAAGTGGCATGACAAGATGTGCTTTGTCTCATTTAATAAACACATTGAGTTACTGGCCAATAGGATGTCATCCATACACAACACATCCTCATGCAAGTCTTTATCCAGTGATGTTGTTTTCAACATCCATTTAGTAACTTAGCGAGTTCCTACTCACTATTATAGTGTATGGAGGTAGGTAATTTTATCATTCATAATCTCTAACCAGTTAGATGAATGAGGACATGACACAGCTTCATTAAAAAGAGATAAATATTTTACTTAAATTCCTGTAAGTACACTATGTAATCATCTAAAATTGTAGGTCTACAAATTCTCTGTGATCGTATCAAATTAATGACTAGTTCTCCTACATCAACTGTAAGAGCTTCCACAATAGGATCAACTGGATTTTCAACAAGAGTGTCATCTCTAATAGCATGATCCACAAGTAGATATGACAAAGCTGATATGGGTAAGATGACATTCTCACAATGCAGATTGATTACTCTATGAACATCACTCCCACTGTCCAAGTTATCATAAAAATAAAACACTCAATCAGATTCAATAACCCTGGTACTATGATTAGAACAATAAAATCTGCATTCTCTGGATCCTGAATAATACTCAATGAAGAATCCGCTGACAGTCCTGAAATCAAGTTTCTTGAGCTGAGGATTATAGGGTCTTACCTCAGCTCTACAACCCCATACACGAAAAGTGCCTCTGACTAGGCTTCTTACCAGTGAAAAGTTCATATGAGGCATTTTCAACTAACTTACTTAGAACTTGATTCAAGATATAAGCTGTTGTCTTAAGGGCATCATCCCACAGAAACTCTGGTAATGAAGAGTGACTGATCATGCTTCTGACTATGTCCATCAATGTGCGATTACGCCTCTTAGTAACTCCATTTTGTTGTGAGTGTCAGGCATAGTATACAGAGCTTCAATTCCTCGCTCCTATAAGAATAGAGCAAAAGGTCCAGGGTTTCTACTTGTTTCAGTATACCTCCCATAATATTCACCACCTCTGTCTGATCACACTTTGGATTGTCTTCCAAGACTTTAATTCAACAGAAGTCTTAAATGCCTTGAAGGCATCCAATGAGTCAAATTTATCATGCAACAGATCAATCCATCCTAATCTGGAATAGTCATCTATAAAGGTTATAAAGTATTTGTAATTACTTATAGCAGCATGAGTAATTGGTCCACTAATATCTGTGTGGATCAATTCCAAAATAGTCTCAGATCTATTTGCCCTTTTGCTTCTAACTTTAGTGAGAAGTTTTCCCTTAATACAATCAACACATGATTCAAAATAAAAAAAATTTAAGTCAAGTAATATTCCCTATCTAACCATCATTTCCAATCTTTCTTTGGATATATGACCAAAATGCTGGTGCCATAACATGGAAGAGTTCTCATCAATTCTTCGACGTTTGTGTCTAATAACAGCATTAATAGATGCCACAAAGGTAGAATCTGAACTAACATATCCATTCAAGCAATATAAACTACTCATTAAGCTAGTAGTTCCAACAATGACTGAATTAAAGAAAATATCAATTCTACCATTTGCTTGCCAAAAGGAATATCCATGTTTGTCTAATATATAACTAGATACCAAATTCCTCCTTGAAGAAGGTACATAGACAACATCATATAAAGCTAAACTGTGTCCAGAATATAAGTTCAAAACTATAGTTCCTATGCAATCTACTGTAGTTGAACTTCCTTCTACTCTAAGGATGGTTCTTTCTATTTCATTTAGGCTCTTCTTGTCTCTGAGCCCCTTCATTCTCATGCCTATTCTTCAACTTAAAGCAATTAGAAATTTTATGGCCCATGCCTCTTACAGTAATGGCATTCACCATTGAATTATTTTTTCTTTTGACCCTTATTATTTTTATTGCTTTTCTTAGGTCCAAATGGTTTCTTGCCATAGGTCTTGCCTTCACTTTTCTTTCCTTTCAACTTCATATTTCCAGCTTTACTGGATGAATGATGTGAAATATAGTTAATTAATTGTGAGAATTCACCTTTTTTGATTGATTCTTCCTCTTAGGTTACTATGGATATCATATGATCAATAAACCATTCTGACTCTTGGGAATTAGAAGTGGTTTTTAGGACCCCATATTCAACAGGAAGGGATTAGAGAACTCTATAAACCAAATAGCTCTCATCCAAGTTCTCACCATAGGACTTTAGCTTGTTCTAGTAGTTAACAAGCTTCATCATGTGCTCACACACTCTTGGCAAAGAAAGATAATAGGTCTTTTAAGTCTTATCTAATTTCTTGAATTTCTCACTGACCGCTTTGAGATACCAACTGTGGTATCTTTCTCAAAAATACTTTGTTTGATAGTCTTTTTAATCATATACTTGATGACAGTCAGACAAATCATATTGGACTCATAACATTGCTTATGGTAAGCTTTGTCAGCAGCGCTAGACTCAACGGTGAGATCTACTGGCTTAGGTTCTCTCATACCCAAACTTTCCTTAGTGATTGTTAGATACATATCAAAGGACTCAATCCAATCATTATAGTCTATCATATTTAGAGTTTTCATCACAAACAGTTGTAAGAACAAAGAAGCTAAGGGAAAACAAATAGGAAACATATAGCTATGTCCCGGACACATAATTATATAATAAAATTTCCATAACAAGATTCAGCTTCAACAATTGTATAACAAAATATTCATCATATCCTGTCTAAGGGCTCGGACTATGATAAATCAAGAAAACTTATACAAACCAATGAAGCATATTATCGAGAGAAACAACATAAAATGTACCCACAATCTCCATATCGATAAAATATGAGAAACTATAAAAACATAAGTTAAAACAAAGCTGCTAACCAGTCGTAAATATATATATTTCATGGAATTATATTAACAATGTCACACCGATAAAATTTTCTCAAATCAAAATACCTCAACTGCATACTATTTTAAGGCTCTAAATTTTCAAGAAATTTTAAAAATCCTATTTCCATGACTTAAAAAATTCTAAAAAAATCATCATAATTTAAAACAGGGCGAATGGAGGTGAACTATAAAATTTTGGGGCTCGTTTGACCAGTGCGTGAGGCTCACCCACCATAACGCGCGGTCGCTAGCCCACGCGCATCGTCTTTAACCTTTGGCAGATCGAATTGACCCGCCAGACAACCCGACAACCCATATTTCAACCCAACTGTTTTCAGCGATTCAGGCTTCGAAAATTAGGATCAAAGGGATCGTCAATTCACAATCTACAATTCCTCTTTGGTGGTTTCAATTAATTCCCTTCCATTTAAGTGATTTTTTTTCATTTAAAAGGTTTGATGTTTCGACGGTGATTCAATTCAAAATCGGGAAAGATGTTTCTGACCAATGGGTGCCATTGACGTGAAACATCGGTTGCTATCAACCGATGGTGGGCTGCCGGTGATGGTGGTTGTCGGCGGCAATGATCGGGAAGGGAAATCCAAAAAAAAAAATTCTGAGGATGATAAACAACGGTGATGTGAATGTCGAAAGCAGAATTTTGTTTTAAAAAAGAAATTTCAAAACCATTTAAGGCTCTGATACCATTTGAAGTCATGTAATAATTGTGCATAATACATGAACATAGAATAAAGAGGGATAATTTTTACATGAACACAGAATAGGGAGATTTCAGCTTGTTAAGATTTGATATGATGAAAATGATATAGTGTTAGTTACATTCTACCTAAGAAAAACGTCAACCCACAATATTCAAGAGAAATCTCAAAATAGACAACCACAAGAGAGAGTTATCGTAATGTTTCAAAATTAGAGCATTCAACAAGGTAACTTATATGGTTTTATTTTAATAATAATTAATTATATTATTAAAAAAAATTCTCAGATATCCTTTAAAATAGTTTCCTATTTCATTATTTGAAGAAAAAGGAAACATATTAACTCTCTCTTAGTAATTAACTCTTAATTAGCAATTTGATGGGATAATTACTAATGCTCTTAGGCTGTAAGTTAGGTCTCTACCCAATGGGCTTGTGGATAATCCAACCCATCACTGATTACTCACAATGAATATAAACCCAATTCATTATTAGTTTATCAATTATAATATTAATTGCCTAATTAGTCATAACAAGAGATTAATCTAATAGTAAAATTAATGCTAATCTATATAATATTAAAAATATTCTAACAATAAGCTCCCATTGACATGCCCATGACGTAAAATCTAGCTCCAAGTTGCAGTATGTCTGCTAGTTCTTCAATGTCATATGCCTTACTCTTCACTGTACGTGAAGGATATGGGTCGCTTTCTCCATAACCTGCTCTGTCGAAGAAGAGGAAGTATATGCTATGTTCTTCGATGAGTTCCTGTACATGATCACCACATTCAACAAATCCACACATCATCATGCAGCAATCACCTTTTGTGGTTGATTACTCTGGTGTTTCACATCAGCCTCAAGAGCATCGCTAATGGTATATACATATATATATATATGCCACAAAATTTGACTACGGTAGTGTGAAGAAGAGATTGTTCCTACTTGAGAGACAGGCAAGTTCAAATCTTTGGAAGAGGCAAATCCATGAACAACAATGATCTTGTACCCAGCCTCTTCCTTGGGAACTCCGAACTCTCTGTAGGCCAAATGCCTGCCGTCACTGAGTTTCACCCGCGGCGATGAGATCGGAGGACCGCCCGGTGAGCCGCAGATTTTAGGACGAGGCGGCTTCATGGCCTTGTAAGCCCACCCTAGCAATCCCACCACTACCGCGGCTGCGATTGGATTCACCATTCCTGCATAAGAAGCAAAAGTTTACTGATTTTTGTATTAATACTGTCTTTCTATATGCCAATAACTAGATTTCAATTCTAATCCTTAATAAGATGACTCTAGTATCAGTGAGCCCAGGTTATAGCTGAAGGTCAATCATGGTTACCAGTTCAGTAACTTCAATGGAACGGAGGAGACATAGCAAGGCATATGAAGTTTTATGTTCAGTAAAGTCACTAAGTCAAACCCAGAAAAGAAAGCAGAAAGAAAAAGCAGAGCGGCGTCTAATGACGCATAAGAAGCTGTAATATACTTCATCATAAATTACACGTGACACCTGGAAGACGCTAGAAAACAAAAGATAGGGAATAAGATCAGAGGAGCAGGATATATCCTTTAAGAATCTGACAGCTGATAAGAAGTTAAAAAACAAATTCAGAAACATGTGGTCGATTAGTTCATCATGAATATCTCGAATAAGGGGTATGATTCATACGAACCAAACCCAAACCCATCAAATTAGAAAAGCAAGAGAGTAAAGGGAAAGAGAACCTGGATGAACTGAAAGGGACGTGGTGACAGAGAGCCAATGAGAGTGCGTCAAGCGGACCCTGAGTACACTGGTTCAGTACTTCTATCCAAATTGCCAGCGAGCAATGGGGATTTCTTCTTTCTTTTCTATCTAATACGATAATGGCTCTGTCTCTCTCCTCTCTCTGTCGGTCAAACTCTATCCAAATTTCAAAAGCTAACCATGCACTTAGTATGCTAATGATTTCTTTTTGTTTCTTTCTCTGGCTTTAAAACTTACAGTGATCAATGTTATACAAGTACATATATTTTTGCATAATTATTATCTCTTATTTTGTAAGTAATTCGTTAAAATATTGTATAATATTTAAGGTATTAATTTATACATATATTATATTGTGCGCACGGATATTCATTAAATAAAAATAAAATAATAATTATAAAAATTACTATTAAATATTGACTCTAGCTAACATTTTATAAATAGAATTAGACTAGTGTACAATACGAATAACTTATTAGAAAGTAAAACTTAAGACATTTTGAATAAAATACCTGCAAGTATTCTACAATCACATGCTAGAGCGGATTTAGTTTGTGAAAACCTGAAATACACTTAATACATTATGAGTATTTCATTTGATCAGTGATTTCAACTAGAGATCAATAAATTTCCGTAATTAAGATATCAATGTAAATCTTCTACTCTAAATCTCTAAATATATTTATGTTCTTTTATTTCCTTCATAATTTAATTTAAACTGACACATCCATTAAAATAAAATAAGTGAGTAAAACTTTTTTAAATGGGAGTCTTCAAAGCCAAACAATTTACGTTTTTAAAAATCTAAAAAACTACTGCCATTGTGGTCTGAAAATGTCAAGTTATAATAGCTTAGTTTTATCAAGACACATAAAATCTGATTTATGTGAATCTACAAGTAATAAAATTTTACAATCTCTCATTTCAAGGACATTAATTGTCATTGGCAAATCTTGAAATTATTATGCAAAATGACTCTACAAAAAAAATATTACATGGCCATGACTGTAGAAAGAATTGTAACTCATGGGATTCAGATCCCATACAGTAAGGGTTTATGCAGTCCCCTGCTATAGATGGACCATTTGATTTTTATACAATAAGAGACTTTGGGCATCATGTAAGTTTTTTTAAGAAAGCATTCAATGTTTTTAAAATTAAATGAAAATTGTTTAAAATAATTTAAATCATTGAATGAAAATCTCAAAATTGAAAATTCTCTGCAGAAGAGGACTACGTGAGTCCATTCTCTTACTCATATATATGGAAAAAATTTTAATTGATTTGCTCCAATAACACCACACTGATGAATCATTGGCGGTGATTATTTGTAAGTAAATTTTTTGGTACAATTATAAAATGTAATTGTATCTATGTAACTATTACGTGTCATATTACAAAATAAAGTGATAATAATGTATTAATAACATAACTATATGCCTAGTTACAATAATGTTTTGTATTTATATTTAAACTTTAATATTATATAAATTTTATTAATGAACCCAATGTCCATTTTGAATTTTTGAATTACCCTTCGATTTTTTATTTTTCAATAACCTTTAAAAATTAGTTTATATATTAAAAGTAAAGATATCATTAAAGATTTGGAGAGTTATTGAAAAATAAATGGAACACAAGGGTTTGTTAATAAATTTACAAAATAATTTTTTGTGAGAATTATTGAGAAATAAAACATAGAGAGGGCAAACAAAAATTATTTTAAAAAATTTTGATTCACAATGCAAAACTTATTAGAGTTAAAATATAAATATAATATATTGTTTTAGGATAAGGCAAAGTTGATATATTTAGATACATAGTTGTCACATATCTTAGTGTACTACGTAATAATTATAGTTGCATCAACAAATTCAGCTTATTTTTAAATTATGAGTCAAGTATAGTTAAACTGCTACTATGTATACAAAAAGTGGAATTTTGGCTTTGGTACATTAATTTTTTGCATTTGAAGTAATCTAAACTATTAAATTTTTATCTATTGATTCAAATTTTAATAATTTTTTAAATTTTAATTCAACTATCCAAATTTTATTAAGTTAAGTTGTATTTAGATTATCAGGAAACTATTTCCTAAAAAGTGATCAATTTTCTACCCTTAATATTTTTATTTTTGTTTAGTGTCACAAGGCATGGTCATTGAAAGTCCAAACATTTGCATATACTTTCTTTTTTAATTGAATTTTGCCATGTGCATACTTTGATACATCTTTCAATTGGCTGCTTTATCCATATTCAGGAACAATTAGGTGTTTGAGTGTTGAAAGCCTCAAATTACAATTCACTAAACTGACATGATATTCTGGGAAAAAAAAAAAGAAAAAAAATCATATGTTTCAATTTGCACTGGTGTAGGGACAAATCGAAGGTAGTGCATGAGAGGTTCACCTCTTTGGATTTTTTAAAATTTTAATTTTGATATATAAAAAAAAAATTAATCATTTAATCCTTATAATTTATAAGTTTTGAAATTGATCCTTATACTTTTTTTTTTTTGTAAAATAAATTCTTATATTTTTGAAAACTTGCAAATATACCTCTATTATTAACTTATTCAATGACCCCTTACCTTAGAGTTTAAGGTTTAGGGTGACATAGAAAATTTTAAAACCTATCAAATTAACCACATGGGATCTAATAAGGTGCCATATAAATAGAGAAAAAAAAAAACTCAGATCTTCACGCTAAAAGGCACAGCATCATTGGGGCTGCAATTGAACCCATCCATTCGCACATCAACATCCCAGAAGAACGAAGATGGCAGAAGAGAGCGATTAAATTTTATGTAGTTGCCATTATCACCACTGTCATTTTCTCTTTAGTCTATATGCGTTTCTTCTTCCATTTTTTATTATCATTCCATTCATCCCTACTCAGTGAATCTATATGTTTAGTGATTCTGCGCCATTATTCCATTCATCCCTATTTTTCGAACACCCCATTGAATATTCAAGCATTTTGATTACCATGCCACTAGGTTCTCTGTAATTTTCCAACTCAAAAACTAAATGATACTGTGTACTGTAATCATATACTACGAATTTCAACGGGCAATGATTAATCCATATTGCTAATATACCAGAACATGCTTTGAAGAGTCTTTCTTGATATTGTTGTGCAAACAATGTCTAAATGGGAAAAAATGTCTTTGTGAAACTACAATTTTATGCAAACAGCTACCGGATCACTAGGTAATGGAAGAATCTTTTGGAAGTAGAAACTTATAGGCTTCAAGAAACCATGTACTTATTTGATATGGCTTAAAATTAATCTGATGTGGCTTAGATCTGATATGGCCTAAAATTAATCTGATGTGGCTTAGATCTTATATGGCCTAAAATTAATCTGATGTGGCTTAAAATTTTTCATGTCACCAAAGACTTTAATGGGTTAGTGAATAAGTTAATGGTAGGAATATATTTGTAGGTTTTCAGAAATATAAGGACTGATTTAAAAAAAAATAAAGTATAAGAACCAATTTCAAAATTCATATAAACTATAAGGGTCAAATAATTAATTTTTTCTACTTATATCTTATATTCTTCAATTGATTCCTTAATTGTTAAAGACTCACCCCTTAATTAAACATTTTAAAATTTTCAACTTTTATCTTAATTCTTCATTTAGTCTCTTAATTGATAAGAATTTGCCTCTTTACTTTCTAATAACTTTTATTTCTTAAATTTACAATTTTAATATGTAAAGTTGTGCATAAAGATATAATTTTATAAAATTAAAAAATTTTATTCATCAACATGTGGGCCATAATGTAATAATTTTTCGTGAGTTGGCTTACAATGAGCACAAATACTGTTAGGCCCACTTAATTTTTTAGATAATTCATAAAATTTTATATAAGCATTCTTTTATCCTTATCTTTTCTTACATAAGTTTTCTTATTGTGAAAGTCAATTAAAAAAAAAAATGACAAAGACTCAGAAATTGATGAACCACGAATGACCCAATGCTCTATCTTTAGATTAGTGCTAAACCTTTCTAAATAGATTGCTTTTGCTTTGTCCTAATTTTTTAAAAAATATTTACTTATTATTCTCAAGTCAATGTTTTATGCTCAAAAGTCAGTCAATTTTTCGCTAGTGTATAAACATCTTTCTAAAACTCCTGGAGACGAATTTGAAAAATTGAACTTAAATGAAAGACATGGTAACCATTTTAATCTAATATAATCTAAATTTTTTTGTCCTCTGTAAATTAAAATTCTAAATTTGTGTCTCTTCTTCATTGCCCGAGTGGGAGGGTATGAATAAAAATAATCAGATGATTCTTCCCAGCTAATTTTGACCACATATTGTAACTTGATAATTAAATGTGAATTATATATAGCAAATCATCAATGTTATGATAGCTAGGTTATTCTTTGGCTAAGATATACAGTACCTTTTTTTAGGGAGAATTTGAATACTATTATCAGTAAAATATATTAATTGGTTAAGTTTAGTTAAGTTATATATAGTTTTTTAAAAAAAATCTTTAAAATATATAATTTTAACTATTTACTTTCTATATAGTATACTATAAATGTTTCTTTTAGTTTGCTTTCTACAAATAAAATCAAAACTTTGCATAATATGTATTTATTTAAAAAATATTATTAATTGGATGTTCTAGTAAAAAAAAATAAAATCATATTCTTATATATTAAAAGTTAGTATTAACTTAAATTTCTTTGATATCATATTAAAAATAGAATTACAATTCTATGCTGTATAAGAAGTTATAACTTCATTGATAAAAAATAAATTAAAAAATGTTTTTGTAATGTACAGTAAATGTGAAGAAAATTAATTGAACTTTAAAAAAATAAGAAGAGAGTTAATCAATGTAACTTAATTAGTCAGCACAAGTTGGTACAAATAGAATGTATCTCTACCTCTTAATCATTGCCTCTCGGGTTTAAATCTATGGTGAGATGAAAATGAAAACTTTTTTTGCCTTGGGACACCTCCCCAATTTAAGTTGAACCATAGGTTGAGAGATTGATATCTAAAATAATAAAAAAAAATTGTAACTTAATTAAAATTTAAAAAATTGATAATATACTTTATTGGCTGAGAACGCTAATGCTATGATCAAGTGGGAGAGATGCTATAGAAAGCTTGCAATGCAATAATTTATAATATGATGCAAGTGACTACAGCATAATTATCTAGATGTCATTCACGGTGGAATATTAGCACACAAGAAATTTCATAATGATTCGAGATTAAAAGTTATCATTTCAAGTGAAATGACCTAAAATCACTTCATTGTTTTTGAAATAAATAAATTTTAAATCATACATTATTATGAAGAATCTAAAAATTTTAATTTTTTATCCTAAATGATTCTACTTTTTATTCTTATGAGTTCGTAGTCTTAAAAAGCATGGTCTTAGAACCTCATAATAAAATTCCATAGAATAAAAAAAGATTAATATTTAAATATTTTAAATTAATTTTTAATTTAAAATTTATTATTGTAAAACTTATAATTCTTCTAAATTTTTGTTGGTGACATTTGTGTGTGGGGGATAACTTAATGCCCCGATAAGTATTTGCTTAAGTTATCCTTGTACAAGGCTCACCATTGATTTCCAATGAATGTTCCTATAGGAAATTCCTCCATTAATTAATTTCCCCCACCCCCTTTAGATATATTAAGAAATAATTCATAATGGATATGACTGCTAACTTAACCTTATTCAATTTAGATAAATTAATTTTTTTTAAATGCGTAAAAGATTAATTATTTGATTTAATTTTAAAAATATTTTTAATTTAGCATTTTAAAAAATATTTTTAATTTAATTTTTAAACATATTTCTCCAATCAAAATACTCCTCTTTTTAAATAAAATCATAATCATAACTCAACAAATTAACTTTCATATATCATAAATAAAAAAAGTTTACGATAGAGATCCTCTGCTGGACTGCTTCCTCTTATCCCTCTCCCATGGTTTCACTGCCCACGATTCTGTGCTTCATTTTAGATAATCATAATTTGGAAGAAGCCCCTCTCGTGATTGTTACGCCCACAAAGTACCCAGAGAGCAATAGGAATCCTTCTTAACTTAAACTCCATGATGATGATCTCTCTGTCTCCACTAAACTTTGCTCAGTCTATATACAAATCCTGCATACACTGATCAAAGCGCGTGTAGCTTAGTAGTACTGTGTTTATATTGTTTAGGAAACTAGCTTATATAGATTCCAAAGTTAATCAATATACGTCAATAGAAAAGGTCAATTAATAAAATCAGACTGTATTAATTTTTTCCGTCCCAGCTTAAACAACTTGATGAAGATAATTTTTTTGAGGAATACCTATTATCCTTTTGCAAAAGAGATACAATATGAACTATGGTCTATGTAAGTACGTTGGCCTAGTTCAAATTGAAGTGGAAGACAGTATCTTTTGTCACAGTAACATTTCAAAACAATCACTTTGTCAGTTGACTCAGCGTCCATCTTCATTTTGAACCTCGATATATAACCCTTCTTTTAAAGCTTATTATTATTCCTCCTTTGGTGGGGTAGTGGGTCCAGCAAACGGAGGTGATCGAGGGGTTCCATAAGCTCATTTTTTTTTTTGCAGTCCCTTGTGTTATGATTGTTGAAGTGAAGGATCAAGTTGGTGTACCCTAGGTCAGTATTGCTTTAAGGTTATATATATATATATATATACACACACACACACACACAGAGACACAAAGCATATAAATTATATATATAAGTTCATCATTTTCAACTTTTTCATTTTTCTATTTCTAAATTCTTAAATTCTCGCTTCTTTCCTAAACCTCGCTATATACCATGCATCCCTCTGAACGCTATAAATATAGGCTTTCCACTTCGCATTCATCACATGAGCTTGAAGCGGCCTTGAAAAGCGTTGTGTTGTGGCGCGTGCTTTGCTTTCTTCGCAAATACTTGATAGATTACTTTAATTTAAACTTTTTGATGGGTATGGTACTAGATCCTCTTGCGATTGGGCGAGTGATTGGAGATGTAGTTGATTACTTCACACCAACTGTGAAAATGACTGTCACTTACGACTCCAACAAGCAGGTCTTTAATGGCCATGAGTTTTTTCCTTCCTCTGTCACCATCAAACCAAAGGTTCTGGTTCATGGAGGCGAGTTGAGATCCTTTTTCACTCTGGTACATCCACACACACATATATATATATATGAAATTTTCTTTCTTCTTCATCATGATTCATAATCCCACCATCTCTCTTTTTCCTAAGCTTTCTCATGGAATATCATCATCAAACATGTTAATTTCCTTGACTGATTTCGTAGGTCATGACAGATCCAGATGTTCCTGGCCCCAGTGATCCATACCTGAGGGAACATTTACACTGGTATGAACTATATATGATCTATGAACAACTAATGAACGATCCCAGAAGTCTTACTTATTTCTTGTAATTAGAAACTAAAATCCGTATAAATATATTAAACTTATGATATTATTATTAAGAAATTGGAGCTATCATATTCTTTCTCTTCTATGTTTTCCTTTCTGTTGACAACATATATATATATATATATATATATATATATATATATATATAAAATAAAATCATTTTGATGGTTCTACTAAAAGAGGTGTTTGGTTATTTAACAGGATAGTTGCGGATATTCCAGGCACGACAGATGCCACATTTGGTTAGTGCAATTTTTCGACCATTGACAGTGTTTTAGTACATGATTTATCGGTCATAGTCACTTATACATGAATTTGCTTTATAAGATTCATGGGATGGTCATACTAATGAATTTGTGCTCATTCATGAACACTCAAAACAAGCATTTTTTTAAAAAAGATAAAGAAGTTCTGACCGTCCAAAAGCATATATACAGGAGTGTTATTGGACATCAGTGTAGTCCATAAATACGTAATAACATGACCATATATATATATATATCCTTAATTAAAACGTAGGGTGGTTAGTGTTAATTAATAATTTGGGTGAGCAGGAAAGGAGTTGGTGAAATACGAAATGCCGAAACCAAACATAGGGATACACAGGTACGTGTTCGTGCTGTTCAAGCAGAAGGGAAGAGGGACAGTAGTGATGAAAGCACCCTCTGCTTCAAGGGATCGCTTTAACACTCGAAAATTTGCGGACGAGAATGAGCTTGGGGCTCCTGTTGCTGCTGTCTTCTTCAATGCTCAGAGAGAAACTGCTGCCAGAAGACGCTGATATATGCTCACTGATCTCATCTTTACTTATTTTTATATGTATATGCCACAGCAAACAAGTACTATATATATTCTATCTTATCCCCATGCCTTTGTCATATATATATATATATGGACTTGTATATGGCTGTGATCTTTCTGATTATAATTGGAATAGTCAACTAAAGCCTGAGATACTATCACTAACTATCCATCTTATCTTGTTGTTATTGATTGTTATTAACTTGATGGTTTTCAGAATTATCAGTAACCTATATATATATATATATATAGATGATACTACAATATAGAAAAGTTTAGGACCCAAATAAAGGAATTTGATGCTTTGTTCATTCGCCATCAGATAGTGCTGTCAAGAGAGGGGTGAATTATTCAATTCAGATCCACTATTTAACGTTGCTAGCAAAAGGAGGGAGATAAATTTGAGCTTCAATCATTACAAGTCAAAGTTTTTTCTCTTCTTCTTCTTCAATCTCTGTGGCACCAGCAGGATGGATATCAGTGGACACATATTATCGTTTTTTTTAGATTTTTTAAATTTTAAATTATATACATAATTTTATTTTTATTTTAATTTAATTCTTTAATTTATAAAAATTTATCTTCTTATATTATAAAAAGCTATTTTTCTTAATTTAAAATTTTTATTTAAAATTTTTACCCATTCTTTAAATTTAAATCCTAAATTGGTCCTATTCATCCAACCAACAATTTACACTCTCAAGACTCTAAAATCTAGTATAGCGAACTCCTTTTTCCGAGAGCCTATAGGCATAAAAAAACTATAATATAGAGATCGACCTTTTTAACCATTAAGGGTAACCCTATATTGTCTCTCCTTTTGGCCTTGATATATTAGCTTCCTGTAACATAAAGATAGATCTTTTAAGGGTAATCCTATATTGTCTCCTTTTTGCCTTGATATATATTATGCTAACCTGAAGGAGTGGAAAAACTAGTGAAAAAGAAAGCACAAGATATTCCCTTTTCTTGTAAGGTTTGAATTTCAGAGTTCAGAGAATGATATCATATCACAACTCCTTAAGACTGTGAATACTGCACGTGATGGACAGATAGATATAGCTATCCATGGTTAAATCAATTTGCCCATTGGTCCTTTCGCTGCCTGGAGGGGTTCCCTGCAACTCTAACCAGAGCTTTATCCAGTTCGTTTTTTTTTACATATTATAACAGAAAATTACCGTTTTGTTCATCTATTTTTTCATACTAACAAAAATTTAAAAATAATAAAAAATAATTATAAGTGTCATATATTTGACTTAACCAAGAATTACTTTTAGTAATTATTGAATTTTTAAATAACTATTTTAGTAACATAAATTTGTAAAGAATTAAATTGACATTAAATTAAAAAGTGATGAACTAAATAATTTTTTTTTCTATATTATACTTAGTTAATGTCGAGGTTAGTTTAATATTAGGGAAATATTAATTACTCTGGTTTAATATTAACAAAATAAAATCAAACCGAACTATACTAAAAGTAATTGGTTTTAGATTATTTATTTACACTTCATTGTTCAACTTATTTATTGTTTTAGCATATATGTTTTAATCTTAGATATTTTTCATATATGCAATAAAAGGGTATCTATATAGCGTTATTCGATTAGATTTATTATCATGACGATGACACTAAACTATTTAAACTTGAATTGTCAAAAAAAAAATCATTAACTGCAAAAAAAATTAAAAAAATAATCAATTTTTGATTAATTTGATTATGGAAAATTCACTTTTGGCCAAAATAAAAAGATTATGAAAAATTCACTTAAAACATCCTTGTAATATATCACTAATGCGTTAAAGTACCAAAGAAAGGAGATATTACATGCATATTTGGATTGAAGTTGTCAAAATTTGATTTAAAAAATAAATAACTTTATATGACTGTAATTTATGTTTAAAAATATTTATTTAATAATAAATTTATTATCGATGCAATTCATAATGAAAAAGTAATTTTTTAAATTTTATGTAAATAAAAGCTAGAAAAACAAAGAACAATATAATACTAGATTAGACGGAATTTACTTTACAAAGAATTCTATTTGTGCAAAAACAAATTTTTACCATTTTTTTAATAGTTAAATTAAACACGTTATACGTGAGGAGAGCAATCTAAATCCATTGAAGTGAAAGAACGAAAATTTTGATAAGACAATTAAGAAAAAAAAATTACTAACTAATTCACTATTCAAAACGGCCTCTTACATTATAAGTTTATAATTTTTTAAAAAAATATTAATTTTTTTTGACACATTACTCTCAATAAAATATTAAAAAAAATCAAATTTATTAAAATTAATATACTAAATTATTGTCAAATAATTGTATTTGAATTTTTTTTTGTCATTGAAGTGCAAAAAGTACAATATTGGAGGACAATAAGTTAAAAAAGAAAGGTGCCCCATTAAAATGAAAGGATAGAAAATGGGGAGGGTAGCCATAAACGAGGTGAGTGGAGAAGAATGCATGCAAGAAACAGCCGTACCACTTTGGAAAGTACAATGATTGAGTTGTAGGCCTCCCAATGAGATGAGAGAGAGAAAGTGTGTGTGAGTGTGTTTGTGAATATGACAACACAATGTAGCTTGTTAGCTATATTCATAGACCATCTTGTAGGCTTTTCATATGCTGTTTTTCAGTCACATCTCTCACATACTTTTTACTAGGTTTACAGCCTTGATTTAGATTCTCTGCATATAATTATTTTAATCTCAATTATTATATTAGATTTTATTAGATAAGTTTTTAAAAACTATTTATTTTGATTTTCAAAAATTACTCATTTCAATTTTTAGATCTTAAGACTAAGGATTTCAATGAATTGCATCGGATTAGGGGTGCATAAGTTTCCAGTTGGACCGAATTTTTGAATAATCCAGAATCAAGGCTGATTTCAGGTTAGATTTTATTTCTTAAATCGAAGACATTGTTTGGTTCAATATGACTGGATAAGTGATTGAATTGAATTAGATTACATTAAGTTTGATTCGAATCAATTAATTATTTCATATATTGTTAAAAGATTTTATTAATAAAAATGAAAAAAAATTAAGATTTAAAATTAATAAACAAAAAACCCAAAATTAAAATTAAAATTTAAAATGAAAATAAAAATGCTTAAAATTTAATAAAAATATTATTAATATATATTATAAATAAAATAAAAAATATTGACAAAAAAAAGTTAAGATGAATTGAATCTTATATCAACCTGAGATTTGCCTTGATTAGATATTTAGCTTGGCTTGGCCTAATCAAAAGATGCAATATTTTTTTAGTTGGTCAAGACAAGCCTAACCAAATATGACTGGGGTGGGTTGTGTTAACTTGGGAGCTTAGTATTCAACCCTTAGAACAAATTATGAATATGTTGATGATTAAAAGAGAGAATTGTTTTTTTACGCTTTTCTTTCATCTATGGTTCCAACAATAGTTTTTTTATTATATTTATTTTAGTAGTAATCATTAATATTAGGTAAAATTTTTGATACACTTATAATTTTGAGTGTCTCAATACACCCAATTATAATATAGAGATATAATTATAACGTGACTATTTTTTTGGTTGATATTATTATAATTATATTTTAACATTATAACTAAATATACTAATACATTTAAAATTGTGAGTGCATCAAATATGACACTTTACTTTAATTAGTTGTATGACTAGATTTAAATACAGTTTTCAATATTTTTGTTATTAAAATTTTTAGTTAATATCTAATAAGAGTATAGTTAATTAATAATAATATAAAAATTTTTAAATTTAACTACAAAATTATATATTTATTTGCAATAATTATATAAATGTTGTGATATTATTAAAAATTAAATAATTATCATATTTTAATTAGAGAATAATATAAAAAATACAAAAAATATATTAAATAATTTTTTTTAATTGGTGGAAATCAAATTGTGTATAATTTGCAGGTTTCTTAACAATTGAGAAATTTGAACACAAAATTTGAAACAAACTTACTATATAAATTAAAATAGTATCATATTCCTCAATATTATTTATTATTTTAAACTTGTCTCTTGAATATTGTATAAAAGAGAAATTTAATATGAATTTAATTTCAAATGACTAATTCAAAACAATAAATAAAGATGATGGACCATTTTAAAAAGTTTCATAATTAAAGAATTAACTTAATATAATAGATGAAGTTATTTTATTTTGATCTATTATCTAACTATAAAATTATGAGAAAGTCTATTTCCGTCCTTTTACATGTTTATCTTGTTAAACTACATTTATTATATATAATCAAGTAGTCTTTTTGTAATATAGGAGGCTAATGAGAAAGCTTCGTTAATTAAACCCTTAGTTTTATTTCACATTTATCATATATATATATATATATATATATAAAATTTTTTGAAGTGCGTAAATTTTTTGTAGTTAATAAAAAATAATAAAATAATTAATAAATAAATAAATTAACTACTTTTAATTGGAAAATTTTCAAAATCTGATTTTTTTTTAGTTAATAAGAAAATAAATAAATTAATTAAGAGAATTCTTTAAACTTCATACATTTTTTAAAAGAGTATTAACATAACTTCACATTGTTCATAATTAGAGCAAGAGTAAGCAATATATGATGGTATAGTTTATGATAGTGGCCTATCAACAAGCACAGTGTAATCACTTCTCTCTTACTAATTTTATATAACCAATTTTATAAATTTTTTTAAATTCATTATGTTTTCTTTATATTACAATATATTATTAAATTAAATTTTTTACTAATATTTACATACATTATTAATTTAAAATATATTGACTTTTTAAAACAAACTAATTTTCTCTCTGTCCGGACAAATTAAGAAGTTATATTTTACCCTTGATATAAACATAGAATTTTAAAGATTAGTTTCTCGGTAATGGATAATGATGTAGATGCGTTTAGCATTTTCGAATACTTATGATTATGATATGAGAGAGAAGATATTATTTTGTGTAAAAAATCTAAAACATTAATAAATCTATGTATATTATCACATTTTTTTCTAAAAAAAAATTAAATTTTAGTAAAATGACAAATTTTAAAGCCAATTTGGACTATCAAATTTGATCTGATAGTCCAAAAAAATTACTGGATCCCTTAGGTGCACGTACTAGAGGTAATCCAGATCTATTTGGAGATCCCTAGATACCCTAAACAAGTAGATAGCCACCGAAAAAAATGAAAAAGGAATGGCCATGCCGATACACACTATCAAAAATAAGCCCATACTGACTAAGGGAGGCTGTACAAATCCAGAAATTTGGGCCTAGCCCAATCCTGTTGGGCCATATTGAGGGCACTGACCCTCCATTCGGCCCAAATCATTATATATAATAAAGTCAAAGACAATTTAAAGGATTATAATATAAATTTTAATTTAATTCCTTTACGTTGTGGTGAGAACATAATATTATATTTGATTAGAGTAAGTTGTTAAAAGAAAATTCAATAATATAAAATAATATTAAATTAATATAATTGTTTATAATTATAATCTTAATTTATGAATTTAAACCCTTAGCTAGATTGTAAAAGTTTCAGGATAAACCCCTTAGCTGGAGACACTTTTGACATGTCTAACGACGGTAAGGTCACACGCCATTTTGAAAAATGAAAATGGCCCCATTTAATTTTGACCTTTTAACAAACAGACCCCAAAAAATTCAATTAATAAGAATTAAAACAGTCATAAAGTATGAAAATGGCAATTTTGCCTACTAGTTTACTGCACGTGCCACGCAGACAAACTTCCTATTTCTATTCTAGAATCAGTTTTCTAATTAAATTTACGAAAGAATGTTAAGAAAAAGTTACATTGATTTTGTGTTATTTACAAATATTCCATGAACTTTTAAAATGAAAAGAATAGGTTGTTGAACTCTCTTATGTACCAAATGCTTTATCAAACTTTTTGAGAATTACCAGTAGACTCTCATTTTATTTTCTAATTTCAAAATATTCTTTAAATATTTTGAGAACAATAAATCACAGTTCAGTTCCACGCCATATATTTATATTAAAAACATATCTAAAACTTATTTTTTGAAATGTGGATGTTGATGAACATATATTTGTTTAATTTTAAAATTTCTGGAAACTACTTACACTTAACCCGAATTTCAAAAAAAAATTTGTATTTTTTCTTTAAATTTGAGGACATAGCCTAGGTAGGTGAAGATAAATTTATTTATTTATTTTATTTCGATAAAGATTCAGGTAAATTGATATAAAAGATTAATAAAAATTATAATAATGCGCTTGCAGAATATTTGAATGGAATCGGTTGCGCTTTTTGTTTTTTATCGTAGACTG
Organism: Delonix regia; assembly: GCA_037074485.1. Classification (NCBI taxonomy): domain Eukaryota; kingdom Viridiplantae; phylum Streptophyta; class Magnoliopsida; order Fabales; family Fabaceae; genus Delonix; species Delonix regia. The sequence goes on from CM073455.1 coordinate 9,822,346, forward strand.
GTTGTAAAAAACAACGACTTAGACTTTATTTTAGTCGTTCATGAATGTTTTTTTTTTTGGGTCGAATAGTCCTTCATAAATGTTATACTATTTAATTTAGGTTCTTACATAATTATTTTTTAAATTGATCCATTAAAAAGTTACATTTTTATTTGTTCATTCAGTACCAATGGGTATTTGTCAAATTTTCCCCTAAAAAATTACCTTATTATCAATAACACATTTAAAAATGTGTTAATTAAAAAAAATACAAATATTATAGATAACAATCATATTTGTGAAATATTTATATTTGAAAAAAAAATTAAAAATGGTTATATAGAAAATCAAATTGAAAACCTTTTTATTTGTAAAAATCAAAATTAGAAAGACAATTTTATGATAAACCAAATATATATAAAAAAAAATTTACTTGCAAGGGATCAAGACAAAGTTTTATTCAAATAATATATATTCAATCAAGAATAACTTCAAGGGTGGTGGCAGTTGCTCCTTTAAATTTTAAAAATTTTATTTTTCATATTTAATTTTCGATCATGTAATAATTTACTTTTAAATATTTAATCTAAAAACTTTCAATCACTTAAAATCAAATCTTAAATCCCTCCCTAAATCCAACCTTGCCGACCCAATTTCAAAGACTCTTAGTTTTTCCCAGTTTAATTAAAAATTAAATATAAAAACCAATCTGGAGGAAGAGACTTTCTGAGGATTAATTTGAACACATCTACGCGGAAAACAGAAGGAACTGGGTCGGAGCCGCGATTCCAAGTTCCCATTTCACATTAATTGAAGAAGCAACAACTTTATTTAATTTATTTCTTAATCAATTACATATTTTTCCAAGTGGGTAGTTGCATCGTACCTGAAATATTAATACATAGCAATGATGAAAGACTTGGAAAATACCAAAAATTCTTTAATTCTCTTTGGTTGGTATTCTCCCATATATGCACCCAACGGCTCAAAACTGCCATCTCTGAAAATTTAAGTAGAGAAGAGAGAGGTCAAGGTCAATATTGTAAGATGCAGAAACTGATTTCTTGACCGACCAAATGTATGAATATTTATATTCCTTAATGATGATTCAAGAGTCATTAAAGTGTATAATTAAGTTAGACCTTTCTCGCTAATTACTTGTAATTTTGGAATGTCTTATAAGTATATGTAATTAATTAATTAAATTCCTTGACCTACCCACCACCATGATGTAAGGTTATCACGTCAAATTAATTCGACTACCTTCCAACAATTCACTTTCTTCTTTTCTTTTTTATCAATTTACTTATAGAAATTTGTGGTTTCAATAAGCTGGGGTGGGTATTGAGCTCCAAAATAAGCTAATCTATTTTATTCTCATAATTTGATATATATATATATATATATATATAAGTATTTGTTGTATGATTATTTGACCTTAACACATATACCAAAGAGTTTGATCAAGTAGTAGGAGATCTTATTGAACTATTAGATCAAGTTTTTAAATTATATGTATTTAGATTAAGTTTTAATAAGTTATTAATTTTGATTTTCAAGATAAACTTTTTATCATAATTAATATTGACCGTTTGATCAAATTCAAAAAAAAAAAATCATATGGAAGCAGGATCCCAATCAAACACATTCACAATTTTCTTTTTCTTTCCATAAGTGTGAATTCAGACTAATTGGCATCTTGTCTAAGATTAAAATCACAATTGTAATAATTAAAAAAAATTACAGAATTAAGTTTATATTTAGATTAGCGTTGAATTATCGAATTTGGGATTAACTTAATTTTTGAAATTAATTTTGGTTAAATTTGATTTAACATGATTGTGAGTTATATTTAAAAACTTGAATTCAAAATTTGAATTTTTCCATTTATTCAATTAATCAAAAGTATATTTTTTTATTTATGTGTAAATGGGAGTTTGGAGGATTAAATTAGTTTTAGAGAAAATCAAACACCAAACCAAGTGAAAAAAATAATTACAAGACAAATTTTAATTTAAATATGCAAATAGACTTTTAAACTTCTCACATGTTAAATCAAACATACTATAAAAATTAAGAGTATGGGAGCCATTGCGATTTTTCTCCATGGAAACTTCCATAAAAATATAATAGGTGGAAGAAAGGAAAGGAAGTGGAAGAGAAAACGAGTGGATTGGAATTCCAAAACGTAGGGGAGATGCAATGTCGGGTAGCTTTTTAGGTAATCCCAACCCAACCAAGCTCAAAGGAAAACTATTTGGAGCAATCAAATTCTTCCTAGATTTGATGGGTTTTTGAAAACTGAAGGAATGTTAATCATTACTGTGAAGAACACTGATCCATTTCCCTCTCTTCCTTTAATATTCCTCCACCATGACCCAGTCCTTCAATTGCGGACTACCTTTTTCTGAGAATCAAACTCATAACACCCACTTCCACTAATTTCTGCAAAATAATTAACGACGCGTTTGACGCATTAATCTTAATTTGTTGTCTCCCTTTTAAATATTATGTTTTAAGAAACTATTGTTATTCATTTTCAGTTTGAGAATTGAACAGAAAATATCCTTAAGAAGCTGAGCACTCAAATCGGTGAGAAACTTCCTTCTTGGAATTCTATTGAATTTTTTAAGCATTAGAAACTTATATATATGTACTATATATTATATATATACGTTTTGATTTGTATTTGGAATTCAATATTTTCGGCCAAGCAATGACCAATATTCTTATACACCGATCATATTATGACCTTAATAGTGAACTGGGAAGAGTACTGGAAGGAATTAATTAATATATTATTTACCTACTATTTGCAATATTGTAAAGACAAAAACAAAAGATAAAAAAGATAATTAAGTCACGAGAATCTCTTTATTATCCTTCATGATAATGGGAATGAGCTAGGCTATAATGTAATATGTCCCCAAAGTGTTAGGTAAATGAAGTTAAAATATGACTGTGCATAATTACTCCTTTCATCGCTCATAGTCAAAATGCATAGAAGTAGAAGACTTTTTCTTTGATAGAATTACAGTGTCCTCATCAATTGTTGGACTTGATATTAATCTATCACCTTGGATTTAAAATGGGTTATTTTATATTTCTGTAATTTATTTAACTATCATAATTAATTACCTTATGGTATTTTGCAATTTAAAAAATATTGGTGAATTGTTTCAACGTTAAGTCTTTGTTTTGAATTAAATCTTGAATATTTGTGCTGCTTTAAACCTGTTGTTGGAATTATGTACAGTTGTTTTAATAAGAATATCAACTTAATTAATTTCGGTGATACTAATAGATTCGCTTAAAAGATTAATAAACAGGATATAAGTGATGTAAATATTTTCAATGATCAAAAGTTCATCAATTATTCTAAAAAAAAAAGGTTCATCCATTTAATTTTTACGTCATAATATACTTCAAAAATTATCACAAAATAGTTCAGAGATAAATGACTCTATATCATGAGAAAATTAAATTACACATTTTATACTAAAATAGATAAACTAATTTTAAATAAAAAATATAATAATAAACAGTAATATGTATATGTGTGTGTGTATATATATAATAAAATAGTTCTTGGTAACTATACAGTACAACAAGTGTGGCAAAAATGTGAATTCTCAAGCCATTGCGACACTTCACGTAGAGCTTTTTGAGCCTAATACTGCTTGGAAAAAAAATATATTTTTAACAAAACTATTTACTTTATGCAGTTAATTTATTTCTTTTAATTTTATTTTGAGGCTAACTTATCCTCATCGACGGTGAATTAGCAGTCAGCTGGCAATGGTAGTTAATCTTAAGTTTTTTAATTAATTAGGATTTAGAATTGACTTGTCTGTATTGAAAAACGAGTTAATATAGTGTTAGATGAAAAAAAAAAAAAACAAGTTGCCCTAAATAAAATTAAAGAAAATAAATTAAGCACATGAAGTAAATAGTTTTTGTCCAAAATAGTTTGAAATTTTTTTAAAAAGCAGTAATAGGTTCAAAAAACCCTAATATAGTCTTCACCTAGAAATAGTGAAAAAAAGGTGGATGAGCATCATCAATATATATCCAAATCGCTCATATATAGCCAATCTTCCACACAGCAAAGGTTGATAGGAAGCAGAAAAGAAAGCAAAAGCGTCATTTAGTTCTATCATAATCTGCAAAAGTTTGTCTACCACTAACATTAATATTCCAAAATCAACTAAATTTACCAAAAGGTGACAAATGATTTTGAATAAAGTATTGTCACGGGATGGTTTCTCTCTGGGCCATAGCTACAAAAAGAAAGCTCTCTCATCTAAACCTACTACTACAACCACTATGTGCTTACTTAGCTAACCCTAGCTAGCTACTTTTCACTTTTTCAGTTGTCAAAAAACAACTGAAATTTTCTTTTAGCAGACAAATAGATTCAAATTGATTTCTTCACTTTATTTAGCAGTAGGTAGATAGTGAATGAAAGCCCTTCACAAGATTGATCTTGAGAAAAGACCACAGATTTTTTCGGCCTGGCTATCGCATCTTGTTTAATTGAAGAACTTCGAGCTTGCATAATAAAAACACAAACGGGTGAGAGATTTTTTGATTGATGGGAGTAGATCCTTTATTATTATTGATAACACCTAATATTAAGGATTATTCATCGAATTATGAACTTTCTCGAAAGATATATAATGGTTGCATATTTAATTGCTTAACTAGAATTCAAGAATATTTTTTCTGTAAGTTTATTAGTCTTAAAATTATTGAAAAATCTGTATTGCCAACATCTATAAACAGAAAGTGAAAGTTGGTGAATTTGGAGACCTAGTAATTAACCTATATAAAATTCGGTGTATATATAGAGGTTTCCATCACTGGTGTATAATTATTCTCTTAATTAATTAATTATTCCTTCATGTACAAAAACTATACTTGTCCGGACGCGTATGAGATTCTCTATGTAGTACAATTATAGAGAAATTGTTTCACATCTGAAAGTGTGAAAAGGTTGACATCGGTGAAAAAGGATAGCTGGTGATACCGATGGTGAATCATAGACAATATCCATCACAAAATCAATAGAAAGGTATTAAGAGAGAGAGAGAGAGAGAGAGAGAGAGCTATGCATATTTGAATTGGCCTTTCAAGATCCGTCACAAAATATTATTTTGTCAGTGAGTAGCAATTTCTATAGGCATATAAATATATATGAGTTGGATAATAGTACGATTAAACGTTTTCTATCATTAATTTCACCTGAGAATTGCGTCGTGATCTTTATATTTTGGTTGAATAACCAAAACATTTGTACTGTACGATACGACTATTTTCTCAGCTCATGGCATGCGCATGTGGTAAGGTAGAATTTGACAAACAAAAAAAATCATTATATAGTCAAATTCTTAGTATGAAAACAATAAATGTTATTATCTGTTGAATTACGAACTGTTTTGTCCTATATGTACATATCTAATCTCATCTAACTAAGCTTTCTTGTAATGTCCAAAGTCTTATATATGCTATATATATGTGTGTGTGTGTGTAGTTTTTGATGAGGATTATTGATACATAATTGACTTTCTAAGATTTTCGTTTGAAAAAGGTTACATCCTATTCAAATTATGAGTGTGGCTTTTAAGAGGTAGCCTATTTTTCTTTTCCCTTTGGCCATAAAACTAGTCCAAGAAATTGACAAATATTTTTCTTTATATTTCTTTTCAAAGAATGAACAGGAGAATAAAACAAGAAATTGTTTTGGAATGTTTTTCAGGGTTATATATATGTATATATATATATATAATATTAAAACTCAAGTTGCAACCATCATCTACCAACAATTAGGCGTCATTTAATTGATTCTTCCCTTAAAATTATTGACTAAGGGAAGTTAACCAACATGAACAAATTTTTTAAGCCCCAGATAACATTCTGTCTAGGTGCTTGTTACTTCTTGCGTCCATCATTTCTAATTTCTAATATATAATTCTCCGTTTAGGTATTGACCAAATGCCGTCTTTGCTTTGATCATCATCTTATTTGAGTTCATTTGCATAATGTCAATGTGTGAGAAAATATGTGCAGATATGGGTCAAATTCCATTATAATTTTAGAGTGAGAAAGGTGATTAAAGTAACCAACACACAGATATACACTTATTCACATATATGTCATATGTGTGCATGTATAGTAGCCTCAGACTATTCTAGGATTCTCTTCTATTAATTGGGTGAGTCCAATGTTGAATGTCATTTTCTATCCCCCACCATATAGTCTCCTCTCTCTTTTCTCTTCCCTTAAAAGAAACCATGAAAGAAAGTAATGGTTAAATTCTAAAAAAAAGGTATTAATCAAAGCTTTTTTTTTTTAATACGTGCAGGCTAGCTTTCTTACATAAAGTCTAAATATTGGCCATTTTGTAAGAGAGGATTTTACTCACCAATCTATAGGATTAGGAAACTCTGGGAAGATATGGGTTTGAGAGATCAGTACTGCACTGTACAAGACAGGAATAATCTCTACTTTCACGCTTCTCCAACTTTCATAGAATGGCTCAAACCATCTGCTTCTTCTTCTTCAGATGAAAGTGCTGATCCAAACGAGGTCGTTCGGGAGACTATCCAATTTTTGCCTCCATCAAAAGAATTAGAAGTTGGAGAGGAAAAGGAGGTTTTTGGAGTAAAAGAAGAGAAGGTAGTACTGGAGCAAGTGGGTGTGGCTTTGCACATTGGGTTACCAACTAATAATTACACAGAAGAAGATTCTGATGAGGCTGATGAAAAGAAGGTTATTGATGTTAAAGAAGAGGAAGAAGAAGAAGAAGAAGAAGAAGAAGAAGAAGGTATGATGATGAAGAGAGACTTCCATGGATGTTCTAATTTTAACCCAGAGAGAAGGTTCTGGATACCAACTCCTGCACAGATCCTTATTGGGCCGATGCAGTTTGCTTGCTCCATATGCAGCAAGACCTTCAATAGGTATAACAACATGCAGGTTAGTTTCTTCACAGATTCTAACGAGAAAAAACATAGATTTATGATATATCCACTACAACTATTTGCATCATAAATTCATATTTGTTTGCCAGGAATAGAATATGTTTAATTTAAAGTAAGAACTAAAACCCAGAATGAATGGAGAGATCCATGATCAGCGACAATAGAGAATTAAGCATGCATCTAATTGTTACTGCTATGTATTTTACTTAGAAACGAAGGCCATGCATGCTTTCCATGTACATAAACCATCTAATAGTTTACACTTCAGTTGATCTATGAGCATAGAAGTATTAATTTTTTTATCATATAGAAAAAAATTGAATTACTTTTTACCTCTTCATTCAAATTCCCAATCAATGAGTCACCTGAGCTAATCTAGGTACATAGTCCAAAGTATTTGAAAAAGAAAAAATATTAGCTAGTCAATATACTTATGTAACAACTGATTTGGTATACCAATTTTAATAAAATTATTTAAAAAGAAGAGTGTGAACTATCAAAGAATAATTTAATTGAGACTGGTACACTAAATCAACTGTATTAGTTAATATTTTTTTAAGAAAAAAATGTTCTTTTTTCCCTCTTCTAAACGTTAATCTATTGTTGCATATATATGTGAATTAAGATCACACACACACGAGCAGCGGGAAGATAATTACAATATTAGATAGCATTGATTTAGGGACTATCTAAATGCATTCATTTTGTAGAACTGAACTAGATGCCTACGAGTAGCGCCTCTTCTGTAAGTTTTGCAAATTCTGAGATGAAAAATTTTAATTGGTCAGGGTTTCAGGGTATAATTATCTTCCTGATGTAGCATTTCAGTTTTCTTCACAGTACTCAAGCATTAGACACCTATGCGTGCATGAGAAATTGATTCTCTGACCAAGGAGTTCAATCTATGCCATAAGTAGATCAGATGTTTAGGATATATATGATGATTACACCACCATCATGAACGAAAGTGATTCGTTGAACTTTGATGAAGCATGACTCGTAAACGGCCCTCCTCTCTTTTGATTCTCACTTGAAGAAGTTTGATCAAAATCATGGCCTACTGCTATCTTTGCTTTCTTTGTTTCTTCTAGCTAAAATGATTTTTCTGTTTCCCCCCCATTTCAAAGAAAAATTACCCAGTTATTTCTGCTGTTTCTTCCTTTCCTTGTACATATACTTTTGGGGCAGAGTCCCCGGAAGGAATAGGCCGGGGATTAATTTTTAGGCATATAACATGATGCTAATTGAAGATGAAGGAAAATAAAATCACAATATATAACAGGAATCCATATATAAGGTCAGAGAGCAAAGTTCTGAGAGCCATGGACAAGGTTAGGAAGTATTTTCAAACTTCTTCAATTAAAGGGATTCATGGAGATACATAATTCACCATGACTAGCTAGGGCTATAGCCGTAGCTTTTTGACAAAATTTGACTAGTTAGACCTACCTTATCAGTCATAATAAAAAACAAAAAAAGTTTTTAACACAATTTATAAAAGGTAAGTAGGTTAAACTAACCATTTATTTCTAATATAGTCCAATACTTGGTCTTGGTCATACATTGCGGATCAATCGGGAAAGAACCTGTCTAATCGATCTAAACCAGACTATTGCTTTGTTCACCCTTTTTGACTAACTAATAATACTCAGAACATTTAGTCAGTTCAATAGACACTTCTGTGTGCGTTTTCCTACTGTTACTACACCACATTACTTATTAGTTGATTTATTTTTGCATGTAGATGCATATGTGGGGACACGGGTCCGAATTTAGGAAAGGACCAGACTCACTGAGAGGAACACAACCAGCAGCAATGCTGAGGCTACCATGTTACTGCTGTGCCCATGACTGCAAGAACAACATCAACCACCCAAGAGCTAAGCCACTCAAGGACTTCAGAACCCTCCAGACCCACTACAAGAGAAAGCATGGCACCAAACCCTTCATGTGCAGAAAGTGTGCCAAAACTTTCGCAGTCAAAGGGGATTGGAGGACTCACGAGAAGAACTGTGGCAAGTTGTGGTATTGCACCTGTGGTTCAGATTTCAAGCACAAGAGGTCCCTTAAGGATCACATGAGGTCATTTGGAAAGGGTCACAAACCCCATCCTTCTCTTGAAGGCTTTGATCACAACGACAAGGATTCCGAAGAGGAAGAAGTTACTCATACATAATCTAACACATCGATCTTTTGGTGTTTGCTATCAGGTTTTTCCAATAAAAACATATTCACATACGCGTTCAGTTTATGATGAAGAACCTGACAGCAAACATCTAAAGAATTTTACTTTTTAACTCTTGGTCTTAATATTATTATGGGACTTGTCATCATGCTTGTGCTCGGTAACAAAAAGTTCTCTAGAATTACATGCTGAGGCATGAACATAGGGATCGGTTTGCTAGGGAGCACTTGCAGTGTGATGATGAGCTAAGCTAGAAAAATTTATGGAGGTTTGCTGTAGTGGTAATCATATAATAATGAGGGGGTTATTACCTCTGAAGTGATGAAGCAGATGAATTTTCTTCTCATAAGGACAGGAGGTAGGTGTTGTCATATTGAAGTATCTATTTTAACCTAGTTAATATGGGGAAAATTTATCCGCTTCATTTACTAAAGGGTTGATACCTCGTTTAAGGACTTTAATTTGTGTTGTTAAATTCCTTCTAAGCTATGCTATTATGGATTTTGTCAATATATATTGCTTGCGTTTTGGTTATACTCTCACATAACATTTTGATGGGCTCAACTACGTACAAGGCCATGATCTTTGAGCTCACGCACCAAATTGCATGTGAAACCAATGAAAGATATATATGTGGCGCTTTAGTTATATATTAAAGAAAGATGAAAAAGTTTGGTTTTAGTTCATGAAAGAGCCCTCTCACATTTCCTATCCTTAGTCAATAATTCATAACAGCAAAAGAAGGGTTCGTGCAAAGAAATATTATTAATTAGAGATAACATGTTGAGCTTTTGTTAGATAAAACGGTCGGAACCTTTATGACATTAAATTATGGTAAATATATATATAAGAGTGGATAATATGCGATTTTTGACTAGGGATAGGGTTGTATATGCTGAATGAAATGGACAAAGGACTGATTGAAAGGTGTAGCAATTATATTGTAGTAGCAAGTACATATATATTAAAGTATAAACTAAATGTGAAAGCAGTGGTGGGATATGGGATGGTTTTATATTAAACCTGCCCCCATTTTCAAAGGCAAATGTGGGAGGTGATTGAGAGTCTATTCCGGAGGGCTCCAGTTCACCAAACCATCCACCCAACGTCAAGTAGAGATATTGATCGCGCAATAATAATATTAAAAGAAATAAATAAGCTACCATATATTTATAATTCCTTTTGTCTCTTGCTTATATAATCTACTAAATGAAATTAAAACTTCCAAATTGTCTGCAAAAGAGCTCGTGTTGCAATTCATGCAAGGACCTCCTTTTTCAAAGATAATATTGTGATGCTTGGTACACGTGAGGAAAAAGAGAAAAAAATTAAGTTATCTGGATATCTTCTGTTTTGTAGGCTAAATTTTTATATATACACATTATTATTTCTTCTTGTCATACATACTTTTTCTTTTGTTTTACACGTGTTGTTTGTATTTAAACCCTAGAGAATCCATGAGAGAGAGAGAGAGAGATAAAAGGGTTTGAAAATAGGGATGACTTTAGGTAGGCTTGACCAAAGCAAAAAAGTAGTGAGAAAAAAGGGAGAGCGGGTGGAATGGTTTTTGAAGATAAGAGACGTCCACCATGTTTTGTCGGGTGGTAAAAGATTACGACCACCATCTTTAGCTGCACTAATTTTGGCAAACTAAATTAAACTAGCCACCTAGCAAACATGCTTTCATATTCTCATTTATTTTTTTCATATAAACAACGAACCTTCCATATACTAAGTACATACTTCTTGAGGCACTCTTGTTAGCCATCTTAACCTCGCTAGCTCTAGTTGCGATCCATGACAGGGACAAACCCAGTGTATCGAACTTTTTCTTCAAAAAACAATGATATGCTAGCTACTCTTGACTATCGGATTTAATTTGTTACAGTTTTCAAAGATATTGTTTATTGTTGGATGACACAATTTCTTAAATAAATAGTTGGATAAAAAATGGATAACTCCATGCGATCAAAAAGTTGAATATTTTGCTGCGGTGATTTGCAAAATTAATCAAATTGTACAATTTTTTTTTTTTTTTTATAAACCGATAGAGTTATATATTTTTTCACAAATATAACAAATCCATATTTCCTGAGTACTTTTGTCTCGGTGATTCATGTCTGTCTAGCCTTTTTGGTCTCTGAGCGCTCTCGTCTGAATGGTGATTCAAGGGAAGCAGTGTCTCTAATTAAGCAATCATATTTGAATTAATGGCCATAATAAAAGCGTATGAGTAATACGTGAGAGTGTAGAGTATACCTCCCCAAATTTGAATTAATGTATATCTGATCGAAGATGGAGAAAGAAGAAAACCGTAGATGGCAAAGATAGAGAATAAAAAAATTACTCTTGCTTCTCTCATATGTAGAATTGACATCCCATGAAAGGCCATGAATTGAGGGTATTATGGTAATTTTGAGGTCAAATAATTATGAATTATAAGTGTGTGGGCCGTGTGGCATTAACTCTTTCAGGAAAAGGGATTAGACTCACAAATATATAAAAATATAAACAAATTTAAAAATATATATATGACTGAACCAGATCAAACCAATATTATAGCTTAGGACTCGATCCAACTAAAGACCGGATACTTTAATAGTAAACAAGTCCTGTGGCCTAGGATAATCATGACTTAGTTCAAAATAATCGAGTTGGATTGAGTTGGGTTAGATTTTGATCACCTTTATTCATATATTAATTTATCTAAGTACTTAGGAAGGTAGAGGCAATCTAGTGACATTTTATTTATAATTAATTTTTTTTTTATGGCCCTCAACAATTTCATTCATGCTGAAAATCTTTAGAAATTTTTTTCTTCTCTATTATAAATTTTTTATATGTACTTTGTATGTGAAGTTATAGTGTTAGTGAAACCGTGCTTGTCAAATTGGCTTTAGATTCCCTATCAAAATTTCTATATCTCAAGGGTTTTGTTTGTTGGCCTAAATATATGTACTATTTTGTAAAAAAAAAATTATCAAATAATTAGCCAGAATCGAAAGTTATCAATGGCCTCACAACACAAGCATAACATTAAAGTTTTTTTAAAAAAATTATTATTATGATGATAAAGAGAGTGTATGAGTAACAAAAAGGTAAAAATTTGGTCTCATGAACAATTTTTGGAGAATGAGTAATAAGGGTAATATATGTTCAGTATAAGGGTATTATAGTACCTTTCAAATTCCTTACTATTATAAGATATGTTGTTGGCATTTTAAATTATAGATTATAATGACAATATACAATCATCAATAATTTAATAATTGAAAATAAATATAGTAAGGTGATCCTCCCTCATTCAAGGTTAGTTGGTCACAGGTTTGGGCCATGTGGCATTGTTTGATTGGGTCCAAGCTGCCTGAGATGGAGAATGACCTAATTAAGAGATCCCCAGTGACTTAGACAAGCAGTTGCAAAAATGGGAGAGATTCAGTGAAGTTGGACTGATGTCCTTAAGGTTTTTGGCCCAATAGGCAGTGAAAAAGGCCCAGGTTTATGGATTGAGTTACACATTCACGCACATGATCTCTGAATGAAAATTCGATTTCCTTTTTTTTTTTTTTTTGGTATTTTGTATGTAAATCAGAAAGTGAAATTTTAAAATTGGTGAGATAATGCTTGTCGAATCAGCTTTAATTTATGCCCTTTCAAAACTCCTATATCTCTAGGCTTTTGCTTGTTAATAAAAATATAAGTTCATCAACTAATTATGTACAAGTTAAAATTGTTAATAGTTTCACATGCATAACGATAAATTTATAATTATTTTTCTTGTTTAGTGCATTCGAAAATTTAATCTTGGAGTATTCTCCAGAATGAACGTAGGTTATTGAGAAAAAAATGTCTTATTAACAACTGAGCTAACTTTTTTTTAGATTTAAACTTTAATTTTTGTTCTATAATCATATGCACAATCAATATTTGAAATTATCAACTGATCTCATAAGTTTTTACAAATCAATAGTTTTAAATTACTAAGTAAATTATACAAAGAATACATTGATAAAAATAATATAATTTGTGACATTAAAATGAATTAATTAAAACCCAATCATTGGCTGGTTGGTGATAAAGGCGGTTTAAAACAGAAAATAACAATTGTTTAATTCTTAAAGATGCCAATTTTAAAAAATCTTTACCCCGTTGTGCTCTCTTAATCCACAGGGGATTAGCCTTTCTGCACCAAAAAAAAAAAAGTTTATGTAATAATATCACCCCAGAAACGTCACTTATAATTACAGTTACGGTTTGGCCATAACAAAAAAAATTACAGTCACCATAGAAGAGGCAAAGATGATATAATCAATTTGCAAATGCAGCCTGCAAACCATGTCAATTGCCATAGCCAAATTGAACGTTCTAAAGAACCAACAATTTCTAATCCTCTTCTTATTGAATTCGACACCCAAGTCCAAGTGGGTTTTACTCAATGCAGAAATAAAAGGTGAAATTTTAGTTTAGGATCGTTGTAATTCATTAGTTTTAAGGATTTTATATTTTGTAATTATAGCGAAAGACCTATAATTATTTTATAACTTTTTAATAAAAAAAGACCTTTACTAACATAAGTTAAAACCAACATTATTGTAATAACAAAGGCATAAACTAATCATAATAATACCTAAGTTAATTCTCAATTAAGGCAAACTAAAGATGTAATAAAGTCATAAATTACTTGTAAATTCAACCAAAGTTAAAACTAAAATTTTAGTAGTAACGAATTTTAAAACTAGTGGTAATTATTAGGGGTGACCATGACTTGAACTGACCAACCTAACTTAACTTGGTCATGGTGACCCTCGGAGCAAGTGACTGAGTTTATCATGCAAGACCTGATGTTGAGCCAAAGTATTAGCTCGAGTCCATACCAAAATATTGGCTTTGCCTAGGCCTTTATATATATTTTATTTATTTTTCTTTATATTTTATTTTTTCTAATTAAATTTATAATTATTTTAAAAGAAATAGTTATTTGCTTTTATCTATGTTGAATGTAAATGATTTTTACTAATATAGGAAACCTCATTTATTAAATATAAACTAAAATTTCTTTTCTTAAAAAAAGATTAAATTTAAATTTGTAAAATATTAAAAAATAATAAAAACTTAGATAACGTAACTCGGTTATTTATTGGGTCCAACCCATTTGGGTCTTAAGACCAGACCAACAAATGTGTCCCAATTCAAACCTTAGGTCGGACTATGGGCTGTATTCCAACTTGATTTGGCCCAAGATTTGAATAGAACTATTAATTACAATTGAGTTAATTCGTAAGTAAGACAAATTAAAGTTGTAATAATATCATATGTTTATTGTAACATAAGTAGGATTTTATGTTATAAGTTTTGATGATGACAAATATGTAATTATTAATTATGAGACATATTTGCTTATATTATACCTAATAGGTTCTAATGTTATAAACAATTGAAATTGGATATATATATATATATATATATATATATATATATATATTTATAGGAATCTTATATGCATGGTAAAAATGTTTATATTCTACTAATTGTTATTAAAATATGCAATAATTAGATATATAAATTTGACCAAGCATTTAGCTTGTAAGTTAGACTAACTATTATAAGCTTATTATTATTTTGTTAAATTCTTTTGAACTTACATTTATCGGCCCAATACATTTTGGTCTTTAAAATATAAGTTTGAGCCAAAAAAATAAGAGAGATATAAATTTTAATAAAGTTGTTTTTAGACCTTAGATAACTATTTTTATCATATCTCATAAATAAAAGAGAATTTCGAAATGAAACTTTTGTGTCTAAAAATAAGCTTAAAAATATTTCTAGTCATATATCACATGCTTAAAATGGAGTTGAAATTAAGAAGTCATGATTGTCAAAGTTGTAGGTATAGATATCAACCTTTTTTCTGGCCTCTAGTCATAATTGCAACAATATCTCACTAACCTATAAGAATTTGGTAATGAGGTTTATTTTATACAAAAATAGACTCAAACAGCTTTCTAATCATATATCATATGCTTAAAATTTATTTAAAATTAAGTAGTTATGAGTATATCAATTTGCAGTTATGTATATCAATGTTATCTGACTTTTTGTCACTTTTTCAACAATATCTCAACAATTAGAAAGAATTTTGTAATGAGACTTGTTAGGATAGAAAATAAAATTACAAAGATTTTTGGTAATATATAATTTTTTCAAAATGAAGTTGAAATGGGGGAGCTATGAGTTCCTAAATATGTGACTATGGAATAGAAAATGGTCATGAAGTCAACAAATGAAGCGACTTACTTCCAACAATCAAATTATACAAATTTGAATAGTTCCAAATGGTTCTCTTACTTTTGTATGCTTTAAATACATGTATCAAGAGCTCAGAAATCACAAGAAAAAAAGTAAAAAATATATTGAGTGATTCATATTCTCAAAGATCTCTCCTCAAGAAATAACTTTCCTTGAAATAACTAGTTGAACAATAAGCAAGAATAGAGATATTTGAGAATATGAATCACTGAAGATATTTTTCACTTTGTTTCTTATGATTTTTGAGCTTTTGAGACATGTATTTATAGCCTAAAAAAGCAAGAGAACCATTTGGAGCTAAGAAGAAATTCAAATTTGTATAACTTGATTATTGGAAGTAAGTAGCTCCATTTGTTGACTTCATACTCATCTTTTATTCCATAGCTGCATTTTTAAATACCCATAGCTCCTTCATTTTAACTTATTTTTGAACAAATTATATATTTCCAAAAATGTATGTAAGTCTATTTTCTATTCTGATAACTTTCATTGCAAAATTCTATCTGGTTGTTGAGATATTGTTGAAAGAGTGACAAAAAGGTAAGATAACAAATTAATATATATAGCCACAAATTGAGACGCTCATAACTCCTTAATTTTAAATCAATTTTAAGCATGTAATATATGACTGAAAAGATGTGTGAGTCTAGTTTCGTATGAAATAAATCTCATTTCAAAATTCTTATCGGTTAGTAAGACATTGTTGAACTTGTGACTAGAGGTCAAGAAAAAGTGTAATATCTATACATACAACATTGACAATCGTAATGTCTTAATTTCAACTTCATTTTAAGCATGTGGTATATGACTAAAAAGATTTTTAAGTTATTTTCGGATACAATAAGTTTCATTTTGAAATTTCCTCTGATTTGAAGATATGATAAAAATAGTAATCCAAGGTCCAAAAATGACTCCATTAAAATTCATATATCTCTTATTTTTTCTAGCTCAAACTTATATTTTGAAGACCAAAATGTATTGAGCCAATATATGTAAGTCCAAATGAATTTAACAAAATAATAATAATCCTATGTCCAACTTACAAGCCAAATACTTGGTCAAATTCATATATCTCAATATACATATTTTAATAACAATAGTAAAATATAAACATTTTTACTATGCATATGAGATTTCTATATATATATATATATATATATATATATATATATATATAATTTTGATTGTCAATAACATTAGAATATCTTGAATATAATATAGGCAAGTATATATCATAATTAATAATTACATATTTGTCATCATCAAAACTTATAACGTAGAACCTTAAAACTAACAATTGGTATTAGAGGGGTGAAATGAGTGTTTATAAAAATTGAAGATAAAAACAAAAATTTTTTCCCAAATTCAGAACTTAATATAAAATGATTTTCAATATATAAGTGTGCAAAGCAATAAATAACACAATTAAAGTACCACAACAAGAGAGTAAGGGAATAAAGAATGCAAAGAGAGCTTATCCTGGTTTGACTCCAACCCAAGTTTGCGTCTAATCTGTAAGCAAATATTTAAGATTTTCCATTAATTTTCAATCCATTATAAATATTTAAGAATACTCTTTCTAAAACTAAACTCTCTTTAAAGAAAACATTTCCTTGAATTTATTTTTTCTCAAGGAATATCTTTCCTTAAAATAACAAATCTTTTTAAGAAGAACATACTCATAACAAAAACTCTCAAAAGAGCAAAAATAACACAGCTCCCTAGTTGAAGAATAAGCAATAATAGAGATCTTTGTGAATATGAATTACTCAAGATGTTTTTCACTTTATTTCTTGTAATTTTTGAACTTTTGATATATGTATTTATAGCCATAAAAAGTAAGAGAGTCGTTTGGAGTCAAGGAGAAATTCAAATTTGTACAACTTGATTGTTGGAATAAGTAGCTTTATTTGTTAACTTCTTGACCATCCATTATTCTATAGCCGCATATTTCGATACTCATAACTCCTTTATTTCAACTTCATTTTGAACAAATTATATATTACCAAAAATTTTTACAAGTCTATTATCTATCCTGATAAGTTTCATTGCAAAATTTCATTTGGTTGTTAAGATATTGTTGAAAGAGTGATAAAAGGTCAAATAACAAATTGATATACATAGTCGCAAATTGAAATGTTCATAACTACTTAATTTTAAATCAATTTTAAGTATGTGATATATGATTGAAAAGCTGTGTGAGTCTAATTTAATATAAAATAAACTTCATTTCAAAATTCTTACTGGTTAGAAAAATATTGTTCAAATTGGGATTAGAGGTATGAAAAAAGTGTGATATCTATACTTACAACTTTGACAATCATAGTAGAATCTAAACATTTTTACTATACATATGAGATTCCTATAAATAAAGAAATATATATATATATATATATATATATCCAATTTTGATTGTTTATAACATTAGAACTTATTAAATATAATATGAGCAAATATATCCCATAATTAATGATTACATATTTGTTATCATCAAAACTTATAACATAGAAACTTAGAACTAACACATTAGCTAAAACTAAAATCAATGTAGTAACAAAGGCAAAAATTAGCAATAATGTCAACTAAGTTCATTTGTAACTCTAGTAAATCAAGGTGGCATTGTAATGCCTAAAAACAATACTACTTCTCTACAATTAAAACTTTATGTATGTCTAGTCTTTTTTTTTTAAATAATAATAATAATTATTATTATTATAATACTCTTGGCGATTAGGAATTCCCTTTATGTTTTATTTTGTTCATTTTATTAAATGGGATTCCACTACCATTATCTGCATAGTATGTAGAAGTTTGTTATATAAAAGAGTTCAATACTTTTATATGACTGGTTCCAAAATATATATACATATATATAATCCATATTAAAATAAAGCTATTAGAAGTTTTATCTGAACCAAAATGCATATTGAAAATATTCACAGAAAACATATTAAACAATTTACATGAAAACATATTTATAAATATAAATATATTCATAATAGTCAAGTAATGCAAACATATTATACACATCATCCTTATAATAAAATACAACAACAACTGGCATATTAGTTCTACAGCCTATTACATGGTTTGCTTTCATCTATCATCGTAGGAATGTTCACTTGAAAAATGTGGATTAACTTGGGTAAGATTATAAATCTCAATATACTTTATTCAGAATATACGAGCGTCATTATCATACATACAGTAAGAGCTAGGAGTATTAATCTCGGCTATGTAACTTAATGCATATTTGGTTTCTCTTGTAACCATAATCTCATACTTGTGACTATCTCATCATATCATCATCATGATTGTCATTATGTCATAATATTGGATTGTTCATCATCATGGTAGATTTTGAAAACTCAAGTGTTCAATCTATTTATAGAACTTACCCTATAATAATTTATAGATGAACAAAGCTAACCAAATACATACATAGCAAGACATACTGAAATATTTTAATAATCCAATACTAAACAGGTATATAGAGAATAAAAGTACTAACCACCTCTTATGCAAGTTGGAAATTCGTAATGCTTTTTCCACTATCTCTCTTTCTCTTCTTGTCAAATGAAAAAAAACCAAGAATGGTTTGTGCTTTATATAAAAATTTTCAAGTTACTACTTGACATTATACAAATAGTATCCAAACACGTTTTTGCCAATAGTTCACTATACAAATAATAACTAAACACATTTTGCAGGCATTACTATACAATGGTTAAAATTATATTTTTTATCTTAGAAAATATTTTTATTTTCTTTTTAGTCCCTAAAAAAGTTAAATTTATAATTTCTACCCTAAACATTATTTTCTTCTTTCATTTTGGTTTTTAAAATTCTATTTTTAATTCCATTTTCTTGGCACATTAAATTGTTATAGGCCAACTAGTAATTATAGGTTACCTTGGCAAAATTAACTTTAACTTAATTGAGCCTCGCATATATTTAATATACTCCTATTATATTTATATTTTCAATTAAGATAGGTTTGAAAATACTAGGATGTAATAGGCATCTTTCCATTTCAATGTGATTATAATTTACCTCATGACAACAGGAACAACCATATACAATATTGTTTTGAAATTTAGATTCATGTTGCCCTATAGGAGGTTACATTGTAGGATGACTTGTGATAGGTTGTTATAGGAAAATATTGCTAAATTAATCGTCCACTAATAATGCATTCAAATTTGGCATGTCATGTGTCTTAATGGGATCATGATTAAATATTTTGTTGGGAGCTAAGTAAGTATTCATGTTAATTTATTCTTTGATCTATTTACACTGAGGACAAATTTCTTCTTACTCAATCGCAAATTGCTTTTGAAACAACCACACCAAATGGTAAAATCATGTTACAATGTTTTAAACAAAATAACATTATATCATACACCTTATTATAATCAAATTGACTGTAAATGAGACATGCTAAATTTACTATGATTTATGCTTGTTATTACCATGTTTCATCTATATTACCTTGCTTGCTTTCATTTGTTACAACATAAATTCCTTACCATTGAGGGTTCTCAGGCTAAAAGGTGGATTTCACTAATTTTACTTATTTAAGATAATTAATTGTGACTTATTTTTATCCTACTTTTGACTCAACTACATACACTAAAAGGTAAAGTTATGTTAAAATGTTTTGAACAATAAACATTGTCTCATACACTTTATTCAAATTAATTTCTGTAAACAAAACATACTAATTTTAATACCAAGGTTTGTGTTTGTATTTTTTATTACCCTAGGTTGGTAATCTTACTTTGCATACTATCACTTATTACGATGAAATTTTTTTACCACTGATGCTTCCCAAGTTAATAAATGAATTTTACTGTTATTACATGTTTAATGTGGTATATGGTGTTTTGTCCCAAAAAGAAGTGGTATATAGTGGTTTCATTGTTTCTTAAGTTTTCTTTCTTCTGCAATAGAGGATTTTTGTATTAAGATAAGAATGACTTTTCCCCATCTCCTAACTTCAGTGTGTAGATAATGAAAGATAGAATTAGTGGGGCTATAGATGATGAAGATTCAAATGCAAATAGAGATACTAACACTAAATGCTTATTCAAGAAAATTGCAAGACCTGTAAAGACAAAAAACACGCCTCCTTAGAGCATGTTTCTTGAAGTGATTAAGCTTAAGAATGTGAGATGATGGAGGAAACATATAGACTTGTTGACAAAACATGATTTGGGAGGAAATTATTAAATTTATTAAGGCTAGAGATATTTTTGTCAATTAAAAAGTCATAAAATAACTTTAGATCCTTAATTGTAATTATAAAATATAAGGTGCTTGAAAGTAATTAATTGCAACTTATGAATGTAAATTAATATTTTTCCGAAAAGAAAAGCCAAATAAAGAAAGTATGCTGCCCTCGCATATTACACTTTGTCTTGGCCAAAAGTAGAAGGGAAAACTATCAAACAGGTAGCAAGTAAATCATCAGAAATATCAGTTATACCTTTACTACAATACAAAACAACTGATGGGCCATCCCACCTTAACTACCCACTATTGTATTTTCGCGATTACTTACCATATCATGCTAATGTGGTCATGTTTGGGCCAAAAGTTAGCATTATTGCAACACTAACAATTGATAAGTTTGAAGGTGGAACACTCTATCATGGGCAATGATAATGTGCTATTTCGTCTCAAATTTTCTGTCATGGTGCTTCTGTCATCTTTTTTTGTTGCTATTACAGAATTGGATTGTTGAAGTTTTCAGCATCAACTTGTTTGGTGGCCTCACCAGCTGAACACAGTGTGGTGGCACATTCAAACTTGCAGAAGCCATGTGAGTAGGGTCGTTGTTTTAGGCAATATCTGACGCTTATAGTTGTGTTATTGCTTGTGGGTAAGAAGCTGTCTACACCTTATTTGGCCCCATACCATGGACAATGTGAATGTGAACAATGTTCTTTTGGCAATTCTCTGCTATGATCAGTGAACACCATTAGCTTAACTCCAAAGAAAACAAAAATCTGATTTTTTTTTTTAAATATTATGAAGGACTATTAACTGTTCATTCCCAAATTTCAAAAAATGAAATTTAGGTTAGTGGCAGAAATGAGCATGTGATGTATGAATAGATGCATTATCATACATTGAAATTCAAATTTTATCAATTTTCTGGAGTCCAGTCATAAGAATTTTTTTCCCCAAAAAACAAAAACTTAAATTGAAAAGGTGAGGACGTTCTTTTAGATTTCATAGAGAAGGTGAAATCAATGGAAGAGACTGGGCCAAATGATGAAGCTGTTTGGTCAGATTTTAGCCAAAGATGGTTTAATCTGATGCAATCCACAAGACCATTTACTTTTAGAGACGATCAGGAGATGGCAGATCATGTAAGGTCAATCAGTCACCTTGACATCATGTAGAGCAGAAATTCAGATTTGTCTAATACTTGAATTGAGGACTAAATGTTACACTAATGTTTAAGGTTCCTGCTGCCTTGGAGGGTGTTCGTGACATAACCATGGCCTCTCACTTCATAGGAAATACGAGTGGCTCCACCATTGACGACCCATTATCAGAAGCATACAAACACTATAATCAGGACGCTCAGACTCCAGATTCGGAGCTTACTTTCCTTTTTAACAAACATTTCTTGTGGTGCCAGTATGTGTGATTCAACGTTGGTGCTGCCGTAGGTAATATGAGATCTTGGGGTTGGCATTTTGATGTGTGCATATATGGGTCAATAAAAAAATCTCTTGCATCACATCAACAGAGCACAACTACAGAAGCACGACACCATATTCATCTAACGGTCTGGTTTAGTGTTTTCAAGCAGTGTAAGAATTGGCATAATTCGAACCCTTTTAGGTGTAAGCTTCACCACCTACTGATTTTTGTATGAAGGCTTGACGCCTTCAACCTGCATCACCCTTAAGGAACTCAAATATCACTGCAGTGGAAATTTAAGAACATTGATAAGCAAGAAGTAATATTTTTAACGTCCCATTTGTGACTTGACTTATCTTTCTCTGAGCGAATAGTTTGAGTTGGTGTCTCTAATTAGCATTGCACGGATAGTAAAACGTCCTGCAAAATTAAACGAAACAAGAATATTGTAAGATACAATTCGCAAAGTCACCAAAAGCCAAACCGAAACGCAGCAGAAGGCAAAGCACTTAAGGTCCTTATCATGTCTTATCAAGGATGATGGGCAGAAGACGATGGTTATTCTTCAAATGCGAGAGAACTTTATGCGGATCATTTAGATCGGTTTGAATATGTAGACAAGGCTTTTGATGATGTAAGGCTTCCTAGTACAAGAGCATTCCACAGACAGCTAAGAAGCTATTAAAGCAACTGAACCAAAATCATCCCCATGAAAACATGCTCAGCCATGTAAGGGTCAAAAGTCGTATTGATTTAACCAAAATTTACACTTAAACTGTTGCTTGACGCTAGTTTTGACACTACAAGTTCTGAATTAAAAAGGAAAAAATGAACCTTCGATCAGTATTGCTTTCCACTTTATCTGTGCATTTCACAAGAATTACAAGAGAACAATTCAGACGTGATATGATAAAGGAAGATGCTGACTGTTCCACCACTGAATCAGAGTAATAGGTCATTGATACAAAAAAACGGGAGGAATCTTGAATTTGTCCGAAAGAAAAGGAATTGCCCTGTGTCCATCTACAAGATCATGGTAGAACGCATATTCTGCTTCATAGTCATGCAAATGAAGCTCAGCCTTCTGGTTCGTGTGATAATGATGCCTAGCTGAAGCAGACTTGCCAAACCCAAATATACTTACTCTATCACAAATTCCTAAAGCCAGCATAACAGCTTGCATACCAGAAGAATAATGAAATAGAGCACCATCATGTGCAGAGCTCCATTCTTCCAAAGCCTTCCCTGTCTCCTCCACAAATCTCTTCAAAGAGTAGTACTTCACAATCCGAGCACACAACACGTCGAACCGCGGATCGGTGACCAACAAAGGGGCTTTGTGAGAAGAATTGCAAACTGTGTAATCCAAGAAATGAGCAGGTTGGCAAATGTACATAACCATCGGGACATTAGCTCCATATGGGTGGCAATAGCATTCTGCCCTCCTTGCACAGAGATGCAAAATGTTGCTGTTTACAAACGAAATGCTAGTTTTAGACCCCACGTTCTTCTCAAACTTCTCAACCCTTGCATTGTTTAATCGGATAACTGCCTCATGGCTATCAATAAGCTCCCCATAGTCCCTGTTCAGCATAATCCCACTATTGCCAACCACAGCACACGACGAGTATCGCCGGTCGGAAGCTGCCAATCCGTTGTGCTTATCAATCGGAAGCTTCACTAGTCGTGTCAAATCGGACATAATACCAGGCTGAAACCTCTTCTTCCTGGCCCAATCGTTCAATACCTTTCGGAAATCTAACCAATACCTATAAAACAACGGAGAGCGTAACGTTGCTGGTAGTCTTCTAGGGTCCTTCTCGGTGATTTCATGGTGAATGAATCTACGCCAGGAGACGAACGTACGGTGCCGGGCTTGACTTCCAAAGTTTCCATCCAGAAGCTGCTGGATTTCTTGCTTCGATTTCTCTTCTCCAATGTCGATGGCGGCGCATCTTAGCAGCGTCGCGTTCAACAATGGTGCTGCTGGAACTTGAACAAATACTCTATTCTCCAACTCAATGGACAATAAGCCTCTGCGAACAATGGTTCTGCAGCTGAGAGTGGCGACGAAGACGACGACAAGTAGAACTCCAAACAGCGGGCGAATCGAACGCTTCATTGGCAACGCGTGCTTAACGGAACAATCGGTCGGTATTGCTAAATGTGGCCAGAAACGAGAGATCATGAAGCTGAGAGCATCAGATCCATCTTTGTCTCCGAGAACATTGGGCATCCGAAACGAAAGAAACAAATAAGGCAAAACGAGATCCCTGAGAGGAATTTGCGAGGGTAAATGCTATGAATCGTAAACGAAGCATAAGGTTGATTCTTGGTCTCGGCCAAACAGACGGTTTCTTATCATTGGAAGAGATCGAACAGAAATACTGCTACTCAATAAGAAAACAAATCTCCAATTAGAAATTAGTACTAGGCAGAGGGACTATCAAGAAGCTACGAAGAACCTAGCCAAAATGCAAATAGAATCAAGCTGCAGCTCAAGCAGTGAAGAATCTCAATGGGGCATATCTGAAACGGAATGAACAATAATGAAAAACTTGGTTGCAGTTTCAAACCCAGTAGCACAAGTTAGCTCAAGCGAAATGAGAAAGATGGGAAATGAAAGCCGCAACCAGGTGAAGATTCGAAGGCACAGAACTGGCAAAAACAAACCCTAATATATTAAAGAAAAAAAAAACGAAAATATCAAATTCTGGGGGCGTTAAGTGGGGAACGCATGGGAAGACGGTGAGCAGTTAAGAGGCCATTAAAAAAGCATGCTTTTCTGATTGCAGGCGATACTGGGATTGTTTGTGGGGTAAGGTGGGGGCACTACAGTGTGCTTTTGTGGGGTACTGATGATGAACTGATATGGTGATGCGGACGAGAGGAATTAGATTTTAGGATTATGTTTTCTCAACTTCGATCGCTCCAATTTTGTTTATGCATGGATCTGGTGGAGATGCATGAAGGAGAGGGTTATGAAATATTTAAGAGACAATTTTCTTAATCTCATTCCTAATTTCGAAGATATTACCAAAAGTGGCATGTTGATTTTGTTTGTAAACATGTCCCTTTGTTTGGTCAGTCAAATGTCAATACAGTAGAATTCACACCCACCTAGAGGGTATATTTTCTACCTTAAATTTGGAGTGTATCAAATGGGAAATTGAGATTCAAAATGAGAACTTAAATTTTTAATATTTAATCATTGTAAGTTCAACATATTCACTAAAGAAGATTTTAAACTTTAAAATTATTTTAAAGGACTTTGAAATAAAATTGTATTTATTTAGAAAATAATAATTTGAAAACCTTATTCATCATATTTAAAAATTTATTTTTTAATTAAATGAAATTATTTTTAAAATTGTTTTTTACCATTCAATAGATTATTTTTGTTAGCTCTCCAAATTGAAAATAAAAAAATAAAATGTAATGACTTATTTAATTAAATTACAAGTAATAAAAGGAGTCACTCTTTCACTTCATTAAAACTTTTATAAAATTAAATGTTCTACAATCTTCTATTTCACTTCATTCACTAAACTCCTAAACATATATTTTTATCTTAGTTGAGGGTGTTTTTGAGTAAATAAAAATTTTCCTTAAGATTCTTCAAAATAATTTTAACTATGTTGAATTTATAGTTTGTAAAATTTTTTTTCTAAGATCTATGAAACTATCTATATGGTATTCTAATTTTGACGTTTCAACAAAAGTCCAAATCAACGAACGGTAATATCAAAGTCATAAAATAGTTAAAAAAAGATGAAGGCAATATTCGTATTTTCAACTTAACACTGTTGATCATGGTATCTTGATGCATATTCATGTTTATTTTTTAATCTTTCAATATGAAGAGGCGACATTATTGATTATTAGGGATTGACGAATAAAGGCATTGCGAGGAAGTCAAAGTGCTTAAAACAGAATTCCAAACGACACTTTCTCTTTTCTCACAATTGGAAAACGACATGGAGGTTTCTCCAACAAAAATGGTAGTAGATTTGGATTATTTGAATTTGTATTTTCTACATTTACGATCTGAATTATTAAATTTTTATTTAATAATTAAAATTTTAATAAATAATAAATAATATCTATTAATTTTATAAAATTTAAATAATTAAATTTTCATTTGATGATTTAAATTTCATCAATTTTACTTATATTTTAAATTTTTAAATGCAGAAAATCCATTTTCGGTGGTCCTCCCCTAGTTGTCACTCACCTGTCTTTGTCTGCCGCTCAATTTGACAATTTCAATGGAAGATAATTAAGGAAAAAGATATTTAATTTGTCTCTTATTTTATATTTTGTAATAATTTAATATTTTATAAATTAATAATAAATTAATTTAAAATTTTTTTATTTTATATAAAATTAAATAGTAATTAATTTAAATAAAATGATTAATTTCTTATAAATTTGAAGAACTAAATTATTTCAAAGAATAAAAGTAAAAGATTAATTTTATATTTTTATAATTAAATTATGGATAATAAAAATATTATATAAAAGGATATAATTTATAAAAATATATATTTACTATATTTTAATTGAATAATCAAATTATGAAATCATAAAAGTTGTACACAATTTTTTTAATTATATTTAAAAATTTAATTAAAAAAAGATAAAATAAAGTAATTAATTTAAAAAAAAAAGTGGAATAGGGAGTGGCAGATCATTCTTTTGTTTAAAACTTTTAATAAGAATCAAGGGGGACATGTTGGATTATTGTTTGGTATTTACACTTAAAATCAATAGAAAAAAATGATTTTAATTTTTTTTAATGTTACTATTATAAAATAAAGTAAAGTTTGTTGTACTTATTTTCATTTGCGTGTCATTGGTTCTATCAAAAATAAATTTGTATACAAAATTTTATTTTACTTTAACCATTATCATTTTGTTGGAAATCATCCATTCAAATATATAGTGACGAGTTCAGATATTTAACTTTTTACGGACGCTTTCAAATTGCCGTATAGATGTATATATATATTCTCTTTCTTTTATATATTAAGCAGATAGCCAATGATTGTGAAGTGGATATTACTAGGGAGGTGGGAGGCATTTATTTGGTGCCTACGGCAATTTCAATGCAAAAGCTCTTCCATTTAAAATATTGGCCTGCAGATCAAACCTAGGATAATTTTTTGGTCACTAGATGAAACCTAGGATTTAGGAGCGGTTGACGAGATTTTTAGTATAATATTATAAAAGAAAATTATCTATATCCTTTTTTAACAAAATTGTATATTAAAATTCTTAAAGTAATTAGTTACAGATAAAGACGAATCAGGAAAAATATTTTTTTTATAAGTATATGAAGTGTCTAGCACGAGTTGCCACCTTCATGTGCTTATATATATATATATATATATATATATATATATATATATATATATATATATATATATATATAATTAATATCTATTAATATATAATATTAATTTATTTATATAATATAAATAATATTTTTAATTAAATAAAAATAAAATTATATTAATATTTATTTTATTATGAAAATTATAATTTTTAATTATAGTGTTTAAATACTTAATATATGTTTTAAACATATATCACTTAAATAATTATTTTACAAGATTTTCAAAATCTCATTTATTTAATTTTGATGATTTAAGAATATAAATTAAAATTTTAGTATATTCTTTATATGTTAAATAATAGTACTAATTATTATTATTGTTGTTATTATTATTATTATTATAAGATTTAGATTTAATTATGTTTTCATATTTTTTGTATTAAGAGATTTAGATGGCACAATAAAGTTTTTTTTAATTATCAATAAATTATAACATAACTCATCAAAATTTACACAAAAACAATTGCACACTAAATGAATTTTATATATTTTGAATGATTTCTATATATTTTGTGTCTTATAAACTTAACCCATTCAACTAATTTTGCATCTCTCTCATCGATTCTCAATTTAAAAAAGAAGAAAAAGAGCTCAATAATGGAGATGGTGAACTCTACACAAAGTTTAATAATAATAATAATAATAATAATAATGATAATAACTCCTTCACAAATAAATGTCTCCAAGTTAACAATTCTCACATAAATTTTTAGATTAAAACTTTTTTGCCATCTCATAAATAATAATAATAATAATAATTATTATTATTATTACTAAAAATACATATATGAAATTTACTAGTCTTCTTTTGTTTTGTTTTTTAAATCATCAAAATAAAAAATAAGCCCACGCACGCACGCACGCGCGCACACACACATATATATATTGTTAAGATTTTAAAAATTAATTTTTATTGTAAAATTAAGATAAACAAGCCTAGCATAATTTTATTTTAAAAATTAATTTAAAAATATTTTGTTACAGAACTAATTAACTTTATTTCTGTTTACTTATGTTTATTCAAGAGAAATATCTTAATTATTGACGTCTATTCACAAATAAAAGTTTTTAAATGAAATAATTTTCACATATATATTCAAATTAATTTCTTTCCATCTCATATATAATAATAATAATAATAATAATAATTATTATTATTATTATTATTATACAAAATACATGTACGAAATCCATACATTTTTTGGTTTTGTTTTATAAATCATCAAAATAAAAAAAAATTAAAATTTTTTGTAAGATAAACATTTAAATAACATATATACTTAAAACAGATCATTGAGTATTTAAAAATTAAAATTTAAATAATAAAATAACCATTAATGAAACTAATAAAAGTCATATGATTGAATTTTTATTTAATCAAATAATATATATATATATATATAAATTTAAAAATAATTATATATATATAGGTACATGGTACGGTACCTCCATGTAACAAAAGTGTTTCGCCTTAAATTTAAAGAAAAAAAAACAAAAGTATAACTTTAAGTGTCAAACAGATTTGTCGTTTATAATGATAAATCAGTTTAAGCATTTAGGTGTAATAATTTTGTTAGAATAAGATCTGAATATTTAATTTTTTAAATTATAATATTTAAATAGAAAAGCCAATAAACTATGTTGTTAATTTGGCCAATTGCCAGCCACATTTTAAGCCCGATATACTTAAATGTTATTATTATTTTAAAGTTATAATGTAATTACGTTTTCTGTAAATAGTTATTTTATTTTTAAAATTTGATAATGGACCAATCTTAAATTTTTTAATTTGTGCAAATAACCTGTCCAACCTTCAAATTTTGATAATAGAGCTTTAAAAAATTTTAATTTATGTAAATAACTCCTATCAGCAATGGAGCCAGACATATAATTAAAGAGGCCAACCAGCCAAAGATTTACCAAAATATTTGATATATCAAAAAACAATTTTTACCAACAATATATTATATAAAATAAATTTAATAATTAATTAAGTATAATAACTTCACTTTTTAAGTTGTGTTTGATAGTGTTTCATAATTTAAAATTCATCAAATATTACATCCGTGATAAAATTTATAGCAATCTTATTTTCAAAGTAAACAATCACATAATTTGTAAAAAAAAATCATCTTCCATTGCACTATGAAATCTTGTTTTAATAATTTTCTTTGTTGAAAAAGTTGGTTCAGTAATTACTATTGACATAGAAAGAGTTAAAAAAATTAGATCAATTTGCCAATTAAAGAATAAAAATTGACTTCAAAGTCTCTACTAATTTTTTCGTGAGCCAGAAATAATAGATGAATTCTAAAAGTTCAAATCCTTGAATACATTAAGCTCATATTATTGTAATTCATATTCTAAACCAAATTTTTTCTTGAAAAATCAAAAAGATCAAATTTTTTCACAAAATTACATATATTATCAACATTAAATGAACTATTAGTACATCAAAATATATTTACAGTGTCCATTAATTTGTACTTTAGTAACAATAATAATTACTATCAATTAATTAATAGCTGATGTATCCAGTAAAAGTTTTAACTGCAATTTGTAACAACAGCCAATAAAAACACAATTAATTGCCACTAAAAATAAAAAGATTTATCGCGGCAATTTTTAAGCAGCAATCATTATGGCTGTTCCATAATTAACTATCGTAAACATTAGCTTATTTTATTGATGTTAAAAAAGAACTTATAGCATCATTTATATCCCTGCAATTATATATATGATGACACAATACAAGATGATAGAACGGAACATGAAAAATTCACATCAAACGCATGCTAGAGTCAAACTTGGGGGCTCTTCTTCTTTTTCTTTCTTTCTGTTATTGTTTTTTTTTATACACAAAGGCACTTCTATTCGAAATATTTATCTACATATGAAACCTAGGATGTAGGAGGTGATAAACTATGTTGTAGATTTGGCCCATTGCAACCCACATTTTAAGCCCACATATTTAAATGTCATTATTAATTTTAAGTTATATATAAATAATTTTTTTAACTTTAAAAATTTGATAATGGATCATCTTAAAAATTATAAATTTGTACAAATAACCCCTCAAACCTTGAAAGCTTGGTAATGGGCCCTTTAATTTTGCTAATATTACAAGTGTGGTTAAACATTTTTGTGATGGCTTTTCAATAATTGTTGGTACAATTGCTGATGAGAATGCACGTAAATATGATCTATCTAATGGAGAGTATGCATAAAGCATGGATCTTCAAATGCCAACTTATCCTATAATAAGAACACAAGCCAATAAATTTCAAGAAGTCATTCAAGGCTTAGAGAGGTGTCTACTTGTGGAAGAGTCCACTTGGATGAGTTGGGTTGAGAAAAGGAAACAAAGTCATCAATTTAATGAATGTTTAACCAGATGAAGGCCCACTTGCTTTGGGTTAAGTATCTTGTTATTGTAATAAATATTTGGATCTTGCATAGTTTTGAGTCTATAACATGTATGGTTATGTATTAGATTTTTGTTTTAATATTTTATATTTTTTTTTAGCTCCTGTAACCTAATTTATTGAAGGTCCAAAAGAGGATTTTGATTATAGGTTTCTTTTAGGAATTTAAAGCCTATTAAAGGACTTAAACTTCTACTTTGTAGATAGACTTAATTTGATAATACTGAAGATATTTTCCTTCTTGGTTCTCTTATGACTTATTAGTAATTACAAGTGTTCATATAATTTTCAACCCTATTTGAAATTGATTTCTAGCTTCTTATATTTATAGAGTCAATTTCCTTTGTTTTAATCTCTATTGGCAATCCAAGTTGATTCCAAAATATTAGAGTTAGTCTTACAACATTGATCTTTTGAGGTTGGTAAAAACCGCTACAAAATAAATAGTTTTCTAATGATTATTTAAATCAGCCAAAAAAAAAAAAAAAACCACCCATTAACAAGTAAACTATCATTCTCATCCATAAACAAAATCTTAATCTCATTTGCATAACTTGCAGGTTCTTTTAGTTGCTACTTCATCAATCAAACTATAAAAACAATTGTTAAATTCCACGACTAACTTATCAAAATGTATAATTTATAAAACAATTTTGCAAAAAAAAAAATTCAGAAATATTCAAGGACAGATCCAAAAATTGATTGCAAGGAATATGAAAAACTAAAAACACAAATATATTTGATACTTCTTGATATTTTACTAGCAAAAATTCATAGTTGATAAATCACTAAAACTTCACAAAAAATACAAAATATGAAATAAATTTAAACTGTCATTTTATTTTTCAAAGTCAAACAATCTAAATTATATTTATCATATTTTCAAATGATCAAAGTTATCAAAGAAAAAATCTATTGAAAATTCTCGAGTTATGTCTTTCTCAATATATATTACTAAACTAGTTAAAAGAAAATCGTCTTCCATCTTGTTCAATCTTGTCTTTATAATTTTCATAATTGAAAATGATTGTTTTGTTGTTAATATAGAACAAGAAGAGTTAGTACAAGACAAATAATTTTATCAACAAATGAATCTTTATATGTTACTTTTCTTGTTTTATAAAGTCATTTGGATGAAAATTATATCCTCCATGAAGCGAAAATTCATTTATTGCAACAAACAATAAAGAGAAGTTAAGTATCTCTTAGATGTTGGCAAGTGCCAACTTGATTATTCTCCTTAACAATTTCAATCTTACTTGTGTCTATCAATTTCGTGATATGATATGTCTCAAGGTCTCTTAGTTGAGCATGTCATTTGTTCGAATAAGTAATTAAATTGATTATCATACTTAAATATGAAAAGAGTTTATTGACAAAAATAACCTCTTTAAAAACAAATTCTAAAGTTAATTAAAGTCGATAAGAAAAGAAATGAACATAATATTTAAGTGGATAATTTTTAGTAAATAAAGCTTGTAATCCTCTTCATTCACCCAACATATTACTTGCAATATCATACCATTAACCTCAAATATTCATATCATTCACATTAAGACAATAACGTTAAGGGACTTCACAAACTACTTTCTCCAAAGCCAATGATATAGTATCCTTCACATGAACTAAATTAAAGAATTGTTCACGTATAAAACATTTATTATTAATAAGTTTCAACATGATTGCTATTTGCTCTCTCTTTGATTCATAATGAGCTTTGTCTACTATAATGCAAAAATCTGAATCACTAATCTCTTTTTGAATAAATCTTTAAATTTTAGTTGCCAAAATAAAGAGAATATCTTTTTAAACTATTGGACAAACATACAATGATGATCATAAAGTAAAAAAAATGATGATTAATTTTAATTTTTTTAAAGATAGAGGTTGTATCACATGAATAAAATTGACTTAAGATCTCGTGATATAAATTGGTAGTACTACCACATGAATGATGAATTTTAATATAGTATTGGTAGCATGACTCTTTTAAAAATGATGCAAATTAGAAAAACTAGGGTATTTTTTTTTATTTTGGCTATTAAATTAGGAAATTAGGTTTTTTTTGGGTTTGGCTACTAAATTAGAAAAAATAAATATTATTTAAGGATAAAAATATATAATAAAATATCGAAAATGTTATTGAACTATGCAACTTTGGTTTTCATATCTTTTTTATGAGATGGCAAAATCTCAATAATTAATTAATAATTAATTAACCAAATGAAGAATATGAAGTATAATTACTTATAAAAATAAAAGTTTTTAAAAGTTCAAGTGGGGCCAATGCCACTAGCCACCATGAATCCATCCATGAAAATATTTATAATTCCGTGCATTTTTAAATTGTTTAGTCTATTTAATT
Organism: Delonix regia; assembly: GCA_037074485.1. Lineage (NCBI taxonomy): Eukaryota > Viridiplantae > Streptophyta > Magnoliopsida > Fabales > Fabaceae > Delonix > Delonix regia. Next base: position 9,855,644 of record CM073455.1, read on the forward strand.
AATAAATAACTATAACAATAATGTAACATACTCTGACCCCAAAGAAAAACAATAATGCAACATACATCTTTTTTTATTTTTTGAACGATGTAACGTACATCTTAAAAAGTGTAGTTTATGAATTATCGCTTTTAGATTTAGACAATGCCATTTGATCCTCCCCCCACAAAAAAATAATGATATTGCTAGAAAATTTGATAAAAAAAAAAAGAATATACATATTGAAAGGATCATATTTTTATACGAAAAAAGAATACATTTTTTTCCCTTTCTAAATATAGATTTTATTATAACTTTAATACATTAATTTTAATATACAGCAAATACACCTTTTAGGAAAACTCCTCCACATCTTATCATGGAAATTCTTTTAAGAACAAAATATTATATTGTATCATTTCAAATATGCATTAATTTGTGACGTATTCTCCCATTAATTTAAGAAAAATATGTTGTATATTGAGACCTTTTCACTTTAAATGGATAGGTTTCGTGTAAATTTTAAATAAACACATTTTCCTTTTATTCTGAAGCAGATTTAAGTTTAGTTAACTCGATCCTTGGTCAAGTTACACTTTGAGTCCGAGACTCCAAGGCGAACCAAAGACGGATTAAATTTGAATCAAGCGTGTTTCGCATAATATAAAGTGACAATGATTCATGAACATGGACTGAGTAAACGACAAAACCAAGCAACGTTAGTTGACTCATGCATTTATTCAAGCGAGCTACTATAATAATACACCAAGAATCCCAAGAGAATGTAAAGAACATGTTTTTTTTCAATCATAGAAATCCAGTTTTAAAATATAAGGGCAGGACAAATATATATATTTAATTAAACATTTATTAAATTCATTCAAATTTACATGAAGCAACCGCCAACAATGCCCGATTCATAACGCTGAACCCACCCAATGACCCGAGGACCGACCCAGATTTAAGATCCGAATAATTTTCCCGAATAAAATAATCACAGACATGAAATGACCATAACACCCCCAATCTTCCTCAGATCTTTTCGAGCTTCTCGGCCTTCACTACCGGATTGGCCTTAGCAATCTGCTCCCGACCCATCATCTTGAAGTCGAACTCGCACCCGTGCTGTTCAGGGTAACGGTGGGACCCGCAGAATGTCAACCCGCAACGGCACTTGAAGCCCGTGATCCCCACGCGCCGCCTGCAAGTCATGCACCTGTTTGGCTGCGCCGGCGATGCACTCTTCGCCTCCGTAGCCGTACGCGGCGGATCAGCCGCAACCGACGACGATGGAACCGCAACCGGTTCCGGCGACGAAGAAGAAGGTTCTGATTTCGTCGTCGTAGACGGAGGAGGGACTAGGGATTGATTGAGAACCAGCTTCGCCGACGAGGATTGTTGCTCTTTGAGCTGCAAATCTCGGTAGCATTTGGAGCATAAATTTTGCGTCGCTGGGCTGCCGAAGAAGCCGCAGTTGTTTGCACATAGGCGCGGAGCTTGGCATCTATGTTCTTCCGCCATTTTCAAGGAACGTCTTTCGTGGAATCTCTGCGAGGGATCTTGCGATCTGTAAAAGAAAACACCAAACAACGTCAATCAGTGTGATTTTGTAAGGATGAAAAGATCATGATTCAGGGAGAGAAATATTATTCAGAAGACCAAGGAAGGAACATCAGAAAAAGAATAAGGATTACCAGTAGAATGAGGAAAAGTGCCGATCGGAAGATCGTTAAAAGGGAAAACCGAATAAATCAAGAATTTTCCAGGGAGGAGATGTGGAAGATGGAAAATGGAAATAAAAGAGAGGGGAAGGGGGGTGTTGGGGGTGTTTCGGCTTGGAAGGAAAACAAAGAAGGGAATCTCCAATAATAGAAATATGAAGAAAAGGCTCCAAAGAAAAGCACCTCCACACAAACACAAAGGGGCGGTGTGCTACGATTCCTGGTCCTCCAAGAAAATTCCAGACACCCTCGCTCTCTCTCTCTCTCTTAAATTTTCTTTCTTTTTATTTCTTTTCTACCAAACGGCGTGACCACGTCTATTGCTATTTTGTTACGCGTAGCGCAAACGGTTTTTAAATTTTAATGCCACTTTTTGGCGTATAGGGCCGTCAATATCTTTGGAAGCCGTTGAAGCCACGCCACGCTCTTTTTCTCTCTCTTCTAAAAACAATTTATTTATAAAAATATAAGGTTGAGTAGTATTTAATTCCATAAATTTTATTTTTTATCTTAAAATAATCCTTAAATTTTTAATAGTTTTTCAAAATGATTTTAATAAATATAATAAAAATTTAAATTATAAGTTAAGAATTAAAATGAAACACAAAAAATTAAAGATTAAAATAAAATAATAAAATAAATTTAGAGATTGAAATAATAAAAAATATATATTTTTAGTCACTAACTTATTAAAAAATTATTTATTTAATTTCTTATTCATTAGAATATTTAAAATAATTTTTTATATATTAAAAAAATATTATATTTATTTTTTTATTCTTTAAAAATTATCAAATTTAATTTATATACCAAATCTTAAATTTTAAAATTAAGGGATCAAATTTAAGATTTTTTAAAAATAAATAAGATATTTTTAAATGAATAAAAAATATTTTAATAAATAAAAAATAAAATTAATATTTTTGTCATGGACATAAAAATTATTTTACTTTAGTATAGCCTAAAATTTTATAATAATGACGCCAATTTGGACCGTCCAAAACTTGTGGTTTAAACTTTAGGTATAAAGACCGAGCTAACAATTAAACCTGCAAAAGCGTTTTCAGCCGTTGAATAGTTTACATCTACATAGTGAAGGCTGGAACTTGTCATCGCACAGACCTCCAGAAATTGACAAATCAGAAGTCGTTGGCCTTCCAAACTGGCCTTGTCGTTGGAATAATCTCATCAGCGTCCATCGCAACAGTGAAAATAATAATAATAATAATAATAATGCTTTAATTTTTATCGATATTTTATTTTATTTTAATATAATATCTTCCTTTTATATCATGTCTTATTTTCCTTCCTTTCCTAAATCATTTTGTTTTAAGTTAGTATTTATTTCAAATTGCCTATTTCATTCATTGATTTTTATTTTATTTTAATTTGATAATTTACTTTTAAGAAATAATTAAAATTTATTTATTTTCTTTAACGCCATAAAGATGTAAGAAATAGAAGTACTTCAAAGCTTAACTCTAATAATCTATTATATATATATATATATATATATATATATTAATTAGTCTCTATTTAGCATGGGAGTTCTATTTGATCGATAAGAAATTTCTTTTGAATAAACCTCCAATTCTTCCTGTGATAACTCTTCATTTTTTTCATACATACGAATCAAGAATTTTTTTTTAAGTGCATAAATTCTATACAGCTAGCAAAAAAAATAATGAAATAATTAATTAATGTAACATATTGCCTCTTAAATTGAGAGTTCTTCAAAAGTTGATAATTCTTCAGAGTGAATGAAAAAATTAATGAATTAATTAATCGTCTCTTAAATTATAAATTCTTTGAAGTTACAAATATTTTTTTAGAATCAATGAGAATAATAATGAATTAATTAATTAATTGCTGCTCAAATTTCCTAATAAAGGACTATAAATATAACTTAATAAATCAAGAGATAACAATACATATTTTATTCAACAATTTGTATCATCTATTGTCACACATTACTCAAAGTCAAGGACAAAATCAATTTATGAGATTCTGAGGTTCTTCATAAATGCAACAATAAGAACTGCTTTATACTACAAAGAAAATTCCTTATGGTGCTACCCTCTCAATGAGTTCATAGCTGCGACTTCTCTTTCACCAATCTCATAAAACCAATTTTATGCACTTTCTTCAATTTATTATACTTCCTTTATACCACAATACATTATTAAATTCAATTTTTTACTAACACTTATAAACACCGTTGATTTAACATGTATTGGCAATAGTAAAACAAACTAATTTTCTCCATGACTCGTGCAACGTACAAGCAAATAAATTAGTATATATGTAAAGTAGATTTCCTTTAATGTGAGAGTTCTACTTGATTGAGGAGAAGTCTTCTTTAGGTTTCTTTTTTTTTTTTTTTGCCTTCTAGCATGCCCTCTTGTGAATCTTGTTTAACCTTGACCTGAACTTTTCCTTATTACTTTTTTGTTTTCTTCATGATGTCGATAAAGGCATATTTTCATGCAAGATTTATTATATATATATTTTTTATAAGCATGCAAGATTCATTATGTATAAGCTTTCTAATGGTTTCTCCTAATAGCATCTAGCATTTTGAAGCTTAAACCCATTGCTTTTCTATTTAAAACTTTGAAACCTTAATGTCTCGACCATGTAAGTATCAATAGGTAAAAGTTACATGCTTTTTGTGCATTAATCATGTTCACTTCAAAATTCTGATGAAGCTTGGCTTTTTAATCATCCAAAATAAAGCTCTGGATGCTCAGGAATCATCAGACATAAAACCAGGTTCGAACTAGGTTGAAATGACCTAGACAAAGATTGAAGACGACCAAAACAACCTTGGCTAAACAAGATGTTGTTTTGACCAGTTCAAATGGCAACCTAGATGCGTTTAAACGATGTGTTGTTTTGGTATTATGCTATTTGGTAACAAGCCCTATTCGCACCTTAAGAAAAAAAAGGCAAATTGGGCCATATGATAGTAGGCTTTCTAGGCTTGTTATTTTTTTGGCTTATTTATTTTGGGCCTTCTACGCAGTTATATGGGTCTAAATTTTAGGGTTGATTTATTATAGACCTTTAAAAAAATTGACCATTGGGATTATTTTTCATAATTAATTTTTTAATTGGTGAAATATTAATTTTTCTACAAATGATTTTGCAAATAAATTATTTCAGACACCAATTAATTATGAAAAATTAATTTTGGTTATACTTAATAGTGGAAAAATTAATTTTGGCACAAATTGATTATGAAAATTAATTTTGAGCGCCATTTAAATTTGGAGAATCATAATTGGTACCATTTGATTATGAAAAAAAATATTTCGGCATGATTTTAATTTTGTAAAAAATTTTTTGGGTGCCAATGAATTTGGAAAAATTATCTTTTTTGTCCCATATAGCCATGGAAAATTATTTTTTTGTACCATTTAATTATGAGAAGTTATTTTTTGGCTAAATTTATACTAACCTTTCCAAAGAGAATTTTAATAAGTTAACTGCATAAAGATAAGTTGGTCAATTAGTTAAATAGCTCTCATAAAGTAATCGCATATACATGCTTAAATGAACATAATGAGTTCATATGTCACTTGATTAGCATGTCAATTGGTACATTTATTTGCCTTTCTAGATTTCAGCTTAACAATAACTTTTACTGCCTTAAAGGCATCCAAAGAATTAGATTTTTCATGCAACAGATGAACCTATCCATATATGGAGTAATAATCTATGAAGGTGATAAAATATCTATAATTAGCCATAGCAACAAGTGTAATAAGTCTACTAATGTCCATGTGGATCAAATCCAATATACTTTTATATCAATTTTCCTATTTACTCCTAGCATTTGCAGAATGTTTTCCCTGGATACAATTAACACAACTCAAAATCAGAGAAATCCAAGTCATTCAACATACCCTATTTAATTATCCTTTATAATCGCCCTATAGAGATATGACCCAAATGTTGATGTTATAACATAAAAGAACTTCATCAATTCTTCAGCTTTTGTCTTATTATAGCATTACTAGGTGTACCAAATGAAGAATTAGGACTACCATTTATATTCAATTAATATAATCCATTTATCAAAGAAGTAAATCCAATAATAAAAGAATCAAGGAAAATATCAATCCTTTCATATCTTTGCTAGAAGGTTAACTATGTTTGTTATATCAGAACTAAAAATCAAATTCCTCCTTGAAGAGGGTACATAAACAATATCATTCAAAGTTAAATAATGTTTAGAATGTAAATTCAAAAGTACAATTTATATGCAACCCATTGCAAAATAACTTCTATCCACTCTTAGGATGATCATTTCCCTTTCACTTAGGTTTCTTATGTTTTTGAGCCCCTGCAAAGAATTAGTTACATGAATAGTTGCTCCAGAATCTAACCAGTAAGAATCCAAGGAGGTTTCAAAACTAACTAGAGCTAGAGGGGCAATTTCAAAGGAAATACCTTGTGAACACCCCATCCCAAAATAAAATAAGAATAAAATTAATAGTTAACTAATTGATCAATTAATTAATTACATAAATGTAAAATGGATGTGTCACAAAATAAAAAAAATCAAATAATATAAAACAAAGTAAGAAATATAAATATATATGAAAAACAAAAAAAAAATAAAAAAATGTGAAAAAATAAATATGGAAAGACAAAACAAATCATTAAAAGTGAGATAACAAAAAAATACAAAATCAAAATATGGAAAGCAAAATACAAAATCAATGATGTCAAAGACACAACATTTAAAAATAAAAAATAAAAAAGGAGAAAAGAAAGAAAAGCAAAAGGAATGACATCATTGAACAAAAGCAAAATAGAACTACAAACCTAAATAAGAAAAGATCAAATGGCTTCAGTTTGCAGTAGTGGTTGGTTGCTATAAGGGCAGGTTATAGGGACTGAGGGAGCTATAAACATAGGATAGCTTTGCAAACTCATATTGCATGAGTTAAGGATGATGGGAGGATGTGCATTTGGTGCTTCGACACACCCCTACCAAAATGGGAAAGAGACCAAACCGATGAGAAGGAAGAGTGCAGGGCTCTGCTTCCAGCATCTTAGGCAGAGGAGAAAAGGAACGCTGAGCAAGAGACCAAGACCAAGAAGCTACAGGGAGGGGTTCTGTTTTAACATTAAAAAGAAGAAAGAAAGAGGAAGGAAAAAAAAACTGAAAGAAGGGAAGGAAGGAGATGTTAAGGAGAGACTGAGATAGGGAAAAAAATGGAGGCCGAAGGAAAAGAGTTGAGGAGAAAGAGAAATAGAAACCGAAGGAGAAGAGCCGATGAGAGGGAGAAACTGAGACCATGAGAGGAAGAACTGGGAAGAAGAAGGACTAAGGAAGGAGAAGGGAGAAACTCAGATGGAGGAGCCAAGGAGAAGAAGGACCAAGAAGGAAGAAACTAAGAAGTGGAAGAGGAAGACTGGTAGTGCCTTTGTTCTCCTCACTAGAAATAGGGGTGAACAGAAAAGCAAGGTTCAGCATAGCGTGAGTGGAAGAGAGAGAGAAAGGAGAGAAATAAAGATAAGAGAATGAAAAGAAAATAGCTTAAAATGAAGAAGAGAAGAAAAAAGAGAAACAAAACGGTGAAAGGGGGAGAAGGAGACTAAAGATAAAAAATAAAACAAAGAGCATAAGAGAAGCTGAGAGAGATAAAAGAGCTCTAGAGAGAAGAAATTAGAAGAGAGGCATCAAGAAGTAAGCACAGAAGAATATGAAGAATAAAAAAAGGATAACACAGAAGAAGCAAGCACGAAGGAGCTAGAGATACTGAAGAATCTAAGATACCAATAGGATAAGATGTCCCTATTCTCACATGTTAAACAAGGACAAACAGAGAGATACAAAGGATTCAAGGATGTGAGGCATTTTCCTTCTTGCATACTCAAAACGAAGAACTCAACTTGAAGAAAAATAAAAGAAGACCAAGAATCCTTAAGTAGCTGGATAACATGACATAAGAGACTAAAAACGGAGCTCAAAAGAGGAACATTCTAAAGACTTGAACTAGATTGGATCTCGTGGAGGTAATTTTCCTTTTTTTTTTTTGGTTTGTGAATTTTGATTTTTCTAGATAGGAGTTAATCGTGTATAGGAACTAAGTAAATGTGGGTTATCTTTATCATTTTATAATGAAGCTCTGAGAATGAGAGGGCCATACGTTATTTGCTTATATATATATATATATATATATATATATATATATATTTATTTATTTATTTATTTATTTATTTATACGTGGGAGTGCATGTTAATAAGGGATGTAATATACGTAAGGGGTGCCTATGAATTGCATGTGGGGACGTGGGTTGGTTATTCATTTTCGATGCATCCTTCTTTTTTTTGTTTCTTTCTTTTTTCTTCTCCTTTTTATTTTTTTTTATTTTCTTATTTTATCATGTTATATATATATATATATATATATATATATATATACACACACACACACAAAGGAAACTCATTACCATATGTATGTGTGTTGAATGCATGAAGAGGGTTGAACATGCATGGCAAATACATGCAAGGACATGGCTTGGCCTTTAAATTTCTTGATGCTTTTACCTTTTTTTTTTCACTTTATTTTATTTTATTTTCTTTCACCATTGGTATTATTATTATTATTACTATTCTTATTATTTTCTTGTCTTAATTTGCAACATTGCCATGTGAGAAGATTAATCTTCTTAAATACTTAGATAGAGGTCATGTGAGATTTTTTAATCTCCTTAAGCTTCGAAGGATAATATTGAATTCTTCAAATCTTCAAAACAAAATTTTTGGGTCATCAAAATAATCTACTTTTACACTTTTTAATTTAATAATCACCATGTGAGATTGTATTTATGCTCTAGCACCTAGGGGGTAGACTGGCAGGGCTATGTGAGATCTTTAATCTCTTTAAGCTTTGAAAGTTAACATATAATATGCCATAATGAAAAAAATAAATTAATAAATCATAAAAAAAAATTTTATGTTTGATATTTGTATATAGAAATTGTTATATGGAACTCTATGTCTCCTTAGACAATTATGGGTCGATCGATTGGACCGATTGAGGCCTTATGTCTCCTTAGGTCCTGTCCGATAGCAGTTTATGGTACTTAAAATAAATTCCAATTTCAACGACCCGTTTTCAATAAAGTTTCAAAAATGAAAATGAAATTTATTTTTATTAAAAATTATGAAAGTATAAACTAATAATGTAAAATCTCAACAATACTTTTCTTCGACAATTTCCTTTTTTATTTCAAAATTAAAAATAAGAAATAATAATTTCAGAAAATAAAAAACATAAATATAAAATTCCTAAGATTATATTACACTTTTCCAAAATTAAACAAGAAAGTTCAAATTTCAAAATAATAAATATATGTATATATATACACATAAGTTCCAAAATCCTAATAATCCATTTCATCAATAATTCCTTTCCTTTTCGAATTTAGAATTAAAAAAAATACTAATTACAAAAAAAATCTCTAAAAACATGAAATTGAAAAATCCTAAAAAAATACTTTTCCCTTAATATTTCTTTTCCATTTTCGGATGTGAAATAAATCCAAATTCTAAAAATCCATAAAAATTAAAAAGATAGAAAATGAAAATAGCAAGAAAGTGAGATTAAGCTGATTTTGTAAGTTAAAACACTCCAATCAAATTCCAATTTGTTTTATTTACGAAAATTTGTTTGATGTCAGATATCTTGTTCTTCTCGCAAAAAAATAAAAGTCACCAACCAACAGACACGCATTTCTAATTGAATTACGTGGACTTTGATTCCTATAATGGGATACGTAGGCCCTAGGCTTTCATCCTAGGTCAAGTCTGCCCTTTGTAAATATCTATTTATTTGCTTGCAGTATTGTTGTTTTTGTCTTCTCTGCTTAACATGCATCCATGTCAATAAAAAAAGTAATTGAGATAAATTTAAGGCCATATCCTATTTCATTTAACTAGTTTAAGGTAACCGTCCTCATAGACGGCTATTGTGGAATACCTAACACTTTCCTCACACTCTAATAGACTCTCAAACTCATCTCTGTTTTCGCAAACCACTATGCCTCTTCTTTTTATTTTAAATTAGTTTTCCAAAGTTTTCCATTAAAAATTTTGGTGGTGACTCCAATAAATTGATTTTCAAGATTCATTCTGAGAATCAATTTAGACTTTTTTTTATTCTTTTCGTTAAAAAGTTAGGTACGATAGTTTAGCGACTCCACTGGGGACACTTCGAGAGTCAAGCCTATTTAACTAGTTAGTTGAGATGATGTGACCTTCTATTATTTTGATTACCCTTGTTGTGTTTTGTTTGTTTTATTTGTTTAATTTTCATTGTTTTCTTGTGGTCGCATGATATGCTTATATGTTCCTATGTATTTTTTATTTTTTTTATTGGTGTATGTGTATATCTCTCTTTTAGTTGTATAACATGTTTATAGTTTCTCATTTGCCACGTAGTTTTATTTGTTCATTTGTAATGCATATGTCAGGATTGATAACACACGTAACAAAACTTTAGGGTAGACGACTCCTATTTGTATTATAAATTCTTGGCTTCTTTTACAATTTATCTATTTGACAAATGAGGGTTGGGTAGACTATAAGTTCAAAGGTTTGTTTACTCTCCTCACACACTAATCACATTGACATTCTACCTCACACACTTTTTAGGCTCTATACTCGGTCCTAGATTACCTTAGGTTAGCAGAGGTTTAAATCAATTTTCCTGTGAAGCTTCTCGCTTTTAGAGACTATTGTGAAAACTTTGCTCAGGTTGTACCTCGTTATATAGATTTAACTAGAGTGGGATTCTGTTTTCTTTTAGTCTGGTTCACATCGTGAGATCCTCACTCTAAGATGATTAGACCTACCCTCGGAACCCTGCACAGTAATAGGCTAAACTCAATAGACAACCTTTCTAAAGCCTACCATCTCTAGGATAACATCTCCCTACTTAGGGTCAACTTGAGTTAGAACACCAATGGAGCATATTTTATTCTTATTTTACCTGTTGTCACATCATTCATAGCATAATTATATGTCATTTTGAAAAATTTTATGTGGTTTTAATTGTCACAAATCTCCATTCAATACATTATTAGCTAAACAAAATAAGTTAAAATTGAAGGCCTCTTTCGTATGGGTAGTTTGGCTTAATGGTGTATCAATAAGGTTCTGAACCATTGAAAATCAATAATGTTTTATGAAAATAATATGTCAATGGATTATCTGGTTCACTTATTTAAGACTTGCCCACGTGAGGTCCTCCTCCTCCTTGAGTTAAGAGTTACATCTATTATTTTTAATGAATCAATAAGGCTCTTGGTGATTAATAGAGAATAAAGTGTCAAGTAATCCACTGATTAAAGAAGTTATATGCCTATTTCATTTTTGTTTCTAACCCATGGACTTGTTACAACATGAATTGTCATTTTAATCGATTGGCATAAAGGTCTAATGGAACTATTGAGAACCACACAACCTCAAGAGACAAGCTTGACAGGGATAACCTTGACTGGGAAAAGAGTTAAAGTGAAGGTAGAAGTCGAATTAGTTAAAAGTTTAATCATTATAAGCAAGAAACTCAGAGGGGAATAGCTCCATCTTTTTCAAAAAGATTATAGGGATATCTTGGCTTTGTTATTAGTTCCTATCTAGCCTGACGCTCTTGTAACCCTAGCACAATATTGGGATGATTCATTGAGATGCTTTGCATTTTCAACCTTCCAGCTTGTGCCCACATTAGAAGAATATGGGTGGTTGATGAAAATGCCTATTACCAAAGACACCCCTGTCTACTTGTACCTTAAACACTTCCCTTCGAAATGCATTATAGCCCAAATTCTGGGTGAGGAGCCTACGCGAATACAGTTATGCCATTCTGGGGCAACAGAAGGCCTATCTAAAAAGTACCTAGAGAAAAGGTTAGAAACCTTAGCTGAGAAGGGAAATTGGGTTGTTTTTAGAAGAGTTCTTACTTTGGTAGTATATAGATTAGTATTATTCCCCTCAACAGTGGGTAATTGATCTTGCGATAGCGAATGTTCTGTGGATGGTGGGAAACCACTGTGTGAATCTAGTATCAGCACTTCTAGCAAAAACATTTTTGACATTGAGTTTCTGTCACTGAGAAAAGAAGGGAAAGCTGAAGTGTTGTTTGCTGCTTTTGAATATATGGTGGGTTAATCACATTTACGGTAGGGAATATCAGCTCAGTACTAGATTTGACACCATACATCACCCAATCAAAGATTACCCATGTCGCAAAGGATCAACCCTACTACAAGCAAAAATGAATTGCGATAACTGGATAGAAAAAATAGAAGAGCTGAAGGATACCACCATCTGGTGGAAGCTTGCCTGGTGGGAAAGTGAAGATATCATTTATTGTCATGGAAATTTCCTAAATGTACCCCATATGGGTGCCTGTAGGTGCATTAATTATAACCCTACAGTCATATATTGCCAATTTGCATATGAATAGGATGTCCTGTCTGAAGAGGCAATTCAGAGAATCAGTTTTTACTATAGTGATCCGTTGAAGGTGGAAATGATCCATGAAATAAAGAATGCATGGAGCCAAGTGATGTGTAAAGGGAGGTTCAAGTTAGGGAAACATGCTGTGACAACTACGAAAGGATACGAGGCCTAGCTTAAGGAAAAGACAAGTTGGATCAATCCACCCCTTGGACTTCGTAATCCCTTATTGAGCAATAACTTGTAGGAGGTTAATGAATGTTTCGCTAAGCAATTAGAAGATAAAAAGGCTAAGTTGAAAAATCTAAAAGAACTAAGCAAAAGGCACTTGAAGAGCTTAGGTAAGTCCCAAGAAGATGAAAGAAAAAAAGAGAGGAAGGAATTAGATATGAATACCGACCTGAAAAAATTCAAGAAGGAAAATAACAAGGTAAAAGATACCATGGGAAGGATTCAAAAACAGGTTGAAGATAGCAACAAAAAAGCTCTTGATTATCAGATTCGACTGTTAAAGATTGTTAAAGAAAAATATGATGATGAAACAGGTGGAAGAACTTAAGTCTCCTACTGACCTCCAGTGAGAAATTAACATGCTCGCCAATCGACTAAAAGAAAAAATAAGGGAGTTGGCCATTGTCAAGAGTGATAATGCGATAGCAGTACAAAATCTAATTGAATAGCTTAATCAACATATTGAAAAGTCTTGATTGTAGGAAGCTTACCATGAAAAGCAAGTAATTGAAAAAAAAATGTGGCTAGAGCATTTCAAAAGGATGATCCTATTCGCTAAATGTTATCTCTGAATTCACATATGCGTAAAAGCAAGTTGAAGGGCATGCCATGCCTGCAAAGACCCCCGGAACTATAACTGAATTCTTTGCCTTATGTCATAACCTCATGGAAGATTTGAAGATGCTGATGAAATTTTAGACAACTGATAAGCGTAACAGTTCCAATATTTCAAGAATGTGAGTCCATAGGCTGGGTCACTTTTGATGTATGATCTTGAATTAAATAGTGTAATCAAACATTTTGTTCTTAGTAAAATGCATGGTTTCTTCTTTTAGTTATCAGGTAAGCCAATTACTACATATGTGGAATGTTGGAATCATGCGAAGGATGAATAGGTTGTATGGTGTAAAACGAACTTGTGCATGTTAGCATTAAATGTCCATTGTGTTAGTAGTTTACCCTAATTTATAAAGTGATACAATATGTAGCCTCAAAAAATCAACGGTCCAAGGTTCTTATGTCCTTATGCCAAGTTGACATACTAACAAATCAAAAACTTAAATAATTGTTTTATCATTAAGATTTGTTTTATTTCTTTTTTTCAAAACAGGTAAGAAACAAACATTGCCCAAGGGAGAAAGAATCTGTCTAACCAAGCTTAGTTGTCAAGCCGAACATATCTAACCCAGGCACGTGTCAAAACCATGTCTATCGAAAACAGTTAATTAGAGTATAAGCAAAGGTTAGAGGCTGAAGTAGGGGCTTTAAAGGACCGAATGAGGACTATGTAGTCTCAAATGTTGAAAATGATGAAGTTATTGCAAAATATGAGCTTAAGTGTGGCTGCTAATAATACTCCACCAAATGCCACTAACACTAGGAATATAGACCATAGGGTCCCTAATGCAAGTGTTGAGATATCAGGTGTGACTCTAGGCAGTTCGTCCACCACAAGATCACCAGAACTAATATAAAAGCCTGCAGCAGTAAGTCAGCCACAAAATTTGTTGACTTCAATGGAAGAAGGACAAGGGTATTAGGACTGGAATCAAGGGGTGTTTTACCTACGACATTCTAGGAGGAGAACTAGTTGTTGTATTCACCGGTCTTACATAGTGTGCCACTAATGCATTCCCCAAGGTAAAAGAGGACAATGAGAGGAAAGACTGGGAAGAAGACATAGCCAAAATTAACAATAGGTTGTAAGTTTTGTAAGGGCCAATTAATTAGGAATTTGTCGAGCTAGAGGAGCTATGTTTAGCCCTAGAGGTGCCAATCCTTAAAAAGTTTAAAGTGCCTGAATTCACCAAGTATAATGAAAGTGGAGATCCATACTATCATTTGAAATCATACTGCACCAAGATGTTAGTGTGGTCTAGAGATGAACGATTCCTCATAAATTTTTTCCAAGAAAGCTTAACTGGTTTAGCATTGCACTGGCTCATGAAACTAGATCATTTTAAATTAAAAAAGTTAAAGGATCTTACCGATGTATTCATGAAGCAATATAAGTTCAACTTGGATACAGCTCCCGCACGGGAGCATTTAAAGGGATTGAAGAAGAAAGGAACTAAAGCTTTATAGGAATATGCCCAAAGGTGGAGAGCCACGGTAGCTGAGGTCCAACCACCACTTCTAGACTCTGAATTATGCTCCTATTTCATTCAGCCACCATTCCTTAGATGGTATGATTCTAATGTTACTTGTGAGTACCATACGGGAGCTGTGGGGCATAACATTGATAAGTGTGATGCCTTGAGGCATGTTTTGGCATTGTTAGATAACAATTATATTAGCATAAAGGCGGGTAATCACCCCAACATTGTCACCAATCCCTTGCCAAACCATGACAAAAGGAAGCAAGTGTCCATGATGGACGGGGATAAGTTCACCTTGAAAAACTTGAAAGATGTGTTGTGCACCATGCAACAGTTATATAAAAGCTTAAAGGACATTGATTATATCTCCGCCAAGGATGAGGAGCAGAATATGCCCAAAGAGATACCAAACAGTTATTGCGAATTTCATTAAGGAAATGCGAGCCATGACATCGAAGATTGTGATCAGTTTAAAGAATTAGCATAAAGGATGATAACACTCAAAGTCCTGACCATCGAGGGAACCAAAGAACAATAAAAGGAGGATGTGTGCATCGTAGAGAAAGATGGTTCTAAAACAAGGGGATCATTTGACCAGACAAGGCCCAGGGGTTCTTTTGTGGTAATTAACAAGCCAATTTACAAGGTCAAAGATGTTACTCAAACCTAGGGCAACCGGGACCCATAAAATATGATGAGAGGATCCTTGCTCTTTATACCTACACCGGTGCCCATAAAAAATCCAACAACCATTATCCATGTGCAAACTCCATTCCCATATTAGAGCAATCGTGCCATACCATGGAACTGCAGTTTAAAGATATAGTGTTTCAGGACAATAAGGCACTAGAGGAAAATCCCGTCATGGAAAGGAGGCATTCAGAAATTGTAGGGGGAATTACTTGGAGTTGTCGGGTATACTCCAAGGAGGTAGAAGAAATTCCAAACCCAAATTTGGAAGTAGGGGAAAGCTTAAACCCAAAAGAAACCCCTAGGAGAGGGGAACGAGAGGAAATAGAGGAATTCCTGAAGATGAAGAAGCAGAGCAAGTATGACATGGTCGATCAACTACAGAAAAGACTTGCCAGATTTCTATCTTGACACTTATAATGAATTCAGAAGCCTACCAAAAGTCATTACGAAGTGTGTTGGATGAAGCCTATGTGCATCCTAACATCACCCTAAGAGAAGGTAGTAAACATGATAAATACGGTGAAGAACTCTACCTTGATTGCCTTTTATGAATACGAGAAATACCTTGTATTAGCCGAAAAACCCAAAGCCTTTCACATCATTTTGAAATGCTATGGGTATGTGATCACTAAAGTACTCATTGATGGAGGGTCAGCCTTGAATGTCTTACCTTTAACCAACTTAGAGCAATTATCAGTTGAGGAGTCGTGTATTGAACATAATGACTTGGTAGTGAGGGCCTTCAATGGAACAATGAAGGAAGTAATCAAAAAGATTGAGCTCCTATTAGAAATTGGGTTGAATCTATTTACCATCGAGTTCCAAGTCACGGACATCGATGTAGCATATACTATGCTCCTGGGAAGGACCTGGATTAATGCGGCCAATGCAGTCCCATCAACCCTATACCAAAAGGTCAATACATTAATAAAGGTAGACTCATTACTATAAAAGATAAAGAGGAGACAATGATAAGTAAGCTGAGCGTAGTGCCATACATTGAGAATGCATAACAGGTTGTAGACAGTTCCTATTAAAGTCTAGAGGTGTTAGAAATCAAAAAGTCTACAAAAGGCGTCAACCAAAGTACATTGCGAACTAGGGAGTTTGTGAAGGACATTAACCAAGTGGTGGCCAAGATTATGAGGAACAATGGATATCAAAAAGGAAAAGGATTGGGTGCAAAGCTGCAAGGCATAGGAAAACCAATTGAGTTGCCTAAAAATCTAGGATGACGAGGCTTAGGATATGAGCTATCTATAAAGACCCACATGACTGAAAGGGCATGATGGAAGAAAGGTAAGTTAAGAGGGAAAGTGGAAATACCCCACATTCAGGAAACATTCCCTGCTTCTGCCGAGATAATCCACTAAGGTGACCCGGTCGTAATGATGAATGAAAAAGAAAGAGAATGCAGGAAAACAATGTGGATCCAATTGGATGAGTTAGGAGAAGTACTTAACAATTGGGAATCTGAAATGTTATCAGATGTCATGTCATTAAAGTAATATTTTGAATGTCGTTTTAAGAGCTTTTGTAATACCTAACCATTTGAACTTTATTTTGAATATGGAATGAATGCAGTAATTTCAATCTTTTTGTCATAATCATGTTCAAATCCTACCTTTTCATATTTATTCTTACCTTTTCCATTCACTTTCCAGGGAGTTTGAATCTTTGGAACCTTTGCCTGAAGTAGAAGTACCTGGGCGCTGTTTGAATGAACTGCATGTTGTCATGGATACAAATGATTTAGAATATGATAATAATGATGAGTTATCTTGAACCTTTGCTAAAATAATAGAATCTTAGAAAAAGCATATCACTTTGCATGAAGAAATCACCGAAGTAATTAATATGGGGACGGAGGATGACAAAAAGGAGTTAAATATAGTTGATAACCCGGACAGGGAAGAAATGATTAATCTATTTAAAGAATATATTGATGTGTTTGCTTGGTCATATCAAGATGTGCTAGGAATAGATCCTAAAATTGCTGCCCATAAAATACCTTTGTATCCTAATATGGGGGCTAAGAAACAAAAATGGAAAAGGATGAGCTCGGAGATGTCCATTAAAATCAAGGAAGAAGTAATGAAGCAGTGGAATGCTGGTTTCTTAAAAGTTGTTAAGTACCCTCAATGGGTCGCAAACATAGTCCTCGTACTAAAGAAAGATGGGCATGTGAGAATGTGTGTTGATTATTGAGACTTAAATTAGGCTAGCCCAAAGGACAACTTTCCTTTACCCTATATTGATATTTTGGTTGACAATACAGCAAGAAGCTTTAGGTATCCCTTCATGGTCGGGTACTCTGGCTATAATCAAATCTTTATGCACCCTGATGATAAAGAGAAAACTACATTCATCATTCAATAAGGAACCTTCTGTTATAAAGTAATGCCTTTCGGGCTTAAAAATGCTGGGTCAATCTATCACCACACGATAGTAGTCCTATTTAGGGCCACATCAGGGAAACTTTTGGGATTCATCATTAGTAAATCGGTAATAGAAGTGGACACCGATAAAATTAAGGCAATTCGTGACATGCCACCACCTAATACAAAAACAAAAGTTTGAGGGTTCTTAGGGCGTTTGAATTACATAGCTAGGTTCATTGCAAACTTAACTGCCACTTGCAAACCAATATTCAAATTATTACATAAGAACCAACTGGGAGAATGGGATGAGACTTGCCAATAGGCATTTAATAGGATAAAAGAATACATCTTGAATCCCCCTATCTTGGTGCCACCTACACCAGGATGACCCCTTGTCCTTTATCTATCAATTCGACCAGGGTCTATAGGTGCTGTATTAGGGCAATATGATGAGTTAGGAAGGAAAGAGCATGCAATTTATTACTTGAGCAAGAAGTTTAATGAATGCATGTTGCAGTATCCATCAATTGAAAAAACCTGTTGTGGTCTTGTGTGGACTACAAAGGGACTAAGGCAATACATGTTGTATTATGTCACGTGGTTGATTTCTAAGACAAATCCAATCAAGTACATTTTCGAGAGTCCTCACGTATCAGGAAGAGTCTCTAAGTGGCAAGTGATACTATTGGAATATGATGTGAAGTATATAACCTGCAAGTTAGTCAAGGGAAGCATAATAGCTGAGCATTTAGTGGCTAATCCCTTGGATGAATACCAACCTTTAGACTTTTAGTTCCCGGATGAGGATATTCTGACAGTGGAGGAAGATAAACCAAAGGAGGTTAAGTAGACAATGTATTTTGATGGGGCTACCAATGTACATGGCAACAGATTAAGGGCAACGATAACATCCCCTGAAGGTAAACAGCATCCAATGGTAGCCAAGCTTAGTTTCGACTGCATGAATAATGTGGTAGAATATGAGGCTTATGTTAATGGCTTGCAAGCTACCTCAGCGTTAGGTGTCAAGGATCTTAACATGTTTGGAGATTCAGCCCTTATAATTTATCAAGTAAAGGGAGAATGGCAAACCAAAATCCCAAATTGATCTCATACCAAAAGTACCTAATAGAATTGATGTCAAATTTTGAGAAGATAACCTTCACATACTTGACTTATGATAAAAATCAATTTGTTGATGCATTGGCTACTCTTGCCATAATGATCAAGCTAGGTTGTGGGGTCAACATGCTACCAATACAGGTTGAGACTCGGGATACCCCAGCTTATTGCCTGAATGTGGAGGAAGAAAGCGATAAGCAACCATGGTTCCATAACCTAAAAAACTATGTCCAGAGTCAGCGATACCCAGCTAGGGCATCTGAGAATGATTAGAAGACCATTCGTCGATTAGCAATGAACTTCTTCTTTAGCAGAAAAGTGCTTTATAAAAGGTCATGGGATAGCATGCTGCTCAGATGCCTAGACACATCGAAAGCACAAAGAATCATAGCAGAGATTCATAAGGGGACATGATGGACTTATGCCAATGGCCATACCATGACTAGAAAGATACAAAGGTGTGGATACTTCTGGCTAACCATGGAGAAAGACTGCATTTACTACGTGAGGAAATGTCATAAGTATTAGATGTATGCCTATAGGATCACTGCTCCACCCTAACCCTTACATAACCTTGGGGTACCTTGGCTATTTTCAATGTGGGAAATCGATGTAATCAGTCTTATTAATCCAAAAGCATCTAATGGATACCGATTTATTTTGGTAGCCATCAATTACTTCATAAAATGGATAGAGGCATGTTTGTTCTCCAATATTACCCAATGGGTCTTTCTCTGATTCTTAAAATCGAACATCATATGTCGATATGGGATACCAGAAAGGATCATCACTGATAATGCTCCCAATCTGAATAGAGTCGACATTAAGAAGTTGTGTGATCAATTTAAGATTAAGTATTACAATTTCGCACCCTATCAGCCACAAATGAATAGGGAAGTCAAAGCAGAAAATAAGAATATAAAAAAGATTATCAATAAGATAACTATCACTTATAAAGATTGGCATGAAATGCTCCCATATGCTCTCTATGGGTATCGCACGACAATACAGACATCCACAAGGCAACTTCTTACTCTTTAGTATATGGCATAGAGGTTGTCACCCCAATTGAAGTTAAAATCCCTTTTCTCCGCGTGTTGATAAAATCCAACCTGGAAGAAAGTGAATGGGTCAAAACACAGTATGAGCAGCTAAATATGATCGAAGAGAAGTGACTAATAGCTATGTGTTGTAGGCAACTATATCAGAAAAAGATGGCAAGGACTTTTAATAAAAATCTTCATCCCAAGGAATTCGTACCAAGGGAGTTGGTTTTGAAAAAGATCTTCGCAAATCAAGAAGATAATAAGGGTAAGTGGGCTCCTTTATATGAAGGTCCATATGTTGTGGTACAAGCATTCTCTAAAGGTACACTAGTCCTCACTGACATGGGTGGAAGAGAGCTTGGAAGACGAATTAACTCATATGTAGTGAAGAAATACTTTGCTTAAAATGAAAAATGTTGAAGAAAAAGAAAAAAAAAGAAGATTTTACAATTGAAGCCTGTTAAGTCAAAAACCTAAAAAGGCAACTTAAGCAAAAGTTAGGGCAATAAACAATGAATAAAGAGGTGTCGCACAAAGATCAAAACATTTACTTGGGAGGATCCTTAGAGATATCTTCATCAATCAGTTTGAAAATATGTGTAGTAGTGGCAGCACCAGGTGCAAGCAACTAGTGCCAGCTAGAGCTGAAAGTCAAAGATGTTCTAGTTGCCATTTTTGTTCTTCTTTCATTTGTGTCCAACTTATCACCCATTTCCCTTGGAACTGTATGTTCTATCTTGAAAATAAAGTTGTTTGTTTATTCAATAGACTTGCTTCTTATTACTCTTTTTCTCTCTGCACAACCATATCATCTTTATAATTGCTCCATTTATTCAATATGAAAAGTAAGTATTCAAGTGAGCATGTCATTCAAGGTATTGTTTAATGATATGTATTCTGGGAACATTTACAATTTTTAAGTAAATTCCTTCCCACAGTTATTAGTGATGAAGCTTGAAGTGTGAAACATACACACATCTAAGTCATTCTGTTCTCATCACTGGACTACTTCGTAAAAAAGAGATGAAACATTTTCAAAATCCCATAGTCTACCGTAAGAAAGGGAAACTAAGTCTGACATGTATTGGCCAAAAGAGATAAAGTTATGTTGACCATTAGCTATTGAAACAACGAATTAAAGGTCATGACAAGAGAAGTTTAGTTAGATAATTCTTTCACTCTGGGCAATGCAATTTCTTTCAAACTAGAATAAACTATAGCTTGATATGTTGCTCCTTTAGTTTCCAAAGGAAAAGGTAAAAATTCTATTCTCGCATAGCATTCTCTTACCTCGTTCTTGGGATTAATGCCCAAGGAATAAGCATCACTTTTGGAATGTGTCAAAGATAACAAAATTTTCACTCTCTTATGAAAACCTGTATGATTCATCTACCATGCATACTAAACCCTCTATGTCCATCATATTGTCCCACATGGGTGCATACATTACACTGCACTACCACAAGTTCAGAATTGATGTTTCAAACACATGTCATATCACATCTTATGGATGCCAAAAAAAAAAAATGCTTCCTGATGAATCACATTCCCTCTTGGTGCGAGGTCTTTCATTGTTCAAGAAAAATTCACAAGATAGCTACTTAAATTTTGGGGACAAGAACTTAGCATAATTTGGATCTGTTTTTTCCTGAGGAACAATATGGTCACAAAGATGTTGAGCTTAGCAAGCAGATGAATCATTCTACAGTCAGAGTATGATGATATGCATATCACATGGGTACATGCATTGCACTGCATGATGGCATATACCATGCAAGGTGAACACCCCTTTAAATCAATGTGAAAGTCCTACATTGTGTTCAGACAATTTACGTTTTTGTCAAAAGTCTTGCATCGTGTCCAGGCAAATTACAATTTTTTGTCAAAAGTCCTGCATCGTGTTTAGGTAATTTACGTTTTTGTCAAAAGTCCTGCATTGTGTCCAAGCAATTTTATGTTTTGTCAAAAGTCCTGCATTGTGTCTAGGTAATTCACGTTTTTGTCAAAAGTCCTGCATCATGTCTAGGCAATTTGCATTTTTGTCAAAAGTCCTACATCGTGTCCAGGCAATTTACGTTTTTGTCAAAAGTCATGCATCGTGTTTAGGCAATTTACGTTTCTATCAAAGTCCTGCATCGTGTCTAGGAAATTTATGTTTATGTTAAAAGTCCTGTATCATGTCCAAACAATTTACGTTTCTATCAAAAGTCTTGCATCGTGTCCAGGCAATTTATGTTTTACAAAAGTCCTACACTATGTCCAGGCAATTCATTTTCTACAAAAATCCTGCATCATGTCTAGACAATTTACATTTTTACAAAAGTCCTGCATCGTGTCTAGGCAATTTATATTTTTGTCAAAAGCCTTGTAGCATGTCTAAGTGATTCAATTTTTAGTTAAAAGCCTTGTATCGTGTCTAGGTAATTTACATTTTTGTCGAAAGTCTTGTGTCATGCCCAGGCAATTTCTTGTAAGTCTTGTATCGTGTCTAGGTGACTCACAGTCCTATCCAGGCCTTGATTTACATAAAATTCCCTTTCATTTGTTTTCCTTCAACATAAGAAATGGTGTGTTCACGTCTTTGCTTGCTCTTAAGTTAGTTCATCTCTTCACAATATTCACTTCCTAACCTAGAAGGCGAGCAAATAAGGGTAAATATGAACTCCCCATCCTAAAATAAAATAAGAATAAAATTAATGGTTAACATATTGATCAATTAATTAATTAAGTAAATGTAAAATGGATGTGTCACAAAATTAAAAAAATGAAATAATATAAAACAAAGTAAGAAATATATATATATATATATATATATGAAAAACAAATAAAAAATAAAAAATGTGAAAGAATAGATATGAAAAGACAAAACAAATCATCAAAAGTGAGATAACAAAAAAAATAGAAAATCATAATATGGAAAGCAAAATACAAAATCAATGATGTCAAAGATACAAAATAAAAAAGTAGAAAAGAAAGAAAAGCAAAAGGAACGGCATCATTGAACAAAAGCAAAATAGAAATGCAAACCCAAATAAGGAAAAGATCAAATAGCTTTGGTTTATAGAAATGGCTTGTCGCTATGAGGGCAAGTTACAAGGACTAAAGGAGTTGCAAACATAGGATAACTCTACAAGCTCATATTGCATGAGTTAAGGATGATGGGAGGATGTGCATTTGGTGTTTAGATGCACCCCTACCAAAATGGGAAAGATACCAAATCGGTGAGAAGGACGGGTGAAGGGCTCTGCTTCCAGCATCTTGGGTAGAGGAGAAAAGGAATATTGAGCAAGAGACCAAGACCAAGAGGCTATAGGGAGGGGTTTGGTTTTGATGTTAAAAAGAAAAAGGACCGAGGAAGGAGAAGAAAATTGAGAGAAGGGGAGGAAAGAGATGTTAAGGAGAGACCGAGATAGGGAAAAAATAGAGACTAAGGGAGAAGAGTTGAGAAAAGAGAAAAATCGGGACCAAGAGAAAAGAGCCGAGGAGAGGGAGAAACCAAGACTGTGAGAGGAAGAGTCAAGAAAAAGAAGGACTGAGTAAGGAGAAGGGAGAAACCGAGACGTATAACCGAAGAAGGAGAAGGAAGAGACTGAGAAGAGGAAAAAGAAGACTGGTGGCACCTTTGTTCTCCTCACTAGAAATAGGGGTGAATAGAGGAGTGAGGTTCAGCACGGCATGAATGGAAGAAAGAGAAGAAGGAGAGAAATAGAGATGAAAGAGGGAGAAGCAGAGAGCTTAGAATGAAGAAGAAAAGAAAATAGAGAAACAACACAGTGAAGTAGGGAAAAGAAGACCAGAGATAAAAAGAAAAAAAAGAGCACAAGAAAGACTGAGAGAGATAAAGAAACTATAGAAAGAAGAAATCAGAAGAGAGGCATCGGGAAGTAATCACATAAGAATGTGAAGAATAAAAGAAGGATAACACAAAAGAAACAAGCACGAAGGAGCTAGAGATATTAAAGGATATGAGATACCAACAGGATAAGATGTCTCTGTTCTCACATGGTAAACAGGGACAAACAGAGAGACACAAAGGACTCAAGGATGTGAGGTATTTTCCTTCTTGCATACTCGAAATAAAGGACTCAACTTGAAGAAAAACAAGAGAAGACCAAGAATCCTTAAGCAGCCGGATAGCATGACATAAGAGACTAAAAACAGAGCTCAAAATAGGAACATTTTAAAGACTTAAACTAGATTGGGATCTCATGGAGGTAATTTTCTTTTTCTTTTTTTTTGGTTTGTGAATTTTTATTCTTCCAAATATGAGTTAACCGTGTATAGGAACTAAGTAAATGTAGGTTGTCTTTATCATTCTATAATGAAGTTCTTAGAATGAGAGGACCACACGTTATTTGCTAATATATATATATATACACGTTGGAGTGCATGTTAATACGGGACGTAATATATGTAAGGGTGTTTGTGAGTTGCATGTCGGGACTTGGGTTGGTTATTCATTTTCGATGCATCATTTATTTTTTCTTTTTTTTCCCTTCTTTTTTTTTTTATATTTATATTTTTAATTTATTTATTTTCTTATGTTATCATGTTCTATATATATATATATATATATATACAAAGGAAGCTTATTACCATATGTATGTGTGTTGAATGCATAAGGAGGGTTGAACGTGCATGGCAAATGCATAAAGGGACGTGGCTTGGCCTTTCAATTTCTCAATGCCTTTACCTTCTTTTTTTTTACTTTATTTTATTTATTTACCTTTATTTATTTTATTTTATTTTTCTTTCACCATTCGTATTATTATTATTATTATTATTATTATTATTATCATTACTATTCTTATTATTTTCTTGTCCTAATTTGCAACATTGCCTTATGACAACATTAATCTTCTTAAACACTTAGATAGAGGTCATGTGAGATTTTTTAATCTCCTTAGGCTTCGAAAGATAATATTGAATTCTTCAAATCTTCAAAACAAAATTTTTGGGTCATCGAAATAATCTACTTTTACACTTTTTAATTTAATAATCATCGTGTGAGATTGTATTTATGCTCTAGCACCTAGGGGGTAGAACGGCGGGGCCATGTGAGATCTTTAATCTCTTTAAGCTTTGAAAGTTAACATATAATATGCCATAATGAAAAAAATAAATTAATAAATCATAAAAAAAAATTTATGTTTGATATTTGTATATAGAAATTGTCATGTAGGACTCTATGTCTCCTTAGGCAATTAGGGGTCAATCAATGGGACCGAGTGAGGCCTTATGTCTCCTTAGGTCCCGTCCAATAGTGATCCATGGTACTTAAAATAAATTCCAATTTCATCGACCCGTTTTCAATAAAGTTTCAAAAATGAACATGAAATTTAATTTTAATAAAAATTATGAAAGTATAAACTAATAACGTAAAATCTCAACAACACTTTTGCCCGACAATTTCCCCTTTTATATCAAAATCAAATATAAGAAATAATAATTTCAAAAAATGAAAACGTAAATGTAAAATTCCTAAGATTATATTACACTCTTCCAAAATTAAACAAGAAAGTTCAAATTTCAAAATAATAAATATATGTATACAAGTTCACATAAGTTCCAAAATCCTAATAATCCATTTCATCAATAATTCCTTTCCTTTTCGAATTTAGAATAAAAAAATACTAATTACAAAAAAATCTCTAAAAACATGAAATTGAAAAATCCTAAAAAATAATTTTCCCTTAATATTTCTTTTCCATTTTCGGATGTGAAATAAATCCAAATTCCAAAAATCCATAAAAATTAAAATGATAGAAAATGAAAAGAGCAAGAGAGTGAGATTAACCTGATTTTGTAAGTTAAAACTCACCAATCAAATTCTAGTTTGTTTTGTTTACAAAAATCTATTTGATGTTAGATATCTTGTTTTTCTCGCAAAAATATAAAAGTCAACAACCAACAGACACACATTTCTAGTCGAACTACGTAGACTTTGATCCCTATTATAGAGTATGTAGTCCCAAGGCTTTCTTCCTAGATCAAGTTTGCCTTTTGTAAATACTTATTTGTTTGCTTGCAATATTGTTGTTTTTGTCTTCTTTGCTTAATATGCATCCATGTCAATAAAAATTGTGATTGAGATGAATTTAAGGCCATATCCTATTTTATTTGACTAGTTTAAGGTAACTATCCTTATAGATGGCTATTGTGGGGTGTCTAACACCTTCTCCACACTCAAATAGACTCTTAAACTCATATATATTTTTGCAGACCATTGTGCCGCTTCTTTTTGTTTTAAATTGGCTTTCCAAAGTTTTCCGTTAAAAATTTTGGTAGCGACTCCAGTAAATTTATTTTCAAGATTCATTCTGGAAATCAATTTAAACTCTTTTTATTCTTTCCACCAAAAGGTCGAGTATGACATACCTTATCTCATGTTAGTTCTTTAGTTTAAAACAATATGAGATCTTATAGCCAGATTTCTTACAATAATGGCATTTACCTGTGAATGCTTTCTTCTTTTGATCATTATGATTATTGTTACTCTTCTTGGGTTTAAAAGGTTTCTTGCTATTAGCATTGTCCTCATATTTCTTTCCTTTCTATTTTATATTTCCAATTTTGTTGCATAAACCATGAGAAATGTAATTCACAAATTGTACATAAAAATTTTCCTTCTTTATTAACTCCTCCTTTTAAGTCACTATAAAAATCATCTTATCAATAGTTTATTTAACTTTTTAAGAATTGTAAGTAGTTCTTAGAACCCCTTATCAGTTGGAAGAGATTGTAGAATTTAACAGACTAGGTAACTCTCACCTAAGTCCATAATGTATGACTTTAGCTTGTTGAAGTAGTTAATAAGCTTCATTATGTGTTGCCACACACTTGATGTTCTATCATAATGAATGTTGTCTAGTAAAGAAAGATAGTAGGCCTTTTAAGTCTCATCAAACTTCTAGAATTTTTCACTAATTGCCTTGAAATATAGAATTGCAGTTTCCTTCTTAAGAATATTCTGCCTAATAGTTTTCTCACCAGTGTATTTCATAACTGTCAAACAAATTTTATTGGACTCATATCATTGTTCATGGTAAGCCCTGCCAACTGCATTAAAATAGTAAGATCTATTGGTTTTGGTTTTCTCAATAGCCAAATCTTCCATGGTGATTGTCAAGTACATATTAAGGGACTCATTCCATTTATTATTATTTGCCTCGTTCAGTGTTTTCACCACAAATAGTTGCTGAAACATAAAAGTTGAGGAAAAACAAATAAGAAACATTCATTATGTCCCAGAAACATAAATATAAAATAAGATTTCCTTCACAAATATCAGCTTATGCAACTGTATAACAAAATGTTTATTATAATCCCACCTAAGGGTCCCAAACCTTAATAAACTAAGAGAACCATTGTGTACTAAAGGATTTGACCGACAAGTGATACAAATTTAAATGTATCCACAATGTCCATATCGATAGGATATAAGTAACCATGCAAGCATTAAAATAAGTAATGTTGCTAACAAGTGACAAATAAGCTGAGTTCATAAAATTATATTAACAATGTCATATTGATAGGGCATGTCCATTGTTAATATAAAATATACTTGCTTGCAGGCCATTTTTTGATAATTAATCTCATCCTTAATTATAATAAGTCATTTAAGAAGTAAATAGTAATAATAACCACAACATTGGTGGTTCACAACGTTGACACCATCATGATTGGGCCTATGATAGGTAAACATATAATCATTAGGTGTAGGTGACCCAAATGGTCCAAAACAGGTTCTATTTAAGCACCCTTTGAATATATGTCTGAATTATAAATAAATAATTCACTAATTACGTAAACAAATTTATTTAAATTTCTCTAAACATCATTAGGGTGAAAAAGTAGAATATGTTTCTCCTTCTTATACATGGTTAGCATACAAAATTTTTCAAGCCCAAATACTGTAATGGCGTTGAATTTTAACGGCCTAAATCTATAATAAATTTCAAAATACCTATTTTTCAAGGCTAAAAAAATTCCAGAAAAATTACTATAAATTAGGAAATTAAAATTTAATGCATGAAAAAAAATTGTACCAAAATGGGCCCAAGAAGTGGGCCCACACACCATGGGTGCAAGTGTGCCTTACCGAGCTTCGCTATTCATAATCCTTCACACCAAAATGGGTTGTTCAACCTAATTTATGACCTAGCATGTAACCTAATGATTCCTTAAGTATTTTTGGGTTTTCATGGCATCAAATGTTTAGATTTCAATGATCTACAAAACCATTATATCAATTTTGCCTAAAAACGCAGCATTAAGGAGGAATCTGGATTGAAAAATTAGGGTTTTCGTGTGTTTGGCTTCAATGGTGTCCCATAGTTTTTCATGTCTTTTAAGAGTGCAAAAACTATGCCATTTGGTTTGAAACCCTCTAAAGAAAACCCCCAACCTTATTTTGAAAATTCCCCTACTAGATTTGGCATTTTGATCAAAGAAAGAAAAATGGGTTTTTAAACTTTTGTGCTTTTCTTCATAAAATACATTAGAGGAAACAACAAAGATGATCCAATACATTTTCATACAAGATTTTAATGTGACAACCCATAGAAAAAGAAGAATGAAATTTCAAACGATGGCCATTTCATGGAATAACATACCTCAATATGTTCAAAATTGGGAGATAATAATAACAATGAAATTGATTGGAGATAATGAAATACCAGCCATGATGTAGATCTAACAAAGACAATAGAGATGAGCAATCCACAACATCTAATGTTTAAAAGAGAGTCCAAAATTAGGGTTTGCCTTTTCCAAGTTCTTCAAAAGAGAAAAATAGAGAGAGGGAGTGTAGAAAAAAGATGAATGAGGGAGTAGAAAAAGGACAAGAGGATAGTTGAAAATTAATAAAAACACAATTTTTTCTACCATCCATTTATGATGTTTTTGACATTAAATGAGTTTAATCTCTCTCTAGCTATTGACTCTCAATCAGCAATATGATGAGATATTTTTTAATTGACATTAGGTTATAGGTTGGGATCTTAACTTGATGGGTTTGTATATAATCCAACCCATAATTGATTATCCATAATTAACATGGACCAAATATATTCTATGGTTTAGTTAAAGATTGATTACTTAATTAATAATTATAAGAAAATTGTACTAATAAGAAGATTAATGCTAATTTAAAATTATTCCAACATTTTCTTGATGTAAATGCTCATTATGATGAGCCACAAGCATTAAATAACTATTATTTAAATAAAATGGATATTGAAATTATTAAGTATTTCGAACACAATTTCATTTTCCCTTTGTGGTCCGTTCTTGGCTTAAAATCTTGTCATTAGTGGACTTTTATCTTGAGCTCACATTTTGCATTAATATTTTTATCTACATGTGACTTTTGCAACTATAACCATTGATGGAATGGTTCCCTCAAATGGATCTCTAATTCTGGTTTCAAAACACCTTCAACTCACACATCATCACTTGAGAGTGAAAAACCAATGCATGAAAGCATTCATATTTGGTTTCGGCAATTTTGACTGCTCAAACATCATTTGAGAGTGATAGACCAAGGCTTATTTCTTTTGTTTTAGACAAAACAATAAGCTTATTTTGCGGAAAAATTCTAACACAGCTTTCTTTCGGAGGATCAACGTCAGGTATGGCTTAGAGCCCTCGGTTTTAGTATTAATTGGAATCACAAGACTCCTATGTATTTTCTTGATGACAATGCTCATTATGAAAGCCCTGAGCATAAAATAACTGTTATTCAAATAAAATGGGTGTATAAGTAGGATGGAATCATTAAATTATGTCTTTAGTTTCAACAATTTCTCGTAAATTTTTTTCCTAAAGCCAAGCTTTGGTTAATTGACTCAAGGATTTCTAGTTTTTATTTGTTATTTACACTTCGTTGTTTCATATAGAAGTTACATTACAGGTTTTGATTTGTTGCAATTCGGAATAATAAAAGTTATAAGAATCAAGTATGGAATTTGAAATCTGTTTTGCTGCTACGATGCTTGAGAGCAGGTCTTATTTACCTAATTGAGAACTTTAACATAAGAACTCCTTATTGAGTTGGTTTTCCTTGAAGATACCAGTCAGAGATGGTTCTATGCGTGTGCAAAATGACTGATAGACTAATATATGAGAATGAGATGAATGTTTTGTTTATGATATTTGTAATTTTTTTTTTTTTCCTTTTAGTTCTTAAACATACTCTTTAGCATTAACCTGAGGGCGGGAGGAATGGTCTCAAGTTCACCATTGTGAGACCTTTTCACTGGATTAGCCTGAGAATGGACTTCTTGTTGGAATATCTGGGAGATTATATTAAACACCAAGAAAATATGGTAAATTCACACTTGATTTTGAGAAGAATATAAGGAAACATAATCAGAAAATTAGCATAGATAGAAGAGTATACAACTTTGTCCAATCTTTCACACAGAGTAAAAGAGGGAAAACAAATATTTATTTTATTTTAAAAAATAACTCTCCACTTCCTCAAATATTTAAATTTATAATTAGATAATTATAAATTATAAATTGGTTATAAAATATCTTTCTTATCCTTAAGTCACTAAATTAATAGAATAATTATCGACCACATTTTTCTCAAAGCTTCTAATTCCAGAATCACGTGTGGTGAGCCGCTCAAACTTGTTGATAGTGGAAAATCACAGAGAACCTTTCTCTACGTCAAGGATGCAATATTGAGGTTGTTCTGTTAATGATCGTAAGCTTAACGATTAACTGACAAATATATGCAGCTATAAGCTTGAACTAATATACGTGTCAACATGTCACAGGACAAACCTGATAGAGCAAATGGGCAGATTTTCAATGTGGGAAACCCAGACAATGAACTTTCTATGATCCAATACACGACATTATCCTCTTCTTCAAATTAGTCTGTGAGTTGGGTTTTGGAGGCAACTCTAATATATCAACACCAGCAGCACGAATGGGTCTAAGGTTTTCTTTTAAAATTTTTAAAATTTTGACTTTTATATATAATTTTATCTTATATATTTTATTTAGTTTTTTTATTTATAAGAACTCACTTCTTTAAATTGTAAGAATTTATTTTTCTTAATTCAAATATTTGATCAATAAGTTTTTGTCCATCAAAATCAAATTCCTAAATTCATTCATGCACACCAGACATATTCTACTTGCTTCAAGAACAAACTTTCAAACCCTAAAATTGACTGCAAATTTTCTCCTTGGCGGTTCAATTTCAATTTCCTGTAAACACTACTTGTAGGCAGTCTAACAAGTTTATATGCTCATCACTAATTGTTGAGATACAGTAAATCACAAGTCAAGTGTACATATGCTTAGTCACTTTTGCTGTTAATTATTCTCATATCTGTATCAATAGTAGTTCAGCATCTTTTCCCTTTTGTTTCTTTTTGGGCAATGATACTTACTTGTTGAAATATTAATATTGTACCTGAGCAAATGTATTATAATTAGTTTTGGCCAAAAAAAAAATCGTACATATAATTAGTTGGTTTCGTTTGAAAATGTGCTCTATCTGTATCCATTTCCAATTTATTTTGATTGTTAAATGTTTACATAATTTTTTGGGTTCAAGATTTAATAGAATATTTATGATATTATGGCACAATTTTATTATTATTTTTAGAATTTATTATTCATTATTGTATATAATTTTAAAAATGGTCATTTAATTATTTCATTCTTAAAATCTTGGTCAAATTTACGCTAATGGAAAACAAAATAAATAACCAAAAATTACGCATATTTCAGGAATTGTTTGGTTACACTTTTGTTTTTGGGTCATCGATTATTTTAGTTAAAGATTAGTTGAAGGCATTGAGTTTCATCTTGAACACAGTTTTATTTATTGAGACATTTTTGTATCAACACATAAACAAAGATATTATGTTTTGAAGAGTTTGAGATTCTTGCTTGTCCACAAAAAGAATCTTTGAATTTCAGTTTCTCAGAGTTTGGGTTGGAGTTACAAATGGAGCACCACTTCTTGTTTACAACAAACTCATTAGAAATCCATTGAGAAGTTTTTTTAGAAAGAAAGTTTGTCTCTTTATTCTATATCTTTCCTGTTAAAGCAAGTCTTCGTCTATTATCTTTCTTCTTTTTACATATATCTATATTTTATTCCTTTTTCATTGTTATTACTTTTTAAAAGTTCCTTTAGAAAAACTAATTGCTTAAATTAAATTCAAAAATTGTCATTTTGAATTTTATATTTTTTCATTAATTAATTAATTACTAATGATCTAGGCTGAATTTTTGGTCAATCCATTAAAAGTAGCCCCTATTCCAACATTTTTAAAAACAAATATATTATGGACAAAACTTGAATGGATCACCTAAACAACTTCGCTTGATTTTGTCCATTTATTAGATTATAAATAAATCATAATTCTCAATTGGTGAGTACTTTGGTTTAGTCACTATCTCTTGTACTTTAACGTATCACTTCTCAGATTATATGCCTCTTATATTAAGATTTGCAATATCATGGTTAACGGTTCATTGTGCGACACAATGATCAGAAGGCTCTTGTTCATGCTGCAGCAAATGAACCCTGCACTCTAAATCTAGTCAGAAAAAACGAACTTAGTCAAAACCAGTTGGATAATGTTGCTTTGATGAATCAGTTATGGTATTAGGGATCAAGGAGTCAAAGAATCTTTGTCTACTTGATCGGCATCTAGAAATTATTGTACAGTTATTTGTGGTTTGTACTATGTACTCGAGGCTATATAAATGTCAGAACGCCGGTGTTGGTAAGCATATGTTCTCTAGTTCCTTCATAGGATAACCAAAGGAGCAAACTTCCAACAAGAAGGATGTCTCATTCTTCAAATGATCCAATGTAGAATACCCTTTATTAATGCCCGAAAAAACCAAATGGTTCATGTTACTTGTTGGAAGGTTGTAGGTATGCATGATTGCAATAATTGGCGCTTCCAAATTCTTCCATATGGTACGAACCAGTTAGCAGTATATATTATTGATCTCATCTCCTTTATTATTTTATCATTTTACTTATTCAAAGTATCCGAAAGATGCCAAGTCATAATCAGAAACCTGTCAAGCCGGCAACAAAATTCACTATTATTCATAGCATGGAAGTGTTCACCTGTTATAAAATGGGCAAATCACCAACCATCTAAAGCATCATCATCATTTCCAGATATAGCTTTATCAGTCACTAGCTTCTTGACCCTCTTGGCATATCATGGGGTTTGCAGAAGTTTTCAGTTTCATTCTTTTCCTGTTTATTGGATTCACTTTGGTTCATGGAGGCACCCGAAAGGTGAGAATAGACGAAAGATAAGTAATTTGTGTGGAAGTTGCTTGACGCATCTTGTTTGAGTGAGACTGCATGCAAGCCATTGAGCTATTATTATCTTGTGGATCAAACCAGCATGAAATTATTGAATTGAACAACCCTTAGGTACATTCCTTGTACCCAAGGCAGGTGTAAGGCGCTAAGAAAACTCATAGATTTTAGGTGATGGAGTTCAATGACACGTTCATTTTAGTTAGCTTCTTATTGGTTTCTTGCACTTATCTTCGGTGTAATAGTGTGTGTGAGGATTTCTTGAATTGTACAAATAGGCAGTAAGTAACATTACTTGTGGAAGGAAACTCATAACTTCGGGATATGTTTGGATGCAGCATTATATAGTATACATGGGAGAGCACTCACATCCCAATTCAGAATCTGTAGTCAGAGCAAACCATGAGATACTTGCTTCAGTCACTGGAAGGCAAGACCCTCAATCTAACACAAATTCCTGATATTAATTATACTCAATGGTGTGCTTTTTATGTTTGACTAAAGTGTTTGAATTCTTTTCAGTTTCGAAGAGGCAAAAGCAGCTGCAATCCATCATTACAGTAAAAGCTTTCAAGGCTTCTCAGCCATGCTCACGCCAGAGCAAGCTGATCAACTTGCAGGTATGGTATTTCACTATGATGTCATTCACTATTTTTCATTCCGTCATGCAGGACAAGGAAGCAATTCAGATAAGATAGAAGAATAATTCAGTGTTAATATATACATATATACACACGCATGTATAATCTATATCACGTTCATTAACCATGTTTTGATTTATGTTTCAGAACATGATTCAGTGGTGTCAGTGTTTGAGAGCAAAGTAAATCGGCTACGTACAACACGTTCATGGCATTTTCTTGGATTAGACTCTGTCTATAATGGCTATTATCATCCAGTGGACTCCACATCCAATGTCGTTGTCGGCGTCATTGACTCTGGTAATTACTTCTTTTTGATGAAAAATGCTTATACGGACTTGGTCTATAAAAGATAGTCAACCAAATCAATCTTAAAGATACATATAAGCATGTCTGACAAACTTTTTAGCAGAGCCTACTTATATATATCTTTTTGATTGGTATAGTTTACTTAAATTTTGCAAATTGGATCGAATGCAGAGTCTCACCAGTTGAAATACGATTCTTTTTTTTTTTTTTTTTTTTTTGAAATCATTTTTCAATTTCATTAAGATCATCTAATATTGGTCTTCAGGGGTATGGCCTGAATCGAAAAGCTTCAGTGATGAAGGATTAGGTCCTGTGCCCAAAAAATTCAAAGGAGAGTGTGTCACTGGTGAAAATTTCACACAAGTCCATTGCAACAAGTAAGGACACTCTTTCATGCTTCATGACCATAGTCTACAAGTAAATAACATAACGAACTTGAATCTTACGTATACTATAGTAAAGAAATACACAGATTTATGATTACTGGAAGCTAAGCACATGCCAAAAATGTCATCTGGAAGCTGGATTTTGCAGGAAAATAATTGGGGCTCGGTTCTATTCCAAAGGTTTCACAGTAGATTTTGGTCCTCTGGAATCTTTTAACCGGACTTTCTTCCTGTCAGCTCGAGATAGTGATGGACATGGAACCCACACTGCCTCCTCAATTGCAGGATCCGTTGTCCCTGACGTAAGCTTATTTGGTATAGCCAAAGGAACTGCTAGAGGAGGAGCTCCGGGAGCCAGACTTGCCATCTACAAGGCCTGCTGGTTTGGCCTCTGCGGTGATGCTGATGTTCTTTCTGCCATGGATGATGCAATTCATGATGGTGTTGATATTTTATCTCTTTCCCTTAGCCCTGATCCACCCCAGCCAAGATATTTCGAGGATACAATATCTATAGGAGCATTCCATGCATTCCAAAAGGGTATTCTCGTTTCTGCCTCAGCAGGAAACTCTTTTTTTCCCCGCACTGCATGCAATGTTGCTCCTTGGATCCTCACTGTTGCCGCAAGCACGATAGACAGGGAATTCAATTCAAATATCTACCTCGGCAATTCAAAGTTTTTAAAGGTAAAATTAAAAGCACAGATAATTTCTAATCCCAATATTATATATATCATCAATTGGTAAATTAAAATAAATTAATTTTACGTCAGGGTTTCTCTTTGAATCCAATTAAAATGGAGCAGTCGTATGGATTAATAGAAGGGACTGCCGCTGCAGCACCTGGGATTCCAACAAGAAATGCAAGGTATCTCCCCCATTAGACAGCAATACACAAAATTTAACGTTGATACCTGTTTCTTATTCTACAATAATATCCTGATGTATAATTTTAAACTCATATACAATCTCCCAAGTACTCCCTCCAAAACTATTTCAATTCAAATATACAAAAGTACTCTCCTCATGTTCCATATTATTAATCCTTAGCACAAACTTTAGTGCAAGTCTAGATTTACATTGTTTTTTGACTCCCAGGGACAAAAAGATTCGATATCCTTAAATTCTTCAGAAGAGCTTGTCATCGTATAGTAATTACTTTGAATTTGGCTATGAAGCTTTCTAGGGTGATCATTGAACCCAAGAAATGCAGAGTGCTATGATTAAATTCTCAGTTTTATCAGTTCTTTGATTTCTTTTTGTTTTCTTTCACCAGCTACTGCAAGAATAACACTCTAGATCCTGCTTTAATTAAGGGGAAAATTGTGGTCTGTACGACTGAGTCTGTCCTTGATGACCGACGAGAGAAGGCTATAATTATAAAGCAAGGTGGGGGTGTTGGAATGATACTTATTGATCATAATGCTAAAGATATCGGCTTTCAGTTTGTCATCCCAAGCACCATAATTGGTCAGGGCGCTGTGGAAGAGCTGCAAGCATATATGAGGACAGAGAAGTGAGTTTTATCTTATTTTTATTTTTTAAAAAAAGAAGAAAATTTTCATAATGGAAGTTAGTTACACAACATTATCAAAAGATTGATCAGTAAAACATTGTTGCTAAGGTTTTTTTCTTTTTGGTGTCAGGAATCCAATTGCTAGAATCTACCCGACAATAACTGTTCTGGATGTTAAACCTGCACCTGAAGTGGCAGCTTTTTCTTCTATGGGACCAAATATAATTACGCCAGATATTATTAAGGCAAGTCCAGTCAACTGTATAAATTAAATCCTTACATTCATACAGCTCATATGTTCATACTTCCTAATTGAACTTTACACAGCCAAAAACAACACTAAAGAACATAACAGTCTGCAAACTGTTGGATGGTTGACAGATTACAAAATCAATGGTCTGCA
This sequence comes from Delonix regia, assembly GCA_037074485.1. Lineage (NCBI taxonomy): Eukaryota > Viridiplantae > Streptophyta > Magnoliopsida > Fabales > Fabaceae > Delonix > Delonix regia. Next base: position 9,891,971 of record CM073455.1, read on the forward strand.
GACACAATTTGCTTGTCTGTTTGTTTCATAAATGATATTACTACTGAGTATGTGAATAGCATAACTCAAAAAGGAAATAATAGTATTGCAGCTATACCTTAAAGTAGCAGATTGCTTAAAGTTGTATTCATATCCAACTATGCAGCCTGACATCACAGGACCTGGAGTGAATATTTTGGCAGCATGGTCACCGCTGTCAACTGAAGACACAGTGGAACACCGATCTGTCGACTATAATATTATCTCTGGAACATCGATGTCTTGCCCCCACATTACTGCAGTTGCAGCAATTATAAAGTCTCATCGACCCTCCTGGGGTCCAGCAGCCATAAAGTCTGCAATAATGACAACAGGTAATTTGTTTGTAGTAAAAAGGTGCCCCACACTCACAGTTAACCTGAAAATTAACGTTTGTACTTTCTCCTGATCCTGAATTAATGCCTTTGTTCTGATATTACAGCAACAACCATAGACAACACGCATGGCCTAATAGGAAGAGATCCAAATGGAACTCAAACCACACCATTTGATTATGGATCCGGACATATTAATCCAGTTGCAGCACTAAACCCTGGACTAGTATATGAATTTAATTCCCAAGATGTTCTAAATTTTCTCTGCAGTACTGGTGCAAGTCCAGCACAACTTAAAAACCTCACTGGGGAACTAATTGTGTGTCAGAAATCTCCTCCAGCGTCCTACAACTTCAATTATCCTTCAATTGGAGTGTCCAACCTAAATGGAAGTTTATCTGTTTATCGGACAGTTACTTACTATGGTGAGGAACCAACGGTATATGTTGCAAGTGTTGAGGATCCAGCTGGAGTGAAAGTTACAGTTACACCTGCAGAACTCAAGTTTAGGAAAACAAGGGAGAAGATAACTTTCAGGATTGATTTCGCCCCTTCCATGAGCAGCAATGGGAATTTTGTGTTTGGGGCCTTGATATGGAACAATGGCATACATAGTGTTAGAAGTCCTATTGGTCTCAATGTGCTCTCTATTTAGCTTCAACTGCCTTGTGGCCTATATAATGGGGTTACAATTTGAGAAAATGCATTTATATAGATGTACGTCACATTTTAAATTCAATGGAATAATGCGAATATATATCTCAATGATAATTATTTATGCGCAATCTCATGTAACCAATTCTCTATGAGCAGTAGTCAAATCACACACCACCACTATTATCTGATTCACTGCAGATGTATCAAACACTTTATACTACCAGTTTATCTGCACATGTTCCCCTTGAGTCATGGCGGGAAAGTTTTCCTCCTCCTCTATTTGTCTTTTTCCATCTAGTGGCACGGCTTGTCTTAAGAGAAAGACCATTCCTTCTGCAAGGAATTGGTAGATTGGTCAAGGAATTGTGTGAAAGCTGGTTGGATACCTCTGTTGACCATAACCAAAAGATATACATCAGAAAAAAAGATGGAGAAACTTTGTTTCATTACAATATTAATAATCCAACATTCCACCTCGCATAATGTTTCATTTTCTCAGAAACTGTAAAGCTAAACTTCAAGATTTTATTCATTCAGTTTTGTATTCAAATGCTAATATTGTTCCACTGTCAAACTCTACGAGTCATTCATCCATACTCAATGGGGTGTCAATATGAAATTTACCAAACAATGGCTAAGTCATTGTCAGCTACATGACTCATTTTGCCCTTCAGTCCTATAAAACAATATCCTCTTAAATTAAATGTATTAACCGAATCAACCAAAGCTTAGGTTAATTATTTTTAGACTATGGAAGGTTTCACTCACAAGATATCCTTTATTCAATCCAAGCACATTTCCTGGTCGTTGTACATCAAAAAATCTCATCACACGGACAAAATAAGCACATTCCCAGCTCACGGGTCTAGCAACTTAAATTGATGTATGCAGATATTGGTTCATTGTTGTCAGATTTCTGAAGTTATGACCAAAGAAGGTAATGTTATGAATAAATACTTGGAACAAGGGAGGAAAGGAATTATAATTAACAAACATTTGGCAAATACCTGAATATAATCATCAGTCACTTGCCTTGAACCAGTGTCAGCAACGAAATTGACATAACTTCTAGACTTCTTGGAGTCAGCTAACAAGTTTTATAAAGCTATCAACCTTTTGCCAGAGTTATATGAAATCATTTGTTCTGTCGAATTCTGCTGACACACCGTCCTTCCCAAGTTGAAGATGGTACCTATAATGTTCCTTGTCAGAGTGGATAACCAAAAGGATCATTCTCTCTGCTATAATCCAGCAGGAAAAACATATGCACAAACAGCCTTGATCATGTCGTGATATCTGTAGGATCTCATTTCTTATACTCTTAGCATAGATGTTCACGTCAAAATTTTACTATTTAAAGAGTTTTATCTATCCTTTGGGAAACAAAGGTCTTTCGCTCAGAAGATCTTCAAAACAGATAAATACCTAATCCCAAACATTACCAGTAGTCTCCACATGTACATAAACCACCTTTGAAGTGGTGAAATCGGTTTGAATCCCTAACAACAATGTATCTTTGTTCAATGAGTGATATTAACTTAATAAAATTATGACAATCTCCACAGACTCTAAGATTCTTCACAATTTGAATTGGAACTTCAGGAGCTGTAGCTATTAACCCAAAGGCAATGGCCAGCCTTTCACTATGTTGAGAAAGGATGGCCTCTTTGTGTTCTTCTTCAACATCATGAAACACATAGTTTGTATCAGGTTGATAACCTGCATCCTTCAACTGGGCAATTAAATCGGCAAGTTTTGAGTATATAAGGTCTGACAAAGGATGCGACAAATCACCGGCCAAGAACGAGTATGTCTTGTTTTTCACCTCAATCCAGCTGTACCCTGCTTCTTTTTTCACTCTTCTCTTCTCCATTAGTTTTCTCACATTGGCTCTCTCTTGCCACTTTCCTGCTGCAGCGTACATATTGGATAGCAGGACATATGCAGCTGAGTGTTGTGGCTGAAGTAAGATGAGTTTTTCAGCTGCAAGTTTTCCAAGCTCTATATTTTGGTGTACTCGGCAAGCTGCCAAGAGAGTGCGCCACACAGTTGTGCCAGGTGGAAACGGTATTCCATTTACAATCTCCATGGCCTTGTCCAGTAATCCTGCCCGGCTGTACAGATCAACCATGCAAGAATAGTGCTCCACTGTGGGCTTAATGTGATGCTCATTGACCATCACATTAAAATAACTTTGGCCTTCATCCACCAGGCCAGCATGAGTACAGGCAGAAATGACACCAATGAATGTTATAGCATCCACTTCCATGTTTTTATTTTGCATTTTCTCAAATACCTCTAAAGCTTTCTTTGCATGACCATGTTGTGCATATCCACAGATCATTGAGTTCCATGAAACCAAGTCCCTCTCCCCTTGCCTCTTGAAAACTTCATGTGCACTTTCAATATTGCCTCTCTTTGCATACATTGTAACAAGGGCACTACTTACACACAAAGCATTATTTAATCTCATTTTAATTGCACAAGCATGGAATTGCTTTCCCTGTTCTACTGATGCTGTAGGAGAAGCACATGCATTAATGATACTGGAAAAAGTAAACTCGTTTGGCTTGATCCCCTCCATTGCCAACTGGAGAAAAATTTTAACAGCTTCTTCAGTTTCACCTGTTTGTGCACATCCAGCTATCATTGCTGACCAGGCTATTATGTCCTTTGCTTCAATTACCTCAAAAACTTTAACAGCATCATTAATATTTCCTATCTTAACGTAAGCATCTAAAAGTGCAGTTCCTACTGAAGATGATTTCTCATAATTAGCTTTGATAACTTCTGTATGTATTTGGGAAATGGAAACAGCATTTTGTACTTTAAGGATGGTAGAATACGTAAAATGATTTGGTTTGACACCTTCCTTCTTCATTTGGCAAAACAAATTCACGGCATGCTCAATGTTACCATTCTGCAAGTACCCATTGATCATAGCTGTCCATGACACCACATTTTGACCCCCATGCATCAAGGTCAAAAGATCAAAAGCATCATCCATCTCCTTGCACTTTAAGTACGCAACCATGAGTGCAGTTATGATACCTTGGTCAGTTGAATACCCACTCTTCAGAGTCCTAGAATGCAGCAGTCTTACAAAACTCAATTCTTTAAGGCTGCCACATGACTTGATAATGCTAACAAATGTCATTTGGGTAGGCTTAACCTCTGCAAGTCGCATGTGATAAAACATTTCCAAAGCTTCCAAATCCTGTCCGTTTGTCACTTGTCCTGTAATCATGCTATTCCAAGAAACAGAATCCTTGTGCTCCATACTTTCAAAAATAGCTCTAGCATCCCTTAACATGCCTGACTTTGAATACATATTAATTAGAGAATTGCAGACAGGTGTTATTGTCTCAAAACCATGCTTTATAACCATGGCATGGATTTGAATTCCTATCTCTACTGCACCCACGCTGGCCAGAGCTCCAATAACGGTTGAAACAGTATACTGATTGGGCATATATCCCTCGACTCTCATCTGACAGAATAACTCCAATGCATGATCATTAAATCCATTCCATGAATAACCTGCAAGCACTGAAGTCCATGATACCACATTTCTCTCCCTCATTTCGTCAAACACCCTCCTCCCATCTCTCACATACTCATTTTTCATGTACATATCGACAAGAGCAGTTCCTACACTAACATCTTGCAAAAAGCCAGACTTTATACATTGACAATGCACTTGCCGACCCACACTGACATCAAAAGAACTGGCACAAACTTTCAACACGCTAGACAAGATGGGCCCTTCAATAGGTAAACCAGAACGATAAAGACACACAAAAAGATGAAAAGCCTCTCGGGTTTGGTCATTGCGAGAGTAACAGAAGAACAATTGGCTATATTCCTTAAGGCCTCTAAGAGGAATTTGGTCGAACAATTGATGTGCAGTGTGAGAAGAATCATGGTCGGAGCTCCACACACAGATTTTGGGATCGTGGGCAATCGCGTGTGATTGAAACAGAGGTCTAGTATGATACTGAGTACGATTTCTTCCAATTCTGATGAGTATTGGGTTTACCGAAGTGTTCGTGAGTACCCTCAAAGAGGGATACAGTGTCATATTACTGATTCCGAAGCTCTAATGGTGGCCAACGAGACAGAGAGACAAGACGGAATATTTCAAGTTTGCCTTCTTAAATGCCGGATAGCGGCGCCTCCATGGACAACTTTGACACGTCAATTTTCTCCTTTTTTTTCAAAATATAAATAAAGCTAAATCTTTCAAACGATCACAATTTAGTTGTTTCGAAAAATTTGGACAAAAATTTGTGAAATGCTAAAGCTGGCCAACCCAAGTATGGGGTGAACAATTAATTCCATATCCTAGTCAATGCAGTTCGATCGGTCGTATCAGGTTAATTAACCTAGGTCAAAATAAAAAATTATAAATTTTATTTAATATTTTATGTTCATATAAAACTTACCTCAACCCGTCTTAGGTATTTTTTTATTTTTTAAAATTTTTTATTTTATTTATAATAAATATTTATAATATTTTTTAAATTTTAATCATTTTATTCTAAAATTTAATTTTAATTTTATTTATTTCAAATATTAATTTTTTTAATTTTTTCTTAAAAAATTATTTTTATTAATAAAAAATTGTTTTAATAAATTAAAAAATAATTCATTTATCAAACTCAGACATAGTATAATTTGGCTTAATTTAATCATTTATCGGGCCAAAACTAGGTCAATCTCACATCTAAGAAAAGAAACCTAATCTAAAATTGAATTAAATCTCAAGTTATATAAAAGCTCTACCAAATTTAGACTAAGTAAAATCCTACACCCAAGTTTAAAATTAATTGATGTAATTATAACATAAGAACCCTTATTTTGTTAAAATAGCAAGAATAATTATAAAGAGTTTTTTTTCCTAAAAACCCATAACAATTTGATATTTTTTTCTGACAACCATCAAAATCAAATATATTTCTAACCTGAGTCAAAGTTGGAGACATGGCAAAGAGAAGTGAGTTTGGAAAAAATTAGCCAATTTATATAGGAATGATTATAATTATAAAAGATAAAAGGAGCTTTGTTAATATAAAATTGATGTCTCACGTGAAAATATAATGAACTATGTCTTTATTCCATTACAAAAGGGGTTGCGGCAAAATGAAAAATATTTCTATTTATTGGGCATTTTCTCAATTTTAGAAGTTTCATGTGTTGTTATTAGGCTATTTCCTGTAGCGCTAATGTGTCAGGATGTGATTAGGGCACATGTGAATGTATCCAAACACTGAAATTTGTATAGTATATTATTTATTATAATTGTATCAATATAATTATTATATGATATGTTATAAGAAAGGTGTGTAAAAATAATATGTCAATGGTATATTTATATAAAATAATTTATTATATTTATTACTCAATATTTTAAAAATTTTATTTATGAACCAAAGTCTTTTTGAATTTATGAACTTATCCTTTCTACTTCCTTTAATTTTCAATAATTTTTTTAAAACATTAATTTATAAATTAAAAACAAGGATGAAACTAGAGATTTTGGGAGTTATTGAAAAAAATATTATAGGTAAATTTTGTTTAATCTAGGTGAAAAAAAAAATTGATCAATTGAACCGGAGTATCATAATTTGATTTAACAGTTATACTCTAGGTAAATTTTGTTTTATCTAGTTCATAATTTTGGGCAGTCATATTTTAGCTGGTGTTTATAAATTTATAATATTTAAATTGAATGGGTTATTTACTGAAGATTGATTGTTAGAACAGATTGATTTCAAAATTGAAATTATACGAGTTTAACTTTTTCTCTCTTTATGTTCAGGGTTATTATTATTATTTTATTTAATTTACATTATATTGCTTTTTCATTGCCTCCAACATCATCGCCAATATATATAGATGCATCTTGAAAGGGAAATTAAAAATTCTAAATAAATTTCTATTATACTTGTCTGCAGGTATGGATCTATGGGCCCGGGCGCTCCTTTTGGAATTGTAAAAAATTTTAATTTTATATGTACTTTTATTTTATATTTTTTATTTGATTAATTAATTATTAAGATTTCGTTCTCTTATTAAAAAAGTGATGGAAACCAAAGCTACTTACTCAATAATATATTCTATTTTTTATAATTTTTATCCCTGAATAATATTTATCTTTCCTAATTTATTAGTCAAAACAAAAAAAAAACTTAGTTTCCTAATTTAATAGTTAAAAAAAATTATTTTCAATTCAATAGCTAAACCCAAAAGAAAAAACCAAGCGTCCTAATCTAATAGCCAATATATATATATATATATATATATATAGTTTCCTAATTTAATAGCCAAAACAAAAGAAAAACCTAAATTTCCTAGAAATGCCCATAAAAATGCATTGTATGCTTCTCACATAATTCAAAAAGAGATTCTCTTTATTTTGGCAACCAAAATTCAAAGATTTATTTGGGTAGAGATTGAGGATTCAAACTTTTGCATCATAGTAAATGAAGCTTGTGATAAATCAAAGAAATAGCAAATGTCAACTGTGTTAAGATTTATTGATAGTGAAAGTTTTAAAAGCAAATAATTTTTTGATTTAGTTCATGTAAAGGAAACTACTTCATTGGCTTTGGAAAAAACAATTTGTGAGGTCATTTCATGTTATTGTCTTAATGTAAATGATAATTGAGCTTGAGGATATTATGGTACAAGTAATATGATTTGTGAATGAAAAAGGATTGCAAGCTTTATTTTTTAAAAAGTGTCCATTTACATACTAATATACGATGTTTATTGTACCAATCGACTTCAATTAACTTTAATAATTGCATCCAAAGAGGTTATTCTGTTTAGTCAATTATTTTCATATTTAACTACTATAATTAATTTGGTTACTTCTTCGAGTAAACAACATGATGAATTAAGAGACTTTGAGGCATCTCTTATTATAAAATTGATAGACACATGTTAGATTAAATTTGGTAAGGAGAAAAATTAAGTTGGCACTCTAAAAAAGATGTTAGGAATTATTAATGATTTGTATCAAACTTTGCAGTGCATATATCAATATATACAGAATGCAATGCAATTAGTATCATCTTCAAAAGTACTTATGCAAAAATTCATGAAATTAGATAGGATGAGATAATTTACTTGAGACAATGAGGTTATTTTGTGAAAATTATTATATAGAGATATCAAATTTGAGTGTTTGTTACAAAGATGGATAAGGTTGATCTTGCTATCAAAGAGATAACCTTACAAATGAACATCACTATTAGTATGATACATTCATTTTTGTTGTAGATTCATTGTCGCAAGAAATGAATTCTCACTTCAAGGAAAATTTAGTGGAGTTACATGTTCTTAGCTTTGCTTTAAATTCACGAGATGATAATAAATTATTTTAAGTTAAATATATTTCCAAGTTTGTGAATAATTTTTATCCAAATGACTGTATGGAACAAAAAAAACAACATTTAAAGATTCAATTAGAGCATTTAGAAATTAATGTTCATAAAATCTCAGAGTTGAAAAAAGTTTCGACAATTGCAAAGTTTGTGTTAAGTGTTAGCATGGATATAAAAGTCGAAATTTTATTCACTTGTTGATTTAATTATTCATCTTATACTAACTCTTATGGTGTGTACATCAACAATGGAACTGCCATTTTCTACTATGAAAATTGTGAATATAATAGTCTAAAATAGGATGAAAAATGATTTTCTTTCAACTTGTTTTGTAACATAAATTGAAAAAGAAATTCTTTTATTGATGGCTTTGATCTTTTGAAAAAATACAAAATATAATTTAGAATGTTTGACTTAAAAAAAATGAAATGATAATTTATAATTATTTCATATTTTATATAATTTTTGTATGACTTTAATAATTTATTAAATATTGATTTTTGTTAGTAAAATATTAAAAAAAATTCCAAATTAGCTTTATTTTGTGTTTCTAGTCCTCCATCACTCTTAGGATTAATTTCTAGATCCGCTCTTGCCTGAATTGTTTTATTTTATTTTTTCTTTTCTTTGCTAGGTAATTTTCATCCTAGTTAAAGCTTGCTAGCTTTTTTTTTTTTTTTTCATTTTCGTATGTATATATATTAAGATGAGATTTAACTTTAAGTAATTATCCTTACAATAATAAATTACTTTATATCTAAACAAAAAATACTTGTAGCTCAAAATGTCTATCACAAAAGTATATCAAATGGACAAAAACATTGTAATTTTATGATTAAAGCAAGAATTACAAAGGGGGTTAGTTTTTTTTTTTTTTTAATAGCTTGATAGTGGATACGTCTATAGCTTGTGAATTGTGATCAGTCAACCCGAAATACTATAACTCGACATCTTTGATAGAAGTCCTTTTGTGATAGGTAGTTTATATGATGTAGACAAGAAATTGTTTTTGAATGATTCCCTGTAACGTAAAGAAAGAGTAATTTGACATATAATCTTATTTTTATAAATAAACATAAAAAATTTTGATTGTCATTTTCCTCTTGGAATAAAGTGGCTTGTGAAAGCCACTTTTTCAGCATTATCATACAATGCCATATTTACTATGAGAACCTCTTCTTGAAGAGCCTTTAGAAGAGATTTTCTTGCTTGCTCCACTTGTGTCCTTCCTTAGATTCCTCATCATGGCATTATAAAGTTTAATTTACTTTACTTTGTATTAAAAAAATGCATTTGCAATTGACAAAAATATATTCTTAAAGCAATTACATTAATACTTAATTGCTTGCTTTACAAGAAAAATGATTAATCACTTCATTTTGGTCTTACAAAAGTAAAATAATTGCATTGCTTATGAAACGAGAAGGATAGTAAGAAACCTCAATATATTGCTATTTTCTCTTCTGCTGAAAAATTTCTTGTGCTCTGTTTCCATCTGAGCATCTGAACTTTGCATGTTCGGGCATTCATATCCATATCTATGTTCTAGAAATTCATTTCCATTTCATATGCGTCTTTTTCCAAAATCCATCAGATTCATTCTCTGCTTTGTCTCTGTCCATAGGACCCTTCTATTAAGTTTACTCTTACGTACTACTGACTGCTAAGGGCCTTTCTCTTTACCTTCTGCTTTATTTTCTTTTCATTTTTTCCTTTTCAGTCCTTCGCATTTTTAGCTTCTCGGGGATTTGACCGTTAACGAGGAAGTTAGGTCCTCGATCTTCTCCACAAGTCCCATCACTCGAGGGTTTTTGCTCAAGAGCCCAAAAGCTAGGGGCTTTGTCTTTTTCACTTTTTTGTTTCCGTTTTATTTTTTCATAAATATCAGAAAAAAAGAAAGGGACTTCAAGTATTGTTCATAAATCTAGAGTTATTTGGTCTAATTCAACGATTCTCGAATTACCGCATCAATTTAGGGTTTTTTTCTTTTTCTTTTTTTTTCGAATCTCTCCCCCGTTCCCCCCAAATGAAAATTGCTTCACTGTGAGACAACTTGCCATCTCCATAGGGTTTTACTGACGCTGGGTTTCACAGTGTTTTGGGGGGTTTTACGGCTAGCATTCTGCGTAAGCGTCTCGTAGGTTTTGAACCCAGTGGGTGAAGCCAAGTAAAGAAGAGGAATTGAATTTGCAGGGAAAAATAAAGGGTGAAAAAGGTTTCTCTGGGTTCAAAAGAAGAGACTTCTGAAGATGATTGCAGAGAAACCTAGTTGGGTTAGGCATGAGGGCATGCAAATTTTCTCCATAGATGTTCAACCTGGCGGGCTTCGGTTCGCTACTGGCGGTGGCGACCACAAGGTATGGCCTTTTCCTTTATCCTTCTGATATGTTAGAGAGTAGAGACTCAATTTAGGGATTATTATGAACCTTAGGTGCGTCATTATGTGGTGCCCAGGGACTTGCTACATCACTAGCGTGTTGAGTATATTTTGATGGGTGAATGGAATATTTCTAAGTCAGTTTGTTTCGTATAGTTGCCGAAATAATAGGGAATGAATTTCGTTTAGAAATTCTGACATTTGTTTGAGTTGGTGGGTTCTTGACTATCTTGTGTTTTGGCCAAGAATGGGTGAAAGAACTCCATAAATTGTTTGGTAGGTGTTGAAGACTGAGAGGCCATAGTTGATTTCACAGTTGCTCTGATATTCTGTTCTCTCTTATTGAAAGCAATTATGTATTAAACTTCTTATTTCATTTCTGTTTCGAGCCACATTGCTTGTTAAGAAGCTGAAAAGATTGTATATACCTGTTTTAGTTTGTAGAATTTTATGAATGTTGAATTCTATATATTATGTTTTCATTATTGATTGAGAACTTCTAAAAATTGTCCCTGAGGAAATGGCATATATTGTTTAGCCGGTGCTGATATTACTGAAGATGGAGTGCCCTGATTTGGTCTGATCTATGAATTTGCTTATTTCACATGAATCTGGTCCTTGCTTTTTTAAGCTTCTCCATCGTTGCATACCTGGATCTACTTCTCAACGTTTTCTTTCATTATGAAAGAAGCATGGTTTGCTTCAAAATTTTCTTTTGATTGAAAGTATGAAACCGAACTTTTCTGAAGACTACATTATCGTTTTTCCTGAATTCAGAATGAACATTTAATTATGTATGTTTGTGGTTACAATATTGGTGAAGGGTGCAGAGTATGTTTTGTGCTTCATTTGTAAACGACTCACTTTGTCTTCCTGTAAGCTTATCCATTCATTCCATTTTGCATTGCTGCTATTCTAGCAATAACTATTTACATTGTTCCTTTGCTACATGTTTCTATTTATTTATTTATGAGAAAGTCTGGATTTACCTATGTGATTTCTGAAGCCATTGCATTATATCTGCACTATTGCCTTAAGTATGCATACAGAATGCAATACCACTACCACGTAACTTAGATTTCTACAGTGCCTTTGCTTTCATATTATACAGAGAGGAACTCTATTGATTTCTCTTCTTCTGACGTTGTTTGTTTAAAACAGTGGGAGCTTTTTTATTATATGTTAGTAATCAACATCTATATTAGATAGTGTAAAGAGATAAAAACTGGTAAATGATCGGTTTCTCATAAATACATATATCATAGATTCTTTATTTTTTTTTTCAAATTATCCATTATTTGGATTCCCTTTAAATATATTATCCTTTATTCCCTAACCACCTTAAACTATTTTTCTAGATAAATAATTTAAATTTAAGCATCAAAGTTGTGTTCCCTTGGTGTCTTGTACTTAATTGTTTTTCATTCCGAAAATATTGAGCCATATTTTTCATTCTTTTGTTTCAGTACTTCTCTGAGTACAGTCTTACATGTGTTCACTATGTGTGACAGTGTGAGAAGTCTAGTTGTATTCTGCTTTGGGGAGGATCTTTTGTTGGACTTATGGTTTTATTTAGTTTTATTGATTTCATTGATATTTCAATAGGTTGAAGTTGGAATGTTTTTTATATAATTAGGGGAATCATCATCACGCTAATTCTGGACTCAATTTCATGCAGGTTCGCATATGGAACATGAAATCTGTTAGTAGGGACATAACAAATGATGAGTCATCTCAGAGGCTTCTTGCTACTCTGCGAGATCACTTTGGATCAGTCAACTGTGTCAGATGGGCTAAACATGGAAGGTATGTTGCATCAGGCTCGGATGATCAGGTGATATTAGTTCACGAGAGAAAGCCCGGTTCAGGAACCACTGAGTTTGGCAGTGGAGAGCCCCCTGATATTGAAAACTGGAAAGTTGCGTTGACTTTGAGAGGGCACACTGCAGACGTGGTAAATCAATTGCTTTTACAATTTTAACCTCTTGTCGTTTTCAAAAGGCTTTGCAACCAATTAATTTCTAGTTCACATTTACTCTTGTGAAGCTAAAGAACCATATGTGTCATCTAAGTGTGCTTCTTGCATTATTCCCTGCTGATCTAAATGCTTTTATGTTATACTGAGCACCATTAACTTGGGGTCTATTTATCCATGCTTAAAGTAGGTGGATCTTAATTGGTCTCCTGATGACTCCACATTGGCTAGTGGTAGTTTGGACAACACCATCCATATCTGGAATATGACCAATGGCATCTGCACTGCTGTTCTCAGGGGTCACTCTAGCCTGGTTAAGGGAGTTGCTTGGGATCCCATTGGATCTTTCATAGCAAGTCAATCAGATGATAAAACTGTCATTATTTGGCGAACTAGTGATTGGAGTCTTGCTCACAGGACAGATGGTCACTGGGCAAAATCAGTAAGTTTCTTATTTTAAAATTTATTTAGAGTTAATGCAAGTTTCTTTTTCTTAATTGTAGTGTGTTTCTTTCAGCTTGGATCTACCTTTTTCAGGCGACTTGGATGGTCCCCTTGTGGTCATTTTATCACTACTACACATGGTTTCCAGAAGCCAAGGCATTCTGCTCCTGTGCTAGAGAGAGGGGAATGGTCTGCAACATTTGACTTCTTAGGACACAATGCTCCGGTCATTGTGGTGAAGTTTAATCATTCAATGTTCAGAAGGAATTCTTCTAATGCTCAGGAAGTGAAGGCTGTGCCTGTTGGGTGGAGTAATGGTGCTTCCAAGACAGGAAGCAAAGAGCCACAACCTTACAATGTTATTGCCATTGGAAGTCAGGATCGGACTATAACAGTATGGACTACTGCAAGTCCTAGGCCTCTCTTTGTGGCTAAGCATTTTTTTAGTCAAAGTGTTGTGGATTTATCCTGGTATGCTCTTCATCCCTGGCTGTGTTTGATATGCTCTTTATGTTGACTTTGTAATTCATGTGAGTGGCTTATTTAATCTATTCTTTTATTCTTGGGCTCCTTTTGAGACAGGAGCCCTGATGGATATTCACTTTTTGCCTGTTCCTTGGATGGATCTGTTGCTACATTTCATTTTGAGGTCAAAGAACTTGGCCAGAGACTAAGTGATGAGGAGCTAGATGAGTTGAAGAAAAATCGTTATGGTGATGTGAGGGGTCGTCAAGCAAATTTAGCAGAAAGTCCAGCACAATTACTGCTTGAAGCAGCTTCAGCAAAGCAAGCACCTAGCAAAAAAGTAGTTTCTGATGTCCAGCAAAACCAGACAATGGCTAAAGCTTATGTTGATGAGGGTGTTGCTATAAAAGTTGCTGAGCCTCAAGTTGGTGATGGTAAGAAGAGTGGAGGTCCTGTTGGTGATGGGTTAAACAAAGTTGCAACCTCTGCCCGAATTTCTAGTCCTGTCAAGCAAAGAGAATATAGACGTCCTGATGGCAGAAAAAGAATTATTCCAGAAGCAGTCGGAGTGCCTGTTCAGCAGGAAAACATATCTGGTGCAGTTCAGCCTCAATCACTTGATTTTCCTCACATGTCATCTGATCAAAGAAAGGGTAACAATGGAGTTGTTTCTGTTGATGATGGTATGAGAGCAAGTACTTCAGGAGGACCACTTGTCAGAAGTTCTGATGTAAAAGAGCGTTCTGGGATTACTGCTAGGGCAACAATTTCTGAGAGCCTAGTGATTGAGAAGGTTCCATCTTCTGCTGGCAGAGATGGAAACATTAATGTTGAGCAGTTGGGGAATGTGATGAGTTCTAGTTCTTTGGCTGCTTGTAGTGCTACTCTTTCTTTAAGGGTGTTTGACAAGAAAGGTGGGGAAGATGCTGCACCTATTTGTTTGGAAGCACGCCCAAGAGAACATGCTGTAAATGACATTGTGGGCATGGGAAATACATCCATGATGAGGGAAACAGAAATTGCTTGCACAAGGGGGTCCCAGACACTTTGGTCTGATAGGATACCAGGAAAAGTCACTGTTTTAGCTGGAAATGCAAATTTCTGGGCAGTTGGATGTGAAGATGGTTGTTTACAGGTAAATAATGTCTTTTTTTCTTTTAATTTAAATTTGTTTTTCTTTGGCTACTCGTTTTCACTTGACATTTTTTATATATTGCACAATACAATTGTATCATTTATACATTGGCTGTGATAATTGTAGCCAACATCCTTTAGTATCAAATTTCCTTTGCAATAGAGCATAGTTGCTTGTTTCTTGACATAACCTTTAGATGTTGAATCATCTCTCTTTAATATCCTTGTCTTCTCAATTTAATTATTATTATTACTTGTGAGCAAAAACTTTGAAACATAGAGCATTTACTATGGTATTATCTAAGCATAATTTCCATTATTGCATGTTTTGACTTTTTTTTTTTTTGAAAGTACTCTCCTGCGCCGTTTAAATTAAAACAGTCTTGATCTTAGTTCCCCATTGCATCTATCAAGTCCTTCCAAGCTACATCTGCAAAATTTTATCACCACAATTTAAAATCTCGAATTAACTATGTTTTGCCTTTGCTAAAATTCTCTATCTTAGTTTCCTTTGTTATGGTCTTTATCTTGGTAGCATATCTTTTACATCTATCAAGTCCTTAGAATTTATTATTGTGTATGCACACATGGACGCTACAGGCAGAAGCTCGTTATAATTTTGAAAAGTTGCCAAGCTTCTATTTTTAAAATATCCCTTAAGTAATGTCAGATTGATCAGTCCAGTCTATATTAGCATTGAGATCTAAAGCAGTGAAACGAACCCATCATTGCATGAAGATAACTCTGTTCTAATATTGTGCAGCTGGTATCTTGCAGTATGTTCTGTGACTTAAACTGCATGCTACCCCCACCTTGGTTTACCTTTTAGTCTGCAAATGAAGTATTGGTAATCTCTAATTATTAGATATGCTTCTGCAGTGTACTATTAGTGCTTGATCTGGATATGACATGTGATGTGTGGTTGAGATCATTATCAGCTTGTAAAGCTTTCAGCAATATATGCAGTTAAAGGCATAGGCAAGATGTAAAACTTACTCCCTTAAAATATCTGCCCACCTTTTTTCTTACAGATTTATACAAAGTGTGGGAGACGATCAATGCCTACCATGATGATGGGCTCTGCAGCAACATTTGTAGACTGTGATGAGTGCTGGAAATTGTTGCTGGTTACAAGAAAAGGATCCCTTTATCTATGGGATTTATTTAACCGAACATGTCTCCTTCAGGACTCATTGGCTTCTCTCATTGCTCCCAGTCCCAACTCATCCAGTAAAGATGCAGGTACCACATATCACTAACATTCTTGATATCTAATAAAAGCACAGAAATTAACATAATAGGGACAATGCAACAAAATGAAGTGTCCAGTTTTGTCTGATACTGTTGTCTGAAATGGATATGGTTCTGTTTTTGAAGTGCCAGTGCTTCACAGTTTGATATAGAAGATTTCTGGCTTTATATTAATGATCTTTTACCCATATGATAATGACTTATCTTGGTTGGCGGCCCTAGTTTATGTTAAACTTTTTCTTTTTCCAGGCACTATAAAAGTTATATCTGCAAAGCTATCAAGATCTGGTTCTCCTCTTGTTGTTCTGGCCACTCGCCATGCTTTCCTGTTTGACATGGGTCTCAAGTGTTGGCTGAGGGTTGCAGATGACTGCTTCCCTGCATCAAATTTTGCCAGCTCTTGGAGTTTAGGTTCAATTCAAAGTGGTGAGCTGGCAGCTTTACAAGTTGATGTTAGGAAATATCTGGCCCGGAAGCCCGGTTGGACCAGGTGTGTATTTATTGACATCTATTGTATATATGGCCTTAGTGGTTGGTCTTTGATTTGAAGAGACTTGGGGGTTATATGGATAGTGCAAAGAATTTTGATATTTTTTCTAGCCTTAGAGCTTGTGTTATTTGATGGTTAGCCTGAGCTTCTTTGTCTAATTTTGGTGCGATTCATTCAAATTTCAGAAGAAATATAGTCATTTTTCTATGTTTGCTAGACGTCCATTGTTATTAGAGAATATATATACTGAGTCATAGTCTCAAAGAAACAATAATTACTAATATTTTACTATGTCTTTTTTTATTTTGATTTAGAAGGGAACATACTGTCCTTAGACCTCTAATCTCGTGTTCTGAAATATGTTCTTCTTTTCCTTTGCTTTTCTTTTTTTGGACAGTCTATTGAGGCCTAAATGGAGTAATTTTTTTCTTATCCTTTTTAGAAGTTGGTACATTGTTAAGTATATATTTCTTAATTTTCTTGTGAATGTGTTGATACAGAGTGACTGATGATGGAGTGCAGACACGTGCTCATTTAGAAGCTCAGTTGGCATCTTCTTTGGCTTTAGGATCCCCTAATGAATATCGCCAGTGCCTCTTGTCTTATGTGCGCTTTCTTGCAAGGTGATATTCCGTTTTCACTTTATTAATGAGATTCTCCATTTTGGGCACCTCCTTATATGAAAGTTGTGTATGCTTTTATATGCGTCAGGTTTTTGTTAAAATGTGCTTCTGAAGCAGTGACATGGTTTCTCTTACTCCCCTTCCCCTCTACCTCTTGCTTTATTTCTTGAGAAATTGACATGTAGGCTTGCTAAATTTTAACGTCAAAATCCTTTGCCTCTGTCATTAGTGTGTATATATGTAGTAATTTGCATAAAAGTTATTGAGATTAATGGAACTCAACTTCCGGTCAGTGGTCTTAAAGTATTTATGTATCAGGAAGGGTGCCTTTTATGTTCAGAAAACGTTGGTTTATGTAATCTTAATTTGAAATGCTCTGCATGCTCATTTTGTGGTCTTTTGTGATCTTAGAGTTGATGCTGACTGAAAAAGATAATAATATGATTTCAGAGAAGCAGATGAATCTCGTTTACGAGAGGTCTGTGAGAGTTTTCTTGGACCTCCGACTGGTATGGGTGTGGAAGCATCTTCTGGTTCAAAAAACTTAGCATGGGATCCTTTTGTGCTTGTAAGACATTATCTAGCCTTGTTGATAATAAGTTCATGTACTGTTTTGAATTTATATTTTTACTTATTTTCTTTAAATTATTCAAGCCAGCAATGGTGAAACAGCAGAGCAAGATAGCTAAATTCTTTTTCAGTGAAATATATTCAACGGAAAATTTTATATTGGAGAGTATCACTAAGAGAAGGTGCTCTCTTATATATTAACCCTGAAATGGTAAAATGAAAAAATGTTCATCGGCTGATGATTATATCTCTCTAATAATAGTTTATAAATCTATTTGTACAGTTGATAAAAGATGCTGGATTTTCTATTGACCAGCAGAATTACTGTTATTATGAAACGACATTAATCAATTAATTTTCTCAATCCATTTGGATCTTTCCAGGATATGAAGAAACACAAACTCCTTAGGGAAGATATTCTTCCATCTATGGCATCTAACAGGAAAGTCCAGCGGCTGCTCAATGAATTTATGGATCTTTTATCTGAATATGAGATTGCTGAAGCTAATCAAGACCAAAGAAATTCCATAATACCGAAGTCATCTTCTCCAGCAGCAAACGAACCAGAGTATGGTTTATGGGCAACAGATCAAATGGACACCAGTCTACCAAAAGTAGATCAAAAGGATTCTGTTGCTGTAGCCATTGATCTCAATGACAATGCCCAGATCGCTAAAGATCAAATAAAGGCCACTCCGCCGCTCACTGATGAGGCTTGTTCAGATTCCCCCATGATTGATCGAGATAAACAGGACGGACAAGCAAAAGAAGCAGATTCTTGACTTTGCTTCTTATGGCAGTGCTTGTAGTATCTGACATCAGAAGAGGATCAACATGGGATATTGTGAAAGTGGCATGGATGAATCTTTGATGATTCATTTCTCCCACCTGATTCATGCATGAGAAATTCCACCCCTAACAACTAATGGGGGAAGTGGGTGAGTCTTGGAGCTCTCCTCTGAAGCTGATTCAACTAACAAAACGCTTCTGTAGTAGCAAAATTAAACTTAGTCAAATCCGTAGTTTCTCCTGTGAACTTGGAGCTTGGCTTCGTGTACAATGTCAAGCAATATGAAATTCGATTTTTCTTCTAACTTTAAAGTGATTCGCTGGATGCTGTAAATTTAAAATGTACTGTTAATTCCGTTTAACGGCTGTGGAATATCCATTTCTGTATAATACGTCTTGCCTGATAGTTTTGTTGGCCTTTCGATGTTATGCTTACGATTGGCTCATTCTTCTCTATTTCAGAAAGGATTTACCCGAAATAATATAAGTTTTTTAGGTACTTGTTATTAGAGTCTGAAAAAACGTAGCATGTGAAATTTTACAACGTAAATATTATACTATTGTTACATCCAATGCGGGAAAAAGCAAATTTGGGTTAGGGACAGAAGAATTTTGATAATATAAGAGGTATGAGCTTAGGAAAAAGCAATAAAAAACAGCAATCTTTATGCTAAGCATGAATTAGTTTTACGTTTAAAAATTGTTGAAATATTTGTGAGGAAAAAAGAACCTGTATCATTAGTTATGCAAAAAATAATTAAAAAAAGTTTTATGTGTGGTACAAATTTATTGGAGACATTGTAACATTTAAATGTTACATTTAGGTTCCCTGTTTCTATGTTCAAATCATCTCTATCTTAATGTACCCCAAATGCTGAAACTCCGCCAATAATAGACAGAAAATCCCAAATTATGATGTGTATGCCTGCTTCATTTCCTTTTTTGTTTCACATAATGCACAAGAAATCTCTAATAAGTAGTGACACTGTATGTTTGGATTGGAGTTATATAAATTTAATTTAATAAAATGATTTTATAAAATTAATTTTAGTCAAAATTAAATTTACGTAATTGTTGATTTATGTTTAGTATTTTTTATTTAAAAAGTAATTTTTAATATTAATGTAATTCATTGGACTTAAAAATTAGTTTTTTTTTTAACTTATTTGAATACAAAAATCATGAAGACAAAAATAATTTTAAAAATAAAATATAATATCATACCTAATAGATTATCTTTTTAAAAAAGTTTTATATTAATATACAAATAGACTTTCAAACCAAGTGGTTGTTAATCAACCAGTACAAGGATTCTTCGCATTCATGACTGGTTCTGGTTGATCGAATTCACCCGACAAATGATTGTTCTACCGGTCAAAGAATTTCATTCAGCAGTCCACTTTTTTAAACCAAAGCTCCTACGACAATACTATTGGCATAATCTCTAAACTAATATAGCTCCTATAACACCAATCAAATTCTTTAAAAATTAAAACGTCTTCCAATTTTCAAGCCTCACGACAATCTTCGCACGAGCATTGTATCCATATTTTCTGTCACCAAGAATGCTCAAGGCTTTTGGACTCAACACTGAAAAGAGAGGCATGGATGGAGATCAAAATCAAATTTTCATAATCAAATCTACATTAATTTGAAATCCCATTACGGGATCTCCTTATTCACATCTTATTTGAAATCACAACGAACAACACAAAATTGATGATCATGATTCATGAAGCTAGCTGGAACTGTTACCCAATTTCCAGGTCCCACAAATTAGAACGTTATGAAATGCAGTTTTCTTCAGTAAATGCATGCATTAATTAATTTAGTTAACAATTAAGTAGTTCTGTGATCTTCTGAAGCCCATGATTATGATTCATTTAATGTTAACAAGAGCTGAAAGCTGCAGTGTGGCGTTATCCGGAAGCTGTGTTTGTCCACTTCAATCTTCAACCCCCCACTTTACCCCGAACTAAATTGCACTCGAAATGATAGAAATTAATTAACATGGAAAACAGCTCCTTCATGCTACTCTAGGCACGTGTACTTTGTACATAAACCTCATTAATAGTTACCGTACCACTAGTGTTACCTAATTTAATGGCTATAACCAATCTTTTATTCTCGTCCTAAGTTGATTTGTTTGGATTATATTATAATAAAAAAGTTTATATTTAATAATTAATTAAAGATATTATTTTTTGTACAATTATAAAATTAATTGTATCGATATAATTATTATATAACATATTTTAAAAAAATATGATAATGATATGTTAAAATATACCAATTGTATGTTAATTTACAATGATTTGTTATATTTATATTTTGATTAAAATATTTTTAAAATTTACTTATGAATCCATAAATTTTTTTAAAAATTTTAATTTATTTCCTTTATTTTTTATTTTTTAATAACCTGACAAAATATTGGTTTATAAATTAAAATTAAAAATAAAATTATGAAGTTATGAAGTTATTTGAAAAACAAATAAAGTACATAGGTGGTGAGTTAACAAAATTATAAAATAGTATTTTTATGTGGGTTAAAAATAAAAAATAAATGAAGTAAATTAAAAAATTAAAAAAAATAGATTCATAAATAAAATATAAAAATAAAAATATAATAAATTATTTTAAATTACCATATAACCAACATAATATTACATATTATAACTGCATATTTTTTTAATATATTATTTAATAATTACATAAATATAATTAATTTTATAATTACATCAAAGTATACCTAAATTCAATTATAAGCGAGAGATCAATCATAATTTCCTTTAAATATATCCTTGCCCTGTTTTTTTTTTAACTTGGCGTGATTCTCTGAAGCAACCCTGACTGATCCATTAATATATCATCGAGGGAAACAGTTACAACTGGGCAAATTTATGTTGGTGGGCTCATAATTTTGTCCTTCGGACTGGCCTATTTGGGCTCTCATTAATTTTCATGTCTGTTTGGCTACGATCTTTCACTCCACTGAAACTAGTTTCTGGATAGTAACATTTTAACTTTTATTTTGCTGCCACAAACTTCTAATACAACTGTCAAAAACTTAGAAGAAAAATAATTGCACACTTTATTGCATCGTTTCAATTAAATGTAATGTCACTAATGCACTTGATTGAGAATTAATTTAAAACCCACTCCGTTAAATGACCTACAGTCCGTACGAAGCAGTGTCCGTGTGTAGGGTGATGATTATTATGATAAATTAGCAGAGTAAATTACACTTTTAATTTATTGTTTATTATAAAATTGTTATTTTATTTTTTATTAAAATAATTTTTTATTTATTAAAAAATATTATATTTAATCATTTATTTTTTAAAAAAATATTAAATTTAATCATTTAAATTTACGATTTAGTATTTAACAAAAGACTAAATTTAGTAATTTTTTAAAAATAAAAAAAATATGATATTTTTAATGAGTTAAGAATTTTTTGGAGTCATTTTAATAAATAAGAGACCAAAATAATAATTTTGTGCTAAGTGATGGACTAAAAATGTATTTTTTTCTTATTTAGTAATAATGATAATAATAATAATATTTTCATTTCAGCCCCGTGATAATAAAGAATTAGTGTTGGTGTGTGGTTAAAACTTGAAAGTTGACACTATTCAGGTAAATTTAAAGGATGTAGGGCAGGTTCCTGTTAACTCCAAAACAAGACCTTTGAACTCCATGAAACCATGGGACTATAGATTAGTAACAATGTGTTTTTGAGGAAAATGTTTTATTTTTTATTTTTTTTTCATATGAATGCATAAGAGAATGTCTGTTATTTTTCACATAAATAAGCAAGTAACTTGTCTTTGGTGCATATGGGGGGTGTTGCTTACTTGCTTTGTAAGTTTTGAGTAGGAAAAAAGTTTATATATATATATATATATATATATATATATATTATTTTAAAATTAAAATACGATAAACATATGATTTTCTTTTAATTATATCATAACATATGTATAGCTATTATAAATAATTATATAATTTTTAAATTAAATTATACACTTTTTTATATTATTATTGGTTATACACTTGGACTGTACTAATTAAAAACAAAGGATAATAAATACATGAATAACTATATTAAAGTCTAATATTTTTTAAAAGTAGAGAACAATATATTTACGATGAAGTTTGATATAAATATAGTGAATTTAATGGATGCGATTGAGATTCTAGTAAAAAAGATAACTCCACACAATATAATTTATGTAATATCCTAGAGATAGAGAGAAAGTACTTCATGTTTTGTGTCAATGAGAGAGAAATCGCTAACTACTGTGAAATTTAGCACATTTCATGTTTTACGGTAAAACTTTCTTATTTTTACAAAAGACAACATACAAATTTAAATTATTTTTTTGTAAAAATATAATGAATGCATGAAGATTTAAGTTATTTTCATTTATGTTCACTAAATACATGTTTACGAAAAAATAACTTAGAATATTTATATATTCTCATTTATTGGAAAATGAAGGCTTATATCAAAATAAAACACAGAGATTGTCAACCTTTACGATACCAGTGATGAAATTACCAATTTCATATGGGACGTATTAAATGATAGGAATAATCTTAAGTGAGAAATAGAAAATGTAATGATTAAAATTAACATATAAAAGTTATCCATATAAAAATAAAAAATCGCTTCCTACAATTGTAATAGTATTTACATCAAATTTGACACTTAAAGACAACAGTGCAAGGGCTAAGGTGTTACTAACTATTATTATCATTAACATTAATGTCCAACTTGTTTTAAGGGAATTTGAATTTTCTGCCGTTTATATAGCCATAGTTTACAAGCGATTATTAAAAATAAATTTTAACCGAGAAATTTTTTCTGTAGTTGCAATTAGTGAACTCTATAGTTAGTCTGACCTTGAATTGAGAAACTGGTGGAGGTTGTTAGCTCCTAATCCTAATTAGGCAAGCCAATTCTCCCTGTATCTTCATTCTAATGGAAGAGAATTTTAGGCAAAGATAATGATTTATTGTCACAACTTGAGCCAATAAGACATGACTGGTATAGAGAATGAGATATTCCTAGTTATAGTAGAACTTTAACCATACATGGTCCTTCATCTAATAAACTCAAAGCTAATACCTTTGTATATAATTACTAAAAGAATCAGTTTAATCTGTATAGAAATTTTGGCAGAGTTTTTATTGAATTATGAATCTCTCAAAATTTCTATAATAGAGTTATCTGATATACAACAGATTGAAGAGTTCCGCTCTTCCACAAATGTTTACAACATAGCCTACAACTATGAAAATACATCAAGACAATTAACTTGTATACAATGGAGCAACTAAATCTAATTACAAAATGTACCACAAGAAACCGTTGTTCTGGCAACAAGCTAAGCTCACCAAAAAAATAATATAGAAACATCATAGCTCCTACTTTGTAGGTGGGTGTTTTGGATCAGCGCTAGAATATGAAATATTAAATGAAGATGTAAGTGAAAACTCAGTGAACAAATAATTCTAGTAATACAAGGGGAGGGACAGACTGACAATAAGAGAGTTTATCACCAAAACCTTTTTTGTTCGAAACTAGATAATTTATAGAGATAATTCAACAGTTCTAAAAGTAAAGAGAAAATTATTTACTGTTAAATAAATTGAGACTTAATTTTCAAATCATATTTTTAACTTAAATGAAACAATATCTAATAAGAATTCAAAATATCCAATTTAACAGAATACATTAGGAATCTTTGACAGAATTATCATATATTTGAAATATAGAACTAGCCCAAGGATAGGGTAATCAGATCAGAGCAATGATCCATGATTCACTATAGGCTCTGAATAACATAATAATGGTCTTAAGCTTCAAATAGAATATAGAGGTAAGAGTATCATACCTAACCATATCAGAATACCAATCGTAGTGCACTATGGCTAACGTCTATGCTGTTAGCTACAGGGTTCCATTTTGGACACATTCCCAAAAGTTTTTTAAATATACAAACATCCATATTCAGGGATCAAAATTCCAAAGTCAAACTACTTCAGAATTTCATATTTCAATAATTCAGATCATTCAAAAGTACAGAATTATAAAGTTCATTAGCCAACAAAATTCCTTAGTTTCAGAATATGAAATAAAATTTATAAATTCAGAAGTCTATCTAAGATACTAGAGATAACAAAAATTTATATTTGAAAATAGATAATTTAAAACAAATTTTTGCATAATTAGGATTATTTACTCACTTGAGAAGAGTATACTAACTTTTTTCTAACCCTGTTTACAATTTTCTTGTTGACAACTATCCTAGCCACCTATAACATTAAATAAAATACTCTTAACCTCTAATATTCATGAATAATTTTAACCATTTAATCCTGTTACTAACATATTTATCTAGTCCTTCATTCACCTTTAACTAATCACTTCTTCAATCTTACTTACCCTTCTTACTTCACACAATCTTAAGAAATCAAATTTTTGGGCCACATTCTTTGATAATACCCCAAAATACTCATGACCTTTACTTTTATTCAATCTACTATATTATACATGTTTTAAAATTCTAATAACCTACCATCAACACCAATTTCACCATAGAGATTATTCAATTAGATTCCAAAATCCTTCATTTGACTTGTATTATTGTTTATTGCTATTTAATCAAGCTATATAAGGTCTTCCATTCAAATTTCTTCTTGCTTTCTCTGTGAAAAATCTAGGAGAAATAAGGAAAATTAGCAATTCAACTTATAATTCAATTAAAAAATTTCAAAATTCTTAAATCATTTTCTAGATGTATAATAATATTTCAGAAGCTACAAAAATTCAAATTTCACCTCCTTGCAAGATTACACATACACCTATAATTTGAAGGTTTTCAATCTGGAAGCCAAAACTCACAATTGATTAGTGATTTCAAGGGAGAAGAATGCAAAATTTACTTATGATATGAAGTTCAAACTCAATTTGAAGCAACCACCTCGGATTGAGCTTAAATTTGCCTATTTTTCAAGTGAATAGTGCCACGGTTTAGGGTTCTTCAATCTGAGGCTATTTTGACTAAATTGATCAAGGATTAGGATAGAGGACTAGCTGAAATTCATAAGGGAATCAAACTCCTAGCTAAATCAGAGAAAAACACACATAATTTCGGGAATTTGAGCTGGAGTTCATCATTATTCACTCGCTGAAAATTTCATGGTATTTTCGGCCACCTGGAGGTCGGTGACAGTGGTGCACGGGCCAACAGTGATGTTGTGTCATGGGACAAGCGCCAGTGGTCCTGTACGACAACAGAGAAAGCTCAAAGCTGTTGGTGATGAAAAAACACATTGATGGTATGCGAATAAGAGAGGAATCACGAGAGAAATGAGGTCATGATTAAACAATATGATATAATTAGAGCATTTTGATAATGTAAGCAAGAGTATTTTGCATTATTAGATCAAATTTTTCCTTGAAGATACTTGGTTACTATACTCTGTTAAGTTATAAGTGATAGAAATGTATAAGATAAGTTTTAAGTACTCACATTGGTTATCATTTCAGATAAAATCTTATTTGCATATATATATATATATATATATATAATATTGCTTGAAATTCTCATTTTGAGTATTCTATTATCATGTAAATTTGTATCTCTATTCCAAGTAAATTTTTCTTATTTTCTTAAGCTCTTTTAAATAAAATAAATTATTATCATTATTATTATTATTTTCTTTAGGATATTACATTTACGAAGAAGTGGAGCCTATTTAATTTGAAAGATGATGGAAAATTATCTTAATCATCTTACATTTTTTAGGTGATTAGTATCTGTCAAGAGGTATTATAATTAATTTTATCGTACATACAGTTATAGTGACGTGAAATCAAAGCATCTGTGACATTCATTTTTCTTTTATTTTTATCTTTAATTTTATATAACTACTCATAATGCAGTGAATTAAATGATTATAGAATTTTTTTTTTCAAACTAATACCATTTTATAATTGATTTCAATATTCAACCAAAATTTCATATGCGAAGAAGTTATTTATTTTTGAAAAAAATATTTATTTTAATTAAATAAGATGTTTGATCCAATCTTTAAAATAATTAAGTTTTTCTAAGTAATAATATGAGCAATTATTTAAAAGTAACTTTTAAGATTTTTCAAACATAATAATACATATAAATTATTATCAAATAATTTTATTAAATACTAATTACATCTACCTTATAAAATATTTGTAAAACTTTATTCAAGCAAAAATTAATTTAAAATAAATAAAAGTTACGACAATGAAAGAGACTCCAACTTGATTTGGTCCGCAAATTAGTACAAAAACTCTTAGGGACTCCAATTTCACTTAGTCCCCAAATTAGTACAAAAACTTTCTTTTCCAGGAATTATCATGTTTGTGGGTCACATCACAAAAAACCTCAGTTCACCTTTCATTCTATCATAAATTACAAAAGAAAAAACTATTTATCAAATAGCCAAAGTACTTAAAAGGGGACTGTCTATATTGACCCAGGTATGTGTGTGTATATATATATATATATATATATATATATATATATATATATACTCTCACACAAATAAATTTTCGAAGATAATTATTATTCATAATTTGTGTAAGTTATGATCTGTCTAAAATAATGTGTAATTGCTTTTACCATCTATGTTTTCTTTTCAATTTTTACTTCTTTTTTCCTTTGAATATCATACAAATGTACAGGGCCCCTCCTAATTAAAGGACAATTAAGATTAATTGGCTAACTTCAATTAAAAAAAAAATTTTCTGCTTCCCGGTATGATAAATTGGGCTACTATCATAGTATATAGGAAAATAACTGTCACAATTATCATGTATATTTATATGACATTTGAAATATATACAGTATAGAAAAATAATATTAAACTTAGTTAGAATTTTTTTATAGTCTTATTATTCAATTTTTAATAAAAATATGATATGTAAAAGTAAAGGAAAAAAAATCAAATGATACTAGGTTGTAAAAATTATATATTTATTATAAAAATTGTAAACTTGTCTTATTATTATTAGAAAACTTGACAATAAAAATGTAAAAAGTTTTCCTTCAGTTTTTTTATGAAATAGTTATGATTATACATATTTTTTAACATAAAAATTTAGACAACACAATAATAGTAACAATTACCCTGTTTTTTTTCAAAGGATTAAAATCTTACCACCTTTCAAATTTCATTTCTATGAAACGAACTTTTTTATTCTTTTTACGAAAAGGGACCAATCAAGAGGAGCTCCTTCGCTGTGTATTTTACTCCTCACATGATTTTGTTTTCAAACAGGCGAATGATAATTATCTTTCTCGGTGAAAGAAATTGACTTCAGCGACTTTGCTTGTGAGTCCTGACCCTTTTTATCGCTTTTAATTTGTTTATGCCTTACCTTCCTTCGCTACGAGACTACACGCTACCCTCTATCTTCTACACTTTCCCCTTCTTCCCAATAAGATATTATATTCAGAGTTCGCATTAATGAAGAAGAAAAGCACTAACACTAATGTGCTGTACACAGCCCTAGATTTAACATCTCGTCATTGTCCAAATCCAGCTTGCTTCAAGGCCCTTCTTATCACCTACCCCTTTAAGAGCACATGGTCAGAGTTAATTAAAATATGGGTTTCTGCTTATCCAGGTATTTATGCCTTCCGAATATCATATGGGATTTTTTTGATTTCTTCTGAATAGGACAAATTCATTCATGTGAGCAAGATCTTACACGCACATGAAATCCCAAAACAAATTAATTAGCGTGTCCAAGCTGATTTGACCGAGGGGGACAGAGAAGTAGTTGTATTCTGATGGACAAATAAGGCCATGTGAGTGATTGGTTGTTATATTGGCCTCCATCGGTTTGGCAACTGTCCCAACCAAAACTAAAAAGTGACTTCTCACCTAAATGCCCTAATTTATCTGACTAGCAAGTTTTCCTAACAATTCCTTGTATTACACTTCAGGGTACAGTGACCGATTATGGTTCTGCTCCCTCTCTTGACTGGTCAAAAACTTGTAGCCTTCAACCCTCCATGTATGTTTAAAAAATGTACCCAATATAGTAGAGCCATTTATGCTTTTATGTATCTGAAGCATAATTTATTGCCATTGTATATGCATGATGGTATTTGAAGGGATAGCTAAAATGGATATTTCTGAATATGCTCTTTCTCACCTTCGATGTGTTGCTTTATTTATGGAAGAATTATGTCAATCGTTAAGTGGGAAACTTCAGAACTATGTAAAAATCCTTGAAAATGTTGTGTTCTTCTTTATCTAAATTAATTACTATGATTTGTGAAGAAAACGACCACTTCCTCTTTAGATAATATGAAGCATATCTGAGTTCTGACCAAGCATTACCTAAACATCATTTATCTGAGTTTTTATAATTGTTCTCTCTTTGTTCACTCTCTGCTATTGTCTTTATTATTGACTTATAGTTTGTTCTATATATCTAGCTACATTCATCTTACTAGCAAACTCTGCAAAATTATTTGTACGGCATATATTTTGTCGTTTCTGGGTAGTGTGAAACATTGACAAAGAACCTTATTTACATAATATCTTCAAGACTAATTTTGAGCGTTTTTGTTGTTATATGAAGAAAAACATCAATAGATGCTTTTAGTATTCCTTCTGTCAATAAGGAACCTTGAAAGACAGTTTTACTGGTTTGTAACTTTATCTTGAGATAATAAAGTTAAACTTCCAGAATTGGAAGAACTAAGATCAAACTTTATATAAAGTAGAGAAATGAATGCTGTAAAAGTAATTTAGCACATTTGGGAAGTTATTCAAATGGCTCAGACAGATACATTTCCATATACGTAACTGCATTAATAAGACATCAGCTAGGAAAAATGTTTAGCCATACTAGGTTGTCCAAATGTGTATTTGATAAAAATAGTTTCATGAAGTATATGGGCATTTGTTAGGGCGAGGGTGGTTCAACAGTTAACTCCTAACCGTGTGCTCGGTACTGGAAATTATCTATTATAAGTCGACCGAGTCTCCCACTTACTGTAGATCCTTTTGTTACTGTCCTTTTTTTTTTTGTTGGGAGAAACATTCTGTTTAAAGAAAGAAAAACAAATTCTTCAGAAAGGTTATAAAGGGAGGAATGGCTAACCATTAACGCTTAACAGGGCTCCTCGACTATTTTAAAAACGAATTCATTGCCACGTTGTAGTGTCGTTCTCT
This sequence comes from Delonix regia, assembly GCA_037074485.1. Lineage (NCBI taxonomy): Eukaryota > Viridiplantae > Streptophyta > Magnoliopsida > Fabales > Fabaceae > Delonix > Delonix regia. The sequence continues at coordinate 9,921,740 of CM073455.1, forward strand.
TGAGCTGCATGCAGAAGTTGACGTATGTTTTATACGCATTTTATTTTAAATTATCTCACCGTGATATTTTCCGCAGTTCAACTTCAACCTATATTTTCGGTCACATGTAAGATATTCATGGCAAACAATTATGGTGATAGTGAAATAACTCTACATAAATATGCATGTTAGGACTCATGAAATCAAAAGCAACCATCGTATAATGCTTGTAAGATGATTATGTATGTGTGTATATATATATAGTCTGTTATTATTTTAAACTTTTTTTTTTAATCATTGATAGAATTTCACATACTTGACTATTTTTATAGAGAATATATTATTATTTTGAAATATAAAATTATTTTCTATAATAAAAGTTGTAGCATAAACTAATTTCAAAATATATCAATGGGATGCATAATAAATTGATTAGATGTTAATGATGAATATCTTAATAAGAAATGCTCGTTATAATAAATTATTCATCATTAATTTTGAAAATTAATGAGTCTTGAGTAGATTAATGATGTAGCATTTGAAAAATTATTCTTTTTCAAATTGGTTTCTTGACGATAAACCTTTATAATTTAGTCTCTCTAAGATTTTCTTACAAACAAAATAGACTCTCCGTTTGGAAAACTTATGGCCGTAAATGGGAGTCTTTATAGTTGTTAACTCAAGACCTAGACTTGTCTAAGTGATATTTTCCCCCAATATGGTTTTGTGTAGGCAAATTTTGCGAAGCCAAATAACTATTAAAATGATGTCGTTTTGGGCAAATATTCCTAAATGATGCCTATTTGGGAGAAATTAATGCCACTTAGACAATTCTATATGTCATGAGTTAATGGCCAAATGAGCTTCAATTTATGCCACGTCAGTGGTCTATTAAGTAACAAAGTTTTCTCCTATGGGGGGGGGGGGGGGGGGCGCGGGGACCATTTTGATTGGGAGAAAATCTCGAGGAAATATATTGAGAGACTCTCTTCAAAAACCATACTGAGAGAATGGTAAATATTCGAAGACTAAATTATTAATTCACTTGTATATCCATACATAGTTTTTTTAGTATTATGGTTTAGAGCAGTTTTGAAAAACTAAAATCCCATCACTGAAAGATCTAAAGGCACATTGCCACATGTTGACCTTAATATGTCTTTAAGAAAATTGAATCCAGAAGGAGAAATAATATTCCTCATGACCAACTAAACTATCCCATGAAAGAAGATAAATTAAAGTAGCTGACGGAGTTATAACGGGGCTGCATCATGACAAAGAAATTGATAGTGTTGCAAGGAGGTGTTAAGGTCAATTAGTTGCTGAGATGGTAGGTTGGAATCATAGAATAGTTAAAGAGACCTCACTTTACAGTGTTGTAGCATATACAGTCATCGTTACAGAAGCTGTGTGGTAGGCTTGCGTGTGGTCATTAAGCGGTGACGTGTTATAGGCTTCACGTTCCCAACCTCTCCGAAAGTGCCACGACTCGACCAAGAAACAACAAAGTTGGTCTGTTCATGTGAAAAACTTTTACGTGCATTTAAATGAGAGATGGCCAATATATGTTTTCTTTATAGACTGTAACACTTGAACCAATTTATGCCTCAACCACACCGAAACAAACAACAGAGAAAACTGAAAATTAAAAATTAAAAAATATAGGGGAAAATGACTTTACTTTTTGTACCTGAGCTAGTAAACTATCACCAACAACTTGCGTGCACTCCATCATTATAATTGCTCTCCCTTTGCTAGCTTTTTCTGCTTATATGAAATGAAATGGGCATTAGATTTCGCCCACTCCATCGTGTCTATTTGTTTACTCTGAAAGGCCAACTTGGTATCTCTCTCTCCTTCTCATAACTTTTACTCCAATGGAGTTGGGAAGTATACTCCACTTTCTTCAGGATAAGACCATTCTAGTCACTGGTGCCACTGGCTTTCTTGCCAAAAGTATCTCTCTCTCTCTCTCTCTCTCTCTCTGTATTTCTTCCTTTCCCTTTTTGTTTCCTTCAAAGGTTGCTTGTGTGTGTGCTATGATATATATGTATATATAGGTGCTGATATATCTTTGTATGGTTTACAGTTCTTGTGGAGAAGATATTGAGGGTTCAACCAAATGTGAAGAAAATTTTTCTTCTTCTAAGAGCAGCAGACACCAAATCTGCCACCCATCGATTGCACAACGAGGTATCTGTACATATGTACTTCCATTTTGAGCAAAAAGGGAAATTGCGTTTTATCCCTTCCCTTTCATTTTCGTATGCATTTGCCAAAAGTTTTAAAGATGCCATCATAATAACAACAGCAACTCTTGGTATTTGTCTCCCATCAGTCTGCAGAACTTCTTATAATATCAATTATCAAATGAGTAATTAAGCACGAGCATGCTAACTTCATATCATTTTTCAGCTTCTTCCAATCAATAAATATATGTCGGCACAACAAATTTTTTTCAGTATGTTATAGTTATGCTTGTGGCTAATTCATATGTTGCTATGTATAGATCATAGGGAAGGACTTGTTCAGATTGCTAAAGGAAAAATTGGGTGCAAATTTTAATTCCTTTATTTCGGAGAAGTTGACTCTGGTTCCTGGGGACATAAGTTGTGAGGACCTGGGCTTGAAGGATTCCATCTTAAGGGAAGAGATTTGCAGTCAAACTGATGTTATAGTAAACTTAGCTGCAACTACTAATTTTGATGAAAGGTATATAATTAAGTTGGAGATTATATATTCTTGTTTTCGCAATATTTTTGTTTTTGTATAATTAGCCATAGTAATTGTTTTCCTCTTCCTTTTTGTTTTCTCTCCTTGAATGCAGATATGACGTCGCTCTAAGACTTAACACCTTCGGAGCTAAGCACGTCATAAGCTTTGCTAAACATTGTATTAAACTCAATGTGCTTGTCCACGTATCAACAGGTTGGTATAAATGTCTTGATGAATCTTCTTTTTCTTAAGGAAAAAAAAAATCAAATTTTGCTGTACTGGGTATCTCTAGAAGTTTACTAGGACTTTGAACATCATTTTTTACCAAACTCAACTATCACCTAACCGTCTAAGCTAATCCTGAACCGGTGGAATAAGACAAAAACTTGGATATCAGATTTTTCAATGAAAACATAGCATATGAATAATTCCCTTTTTTCCTTGAGAAACCCCACCATGTAGTGCTATTACATAAAGCATCTGTTTCATTAAGGAATCTGATTATAAATACTTAAAGGTTGTGCCTAATGAAGTTTTATGGTTTGCAATAATCATTGACTTTGTTCTCTTTTCTTGTTGACAAGACTGCTTCCTTCTCATTTTTTGGTACCACTTGTAATAAAGTGGGTCAGTTAAGTAATGGGCCTCACATTTATTAGCACCATAATTGCTGTGTCTTTCAGCTTATGTCTCTGGTGAGAGAGGAGGACTCATATTAGAGACCCCATACCACTTGGGTGATTCGCTTAATGGAGTGTCTGGACTAGACATCGATGCAGAAAACAAAGTGATACAAGACAAATTGAATGAGCTGCGAGAGGAGGGAGCCTCAGCAGACGAAGTCAAAATGGCTATGAAGGACTTAGGTATTACCAGGTTTGTAGCTAAGTTACCATTATTAGTTCATCTTTCTGAGCTAACCTCTTACTTTCAATTGCTGAAAATTTTTACTATATAAGATGTATAAGTTAACTCTGAAAGGTTTCAATATATAGTTTTAGATAGTGATCAAATTTTGATTTAAATAGTGAATCGAAAAGTTAATTTTTAAATTATAAATTGTAAATTATATCGAATCGTACGATTTATAGACATATTAAAAATTAGTTAAAAAATGTATTGTATAAAGAATGTATGTCAAAAAGTTATGCTATAAAACCTTGAATCTCAAAAAAATAAAATCATAAATCATAATATATATATATATATATTTATATGAGTTATGTTATGAGTTAATCAAGACCCATTAGGATTTGTTAATGATGTTTCAATCTATATCTATATTATAGAATATAGATATAGATAATATATTATATAATATAGATAATTTAGATATATCATATATCTTGTAAGATATGTATAAGACAAACAGTCCATAGGCATTATAGATAAGTATGAAATGGGTTGCAGAGGAGTGAAATGGTGTCCAATAAAGAAATATCAAATATGTGCTTCAGAGTTCAGTAGCTTGAGGTTTTAGTTTAAATAAGTGGAACGACGACCTTTGCAATTACATGAAACCAAAAACAAAAAAGTAACCTTCATCTTCAACCTGAGATAGATCATGTTAGGTCACAAAGGATTCTTTTTGTGACCCGATGTAATAGCTTTATATAAATTGCTAGATGGCTATGAATTGCATGATTTTGGTGATTGAGATGTACGATTTTAACTCTTTCACGATTCATTCCACAATTAGTATCATTTTGGAAGTGAATCGAGACGTATTGTATGGTTCGAATCGCAAATTGTGCGATATCTACTATTATTTGGAGCTTGCACAGCCAATTAGTGCGAAGAGTTACTCCGCCTCTATCTCTCAATTTTATTAATAGGTTAACATTTAGATTCTACTAGTCCGATACACAACTGAATTATATATATATATTTGCCCAAAAGTTTCTAATGTTGTGTTGGGAAACCAAAAGATTGGCAAACAGCTGTTTGTTAGTGTAGCTTTGGAGGGCTGCAAGATGGACTTCTCGTGTTCATGATCCTGAAATGTTGAGGTTTAGTATGTTACTACGTTACTTGGCCTATCACAGAAGCTTTTTGATTGCCTGTGAAAATGAAAAAGGCTATGCTATAGAGAATTTGAACTTTCAGTCATTTGGATGTCTCAACATTTATGTAGGATATTTTTTATTAGTTATTCATGAGCATTTAAAACCCTTATATTCAATATAATTGCATACTAATCTTGTTATGCAAAATCTTGAGCACTGAATAAACAATATTATGTGATGATTTAATATAAAAAGAATGTAGACTGGGTGGGTTCACTTGATGAATTCAAGTGAAAGATGTGAAACCTAGTAAAATCCATTTAAATAGTGAAATATACTTCTCTGTTTTTTTTTTTGAAATTGACAAAAACAAAAAAGTTAAGAGGTTCTGGATTGCCTTCCCAACTATCATGACAAAATTCATGATGGGTAGAGCTGGACATTAACTAATTTAGTATTAGCTGATTTAATGAACGAGCTTTTTCAACTAATTTATTTAAATGTTTCAAATTATTCTGAAGCTTAACTATTCTGATGAACGAGTATAGCAGCTACTAGCGAGCTAAGCCTGAGTTGCTTCAAGAAGTAAAGTTTTCTGATTTGATTTATTTAATAAATGAATGAATGCCTACCCTTTAGTTAGAGAACAATAATTAGTTTTGGCTACAAGTACCGAAGAGCCCCTTTTGTTTCATTTATAGGTCAGCAAGTGAGACATTCTTGATGCTAGATTGTAAATTCGCCGTTGTTTAAGCTTTAGTCAAAAGATGGAAAAAACTGACTCGGGTGACGTTGCCGATTAGTTGGAAAGCAAGTGTATTTATTACTCATGGTTTTATGGATGGAAGGTTGTGACGGTTGTTAATTAATATTACGTGGTTGTTTTAACTACATTTAAAACTTCTAATTGGGAACTCACCTAACATAGACCGACTTATCTTTTGCATATTGAAAACGGGGCAATTTTTATTGATAAAAAAAAAAGAGGAGAAAAACTATTATATTCATTCAATCAGACAGTGTACTGAAAAAAAGACTCTATTGTTTCAATTATTTATTTTGATAATATTTATATATGTCATCTACTTTTTTGGGTAGATTTTACCTTTTAGTTTTGATAATGGACATGATTGTTTTTCATAAACTTCATCTATTAAATATTATTAATACACTGACTATACCTAGAAATAAACAAAATTATTTCTGACAGGTGTTTATCCTATTTGATTGAATAAATGCTGTCATATATACACAATTTTGTACAAATTTATAATGTTAGAAGTTGTCTACTTCAACATTCCCCCCCCCCCCCCCCCCCGCCCTTTTTCTTGGTGTTAGACAAATTATGATACATATTACTACTTCATTTTTATACAATTTTGTCAAATTAATGACTTGTTAGCATGAAATACAGGACTCTTTAATTGGATGAATTAGTTTAGGCATCCAACTAGGAAGGATTAATGGGTTTCTTCCGTTTCACATCCTAGAGAGAGACTGAGGGGCAGAGTGTAGAAAGTAGGTCAAGGCTTGAAAATAGAAAGGTGAATTATAAATTGACAGAGACATATGCCCACTCTCCTACAAACCTTTTCTGGAGAGATGGCAGTCCATTAATGGCTTTTCCATTATAGCCTTTCCTCCTCCCTTATTGATGGCAATGGCATGAGGGTGAGCCCAAGCCTGAGCTTTGAATTCAAAGATGAATCCATGGACCAACCAGATCAGAGGAAAATGACATTTCCACATGTACCCTTATCCATAATTCTGTACTTGTGTTGGTCATTGATACTACTGTTCCCTTGTCCATGTAGGTCAGTCTGACCAATTATAAGGTTTCCAGCCCCTTGCTGGTCTAGCCCAATTACTAATAGGGCCTTCGTAAACGGGCCGAGCAGACCAGTGTTTGGCTGGGCTCACCAAATTGTTAAACATACTTTTGAAAAGGCTAGTTGACTTTTGTTTTTTTGAAAAGGCTATCTGAGATAGTTGTGTTTTGTATTTTCTTACTTTCAGGGGGAAGGTGTATGGATGGCCAAACACATACGTATTTACAAAGGCAATGGGAGAAATGCTTGTGGAAGATCTCAAAGGAAACATGCCGGTTGTTATTTTACGTCCCACTATAGTTACCAGTACACTCAAAGAACCTTTCCCTGGTTGGGCCGAAGGTGTAAGGTAAATTACTGTTTCTGTAATTTGTCCATTAAAACGTTGAATACCCATTAATTCCCACCATATATAGGTGTGTCATCAGTGAGATTGTCAGTTTATAAGAGCAAAATCTTCTTTTGTGCTTGTAATTATAAAAAACAGAACCATTGACAGTTTAGCTGTTGCTTATGGGAAAGGAAAACTAACATGCTTTCTTGGAGATCTAACGGCGCCTGTTGATGTGGTGAGTTGCTAGCTGCATGAAATCTATCACTCTTTCATTCTAATGTTCATTGCTTTTAATCTATATATCCATCTATCTCAGTGTTTTTAATTATTGATATGCAGATACCAGCCGACATGGTGGTGAATGCAATGCTGGTGGCCATGGCGGCTCATGCAAATCAGCCTAATGATACCATATATCATGTGGGTTCGTCGATCAGAAATCCTCTGAAATACCAAAATCTTCAAGACTACGGCATGAGATACTTCACCGCAAAACCATGGATAAACAAAGACGGGAAGCCCATCAGGGTTGGCAAAGTTACAGTGTTGAACAGCATGGCCAGCTTTCGCAGATACATGTTCATCCGCTACCTGCTTCTGTTAAAGGTTCTCATTTTGTTTATTGCTCATGCTTAGTAATCAGAAAGTCTAACTTGCAAAGCAAAGATAGGAACGTGACGCTTTAAATTACTAGTAAAAACTACAAATGTCATCGTTCTTATCAATATCTATCTCAATCTCTATTATGAACTTACATACTTTTTGCATTTAACAGGGACTAGAGCTTGCCAATACAGCCTTTTGCCAGTACTTTCAGGAAACGTATCTTGAGCTGAACAGGAAAATCCAGATTGTGATGCGGTTGGTGGAAATTTACAGGCCTTATTTGTTCTTCTATGGATCGTGAGTATTATGTGCTTCATTTCAGTTTTATTGGATCATGAGCCAAATAGCCGGTCCAACCCGGTCAAGTTAATTTGTCCGTGAAAAATATAACTTTTGATCTCTTATCTTTGAGTGTAGTTTTAATTTAGTGACTCACAAATATAAAAGTTAATATATTTAGTTCTTTATTTTTAACTAAATATACTACATTCATATTAGTGATAGATTATATTAAAATTATATTTATAAGTGATGGACTAAAATAAGAATTAAATTGAGATTAAAAATTATAAAAAAAATCAAATTAAAAATAAACTCAAATTAGCATTTTACTCAAAAGAATATAATGTATTTGGGTCGGCCTGGATTTATGGTTTTTTTCACTTGATACATTTTGAATATAACAAATTAAACCCGTAAATGATTAGGTTTAATTTCAATTCATGATGTTGGTCATCACCCTTGGATAGTTGTAGTTCAAATGTGTATTGATTAATTAACCGAGACAGAGCTTATATGTTGTACATGGCACACAGATTTGATGATATGAACACACAGAAGTTGAGAATGGCCGCAAGACAAGGTGGAGTGGAGACTGATTTGTTTTACTTTGACCCCAAAGACATTGATTGGGAGGATTATTTTATGAACGTCCATATCCCTGGTATTGTCAAGTACATCTTCAAGTGATACTACCAACCACATATATATAGCTTTTGTTTTCTGAAACTTGTATTCGTCTTAAGTTCAGGTTTGAGCCAGAGGGATATTACATTACATATTGGTGTTGAATTATTTATTCAACGATTGTAGAATTGGTATTATTGTATAATTGGTATTATCTGCTACCAAAAGCTTCAGAACTATATAAGCAAAAGCAAGTGTACCAAATTTATCTACTCTCTTGGATTACTCTTCTCTTTACTCTTGATATATATATATATATATATATATATATATATAGTGACACGCGTGCTTTGGAAGGCGAAAATAAAAGAAAATATGATGGGGTTCGTTTCACATCACTATCAATTTTAAAGGAAGACATTTATTTTGGGTCACTCGGCAATCAATAGGTTCTCTCAATATAAAGGTGGCACATATTATAGTATTAATATATAAAATGGATTTTTCTCTGCTGAATCGAAAAAAGAATCTGGACCAGACGATGAGACGATCATCAATTATTCAAGGGACCCCATATTAAGAGCAAAGGACGTCAAAGATATCAAGATGTGGTCCTCGTGGAGCCAAGCAAATTGATGCTGTACTTTTTTACGGTACGACAAAAACTATATATATGGATAATCACCAACACCTTAGAATATAATTAAATTAAATTATACTTGATATACGGTACGTTCATAAAAATTGAGCTGAACTTGTATATTTAAGTTAAATTTATACGACTAATGATGATTATATATACCAGCGGACATGGGGATAAGTTCTATGATATATCTATATAGTGACTCTTTGCAATCAAGCTCAAGAAAATTTCATCTGGCACCTTGATTCTTCATTCGGAAATCATCTCATAATTTCTTATACATGTGTTTTTCAGGCCGTGTATGTTACTTGATTGTTCTCTATTCATTACAAATTATGGCCATTAATTTGTGATCCATACACATATGAAACACAGGTTTATCTTGGAATTGTTTTAGATAGCAGTTTCGGCGACACGAACACAGAAAAAATACGCATGGCAACAATGATTGGTAAAGAGTTATGAAGAATGTATTATTTCGGTAAGAATTCCCAAAAAACAACTCACAGTACTAACCCACACTAGTTATAAGCCTCCAACCCCACTGCCACCTGACTAATATAATCCAACTGACCTTATAACAGAACCACTCCTAATATGATAGTTTTAACTACGTAACTAATAATGAAATGTAACAATACTTCCGCCCCTAAAACATAATCCTTGTCCTCGAGGATAACGGTTTAAGAAACAGAAAAATTAGAGAATTGTTCACGAATAGCCTCAATATCCTCCCAAGTTGCATCCTTTGGACTGACATACTTCCACTGAATAAGAAGTTGGGTGACAGGCATGTTCCCTCTTTTCACCAACTTCCGCCCAAGTATATGTTCAAGCTCCATATCGAAATACCCTTGGCTGTCAGTCTTAGGTAATGCAGTGTAAGATGAGATAGCCTCCCTTTTATGCTTCTTCAATAACGAGACATGGAAAACCAAGTGCACTCTCATAGATTCAGGAAGAGCAAGCTTATAAGCAACCTTCCCCATGCATTGAAGTACTTGAAAGGGTCCAAAGTATCTTGCAGCTAGCTTGTGCAAAGAATTATTTGTTAATTGATTTCTTTTCAACAGTTGTAGCTTGACATACACCATATCCCCTTCAGAAAACTGCCTATCAGTTTGATGTTTATTTGTCAACTGCACCATGCGGTTTTGAGCTTTGGTCAAATTCAGCTTGAGCAATCTTATAGTAGCTTCCCTCTCCTTACAACCCTTATCAACGACTTCATTAGTATAATCTCCAGCTAAATAGGGTAAGTGTATAAGAGGAGGTCGTCCATATACTATTTCAAATGGAGACATCCCAATGGATGAATGGTAGGAAGTGCTATACCAATATTCAGCTAAGGAAAGCCATTTAATCCATTGTTTGGGATGATCACCTGTCGTACATCCTAGATAACATTCCAAACATCTGTTTAAGACCTCTGTTTGACCATCAAATTGTGGACGATAAGCTGAAGAGTAGTAAATCTTAACCTTATGCAACCGAAAAAGCTCTCTCCAGAACTTACCACAGAAAATAGGATCCTTATCAGAAACAATAGTTTGTGGAAATCCATATAACTTTAGCACATTATCAAAACATAATTGAGCAACCTCCATAAGGGAAAATGGATTTTGGAGAGCCATAAAATGTGTAGCCTTGCTAAGCCGATCAATAACCACCACTATGACTGATTTATTGAATGATTTCAGAAGCCCAACAATGAAATCCATAGATAAATCAGTTTATGTGGCTTAAGGTAAGGGTAAGGGTTGAAGAAAACTTAGGGACGTAATATTTTCAGGTTTATTAACCTGACAAACTAAACACTCCCTTACAAAATTCCTTAGTTGCTTTTCCGTACCTTTCTAGTAAAAAACCTCCACCATCCATTGATATGTGCCTAAAATTCCTGAATGACCTCCAGCTGAATCAAAATGAAAATGCTACATTAGATCCTGGCTTAACACTACATCATTGCCTACCACTATCTTGCCTTTCCTTTTCAAAGTGTCATTAACCCAAGTAAACTTAGGATGAGAGTAAGGATTATCTTTCAATTGATCTATAACTATTGAAAATGTAGAATCTGACCTCCAGGACTGCTGAATTCTTTTAGTAACACTGGAAATTATAGAAGTAATTGCTACACATTCACCTGGCTGTACCTCCTGCCTAGATAAGGCATTTGCGACAACATTTTCTGCACCCTTCTTATGGCAAATTTCATAATCCAAAACCCCACAACTTATATGCCTACATAAAGTATTCTGGAGAAATATTCTTCTAATCAAGTAAATACTTAAGTGGTAAATGGTCAGTGCGAATAATAAAATACAGCCTATATAGATACTGTCACCACTATTTGATAGCAAAAACAATGGCTGCAAGCTCCCGTTCATAAGCAGACAACACTTTTTTAATAATGCCTTACTAGCAAATGGCATCGATCAACCTTTTTGAATCAATATAGCTTCCAACCCTACATTGGATACATCGGTCTTAATGATAAATGGTTTGGAAAAATTTGGAAGATTTAGTACTGGTGTTATAGTTATAACCTCTTTTAATTGTCTAAAAGCTTCATCAGCTTTTGTATTCCACACGAAACTACTATGTTTGCTGAGTAAATTTGTCAAAGGACGACTTATGGCACCATAATTCTTAACAAATCGCTTGTAATAGCCCGTTAAGCCTAAAAATCCTCTTAGTGACTTAATACTAGTTGGTACAGGCCATTATAACATGGCACCTTACTAGGATTCGCTGCCACTCCCTCATAAGAAATTACATGACCCAAATAGTCTAGTTAAGTAGCGCCAAAAGTACATTTGGAATGTTTAGTGAACAGTATGTTATCTCACAATATCTACAATGTAAGTTGAAGATGCTGCAAATGTGTCTCCCAATTAGAGCTATATACCAAAATATCATGAAAGAAAACCAAGATGAATTTCTGGAGGTGAGCTCTAAACATTGAATTCATAAGCCCCTGAAAAGTGGTTGGAGCATTCGTTAATCCAAATGGCATCATTGTAAATTCATATAATCCATCGTGTGTTTGAAATGCTGTTTTATGTACATCAATAGGTTTCATTTTTATTTGATGGTATCTAGCCTGTAAATACAATTTAGATAAAAACATATAGCCATGCAACTCATTTAAAAGTTCTTCAATAACTGGAATTAGAAATTTGTTCTTCAGAGTCTAATTATTCAACCTTTTGTAATCCACACAAAATCTCTAAGTCCCATCTTTCTTCTTAACCAATACCACTGTCAATGTGAAAGAACTAGAACTAAGCTAGATCACTCCATTCAACAGCATATCTTAGACCAATGTCTCAATCGTGGACTTTTGAATTGGCCTATATTTATAAGGGCGACTAACAATCGGTTGATCATACTTCAAGGTACTAGAATAGTTAAATGCTCTAGGTGGAGGTAATGCCTTAGGCTCCTAAAATATGTCTTCAAACTTTGACAGTAATTCACTCAAATCCTTCTGCTCTTCCTCCCCTAAGACATGCTACTGCATTTGGATTGCAGATTCTATTGCACACGCTTGGACTTGTAACATAAAAGATTGGTTGCCATGCAAGATTTGTTTGTCTTTCCATTCATCTTCCTGTAACAACAGTCGAGGTTTCCTCATGCCCTGTAGTTCACATTGCCTTCCATTCAATTAGAACTTCATAATATGAGAATGCAAATCCTATGTAATTCTCCCAAGAGTAGCTAACCACCCCATACTAAGAATAATATCATAACCTCCCAAGGGCATGATTAAAAAAATAGCATGAAATATTTGACCCCTCATGCTCTATACCAACTATGAACACTTGGTAGAAATTGTAAAATTGGTTTCATTAGCTACCATCACTTTAATAAGTTTGGCTTTAGAAATCTTCAACTTCAAATGCTTAGCTAAAGATGTACTGACAAAATTATGAGTGATTCTTGTATTGAACAATATCACCATTGATTGCTTTTTAACAAACCCAGCTACTTTCATAGTTGAGCAAACAAACTCTCGATCCTCTATAACATTAAGCAACACTATCTCCTTATCTACTTGAGATTGTGTGGCCTCTAATTCTTCTATGCCTTCCTCCTCTTGGTCAGCTAAGATCATACAAACCTGTGTATTTTTACACTTATGATTTGAAGTATATCTCTTTGTACACTAGTAGCACAAACCCTCCTCCTTTTTTCATCCATTTCCTTTTTTGGAAACTACGTCACTTGCTTTTCACCAAAATTCTTAGTAGTGGTTTTGACGCTGCATTCCCCCTAGTCAACTGAAGACATAGGCTTTGTATATGTATATGGATTCGTAGAGAATGCCAAAACACTATAAGGGGTAGTAAAAGTGGAATGCTTAGGTGGTAAAGCAGGCCTGATAGGCTTCGAGGTATTTACTGCTATTTCCTGCAACCTTGCCAAGTAGAACACGTTGCTAAGGGAATGTGGTTTAAACATCCAAACAGTTGCCTCCACCTCTGGTTTAAGACCTCCTAAAAAACAACTGATAGCAATGGGATCAGGTATATCTAACTAAGCCAACAACTCAAACTTCTCTTGACATTCAATAACCAAATCCTCCAAACATAAATTCTTCATCTCGGCCATAGGATCAATCTAAGTCATGTCACTGAACCTTTCACTCATTTTATCCATATACTCTATCTAGTTGATGTTGTTAAACTGTTACTTTTGGAAGAATGACTGATGTCGCTGAAGAGCTTTACCCTGCAGATGAATACTGATAAGTTTAACACGATGCTTGACTGGTGTCTTATCAACATCAAAAAATTGACGACACTTGAACTCCCATTCCTTGAAATTATCTCTTTTAAATCGCGAAAATTCTTTACGAGAAAACTTAGTTAGAAATGTATTATTGCTAGCCAACACATTGCTATATGTTCCAAACTGAACTCCATTGGTTGTCGAATGAACTGCATTTACTGGTTCATTTAAGGTCTTTCTATTTTGAACCACCTTCAAAACCAATTCTGCCATGAGTTCCTCTATCCATGAAATTGAACCACGTAATTCCTGGATGTTTGCTTTCAACTAGATGAATTTTGCTTCAAACTCACCGAATCGCTCTTGCTAACGAGTGTCCCTCGTCATCCTTAGGTCGTGGGCTTTGATACTAGTTGGTGTAGAGGAGATACAAAGAATGTATTATTTCAATAAGAATTCCCAAAAAACAACTCACAAAACTAACCCACATTACTTATAAGCCTCCAACCCTCTGCCACCTGACTATCAGAACCCAACTAACCTTATAACAGAACCACTCCTAATATAACTACTTTAACTACGTAACTAATAATGACATGTAACAATGATGGAGGATGTTGGATTTGACTTTGAATTCAACTACAAGATCATTGACTAGAATGTCAAAGACTATGTGATTAATATATTCATTCCAGGCCTCATCATGATATGTGATGTAATAATCTCCCTAATAATCTTGTTGAGAAAATAAAATCACTTATATGAACCTTTTCTAGTCGTGCCAATTAATCTTACCATGTTCACCATGGTTCCATAGATGAAACTAATATGACAAACAACTAAATAATCAATAAGATATGTTTTTTAATTTAAGTATTTGAGTTTAAATCTTGAAACTTGGATTAAAAAAAATTATGTCAATGTGTAGATGCACTTTTAAAATATTTTCTAAAGAGACCTAGTTTGAGATAGCACAGAAGTTAGCTCTAGAATAATTTTATTTTATAAACAAAAAAATTAATATTAATAAGTTGGGCACATATATTGGATACAAATTTACAATTCGTACACCTTTTCACAATAAAGAAAAAGGGAAAATATCTAACAAAAGAAAGGGTTTTTTCTTTCATTTTTTTTCTCTTTCGTGTCCAAATATATATTATTCCACATGAAATAAATTTGTCAAGTGTTAACCTCATATAAATTTGTTTGGCCAAAAAGAAAACTTCATGTAAATTTGATAGGCTGGGTCATTATCCCTATAGTTCTTTCTACTGGGCTAGAATTGTCCATTTTCTTTCTTTTATGACTAGCACTTCAATGCACCCATTTAAGCTTAATTGTGGGCTTGGTATTGGGCTTAACATTGGGTCTTGGGTCTTGGGCTTGGGCCTGGTGAGTGACAATGCATTTGTGCTTATTCTTTTAGCCTCAACATTTGTATTCTCCAAGAAGAGAGATTCTGGTCGCACCACCTAATTCCATAATTCGTACAAATAAACAAATTGGTTTTAACATAATCATGTTATCCCTAATTTTAAGAAAAAAAAAAATATTTCTACCATATTTATGGATCCATTCATATTTAACTTAATTTGCTTTTTATATGCAAGATTTACTTAAAATATCTTGCCAAATTATTCTTTCAATAAGAAAAGAATTTACTGCCAATGGTTCTAAGTTGTGATTTTATACGTAAGCAATGAATGGACCCATTAATAATTCTAAATAACAAATCACTACTAGAAAAAAAAAAAACAATTTAGACATGAACGGAATCATTATCTGAAGCTTAAAAAATCCATGTCTAAGCATTTTTTATACAAAAATTGATACCAAACAAAAGTCGTATTGAAAACCTTTGTCTTTAAGTATTTAAACATGAAATTATGCATTCCGTGTCAAAATTGACACAGATTAATTCTGTGTCAAATTTAAAGATTTTTTAATCAATATGATTACTAAATTGGTATCCACAATTATGTATTATTTGGACATGGAATTTAGTCTCTAATTCTGTGTCTGATACTTTGATACATAAGAAAATTTCATATCAAAATAAAAAAATAAAAGTTTTTTTTAGTTTAGATCATTTTTTATTCTATGTCTAAGTTTTAGATATGGAATACATTTTGTGTCAGATTCTAGATTTGATTGTAACTATTCCGTATCTAATTTTGTTTCTAATTGTTTGATACAAAATTTATTCCATACAGATTTCCAATTGTATTTTGTTTTATCCGTATCTCCATGTCTAATTTGTATTTAATTTCAGATTGATATCTTGTATAGACTTCAACTGATAAACAATTGTGAATTATAACGAAAACTGAAATTTCTACATATAAACTAAAATATTTACAGATAAATATCAAATAATGTAACACAATGCGGATATAGTTCTACACGTAAGTTCCAAGTAGTGCAATACATATAAGTGTCATAATCATGCTAATATGATGAAAAGAGAAATCATTCATCTATCTCATGATTAGACTTCTTATCCTCATACTATTCTTCTCCTTCAGGTGCTTACTGTGTCGTATGTGCTGCCAAGGTTTGATCACTGTGTGGGTCTAAGAATCCAAACCTTCGCTCTAACAGTTCCATCCTTTGCATCATCATAGCATATTGTTTGTCCTTGCACTACAACTGAGCAGGGAGATATGAAACTGTCACTTTCAATGCAGTCATCTCTACTTATATAACAGCATTAGTGGAAGATGAAGAAGAGGTTGTAGCAGCTTGTGAATCTCATGACACGACCTTTCTTGCTAACAGCTCCGACGACTTCCAAGTAAATAATATTGTGAGATTGATGACTATTGCCTTCCCCAGTAGGATAGTGGGCATCTCTCTCAGCTATTTGCCTCTCATACTCATTCTAAAAACCATATACTTTAAAGTTTATCATGATGTAAAATATGATCTCTATTATTAATACACCCAATGAAGATTATACTTGCAGCAATGCTTGCTGAAGTTAGGTAATCTCATTGTTTTTTTGCCCTTTATGTCTATGAAGGCGCTGAAACATGTTTTAACAATTTACTCCCTTCCAATTTGATTTCTCTACAAAGAAGTAAAGATTACAGTAAATTCAACCATTTAATAACTAAGTAAATCCAAGTTAACTAAAAAATGTGTCTCCAACTATTTGGGGATATTTATGTTTAGAATTGAGATTTACCACCAACTATGAAAGTGGGTAACTATTCTTTATATTGGCTACAGACAACTATCACTCATCACATTTTATAATCTTTATTAAGTAAATTTTAGCTTCTTGTTCTCAATTAAGTTGGGCAATGTTATATAGCCATTAAAATTTGACTTGATATTAATATCAACAAATTTTTGAGAACTTACATTTTAAATAAATAATAAAGAATGCAATTGTCTAATATGACTAAACTCAGGTCCAACTTAATCATATGTGAAATTTGAGTAAGAAATTAAAGTTTGAATTCTTTAAATTACTAGATGTTTCTAAAGTTACAAGAAAGATGAAAAAAGTAAGTGTAAAGATAGAAAATAAATTCCATATATACTTCTATTTTTGGGTCTCTCTTTTTGACTCGAAACTTACTTCAATATTAAAAATTTTGACACAAATTTTATTCGTATCTGATGCTTTAATTATAGTTACCTTATAAAATTCATGTATTGACTCGGAATAAGATACCACTAAATTTGAGATGGGTATATTCCGTTTTTAGATTGGTCTCAAACACAAATAATGCTTTATTATACGTATCATATCTGGATTTGTGTCTAATTTCGTCTCAATTTGATACGACTAAAATTTTGTGCCAAATTTTCATCTCTATTTTGCATTTTACTATTATTGAAATCTTAATTTTTGTTAACTTATAGATTCATGTTAAAGCATGGATGGATGTATGATTCGATCCTAAAGAAAGCAAATTCTTACAATACAAGAGAGTCGATCTTTCATAAATTGAATAACCAAATTAATAATATAATATAAAATTACATATAAAAATTGAAATTTTAAAGATTCAAATGGGATGACAACCTTAAACCTTAAGCCCCGTGCCTCTGTTGGTACCATTCGTACTTTAGAAATAACTACTTTTGAGCACCATTGATGACCAATGCTAGTTCAAATCTCAAAGTGGAAGCTCAAACTTGTTCGGACTCAACTAGGTCCTATTTGGTTGTCGAAAATGTGAGAATGGGAAGGGGATCGAATGAGCTTAGGAATGAGAATGAACTTTAATAGAATAGAATCTTAGGCTCATGTCTTGTGTTTGGTATGATATTGAAAAAAGAAATGGAAATGAGAATAAAGATTAATCAAATGACCATATTACCCTTATGAGAAAATTTAATTATTATTTATTATTAAAAATTTATTATTGTAAAAAATATTTAAAAATTAATATTTTATAAGAATAATAAATTTTATTATAATTGAAAATTAAGTATTGCTATGAAAATTAAAAATTAATAATAATAATAATAATAATAATAATAATAATAATAATAATAATAATAATAATAATATTAATAAAAATAATTATTAAAATTTATATTTTGAAAATTTTCCTTTCACCGTTTGCTTCTTCCTTCCCATCTAGATTCATCTTATCCATCACTCTTCGTGTTCTCCATCATTGTTCATCTTTCTTGACTTCACCAATTCATCTTCTTCACTCAAATCTCTGGCGAGCACAACGAATAAGAAGCAAATGGTAGATCAACAAACTAACAAAGAATCAACATCACAACGCCAAGAATCGACAAACCGAAAAGGGATGAGAGAGAGAAACGCAGACTACAACAATGTCTTCTCTCTCTTCTTTCACTGGTGTTTTCTCTCTCTCTTCCAGAACGACATATCATCACTCTCTTCTCCAAGATTGCCCACAAGATGAGTGTTAACAAACTAACAAAATCATATCTCATCCCTCTTGTCTAGGCGTTGATCGTCAGTCTCTCTCTCCTTTGTCTTGGCCGGTGACTGGAACCAGAATGAATAGATTGATGAAGGGAGAGGTCTGTAGTGGAAGAGGAAAAGACAGGAGGGTAGATGAGCAAATTTCAAATGCATTAATAGGAATGCTTCAGATTTCCTTAATCATTTGAGGGAGACTATAATCCCATATCTGTGAGAGTTGGCATTCCCTAGGTAACGAGAATGCAATATTTTCGAGCAACTAAACATGGAAATGGGCCCAAAGCCCATTGCCATTTCCATTCGCTCACTGAAATTCCAGTTACCAAACATGCCCCTAGTAAGTAACTGTCCATTTTTCTTTGTTTTCCTTTTGTTGCAAATTGCTGTGTGATCGAGAAATTTCTGTTCTTCCTAGCTTACATGGAATGCCGTGGAAGAAGTAAAATGAATCATGTTACAAAGTAATAATTAATCTTTCCATTTTTTAACTCCTATTCTTTTGCGACATGTATGGTTTGCCTTATGTTTTTGTATGATAGCAAATCTGAGCTTATTTCCCCAGGTTAGATTTCAGGCTACTAATTTGCAGTCAGAAATGGAAAAATCTTTTCAGTCTGAACTTTCTAATTGTATGATTTCTTTAGCAGAGATAGTAAGGTCATTCTCTCTACATTCCTTTTCGTTGCTACAGTGTTTTAATCAAACCAAACATTACGTAACTACGAGTCTCAGGATCTAATTTCTTCTATTCTCATTTACATTATCATTCTCATTTTCAACCCATTACCAAAAATCAAAAGACGATATTGTTTCTCTTACTACTAGCATATAAGATAGGAGTTAGCAACAGAGTTTCAAGTACATGAAATCATTGGAAACTTTGTTGCCAATTCTATAGCTACTATTGATTTAATATACAGAGTCTAAGTATTTGTCGGGAGTAGAGAGAGACTGTGGAATAGAGAGTACAATAATAATTAAAGTGAGAGAAAAAGAGTGAGGGGGAGTAAATGACATTGATTGGTTACACTTTTTTTTTAATTATTATTATAATACTTATAGCCTACTGTATGGAACATGTGTTTGGATTAGTGTTGTTTGACGAGCACTGATCCCATGTTGTATTTTGAATTATACAGTATTGCTGTGGACTATTGCATCTTGATTTAATGATTCACATATTATATATATATATATATATATATATATGCA
Organism: Delonix regia; assembly: GCA_037074485.1. Lineage (NCBI taxonomy): Eukaryota > Viridiplantae > Streptophyta > Magnoliopsida > Fabales > Fabaceae > Delonix > Delonix regia. The sequence continues at coordinate 9,941,634 of CM073455.1, forward strand.
CACATAATATTATTGTAAAAAAAAATTGTATCATTAGTTCAAGATCTAATGATTTACAATAGTATCATACAATCTACAATACTATAGGAGATCCTGCCATGTTGTTCAACATGATTTTAAATAATGTGATTTCTAAATTTAATTTTGGTTGAAAGTAAAATTGTATAATTGTACTCTATATTTAGAAAGCTTTTATTTAAAATTGTATAATTGTATCATGAATATTCTTTGGCACTTAAAAATGACATTTTTCCTAAACATCTAAGGTAAGAACTTAGACCTCATAATCTTTTCCTAAATTTCACTTTAAAATAAATCTAGAATTCTCTTAAAGTACTTAACTATTTCCTTTAATTAATTATTAAGGGCTTAAATCTTAATTTTGTCATCTTCATTCATACTAAAGTAATTTGTGTGGGAAAAACTTTCTAGAAGAATTTATATGATGTTAAATTTAATCCTATTCCATTCAAAATCCTTGACAAGTTCTTTTGTGAGTCCCTTTGCTATAACATCTACCAAGTCTTTACTTGGTTTTAGATGTTGAATTGTGATTTTATTATCACACATAAATATATATTTCAAACTATTATGTTTAAATATTTGTTGAAATCCAAAATATATTAGACTTAAACACAGTATAAAGAAATTATTAACTTTGGTTGTGACCACAATTTTTTACTTATTCATTAATCATTTTCCTCTTTGTCCACTGTTTTATATATTACTAACTCATAGCCCATAATGTGAAATGAGTTACAGAGTTCTTTTTATCAAGCTAGGAGTAAAATTTCTCCTTTAAACATGGATAAACAAGAAGCAAGACGTAGACACCTTACTTATGTATACTATAGTTATCCAACTAGTTAAAATATATTCATCCAGTACTATATGAAAGTTTTTTGAATTTCAGTCTTGGATTTATATTATTTTTAATATATTCAAGGAAAAAACTTAACTTTTAATAATCAATACTTGGATATCTCCTTTAGTCTTGTAGTTTGTAAATTATAAAACATATGTACTATTAGTACAATTTAAATTGTACAAAACTACAAGAATCCAATTATTCTATAAAACCAATCAAACAATTGATTAATCATTGTTTGATTTATTTGTGTAAAATAACATGAGGCCGGGATTTCTTATATCTTAAAACAAGTTGTTAAAATTTGATACCTTTTAACAATTGCCTTAGATAAACCTTCTTTGTCTTCTACTTTTAAATTCAAGATAATAGTAATTCATAATATCTACTCCTAAAATAAAATTACACCTTATTTAGCATCACTCCACATGATGCTTAGATAGTCATAAAATAAAATTTGATTAGACAATAAATATTTTTTTCTTCACTATATATAATCATATTAATAACAAGTTTACAGTTAGTAAAATTCACAAACATGTTTAACCAAAATCATTAGCATATCATTTTATAACATCTTGTCAGTGCAAATTTTAAAATCTCATAACATAATTATAATATATTTTAATTAAATTAGAATTTACAAGAACCATCAATTAGTGTAATTAACATTAAAACTTCACATGACAGTCCCCAATCCAAGAAAACACATATATTCCATTGCTTGAGTTTATTTTAAACTTATCAGTTTTTTTTTTTGCATAACAAAATTAGATGAAATGAAACTCAGATGTAGATATATAATTATTAATCCTGAAAGATAAAGGGATATGATATGTACCTGAACATAAAAATCTTTTGGACAATAGATATCTCACTTTATCTTCTTTAAGACTCTTCTTCAAAATTTATTCTTAATTTTGACACAGATAATGTTTCTCCAAAATAATCCTTTTTTCATTTAATTGAATTTTTTTTTAAAAAGTAACACCGATTTTATTCAAACACGCGTAACCTTTCTTCATCATATATTATAGCCTTGGCAACTTGTCTGTTGCTTGGCACCTACATGTGAAACCGCTTCTTCACAGATACCCAAACAGTCCACAACTGCCATGGACAGCGTAATATCATATGCGAGAAACGACATTCGGCACACTTGGCCTCATTCAGGATCGACAATTGCATTGTTTGGTCTTAAAATCCGGCTCCACGATCTAACGCATTCATATAGACAATTATAGAAATAGACTTACATGTAATTTTTAATATTTTTGGTATATTGTTATTTAATTAAAATAGGATAAGTATTTGGTCAATTAATAATAATATATAATATAATTTAAAAATAAAATAATTATCTGCAGCATATACTCACGGATCGTGATATTATTAGATAACTAAATATTTGTCATATTATAATTGAAAAATAATTAAAAAACAATCTAATAAAAATGCAAAGACCTTTATATAAATATTTTTCTTATTTGAAATATTGTTTGATTGATGATCCTCATTGCAATTCCACATTTGTTCATAGTAGTTCTCTCACGCATGTTTCCTTCTGAAACATGTGGGTAAAAACTATTTTGCCAAGATACATTTTTGATATTCTTTGAATGCAATCCTTTTTTCCTTTGGTCAATTTGAAGATGGTTGTCACCATAGAGGGGAATCTTCATCGTGAAAAGAGATGAGAATACAATAAATAGTTTGATTCTGGCTTGTTTTCATTTTCCACTAATATCACCTTAAGATTATAAGAAAATGTGAAGAAAATGTGGAAGATAAAAGTGATGGCAAGGTGTATTTACCATATTGTCCTAAATGTGATATTTGCCCCCATTATACTTGTTACAAGACATATAACAAATCACTTCTAAGATTGATCCCAAGCACCCCAACATTGATAGACAACAATTTCTATAATGTCTTCTAATGAACTTTTATAAAATTTTAGTGAAAGAATAGGGATGCCTTCTCAAATAAATTTTCATACTCCCATTTTCAATCATCTTTCAACTTTGTAATTAAGTCTTATTTATAATAAGATTTTGTACAAACATAATTCTTTTATAAAAATTTACACATTTTTTAAAGATTTATGTTTGTATGAAAAGTCATATATTTTAAAATTAAATTTTAAATAGACAAAACTCTTTATTAAAAAGTCATACACACACACACACACACACACACACACATATATATATATATATTCTAAAGAGTTGTGTAATTGTATGAAAAGTCATATGTTTTCAATTTTAAATTTTTAAACAGAATAAAAAATTAATTTGAGCAATTAAATTTATTTTAATCCAACATATAACTTACTTTTCAATTTAGTTATTTCCAATATTAATTTTTTGTATATTTAAATGCATTTTAAAAAGGATTAAAAGGAGAAGAGAATATATATATATATATATATATTTTTTAAAAATCATTTTTCTCTCCTTTTTTCTGTTCCATTCTAACTGAATTCCCTGCATGCAATTCATTGAAAATAAAATGAAAAAAAAAAGTTGAGAGATATAGGAAAAAAAACTTTTAGCGTTGAAAATAGCTTAATTTTTCTCTCTCTAAAATTATGTATAAAAAAAGATCCAAGTGTTGATATTAAATAGAACCGATAATCTATTTTAATAAATTATAATGTATTTTATGGTACATCTTCAATATTAATTGAACTGCTACAATAACACTTACAACACGTTTGGTTTTCAAAAACTTTTGTGATGAAATAAAAATGAGAATTAGAATGTAAAAAAAGAAAAGAAAAGTATAATAAGATAAGTACGTTTGGTTGCATTGGAAAAGAAATGAGAAGAGTATAAATTAATTTGTTTGATATGAGAAATCAGTGAAGTCAAGGAAAAGATTGAAAGGAAAGTTACCATATTACTCTTGAATAAAAATATTATTATAACACACATTCTAAAATATAATAATTATTAAATCTTAAACATAGAAATAAAAATAAAAATATTCTAAAATATAAAAAATATAAAGTAAATAAAATTATGACAATATATAAATGTGTATTTAACTTGGATTATATATATAAATATTTGATAGAATTTACTATTTTATGGTATGTTATATATTAGAATATTCAGAATATTCAATATTAAAATTAAATATTTCATAATTTTAAATTATATTCATTTCATATTTCATGTATTTTATTATTATTATTATTATTTTTATTATTACTATTATTATAATATTTATATGACTATAACACATGGTTAAATACCTGTATATTATATAATATTTTATATAAATTTAATAATATATTAATAAAAAAAATATAACAGCTTCTTAATTAAAATATATAAATATAAAAAAATAGATAAAAAGAAATAGAGCACGTCTCCCACCATGCCTTATTCTGCAGCTTTTCCCATGTGGTTCGTCTTCTTCTCACCTATCTTCTTCTTCATCTTCTTTGTCCCTATTAGTCGAAGCAGGTGGATCAAAAAATTGTTGTGTTGGACCAGTTCTTGCAAATGAAAAATTCCTCTTCCAATGTGGAGCTGTGCAAAGTCTTCCTTTATTTATTGAATTTGAAACAGTTCTTGCAGATCAAAGTAATTGACAGTAGGACTGGATTAATTGCTTCTCGTCACAATAATGCAATTAAAGAGAGAAGAGGACGATTACTCAGCATCAGTAAAGAGTGACATGATTACAGTACGGTTTATGGGTAATTTTGGGCTCGACATTTGGATACTGGGTGAAGGGCAACTTTCCATCATTATCAAGTGGGAAACCAGATTGCTTTCAGTTTAATGTAAAGCAAACGTGAAAATTGGAATCCTTTTCCAATTGCAAGGCCAACTTTATGTCGGCATTATTAATACATCAAGAAGAATACACCTAATATAATATAACGTGGAAAAATATGCCGACATGATCTTTTAAGTCAATCTTATGGCAAAAGAAGAGAAAAGACCTTTTACTTAATGAAGACGTGATAGTAAATACATCACATCTCTACAGGTAAGACGAAGATAATCAATTTACTCATGGGATCCCCAGTTTGATGTATGGCTATGGAAGAATTAAATATGGTGGGGCCCTTATATCATCATCAACAACAACCAACAACCAATTACAACAACAATAATAATATGCCTTCAAATTAAATCCACAGTAGTGGCTATTGGTTAAACATTCAATGAATTTATCATTACATGTCCAACTAAAATTCAATGCCTTAAAACTTGTTTAATAAGTACATATATAACAATAAATAAGGCAGGCAAATTAATAGTTGGACAATTTCAGGTAGCGGTACTTAAAAAGTATATTTTTATTGTACTTCTCGAAGCTGATTGCGTTTTTATTATTTGTATTTTTGTTCTTAAAAAAATTATACTCCGAGTTGAGAATTTTGGCAAGCATGCTAGTTTTCATAGACATAAGATGATATGTTCTACCATTAAGGGTTTTTGATATAATGTAATATCATATGCGAGAAACGACATTTGACACACTTGGCCTCATAGTTGTCAAATTTGCGAGTCAACTCGGTTGACTCGTCGAGTTTACGTTTTCAGGTGACCAAAATGATCTAACTCAGATGTAAATTCGGAGTCACCATTGACTCGCTCAGACTTGCCCTTGACTTGCACAAAATCGCTTGACTCGTCGATTTAGCAAGTTTCCACCGAGTTTGGATCAAGCCCAATTTTAACCTGAGCTTGTTTGAAAAAAAAAAAACTAGGTCAGCACTCAACCCGCCCATTTGTGAAGCCCAAAACCGAAGCCTGTTCCAACTAGAATGCCCAATTGCCCAAGGAACCAAGCTAAACGCACAACAAAGCAAAAGTTTTAGGTTCTACATCTTCGTTCACGACTTCACCTTCTCCCTTTGACTTTGACGAACCCATGCCCTATCAAAGCAGCAACAGTGGATTAGAGAGTAGCAGCGGTGGTTGGACAATCAAGTCTCACAGTTGGACAGTCACAGCAGCGGTGGTCGGACTCGGACAATTGCAGCAACAATTCGGACAATCACAGACACAGTCGTTCATGGTTTGGAGTTTCGCTGCCTCGTTGGAGATTGTCCTATCTTCTATCACCGAAGATTGTATTTTAAGTCCCTGGTAATCCCTTCCTATTGTAAGACAACTCTTTTGTAGGCACAGAGCTGAGAGTTGAGTGAAAACAGAGAGCTGAGAGCCTGAGACTGAGACCAAATCGCCATTTTCATCATTGTGTGATTTAGTCTTGTTAATGTTATTGAGTATCAACATATTAGACAAGAAGATTAGTTCCTCTGCAATTATTGTAACATGTTTGTATACTATTGTTTGTTACTGCCTTCTGTTTTTGTTTGAGTTTGATTGATGACTGATGAGATTATGTGAGCTGGAATTCAAAGCTCCAAAGGTTTCCAATGTGTTAGTTGCAATGTCTAAATTAGAAAAATTAATGATGTCGCAATTTAAAAGACTCAGTTTATAGACTTTGTTCCAGCTACTATTAGTATTACTGATGTAATATTAGAAAAATTGATGAGGAACTCGATTGTTTTCTCCAATTGCAAATTGCAATTAAGCTAGGGAGCTCAGCTTGCTTTTGTGTTATATGCCAGATGATTTTGTGTCTGTTATATGCTCAGCTTGCATTAAAACTTATCTTTTATTATGGAAATATGCAAGAACCTATGACTTGAATAAAGATTCATTAGGCTGGAATAATATTTTATTTTATTTAATCAGTGTGTGATTTTGTCTACTATGCATTGGGATTCTATGGTGTACTAGCTATTTGTCCTAGTAACATAGTGATATGGGGGATAGGCAATGAAATTTCATCCCTGTCAAGTTGAATGGTGGCCTTTGTTGTTAATGAGAAATATGCAAACTAGAGATATTTGTAGCTTAGCAGTAAGTAACAAATAATTTGAAAGTTTGAATTCTAAAATTTGTTGTGTGGCTTGCCAACTCTTTATTAATGCCATTGATTGAATCTATTTTGTTTAAGGGCTTCACATTGGGATGCATGTTATCCTAATCTAATTCTAGTATTCTGCCATTTACATAATATGAAATTTTGAATCCCAAAACATCTTTTAGTTGGTGCAAGGAAATATCAAATATGTCTTCAAATGCAAGTGGGAGTGGCCCTACTCAAGCTTAAAAAAATGTAGTTGCTGGAAGGAAGAATTTTCCTGGTAATAGGACTGATATTGGGTGGAAACATGGAATTGATATTGGTAGGGATGGTAAGAAGGTTCAATGTAATTATTGTGGCAAAGTTGTGAGTGGAGGGATCTATAGGTTTAAACATCACTTAGCTGATACTAAAATTGATGTTGAAGCTTGTGTAAGTGTTAGAGATGATATAAGGGCAACAATGTTATAACATGTGATTGAGGCTAAAACTTTATCATTTAAAAGAAAGAAACAGTGGTTAGATGTTGGTGATGAGGAAGCTCAAAGTACCCAAGCACAAGCTAACTCTTAAGAGTCGATGAATTTATTGAGAGGTTCAAGAAAAAATAGCAGCGGGGTTGGTAGCTCACAATTGACCATTAATAATATGTTTAAGAAAGATCTGAGGGAGGAAACTTGCCAACAGGTGGCAAGGTTTTTTAACACAAGTGTCATTCTTTTTAATTGTGTAAAAAATCTTGAGTTTATCAAGATGTGTGACATTATAGGAAAATATGGCCAAGGGTTTAAGCTTCCTTCCTAACATGAGATTAGAGAAAAGTATTTAAATATGGAGGTGAAAAACACGCAAGCTATGCTTGATGAGTTTAAGGAAGAGTGGGATAAAATGGGTTGCTCCATTATGTCTGATGGGTGGACTGATAAGAAAAGATGTTCCATTTGCAATTTCTTGGTCAATTGTCCTAAAGGGACGGTGTTTTTATATTCACTAGATACGTCTTATATATCTAAAACTACTGATAAAGTGTTTGCCATGCTTGATGAAGTTGTTGAGAAGGTGGGAGAGAAGAATGTTATGCAAATAATAACAAACAGTGCTACAAATTACAAAGCAGCTAGACAAAAGTTAATGGAAAAGAGGAAATACTTATATTAGACTCCATGTGCAGCTCATTGCATTGACTTGATGTTGGAGGATTTTGAAAAAAAAATGGAATTGCATAAAGAAACCATAAGAAGGGGAAGAAAAATCACAACTTACATTTACACAAGAACAATGTTTATTAGCATGTTGAAAAATTTCACAAAAGGGAGGGACTTGATTAGGCTAGGTGTGACTTAATTTGCCACAGGTTATTTGACAATAGGTTGTATTTATGAGCATAAAGCAGCGTTGATAAATATGTTTAATTCTAATGAATGGAAAAATAATAGATTTTCTTCTACCAAAGATGGAAAAAAAGTGGCAAAAAAGTATCATGAATAATATATTCTCGAAGAACATTGTGACTTGCCTCAGGGCTGCTGCTCCTCTCATTAAAGTTCTTCGCTTGATGGATTCTGATGAGAAGCCAACAATGAGATTCATATTTGAATTAATGGAAAGTGCAAAGGCGAAGATTAAAATGAACTTCAATAATGTTTTAAAAAGGTAAATACAATACCTTATATTTGTACTCATTAATTTTGTATATATATGTTTCACTTTATAATTGATCATTGCAGATACCAGCCTATATTGAATATCATCGATGAAAAGTGGGAAGCTCAATTACATAGGCCTCTACATGCAGTTACATACTATCTCAATCCCCATTTTCACTACAACTGTGACTTCAAAGCTGATTATGGGATTAAGCAAGGATTGTATGATTGCTTAGCAAGATTAGTTGAAGATGCTAAGGAGAGAAACAAAATTGAGTTCCAACTCACTGACTTCCATTATGCAAGAGACATGTTTGGTCGTGAAGGGGCAAAGTCATTAAGAACAAAAATGCCGCCAATAGAATGGTGGGATGCCTGGAACTTCAAAAATTTGCAATTCGGATTCTCAGCTTATGTTGTAGCTCTTCTAGATGTGAACGTAATTGGAGTGCTTTTGAAATGGTAAGTAATTATATTTGATTTGATATAAAACTATAATTTACTTTGCTTTTTCATTTTGTTAATGGTTTAAATATGTCACTTGAGCTTTTTTATTTTGTTTAGATTCATACTAAGAGAAGAAATTGCTTGCTCCAAAAGAAGATGAATGATTTGGCATTTGTAATGTGCAATATGAAGTTAAAAGGCAAGCAATCAAGGAGAACTCATGAATATGACTTTGATGACATTCATTCTAATGATGAATGGATAACTGAAGGGAGGAGAAGTGATGTTAATGTTGAGGATAAGGAAGATAATGATGATGAGGTTCTTCAACCTCTTGTGCCCATGCCAAGAATGTGCGATGATTTTGTGGTTGACCTAAATCCTAATATAAGTGGTGAACCTTCTAAAAATTTGGCATTGGTTGATGACTTTGAGGATGAGAAAGAAGAAAATGATGGTCGTGAGGTAGGTAATAGAGATGTTGAAGGTGAAGACTTTGCAAATGATGATAATATAGTAGGATTTGAAGAATTATGGAGAATTTTTATTGTTGATTTTGAGACTTAGTGATGTTGAATGAGAATTAATGTTTGGTGAATTTTTATTATAGATTTTGAGGCCTAGTGATGTTAAATAAGAATTAATGTATGAAGTTTATTGAAATATATTTATAGACTTGAATGACAAATATGAAACTATGGATTGTGGATTATGTATGCATGTTATTATTAATATTTTTTTTATATGGTTATGTTTAATGAGAATTTCGATAACAGGACATGTGTATGTAAACTCTTATAATTCTACGTTACGAGTTCACCTCCCTAAAAAATGAGTCTGCCTAGAATCGCGATTTTGACAATCTTGCTTGGCCTAATTTAGGATTTAGGATTGACAATTGCTTTGTTTGGTCTTAAAATCTGGCTCCACAATCTAACGCATTCATTTAGACAATTATAGAATTAGACTTATATGTTATTTTTAATGTTTTTGGTATACTTTTATTTGATTAAAATAGGATAAGTATTTGGTCAATTAATAATAATATATAATATAATTTTAAAATAAAATAATTATCTACAGCAAATACTCACATATTGTGATATTATTAAACAACTAAATATTTTCCATATTATAATTGAAAAATGATTAAAAAACAATATAATAAAAATACAAAGACCTTTATATAAATGTTTTTCTTATTTGAAATGTTGTTTGATTGATGATACCCATTGCATTTGTTCATAGTAGTTCTTTCACGCATGTTTCCTTCTAAAACACGTGGGTAAAAACTATTTTGCCAATAGAAATTTATGATATTCAGAATGCAATCCTTTTTTTCTTTAGTCAATTTAAAGATGGTTGTCACCATAGAGGGTAACCTTCATCGTGAAAAGAGATGAGAATACAAGAAATAGTTTGATTCTGGCTTGTTTTCATTTTCCACTAATATCACCTTAAGATTATAAAAAAATGTGAAGAAAATATGGAAGATAAAAGTGATGACAAAGTGTATTTACCATACTGTTCTAAAGGTGATATTTGCCCCTATTATACTTGTTATAAGGCATATAACAAATCACTTCTAAGATTGATCCCAAGCACCCCAACACTGATAGACAACAATTTCTATAATGTCTTCTAATGAACTTTTATAAAATTTTAGTGAAAGAGTAGGGATGCCTTCTCAAATAAATTTTCATACTCCCATTTTCAATCATCTTTTAACTCTGTAATTAAGTCTTATTTATAATAAGACTTTGTACAAACATAATTCTTTTATGAAAATTCACATATTTTTTAAAGAGTTATGTTTGTATGAAAAGTCATATATTTTAAAATTAAATTTTAAATAGACAAAACTCTTTATTAAAAAGTCATACACACACACACACACACATATATATATATATATATATTCTAAAGAGTTGTGTAATTGTATGAAAAGTCATATGTTTTCAATTTTAAATTTTTAAATAGACTAAAAAATTAATTTGAGCAATTAAATTTATTTTAATCCAACATATAACTTACTTTTTTAATTTAGTTATTTCCAATATTAATTTGTTGCATATTTAAATGCATTTTAAAAAGGATTAAAAGAAGAAGAGAATATATATATTTTTAAAAAATCATTTTTTTCTCCTCTTTTCTTTCCATTCTAACTGAATTCCCTGCATGCAATTCATTGTCCTCATTCTAAATGCATTGAAAATAAAATGAAAAAAAAAGTTGAGAGATATAGGAAAAACAATTCTAGCGTTGAAAATAGTTTAATTTTTCTCTCTCTAAAATTATGTATAAAAAAAGATCCAAGTGTTGATATTAAATAGAACCGATAATCTATTTTTAATAAATTATAATGTATTTTATGGTACATCTTCAATATTAATTGAATTGCTACAATAACACTTACAACACGTTTGGTTTTCAGAAATTTTTGTGATGAAACAAAAATGAGAATGTGAATGTAAAAAAAAATAAGATAAGTATAGTAAGATAAGTACGTTTGGTTGCATTGGAAAAGAAATGAGAAGAGTATAAATTAATTTGTATGATATGAGAAATCGGTGAAGTCAAGGAAAAAATTGAAAGGAAAGTTACCATATTACTCTTGAATAAAAAATCTTATTATAACACACATTCTAAAATATAATAATTATTAAATCTTAAAAATAGAAATAAAAATAAAAATATTCTAAAATATAAAAAATATAAAGTAAATAAAATTATGACAATATATAAATGTGTATTTAACTTGGATTATATATATAAATATTTGATAGAATTTACTATTTTATGGTATGTTATATATTAGAATATTCAGAATATTCAATATTAAAATTAAATATTTCCTAATTTTAAATTATATTCATTTCATATTTCATGTATTTTATTATTATTATTATTATTATAATATTTATATGACTATAACACATGGTTAAATACCTGTATATTATATAATATTTTATATAAATTTAATAATATATTAATAAAAAAAATATAACAGCTTCTTAATTAAAATATATAAATATAAAAAAATAGATAAAAAGAAATAGAGCACGTCTCCCACCATGCCTTATTCTGCAGCTTTTCCCATGCGGTTCGTCTTCTTCTCACCTATCTTCTTCTTCATCTTCTTTGTCCCTATTAGTCGAAGCAGGTGGATCAAAAAATTGTTGTGTTGGACCAGTTCTTGCAAATGAAAAATTCCTCTTCCAATGTGGAGCTGTGCAAAGTCTTCCTTTATTTATTGAATTTGAAACAGTTCTTGCAGATCAAAGTAGTTCACAGTAGGACTGGATTAATTGCTTCTCGTCACAATAATGCAATTAAAGAGAGAAGAGGACGATTACTCAGCATCAGTAAAGAGTGACATGATTACAGTACGGTTTATGGGTAATTTTGGGCTCGACATTTGGATACTGGGTGAAGGGCAACTTTCCATCATTATCAAGTGGGAAACCAGATTGCTTTCAGTTTAATGTAAAGCAAACGTGAAAATTGGAATCCTTTTCCAATTGCAAGGCCAACTTTATGTCGGCATTATTAATACATCAAGAAGAATACACCTAATATAATATAACGTGGAAAAATATGCCGACATGATCTTTTAAGTCAATCTTATGGCAAAAGAAGAGAAAAGACCTTCTACTTAATGAAGACGTGATAGTAAATACATCACATCTCTACAGGTAAGACGAAGATAATCAATTTACTCATGGGATCCCAAGTTTGATGTATGGCTATGGAAGAATTAAATATGGTGGGGCCCTTATATCATCATCAACAACAACTAACAACCAATTACAACAACAATAATAATATGCGCTTCAAATTAAATCCACAGTAGTGGCTATTGGTTAAACATTCAATTGATTTATCATTACATGTCCAACTAAAATTCAATGCCTTCAAACTTGTTTTATAAATACATATATAACAATACATAAGGCATGCAAATTAATAGTTGGACAATTTCAGGTAGTGGTATTTAAAAAGTATTTTTTTTATTGTACTTCTCGAAGCTGATTGCGTTTTTATTATTTGTATTTTTGTTCTTTAAAAAAATATACTCCGAGTTGAGAATTTTGGCAAGCATGCTAGTTTTCATAGACATATGATGATATGTTCTACCACTAAGGGTTTTTGATATAACGTAATATCATATGTGAGGAACGACATTCGTCACACTTAGCTTTATAGTTGTCAAACTTATGAGTCAACTCAGTTGACTCTTTGAGTTTACGTTTTTCAGGTGACTAAAATGATCTAACTCGGACGTAGACTTGAAATCGCCATTGACTCGCCCTTGATTCGCACACTTGGCCCTTTAATTATTTGAGTTTACAAATTTATTATTATACGTAAGAAGAACAAATCAATTCAGTGTAGATTCAAATTTAATACTTTAAATCTGTCAAGTTTATAATTTTATTTATAAAAAATATATTAATTAGCTTGTAGTTAGCAACATAAAGATTCAAACCTAGGACCAAAAGAGATATAGACAAACTTCTTTTCTGAGAAACCATGATAATCTCCATAATTACTAGTTTATATATACATATATGTACTTATTAAAATAAATATTATTTACTTGGTTATATTAAATGATTATTTATGCATGACTATGTTAAGGGTATATGTTGTGCTCTACATATTGTAAAATGTAAATAATTTTTATTTAACTTAGTATAATTTGAATTACATTTAAATAGTTTTTTTTATTATATATAGTATTTAAACAATATAATCATATATTTTAATAGTTATTTAATAACTGAGATAAAGTTTTATAAGTTTACATTACAGTCCATTGTTTCTTTACAAGTTTGTTTAAACTTACCAGTATGACTACCTTGCTTACAAGTATTTTCCCAAATAAGTTAATTATAAGCTTATACTTAGCTAATCCATAATTTCTTATGTAATCAAACTAGTCAGTCCAATCTCCAAGTCCTAATTTGACTATGTGATGATAATGAGTATATTCCTATTTCATTGGCAAAATCATCCACTCATTCAACAAGCTTTAAGTACCCAAAAAATTGATCAATTTAAGGCCAACAACCCTAAATCTTAAATTCTAAACCTTAAAGTTTTACTAAAGTACCACATCAATATTATTGTGGGCTTTTTTTTTTTTATTTTAAATAAACTATAGAAACAATTTTTGCAATAGAAAATTAAAGTAACTCAAAGTTTGAATTTTTAAGTAATTAAAAATCATTTTTTATATACAACCTTTTGTAATTCAATTAATGCTAAGTTTTTAAGCAACCGTATAAATAATGTACCATCTTCGAAGAATATATTATCATCATCTTCATCTAGACAACTAGCCCTTCTCCTTCGTAATGGAGTTGGGAAGTGTGCAACAATTTCTCAATGGAAAGACCATTTTGGTGACTGGTGCATCAGGCTTCTTAGCAAAGGGTTTTTTCTACATTCCATCTTTAAATTTCTGACGCATCTGTAAATATAGGTAACAAAATTAAAAATCTGAAAATCTCACTCTAAATGTTTGTCTATACAGTTTTTGTGGAAAAGTTATTAAGGGTTCAATCAGATTTGAAGAAATTGTATCTTCTTGTAAGAGCTTCTGATACTAATGCAGCCACACAACGCCTGCACAATGAGGTACATGTTTTCTTAAGTTTGTTCATGCATTTTAGAAAGCTTGATACGTTACATATCTGATTATATATATATATATATATATATATATATATACATGTATGAAAACATGGATGGCTAGATCATAAGGAAGGAATTGTTTGGGGTTCTACGAGACAAGTGGGGTGCAGATTTTGAATGTTTCATATCAGAGAAGATAGCTGCCATTGCAGGAGATGTCTCTCTTGTGAACTTGGGACTAAAAGATGCAATTCTTGAAAAGATGTGCAACGAAATAGACGTTGTTGTGAACTTTGCTGCAACTACCAATTTTGACGAAAGGTACGCAATTTTTTTCATCATTTTCTCCCCAAAAGATGACATCTATTTTTGCTTTCTCTTTAACTGAAAGGTTGCTTCTTGCATTTAAATATTGGCCAATTTTTTGCAACTATAAAATTAGTTATAATAATGTAATTACTGCATAAAATACTAAAAGAAAGATATGTGACAATAATGTCATATTTATATTATTATATGTCAACTTAAAATAATTTGTTATATTTATATTTTAACTATATTATTTTTACATTTTTATTTACGAACCCAAGTTTTTTTTAAAGTTTTTCAATTTACTCCTATTTTTTTATTTTTTTATCAATCTACATAAAAATATTAGTTTATAACTTTATTAGTTCACCCTAATACTTCTTTATATTTTTTCAATAACTCCGCAATTTTTTAATTTTATTCTTATTTTTAATTTATAAACTATTGTTTTGTGATGTTACTAAAAAAATATAGCAAGGATTCATAAGTAAAATAAAAAAATGTTGAAATCAAAATATAAATTCAACAAATCATTTTGGGTTAGTAAATTCTTCGGTGCACTGATGCCTCAATGACATCATCAAATAAAATATTAACATGTGTCAATCCATGTGACTGGAAGAGTAAATAGAAAAAATTTAAGAAAAAAAAAACACACCCCAAAGTATTTGTATTTACAATATAACCCCTAGTAATTTTAATAAAATTTACATTGTGACCCCATATTTTATTTATTTCACTTTCAAACCTAATTTAATTTATTTTTTCCCTCATTTTTCACGTGAATGGTTGCAAATATTCTTTAAAGTTGCCTAAATTTTTTAGCAAAATAATAATACATTAGTTGACGGAAAGACTATATATTTTCTCAAATTAAATATATACATAATGAATTCATAATCCATTTTGATAGTCCAATTCAAGATTTTGTTTAGAAAATTATTTTTACTATCACATTATAAAAAATTATAGACTATTGAAACTTCATATAAACTTGTACTTGTTTATATTATTATATAAAAGGTAAAATCACAAGTTAATATTGTGTAAGAAAATTAACTTGATTAAAAAGTAAACAATAAAATATGGAGAAAAATATTTTTTTTTGTTTGTCACTCGTTAAAAGTCTCAAAATGATTCATCGCTTGTTAAAAAATATTATAATTGGTCTCTTACTTTTTAAAAAGATATCACATTTATTCCCTCTACTAAACCTTAAACCCTAAATTAACAAGACTAAACTTCGTATGGTTATGAAAAATTTCAAAGTTTTTGGTTATATATATATATATATATATATATATATATATATATGTGGAAATTCAAGTAATATATTAAAAGTAATAAATATCTTAAAATGATTTAACCAAATTTTTTCAGTTTAAAATATTGTACATGCTAATTTTTTTATTGAACCCAAAATTTAATTAAAATAAAGAAGAAAAAAATTAAATTGAATGATGGTTATATCAATTATTATAATGTCATATCTTATCCGTATATAAATAATAACATTAATTCAAAATATTAGGTTGTTAAAAAATATAAAAAAAATAAATAATTAAAGAGAAATTTCAGACCAACTTTTGGTCAGAAATTCTAACCAAAATTTGATAGGAAATTCCTACCACCTTTTGGTCCGAAATTCTGGCTTAGTAAGTTGAAATTTTAGTCCAACATAATTTATCTTAAACTTTTGAAGTTCTTTTATAATTTTGTCATTCATTTTTTCTCTTTTATTTTTTCAGACACATGGACAATCAATATATTCTCTTTTATTAAGTTAGTATACAATCAATATATTTTGACATGTTATTATCATGTATCTTCTCTTAAGCGTGTCATATACTAATCGTATTGATGCAACTAATTTTATAGTTACATCAAAGATAATACCTTAAATATATTTTAGTGTATAACATTGTTATCCATAAAATCTTAATCCCAATAAAATTGACATGAATACCGGTAAACTAGCCTTGTATTTGGCTGAGGTTATATACTTATTTTTACAAATACCAAAAGTAAATATAATGCCTTGCATTCATAAATGTATCGTTATTTAAACATGTTTACTATTATATTGAGAAAAGTTCAACATACATATTATGTTAGAGAAAAAAATCGATTCTATTGTTTTGAATAAATTATAATATTACGTAAAAAGTTAAAGGTTTTGATAGAATATAAATTAGATAAAAGGTATTTGTAATATATGCCAAGAAGTAATTAATTATATTTTTAAACGAGAGGAATATTATATATAATTTAACTAAATATATAAAAAAATTTAAAATTAGTTTAATTTACTGTTACCATTACTATTACTATTATTTGTTTGATTGCATTTTATTTCGCTATTTATAAAACTTTCAAGTATAGCAACAACCGTCTCATGATGGATTGACCATACTGGGCTGTTTGAATATGTAGATTTGACATTGCAATGGGTGTTAACACAATGGGTGCTTTAAATGTCTTAAATTTCACTAAGAGCTGTCATAAAACACAGGTCTTTCTCCACGTGTCAACTGGTATGTATGATATTATATATATATATATATAAGTCATCTTAGAGTCAGGTTTTAGGGGGATTGCATTCTACGTGTTACTAACAATGTATTTTTATTTATTGATTTCAGCTTATGTGTGTGGGGAGGCTAAGGAAGGAGAAGTAATAAAAGAAGAACCTTTTCAAATGGGTCAAACCCTAAATGGGCCTTCCATATTAGACATTCACCAAGAAAAGATTTTGATGCAGAAGAGAATAGATGAACTTCAATCGCAAAATATTGGCAATGAAAAGGCTATAACATCTGCAATGAAAGATTATGGAATTCAGAGGTTCTTTCATATACTAATTGTCATGTTTCATATCTCCATGTTTTTTAATAACAAAAAGATAAACTCTAATTACTTTTCATGAATCACTCGTAATTCTCATTTATTAGGAAAGTAAGATAGCTTATAACTACATCCATTTAATTAAAGTAAATTTATATTTATAAAAAATAATCTAAAAAGGTACTTAGGTCAAATAGATTTAGTTATGACATATATTTTGATTCTTTAAAAATTGTGTGTGCTTTATTAATAAAGAAAATGATTGTGTTGAAAGTAAATAATTGCTCTTTTTTTTTTTTTCAAATATAAATTAAATAATACAATGTACAGAGCAAACTTGTATGGATGGCCAAACACTTACGTATTTACAAAAGCAATGGGAGAGATGCTTGTGTCACATTTTAAGCAAAACATGCCCTTAATTATCATACGCCCCTCCATGATAACAAGTACATACAAGGAACCCATCCCTGGTTGGATCGAAGGTTTGAGGTATTCACTACTTGCAAATACTTAAATTTTGAATTAGATATTTCATGAATCTATTTCAATTTTCCAAAGTAAGAAAAAGTAAAAACATGTTCTTATATTTAACAATGACAAATTATTTTTCCTCTACAGAACACTTGATAGTGTAATCGGTAGCTATGGCAAAGGAAAAATAACATGCTTTCTTGGTCATCCCAAGACAATTTTAGATGTGGTAAGTAAGTCTGTGATTAATTACTCTAAACTATGAGATGTTTTAAGTTAGATTAACTATAGATTAGTGACAAAACTTTGACCTATCTTTTATTGAGTCCTTATATGATACACTACCACTATTAATTTGCAAGCACACAGTATTAAAAAAAGGAATGAGTAGTGTTATTATTGAGGAATCCTAATATAGAGCGATATCAAGTAACCTCCCTTTTCAAGTGTGGGTAACTCCACCTATTACAAGGCCACAATGAAATTCAACTTACCCTTTGCCTCCTACCAGCATCATATTTATAACATTCCTATTCTCAATGCAATAGAAAGAAAAGAAAATAAATGTGAAATGATTGTTGAATCCAATCAGCATAGTTGGACCTCATAACCGAATTATACTACAACTGATTGATAACAATCATAGATTCCATGGTCCTTCTTGGGCTAGCCTCTAGTGGCTCATAATACTTGTGCTCCTTCTCTGCCTCCACTACATCTGTCGTCCCTTGGGACTGTGGTGCATCATTTATAATTATAGGCTTTGGTATATCAATTGGTCCCTTTAAAATGGACCTTATCCTTAAAGACCCGCTGATCAAACACAATTGTGAGGACATTCTAACATTCCTAATTTTCTTCCTCCATTAGGCTTTTAACCTATTCAATCGTCACTTGATACTTCAACTAACCTTGCTCATCCACTATTCTCTCATTCATGATAACTTTAGGTTGTCACTTAAATTGGGTTGTGACATCAAGCAACTCAAGAATCTCTATTGGGCGGCCACACTTATATTCCTTTAAAAGAGACACATGGAAAACTAGATGCATGGTGCTTAAAGCAGAAAGAGTGACTTTGTATGCCACGGGCTTGACATGGGCCTAAATGGGGAATAGGTCATAATATTTACATGATAGTTTGTAATTAAGCCTATGTGCTGTAGATGACTTTGTACACCATAGGCCCTACTTCTTGGTGCTTTTTCTTTCTCCCTTCATCAGTAATCTTTTTCATTCTTCACTGTGCTTTTTCTAAATTTTTCTTTAGCTTTATCCGTGTTTCCCTCCTAGCATCCAGCCACAAACATCTTTCACTGTGCTTGCTCTGGAGCTATAAGTGGATAAAATAGGTGGATTATACCCATAGGTGGCCTAATATGATGACATGCCAATGGACGAATGGTAAGTTGAATTATACCATAGCTTAGCCAAGCCAAATGAAAATGCCATCGTATAGGATAATCTCACACAAAGGCTCTCAAAGACTACTCTAAGCATTGGTTGGCCACCTTTGATTTTTTTAGGATTGTAAGTGCTAAACTTTAGCTTGTTACCCCTCTTTCTCTAGAGTTCCCTCCAAAAATGGCTAAGAAAAATGGCATCTTTATTTGATACTATAGACCATGGAATCCTTGCAACTTGATCACTATTTAAGTAAACACTTGGGCTATTGCTAGTCATATATCCCTATTTTAGACCTCCAAAATGTGCTCATTTTGTTAATTTGTGCCCTTATACTTTTAGTAACCCAATTACAAACTCCAACATTAGGTCAACCTACAGTTTTTCTAGTATGGTTAGTGATTGTAGCTTGCCTTGCTTCCTAGAGTTGAAGGGTTTAATATGTTGACACATCAAACATCTTGCTACATAGTCCTCTACTTCTTTTTTGAGATTTTTGCAATAAAACATGGCACAAGCTCTCTTATACATTTGTAATCCTCCAGAGTGTCCGCCTATGGGAGTGTCATGGCATTGCTGTAAAATAGAACATTTCAAGGGTGAATTTGAAGTAATATAAATTCTATCTTTGTAAAATAGAACTCCATTGCTGCATTGGTAGAATGAGTTCCCTTGCTCATGGCACTTCTTTTGTAAATGTTTTAGCTCATTGAGTTCTATATTTTCTTTTTTGATTACTCCCATAATAACATTATCCACTGTCACCATGGTCTGTATCTCTCGCTTATCTAGTCAAGAAAACATATATGCTATAGTGCTAGATTTCCCTATTTTGTATATGATGGAGTAATCATACCTTATGAGTTTGGCTATTTAATGTTACTGCTTAAGCATTTGTATCACTAATTCCCCAATTCGTTTAAGCTTTTCTAGTCCATGAGTATATTAAAGTGGTGCCCAATAAGATAATGCCTCCACTTGTGCACTACTTATATAATGGCGTATGATTATTTAACATAGGTGGATTCATTGACATTTAAGTGAGCATAATCCTATGCCCATCCTTTAGGCATCACTTCCACCACAAACTCTTTTTTGAATTCTAGCAATTTAGGTATAGGTGCTTATATCATTCTGACTTTAATTCTTTGAATGCAAGCTAGGCTTTACTTGTCCGCTGGAAACTATTTTTCTTGAAAAGCTCAGTAAGAGCATAAATTGTGATGGCATAATCCTTGGTGAATTTTATGTAGTACCTAGTTAATCCTAAGAATCCTCTTTATTTTTTTTTTAGGGACTTGAAAATAGGCCATTGTCATTATTGTTATTTTTTAAGATCCATGTGCACACCATGTTTATCTATGATGAAGCCTAAGTACTTGACCTTGGGTTACCCAAAGCTTTACATAAAGACAATGGTCTTGCAATATTTGCAAAATAAATGGTAGTTGTTGTACATGTTCATTCTCCCTTCTGCAATATACCAAAATATCATCAAAAAATGCTACCACAAACCTCCTTAAATAAGGCTAGAAGAGCTTGTTCATTATTACTTGGAATATGGTGTGTGTTAGTCAACTCAAACGGCATTACTAGGAACTCGTAGTGACCTTGATGAGTCCTTAATGTTGTTTTGGGTATGTCTTCAGCTTTCATACATATTTAATGATAACCTAATTGAAGATCAAGCTTTAAAATTTTTTTGACCTATATAGCTCATCCAAAATTTCCTTAGTAGTAGGGATGGGAAATTTTTCCTTGGTTATGATGTCATTGAATGGTTGGTAGTTGACACAAAAATTTTAACTCTTATCTTTTTCGCTCACTAGCAAAACAGAGGATGAAAATGTGTTGGTGCTTTTCTGTATATTCCTTGCTTGCAGCATCTCTTAGGTTATCATCTGCATCTCATTCTTTTAGAAGTGTAGGTATTTGTACAACCTTACATTCATTGGCTTGTTTCTTGGTTCCAATTGAATCAGGTGCTCTACTTCTTTGCATGGCAATAACCTTATTTTCTCAATGAACACAACTTGATACTCTTACAACAGGCTTTGTACTTTGATAGTACTGGTTGGAAAACCCTCAAATTTCATCTCAAGCAATGACTGTAATTAATGCATGGTGGACACTGAATGAATAGCTATCATCCTTTTAAGTGACTTGCAACTCAAGCGCATAATGCAATAAATTGTTTCCTTTCCAAGTAATCATCCTACCACCTTTTTCGAAGCTCATTGAACAATATTTAAAATTGAAAATAATGACACCCATTTGTTCTAGCCACTGTATCCCCAATACTAAGTCAGTTCTCCATAGGCAACACATAAAAATTCATATAAAAATAATTGCCTTGGATAAACAAATGAATGCAATAGCACTTTGTGTTACAGATTGAATAGTTACCACTTTTAGCACCTACTATGAATTTGGATACTGGTTTGATAGGTAGTTTTAACTTTTTTGTTGCTTTTAACTTGATGAAATTATGAGTACTACAGGAGTCCACCAAACTTTGCAGCCACTAGTTCCCGTATCTACCATTGACCTTAATACACTTTGGGTGGTACTACCCTAAGAGCGTTTAAGGCAAATTTTAGGCTCCTTCATCTCCTTTAGAGGGTGTTCTTCCACTCCTTCTTTCTCTTCCTAATTCATGGTCAGCTCCATCAAACTTTTCTTCATTGCCTATTAGTAGGAAGTGAGAGCCTTTCATTTGTGCATTAGACTATGCTTGTCATCATAATAGTAACAAAATCTTTCTTTTTTTTCATGTAATCTTAATCTTAGCTGAAGTTAATCTTTGAATTGAAGAGCTTAACTAGGCCATAGATTGAACTATCAAACCCTAATTCACGCTAATGCCAGAGCTGTTAGCCCTTTTTGTTTGATTGAGCAAGGTTCTTGGTAGACCTGATCATAATTTAATAAGCTTGTTTGGCTCGATGAGTCCGACCTAAGAAAAATAAAGTCCAAACAAAAAAAAAAAGCTTAATTGTAAAATGAACTAGTGCTCAGGCTTTTTTTAAATTCTAGCCAAGCTTAAAAGCTTAAATGAATATGTTTTTAATAAAAAACTTCTTATTTTTTTTAAAAAATACTTAGTGTAATATGACATATTAGTAAAGAAATAAAAGCTAATACCTTTTATTTAAAACATTTATGCCAATAGAACAAACTTATTTGTATTCACAACTTCTCTATATATAATCTTACGAGAAATAATACTAATTAGCTATGTTAGTTTTCTCAAGTTTAACTAACAAATTGAGTTGATCATGACTTAAAAAAACTCATTAACCTGATAAATTTGACCTAAATAATATTGATGAAAGCCTGAACAAAAAGTCTAATTAAAATACGGGCTAGGACTTTCTTTTAGTTTGAATTCAAGTCTGATTTTTAAATGTCCAGCCTGATGATCAAGTCTAGTTTTGGTTACTCAATGTAGCACCTAGGTGTCTTTGATGATGCTATTGTCAGTCGTTCAACAATAGCACTAACTCTGATTTTGCCTCCCTTGAAGGTACCAGCATTCGGTATACTACAATACCTCTATTCTTGCAATGAAAAAAATTGATAAGCCATGCTTTACATAAACCAGTCACTTTAGTGGATGACTCCTCAAATTTAGCTTGCTATTAATCCACCATTCCAATATGCTTAAGCTCATTTAGCGCAGCCTTAAGGTCGTTGTATAGCATAGTTCTAAAACCCAGTATGAGGCTACGAGGGTGTTCAAGAGGCCATCCTAGCTATGGACCACATCATTGTTTATAACCCATTTGTACCACACAAATGTTGGCTCGATCATGTGGAGAGACGCCAACTTTATTCGTTACTCTGTTAAGGTGTTGTATAGTTGAAAGAACTATTGTATTTTGAATACCTAGTCTTCGTCATCACTATCATCAAAATAGGGTAACTCTACATTGTTTTTGAGATCTGCCAATTGCCTTCTCTCACTTGGGCTCTGCATTCCTCTCTACGATGGTTGCACCTCCTCATGCATTTGGTATCATTCTTTGCACCATCTTAGCTAAGCTTTGAATGGGTTAGGTGAGCAAAAATTATATTTAACTTGTCATTTCAAATGACCAAACAAAAGCATTTAAGAATTTTATGTGTGTGTGTGTATATATATATATATTCTGCTAATATAGTTTAATTAACCTTAATTTATGGATGCGTTCTAATACTATTTATGCAAATCAATAGCTGCTGACCAAATATTTGTCTTCGGAAAAATTAAAAATTTAGTCAAATTAAAAGGAACACATATATAGTTTGATTTTTAATCATTTGAGTATTAATTGGTTAATTCTTCAAAGTAAACCTAGACTATTGTTGCTTTCTAAAGGGTACTCTTTCAAATTTATAAGACATATATAAATGCTTTTTCCCCCTTCCCCATAAATTTTCCTCTAGAATCGGTTTATTGAAGTTAAAAATCAGACCAATATTGATGTGATCATGTGCAGATACCTGCGGACATGGTGATAAACTGTATAATGGCAGCAATGGTGATTCACTCAAATGATGTGTCAGAGAAATTCATATACCATGTTGGTTCATCATCAAGAAATCCTCTCAGAATTTATTATGTTTGCAATCTTTCGTATCTTTATTTCATAAACAATCCCTGCACCAACGAAAGTGGAAAGCCAATAATCATCTCCAAGTTGAAATTTTTTACAAGTATGGCTAGTTTTCATACACGTATGATGATCCGATATGTGTTGCCGCTAAAGGTAATAGATTTGAGCTAGTTAAACCTCATATATATTGTAAAGTGCTTATATATACATATACACACACACACACGTACTAGCGAGTAATGAATCATTTTATACGTTTCGATGAATTTGCAAGGTATTAAAATTGGTGAACGAAGTGTTTTGCCGAATCACCCAAGACTTCTACACCCGAAACGACAGAAAAGTGAAAATGGTGATACGAATGGCTGAACTTTACAAACCCTACGTGTTTTTTAAGGCTGTGTATGTTTCTAATTTTTCTCTATTCAATAAAAACTATGGCCACTTTCTGATCCATATATATGAAGTTCAAACATTCGGTTAACTTGGAATTAATTAATGTTTTAATATAACAGCTTTGATGACACGAATACAGAAAAATTACGGATAGCAACGAAGATGGAGGATGCTGGGCTTGAGTTTGACTTTGATCCCAAGAGCATCGATTGGACAGATTATTTGTTGAATGCACACATTCCTGGCCTCGTCAAGTATGTATTAAATCCATCCCTCGAATAACCAAAAATCAATGATCAGAAAATAATTAAGGCCAACTATATATGTATATTGTCCGGAAATACTGCTAAGTGTGGTCACATATGAATAAGGACTCTAAGATGTATGAAGAATAAATGGTGAAGTGTGTTCAAGGTCCGTGACTTCACAAAAATAGTGAAATTCTCACCTTGTTTGGCTCAATAGTTATAGTATAATATATTAATGATAAACGTAGATTATTACGCATGCATCAATTTTTTTATTTATACAGTCATATATATAATGTATATGGATGTTACGTACTAATCAATCAGCTTAATTTATGCCCAAGGAATTTTCAATGACTAGTTGCCATATTCCCTCCCCCAAATTCTATAGCAAATCAAATAGCGTAACAATTGCTGCAATAATTATTTAAAAAATGAAAAATTTTAGTCCTTAAAGTTTAAAGATAGCTGTTGATATACAAGTATTATGGTAAATTACTTTATAATTAAATTACAGTGTCTTTTTCTGAAACCCAAAAAAAAAAAAAAACTTACAACTAAAATTAAAATACCATGAAGGATAATGTTATTTTTTTTAATTAAAGAAAGCATTTATTTTGTGTTTTAAAAAAATATTTCTTACCATTGTTATTTCAATATAATTAAGTTTAACTGGTTAGATTTGTTTAAAAAGAAATATATTCTTGTTTTTCATTATTAGTGACTTTTCACTAAATGATTTTTAATTGTTTTAATTTAAAAATAGGTATTATTAATTTGAAAATATTTTGGTTAAAAAAAATTTAATTCTAGATATTTCTTATTTTAAGGGAAAGCAATGGTGTAAATTTTCAGGAGTTGTTAATCTTAATAAACTACTACAGCCAAAACAAGAAATCCTACATGGAAGAAGAAGAGCTAAAAGAATAAAGCTTTTATCAGAAAAAAGAAAAAAAAAACCAAAACCAAAACTGCCGTGCAAGGGTGTGACTCATTTGCTATTACAAGCTCCTTTTTCGTTTTTTATTGGGGGATTTGTGGGCGTATGACGCAAGAAGCAATGGGTGAAATCCAAACATATAATATTGTACAAGAAACAAATGATCATCTTGAGATCTATTCGACAGGCTGGGCATTCGTCTAGTTCTTTGGGCTGGGCCTAAAGTATACTTCCTTTTTTGGGTCCATTACTGCAAGCACAGAAGAGACACTCTTCTGCACCACTTACTCCGTACATTAAACAAATAGATATAAACATCAGCATTTTAAATAATTTATTTCATACTTATTTATATATCTATTTAAATTATATTTTACTAACACATGCCAGATCAACTTAGTACATCTGTTCAGATAATTTGTTCAATGAGGGAAGAATTAACTGTCATGTGTTGTGAATTGTGCTACGATATAAGGCAATTACAATGGACCCATTGATGATTCCAAATATATAACATTCCCAAGTCTTCTTCAACCTGCAGATTCACTTTGAAATAATGACATTTCAAAATCACATTTACAGTAAATTATATATATAATGCAATACTTTTATGGTTGCTCGTGGCTGCACTTAAAGGCGGAAGCTAATTTTCTGCGTCGGTGTTTCACCATTGAGTTAAATATGTTACAGAAAAACCAACGCACTAAATAATACTTATCTAATTGTATTATTTTTGTTTGCTTGTATTACTTAGCTATATTGTGTATTACGAACAAGACTATTTTATAAGCTATCATTACTTTGAATCTGTGAAACCCAAATAGAACCCAGATTTTCTCGTGGAAAATTTCTAGTAACAGGAGAAAATAAAATATTATTTTTTTATTAATATTAAATTAAAAATATATATTAAAACATAAAAAAATAATTTTTTA
Source organism: Delonix regia (assembly GCA_037074485.1). Lineage (NCBI taxonomy): Eukaryota > Viridiplantae > Streptophyta > Magnoliopsida > Fabales > Fabaceae > Delonix > Delonix regia. The sequence continues at coordinate 9,968,290 of CM073455.1, forward strand.
TATTTTTCTAGTTGCTGAAGAATGTCTAGTAACTGGAGGTGATCCAGAGGAGACCCAATTATCTGTTTAGCAGGATCATCAACACCAATGAGATGACAATCAATCCACACATGCATTCCTTGAAACTCCTAATTTTATACTGATTTTCTGCGTTTAAAATAATTGATTTCCTACTCTAATTAATGATCATGTATTGTTGTACATCAATTTCACTCCACATGTTAATTCGATATTATTGTAGCTCCACGTGCTTTCTTAATCTTTTGGAGATATTTCCACAAGCAAATATAAAAAATCATTTGCGCAGCCGGCCTAGCGGCTAACTTGTTTTGGAATATCATTGTGTCAAATCTTCGGTTAGCCGATGGTTAACAGAGGAAGAAATGTTATAAGCTGTAATTTGGAGAACACAAGGTATGGAACAATGATGTAAATTTGGCAAATGATATTGGGAAATCATTTAGGGTATGAACTCTTAGCTGAAGTTATGGTGTGGCAAAGTAGTTGCCTTGTAGATGACAATTTCGCTTATTTTATCCTGTTATGGAAAATTGATTGGGTGACAAAGCAATTGACCTTAGATTAAGTTGAAATTTGGTATGGGGTATCTTCACATGCTAAAATTTAATTCTGAAAAGTTTCATGAAATTGAATTTTTCATATGGGGAAATTGTGCCCAAACTGTACTAGTACTGATATAGAGAGACAGCACAGAACACTGTTTCTAAATTCCAGATTTGAGGCGGGTCAATTAACGTGCTTCAAGTTGAAATTTTCATGGCATGTTGATAAAATGTAGATTTAAGTCTCTGCCAATTTTCACACTATTTAAAGTAGGTTTGCCCCTTGAATCAGATTCAAACAAATTAGTCAAGAAACAAGGACTAATCTGCACTATTCCGAAAGTGAGCTTGGTTCAGGTAGCAAGCGTATAAGCTTTGAGGCTCAAATTTCTCCAGCATATAAGGGGCATACAAGAGGTTAATTCTGGAAATTCTCTTTATTTTTGGGATAGTTTAAGGTTGAAATCTTAATTTGGGAACTTGAATTAGGATTTAGGTAAAGCTTGGATGAGTCGTAGTGGTCAGGCAATTATATTCAAGATTACTTGAATCAGGGGAAGGCTTGAAAGTGGTGTAAATCTTGGAGGATGAATTCTATTTAAGCATCAAAGGAAATATCAGAAACGTCTATACTTTGCGAACCAATTGAAAAGAATGGGGGATATCCTTACGCTGGATGCACTGTGAGTCAATAACACTAATTAGGCATACTTTTTTTTTTTTTTCTCTTTTCCTTTCTGATTTTACAATTTTTTCTTGCATAAATAATTTTTATTGAAAATTTTCATGTTTTAGAACAGACTTTTTAAGATTTATAAACCTCGTATGTATCCTTTGAATATTTGAAAGCTCTTGACTTAATGATATTTTATCAAACTTTTTGATATATTATCTTACTATTTGAATTGTTGTAATTCTGGATCTATAAATCATCACGATTTTGTAAGTTGAAATTTCTATAATTTAATAATTTTGACGTACTCGGATTTTATATTTAAGAAATAATCTAATTTTATATTTTTTGAATCAGTTTAATTCTATATTTTTAAAATTTTTAAATTATTCAATTCATTATTTTAAATTGTGGATCATATCAAATGATGCAGCCACAATATTGTGGATGCGGCCAACGTGCTTCTACATTACCCCGTGATTGCAGGGTAAATCTAAATCACGACTATGCGCTGCATCAGAACAATGTTGCGACCGCTACGGAATGATATTGTGGTTGCAATTACACAACAGTTGGCGAATAAATTTCTTTTAAATTCAATTTCAATCAGGGTTCGAGATGCAGGGGAAGAAAGTGAAGGACAAATTTGGTTTGAGTTTGGGGATTGAAAGCGGCTGAGAAGGAAAAGCTAAGCTTCTTGTAAACTAAAGGAAGATGCTACCTCCAAGAAGAAGACGAAGATGGGGATGAGAGTGAGAAAGAAGATGAGTTGGAAGCCTATGTTGTGTTGTAGGAAACCAAAATGAAAACTAAAATGTTTAAAGGAAGGAGAGAGAAAAAACATTAAAGTATACTGTTAAAAGATCTATTAATTAGTTATCAAATTTAAATATTTTAATAAATAATAATTATCTGAATTTTCATTAAAAATGCATATATGTAATGCAATATAATTAGACATTTAAAAATAAATATCCAAAAATGATATATTAAATATTTTTTATATTATTTATAATTTATTAGTTTATTTCTAACAAATTGAATTTATATTACAAATAATATTATCATATATGTACTCATAGATTAAATAAATAACTTTTTCCTTTTCACATATTAAGAGGGAGAGAAAATGCTACCTGTGAGAAACCACAGAGACAGTGCCTTAGGTGAAGTGACACCTCATCCACCCATCTGAACCATTTTGTTCTTTAAAATGTAGTGAACTATTTAATGGAATAAAATTTAATTATTTGATACAAGAAGGATTACTTGAGAGAGACAAATTAGGCAAAATGGGGTGTGAAACTAGGTGTAAGAGGGGAAATTTAGGAAACTTTAGTGGAGAATAAATAAAAGAAATTTAAGAAAGAAAAAATATACAAGAAAACAAATTAATTAAAAATGGTCCAAAAATAAATAATTTGAAAGTTAATTGGACATAGTATATATATTTGTGAGTTATAGCAATTGTGTATATATTTTAAAATATTTTAAAATATTTTGTGCAACTTCTTTTAGAAAAATTACTGCTACAACTACTGCAACTCCCATTGTAGGCAATTGTAGTAATCGTATCGTAACTGCAACAGCAATTTAAAATCACGATTTCAATTATGGAAATGATTTAATGCTAAATTTATAACTGTGTTGATTGCGGTATTTAAAAGTATTATTTTTGGAATTCATCCAAAATAGAACCCTGTAATTATTGACAATAGATGTTAACCATAATTCACTATATTTTGATCATTTGAGTGAGGTGCAAAGCTATTATTCTGTTAAGAGGCATAATCTTATTATTCTGATTTGACAAAGATGTAATGTCATGGTTTTGATTGAACTAGTCTAAACCTAGCATTTGATTTTGTTACCCTAAAAATAGTAGCTAGGATTTCAGTTCTTAGATTGAAGAACCCTTTTGCCTACTTAAGAGTATTATGACTCGGAATTATTTCCTATGACAAAGATGATATATATATATCAAATGATTTTAGGTCAAATCTAATTTTTTAATCTTTAAACTCCCAATTTTTGTTCTAAACTACATTAAATTCACCTGCATTTGAAGGCAATCCATACGCATTATTGAGATACGCACTACTTAAATTCTTGAGGGTTAATTATCGAAGTAGAAGGGAAGCCCAAGAGCTAGGTGTATAAACAGTCAAAGAAATAAAGATGGTGGAGCAAATAAAATGCACGTAGAAAGAAATAACCACAAGCTCATCATTGGGTGCCCCCGCTCAAACACATGCCCCCTGATTGTCACCACTCGCTAACATATCACCCACACGTCTTCATAGATCTTTTCTGGAATTAACAAATTCATGAGAATTTATGTATAGGACAATAATGTGACTTGTCATGGAGTCGCCTACAATAATGGAAAGTAACTTGTATAATTCCTAAAGATATAGTGAAATAGACATTTTTTGTCCTTAATTAAAAAAACTAAAGGAAGAGCTTAATAGCTTCGATGACACGAACACAAAAAATTTACGGATGGCAACGAAGATGGAGGATGTTGGGTTTGAGTTTGACTTTGCTCCCAAGAGCATGGATTGGACAGACTATTTGTTGAATATACATTTTCCTGGGCTCCTCAAATATGTATTGAATATTCCATCTCCCAAATATTTAAAATATTGATTATCAGAATATAATTAAGCCAAACTGTATATATATGTTGGCCAATTATATATATATATATATATATATATATATATATATATATATATATATATGTTCTGAATCCATCTCCCAATGGATTCTCGGTTTCTCACCTTTGTTTGGCTCAATAGTTGCAGTATAATATATTAATAATAAAGGTGGATTATTACCCAACAATAGATTTATCCACACTGTCATACATATATGATGTACGTGTATATTACTCAGCTTTATGCCCAAGGGATTTTCAAAATCTAGTGCCATATATTCCCACCCACAAATTCTATAGCAAATAAAACAGCGTAAATTAAACAACTGCTATAATAATTACTTCTAAAAATGAAAAAAATTAGTCCAAAAAATTTGAAGATAACTGTTGATATACTTATATTATGGGTAAATTAATTTATTTTCTATTAAGAAATAATTAAATTACTATGTCTTTTTCTGAAACCAAAATAAAAAAAAAATCTTACAACTAGAACTAAGATACCTTGATGGATAATGTTTTTTTTATTCAAAAAGTTTTTGTTTTGTGTTATAAAAAATATATATCTTACCATTTTTATTTCAATATAACTAAGTTTAACTGGTTATTTCTTTAAAAAATATATTATTTTGTAAATATATCCTTGTTTCTCATTATTAATTACTTCTATCACTAAAGGATTTAAAATTTATGAATTTGAAAACAAAAATGTTATAAATTTGAAAATATTTTGGTCAAAACAAATTTAATTGTAGGACATTTCTTATTTTCAGGAAAAGTAGTAGTAAAAATGTTCATGAGTTGTTAATATTAACAACTACGTACCACCAAAAACAAGAAATCCTACATGGAATTGTTGCCGTTACAAGCTTCCATGCAAGAATGTGACTCATTTCCAAGGATGTGACTCATTTGCCATTACAAGCTTCTTTATTATTAATATTGGGAATTGTTGGGTAAATACAAGACATGCAAGTGTACTGTCACACCCCGAAATCCCTGGAGTGAGACTGACACAGGTCACGAGGAAATTCTATGAACCTGTAAGCCTAACACTGGAGGGACAATCAATATCATGCTGTTCTAATCTATAGGAAACCAAAATGAAAACTAAAATGTTTAAAGGAAGGAGAGAGAAAAAACATTAAAGTATACTGTTAAAAGATCTATTAATTAGTTATCAAATTTAAATATTTTAATAAATAATAATTATCTGAATTTTCATTAAAAATGCATATATGTAATGCAATATAATTAGACATTTAAAAATAAATATCCAAAAATGATATATTAAATATTTTTTATATTATTTATAATTTATTAGTTTATTTCTAACAAATTGAATTTATATTACAAATAATATTATCATATATGTACTCATAGATTAAATAAATAACTTTTTCCTTTTCACATATTAAGAGGGAGAGAAAATGCTACCTGTGAGAAACCACAGAGACAGTGCCTTAGGTGAAGTGACACCTCATCTACCCATCTGAACCATTTTGTTCTTTAAAATGTAGTGAACTATTTAATGGAATAAAATTTAATTATTTGATACTAGAAGGATTCTATGAGAGAGACAAATTAGGCAAAATGGGTTGTGAAACTAGGTGTAAGAGGGGAAATTTAGGAAAATTTGAAGCGAAGAAGAAATAAAAGAAATTTAAGAAAGAAAAAAGTATTACAAGAAAACAAATCAATTAAAAATGGTCCTAAAATAAATAATTTGATAGTTAATTGTGATATATTATATATATTTGTGAGTAATAGCAATTGTGTATATATTTTAAGATATTTTGTTCAACTTAAAAAAAAAAAATCACTGTTGCAACTACCACAACTCACATTGTAGCATATTTAACATCTGCAATTGTAGTAATTATACCATAACTGCAACTGCAATTTAAAATCATAATTTCAATTATGGAAATAATTTAATACTAAATTTATAACTGTGTTGATTTTTTGGAATTAATCTAAAATAGAACCCTGTAGCTATGTTTTGATAATCTGAGTGAGATGTATTACTATTATTCTGTTATGTGGTATAATCTTGTTATTCTAATATGACAAAGACGTAATATAGTTATTTTAATATGTCTGAGGTGTAATGTTATGGTTTTGATTGAATTAGTCTATAACTAACATTTGATTTTGTTACCCTAAATATAGTAGTTAGGATTTCAGTTTTTAGATTGAAGAACCCTTTTGCCAACTTAAGAGTATTGTGACTCGTAATTATTTCCTATGGCAAAGAGGCTATACATATATCAAATGATTTTAGGTCAAATTTAATTATTTTATCTTTAATCTCCTAATTTTTATTCTAACCATACGCATTATTGAGACAGACACTATTTAAATTCTTGAGAGGGTTAATTATTGTAGTAGAAGGGAAGCCCAAGAGCTAGGTGTATAAACAGTCAAAGAAATAAAGATGGTGGAGCAAAGAAAATGCACGTAGAATGAAATAACCACAAGATCATCATTGGGTGCCCCCGCTCAAATACATGCCCCCTGATTGTCACCACTCGCTAACACATCACCCACACGTCTTCATAGATCTTTTCTGGAATTAACAAATTCATGAGCATTTATGTATAGGACAATAATGTGGCTTGTTATGGAGATGCCTATAATAATGAAAAGTAACTTGTATGATTCCTAAAGACATAGTGAAATATACATTTTTTGTCCTTAATTAAAAAAACTAAAGGAAGAGCTTAATAGCTTCGATGACACGAACACAAAAAATTTACGGATGGCAACGAAGATGGAGGATGTTGGGTTTGAGTTTGACTTCGCTCCCAAGAGCATGGATTGGACAGACTATTTGTTGAATATACATTTTCCTGGCCTCCTCAAATATGTATTGAATATTCCATCTCCCAAATAAGTAAAATATTGATTATTAGAATATAATTAAGCCAAACTGTATATATATGTTGGCCAATTATATATATATATATGTATATATATATGTTCTGAATCCATCTCCCAATGGATTCTCGGTTTCTCACCTTTGTTTGGCTCAATAGTTGCAGTATAATTTATTAATAATAAAGGTGGATTATTACCCAACAATTGATTTATCCAAACTGTCATACATATATGATGTACGTGTATATTACTCAGCTTCATGCCCAAGGGATTTTCAAAATCTAGTGCCATATATTCCCACCCACAAATTCTATAGCAAATAAAACAGCGTAAATTAAACAACTGCTATAATAATTACTTCTAAAAATGAAAAAAATTAGTCCAAAAAATTTGAAGATAACTGTTGATATACTTATATTATGGGTAAATTAATTTATTTTCTATTAAGAAATAATTAAATTACTATGTCTTTTTCTGAAACCATAAAAAAAGAAAAATCTTACAACTAGAACTAAGATACCTTGATGGATAATGTTTTTTTTTATTCAAAAAGTATTTATTTTGTGTTATAAAAAATATATATCTTACCATTTTTACTTCAATATAACTAAGTTTAACTGGTTATTTCTTTAAAAAATATATTATTTTGTAAATATATCCTTGTTTCTCATTATTAATTACTTCTATCACTAAAGGATTTAAAATTTATGAATTTGAAAACAAAAATGTTATAAATTTAAACATATTTTGGTCAAAACAAATTTAATTGTAGGACATTTCTTATTTTCAGGAAAAGTAGTAGTAAAAATGTTCATGAGTTGTTAATATTAACAACTATGTACCACCAGAAACAAGAAATCCTACATGGAATTGTTGCCGTTACAAGCTTCTACGCAAGAATGTGACTCATTTGCCGTTACAAGCTTCTTTATTATTATTATTGGGAATTGTTTGGGTAAATACAAGACATGCAAGCGTATTGTCACGCCCTGAAATCCCTGGAGTGGGACCGACACAGATCACAAGGAAATTCCCTGAACCTGCAAGCCTAAAACTGGAGGGACAATCAATATCATACTGTTCTAATCCATATGAATACCATTTGCCTTAATATAAAGTGAAAGTTCTAATACAAAACGAGGAAACTTGTAGAAATTTTGGCAGCACCTCCCCAGTAAATAAGACGTCCCAAAATTTCTACAAAGTCCTGCAAGGCAATACATAAATTGGGAAGCTCCGCTCCCCTCAGCCCAGTCCAATAATAATTTACAACATACAACAATATGTGGCGGGTTCAGCTGTGATCACAAAATAATCTCAATATATAAATAATGGCTATCAATCTAAATATATACATCCCAAAAAGGATCGCCATCAATATCATCTAAACAAAATAGTACGCCTCGCACCAAACCAAGCGGGCTCACCACGGGCTCTTCGTCAGTGCTCCGCTGGCTTTGGAAGGTCGTTTATCTCTATATCTGAGACCAAAATTTTTCCAGCAGATAGCTCCCCAAATTAGTAAACAATTCATATGTAATAAACAGAAATTAAATGTGCTCAAAATTTAATAAAAACACAATAATTTTTAAATCAATATTATGATTCAACAATTCAAGTTAAGTAATCCATTTTTACAAAACACTACATCGAATTGCCAGTCTTAGGGAAGCAAACAATTTATGAGAATCATTCGGGGGAAGGACTGCTAAGGATCAATAGGTGAGGATACACAATCCTCGAGGGCAACTAACCAACAGGCGAGGATACACAATCCTCGAGGGCAACTAACCAACAGGCGAGGATACACAATCCTCGAGGGCAACTAACCCACAAGCGTGAGTATATCTCACGAAGGTTATCATCTATCAGTCCTCCCAACGAACAGGGATTTAAGTCAAACATGCATACAAAGATGAAAATATGCGGGAAATCATCTATGTTTCTGATCATAACTATTTAGTGATCACCTCTAAACATATCACGAGTCCAATACTGTAGTTAAGGTCATTCAACATATACAGAAGGTCCCTTACTCCTAACCCCTAGTCTGGTGAGGCATAATCATAATGAAATTGGTTATATTTAGAAAACAATTGAAGCAAGAACAACCCAAGTATAATAAGAGTTTTTGGGGGTGCTATCTGCGCACCTGGACGCTGATTGTCCTAAGCAATTCACTGCCTTCCTAGAATGCCAAATTCACTCATACGATTCACTTGCACCAATTTGAACGCAGGAATTATTCTTCTTCCGGTTTATTATCCAAATTTAGGACCTTAACTCCCTCTCCTTGACTCCATCTTTAATTTCCCAAACTTGTGGTAAATTTACATTTTCTGCCCCACATATTTTTTTAGATTTTCATTTTAGTCCCTCATTTCATGCCCTAGCCTTCAATCCAATGAAATTCAAGACAAATCATAGTTTTTCATGCCCCCCAACCTAAAAGTGTTAATCTAGAATCAATTTGAACCTATTACAAGTCAACATTTCACCATTTTCTAAAGAACCCAAAATTTTGAAAATTTCCATTTCCTTATCAGCAAATCTTCTCAAAACCAACCAAAATTCATGGTTTTAGAGCTCAAATTCAATGTATAAGTGCCGAAAGTGCTACTCCTAACCTCAATATCAAGAAAGAACTGATTAAAACTCCCCAAATTCACCCAAAATTGTCACTGTGTTAAGCTCCTCGGACCTACCAGAAAAGCAGCTCCACCAACAGCCAACTGAGCTCGAAACCAGGTGGAAATTGTCGGCAAAAAAGCAAGGAACAAAACCCATCCAAGACTTGCCGGAAAATTAGCTCACCGGTGGCTAACCGAGCTCACGATTTTTCACTGTTTTTCGTGACAAAAAATGGCATTTTTTTGCCGAAAAGACGGTTGGGTTTGGCTGGTGACAGGCTGGCAATGCTCAGGAGAACACGACTTAGCTTTGGCGAGGTTAAAGCACGGTTATGGTGGGTGACTCAATGCTGCAGCTCCTCTCCTTTTCACTGTGTCGGGGGACACGTGGCAGCTTCAGAAAAAAAAAAACAAGGAAGGTTAGTTTTCCAGTCTCGAACCCACGACCTGAGGAAATGAAGCCTAGAGCCTAACCACTGAGCCAGCCTTAATCTCGTTGTACAAATTCACATAACAAAATAATATACCATTAGTTAATTATTAATCATAGTTAATTGGGTCATTACATTCTCCCCCCTTACAGGAATTCGGCCCCTGAATATAAATCGTAACATACCTTACGCAAATAAATGAGGATACTGGTCATGCATGATATGTTCATCCTCCCAAGTTGCTTCCTCTTGAGAGTGATTCCTCCACAGCACCTTTACTAAAGGAATTTCCTTTGAGCGAAGCCTCCTTATCTGTCTATCTAGGATTTTCACAGGCACTTCTTCATAACTCAACCCTACGTCAACTTGCACGGTTTGCAGCTCAATGATATGTGATGGGTCATGCAAGTATTTTCTAAGCATAGACACATGAAAAACGGGGTGAATACTCGATAATTTAGGTGGCAATGCAAGCCGATAAACCACTGTACCAATCCTCTCCAGAACTTTAAATGGGCCAATATACCTAGGGCTCAGTTTGCCCTTTATACCAAATCTCATAATCCCTTTCATGGGAGATACACGTAGAAACACATGATTGCCTACCATGAACTCCAAATCCTTTCTCCGATTGTCTATGTAAGCCTTTTGCCTGCTCTGTGCTGTGTGTAATCTCTCCTTAATAAGCTTTACCTTCTTTATTGCATCTTGTACTAAATCTGGCCCTAGTAACTGAGCTTCACCTATTTCAAACCAGCCAATAGGAGAACGACACCTCCTACCATAGAGGGCTTTAAATGGTGCCATTTGGATATTGGCCTGATAGCTATTATTGTATGCAAACTCCGCCAAAGGCAAGTACGTGTCCTAACTGCCACCAAAATCCAAAACACATGCCCTCAACATGTCTTCCAAGATTTGAATGGTTCTTTCGGATTGGCCATCCGTTTGGGGGTGAAAAGCTGTACTCAAATCCAACTGAGTCCCTAAAGCCGCTTGAAATGCTCCCCAGAATTTGGAAGTGAATTGAGGTCCTTGGTCCGATATGATAGACAATGGCACCCCATGCAACTTTACAATCTCATCAACATATACTTGAGCATACTTGGCTGCAGAGTAGGTTGTCTTGATGGGAAGGAGGTGCGCAGACTTTGTTAACCTATCTACAATCGCCCATATAACATCATACCCTTTAAGAGTGCGGGGCAAGCCAGTAACAAAATCCATAGTGATTCTCTCCCATTTCCATTCTGGTATCTCTAGCCGTTGATATAAACTGGCAGGCCTTTGGTGTTCGGCCTTAACCTATTGACACACTAAATAGTGAGAGACAAAGTTAGCCACATCTTTCTTCATACCATTCCACCAATAAACCGACTTCAAATCTTGATACATCTTGGTGGATCTAGGATGCACGGTATAAGCTGAGCGATGGATTTCCTCTAAGATCCTCTTCCTTAATTCATCCACTTGTGGTACACACAACCTCCCTTTGAACCGTAATGCTCTTTTTGCATCTACCATAAACTCCTTATTCTTCCCTTCCTAACAATCACCTATTAACTTATGCAATTCTGAATCTAATCTCTGAGTAGCCTTCACCTCATTAATGATAGTGGAACTAGATTGCATGTGAGCCATAAAAGCTCCTGATTCACCAATTTCAAAGTTCACCCGATTTTCCTCCAACTGCTGTAGTTAAGCAATTAAGGGTCTCCTTATCTCTTGAATATGGGCTAAACTCCCTATAGATTTCCTGCTTAAAGCATCCACCACCACATTTGCTTTTCCAGGGTGATAGAGTATGGTGCAGTCATAATCCTTTAGTAACTCCATCCATCTTCTCTGCTTCAAATTCAAGTCCTTCTGTTGGAAAATGTATTTTAGGCTTTTATGATCCGTATATATCTCGTAAGTTTCCCCATACAAGTAGTGCCGCCAAATCTTCAATGCAAAGACTACTGCTGCCATTTCTAGGTCGTGGGTAGGGTAATTCTGCTCATGTCTCTTCAATTTCCTGGATGCATAAGCTATAACCCAACCATTCTGCATTAGAACGCACCTTAATCCCACACCAGAAGCATCACAATACACTGCATATCCACCATTGTCGGAAGGCAGGCTCAAGATAGGAGCTGAAGTTAGACATTCCTTCAGTTTTTGGAAGCTAACTTCACAAGAGTCGCTCCAGATGAACTTTGCATTCTTTTGGGTCAACCGTGTCAACAGAGCAACTATTTGGGAGAAGTCTTTTACAAAACGCCGATAATATCCCGCCAAGCCTAAGAAGCTTTTGATCTCAGTAACAATGGAAGCGCGGGGCCACTTTTGAACTGCTTCTACCTTACTTGGGTCAACTGAAATCCCTTCCTTAGAGACAATATGGCCCAAGAACGCCATTTGTTTCAGCTAAAATTCACACTTTGAAAATTTAGCATAAAGTTGCTCTTCCCTCAATCGTTGCAACACTTTTCTTAAATGTTGTTCATGTTCACTGGGGCTCTTAGAATAAACTAAGATGTCATCAATAAAGACAATCACAAACTTGTCAAAGAACTATTTGAATACCCTGTTCATCAGGTCCATAAAGGCTACAGGTGCATTAGTCAAACTGAAATACATTACTAGAAATTCATAATGACCATAGCGAGTACGAAATGCGGTCTTAGGGACATCTTCACCCTTGATCTTGAGCTGATGGTACCTCGACTGAAGATCAATCTTCGAGAAACATTGAGCTCCTTGAAGTTGATAAAAAAGATCATCAATTCTAGGTAAAGGATACTTGTTACGTACTGTCACCGTGTTCAGTTGCCTGTAATCCACACACTACCGTAAAGACCCATCCTTCTTCTTAACAAATAGGACAGGAGCACCCCAAGGTGACGTGCTAGGTCGGATGAACCCCTTCTCCAAGAGATCTTGCAATTGCTCCTTTAACTCCCTCAACTCTGCCGAAGCCATCCAGTAAAGAGGAATAGAGATAGGCTGAGTGCCTGGAATCAGATCAATGGAGAACTCAATATCTTTATCCAATGGCAAGCCTTCTTCAGGGAAGACATCAAGTAATTCTCTCACCACCGGAATCTCATCTAGCCTTGTTGCTGACAAGAGGCTAGCCAATCCTTACCAAGAATCACATCCAGATCCACCATCTGCAATACCATTAAGTCTGCAAGAGTTTCCCTATCTCTAATTGAGACTTTGCATGATCGATAAACTATATTAACCATCACTGATTCCCCTAACGGGGTACCCACAAGTATGGGATTCTCTAAGTGCATAGATGTGCCGCATAACAACTTAGCAAATTAGGAAGAAATATAGGAATGAGTAGAACCTGGATCAAATAAAGCACATGCTGGATGTAAGTCAACTGAAATCATACCTGTCACCACCTTATTGGATGCCCGAGCATCCTATCATGTCAGGGCAAATACACGTGCCTGGCCCCTACTTGCTGATGTCTGCCCCTGACTACCCGAGCCTCTCCTGGGCGTGCCCCTATCGGCAGAAGTGGAGGGGCCTGCGCTTGATGTAACTCTATGTGATGTAGAATGAGCTACTGGCTGCACCGAGTCCTGGCTAGAAACTTGCCGTGCAAAAAAGCAATTTCTCTTGAAATGGCCTATATGCCCATAATGGAAACATGCCCTAGCAGCTTGATAACATGCCCAGAATGAAAGTTCTCACAAGTAGGGCATGCGGCTCGTGGGTGGGCTGACTGAGATACATCATGAAACTGGGTGGTCTGGCTACCTCCCTGCGTAACCCGACGAGGAGGATCACTATATGGAGGCGGTGCATATGAGCGAGTCTGAGCCTGAGTAGGCCTACATGATCTCTGAGGCCTCGATACCCCAAATTCCCTTGATGAAGGGCCAACCCTAAGCTGTTTCCTCCCCTAATCCTTCTTCCGCTTCTTGCTAATGGTATCCTTTTCCATTTCCTGTAATTCAATTCTACGGGCACAATTCACTGCCATTGAGTATGAAGGGAAGGTATCCATCTGTGATGACAGAGCATGGTACATGTATTTAGGTAACCCCATTAGAAATCGTTTAATATGGTGCCTCTCAGTAGGTACTAAGTGCGGGGCATAATGGGAAAGTTGAGTAAATTTAATATCATAATCCAGTACAGTCTCCCTAGGAACATATCTGAGCAATTCAAACTCTCGGGCCCTCGCATCCCTCACACTTTGAGGTATATACCGGTCCATGAATAGCTCCTTAAACTCATCACGTTGCATGAGAGGTAATTCAGCGGGTCTCTCATTCAGTACTGTCTAAAACCATAAATAGGCTGCATCTTGCATCTGATATTCTGCAAACTCCACCATCCTAGTGTAAGAACAACACAGTGCCTTACACAATTTCAACATCCCCTCTATGAAGCGATAGGGGTCTTCCTGGCTATCAGACCCTATGAAAATTGGAGGCCTAAACCTCACAAACTGGGCTAAGGTCACCTTCTTCAATTGCCCAGCTCGAGAATCCTTGGACTCAGTTCACGTTGGAGGTATGTTCATTCCCTGAACCTGTGATTCCACTTCCTAATCCACGTGGGAATCAGCTCTCGGTGGTCTTGCAGCTCTAGGACCTCTGGCAAGGCCCTAGGTTAGGGGAACTTCGGGTTGGATGGATGCATTTTCCTACCTACCCACAACGTCCACCCTTCGGCGACCACCTCGTGTACGTGGAGGCATCCTCAATCTAAAACACAAGATAACAAACATTAAGCCTCCACAATTACCAATTAATTTAAAAGCAATATGTAGGTTCAATCATAATCAAGAAAGACCTACAAAAAGAATAGATATGCCAATACCCCAAACCAGGCCTCCTATGGTATCCCAATTATGGTTATGCCCAGGTTTCATAACAATAATGGAGACACAACAGAAGGACACTGCCATCCTACATGACCACAAGAGAACCCCCAAAACCAAGCTCTAATACCAATCTGTCACACCCTGAAATCCCTAGAGTGGGATCGGCATAGGTCATGAGGAAATCCCTTGAACTTGCAAGCCTAACACTGGAGCGACAATCAATATCATGCCGTTTTAATCCATATGAATACCATTTGCCTTAATATAAAGTGAGAGTTCTAATACAAAACGAGGAAACTTGTAGAAATTTCGGTAGCACCTCCCCAGTAAATAGGACGTCCTAAAATTTTCACAAAGTCCTACAAGGCAATACATAAATAGGGGAGCTCCACTCTCACTAGCCCAGTCCAATAATAATTTACAACATACAACAATATGTGGCGGGTTTAGCTGTGGTCACAAAATAATCTCAATATACAAATAATGGCTATCAATCTAAATATATACATCCCAAATAGGATCGCCATCAATATCATCTAAACAAAAGAGTACGCCTCGCACCAAACCAAACGGGCTCACCACGGGCTCCCCGTCAATGCTCCGCCAGTTTCGAAAGGTCGTCTATCTCTATATCTGAGACCAAAATTTTTCCAGCAGATAGCATCCCAAATTAATAAACAATTCATATGTAATAAATAGAAATTAAATGTGCTCAAAATTTAATAAAAACACAATAATTTTTAAATCAATATTACGATTCAACAATTCAAGCTAAGTAATCCATTTTTACAAAACACTATATCGAATTGCCAGTCTTAGGGAAGCAAACAATTTATGAGAATCATTCGGGGGAAGGACTGCTAAGGATCAATAGGCGAGGATACACAATTCTCGAGGGCAACTAACCAACAGGCGAGGATACACAATCCTCGAGGGCAACTAACCCATAAGCGTGAGTATATCTCACGAAGGTTATCATCTATCAGTCCTCCCAACGAACAGGGATTTAAGTCAAACATGCATACAAAGATGGAAATATGCGGGAAATCATATGTGTTTCTGATCATAACTATTTAGTGATCACCTCTAAACATATCACGAGTCCAATACTGTAGTTAAGGTCATTCAACATATACAGAAGGTCCCTTACTCCTAACCCTTAGTCTGGTGAGGCATAATCACAACGAAATTGGTTATAATTAGAAAACAATTGAAGCAAGAACAACCCAAGTATAATAAGAGTTTTTGGGGGTGCTATCTGCGCACCTGGACACTGATTGTCCTAAGCAATTCACTGCCTTCCTAGACTGTTGGAATCACTCCTACGATTCACTTGCACCAATTTGAACGCAGGAATTATTCTTCTTCCGGTTTATTATCCAAATTTAGGACCCTAACTCCCTCTCCTTGACTCTATCTCTAATTTCCCAAACTTGTGGTAAATTTACATTTTCTGCCCCACATATTTTTTTAAATTTACATTTTAGTCCCTCATTTCATGCCCTAGCCTTCAATCCAATGAAATTCAAGACAAATCATAGTTTTTCATGCCCACAAACTTAAAAGTGTTAATCTATAATCAATTTGAACCTATTACAAGTCAATATTTCACCATTTTCTAAAGAACCCAAAATTTTGAAAATTTCCATTTCCCTATCAGTAAATCTTCTCAAAACCAACCAAAATTCATGGTTTTAGAGCTCAAATTCAATGTATAAGTGTCGAAAGTGTTACTCCTAGCCTCAATCTCAAGAAAGAATTGATTAAAACTCACCAAATTCATCAAAAATCGTCACTGTATTGAGCTCCTCGGACCCACAGGAAAAATAGCTCTTCTGGAGGCCAACCAAGCTCGAAACCAGGTGGAAATTGTCGGCCAAGAAGCAAGGAACAAAACCCATCCATGATTCGCCAGAAAATTAGCTCACCGGCGACCAACCGAGCTTGCGATTTTTCACTGTTTTTCGTGACAAAAAATGGTATTTTCTTGCTGGAAAGACGGTGGGGTTTGGCCGGTGACAGGTTGGCAATCCAGTCATTTCGTGCGAACTACCTAACTACCTAACTAGCCATATATTAGAATTTGTTTAAAACAAAAAATTAAAAAGAAAACAATGCTGAAAAGAAGAAAAGAGAGGGTTTAAAGAGGAGCCACAACTTAAATTGAGTTGCTTCTCCCTTTACATAATTTTTTTCAAACCCTACTAAAAACCTAACATGGTAGTGCTCTTCCACTTTGTCTCCCATTCTCTCTAGTTCGATGTGTCCTTTGCAGCCCCCTATACCTCTTATTCATATCCTTCAAAGCCCCTAGGAGTCCATCTTATCTTGGGAGATCAACCATATCTTGCCAAACACTAATTTTTAAGATTAGGTCTTCTAATGGCACGCTTAGACATTGACTTTCTAGCACCTAGGCATTGGCTTTTTATTTTTAGTGCCCAAGTGTTGGAACTTTTGGTGCCTAGGCAATGGTGATATACAAGTTTTAATGCATGGAAGTACTTGTCTGGCTCCTAGGCGCCAGTCTTTTGATTTCAATTTTTCAATGTTATACTTTTAGTACCCGGGCATTGGGATTTTGGCGTATAGGCACTAACTCTCTAGAATTAGTGCTCAGATGCTGCTTTTTTTGGTGCCTAGGCACTAAATCCTTAACTTAGATTTCCAACTTCCTTGTTTTGGTGCCTAAGCACTAATAATTTAGCTCCTAGGTATCAACTCTTTGGTTTTAGTGCTCAGGCGCTGAACCTTCCTTTTCAATTCTCTTGTTTCCTCTTTCTTTTTGATTTCTTAGATTCCCTGAAGATTTATCTCAAAAAAATGTTTTTATAAGAGTTAGAAAAATGGTGATTGAGTGAAGTTTCTAAGGGATAATATGTTTTAAGCTAAAATGCTTCCAAAACTAATGAATTTTTTTCGAAGGCTAGTCAATTTAGTTGTAAAATTTTTTTTGATTATCTCCTTTTTAAAGATTTAAAAGGAAAACATAATATTACACAAGAAACAAAATGATCATCTTGAGATAAATATGAAAAGTTAGGTATTAGTTTAGTTCTTAGGGCTAGGCTTAATGTACTTTGAATTTGTCAACTTAAATATCTTTGGACATAAGCATCAGCACAGATGAGAGCAGTATAAATATGATAAGTCGAGTTGGGAATTTAATTAACTAAAGGTAAAAAATTTTGGCCTGATTGCAACCTTTGTTTATAACTAACCTGGTCCAACCAAGTCTCCTATGTTTAAAATTTAAATAGATCCTAACCGAATCAGGTCTAGACATTGGTTTGACCAATGTTATCAAACTTGTGAGTCCATTCAGTTAACCCAACGAGTTTATGTTTTGAGTTGCCAAATTCAAGTCAACTCGCTCCTGACTTGTCCCAAATTAGTAAGTGGTCTCAAACTTAACCCCTCGAACACATGAGGTGCCTCATATAACTAAGCCAAATAGATTCTTGTTATTGTATATGCCATTCCTTTTGTATAATAACTTGAACATAGACCGCCTAAAATGTCAAAAGCACCACCTACCACCAAGTCAACTTTTATCTCATAGTAACTTTTATGACTTCTATATAATTGCATTTATAATGCTTAAATGCATAATTTTTAGCTCAATTTTATTTTCAATATTTTAATCATATAAACTTTAAATCAATTAATTAAATGTTTATCAATTTTTTTAGTATATACAAATTTAATTTTATTATATTAATTTATTTTCTTTTTATATATTAATAAAGGTATCATATTGGGTGCACTCAAAATTGTGAGTGCATCGATGCACCTAGTTATAATGTAGGGATATAATTGTAATAATATCAACACAAAAAATAATAATATTACAATTATGTCCCTATATTATAACTAGGTGCACTGGTGCATTCATAAAGATTTTACCTTTAATAAATAGACATGTTTATCAAAAATTAAAGTAGTATAAAAATAATATGTAATTAATATATTGTTAAAATGAACCATTGCATAGTACATTCACTAATTCAATAAGGGGTTTAAATTTTAACTATGTAATTGCATATTTTAGTTGTTATTTTTAAATAAAGGTAAATTCTTATGATTTTATGTTACAAGTCTATATTACAATTCTACTCCATTATACAAATTTGTGTAGACTCGCAAGTTTGACAACCTTGAGTTTGACTACTCATCAATTATCTATTAAATGAAGAATTCCTTTTTTTTAGACCTATAATGTTATAATAATTTTTTAAAAAAATACAATCCTAACATGTGTAAAATCATTTTTAAAAATTTAATCATGTAACTTTTCGGTTACAAAAGTTATACCTTCCCATATGTTTACTTAAAAAAAAAATGATAATAACATTATCATAATTATTCCTAAATTTTTTATTCGAAGATTGCTAACACAATTAGTAGATTGGAGTTAATATTTGTAGAAAAGAAAATGACATAATTACTCAAAAAGTCTAATTTTAATTTACCAGAGGTGGCATATGAATTTTGACGCGTGTGAAGAATTATTATGAAATTAGTATGCCTTAGGCCAGTGATTTCGAAAGGGCTATGAAATTCTTGCCTTCCCTTTTTTTTTTTTGCTCAATTATTTTTAGTGTTTGGCTACCGCGATACAAACTTTTTTAGAATCATACTATACATGTTCATCAATATGAATTCTTATCACTATTCAATTTTAAGTTCTATGTAGATCATGAAACTAATATGTGCATTTGGATAAAAAATCAATTCATCGAATTTTCTGCAGTGAAGAAGGAGGGAGATATATATATATATCCAACCAAACTTAATGAGTACATTAAAGAGTATATTAAATGAGAATAAAAAGATCAAGATTATATGGACTGGGGTTTGACACATTGGCCGGGTCTTGACACAACTCATGTCATTATTTATTTCATATAATTTTTTTAAAGAATAGCATTTACTACAAAACCATAAAGTCAATGTAAAAACTTTAAAAATAAAAAAAAGTAAGAAAATTGACTTTTTGTGAACTGATTCATTAAATTCAACATAAGATATTAATTAATATATACTTATTACTTGTATTATACATGCATGTATATGTTTGTATTTCTAATTAGCGGTGCTGTGTAATACAAACAATACTATAACTAATAATTACTTTGAATATGCCCATGATCATCAACACGGATGAGAGGGATGCACAAA
The DNA here is from genome assembly GCA_037074485.1 of Delonix regia. Taxonomy (NCBI): domain Eukaryota; kingdom Viridiplantae; phylum Streptophyta; class Magnoliopsida; order Fabales; family Fabaceae; genus Delonix; species Delonix regia. The sequence goes on from CM073455.1 coordinate 9,988,141, forward strand.
TGTCAAGTTGAGCCAAATTTTAAATTCATCCAAGGCCAAAATTTTTGATTTGGTTCCGACTTTGGTTCATGACCAACCTAGGTCAATTAAGGTTCTTCTACATAAATTTATTTTTTTATTTTTTAAAAATTATTTTTTATTTTTTAAGAAATTATTTTTTACATATTTGAATTTGAAATTCTTTTTTTTTTTTTATATATAAAAAGAGATCCTTTTTGACAAATAAGGTATTAAATATTCATAAAATTAGTCCATATCCAATTAAAAAGATATAAAAGTAACTTTAAAAAAACTTATATTAAACCAACAAAAATAAAAATAAATAAATAAATAAGACTAGATTAGAGGAGGCCCATACATTAACTTGAGACTAAGTCTTATATACAAGCCCCATTTTCTCAGTCTAATTTGCTTAAAACCTAGCCCAACCCGAACCAGACCAAATATTGAACACCCAGACTATTAATTCATGAAAAAATATTAATTAATCCTAAAACATTTATATAGCAATTGATTTGATGTACAGTCATAATAAAATCATACCGTTAATGGCCTTTATTCAATTTTTTTTTGAATAGTTTTATTAAAATTGGTATGCCAAATTAATTGCCACATAAATGTGTCAGCATCAATTAATATTTTTTCATTAATCCACACACATGCATGCTTTTCTAATTAGGAATTTCTCCTTATTTTATATTAACTTTCATTGGCTAAGATAATTGATTTTCTATTCCAAAACATTTTGTACTAATTAATAATCATGTACTATGGCACACCAATCCCACACCACAAATTTATAAGATATCATTATAGCTCCACATGTTTTTTTAATCTTGGAAAGATGTTTTCGCTAGCAATTTTAAAAAGTCATACATGCAGCCGACATACAAGATACATAGAACTTTTCCTAATTTGAAAGTTCAATGGTCATTTTTATGTTGTCATTATAACTATGATAAGTAAATAGAAAATTTCCATGATCCTACCCAGAAGGAATTGAAATAAAAAGGAATATTGATTTTTTTGCCAAACAAGATGAGCTAAATTAATATTGAAGATTTCTTGGAGGATGCGTAAAACTATATGATAGTATTAACTATTAGATTTGCACTTGTAAGGTGGATTTACTAGATCTAATCTTGAAATTAATCCACACCATTCGCGATCTCATGTTTCATGAAATGAAACGATGTATTTTGTGGGCAAATTTTTTTAACCTCTGATGCTTTAAAACGTCGTTGATTGGAGTAAATGGTCTGAGGTTTTCTTACCTTCCTCCTTCGATAAAGCTACAGCCTCCACGATGAACTGTGGTGGAACTTGATGTGGCCATTCAAGTGAGGGTTTTATTGCGGCCATTCAAGTGAGGGTTTTGTTGCCTCAATGACGTTGCTCTCTCTATTTGGCGACATCTCTCTCTGAGGGGTTGGAGCTCTATAAGTCACTCTCCTTCTACATATTATTCTATTTTTCTGTTCATTTATATTACAAATTGAACAATCTATTCCAACAAGTAATATTAGATCATTTTTTTTCAGTAAGTCTTTCCCTTCGTCGCCCTCCCTTTTTGATGGGTTCGAGCTTTGTAAGTCACTTCCTTCCTAAATTTTATTTTTTACCTATATATTTACACTACATATTCAATAATATGTTCCAACATGGAATATTAGATCAATTTTTTTGGGTAAGTCACCCACTCCTAACCTGTTGTTTACCAAATCATTTTATGAACAAGTTAACCTTGAGTTCACCATGTCTTAGAAAAAATTTAATTAAGATTGCCTAAGTTGTGAAACACCATGAAGTTGGGAAGAAGTTGATGATTCTTGTTCAATTGGCTAATTTTTTTATCATTATGCTAGTAGTAGCCTTTATATCATACACCTCTTTGTGATTGATATCAATAAGACACTGAGGCACATATATGTTTCATCTTCTGTGCTAATATTTGGCTTGCTATTTTGATTAAGTGAACTATGTATAAGCTATTTTAGTATTGTTTGGATACATTGTGGATGCCATACAGGTATAAGTTATTTCTTAAATGCTTGATAATTATACTCTTGAAATGTTGAATGTTTGGTTCTGTAACTTGTTGGTTTTTAAGTTCTTGAGTTCAAAAGACCAATAAAAAGTTTGTTGCATATGAGTACAGTAGGTGACCTCTTGAATCTACTTTGCAATTTACACTAAACTAATAAGTTGGGTCTAACAACTTTATCAAAAGCTCTTCAAAAGAAGCTTCTAAGTTTCCCACCTTCTAAATTGGAAGGCAAGTATTTGCTGGATATGTATAAAATCTAAATCAAACCAAGCATTTGCTTCTATTTTTGTTTTGTCTCTTTCATATTCAACCTAATCTCTATACTTCCCTTTGCCTAATGCTACATAGTACTATCGTACAGTGAATTCATCTGAGTTCCAAACTTCATAAATTATTAGGTTATTAACTTCTTAGCTATATATGCCATTGTAAGTAAACAATTACAAATCCAAATTCTCTTTACCATTGCATGAGACTAGACATAGATAACAATAAGTCTCAAATGGAAATGAAATTATAGGAATAATAATATATATTTAACACAAGTACTAATTTCTATGAAATTTTAAAGGAGTCACTATGTGTGTGTGTGTGTGTGTACATATATATGTTAGTTATGGGATATGTCTTTATCAGTACATTCTATACTTTCAGGATAATAATTGGTGGTCACTTTGTATAATGCAAAATTTGCTTAAATTAAGCAATGTGATGTTGCAATAAGTACTAATGAGCTTGTAAACAAAACTGGATCTGAATAAATGGTAGATTTGTTTCACGGATATCTTGTTTGAGATAGCTTGTAGACAAAATTTGATTAAATTAAGAAATGTAATGTTGTAGTAATACAATTGGAGGCATGTTTAAGAATTTTCATACACTATCAACAATCTTGTGAAGCTATATTGGCTCCCTTGTGTTTGATAGACATCATGGCATGCTGGAGGAGCTGAGCAAGACACTTTGACCTGTATATTACTTGATGATTCCTTATCCTACACAAATGGGTTAATACTAGTAAGTACATATAGTGATAGTACCAATGAGTAAATGCATAAACTATTTACCACATGGTGTGGGATTTGTGATCTAACGACAGGTGGAACCTTTCTTTTCTTACAATCTTGAAGTTCAACCTAACTTTTAGGTCATCGTTGTCTCTTGGTCCCATTTTGTGGTTTGAACCCCTTCATTTAACCTACTTTATCACTTTTAGGAATTGTGGCTTGATCACTTGAATTGTCTATGCTACATTTTCCTAATTTAACATCTGTAACTTTCTTGAACAAGTTATTCACCTCTTTCTCAACCATTGAATATAGTTCTTGACATGTAGCCACTTTAGGGTCTCCTTCAACTTTGTTCCCCTTTGAAACATGCATAATACCATTGCATGTTTTTTTTGTCTATCTCTTTAAGATACGCTGCTTAGACACCTAGTCAACATCCAACACAATAAATACTTTCAACGCATGGCTACATAGTATTTCAAATTACTCGAACTTCATACAGCTGCAAGAGAAGGTGTTCAAGACAAGATTAAATAAGACTTTGTATTCTCTATCTTGATTGGATGTGGACACTATATACTCAAATATATGATGATTTTCATTTCTATTCCTCATGAATGTTGCAAAGAACAAGTTAAACTCTATTTGGAAAAGATCAAATATTGGAAATGTGTATACCATTGAAACTTGATGTAGCATCATTGAGTATGGATAATTCAACCTTGACAACTTATATCAAGCATCAAACTCACTTTTCAACTTGTTATACCATTTTTCTACAACCCCCCATTCATTCACCTTAAAGAATTGTATAAGGTTCAAGTTTAATTTCATGCATGCTTTGAAACCAAAGTTCAAGCTCCCACTCAATTTGGTGCTCCTTATTCCCAATGTGAATGTGTATTTCATATGACACGTTACCCATTTTTCTCGCATCGTATACAATGCATTTAAACAATTATTCTCATGAATATTATAATCAAACAACATCGTCATCTAGGTTAACTTAAACTGAACCTCATCAATGTAGCTATACATACCCCTTTGGAAATGAATTAAGAAGTTAGATCCATCTTTCATTAAATGGCCTAGGTACATGATCACGTTCTGCATTAGGTACCACATACAAAGACCATAGTGCGTATCAAGCATCACCTCACCTAAAAGAATAATTAACTGATATGAAAATTAAAATTAATTGAAATGAGAGTACATATTTAGTGTTATGTACGAAAATTAATCACCAAGAACTTTTTCCGTTGCAACATCTTGGTCAGTAAATATAGTTAGTGACCTTTTCTGACTATGAGCTTCCAAGAAGGTCTCAAATAACTACTAAAATGACTCAGTTTTCTTGTTATACAACATTGTAGTGCCAAACATCACTGTTTTCCTATATTCATTGAATATGGTGAACAAGGCAAGTAGCCTGTGCGCCAGATTTGTATAGTAAGTTTTGTCTAGAGAAACAACAACACCAAAATATCCATAGTTGACAATCATGCACACATTAGCCCAGAAAACATTTGGGATTTACTTATCAACATCAACCTGATAGGCATGACAAAAAGATCTAACAACTTTTGTTGGATATATTGCATAAGACAACCAACATCCTTGTAAATTATGTGACACTGCCTTTTTTATCGTAGATAAATTTTTGCACCCAATTGGGTGAAAACAAGATTAGTTTTACCTCATGCATGTGTGCTTATCAACTTAAACGATGTTTTTTGCTACATTCCAGAGTCCTCAACCATTTTAATTTCATGTCTTTTAACTTTATATATCTTCCATTGTTAGCCCAACTTATGTGTTGTCTCCAAAAGTTAAAGAGGGTGGTTATGAAGTTCCTTAAACTCATTGAACGTCAATTTTTCATTAATTGTAATAAGGTTAATTCAGACACCATAATTAGTTCTAGTTTCAAGCCTAGGGTTAGTAACTACCTTGTCTCTTTTGTCTAACTTTTGAACTCCCTCTTTGCAATATATGAACCTGCAAGAAGTCACTAATTTGTCTTCCTTGTTCTTGTTTAGGTATATGTGTTAAATATTGACAATTTAAAGGGGTATAAATTACTAACATTACAATATCTTCCTCATACAATAGCCTAAACACTGATGGTATTCACTCACAAAACTAATAGGATGCAGATTTAAGTTATCAGTATTAATCCCATGATAGTTTAAGAAAATGAATAATTTCATTCCTGAAAGTATGTTCTCTTGTATCTTGAATAACCTTATAGTATTTCAACGTGATTACATGTAATAACCCAAAAATATATATAGATTTTAAGAATAACATTAGAGAAATAAAATAAAATTTTATAGACTAAAAGGAAAGGAGAAAATAGTATTTAGGGTACAAATTATAATTTTAACTTTTTTAGGGACAAAAATGAAAAGAAAAATATTTTGTGATAAAAGATATAATTTTAACCATTGTATAGTAAGTTGCATAGTAAATGTCGGCAAAAATGCATGGTTACTGTGCAAATTTTGGCAAAAAATTTGCGGTAACTGTTTGTATAGTGCCAAATAAAAACTTGAAAGTTTTTATAAATAGAACAAATATTTCTTAATTTTCTCATGGAAACTGACAAGAAAGGTTGTGGAAGAAGCGTTCATATTTGTATGAGAGGTAACTTTGCAGAGACCTCTTTAATCTAGGCTGTGTCATAGGAATAGAGAATCTTTACTATTGATTCCTATCGATAAGTGTATAATTAGCAAAATAGCACTTTTCATTTTACTAAACATATTTATTTTCTTGTCAAACTTTCAATTTCTTTATTTTTATATGGATTATATATATATATATATATATATATATTCTAAACTAGTTTTTTAAGAGTATTGATATATTTTAAGCAACAATTTTTTACATATTATATACATAATGGTGGTAGAATCTCATTTAATAGATTAAGTTAAATTAAGACACTAAAATGAAATTTAATAGTATCATTATAGAGAATGGACTTTGCACGAGTAAGACTATGACAAGCTGTACTGCCTAAATGACTAATTTAGATCCTATGAGTTCCTTGATAAAGTAATTCATCCCATAACTCTTGAGATATATGGTAGGATTATACTGCCTAAAAGGTCACTTGAAAGTGGAGTTGCTATATTTTCCCTGCCAGGACCATTTTGGAATATGAACTAAGCTAAAGGCATCTAGATCAATTTGGACTTAGAAAAGTGAAAAGTAAATATATAGTAAATTTTAAGACATAAAGGGAATTCAAAACTATCAATAGTATTTGTTATTATTATTATTATTATTATTATTATTATTGTTATCATCATCATCATCATAAATATTATATATAGGATTTATGATTTCCATATCTGATAACTAAGGTATAGATACAAATGATTTGCAGGTTCAATTGTGATATGAATGGAAGTTCCATTTTAATCCTTTATATTATTGTCACTTCATTCTTAATCACTCTTTATTTTATTTTATCTTCAAGATTATTTTTTATTTAAATTACTTAATGGTAATAAATATGTTTAAATAAAATTATTTATTTATATATCTTATTTACACTTTTCAATGGATTTAATAATTTAAAGGATGGACGGGTATTCATATAAAAACCATGTAGCCGTTAGCAAAAGTAATGGCCTTGGTGCACCTTGATTAAATGAATTATTGAGACGTATCCAGTGAAGGGATATGGATAAGAGATATTGAGATGTATTCGATAAAGGGATACGAGTATGATTATTGAGACATATCCTGTGAAGAGATACAGATAAAAGATATTTAGATGCACCTAGTAAAGGGATACGGGTATAAATTATTGAGACGTATCTGGTAAAAGAATATGAATATGATGATCTTAGTTCTTTCCTTGATACCTGCTTCAGATAAAATTTAAGATTTAGAAATAATATTCATATTTTATCAAAACTTGTTGTTATTTTAAAATTCTAAGGTCTCTATATTTATCCCTTTTCGCTTGCTTTGTTATTTATTCACTCACTAAGTTAGTGGTAGACTTACACCTTTCTCTTTAATATTTTTCATATCAGTAAGTGCTAGTGAAGTTACTCTGGGAATTTTCTTATTCTTCAAGCTTTTTGGTATGTTATTATGGGTTAATCATAGTGTACGTCTAACTCCAAGGTGGTAGCTACTTATGTTTGTTTAGGATTTTGTGAAGTATTGTAAGCCTTATGGGCTATTTTCTTATTATACCAAATATATATTGTGAGACATTATTAAGTTAATAAGTTTAATAGCATTTTGAAATTGGTAAATCATATTTCAAAGTGTGTCTGACGTGGGTCATCAATATTTTTTTTAGAGAATGTAAAAAAAAAATTATTTTAGGTTGGTTGGGCTAAATTGATTTAGCCTATGCACTGCTTACGGCCCATGAATTTGGATCATGACATTACAGGTATTTAAGTTAATGTTTTTAAAACTAAAGCCATTGGATGCTTTGAGAAAAATGTTAAGAATATAAGTGAAATAAATTACATAAATGACCACAATCTCTTTTCTTGTATGGAGGGTAAATGATGGTTTACTCTTTTCTTTTAGACAATTGCATTTTTTTCCAAAAACATAAGCCTAAAATGCATAAATGACCACAAGCTCTCAAATCTACATTACATCTTGCAATTATACAGTTCTAACTTCTAAGTTGGTTTAATGTATTTTTGGATTATGAACAGGTTGCACAATATAAATGCATTGGCTTTATATTATGTCTAAATGCAAAACATGGCAGGCATTGAACTACATAAAAAAGAAAAAACTAGTATTCAATATTTGTTGTTGTGCACTTTAGTACGGATTCCATTGCTATTTGAATGTTTATAAGTATATACAACATCTAATCCATCAATTGAGTCAATACAAAGCAAAATGACTCTAAAATATATTCAGATGATTCCTTCCCTATGTTTTTTTATGTCTTTTTCCCTGTTCCCGTAAACACAAATGGCTTCCCTCTATTATTTTTTTTTTTTTGTCATTTCCCCCCTTCCCCTCATTCCATAATTGTTTTATACTAGTTAAGACCATTCAAAAGGGCCACAAAATGCATCATTCCAAAGCAAAACACTCATCAGAATGAATCATTCAATGCAAAAAACCCACTTCACAAATAAAAGAAGCTTTCACCTTTACCTACATTTTCTTCCCAGACTTCATTGAAATGATGCCCTTTCACATTGCAATGGTGGAGACACATTACTTGGAGGCAACCAGCATCTTATACCTAGTCAGTGGGCTAGCAAATGGAGCAATGAATTGGCAGGAAAAAGTTATAGCAAATAACACATACACACACAGCTTCGTGCAGGAGGAGGAAGAAGTAGACCAACCTCACAAAACAACATCATTTCTATGCATCTAGTGCCAACAAAAATTTCTCCCTCAAAATGCACCGTTTTACTCAAGCAAAATAGTGTGTTTCAACTTAATTAATGCTGCAAATTATTCACTCCAAATGATGATGTTTCGAAGCATTAGAGACTAAAAGAATTTGCCCAAAAAACACACAATTTCATTTAAGTGAAATGGTGCATTTCGAGGGTAAAGCAATGGGGTACATTTCAAGACGTGGGAATGCGTGGATGGTGAGGATTATTTATAGGATCAAATCTTGTAAATACGCTTTATAGGAGAAAATCTGATTGCGATAGTATTAATGTTGTATGAATGGATTCATCAAGAAGGCATTAAGGTATACCCTCAATTAAGAGAATACCAAGACAAAATCCATATAAATAAAATCAGATCCTCCATACAGAAACAGATGCTGTTTCATTTCATATATAACAAGACAATATTGACGGGGACTATACATAGCATATAGCACCCATTAATAATTGAAAAGACCTCAATTTGGGTGTGTAGATTGTCAAAGAAATTAATTATTTTTATGCATTTAAAGCGTTAGATGAATTACATATCTGATTATATCTATGAGAAAACCTGGATAAGACGGCGACTATAATAGCATATAGCACCCATTAATAATTGAAGGGACCTCAATTTAGGTGAGTAGATTGTCAAAGAAATTAAGTATTTTTATGCATTTAAAGCGTTAGATGAATTACAGATTTGATTATATCTATGTGAAAATATGGATCAAGGACTATACATAGCATATAGGACCCATTAATAATTGAAGGGACCTCAATTCAGGTGTGTAGATTGTCAATGAAATTAAGTATTTTTAAGCATTTTACAACGTTAGATGAATTACATATCTGATTATATATATGTGAAAACATAGATCTCTAAAAACTTGAATTGTAAAGGAAATAGAATAAAAATGGTAAGATTTGACAAACGTTAATATTTTAAAATTTTAATATATAATAATAATAATAATGATAAATTATTAAAATACTATTAAAAATATAAATAAAATAGTGAAAAGTTATTTAAAATATAAATAAAATTGAATCGAGTCAGGTATTCAGTGATCATAAGACCCAATCGTACTTGGTTACTTAAAATGGAAACTGTTTTAGTATGATCAAGTTCACCAGATTAATGTTGAAACCTTATCTTTGAAATAGAGAAATGTGGAGTTATTTCATTACATGACAATTTTGAGGGGGACTACATAGCATATACGGTCCATTAAATATTGAAGGGGCTAAGTTAGGAGTATTGTTTGTCAAAGAAATTAAAATGGTGAAGATAAGAAAAATGCACCTGGAAAGAAAATTAACCACCAGTTCTTTCTTATTAAAACAAAAGTAGCATTAATATATACAATAGTGTGAGTCGTCAACGAGAAGCAATGTTGACTAGTTGCCATAGTGAAATTCTCACCTTGTTTGGCTCAATAGTTGTAGTATAATATATTAATGATAAATTTAGATTACAACGCATGCATCAATTGTTTTATTTATACAGTCATATTATATATAATGTATATGGATATTACGTACTAATCAATCAGTTTAATTTATGCCCAAGGGATTTTCAATGACTAGTTGCCATATTCCCTCACCCAAATTCTATAGCAAATAAAATAGCATAACAACTGCTGCAATAATTATTTGAAAAAAGAAAAAATTTAGTCCATAAAGTTTAAAGATAACTGTTGATATACAAGTATTTAGTAATTTACTTTAAAATTAAATTACAGTGTCTTTTTTCTGAAACAAAAAAAATCCTACAACTAAAATCAAGATACCTTGAAGGATAATGTTATTTTTTCTAATTAAAGAAGTTATTTATTTTGTATTTTAAAAATATATTTCTTACATTGTTATTTCAATATAATTAAGTTTAACTGGTTAGATTTCTTTAAAAAGAAATATATTATATTGTAAATATATTCTTGTTTTTCATTATTAGTAACTTTTTCACTAAATGTTTTAATTGTTTAATTTTAAAAATAAGTATTATAAATTTGGAAATATTTTGGTCAAAACAAATTTAATTCTAGATATTTTTTATTTTACGGGAAAGCAATGGTGTAAATTTTCAGGAGTTGTTAATCTTATTAAACTACTACTGCCAAAACAAGAAATCCTACATGGAAGAGGAAGAGCTAATAGAATAAAGCTTTTATCAGAAAAAGAAAAGAAAAGAAAAGAAAAAAAAAAAAACGAATTCTACCATGCAAGATTGTGACTCATTTGCTATTACAAGCTTCTTCTTTGTTTTTATTGGTGGATTTGGGGGCTTATGACGCAAGAAGCATTTTTTGGGTCAAGTCCAATTATGTAATATTGTACTAGAAACAAAAAGATCATCTGTTCAGATAAATTGTTCAAAGAGGGAAGAATTAACAGTCATGTGTTGTGAATTGTGCTATGATATAAGGCAATTACAATTGACCCATTAATTATTCCAAATATATAACATTTCCAAGTCTTCTTCAACCTGCAGATTCACTTTGAAATAATGACGTTTCAAAATCACATTTACAGTAAACAATATATATATATATATATAAAATAATGCAATACTTCTATGGTTGCTCGTGGCTGCACTTAAAGGCAGAAGCTGATTTTCTGCGTCGGTGTTTCACCATTGAGTTAAATATGTTACAGAAAAACCAACGCATTAAATAATACTTATCTAATTGTATTATTTTTGTTTGCTTGTATTACTTAGCTATATTGTGTATTACGAACAATACTATTTTATAAGCTTTCATTACTTTGAATCTGGTAGACCCAAATAGAACCTGGATTTTCTCCTGTCACCGAAAAATCTCCAGTAATAAGAAAAAATAAAATATTATTATTTTTATTAATATTAAATTAAAAAATATATTAAAACATTAAAAAAAAAAATTATACGCCTCCACCAGAGAATCTCCAATAACTGAAAGTGATCCGGAGGGGACCCAAATATCCGTTTTGCAGGATCATCAACACCAATGAGATGACTATCAATCCACACATGCATTCCTTGAAACTCCTGAGTTTGTATTGATTTTCTGCGTTTAAGATAATTGATTTCCTACTCTAATTAATGATCTTGTATTGTTGTACATCAATTTCACTCCACATGTTAATTCGATATTATTGTAGCTCCACGTGCTTTCTTAATCTTTTGAAGATATTTCCACAAGCAAATTTAAAAAATCATTTGCGCACCCGGCCTAGCGGCTAACTTGTTTTGGAATATAATTGTGTCAAATCTTCGGTGAGCCGATGGTTAACAGAGGAAGCAATGTTATAAGCTGTAATTTGGAGAACACAAGGTATGGAACACTGATGTAAATTTGGCAAATGATCTTGGGAAATCATTTAGGGTATGAACTCTTAGCTGAAGTTATGCTGTGGCAAAGTAGTTGCCATGTACATGACAATTGATTGAATGACAAAGCAATTGACCTTAGATTAAGTTGAAATTTGGTATGGGGTATCTTCACATGCTCAAATTTAATTTGGAAAGTTTCATGAAATTTGGAATTTTTCATATGGAGAAATTGTGCCCAAACTGAACTAGTACTGATATAGAGAGACAGCACAGAACACTGTTTCTAAATTTTAGATTTGAGGGAGGTAAATTAACGAGTATCAAGTTGAAATTTTCATGGCATGTTTATAAAATATAGATTTAAGTCTCTGCCAATTTTCACACTATTTAAAGTAGGTTTGCCCCTTGAATCAGATTCAAACAAATTAGTCAAGAAACAAGGACTAATCTGCACTATTCCGAAAGTGAGCTTTGTTCAGGTAGCAAGCTTATAGGTTTTGAGGCTCAAATTTCTCCAGCATATAAGGGCCATACAAGAGGTTAATTCTGGAAATTATCTTTATTTCTGGGATAGTTTAAGGTTGAAATCTTAATTTGGGAACTTGAATTAGGATTAAGGTAAAGTTTGGATGAGTCGTAATGGTCAGACAATTATATTCAAGATTACTTGAATCCGGGGGATGGCTTGAAAGTGGGGTAAATCTTGGAGGATGAATTCTATTTAAGCATCAAATGAAATATCACAAACGTCTCTACTTTCCGAACCAATTGAAAAGAATGGGGGAAGTTCTATCCTTACGCTGGATGCACTGTGAGTCAATAACACTGATTAGGCATACTTTTTCTTTTTCTTTTCCATTCTGATTTTACAAATTTTCGTTGCATAAATAATTTTCATTGAAAATTTCCATGCTTTGGAATAGACTTCTTAGGATTTATAAATCTCATATGTATCTTTTGAATATTTGAAAGTTCTTGATTTAATGATATTTTATCAAGCTTTTTGATATATTATCTTACTATTTAAATTGTTCTAATTTTGGATCTATGAATCATCACCAAGGTTGTTAAACTCGCAAGTTTAGGCAGACTCGGAAAAGGGAGTGTAGACTCGTATCGTAAATTCATAACGTAAAATCGTAAAAGTTTACTCTTATTAATAAATGGTTATTTAAATATATAATTACATAGTTAAAATATAATATTGAACATGAGATTTATTCAAATACTAATTATATTTAAAACCATTATAAAAAATAAATAGGATATACCACTAAAAGCTACAAATTAAAAAAACAAATTGACTGTAAATTTATTATCCTTAAAAAATAGTAGGAGAGGTAATTTTATACGCTTATTTTAGATATTTAATTGCATTATTAATATTAAAATATATATTTGATACAATTTTAACTATATATATATATATGTTTTATCTTTTATTATTCATGATATTATATAAAAATTATACAGTTCAAAATAATATGATGACTCATGAAAAAATGATATTAACATTTAAAATAAAAGATATTAATAAAAAGTGATAGATTTGAATTTTGTTTATGTTCTTAATTATCCTAAAATGAAATATAAATCAAATTTTTATATAAAAAATTATTCCATGCTAATCTTTTAAAATGGCTAACTAAGGGATTAATATAAAAATATGTTGGATATTAGTGTCAAAAATGGATGGGAGATAATGTTATATATAAAAGTTGCATATTATATACTAAATAAGCTTGTTGGTTGAGATGGCAGAGACGCTGGAGCCAATGTAATCAAACTCGCGAGTCAACTCGGTTGACTCGCCGAGTTTGCGTTTTTAGGTAAGTATTTCGAGTCAACTCGGTCTCTGACTCGGAACCAGCTCAAACTCGCTTTGACTCGGTGATTAACTCGGTCAAACTCGGTTCTTAACTCGTTCAAACTAGGACGAATTGACTCAGTATCATTGTTTTCCAAAAAAAAAAAAAAAAACAGAACAGCTTCCAAGACTCGAACCCGTGACATCCCAGCAGCGAAATTGCACGTTTCCGCTGAGCCAACGTTACCATTCGCTATAATTGTGTATTGTATTATATATATTTGGACTTTATTTTCTTAGTTTAAAAGAAAACATCTCCATATACTTAAACCCAAACACTTAGAATAAGTTCATCACCTATTACCACATAACCAATAAAAACTTCATGTTTGTCATTTGTAATGTATTATATATATTTATTATTGACTTTTTTTATAGAAATTTTATTTTGAATTTTTTATTAGTCATGACTTGAAAATTTATCTGTTATTATCTTTTGACATATTTTGATAAGGTAATATTTAATAATTATATTTATTACTCTATAAATCATTTTAATTCAAATTTAAAATTACTAGTATTTGATTATTAGTAGTTATTATATTTAGATTTAAATATATAAAATTTTAAAAAATATCTATATTTAATTATCACTTATTCAACTATAATCAAACTAATAAATTATTAATCATTGCATTCAGTAGTTTTAGTTATTAGTCTAAATTTAAAAATATTGATTTTAATTAATAATTATATGTTTTAATAATTATTTTTTAATTATAGGTAAACTCTTACGATTCTACGTTACGAGTTTACCTCCCTCAAATGATTTTACCTAAACTCGCGAGTTTGACAACCTTGGCTGGAGCTAACGACGCTGGGACCTGAGTTTGAGATTTGGAGGAGGGGTTTTTGGCAAAACACATGACTCAAAGGCATCCAACCGAGTCAAGAGCTATACGAGTGAGGCATTGAGTCAACTTGAAACTAATAGGTAAAACCGTTGACTCGGTAAACTCGTTGAGTCAACTCGCGAGTTTGACAACAATGATTATCACGATATTATAAGTTGGAATTTCTATAATTTAGTAATTTTGATGTACTCTAATTTTATATTTAAGAAATAATTTAATTCTATATTTCTGAATCAGTTTAATTCTATATTTTCTAAATTTTTTAATTGTTCAATTCATTATTTTAAATTGTGGATCATATCAAATGATGCAGCCACAATATTGTGGATGCGGCCAACGTGCTTCCGCATTAACCCGCGATTGCAGGGTAAATCTAAATCATGACTATGTGCTGCATCAGAACAATGTTGCGACCACTACGGAATGATATTGTGGTTGCAAGTACATCTCAATGTGTTAAGTAACACAACAACTAGCCAATAAATTTCTTTCAAATTCAATTTCATTCAGGGTTCGATATGCAGGGGAAGAAAGTGAAGGACAAATTTGGTTTGAGTTTGGGGATTGAAAGCGGCTGAGAAGGAGAAGCTAAGCTTCTTGTAAACTAAAGCAAGAGCAAAGAGGAAGACGCTACCTCCAAGAAGAAGAAGAAGAAGATGGGGATGAGAGTGAGAAAGAAGATGAGTTGGAAGCCTATGTTGTGTTGTACGAAACCAAAAGGAAAACTAAAATGTTTAAAGGAAGGAGAAAGAGAAAACATTAAAGTATACTGTTAAAAGATCAATTAATTAGTTATCAAATTTAAATAGTTTAATAAATAATAATTATCCGAATTTTCATTAAAAATGCATATATGTAATGCAATATAATTAGAGATTTAAAAATAAATATCCAAAAATGATATATTAAATATTTTTATATTATTTATAATTTATAAATTTATTTCTAACAAATTGAATTTATATTACTAATAATATTATCATATAAGTACTCATAGATTAAATAAATAACTTTTTTCCTTTTCACATATTAAGAGGGAGAGAAAATGCTACCTATGAGAAACCACAGAGACAGTGCCTTAGGTGAAGTGACACCTCATCTACCCATCTGAACCATTTTGTTCTTTAAAATGTAGTGAACTATTTAATGGAATAAAATTTAATTATTTGATACTAGAAGGATTACATGAGAGAGACAAATTAGGCAAAATGGGGAAATTTAGGAAACTTTGAAGCGAAGAAGAAATAAAAGAGATTTAAGAAAGAAAAAAATATTACAAGAAAACAAATCAATTAAAAATGGTCCTAAAATAAATAATTTGATAGTTAATTGTGATATATTATATATATTTGTGAGTTATAGCAATTGTGTATATATTTTAAGATATTTTGTTCAACTTAAAAAAAAAAAAAAATCACTGTTGCAACTACCACAACTCACATTGTAGCATATTTAACATCTGCAATTGTAGTAATCATATCATAACTGCAACCGCAATTTAAAATCATAATTTCAATTATGAAAATAATTTAATGCTAAATTTATAACTGTGTTGATTTTTTGGAATTAATCCAAAATAAAACCCTGTAGCTATGTTTTGATAATATGAGTGAGATGTATTACCATTATTCTATTATGTGGTATAATCTTGTTATTCTAATATGACACAGACGTAATATAGTTATTCTAATATGTCTGAGGCGTAATGTTATGGTTTTGAGTGAACAAGTCTATAACTAGCATTTGATTTTGTTACCCTAAATATAGTAGTTAGGATTTCAGTTTTTAGATTGAAGAACCCTTTTGCCAACTTAAGAGTATTGTGACTCGTAATTATTTCCTATGGCAATGAGGCTATACATATATCAAATGATTTTAGGTCAAATTTAATTATTTTATCTTTAATCTCCTAATTTTTATTCTAACCTACGTCAACTTTACCTGCATTTGAAGGCAATCCATACGCATTATTGAGACAGACACTATTTAAATTCTTGAGAGGGTTAATTATTGTAGTAGAAGGGAAGCCCAAGAGCTAGGTGTATAAACAGTCAAAGAAATAAAGATGGTGGAGCAAAGAAAATGCACGTAGAATGAAATAACCACAAGATCATCATTGGGTGCCCCCGCTCAAATACATGCCCCCTGATTGTCACCACTCGCTAACACATCACCCACACGTCTTCATAGATCTTTTCAGGAATTAACAAATTCATGAGCATTTATGTATAGGACAATAATGTGGCTTGTTATGGAGATGCCTATAATAATGAAAAGTAACTTGTATGATTCCTAAAGACATAGTGAAATATACATTTTTTGTCCTTAATTAAAAAAACTAAAGGAAGAGCTTAATAGCTTCGATGACACGAACACAAAAAATTTACGGATGGCAACGAAGATGGAGGATGTTGGGTTTGAGTTTGACTTCGCTCCCAAGAGCATGGATTGGACAGACTATTTGTTGAATATACATTTTCCTGGCCTCCTCAAATATGTATTGAATATTCCATCTCCCAAATAAGTAAAATATTGATTATTAGAATATAATTAAGCCAAACTGTATATATATGTTGGCCAATTATATATATATATATATATATATATGTTCTGAATCCATCTCCCAATGGATTCTCGGTTTCTCACCTTTGTTTGGCTCAATAGTTGCAGTATAATTTATTAATAATAAAGGTGGATTATTACCCAACAATTGATTTATCCAAACTGTCATACATATATGATGTACGTGTATATTACTCAGCTTTATGCCCAAGGGATTTTCAAAATCTAGTGCCATATATTCCCAACCACAAATTCTATAGCAAATAAAACAGCGTAAATTAAACAACTGCTATAATAATTACTTCTAAAAATGAAAAAAATTAGTCCAAAAAATTTGAAGATAACTGTTGATATACTTATATTATGGGTAAATTAATTTATTTTCTATTAAGAAATAATTAAATTACTATGTCTTTTTCTGAAACCAAAAAAAAATAAAATCTTACAACTAGAACTAAGATACCTTGATGGATAATGTTTTTTTTTTATTCAAAAAGTATTTATTTTGTGTTATAAAAAATATATATCTTACCATTTTTATTTCAATATAACTAAGTTTAATTGGTTATTTCTTTAAAAAATATATAATTTTGTAAATATATCCTTGTTTCTCATTATTAATTACTTCTATCACTAAAGGATTTAAAATTTATGAATTTGAAAACAAAAATGTTATAAATTTAAACATATTTTGGTCAAAACAAATTTAATTGTAGGACATTTCTTATTTTCAGGAAAAGTAGTAGTAAAAATGTTCATGAGTTGTTAATATTAACAACTACGTACCACCAAAAACAAGAAATCCTACATGGAATTGTTGCCGTTACAAGCTTCCACGCAAGAATGTGACTCATTTGCCGTTACAAGCTTCTTTATTATTATTATTGGGAATTGTTTGGGTAAATACAAGACATGCAAGTGTACTATCACACCCCGAAATCCCTAGAGTGGGATCGGCACAGATCACGAGAACATTTCCCGAACCTGCAAGCCTAAAACTGGAGGGACAATCAATATCATACTGTTTTAATCCATATGAATATCATTTGCCTTAATATAAAGTGAGAGTTCTAATACAAAACGAGGAAACTTGCAGAAATTTTGGCAGCACCTCCCCAGTAAATAGGACGTCCCAAAATTTCTACAAAGTCCTGCAAGGCAATACATAAATTGGGAAGCTCCGCTCCCCTCAGCCCAGTCCAATAATAATTTACAACATACAACAATATGTGGCGGGTTCAGCTGTGGTCACAAAATAATCTCAATATACAAATAATGGCTATCAATCTAAATATATACATCCCAAAAAGGATCGCCATCAATATCATCTAAACAAAAGAGTACGCCTCGCACCAAACCAAGTGGGCTCACCATAGGCTCCTCGTCAGTGCTCCGCTGGCTTTGGAAGGTCGTTTATCTCTTTATCTGAGACCAAAATTTTTCCAGCAAATAGCTCCCCAAATTAGTAAACAATTCATATGTAATAAATAGAAATTAAATGTGCTCAAAATTTAATAAAAACACAATAATTTTTAAATCAATATTACGATTCAACAATTCAAGTTAAGTAATTCATTTTTACAAAACACTACATCGAATTGCCAGTCTTAGGGAAGCAAACAATTTATGAGAATCATTCGGGGGAAGGACTGCTAAGGATCAATAGGCGAGGATACACAATCCTTGAGGGCAACTAACCAACAGGCGAGAATATACAATCCTCGAGGGCAACTAACCCACAAGCGTGAGTATATCTCACGAAGGTTATCATCTATCAGTCCTCCCAACAAACAGGGATTTAAGTCAAATATGCATACAAAGATGAAAATACGCGGGAAATCATCTGTGTTTGTAATCATAACTATTTAATGATCACCTCTAAACATATCACGAGCCCAATACTGTAGTTAAGGTCATTCAACATATACAGAAGGTCACTTACTCCTAACCCCTAGTCTGGTGAGGCATAATCATAACGAAATTGGTTATATTTAGAAAACAATTGAAGTAAGAACAACCCAAGTATAATAAGAGTTTTTGGGGGTGCTATCTGCGCACCTGGACGTTGATTGTCCTAAGCAATTCACTGCCTTCCTAGAGTGCCAGAATCACTCATACGATTCACTTGCGCCAATTTGAACGCAGGAATTATTCTTCTTCCGGTTTATTATCCATATTTAGGACCTTAACTCCCTCTCCTTGACTCCATCTCTAATTTCCCAAACTTGTGGTAAATTTACATTTTTTGCCCCACATATTTTTTTAGATTTTCATTTTAGTCCCTCATTTCATGCCCTAGCCTTCAATACGATGAAATTCAAGACAAATCATAGTTTTTCATGCCCACCAACTTAAAAGTGTTAATCTAGAATCAATTTGAACCTATTACAAGTCAACATTTCACCATTTTCTAAAGAACCCAAAATTTTGAAAATTTCCATTTCCTTATCAGCAAATCTTCTCAAAACCAACCAAAATTCATGGTTTTAGAGCTCAAATTCAATGTATAAATGCCGAAAGTGCTACTCCTAACCTCAATATCAAGAAAGAACTGATTAAAACTCACTAAATTAACCCAAAATCGTCACTGTGTTGAGCTCCTCGGACCTACCGGAAAAGCAGCTCCACCAACAGCCAACTGAGCTCGAAACTAGGTGGAAATTGTCGGCTAAAAAGCAAGGAACAAAACCCATCCAAGACTTGTCGAAAAATTAGCTCACCGGCGGCTAACCGAGCTCGCGATTTTTCACTGTTTTTTATGACAAAAAATGGCATTTTCTTGCCGAAAAGACGGTGGGGTTTAGCTGGTGACAGGCTGGCAATGCTCAGGGGAACACGACTTAGCTTCGGCGAGGTTAAAACATGGTTATGGTGGGTGACTCAATGCTGCAGCTCCTCTCCTTTTCACTGTGTCGGGGGACATGTGGCAGCTTCAGAAAAAAAAATAAGGAAGGTTAGTTTTCCAGTCTTGAACCCACGACCTGAGGAAATGAAGCTTGGAGCCTAACTATTGAGCCAGCCTTAATCTCATTGTACAAATTCACATAACAAAATAATATACCATTAGTTAAATTATTAATCATAGTTAATTGGGTCATTACATTCTCCCCCCTTTACAGGAATTCGGCCCCCGAATATAAATCGTAACATACCTTACGCAAATAAATGAGGATACTGGTCATG
This sequence comes from Delonix regia, assembly GCA_037074485.1. Classification (NCBI taxonomy): domain Eukaryota; kingdom Viridiplantae; phylum Streptophyta; class Magnoliopsida; order Fabales; family Fabaceae; genus Delonix; species Delonix regia. Next base: position 10,008,373 of record CM073455.1, read on the forward strand.
CATGATATGTTTATCCTCCCAAGTTGCTTCCTCTTGAGAGTGATTCCTCCACAGCACCTTTACTGAAGGAATTTCCTTTAAGTGAAGCCTCCTTATCTGTCTATCCAGGATTTTCACAGGCACTTCTTCATAACTCAACCCTGCGTCAATTTGCACGGTTTGCGGCTCAATGATATGTGATGGGTCATGCAAGTATTTTCTAAGCATAGACATATGAAAAACGGGGTGAATACTCGATAATTTAGGTGGCAATGCAAGTCGATAAACCACTGTACCAATCCTCTCTAGAACTTCAAATGGGCCAATATACCTAGGGCTCAGTTTGCCCTTTATACCAAATCTCATAATCCCTTTCATGGGAGATACACGTAGAAACACATGATTGCCTACCATGAACTCCAAATCCTTTCTCCGATTGTCTACGTAAGCCTTTTGCTTGCTCTGTGCTGTGTGTAATCTCTCCTTAATAAGCTTTACCTTCTCTATTGCATCTTGTACTAAATCTGGCCCTAGTAACTGAGCTTCACCTATTTCAAACCAGCCAATAGGAGAACGACACCTCCTACCATAGAGGGCTTTAAATGGTGCCATTTGGATATTGGCCTGATAGCTATTATTGTATGCAAACTCCGCCAAAGGCAAGTACGTGTCCCAACTGCCACCAAAATCCAAAACACATGCCCTCAACATGTCTTCCAAGATTTGAATGGTTCTTTTGGATTGGCCATCCTTATGGGGGTGAAAAGCTGTACTCAAATCCAACCGAGTCCCTAAAGCTGCTTGAAATGCTCCCCAAAATTTGGAAGTGAATTGAGGTCCTTGGTCCGATATGATAGACAATGGCACCCTATGCAACTTTACAATCTCATCAACATATACTTAAGCATACTTGGCTGCAGAGTAGGTTGTCTTGATGGGAAGGAAGTGCGCGGACTTCGTTAACCTATCTATAATCGCCCATATAGCATCATACCCTTTAAGAGTGCGGGGCAAACCAGTAACAAAATCCATAGTGATTCTCTCCCATTTCCATTCTGGTATCTCTAGCCGTTGATGTAAACTGGCAGGCCTTTGGTGTTCGGCCTTAACCTATTGACACACTAAATAGTGAGAGACAAAGTTAGCCACATCTTTCTTCATACCATTCCACCAATAAATCGACTTCAAGTCTTGATACATCTTGGTGGATCCAGGATGCACGGTATAAGCTGAGCGATGGATTTCCTCTAAGATCCTCTTCCTTAATTCATCCACTTGTGGTACACGCAACCTCCATTTGAACCGTAATGCTCCCTTTGCATCTACCATAAACTCCTTATTCTTCCCTTCCTGACAATCACCTATTAACTTATGCAATTCTGAATCTAATCTCTGAGCAGCCTTTACCTCATTAATGATAGCGGAACTAGATTGCATGTGAGCCATAAAAGCTCCTGATTCACCAATTTCAAAGTTCACCCGATTTTCCTCCAACTGCTGTAGTTCAGCAATTAAGGGTCTCCTTATCTCTTGAATATGGGCTAAACTCCCTATAGATTTCCTGCTTAAAGCATCCACCACCACATTTGCTTTTCCAGGGTGATAGAGTATGGTGCAGTCATAATCCTTTAGTAACTCCATCCATCTTCTCTGCTTCAAATTCAAGTCCTTCTGTTGGAAAATGTATTTTAGGCTTTTATGATCCGTATATATCTCGCAAGTTTCCCCATACAAGTAGTGCCGCCAAATCTTCAATGCAAAGACTACTGCTGCCATTTCTAGGTCGTGGGTAGGGTAATTCTGCTCATGTCTCTTCAATTTCCTGGATGCATAAGCTATAACCCAACCATTATGCATTAGAACGCACCTTAATCCCACACCAGAAGCATCACAATACACTGCATATCCACCACTGCCGGAAGGCGGGCTCAAGATAGGAGCTGAAGTTAGACATTCCTTCAGTTTTTGGAAGCTAACTTCATAAGAGTCGCTCCAGATGAACTTTGCATTCTTTTAGGTCTACCGTGTCAATAGAACAACTATTTGGGAGAAGTCTTTTACAAAACGTCGATAATATCCTGCCAAGCCTAAGAAACTTCTGATCTCAGTAACAGTGGAAGGGCGGGGCCACTTTTGAACTGCTTCTACCTTACTTGGGTCAACTGAAATCCCTTCCTTAGAGACAATAAGGCCCAAGAACGCCATTTGTTTCAGCTAAAATTCACACTTTGAAAATTTAGCATAAAGTTGCTCTTCCCTCAATCGTTGCAACACTTTTCTCAAATGTTGTTCATGTTCACTGGGGCTCTTAGAATAAACTAAGATGTCATCAATAAAGACAATCACAAACTTGTCAAAGAACTATTTGAATACCCTGTTCATCAGGTCCATAAAGGCTGCAGGTGCATTAGTTAAACTGAAAGACATTACTAGAAATTCATAATGACCATAGCGAGTACGAAATGCGGTCTTAGGGACATCTTCACCCCTGATCTTGAGCTGATGGTACCTCGACTGAAGATCAATCTTCGAGAAACACTGAGCTCCTTGAAGTTGATAAAAAAGATCATCAATTCTAGGTAAAGGATACTTGTTATGTACTGTCACCTTGTTCAGTTGCCTGTAATCCACACATAACTGTAAAGACCCATCCTTCTTCTTAATAAATAGGACAGGAGCACCCCAAGGTGACGTGCTAGGTCGGATGAACCCCTTCTCCAAGAGATCTTGCAATTGCTCCTTTAACTCCTTCAACTCTGCTGGAGCCATCCAGTAAGGAGGAATAGAGATAGGCTAAGTGCCTAGAATCAGATCAATGGAGAACTCAATATCTCTATCCGGTGGCAAGCCCAACAATTCTTCAGGGAAGACATCAGGTAATTCTCTCACCACCGGAATCTCATCTAGCCTTGCTGCTGATTTCTCCATGTCTTTCACCACAGCCAGAAATCCCTAACACCCACTAATCAACAGTTTCCGTGCCTTAAGAGCAGAGATCACTCGAGTGGAAGTCACCCTTGTATCCCCCTATAATTTATAAGGAGCCTCCCCAGGGGCTTCAAATTGTATCACATTTTTATGGCAATCTAAGACTGCATGACAAGAGGCTAGCCAATCCATACCAAGAATCACATCCAGATCCACCATCTGCAATACCATTAAGTCTGCAAGAGTTTCCCTATCTCCAATTGAGACTTTGCATGATCGATAAACTGTATCAACCATCACTGATTCCCCTAACGGGGTACCCACGAGTATGGGATTCTCTAAGTGCACAGATGTGCCGCATAACAACTAAGCAAATTAGAAAGAAACATAGGAATGAGTAGAACCTGGATCAAATAAAGCACATGCTGGATGTAAGTCAACTGAAATCATACCTGTCACCACCTTATTGGATGCCTGAGCATCCTATCATGTCAGGGCAAATACACGTGCCTGGCCCCTACTTGTTGATGTCTACCCCTGACTACCCGAGCCTCTCCTGGGCGTGCCCTTATTGGCAGAAGTGGAGGGGCCTACGCTCGATGTAACTCTATGTGATGTAGAATGAGCTACTGGCTGCACCGAGTCCCGGCTAGAAACTTGCCGTATAAAAAAGCAATTTCTCTTGAAATGGCCTATATGCCCATAATGGAAACACGCCCTAGCAGCTTGATAACATACCCAGAATGAAAGTTCTCACAAGTAGGGCATGCGGTTTGTGGGCGGGCTGATTGAGATACATCACGGAACTAGGTGGTCTGGCTACCTCCCTGCGTAACCCGATGAGGAGGATCACTATATGGAGGCGGTGCATGTGAGCCAGTCTGAGCCTGAGTAGGCTTACATGATCTCTGAGGCCTCGGTACCTCAGATTCCCTTGATGAAGGGCCAACCCTAAGCTGTTTCCTCCCCTAATCCTTCTTCCACTTCTTGCTAATGGTATCCTTTTCCATTTCTTATAATTCAATTCTACGGGCACAATTCACTGCCACTGAGTATGAAGGGAAGGTATCCATATGTGATGACAGAGCACGGTACATGTATTTAGGTAACCCCATTAGAAATCGTTTAATATGGTGCCTCTCAGTAGGTACTAAGTGCGGGGCATAATGGGAAAGTTGAGTAAATTTAATATCATAATCCAGTACAGTCTCCCCAAGAACATATCTGAGCAATTCAAACTCTCGGGCCCTCGCATCCCTCACACTTTGAGGTATATACTGGTCCATGAATAGCTCCTTAAACTCATCCCATTGCATGGGAGGTAATTCAGCGGGTCTCTCATTCAGTACTGTCTAAAACCATAAATAGGCTGCATCTTGCATTTGATATTCTGCAAACTCCACCATCCTAGTGTAAGAACAACACAGTGCCTACACAATTTCAACATCCCCTCTATGAAGCGATAGGGGTCTTCCTGGCTATTGGACCCTATGAAAATTGAAGGCCTAAACCTCACAAACTGGGCTAAGGTCACCTCCTTCAGTTGCCCAGCTTGAGAATCCCTGGACTCAGTTCACGTTGGAGGTATGTTCATTCCCTGAACCTGTGATTCCACTTCCCAATCCACGTGGGAATCAGCTCTCGGTGGTCTTGCAACTCTAGGACCTCTGGCAAGGCCCAAGGTTAGGGGAACTTCGGGTTGGATGGATGCATTTTCCTACCTACCCACAACGTCTACCCTTCGGCGACCACCTCGTGTACGTGGAGGCATCCTCAATCTAAAACACAAGATAACAAACATTAAGCCTCCACAATTACCAATTAATTTAAAAGCAATATGTAGGTTCAATCATAATCAAGAAAGACCTACAAAAAGAATAGATATGCCAATACCCCAAACCAGGCCTCCTATGGTATCCCAATTATGGTTATGCCCAGGTTTCATAACAATAATGGAGACACAACAGAAGAACACTGCCATCCTACATGACCACACCCTAAAACCAAGCTCTGATACCAATCTGTCACACCCCGAAATCCCTAGAGTGGGACTGGCATAGGTCACGAGGAAATCCCTCGAACTTGCAAGCCTAACACTGGAGGGACAATCAATATCATGCCGTTCTAATCCATATGAATACCATTTGCCTTAATATAAAGTGAGAGTTCTAATACAAAATGAGGAAACTTGTAGAAATTTCGGCAGCACCTCCCCAGTAAATAGGACGTCCCAAAATTTCTACAAAGTCCTATAAGGCAATACATAAATAGGGGAGCTCCACTCCCACTAGCCCAGTCCAATAATAATTTACAACATACAACAATATGTGGTGGGTTCAGCTGTGGTCACAAAATAATCCCAATATACAAATAATGGCTATCAATCTAAATATATACATCCCAAAAAGGATCGCCATCAATATCATCTAAACAAAAGAGTACGCCTCGCACCAAACCAAGCGGGCTCACCACGGGCTCCCCGTCAGTGCTCCGCTAGCTTTGGAAGGTCGTCTATCTCTATATCTGAGACCAAAATTTTTCTAGCAGATAGCACCCCAAATTAGTAAACAATTCATATGTAATAAATAGAAATTAAATGTGCTCAAAATTTAATAAAAACAATAATTTTTAAATCAATATTACGATTCAACAATTCAAGTTAAGTAATCCATTTTTACAAAACACTACATCGAATTGCCAGTATTAGGGAAGCAAACAATTTATGAGAATCATTCGGGGGAAGGATTGCTAAGGATCAATAGGTGAGGATACATAATTCTCGAGGGCAACTAACCAACAGGCGAGGATACACAATCCTTGAGGGCAACTAACCCACAAGTGTGAGTATATCTCACGAAGGTTATCATCTATCAGTCCTCCCAACGAACAGGGATTTAAGTCAAACATGCATACAAAGATAGAAATATGCGGGAAATCATCTGTGTTTCTGATCATAACTATTTAGTGATCACCTCTAAACATATCACGAGTCCAATACTGTAGTTAAGGTCATTCAACATATACAGAAGGTCCCTTACTCCTAACCCTTAGTCTGATGAGGCATAATCACAACGAAATTGGTTATAATTAGAAATCAATTGAAGCAAGAACAACCCAAGTATAATAAGAGTTTTTGGGGGTGCTATCTGCGCACCTGGACACTGATTGTCCTAAGCAATTCACTGCCTTCCTAGAGTGTTGGAATCACTCCTACGATTCACTTGCACCAATTTGAATGTAGGAATTATTCTTCTTCCGATTTATTATCCATATTTAGGACCCTAACTCCCTCTCCTTGACTCTATCTCTAATTTCCCAAACTTGTGGTAAATTTTCATTTTCTGCCCCACATATTTTTTTAAATTTACATTTTAGTCCCTCATTTCATGCCTTAGCCTTCAATCCAATGAAATTCAAGACAAATCATAGTTTTTCATGCCCACCAACTTAAAAGTGTTAATCTAGAATCAATTTGAACCTATTACAAGTCAACATTTCACCATTTTCTAAAGAACCCAAAATTTTGAAAATTTCCATTTCCCTATCAGCAAATCTTCTTAAAACTAACCAAAATTCATGGTTTTAGAGCTCAAATTCAATGTATAAGTGTCGAAAGTGCTACTTCTAGCCTCATTCTCAAGAATGAACTGATTAAAACTCACCAAATTCATCAAAAATCGTCATTGTGTTGAGCTCCTCGGACCTACAGGAAAAACAGCTCTGCTGGAGGCCAACCAAGCTCGAAACCAGGTGGAAATTGTTGGCCAAGAAGCAAGGAACAAAACCCATCCATGACTCGCCAGAAAATCAGCTCACCGGCGACCAACCGAGCTTGCGATTTTTCACGACAAAAAATGGTATTTTCTTGCTGGAAAGACGGTGGGGTTTGGCCGGTGACAGGTTGGCAATCCAGTCATTTCGTGTGAACTACCTAACTACCTAACTAGCCATATATTAGAATTTGTTTAAAACAAAAAATTAAAAAGAAAACAATGCTGAAAAGAAGAAAAGAGAGGGTTTAAAGAGGAGCCACAACTTAAATTGAGTTGCTTCTCCCTTTACATAACTTTTTTCAAACCCTACTAAAAACCTAACATGGTAGTGCTCTTCAACTTTGTCTCCCATTCTCTCTAGTTCGATGTGTCCTTTGTAGCCCCCTATACCTCTTATTCATATCCTTCAAAGCTCCTAGGAGTCCATCTTATCTTGGGAGATCAACCATATCTTGCTAAACACTAATTTTTAAGATTAGGTCTTCTAATGGCACGCTCAGACATTGACTTTCTAGCACCTAGGCATTGGCTCTTTATTTTTAGTGCCCAAGTGTTGGAACTTTTGGGGCCTAGGCAATGGTGATATACAAGTTTTAATGTATGGAAGTACTTGTCTGGCTCCTAGGCGCCAGTCTTCTGATTTCAATTTTTCAATGTTATACTTTTAGTACCCTGGCATTGGGATTTTGGCGTATAGGCACCAACTCTCTAGAATTAATGCCCAGATGCTGCTTTTTTTGGTGCCTAGGCATTGAATCTTTAACTTAGATTTCCAACTTCCTTGTTTTGGTGCCTAAGCACTAATAATTTTGCTCCTGGGTATCAACTCTCTGGTTTTAGTGCTCAGGCGCTGAACCTTCCTTTTCAATTCTCTTGTTTCCTCTTTCTTTTTGATTTCTTAGATTCCCTGAAGATTTATCTTAAAAAAATGTTTTTATAAGAGTTAGAAAAATGGTGATTGAGTGAAGTTTCTAAGGGATAATATTTTTTAAGCTAAAATGCTTCCAAAACTAATGAATTTTTTTCGAAGGCTAGTCAATTTAGTTGTAAAATTTTTTTCTATTATCTCCTTTTTAAAGATTTAATAGGAAAACATAATATTACACAAGAAACAAAATGATCATCTTGAGATAAATATGAAAAGTTGGGTATTAGTTTAGTTCTTAGGGCTAGGCTTAATGTACTTTGAATTTGTCAACTTAAATATCTTTGGACATAAGCATCAGCACAGATGAGAGCAGTATAAATATGATAAGTCAAGTTGGGAATTTAATTAACTAAAGGTCAAAAATTTTGGCCTGATTGCAACCTTTGTTTATAACTAACCTGGTCCAACCAAGTCTCCTATGTTTAAAATTTAAATAGATCCTAACCGAATAAGGTCTAGACATTGGTTTGACCAATGTAATCAAACTTATGAGTCCACTCAGTTAACCCAACGAGTTTATGTTTTGAGTTGCCAAATTCAAGTCAACTCGCTCTTGACTTGTCCCAAATCAGTAAGTGGTCTCAAACTTAGCCCCTCGAACACATGAGGTGCCTCATATAACTAAGCCAAATAGATTCTTGTTATTGTATATGCCATTCCTTTTGTATAATAACTTGAACATAGACCGCCTAAAATGTCAAAAGCACCACCTACCACCAAGTCAACTTTTATCTCATAGTAACTTTTATGTCTTCTATATAATTGCATTTATAATGCTTAAATGCATAATTTTTAGTTCAATTTTATTTTCAATATTTTAATCATATAAACTTTAAATCAATTGATTAAATGTTTATCAATTTTTTTAGTATATACAAATTTAATTTTATTATATTAATTTATTTTCTTTTTATATATTAATAAAGGTATCATATTGGGTGCACTCAAAATTGTGAGTGCATCGATGCACCTAGTTATAATGTAGGGATATAATTGTAATAATATCAACACAAAAAATAATAATATTACAATTATGTCCCAACATTATAACTAGGTGCATTGGTGCATTCATAAAGATTTTACCTTTAATAAATAGACATGTTTATCAAAAATTAAAGTAGTATAAAAATAATATGTAATTAATATATTGTTAAAATGAACCATTGCATAGTACATTCACTAATTCAATAAAGGGTTTAAATTTTAACTATGTAATTGCATATTTTAGTTGTTATTTTTAAATAAAGGTAAATTCTTATGATTTTATGTTACAAGTCTATATTACAATTCTACCTCCATTATACAAATTTGTGTAGACTCGCAAGTTTGACAACCTTGAGTTTGACTACTCATCAATTATCTATTAAATGAAGAATTCCTTTTTTTTAGACCTATAATGTTATAATAATTTTTTTAAAAAATACAATCCTAACATGTGTAAAATCATTTTTAAAAATTTAATCATGTAACTTTTCGGTTACAAAAGTTATACCTTCCCATATGTTTACTTAAAAAAAAAAATTGATAATAACATTATCATAATTATTCCTAAATTTTTTATTCGAAGATTGCTAACACAATTAGTAGATTGGAGTTAATATTTGTAGAAAAGAAAATGACATAATTACTCAAAAAGTCTAATTTTAAGAGGTGGCATATGAATTTTGACGCGTGTGAAGAATTATTATGAAATTAGTATGCCTTAGGCCAGTGATTTCGAAAGGGCTATGAAATTCTTGCCTTCCCTTTTTTTTTTTTTGCTCAATTATTTTTAGTGTTTGGCTACCGCGATACAAGCTTTTTTTAGAATCATACTATACATGTTCATCAATATGAATTCTTATCACTATTCAATTTTAAGTTCTATGTAGATCATGAAACTAATCTGTGCATTTGGATAAAAAATCAATTCATCGAATTTTCTGCAGTGAAGAAGGAGGGAGATATATATATATCCAACCAAACTTAATGAGTACATTAAAGAGTATATTAAATGAGAATAAAAAGATCAAGATTATATGGACTGGGGTTTGACACATTGGCCGGGTCTTGACACAACTCATGTCATTATTTATTTCATATAATTTTTTTAAAGAATAGCATTTACTACAAAACCATAAAGTCAATGTAAAAACTTTAAAAAATAAAAAAAAAGTAAGAAAATTGACTTTTTGTGAACTGATTCATTAAATTCAACATAAGATATTAATTAATATATACTTATTACTTGTATTATACATGCATGTATATGTTTGTATATCTAATTAGCGGTGCTATGTAATACAAACAATACTATAACTAATAATTACTTTGAATATGCCCATGATCATCAACACGGATAAGAGGGATGCACAAATGTCAAGTTGAGCCAAATTTTAAATTCATCCAAGGCCAAAATTTTTGATCTGGTTCCGACTTTGGTTCATGACCGACCTAGGTCAATTAAGTTTCTTTTACATAAATTTATTTTTTTATTTTTTAAAAATTATTTTTTATTTTTTAAGAAATTATTTTTTACATATTTGAATTTGAAATTCCTTTTTTTTTTTATATATATAAAAAGAGATCCTTTTTTGACAAATAAGGTATTAAATATTCATAAAATTAGTCCATATCCAATTAAAAAGATATAAAAGTAACTTTAAAAAAACTTATATTAAACCAACAAAAATAAAAATAAATAAATAAATAAGACTAGATTAGAGGAGGCCCATACATTAACTTGAGACTAAGTCTTATATACAAGCCCCATTTTCTCAGTCTAATTTGCTTAAAACCTAGCCTAGCCCGAACCAGACCAAATATTGAACACCTAGACTATTAATTCATGAAAAAATATTAATTAATCCTAAAACATTTATATAGCTATTGATTTGATGTGCAGTCCTAATAAAATCATACCGTTAATGGCCTTTATTCAATTTTTTTTGAATAGTTTTATTAAAATTGGTATGCCAAATTAATTGCCACATAAATGTGTCAGCATCAATTAATATTTTTTCATTAATCCACACACATGCATGCTCTTCTAATTAGGAATTTCTCCTTATTTTATATTAACTTTCATCGGCTAAGATAACTGATTTTTTATTCCAAAACATTTTGTACTAATTAATAATCATGTACTATGGCACACCAATCCCACACCACAAATTTATAAGATATCATTATAGCTCCACATGCTTTTTTAATCTTGGAAAGATGTTTTCGCTAGCAATTTTAAAAAGTCATACATGCAGCCGACATACAAGATACATAGAACTTTTCCTAATTTGAAAGTTCAGTGGTCATTTCTATGTTGTCATTATAACTATGATAAGTAAATAGAAAATTTCCATGATCCTACCCAGAAGGAATTGAAACAAAAAGGAATATTGATTTTTTTGCCAAACAAGATGAGCTAAATTAATATTGAAGATTTCTTGGAGGATGCGTAAAACTATATGATAGTATTAACTATTAGATTTGCTCTTGTAAGGTGGATTTACTAAATCTAATCTTGAAATTAATCCACACCATTCGCGATCTCATGTTTCATGAAATGAAACGATGTATTTTGTGGGCAAATTTTTTTAACCTCTGATGCTTTAAAACGTCGTTGATTGGAGTAAATGGTCTGAGGTTTTCTTACCTTCCTCCTTCGATAAAGCTACAGCCTCCACGATGAACTGTGGTGGAACTTGATGTGGCCATTCAAGTGAGGGTTTTATTGCAGCCATTCAAGTGAGGGTTTTGTTGCCTCCACGACGTCGCTCTCTCTATTTGGCGACATCTCTCTCTGAGGGGTTGGAGCTCTATAAGTCACTCTCCTTCTACATGTTATTCTATTTTTCTGTTCATTTATATTACAAATTGAACAATCTATTCCAACAAGTAATATTGGATCATTTTTTTTTCAGTAAGTTTTTCCCTTCGTCGCCCTCCCTTTTTGATGGGTTCGAGCTTTGTAAGTCACTTCCTTCCTACATTTTATTTTTTACCTATATATTTACACTACATATTCAATAATATGTTCCAACATGGAATATTAGATCAATTCTTTTGGGTAAGTCACCCACTCCTAACTTGTTGTTTACCAAATCATTTTATGAACAAGTTAACCTTGAGTTCACCATGTCTTAGAAAAAATTTAATTGAGATTGCCTAAGTTGTGAAACACCATGAAGTTGGGAAGAAGTTGATGATTCCTGTTCAATTGGCTAATTTTTTTATCATTATGCTAGTAGTAGCCTTTATATCATGCACCTCTTTGTGATTGATATCAATAAGACACTGAGGCACATATATGTTTCATCCTTTGTGCTAATATTTGGCTTGCTATTTTGATTAAGTGAACTATGTATAAGCTATTTTAGTATTGTTTGGATACATTGTGGATGCCATACAGGTATAAGTTATTTCTTAAATGCTTGATAATTATGCTCTTGAAATGTTGAATGTTTGGTTCTGTAACTTGTTGCTTTTTAAGTTCTTGAGTTCAAAAGACCAATAAAAAGTTTGTTGCATATGAGTACAGTGGGTGACCTCTTAAATCTACTTTGCAATTTACACTAAACTGATAAGTTGGGTCTAACAACTTTATCAAAAGCTCTTCAAAAGAAGCTTCTAAGTTTCCCACCTTCTAAATTGGAAGGCAAGTATTTGCTGGATATGTATAAAATCTAAATCAAACCAAGCATTTGCTTCTATTTTTGTTTTGTCTCTTTCATATTCAACCTAATCTCTATACTTCCCTTTGCCTAATGCTACATAGTACTATCGTATAGTGAATTCATCTGAGTTCCAAATTACATAAATTATTAGGTTATTAACTTATTAGCTATATATGCCATTGTAAGTAAACAATTACAAATCCAAATTCTCTTTACCATTGCATGAGACTAGACATAGATAACAATAAGTCTCAAATGGAAATGAAATTATAGGAATAATAATATATATTTAACACAAGTACTAATTTCTATGAAATTTTAAAGGAGTCACTATGTGTGTGTGGTTGTGTGTGTGTGTGTACATATATATGTTAGTTATGTGATATGTCTTTATCAGTACATTCTATACTTTCAGGATAATAATTGGTGGTCACTTTGTATAATGCAAAATTTGCTTAAATTAAGCAATGTAATGATGCAATAAGTACTAATGAGCTTGTAAACAAAATTGGATCTGAATAAATGGTAGATTTGTTTCACGGATATCTTGTTTGAGATAGCTTGTAGACAAAATTTGCTTAAATTAAGAAATGTAATGTTGTAGTAATACAATTGGAGGCATGTTTAAGAATTTTCATACACTGTCAACAATCTTGTGAAGCTATATTGGCTCCCTTGTGTTTGATAGTCATCATGGCATGCTGGAGGAGCTGAGCAAGACACTTTGACCTGTATATTACTTGATGATTCCTTATCCTACACAAATGGGTTAATACTAGTAAGTACATATAGTGATAGTACCGATGAGCAAATGCATAAACTATTTACCACATGGTGTGGGATTTGTGATCTAACGACAGGTGGAACCTTTCTTTTCTTACAATCTTGAAGTTCAACCTAACTTTTAGGTCCTCGTTGTCTCTTGGTCCCATTTTGTGGTTTGAACCCCTTCATTTAACCTACTTTATCACTTTTAGGAATTGTGACTTGATCACTTGAATTGTTTATGCTACATTTTCCTAATTTAACATCTATAACTTTCTTGAACAAGTTATTCACCTCTTTCTCAACCATTGAATATAGTTCTTGACATGTAGCCACTTTAGGGTCTCCTTCAACTTTGTTCCCCTTTGAAACATGCACAATACCATTGCATGTTTTTTTTGTCTATCTCTTTAAGATACGCTGCTTAGACACCTAGTCGACGTCCAACACAATAAATACTTTCAACGCATGGCTACATAGTATTTCAAATTACTCAAACTTTATACAGCTGCAAGAGATGGTGTTCAAGACAAGATTAAATAAGACTTTGTATTCTCTATCTTGATTGGATGTGGACACTATATACTCAAATATATGATGATTTTCATTTCTATTCCTCATGAATGTTGCAAAGAACAAGTTAAACTCTATTTGGAAAAGATCAAATATTGGAAATGTGTATACCATTGAAACTTGATGTAGCATCACTGAGTATGGATAATTCAACCTTGACAACTTATATCAAGCATTAAACTCACTTTTCAACTCGTTATAGCATTTTTCTACAACCCCCCATTCATTCACCTTAAAGAATTGTATAAGGTTCAAGTTTAATTTCATGCATGCTTTGAAACCAAAGTTCAAGCTCACACTCAATTTGGTGCTCCTTATTCCCAATGTGAATGCGTATTTCATATGACACGTTACCCATTTTTCTCGCATCGTACACACTGCATTTAAACAATTATTCTATTGAATATTATAATCAAACAACATCGTCATCTAGGTTAACTTAAATTGAACCTCATCAATGCTATACATACCCCTTTGAAAATGAATTAAGAAGTTAGATCCATCTTTCATTAAATGGCCTAGGTACATGATCACGTTCTGTATTAGGTACCACATACAAAGACCATAGTGCGTATCAAGCATCACCTCACCTAAAAGAATAATTAACTGATATGAAAATTAAAATTAATTGAAATAAGAGTACATATTTAGTGTTAGGTACGAAAATTAATCACCAAGAATTTTTTCCATTGCAACATCTTGGTCTAATAAATATAGTTAGTGACCTTTTCTGACTATGAGCTTCCAAGAAAGTCTCAAATAACTACTAAAATGACTCAGTTTTCTTGTTATACAACATTGTAGTGCCAAACATCAATGTTTTCCTATATTCATTGAATATGGTGAACAAGGCAAGTAGCCTATGCGCTAGATTTGTATAGTAAGTTTTGTCTAGAGAGACAACAACACCAAAATATCCATAGTTGACAATCATGCACACATTAGCCCAGAAAACATTTGGGATTTACTTATCAACATCAACTTGATAGGCATGACAAAAAGATCTAACAACTCTTGTTGGATATATTGCATAAGACAACCAACATCCTTGTAAATTATGTGACACTGCCTTTTTGATCGTAGATAAATTTTCGCACCCAATTGGGTGAAAACAAGATTAGTTTTACCTCATGCATGTGTGCTTATCAACTTAAACGATTTTTTTTGCTACATTCCAGAGTCCTCAACCATTTTAATTTAATGTCTTTTAACTTTATATATCTTCCATTGTTAGCCCAACTTATGTGTTGTCTCCAAAAGTTAAAGAGGGTGGTTATGAAGTTCCTTAAACTCATTGATCGTCAATTTTTCATTAATTGTAATAAAGTTAATTCAGACACCATAATTAGTTCTAGTTTCAAGCCTAGGGTTAGTAACTACCTTGTCTCTTTTGTCTAACTTTTGAACTCCCTCTTTGCAATATATGAACCTGCAAGAAGTCACTAATTTGTCTTCCTTGTTCTTGTTTAGGTATATGTGTTAAATATTGACAATTTAAAAGGGTATAAATTACTAACATTACAATATCTTCCCCATACAATAGCCTAAACACTGATGGTATTCACTTACAAAACTAACAGGATGCAGATTTAAGTTATCAGTATTAATCCCATGATTGTTTAAGAAAATGAATAATTTCATTCCTGAAAGTATGTTCTCTTGTATCTTGAATAACCTTATAGTATTTCAACGTGATTACATGTAATAACCCAAAAATATATATAGATTTTAAGAATAACATTAGAGAAATAAAATAAAATTTTATAGACTAAAAGGAAAGGAGAAAATAGTATTTAGGGTACAAATTATAATTTTAACTTTTTTAGGGACAAAAATGAAAAGAAAAATATTTTGTGATAAAAGATATAATTTTAACCATTGTATAGTAAGTTGCATAGTAAATGTCGGCAAAAATGCATGGTTACTGTGCAAATTTTGGCAAAAAATTTGCGGTAACTGATTGTATAGTGCCAAATAATAACTTGAAAGTTTTCATAAATAGAACAAATATTTCTTAATTTTCTCATGGAAACTGACAAGAAAGGTTGTGGAAGAAGCGTTCATATTTGTATGAGAGGTAACTTTGCAGAGACCTCTTTAATCTAGGCTGTGTCATAGGAATAGAGAATCTTTACTATTGATTCCTATCGATAAGTGTATAATTAGCAAAATAGCACTTTTCATTTTACTAAACATATTTATTTTCTTGTCAAACTTTCAATTTCTTTATTTTTATATGGATTATATATATATATATATATATATTCTAAACTAGTTTTTTAAGAGTATTGATATATTTTAAGCAACAATTTTTTACATATTATGTACATAATGGTGGTAGAATCTCATTTAATAGATTAAGTTAAATTAAGACACTAAAATGAAATTTAATAGTATCATTATAGAGTCTTATGGACTTTGCACGAGTAAGACTATGACAAGCTGTACTGCCTAAATGACTAATTTAGATCCTATGAGTTCCTTGATAAAGTAATTCATCCCATAATTCTTGAGATATATGGTAGGATTATACTACCTAAAAGGTCACTTGAAAGTGGAGTTGCTATATTTTCCCTGCCAGGACCATTTTGGAATATGAACTAAGCTAAAGGCATTTAGATCAATTTTGACTTAGAAAAGTGAAAACTAAATATATAGTAAATTTTAAGACATAAAGGGAATTCAAAACTATCAATAGTATTTGTTATTATTATTATTATTATTATTATTATTATCATCATCATCATAAATATTATATATAGGATTTATGATTTCCATATCTGATAACTAAGGTATAGATACAAATAATTTGCAGGTTCAATTGTGATCTGAATGGAAGTTCCATTTTAATCCTTTATATTATTGTCACTTCATTCTTAATCACTCTTTATTTTATTTTATCTTCAAGATTATTTTTTATTTAAATTACTTAATGGTAGTAAATATGTTTAAATAAAATTATTTATTTATATATCTTATTTACACTTTTCAATGGATTTAATAATTTAAAGGATGGACAGGTATTCATATAAAAACCATGTAGCCGTTAGCAAAAGTAATGGCCTTGGTGCACCTTGATTAAATGAATTATTAAGACGTATCCAGTGAAGGGATATGGATAAGAGATATTGAGATGTATTCAATAAAGGGATACAAGTATGATTATTGAGACATATCCTGTGAAGAGATACAGATAAAAGATATTTAGATGCACCTAGTAAAGGGATACGGGTATGAATTATTGAGACGTATTTGGTAAAAGAATATGAATATGATGATCTTAGTTCTTTCCTTGATACCTGCTTCAGATAAAATTTAAGATTTAGAAATAATATTCATATTTTATCAAAACTTGTTGTTATTTTAAAATTCTAAGGTCTCTATTTTTATCCCTTTTCGCTTGCTTTGTTATTTATTCACTCACTAAGTTAGTGGTAGACTTACACCTTTCTCTTTAATATTTTTCATATCAGTAAGTGCTAGTGAAGTTACTCTGGGAATTTTCTTATTCTTCAAGCTTTTTGGTATGTTATTATGGGTTAATCATAGTGTACGTCTAACTCCAAGGTGGTAGCTACTGATGTCTGTTTAGGATTTTGTGAAGTATTGTAAGCCTTATGGGCTATTTTCTTATTATACCAAATATATATTGTGAGACATTATTAAGTTAATAAGTTTAATAGCATTTTGAAATTGGTAAATCATATTTCAAAGTGTGTTTGACGTGTGTCATCAATATTTTTTTTAGAGAATGTAAAAAAAAAAATTATTTTAGGTTGGTTGGGCTAAATTGATTTAGCCTATGCACTGCTTACGGCCCATGAATTTGGATCATGACATTACAGGTATTTAAGTTAATGTTTTTAAAACTAAAGCCATTGGATGCTTTGAGAAAAATGTTAAGAATATAAGTGAAATAAATTACATAAATGACCACAATCTCTTTTCTTGTATGGAGGGTAAATGATGGTTTACTCTTTTCTTTTAGACAATTGCATTTTTTTCCAAAAACATAAGCCTAAAATGCATAAATGACCACAAGCTCTCAAATCTACATTACATCTTGCAATTATATAGTTCTAACTTCTAAGTTGGTTTAATGTATTTTTGGATTATGAACAGGTTGCACAATATAAATGCATTGGCTTTATATTATGTCTAAATGCAAAACATGGCAGGCATTGAACTACATAAAAAAGAAAAAACTAGTATTCAATATTTGTTGTTGTGCACTTTAGTACGGATTCCATTGCTATTTAAATGTTTATAAGTATATACAACATCTAATCCATCAATTGAGTCAATACAAAGCTAAATGACTCTAAAATATATTCAGATGATTCCTTCCCTATGTTTTTTTATGTCTTTTTCCCTGTTCCCGTAAACACAAATGGCTTCCCTCTATTATTTTTTTTTTGTCATTTCCCCCCTTCCCCTCATTCCATAATTGTTTAATACTAGTTAAGACCATTCAAAAGGGCCACAAAATGCATCATTCCAAAGCAAAACACTCTTCAGAATGAATCATTCAATGCAAAAAACCCACTTCACAAATAAAAGAAGCTTTCACCTTTACCTACATTTTCTTCCCAGACTTCGTTGAAATGATGCCCTTTCACATTGCAATGGTGGAGACACATTACTTGGAGGCAACCAGCATCTTATACCTAGTCAGTGGGCTAGCAAATGGAGCAATGAATTGGCGGGAAAAAGTTATAGCAAATAACACATACACACACAGCTTCGTGCAGGAGGAGGAAGAAGTAGACCAACCTCACAAAACAACATCATTTCTATGCATCTAGTGCCAACAAAAATTTCTCCCTCAAAATGCACCGTTTTACTCAAGCAAAATAGTGTGTTTCAACTTAATTAATGCTGCAAATTATTCACTCCAAATGATGATGTTTCGAAGCATTAGAGACTAAAAGAATTTGCCCAAAAAACACACAATTTCATTTAAGTGAAATGGTGCATTTCAAGGATAAAGCAATGGGGCACATTTCAAGACGTGGGAATGCGTGGATGGTGAGGATTATTTATAGGATCAAATCTTGTAAATACGCTTTATAGGAGAAAATCAGATTGCGATAGTATTAATGTTGTATGAATGGATTCATCAAGAAGGCATTAAGGTATACCCTCAATTAAGAGAATACCAAGACAAAATCCATATAAATAAAATCAGATCCTCCATACAGAAACAGATGCTGTTTCATTTCATATATACCAAGACAATATAGACGGGGACTATACATAGCATATAGCACCCATTAATAATTGAAAAGACCTCAATTTGGGTGTGTAGATTGTCAAAGAAATTAATTATTTTTATGCATTTAAAGCGTTAGATGAATTACATATCTGATTATATCTATGAGAAAACCTGGATAAGACGGCGACTATAATAGCATATAGCACCCATTAATAATTGAAGGGACCTCAATTTAGGTGAGTAGATTGTCAAAGAAATTAAGTATTTTTATGCATTTAAAGCGTTAGATGAATTACAAATTTGATTATATCTATGTGAAAATATGGATCAAGGACTATACATAGCATATAGGACCCATTAATAATTGAAGGGACCTCAATTCAGGTGTGTAGATTGTCAATGAAATTAAGTATTTTTAAGCATTTTACAACGTTAGATGAATTACATATCTGATTATATATATGTGAAAACATAGATCTCTAAAAACTTGAATTGTAAAGGAAATAGAATAAAAATGGTAAGATTTGACAAACGTTAATATTTTAAAATTTTAATATATAATAATAATAATAATGATAAATTATTAAAATACTATTAAAATATAAATAAAATAGAATCGAGTCAGGTATTCAGTGATCATAAGACCCAATCGTACTTGGTTACTTAAAATGGAAACTGTTTTAGTATGATCAAGTTCACCAGATTAATGTTGAAACCTTATCTTTGAAATAGAGAAATGTGGAGTTATTTCATTACATGACAATTTTGAGGGGGACTACATAGCATATACGGTCCATTAAATATTGAAGGGGCTAAGTTAGGAGTATTGTTTGTCAAAGAAATTAAAATGGTGAAGATAAGAAAAATGCACCTGGAAAGAAAATTAACCACCAGTTCTTTCTTATTAAAACAAAAGTAGCATTAATATATACAATAGTGTGAGTCGTCAACGAGAAGCAATGTTGACTAGTTGCCATAGTGAAATTCTCACCTTGTTTGGCTCAATAGTTGTAGTATAATATATTAATGATAAATTTAGATTACAACGCATGCATCAATTGTTTTATTTATACAGTCATATTATATATAATGTATATGGATATTACGTACTAATCAATCAGTTTAATTTATGCCCAAGGGATTTTCAATGACTAGTTGCCATATTCCCTCACCCAAATTCTATAGCAAATAAAATAGCATAACAACTGCTGCAATAATTATTTGAAAAAAGAAAAATTTTAGTCCATAAAGTTTAAAGATAACTGTTGATATACAAGTATTTAGTAATTTACTTTAAAATTAAATTACAGTGTCTTTTTTCTGAAACAAAAAAAATCCTACAACTAAAATCAAGATACCTTGAAGGATAATGTTATTTTTTCTAATTAAAGAAGTTATTTATTTTGTATTTTAAAAATATATTTCTTACATTGTTATTTCAATATAATTAAGTTTAACTGGTTAGATTTCTTTAAAAAGAAATATATTATATTGTAAATATATTCTTGTTTTTGATTATTAGTAACTTTTTCACTAAATGTTTTAATTGTTTAATTTTAAAAATAAGTATTATAAATTTGGAAATATTTTGGTCAAAACAAATTTAATTCTAGATATTTTTTATTTTACGGGAAAGCAATGGTGTAAATTTTCAGGAGTTGTTAATCTTATTAAACTACTACTGCCAAAACAAGAAATCCTACATGGAAGAGGAAGAGCTAATAGAATAAAGCTTTTATCAGAAAAAGAAAAGAGAAAAAAAAAAAAAAAAAACACCAATACTACCATGCAAGAATGTGACTCATTTGCTATTACAAGCTTCTTATTTGTTTTTATTGGTGGATTTGGGGGCTTATGACGCAAGAAGCATTTTTTGGGTCAAATCCAATTATGTAATATTGTACTAGAAACAAAAAGATCATCTGTTCAGATAATTTGTTCAAAGAGGGAAGAATTGACAGCCATGTGTTGTGAATTGTGCTATGATATAAGGCAATTACAATTGACCCATTAATGATTCCAAATATATAACATTTCCAAGTCTTCTTCAACCTGCAGATTCACTTTGAAATAATGACGTTTCAAAATCACATTTACAGTAAATAATATATATATATATATATATATATATATGTATAAAATAATGCAATACTTCTATGGTTGCTCGTGGCTGCACTTAAAGGCAGAAGCTGATTTTCTGCGTCGGTGTTTCACCAGTGAGTTAAATATGTTACAGAAAAACCAACGCATTAAATAATACTTATCTAATTGTATTATTTTTGTTTGCTTGTATTACTTAGCTATATTGTGTATTACGAACAATACTATTTTATAAGCTTTCATTACTTTGAATCTGGTAGACCCAAATAGAACCTGGATTTTCTCCTGTCACCGAAAAATCTCCAGTAGTAAGAAAAAATAAAATATTATTATTATTATTAATATTAAATTAAAAAATATATTAAAACATTTTAAAAAAAAAATTATACGCCTCCACCAGAGAATCTCCAATAACTGAAAGTGATCCGGAGGGGACCCAAATATCCGTTTTGCAGGATCATCAACACCAATGAGATGACTATCAATCCACACATGCATTCCTTGAAACTCCTAAGTTTGTATTGATTTTCTGCGTTTAAGATAATTGATTTCCTACTCTAATTAATGATCATGTATTGTTGTACATCAATTTCACTCCACATGTTAATTCGATATTATTGTAGCTCCACGTGCTTTCTTAATCTTTTGAAGATATTTGCACAAGCAAATTTAAAAAATCATTTGCGCACCCGGCCTAGCGGCTAACTTGTTTTGGAATATAATTGTGTCAAATCTTCGGTGAGCCGATGGTTAACAGAGGAAGCAATGTTATAAGCTGTAATTTGGAGAACACAAGGTATGGAACACTGATGTAAATTTGGCAAATGATCTTGGGAAATCATTTAGGGTATGAACTCTTAGCTGAAGTTATGCTGTGGCAAAGTAGTTGCCATGTACATGACAATTGATTGAATGACAAAGCAATTGACCTTAGATTAAGTTGAAATTTGGTATGGGGTATCTTCACATGCTCAAATTTAATTTGGAAAGTTTCATGAAATTTGGAATTTTTCATATGGAGAAATTGTGCCCAAACTGAACTAGTACTGATATAGAGAGACAGCACAGAACACTGTTTCTAAATTTTAGATTTGAGGGAGGTAAATTAACGAGTATCAAGTTGAAATTTTCATGGCATGTTTATAAAATATAGATTTAAGTCTCTGCCAATTTTCACACTATTTAAAGTAGGTTTGCCCCTTGAATCAGATTCAAACAAATTAGTCAAGAAACAAGGACTAATCTGCACTATTCCGAAAGTGAGCTTTGTTCAGGTAGCAAGCTTATAGGTTTTGAGGCTCAAATTTCTCCAGCATATAAGGGCCATACAAGAGGTTAATTCTGGAAATTATCTTTATTTCTGGGATAGTTTAAGGTTGAAATCTTAATTTGGGAACTTGAATTAGGATTAAGGTAAAGTTTGGATGAGTCGTAATGGTCAGACAATTATATTCAAGATTACTTGAATCCGGGGGATGGCTTGAAAGTGGGGTAAATCTTGGAGGATGAATTCTATTTAAGCATCAAATGAAATATCACAAACGTCTCTACTTTCCGAACCAATTGAAAAGAATGGGGGAAGTTCTATCCTTACGCTGGATGCACTGTGAGTCAATAACACTGATTAGGCATACTTTTTCTTTTTCTTTTCCATTCTGATTTTACAAATTTTCGTTGCATAAATAATTTTCATTGAAAATTTCCATGCTTTGGAATAGACTTCTTAGGATTTATAAATCTCATATGTATCTTTTGAATATTTGAAAGTTCTTGATTTAATGATATTTTATCAAGCTTTTTGATATATTATCTTACTATTTAAATTGTTCTAATTTTGGATCTATGAATCATCACCAAGGTTGTTAAACTCGCAAGTTTAGGCAGACTCGGAAAAGGGAGTGTAGACTCGTATCGTAAATTCATAACGTAAAATCGTAAAAGTTTACTCTTATTAATAAATGGTTATTTAAATATATAATTACATAGTTAAAATATAATATTGAACATGAGATTTATTCAAATACTAATTATATTTAAAACCATTATAAAAAATAAATAGGATATACCACTAAAAGCTACAAATTAAAAAAACAAATTGACTGTAAATTTATTATCCTTAAAAAATAGTAGGAGAGGTAATTTTATACGCTTATTTTAGATATTTAATTGCATTATTAATATTAAAATATATATTTGATACAATTTTAACTATATATATATATGTTTTATCTTTTATTATTCATGATATTATATAAAAATTATACAGTTCAAAATAATATGATGACTCATGAAAAAATGATATTAACATTTAAAATAAAAGATATTAATAAAAAGTGATAGATTTGAATTTTGTTTATGTTCTTAATTATCCTAAAATGAAATATAAATCAAATTTTTATATAAAAAATTATTCCATGCTAATCTTTTAAAATGGCTAACTAAGGGATTAATATAAAAATATGTTGGATATTAGTGTCAAAAATGGATGGGAGATAATGTTATATATAAAAGTTGCATATTATATACTAAATAAGCTTGTTGGTTGAGATGGCAGAGACGCTGGAGCCAATGTAATCAAACTCGGCGAGTCAACTCGGTTGACTCGCCGAGTTTGCATTTTTAGGTAAGTATTTCGAGTCAACTCGGTCTCTGACTCGGAACCAGCTCAAACTCGCTTTGACTCGGTGATTAACTCGGTCAAACTCGGTTCTTAACTCGTTCAAACTAGGACGAATTGACTCAGTATCATTGTTTTCCAAAAAAAAAAAAAAAAACAGAACAGCTTCCAAGACTCGAACCCGTGACATCCCAGCAGCGAAATTGCACGTTTCCGCTGAGCCAACGTTACCATTCGCTATAATTGTGTATTGTATTATATATATTTGGACTTTATTTTCTTAGTTTAAAAGAAAACATCTCCATATACTTAAACCCAAACACTTAGAATAAGTTCATCACCTATTACCACATAACCAATAAAAACTTCATGTTTGTCATTTGTAATGTATTATATATATTTATTATTGACTTTTTTTATAGAAATTTTATTTTGAATTTTTTATTAGTCATGACTTGAAAATTTATCTGTTATTATCTTTTGACATATTTTGATAAGGTAATATTTAATAATTATATTTATTACTCTATAAATCATTTTAATTCAAATTTAAAATTACTAGTATTTGATTATTAGTAGTTATTATATTTAGATTTAAATATATAAAATTTTAAAAAATATCTATATTTAATTATCACTTATTCAACTATAATCAAACTAATAAATTATTAATCATTGCATTCAGTAGTTTTAGTTATTAGTCTAAATTTAAAAATATTGATTTTAATTAATAATTATATGTTTTAATAATTATTTTTTAATTATAGGTAAACTCTTACGATTCTACGTTACGAGTTTACCTCCCTCAAATGATTTTACCTAAACTCGCGAGTTTGACAACCTTGGCTGGAGCTAACGACGCTGGGACCTGAGTTTGAGATTTGGAGGAGGGGTTTTTGGCAAAACACATGACTCAAAGGCATCCAACCGAGTCAAGAGCTATACGAGTGAGGCATTGAGTCAACTTGAAACTAATAGGTAAAACCGTTGACTCGGTAAACTCGTTGAGTCAACTCGCGAGTTTGACAACAATGATTATCACGATATTATAAGTTGGAATTTCCATAATTTAGTAATTTTGATGTACTCTAATTTTATATTTAAGAAATAATTTAATTCTATATTTCTGAATCAGTTTAATTCTATATTTTCTAAATTTTTTAATTGTTCAATTCATTATTTTAAATTGTGGATCATATCAAATGATGCAGCCACAATATTGTGGATGCGGCCAACGTGCTTCCGCATTAACCCGCGATTGCAGGGTAAATCTAAATCATGACTATGTGCTGCATCAGAACAATGTTACGACCACTACGGAATGATATTGTGGTTGCAAGTACATCTCAATGTGTTAAGTAACACAACAACTAGCCAATAAATTTCTTTCAAATTCAATTTCAATCAGGGTTCGATATGCAGGGGAAGAAAGTGAAGGACAAATTTGGTTTGAGTTTGGGGATTGAAAGCGGCTGAGAAGGAGAAGCTAAGCTTCTTGTAAACTAAAGCAAGAGCAAAGAGGAAGACGCTACCTCCAAGAAGAAGAAGAAGAAGATGGGGATGAGAGTGAGAAAGAAGATGAGTTGGAAGCCTATGTTGTGTTGTACGAAACCAAAAGGAAAACTAAAATGTTTAAAGGAAGGAGAAAGAGAAAACATTAAAGTATACTGTTAAAAGATCAATTAATTAGTTATCAAATTTAAATAGTTTAATAAATAATAATTATCCGAATTTTCATTAAAAATGCATATATGTAATGCAATATAATTAGAGATTTAAAAATAAATATCCAAAAATGATATATTAAATATTTTTATATTATTTATAATTTATAAATTTATTTCTAACAAATTGAATTTATATTACTAATAATATTATCATATAAGTACTCATAGATTAAATAAATAACTTTTTTCCTTTTCACATATTAAGAGGGAGAGAAAATGCTACCTATGAGAAACCACAGAGACAGTGCCTTAGGTGAAGTGACACCTCATCTACCCATCTGAACCATTTTGTTCTTTAAAATGTAGTGAACTATTTAATGGAATAAAATTTAATTATTTGATACTAGAAGGATTACATGAGAGAGACAAATTAGGCAAAATGGGGAAATTTAGGAAACTTTGAAGCGAAGAAGAAATATAAGAGATTTAAGAAAGAAAAAAATATTACAAGAAAACAAATCAATTAAAAATGGTCCTAAAATAAATAATTTGATAGTTAATTGTGATATATTATATATATTTGTGAGTTATAGCAATTGTGTATATATTTTAAGATATTTTGTTCAACTTAAAAAAAAAAAAATCACTGTTGCAACTACCACAACTCACATTGTAGCATATTTAACATCTGCAATTGTAGTAATCATATCATAACTGCAACCGCAATTTAAAATCATAATTTCAATTATGAAAATAATTTAATGCTAAATTTATAACTGTGTTGATTTTTTGGAATTAATCCAAAATAGAACCCTGTAGCTATGTTTTGATAATATGAGTGAGATGTATTACCATTATTCTATTATGTGGTATAATCTTGTTATTCTAATATGACACAGACGTAATATAGTTATTCTAATATGTTTGAGGCGTAATGTTATGGTTTTGAGTGAACAAGTCTATAACTAGCATTTGATTTTGTTACCCTAAATATAGTAGTTAGGATTTCAGTTTTTAGATTGAAGAACCCTTTTGCCAACTTAAGAGTATTGTGACTCGTAATTATTTCCTATGGCAAAGAGGCTATACATATATCAAATGATTTTAGGTCAAATTTAATTATTTTATCTTTAATCTTCTAATTTTTATTCTAACCTACGTCAACTTTACCTGCATTTGAAGGCAATCCATACGCATTATTGAGACAGACACTATTTAAATTCTTGAGAGGGTTAATTATTGTAGTAGAAGGGAAGCCCAAGAGCTAGGTGTATAAACAGTCAAAGAAATAAAGATGGTGGAGCAAAGAAAATGCACGTAGAATGAAATAACCACAAGATCATCATTGGGTGCCCCCGCTCAAATACATGCCCCCTGATTGTCACCACTCGCTAACACATCACCCACACGTCTTCATAGATCTTTTCAGGAATTAACAAATTCATGAGCATTTATGTATAGGACAATAATGTGGCTTGTTATGGAGTCGCCTATAATAATGAAAAGTAACTTGTATGATTCCTAAAGACATAGTGAAATATACATTTTTTGTCCTTAATTAAAAAAACTAAAGGAAGAGCTTAATAGCTTCGATGACACGAACACAAAAAATTTACGGATGGCAACGAAGATGGAGGATGTTGGGTTTGAGTTTGACTTTGCTCCCAAGAGCATGGATTGGACAGACTATTTGTTGAATATACATTTTCCTGGCCTCCTCAAATATGTATTGAATATTCCATCTCCCAAATATTTAAAATATTGATTATCAGAATATAATTAAGCCAAACTGTATATATATGTTGGCCAATTTTATATATATATATATATATATATATATGTTCTGAATCCATCTCCCAATGGATTCTCGGTTTCTCACCTTTGTTTGGCTCAATAGTTGCAGTATAATATATTAATAATAAAGGTGGATTATTACCCAACAATTGTTTTATCCACACTGTCATAGATATATGATGTACGTGTATATTACTCAGCTTTATGCCCAAGGGATTTTCAAAATCTAGTGCCATATATTCCCACCCACAAATTCTATGGCAAATAAAACAGCGTAAATTAAACAACTGCTATAATAATTACTTCTAAAAATGAAAAAAATTAGTCCAAAAAATTTGAAGATAACTGTTGATATACTTATATTATGGGTAAATTATTTTATTTTCTATTAATAAATAATTAAATTACTATGTCTTTTTCTGAAACCAAGAAAAAAAAATCTTACAACTAGAACTAAGATACCTTGAAGGATAATTTTTTTTTAATTCAAAAAGTATTTATTTTGTGTTATAAAAAATATATGTCTTACCATTTTTATTTCAATATAACTAAGTTTAACTGGTTATTTCTTTAAAAAATATATTATTTTGTAAATATATCCTTGTTTCTCATCATTAATTACTTCTATCACTAAAGGATTTAAAATTTATGAATTTGAAAACAAAAATGTTTTAAATTTGAAAATATTTTGGTCAAAACAAATTTAATTGTAGGACATTTCTTATTTTCAGGGAAAGTAGTAGTAAAAATGTTCATGAGTTGTTAATATTAACAACTACGTTCCACCAAAAACAAGAAATCCTACATGGAATTGTTGCCGTTACAAGCTTCCATGCAAGAATGTGACTCATTTGCCGTTACAAGCTTCTTTATTATTATTATTATTGGGAATTGTTGGGGTAAATACAAGACATGCAAGTGTACCTAGTCAACAAATAATACAGAAGTAAATAAGATGTCAATCCCATTAGGACTTGACCTAAATACAGTTGATTTACCTTGTACTAATTCGTAATGCAAGTGATTAGGTTGATGAATGTTTAGGTTGTGAAAGAAAGTAAGATTGTCTAACTTAACAAAGATTAATTAAGTGAATTATTAACCTAGGATCCTAACTTCTCTACTTGGCAAGCTTTCATAATAACAGTTAAATTTCTATTTAACACTTGATTTAAGTTGTCAACCTAAGGTTCCTTAGTGTCTATATAGTTTTGTCGAACTTATATAGCCTAGGTTGAATCCCTCAGTTCCCTATATCTCTATGGGAATTGGCTAACATCTGGAACCATAAACCCTAACCTTAAACATGGTTATGGTCAAGTATTTTCATCTTGATTGTTAATTGCATCAATTATATTGGAAAACAGTGATTATGTTCAAGCATATTCAAATTTTAGCATTACCTTTTAGGTTAAACCAAATTCTAAAATCAATCTTAAGGTGATCAAATCTCATAATGTACTAAGCATAGAATGAACATAAATAAACATGAATCAAGATTAAGTCAGAACTCAAAAGTTGATAGAAAAACAACTCATGCAAGGGTTTAGTCAAAACCATAGAACTACCTAACTAGCCATATATCAGCATTTGTTTAAAACAAAAAATTAAAAAGAAAAAAATACAGAAAAGAATAAAAGAGAGGGTTTAAAGAGGAAGCACAACTCAAATTGAGTTGCTTTTCCCTTTACATAACTCTTTTCTAACCCTACTGAAAACCCTACATGGTATTGCTCCTCAACTTTGTCTCCCATTCTCTCTAGCTCGATGTGTCCTTTGTAGCCCCCCTATACCACATATTCATATCCTTCAAAGCACCTTGGAGTCTATCTTATCTTGGGAGATTAACCATATATTGATAAACGCTAATTTTTAAGATTAGGTCTTCTAACGACATGCTTAGACATTAACTTTCTAGCACTTAGGCATTGGCTCTTTATTTTTAGTGCCCAAGTGTTGGAACTTTTGGTGTCTGGGCATTGATGATCTACAAGTTTTAGTGCATGGATGTACTTGTCTGGCTCCTAATTGCTAGTCCTCTGACTTCAATTTCTCAACATTATACTTTTAGTACTTGGGCATTGGGATTTTGGCACCTTGGCGCCAACTCTCTAGAATTAGTGCCTAGGTGCTGCTTTTTCTGGTGCTTAGGCATTGAATTGTTGACTTAGATTTCCAACTTCCTTATTTTGGTGCCCAAGCATTGATAAATTAGCTCCTGGGCGTCAACTCTTTAGTTTTAATGCTTGAGCGCTAAACCTTCCTTCTCAATTCTCTTGTTTTCTCTTTAATTTTTATTTCTTTGATTCCCTAAAGATTTATCACAATAAAATGTTTTTATAAGAGTTAGAAAAAAGGTGATTGAGTGAAGTTTCTAAGGGATAACATGTTTTAAGCTAAAATGCTTCCAAAACTAATGAATTTCTTTTGAAGACTAGTCAATTTAGTTGTAAAATATCTTCTGATTATCTCCTTTTTAGAGATTTAATAGGAATGCATAATATTTCACAAGAAACAAAATGATCATCTTGAGATAAATATGAAAATTTGGGTATATGTTTAGTTCTTGGGACTAGGCTTAATGTACTTTGAATTTGTCAACCTAAATATCTTTGGACATAATCATCAACACAGATGAGAGCAGTATAAATATGACAAGTCGAGCTGGAATTTAATTAACTCGAGGTCAAAATTTTTGGCCTGATCGCAAACTTAGTATATAACTGACCCAATCCAACCAAGTCTCCTATGTTTAAAATTCAAATTGATCCAAACCGAATCAGGTCTAGACATTGGTTTGACCAATGTTATCAAACTTGCGAGTCAACTTAGTTAACCCAGCAAGTTTATGTTTTGAGTTGCCAAATTCAAGTTAACTCACTCTTGACTTGCCCTAAATCGGTGAGTGGTCTTGAACTTAGCCCCTCGAACACATGCGACGCCTTTTATAACTAAGCCAAATAGATTCTTGTTATTGTATATGCGATTCCTTTTGTATAATAACTTGAACATAGACCACCTAGAATGTCAAAAGTGCCACCTACCACCAAGTCAACTTTTATCTCATAGTAACTTTTATGTCTTCTATGTAGTTGCATTTATAATGCTTAAATGCATAATTTTTAGTGAAATTTTATTTTGAATATTTTAAACATATAAAATTTAAATCAATTAATTAAATTTTTATCAATTTTTTTAGTATATACAATTTTATTATATTAATTTATTTTCCTTTTATATATTAATAAAGGTGTCATATTTGGTGCACTCAAAATTGTTGAGTGCACCTAGTTATAATGTAGGGACATAGTTGTAATAATATCAACACAAAAAATAATAATATTACAATTATATTCCTACATTATAACTAGGTGCATTGGTGCATTCATAAAAATTTTACCTTTTATAAATAGACATGTTTACTGAAAATTAAAGTAGTACAAAAATAATATGAAATTAATATATTGTTAAAATGAACCATTACATCGTGCATTCACTAATTCAATAAAGGGTTTAAATTTTAACTATGTAATTGCATACTTTAGTTGTTTTTTTTTAAATAAAGGTAGATTCTTACGATTTTATGTTATAAGTCTATATTACAATTCTACCTCCATTATACAAATTTGTTTAGACTCGCGAATTTGACAACCTTGAGTTTGACTACTCATCAATTATCTATTAAATAAAGAATTCCCTTTTTTAAGACCTATAATGTTATAATAATTTTTTTAAAAATTACAATCCTAACATGCGTAAAATCATTTTTAAAAATTTAATCATGTAATTTTTCAGTTACAAAAGTTATACCTTCTCATACGTTTACTTAAAAAAAAAAAAATTGATAATAACATTATCATAATTATTCCTAAATTTTTTATTCGAAGATTGCTCACACAATTAGTAGATTGGAGTTAATATTTGTAGAAAAGAAAATGACATAATTACTCAAAATGTCTAATTTTAATTTACCAGAGGTGGCATATGAATTTTGACTCATGTGAAGAATTATTATGAAATTAGTATGCGTTAGGCCAGCGATTTCAAAAAGGCAGTGAAATTCTTGCCTTCCTTTTTCTTTTTTGTTAGTGTTTGGCTACCGCGACACAAACTATTTTAGAATCATACTATACATGTTTATCAATATGAATTCTTATCACTATTCAATTTTAAGTTCTATGTAGATCAAGAAACTAATCTGTGCATTTGGATAAAAAATCAATTCATCAAATTTTCTTTAGTGATGAAGGAGGGGGATATATATATATCCAACCAAACTTAATGGGTACATTAAAGAGTATATTAAATGAGAATCAAAAGATCAAGATTATATGGATTGGGGTTTGACACATTGGCCGGGTCTTGACATAACTCATGTCATTATTTATTTCATATAATTTTTTAAAGAATAGCATTTACTACAAGACCGTAAAGTCAATGTAAAAACTTTAAAAATAAAAAAAGTAAGAAAATTGACTTTTTATAGACATATTTATTAAATTCAACATAAGATATTAA
This sequence comes from Delonix regia, assembly GCA_037074485.1. Taxonomy (NCBI): domain Eukaryota; kingdom Viridiplantae; phylum Streptophyta; class Magnoliopsida; order Fabales; family Fabaceae; genus Delonix; species Delonix regia. The sequence continues at coordinate 10,039,882 of CM073455.1, forward strand.
TTAATATATACTTATTACTTGTATTATACATGCATGTATATGTTTGTATTTCTAATTAGCGGTGTTGTGTAATACAAACAATACTATAGCTAATCATTATTTTGAATCTGCTCATGATCATCAACACGGATGAGAGGGATGCACAAATGTCAAGTTGAGCCAGATTTTAAATTAATCCAAGGCCAAAATTTTTAACCTGGTTCCAACTTTGGTTCATCACCGACCTAGGTCAATTAAGTTTCTTTTACATAAATTTAATTTTTCATTTTTAAAATTTTTTTTATTTTTATGAAAGTATTTTTTTATTTTTTAAAAAATTATTTTTTATATATTTGAATTTGAAATTTTTTTTTTTTTTTTTAAAAAAAGAGTGATCCTTTGTTGATAAAAATAGCTATTAAATATTCATAAAATTGGTCCATATTCAATTAAAAAGATATAAAAGTAGCTTTAAAAAAACTTATATTAAACCAACAAAAAAAAAAAAAATAAGACTAGATTAGAGGAGGTCCATACATTAACTCGAGACTAAGTCTTATATACAAGGCCCATTTTCTCTGTCTAATTTGCTTAAAACTCAGCCTAACCCGAACAAGACCAAATCTTGAATACCCAGACTATTAATTCTTGAAAAAATATTAATTAATCTTGAAACATTTATACAGCCATTGATTTGATGTACCAATTCCAATAAAATCATACCTTTAATGGCCTTTATTCATTTTTTTTTTTTTATAGTTTTATTAAAAATGGTATGCCAAATCAATTGCCACATAAATGTGTCAACATCAATTAATATTTTTTCATTAATCCACACACATGCATGCTCTTCTGATTGGGAATTTCTCTTTATTTTATATTAAATTTCATCGGCTAAGATGACTAATTTTCTATTCCAAAACATTTTGCACTAATTAATAATCATGTACTATGGCACACCAATCCCACACCACAAGTTTATAAGATATTATTATAGCTCCACATGCTTTTTTAATCATGGAAAGATGTTTTCGCTAGCAATTTTAAAAAGTCATACATGCAGCCGACATACAAGATACATAGAACTTTTTGTAATTTGAAAGGTCAGTGGTCATTTCTATGTTGTCATTAAAATTATGATAAATAAATAGAAAAATTTCCATGATCCTATGCTAAAGGAATTGAAATAAAAAGGAATATTGATTTTTTTACCAAACAAGATAAGCTAAATTAATATTAAAGATTTATTGGAGGATGCGTAAAACTATATAATAGTATTAACTATTAGATTCACTCCTGTAAGGTTGATTTACTGGATCTAATCTTGTAATTAATCCACACTATTTGGCAATCTCATGTTTCACGTAAATGAAACGGTGCATTTTGGGGGCAAATTTTTTTAATCTCTGATGCTTTTAAAACGTCATTGATTGGAGAAAATGGTTTGAGGTTTTCTTACCTTCCTCCTTCAATAGAGCTATAGCCTCCACGATGAACTACGGTGGAACTTGATGTGGCCATTCAAGTGAGGGTTTTGTTGCCTCCATGACGTCACTTTCTCCATTTGCTGACATTACTTATTGAGGGGTTGGAGCTCTACAAGTCACTCTCCTTCTACATGTTATTCTATTTTTTTGTTCATTTATATTACAAATTGAACAATCTATTCCAACAAGTAATATTAGATCATTTTTTTTTCAGTAAGTCTCTCCCTCTATCGACCTCCCTCTTTGATGGGTTTGAGCTCCGTAAGTCACTTCCTTCCTACATTTTATTTTTTACCTGTATATTTACACTACATATTCAATAATATATTCCAACATGGAATATTAGATCAAATTTTTTTGGGTAAGTCACCCACTCCCAACCTGTTGTTTACCAAATCATTTTACAAACAAGTTAACCTTGAGTTCACCATGTCTTAGAAAAAATTTAATTGAGATTGCCTATGTTTTGAAATAACATGAAGTTGGGAAGAAGAAGTTGATGATTCTTTTTCAACTGGCTAATTTTTTTTTATCATTGTGCTAGTAGTAGCATTTATATCAGGCACCTCTTTGTGATTGATATCAATAAGACACAGAGGTACATATATGTTTCATCCTCTGTGCTAATATATGGCTTGCTATTTTGATTAAGTGAACTATGTATAAGTTATTTTGGTACTGTTTGGATATATTGTGGATGCCATATAGGTATAAGATATTTCTTAAATGCTTGATAACTATGCTCTTGAAATGTTGAATGTTTAGTTCTGTAATAGGTTTTTAAGTTCTTGAGTTCAAAAGACCAATAAAAAGTTTGTTGCTTATGAGTACAGTAGGTGACCTCTTGAGTCTACTTTGCAATTTACATTAAACTAATATGTTAGGTTTAACAACTTTATCAAAAGCTCTTCAAAAGTAGCTTCTAAGTTTCCCACCTTCTGAATTGGAAGGCATGTATCTGCTGGATAAGTCTAAAATCTAAATCAAACCAAGCATTTGCTTTTATTTTTATTTTGTCTCTTTCATATTCAACCTAATTCTATAATTCCCTTTGCCTAATGTCGCATAGTACTATTGTACAGTGAATTTATCTAAGTTCCAAATTTCATAAATTATTAGGTTATTAACTTATTAGATATATATGCCATTGTAAGTAAACAATTACAAAACCAAATTCTCTCTACCATTGCATGAGACTAGACATAGATAACAATAAGTCTCAAATAGAGATGAAATTATAGGAATAATAATATATATTTAACACAAGTACTAATTTCTATGAAGTTTTAAATGAGTCACTATGTGTGTGTGTGTGAATGTATATATATTAGTTATGTGATATGTCTTTATCAATACATTCTATACTTTCAGGATAATAATTGGTGGTCACTTTGTATAATGCAAAATTTGCTTAAATTAAGCAATGTAATGTTGTAGTAAGTACCAAAGAGCTTGTAGACAAAATTGGATCTAAATAAATGAAAGACTTGTTTTACAAATATTTTATAAACAAAATTTGCTTAAATTAAGCAATGTACTGTTGTAGTAATACAATTGGAGGCATGTTTAAGAATTTTCATATACCGTCAACAATCTTGTGAAGCTAAATTGGCTCCCTTGTGTTTGATAGTCATCATGGCATGCTGGAGGAGCTGAGCAAGACACTCTGACCTATGTATTACTTGATGATTCCGTATCTTACACATATGGGTTAATACTAGTAATTACATATAGGGATAGTACCAATGAGCAAACACATCGACTATTTACCACATGGTGTGGGATTTGTGACCGAATGATAGGTGTAACCTTTTTTTTCTTACAATCTTGAAGTTCAACCTAACTTTTAGTTCGTCATTGTCTCTTGGTCCCATTTTGTGGTTTGAACCCCTTCACTTAACCCACTTTATCACTTTTAGGGATTGTGGCTTGATCACTTGCATTGTCTATGCTACAATATCCTGATTCAACATTTGTAACTCTCTTGAACTAGTCATTCACCTCTTTCTCAACCATTGAATATAGTTCCTGACATGTAGCCAATTTAGGGTCTCCTTTAACTTTGTTCCCCTTTGAAACATACATGATACCATTCCATGCATTTTTTGTCTATCTCTTCAAGATACATTACTCAGACACATGGTCAACATCCAACGCAATAAATACTTTCAACGCATAAATACATAGTATTTTGAATTACTCGAACTTCATACAACTACAAAAGATGATTTTCAAGATAGGATTAAATAAGACTTTGTATTCTCTATCTTGATTGGATGTGGACACTATATACTCAAATACATGATGATTTTCATTTCTATTCCTTATGAATGTTGCAAAGAACAAGTTAAACTCTATTAGGAAAAGATCAAATATTGGAAATGTGTATACCATTGAAACTTGATGTAGCATCGCTGAGTATGGATAATTCAACCTTGACAACTTATCTCAAGCATCAAACTCACTTTTCAACTCGTTATACCATTTTTCTACAACCCCCCATTCATTCACCTTAAAGAATTGTATAAGGTTCAAGTTTAATTTCATGCATGCTTTGAAATCAAAGTTCAAGCTCACACTCAGTCTGGTGCTCCTCATTCCCAATGTGAGTGCGTATTTCATATGACACGTTGCCCATTTTTCTCGTATCGTATACACTGCATTTAAACAATTATTCTCATGAACATTATAACCTAACAACATCGTCATATAAGCTGACTTAAACTGAACCTCATCAACGTAACTATACATACCCCTTTGGAAATGAATTAAAAAGTTAGATCCATCTTTCATTAAATGGCCTAGGTACATGATCATGTTCTGCATTAGGTGCCACATACAAAGACCAAAGTGTGTATCATGCATCACCTTACCTAAAAGAATAATTAACTGAAATGAAAATTAAAATTAATTGAAATGAGAGTACATATTTAGTGTTATGTACAGAAATTAATCACCAAGAGCTTTTGCCATTGCAGCATCTTGGTTAGTGAATATAGTTCTGACCATGAGCATCCAAGAAGGTCTCAAATAACTACCAAAATGACTCAGTTCTCTTGTTATACAAACATTGTAGTGCCAAACATCACTGTTATCCTATATTGTTTGAATTTGGTGAACAAGGTAAGCAGCTTGTGTGCCAGATTTGTATAGTAAGTTTTGTCTAGAGAGACAACAACACCAAAATATCCATAGTTAATAATCATGCACACATTAGCCTAAAAAACATTTGAGATTTACTCATCAGCATTAACTTGATAGGCATGGCAAAATGATCTAACAACTATTGTTGGACATATTGCATAAGACAACTAACATCCCCGTAAACTATGTGACACTACCTTTTTGATTGTAGATAAATTTTTGCACCCAATTGGGTTGAACCAAGATTAGTTTTACCTCCTGTATGTGTGCTTATAAGCTTAAACAATGTTTTTTTGCTACATTTTAGAGTCCTCTGTCATTTCAATTTCATGTCTTTTAACTTCATATATCTTCCGTTGTCAACCCAACTTATGTGTTATCTCCAGAAGTTAAAAGGGTGGTTGTGAAGTTCCTCAAACTCATTGATCTCCAATTTTCCATTAATTGTAATAAGGTTAATTCAGGTACCACAATTAGTTCCAGTTTCAAGCCTGGGGTTAGTGACTACC